>CM075067.1:45677066-47058155 GCA_037428765.1 Rubia yunnanensis | reverse complement strand
GCCTTTTGATGATATACTCATATTCTCTAATATCCAACTTGCATAAAAAAGCTCATTCTGTCCACATATTGACTCTCTTTCCCACTTCTTTAATGACTGTATGTTTGCTCATCAACTTTGGGAATGGATGAATCAAACTCTAGGAATCAGAACACCTCATTTTGAATCCATATTTAATAGGTTAACTTTTTACTGGACCTCCTCAGGGACAAGTAAAATACACAATGCTATCACACACATTCTCCTCTTACAGATCTGTTGGAGTCTATGGAAAATAAGAAACTATTTTTCGTATGAAGGAATAAAGTGTCAACCTATGAACCTAATAAAACAGGTCACATAAGACATTTTTGCTGCCTTTACAACCTCCAAATTAAAGTAACAACAGTGAGGACAATTTCTGGTATAGATCAGGTCTAATCCCAAAAATTAGGCCACCTCTAAAGCCTAAGATTTGCATGATAGCCTGGACTAAACCAAGGACTGTAAAAATCAATGCAGATGCTATCTGGAATAAGAATAAACCATACAGTTGTCTAGGCCTAGTTGTTAGAGACAAAGAAGGTAGGGTTTTACAAGCTAAAATTATAAGTGTCAAAACTTCCTCTCCACTCCAAGTAGAATTGATGGCAATTTTAAAAGAGTTAAATTTGGCACACACAATGAACATAAGGGAATTTAATATGGAAACTGATTGTTTACCTGCAATTAAATCCATTGAAAACCCACTCAGTGCCCTAGGGCCTTCTTTTCACAATGCATCACTTTTAAACTCAAGTCTTCATGGAGTTGACCTATTGCATACCTTTAGACAAGGTAATCTTGTGACTGATGGACTTGCAAATCCTGCTAATAGAGATATACAACACTCCTCTTTGTTCTCTTTCCAA
Organism: Rubia yunnanensis; assembly: GCA_037428765.1. NCBI lineage: Eukaryota > Viridiplantae > Streptophyta > Magnoliopsida > Gentianales > Rubiaceae > Rubia > Rubia yunnanensis. Next base: position 47,057,265 of record CM075067.1, on the reverse strand, counting down.
CAACTAGATAGCAAAATATAAGGATTGATAAACTTGGACAGAGCTGGACTTCCAGTCATCATACTCTAATCTGTTTGCCTTGATGATATTGATGATATTGAATGGATGATACTCATTATTTTGTGTGTCTGCTAAAGGTATTTCAACGAGTAAATCAACTGGAACATACACACAATGGTATGGCACCAGATCTACTGGAATGGGAGAACAACTCGGACCACATGGATGCTACATATTCCAGATCTTTTGATTACGGATGTACAAAGTGATGAAGCACCTGATTTGAAGGAGGAGTCTTCTACACCTCATCAAACCTTTAACCACACAGGGCAACACATGGATAGGAATCCAGTGACAATATGGATGCCAAATCATCTCCTTTTGGTTTACTTAGGGAAAAATTATAGATCAGGCCAACTGTTTTACTCTAACACAATGGGTGGAGGTTTAGCGAATGGAATCATCTACAATATTTCCCTTCGTACTAGAATCCTTTATACAGGAGCTAACTTCATTCTGTATAAAGCAAACTCCCATATGTTCAAGTTAGACCTCGAACTATAGTTTGTAACTTTTTCACATCTCATTGCTTACAGGACTGGGGATCCTAATACAACCCCACAAATTTCTTCATAATTATAAATTTATACAGAAAGGGAGATTAATCCATTGTGATAGCTAATGTGCATCATGTTCAGAGTCCACTTGTCCGAAAGGTCCTGAATTTGAGATGACAATTACAAGCAAAGATTTCATGACTTCAGCTGAAGCATGTTATTGGTTCCAAAATGTTTCAAACCGTGCAGAAAAGAGATACAGTTCAATCAACTAATTCTTCCTGCTAGTATTACATTATTCGGTACAAAACAGGCCTTAACTTGTAGGAATGAAAGGGCAACCTGAATGAGTGCCAGTATCGTATTCATCTGGTTTCATGCCCTTTCACAAGGCCTTCCAGCAACTGTCCAGGGTCATAAAACATCTCAGCCTTTAGGATCTTGAAGCCATCATCCATCTGTTTCAAAAATAAGACTCATTACAAAAGGGAATCAAGAATTTCAGTCTTAGAATAAGTATTCCCTTTGTGTTTCGAAAAATGTCACACTTCCTTTTATAGCAAAAAGAAGATCGGTTTCATCCACTCATCTATCTTTTCACTTAGTTCTCTTCACACATTTCAACTTGCATAAAAATCGATCAGAACAGTAAGGTGTCAATCTTAGGAGGATCGAGGGAGTATCTAAGGACTTTAGCAAGGGTACCTCAAAGATACATGTTCCAAAGAACTCAACCAGTTCTCCAGTAGGGGCATGCCCTTTGAAAGGACCCTCCATGAAAGCCCAGTGCCTGAACTTGTATACTATCAATGGTGGCCCTGAATATACCCGAAGGATCTCTATTGCGAAGCCACGAGGAAAGGCACCTAAGAAAATATGCATCGACGAGTCTTTTGTTTCTGTGTCTGGATCATAAACACGATAGTTCTTGGGCAATCCTGTCTGCAGGAACAGATTGTAACTTCCCCCAATCATTCCTGCTTCTTCCATTGTCAAAGGTATTCTCCCTGGAAATTCATATTCTCAGTATCCAGAATATAACAACATTTTCCCACCTAGTTATTAAGCAGAGAAAATTTACGGACCATTTACACTTATTGTGAAGTTCTTTGCATCTACTGTTTTATATTCATCAGGATTTGCTTTGTGGACAATTTCCATTTCCCATGTCTTCAAGAGCCTCTGTACTTTCTCCTCAAGTGATCCTTCAGGCCACTCCTGCTCATATGCAGAATCAAAGTCTGTAAGTAATACTCTATCTAAATACAGTCACACATAAATTAATTCATAAACACGAATTTGCCTAAGATTTGAGTTTGTATGTATAAAATGCAAATAGGATAGCAAACCTGAGTTCTGCCTTCTTCAAAGAGCTTGTCAACAACCGCATAGTTTGGAGGACCAAACCTCCAACTTGTGTTCTTCAAATCATCTTCTGTTAGGTAGGACCTGTACTTATTCCCTACTGCAGCTGAAGCAGCCATGTGGAAATATTATCTTCTTTCAGCTTATGATCCCTTAATCATGATCATATATATATATGGTATCACATTAGGCTTACCCAATAATTTGGTGTATGAAGCAGCATATGGGCAGTCACATGATTTTTTGCCAATTAAACAATGACATCTCAATAGAAATTGACAGAATTGACCAAACTAATGTTGAGGCATCAATGCATCATACTCGCCAGAAGTAACAAGTGGAGAAGTGCAAATAGAACTCCAAGAGTTTCATGGAACCTACATTTCATTACAAAATATTCCTTTTTCTATCCAAATAATTGATTTCAGCCAGGCCGCCTTCCTAGACCAAGATTTCTTATGATGAATAGGTGATATTTTACAATTATTTACACTCCCTGGTGGAGGAGAGCCATCACAAACATAATCCTATATTCAACTAGCACAATTTATCGTATTTTTCACTGGTTTCTTTGTTTTTTTCATGGGTAAAATACATACATACCCTTCGGTTCTTAAATTTGTGCAAATATACATTTCAATTTTTCAAAAGTGCACATACACCAACCACTTGATCGACAGTGACAATAAAACTGATACCCCTATAGACAAAGATCAGCGTTGAATGGACTAAAAATGATCAAAATATCCCCATAGCCCGCCCGAGCCCAGTGTGGGCAGGGCAATCGCGCTGGGCCCAAAACTGAGGAGGGCCCAAAATTGAGGAAATCTCTTATATATGTACTAGGTATATTTGATTTTATTTTTTCCCTTTCCTTTATGTGTTGTATGGGTTATCTAAAAAGGCCCAAATTTTTCTCTCGCTCCGGGCCTCAAATAGGTTTGGACCGTCCCTGAATACCCCTATCTATTTTCAACATAATTTCGGACAATTTTACCGCCACAAATGAACAGGAGTTCAACTGGTTTTATTAACACTTATTTTAAATATTCAAGGTTATATCAACATTTGTTTTAAAATCTGATGGTTATATGTATACACTTATATTACTTCACATCGTTATTATAAACATCCAAATAAAATCACTTCATTCGTTTTGTTGGGCTTGACACACTTTCTTTTTTGAATTGTTTCTATCAGCTTGGCATACTTTACTTTTTTTTGCAAGATTTCTTCGATTTCATCCATTCACTCTACTTTTTCCTTTATAAACTCAATTTCAATCACCTAAATCCAAACACCTAGGGTTATGGTGCCAAACCCAATGAAATGGGGTAGTACAAAAAAAGTTTGGACAATAAAAATCCAAGAACAAACTCGTTTCTTTGCTAACAAATCAGAATCTACGCATAAAATTAGTATAACACATAAAATTTTGGATAACACGACGGCAGACTTAAGTCCCAATGATCAAAATATCACTCTTTCTTGTGTTTTTTTTCTTATATGTTGAAAGAGTGGGGGTAACAAAGACAAGATTACTAATGGATGAAAAAAAAGTGTGGGAGCACTAAGCAGATCTCTCTAATCAATTGCGGTTGAGGGATAGATAACCTGCTTAGAGGTAGAAGCGAGGATTGAAGCAGTAGAATTGGCATTTGCAGAAGCCATTTTGGGTATGGATAAGGAAGGAGGTTTTGGTGAGACGAAAAACATTGTAATAGGGCTTAGTAGAGAGAGTAAATGAGAGGATTCCAAAAAAAAAAGTTAGAGTAAAGGAGAGGCTTATAAAAATGAAATGGGGAAAAATATGGATGGAAACGCGGGTAGTATGCGAAAAATTACAGTTGCTTTAACGTCACCTAGAGCACTCTTCAAGCGAGCAGCGCCGTTTGAATTGAGATCGGTGGTTCATTTTCTTTGCTGACCTCTTCGCCGTACAAGGTTCTCAATCCCTTAAAACTCGAATTCAACCCTCAAAATCTTAAAATGAAATGAGAAAGAATTGGTATTTGGGATTTAGGGTTTGGGAAGAAAAAATGGTCACGTTTTTATTTTTTTATAAAGAGTGGTAAATCAATCATTTAAACTGAATCTGACAAACATTACAATTGACCAAATTTTCAGGTGAGACTAGGGGCATATGTGCACTTTCAAAAAAATGGGGGTATCTCTGCACAAATACTGGAACTAGGGGTATAAATCCACATTATTCTTTTTTTTAAAAGAGGGGTAAATCAATCATTTCAATTGAATCTGACAAAGGCCAAAGTTGACCAAATTTTCAGGTGAAACCAGAGATATATATCGCTTTTAAAAAAACTAGAGGGTATCTCTGTACAAATACAAAAATTGGGGGTATAAATGCACATTATTCTTTGTCTAATGACAAGAGTTTATAAAAATTCTAAACCCTTTTAATTGATAATTCACTGGAAAATTTCAAAAATGATAGTCAACATTTTGTGTGGCTTATTGAAAATCCTCAAAAATTGCAATTAATTGGTGTAGTTATTAGTTATGCTTATACTCCCTCAATGCCACTAATTTTGGTCACTCTACCTTTTCAAAATCAAATTTAATAAACTTTTACCATTAATATAATGAAAATATCATGTGATATATTGTTAGCTTCATCGAATGAAACGATGATTAGCTATTGAAGGCAAAAAAGTATCATACGAATAATATTTTCACTAGTGCATGAACAACTATTAACGCCTACTTTGCGCAAATTTTCTTAGTTTCAAACTCGAAACCGCTGTCCATTATATATTCTGCAATTAGAACCGATGCTTGGCAAGATGGCCAATTGTTGGATAGATGCGGGAGCCTAATACACAACGTTTGTAATTAAATTGTCATTTATCTAATTAACTGTTGTTTTTAATAAATGCTGTCTAATAACATTAAATATGATGGTTTCTTTTAACCGACGCTCTAGTTTTCCCATTCCAATTTTGGATCAAATGTCAGACTCAGGTCACGATATCAGATGTTGAAAAACATGTGTCAAAATTTTAAACATTGAGTTCCATGCACATTTATAGCAATGTGTGCAACAAATGGGTATTGTTTCCAGTGGTGTGTTTCATATTCCTAGGTGGAATGTGAAACAATTTCCTTTTAATGATGATTACCATTGTGGATTGAGTCTTTGGTACATGGTAATTTACACTCTCTATAACAGATAGGTCCAAGGTTTAAACCACACTCTTATCAACAATTGTGAACATTAGACCAATTTCTTGATAGGGATTACCCGACATTACGGGATCGTGTCGGTAGTTCACGACATGGTTTCCCAACCTACATGTGGTTGATGATGGTGAGATCGTGGTGGTTCCAACTCCGGTGGCGGTGGTTCGTTGGTGATGCAGCGTTTAGGTGTTCTCTGGAGAGCGTCCCTAACTATTCAAATGGAATGAGTTTCAGGCCCCACTGGACTTCAATAGATTGAATGGTGGTGTCTCCTACTTTAGTCCTAGAGTAGGATGTTTATATGTAATTTGGTTCCTTGTATGTAATTTTTTTTTAAAATGATGATTACCATTCATTGCATATTCCATATAAAATCAAACAAACCCAAGTTTTTCCAAGCAAATCATCCAACTCTGTTCAACCCAACTTTCTAGCAAAAAAAAAGAAGAAAGAAAGAGGTATGGAGGCACTTTTTAACAATATTCCGAATGAGGTCGTTTTTGATATTTTAGGGTGATTTGCATCAAGTTCATACACGGACCTCCGTAGCGCGAAACAATGGTATTTTTCATTTATGTTAAGCCCAATTTTTCCTTGCTTGCATGAAATGAAACTTTGTTTGTTGTTCATTTTACTGATGTAAACTTTTGTGCAATCACTAGATCAGGAGGCAACTTCAAATCACCAGGCTAGTTCGATCTCATCCCCTACTCAAGGTCAGAACCTTCTGCAAGGTAAGGCCAAAGGTAAAACATCTAACTACTTTAGCCAAATCAACAAAATGATGCTTAGATCATCAACCAAAAGTCATAAGTCTAGTGAACAATGATAGATTCTCTCTCAGTAAATTTCTTGGTATGGAACATTAGGGGCATGGAATCATCAATGCTGAGGCTAATAAACCTTGTTAGGCTTAAAAAAATCCATTTGTTGTGCATTATTGAACCAATGCATGATAACTCTAAACTTCAATCTTATATGGATTCACTCAACTTCTCCAATGGCCTGACTTTGTATAATGGTAAAATTTGGCTAATGTGGTCTAATTTGGTTATAGCTACCCTTCTCTCATTCCATTAGCAGTTTCTGCATGTTCACATATCTCACAAATTCATTACTTTACAGATGGATGCTGTTTTCATATATGCACTTAGAAATAGGGAAGGTAGAAAGGCTCTATGGAAAGACTTGTCAGCTATTAACCCTGGTGACACTATTTTTATAGGAGACTTCAATACTATCACCTCCCTTACAGAGTATAAAGGCCCTAGTTCCCCCTCTTTAGGTAGCATTAGAGACTTTAATACATGGATAAGCACCACTGGTATTCAGGAAATTAGCACCGTTGGTAACCTTTTCACCTTGTGTAACTCCAGACTTAGGGACCCAACCTCAAAAAGGCTTGATAGAGGACTGTGCACCATCTGTTGGAACTATAAATACCCTTCCTCTTCTATCCAAATCTTGAATAGACATACTTCTGATCACTCTCCTCTTCTCCTCCATATTTCTAATTTGACTACTCTTAACCCAAGACCATTCAGATTCCTAAATGTATGGTTCAATCGTCCTGATTTCACCACTCTAATTAAGAGGAATTGGGAAAAACAAATGGTAGAGACTGGTTTACTTGGTTTTTTTCTAAAATTGATCAGATTAAAGAAGGAGATAAAAGTTTGGAATAGAGAATGCTTTGGAAATATTGACACTAATGTTATTAATGCTAAAGAATCACTAAGAATCCAGGAATTGGTTTTTGATTCGAATCCTTCGGATCTTGAACTTATCAAATTAAATGAGGAAAAATCATTACTACTGAGAGCTCAAAAAGAAAAGGAAAAGTTCTGGAAACAAAAGGCTAAATTGAAATGGCATAGGTTAGGTGATAATAATACACAATTCTTTCATAAGGTGGTACAGGAGAAAAACTGCAGGTTGCAGATATCCAAAATTAAAAATAGAGATGGTCCATGGCTGAGTTCACAATCTGATATCCAGAAGGAAGCCATCTCTTATTACTCTGACCTGTTAACTGAACCAAATCAAGGGCCTAATGAGACCTATTATCCACATTTTTTGAGTCAAATTCCTAACATCATCACTGCTCAGGATAACCTAGACTTAGCTAAACCAGCCTTAGAATCTGAGGTTGAGGCAGTAATTAAAGGATTAAGTAAGAATAGTAGCCCGGGTCCAGATGGGTTTTCCAGCAAATTTTATTCTAAGTGCTGGTCCATTATAAAATATGATCTAGTTGAGGCAGCTAATGACTTTATTATGGGTTCTGCCTTGCCTAAAGGAATATCCAGCACCTGGATAACCTTAATACCAAAAAAACTACTCCATGCTCATTCGATGATTTTAGGCTGATTAGTCTATCCAATGCCCTCAATAAAATCTGCTCCAAAGTTTTAATGGAAATATTAAGACCCTATATGGACAAATTGATCTCCCCAAATCAATCGGCCTTCATGAAAAATAGGGATATTTCAGATAATATCATTTATCTTCAGGAAATGGTTAGATTTCTTGACAAAAAGGCTAGAGTTCCTAACTGTATTCTAAAGCTAGATTTACAAAAAGCATTTGATAGAGTTAATTGGGACTTTCTCAAGAACGTACTTATGAAGTTTGGTTTCGATGGAAAATTTTTAAATGTTGTTATGTCAAATCTTTCGCAAGCTTATTTTTCTATACTTATTAATGGCAATCCAGTGGCCTTTTTCCAAGCCACAAGAGGAATTAAACAAGGTGATCCCCTCTCTCCTTTTCTCTTTAACATTTTTCGGAAGCTTTTTCAAGGAGTTTATCATTTATTTTCCATAATAATAAACTCTCATACTATCTGTTGCCATCTTCAATTTCAGTAACCTCTCACCTTATGTATGTTGATGATACCATTATCCTTATGCAAGCTTCGAAATCTAACCTTATTAGGATTAAGGCTTTTCTTGACATATTCGAATTCACTTCGAGCCAAAATTTTAATTCCCATAAATCTGATTTCTACATTAGTAAAAGGGCATCAACTATCAAATTAAATCAGATGAGGTTGATTCTAAAAATGAAACAGGGATCCTTTCCTTTTCTGTACCTAGGCTGCCCTATTTTCAAGGGCAGAACATTGAATAGATATTATCAACCTCTGATGGAATAATTGGATTAAAAGTTGCAAAACTGGAAAAATAAGTGGCTAAGCACAGGGGGTAAACTAATTCTAATTCAAAGTTGCTTGTACTCAATGCCACAGCACTTATGGTCTGTAACTAAACCCCCAAAATATATAATCAAAACTTTTGAGAAAAGAATGGCTAGATTTTTTTGGGGTGAGTCAGAAGGAAAAAGAAACATAATATGGAAAAAATGGGCAGATCTAGCTAAACCAACTTCACAGAATGGGTTGGGGTTTACATCCATCAAAGCTATAGTAGATACATGTTCCCTTAAGTTGTGGTGGAAAAGTCAGCTAGGTATCTCCTTATGGGCAAAATTGTTGTGGTCTCTGCCCCAATCTCATAGGAAATCTGTTACATGGAAAAGAATTTGTTCTGTTAATCTCTTAGCAGAAATTAATTCTCTCATTATCCATGGTAAAGGTAGCTGTAACTTTTGGACTGCTAAATGGTGCCCCAATGGCCCATTGATAAACATTATCCCTAGTCATATCTCTGATGCATTACAGCACTGCTCCGTATCTAATTTCATCAGAGATAAATCGGATATATTAGCTCAAATTTCTCCTTTTCTGGAAAATAATACTTTGTTTTTTTTGCAGAATGCTGAAGTTGTGGAGGATAGAGAAGATAGGATTATATGGAAACCGGATGCATCTGGCACCTTTTCATTCAAGTCAGCATATCGGATGCTCACAGGCTCATCAAGTAATTTCCCGGCTTCAAAGCTTCTGTGGAATGCTCCCTTCAGAAAAAGATATCTATTTTTACATGGAAAATGCTTCATTCCTTTCTTCCTTTCGACGATGTGCTTATTACCTGTGGATATAGTCTAGCTTCAAAATGTCCAGTATGTTGTCACTCGGATTCAATTGAACATTTTTTTATATCTTGTACATTGGCTAAATCTATATGGAATAATATGGCATCTCTGGTTCATTTTAACCTCCCTGTATATCATTCCATTTCTAAGAGATTTTACTTTTTCTGGAACTGTCTTGACCTCTCTAAGTGTCATCAACTGATATGTAACATACTCCCTTCCCTCATCTGTTGGTGTCTGTGGAAAGCTCGGAATAGAAACATCTTTGATCAGATTCCATTTTCTGCTGAACTTATCTGTAGGGAAGTACTTGACCTCATCAAATTATCCTTTTATTCCAATCCTACACATCTGAGCTCTCCTACTGCATTTCCACACCCACTTCAGCATTTAATCCCTCACCTTAGGCCACCTCCTAAGCCAATCATACGGACTGTATGTTGGGAAAAGCCTGGTTTGAACTCAATTAAAATTAACACAGATGCTTCTTGGTTTTCTCATACGGCAGCAATTGGGGTTATTGCTAGGGATACCTCTGGCACTCCACTCTTGATTAACTCAACTACTATCACGGCAGAATCTCCCCTACATGCTGAAATACTTGCCATACAATTTGCTTGCCAAACCTTCCAACATCTGGATGACTCCTTCATTATTGAATCTGATTCTCTGTTAGCTGTTAACATGATTAATGATCCATACTCCGCTAACTGGAAACTTTTCAATTCTGCTTATAAAGTTAATAGCTTATTAAGTGGAGCTGTGCTTAAACATGTTTACAGGGAATGTAACTCAGTGGCTAATGCAATTGCAAAATACCATTCTTACCATAATCAGTCACTTAACCTTTCTAATGTGCCAGTTCATATAAAAGGTCTCATTGCCTTAGACAAGGAGCAATTCCCTCATATAAGATTGTAAAAACACGGCTATGATAGGGGTTGATACTGCTGATGGTAAATTTACACATGCAGGTACAAGCTTGATTCATGATGCATCTGCACTGATGCGACTACCTTTAGTCCTCAAACTGCTGTTTCCTTGGCTCTGATACGAAGGATACTTCCTCGGTCCTGATTCCAGTGTTGCTTCGAACACCAGGGCTCCTGTCTCTCACAATTCACTCCTACAGCAATGATGTGGATTGGAATATTTCAGGAAATATTTCCTGATTCATGCCATCCCTGGTTCACTAGCTTCTAGTTCTAGCTTGCTAATTTACTGACAGATTTTATCTTAGTAGTTGCTTGGCCAAGTACGAATTAACACAGGGTGTGGAGATTCGTTTACTTGGAATCGCAAATACTTCATTTAGGTATTCCCATCGATCTTATATAGATTAGATCTCTAGTAGTTGACATCGCTTTTGGGGGAAATGATGTGGCCTTTTGTAACAAATTACTGTCATTGTTCACATGGCTTGTTCTTACTGGTTTGGGGTACCAATATATCAACCCCCACCCTTGGGTGTTTTCATCAAAAAAATATATTAGTAGGAATTTTATTATAGTTTTTGCTCTGTTCCTCGTGGGATCGACTCTGCTTGCTACTGTACTAATCTCATCTATAGAGTTTGCAGATTATTTTGGTGAGTGAAACAACGTTCACCATGAATGTAGCACAATTACATCTTCCTCCATTTTTTCATCCTCAACAACCAACTCCCCACCCCCTTCGAACTCAAGCTCATTTCCCATGGTGACCTCACTCACCGAATCCTCGAGTTCGATTTGGGATGGTGTATTTTTTGAATCACGAGCTTCCATCCAGGCCAACACTTCTAATATACTCCTCGCATGCCCCTCATTAGCCTCAACACTAGAAGAGAGCCGAGTTTCCGACTCCTCACTAGTAAAGTTGTTCAAGTTTGCTATTGTATTCATGACTTCCTCACATGTCAAACTTGAACTTCCTTGTTGGGCTTGGTTTTGGGGTATGGTATAAGGTGGTGATGGCCAACTATTTTGCTCGTATTGTTGGTTTTCCCGCTCATTCCCATACCACCAATCCGGATTGTAAGAATTGTGGTATGGATACCATTCCTGAACTTCATGCCCTTGAAAACCAACATCCCCTACCTCTTGGTAGCACTCTTCATAATACCCTTGGTTTTGGAAACCAAGGGTTCTTTCCCCCTCATAGTGCTCTTCCTACAACAAATAGCAAGACTCGGTAAGATGGTCGGAATGACACATCCTACAAAACCTTGCTTGTTGAGCCTCTCTTCTCATCAGGAGTTCCCTCAAGGTGAGACGCTCCATTATTTTTATTTTTTTTCAAAAGTCCAAAATCATATTGCAAGGATTCTCGATAAAAATTTACCAAGAACTCAAGCAATACCTAATCCAAACAAAAACAACCACCAAGGAGTGGAAAGTAAAAAAAACTAGCTAATATGCAACCAAACACACCTTAACACTTAAAAATATACGCCTCTTCCCCGGTAGCGGCGCCAAAATTTGGGATTACATCACTTTTGTCATATTTTTATTGTAATATTTCTAGATTTAAAAAATCTCATCGGATGTAAAATTTTTTTTTATATATTTATTTCTTCTTCAGTGCATCTCTTCTCCAATTCAAGAACTCCCCCAAATAACACATCTCCAACTTCCAAATTTCACCATTTTTTGCGGTGATGTGCTTTATTGTCAATTGTTCGTTGGACTCTTGGAGCTTGGGGGAGTCGTCGCATTAATAGTTGTAAGTTGTTTTTCCTTTATCCTTATACTTGAAACTTATTGCCTTAAGTGTTTTACATTGAGGGCAATGTATGATTTTAAGTGTGGGGAGGGGGTTTAATGATTTACATGTACATAATTAGCTACTTTTGATTGGAAAAACACGAAAAAAATGGAAAAAAATTTAATCCCGCTAAGTTGAAAACCCGAGAGGGCGTCTTAGGCAGCATTGGGGGCCCGGAAAGGTCGAAAGCCCGAGAGGGCAACCTAGGCAAAAATAAGAGGCTAAATGTGTGGGAAAATGTGAGATGTAAGCCAAAAACAAAAACATGATGTGTGGCTAGGATTAAAACCCGAAAGGGCTCCTAGGCAAAATGAGAGAAAACGAGAGAAATTGAAAAATGTTAAGTGTTCACTCATTTGCCGGTGTTGGAGTCATAAGGTTTCAGTGGCCACATGGATGGATCTGGTAGCTTGATATCTTGAGACCTCTTGGGATTGGGACATTTAGCGGGGAAACGAAGTAAGTTATGAAATTCTTGATTGTTGATATACTTCGTTTTTAGGATGATACATTGGTATAAAGTGGAGTATGTGTTTGAACTTTATATATGCTTTTAGCTTCACCTTGTACCATTGGATTTGGGATTGTCAATTCGGGATTTGGAGATGTTTTAGGGATATCAATGAATTGATAGGTTGTTATGGTTTGGGTAGATTTAGGAATGGGAGTTGTGGGAAACTTCTCATTTGATCTTAATGTTGGGATGTGTGATATTGGGAGTTTTGTGAGGTATTGACTTGGGGTAATAGTAGTTAGGATGTGGATACGTTAATTCCTTCATGCGCTAGGATCTTTTCTTACTCGAGAGCGAGTAAGGTTTAAGTGCAGGGAGGTTTGATGTGTCTATTTTATGTGCATATTTTAGTACTTTTTGGGATCACTTTTGTGCTATTTTGTTATCAAGAGCTTGTGTTTTACCTTGAAATTCTCTTAGGAGAGGTAAGAGCGATTTTACGCTCTTTTATCTTTTTCTAAGTGGATTTTGTGTGCTAGAATATGAGATTACATTTATTGAAGCTCCCAAGTCTAACATGGCCTTTTTAACACATTTGCCTCCTATCTCACAAGGGATTGTAAACATTCCCGGATCATCACATTTAGGTGGCATTTCATCATCAAACACGGCGGAGACATATTCACTCTTCACACTCTTTTTCGTAATTTTCCATTGTCGTTTCCTATTGACGGTACACAGTTCTTTAAGAATTTTAGCATATCTAGGAACTTGATTTAGAGCATTTAAGAGTGGAATATTTACCTCACATCTACGAAAGACTTCGTAGATGTCTTTGGTGTCCTCCTTGGTCCTCCTATCATTCAATGCCTCCGGAAATAGTGGTTCCGGCGCATAGATAGGTATCTCCACCCCTCTTGACTTCTTGTGTGGTGGGGATGAGGTTTCAGGATTTGATCCCGGTCTTGGCACAAATATCTCCACCTCGATTTCTTCTTCTTTTCTTTCTTTGGCCAATTCCCCGGCCTTCCTTTCATGGTCTTCTTCTTTCTTAACCATCCACTCAACAACAACCCTTGCTTGGGGCTCCTTCACTTCCCTTCTACTTCTCAATGAGATTGCACTCACATTTTGTCGAGGGTTGATCTCCGGTTAGGAGGGTAGTTTAAACTTTTCCCAGGCCTCCATCCAGTTCACCACTTTAGCAATTTGGCTCACTTGAGTTTTTAAGTTCTTGATGCTCACCTTGGCTTCATCTTGGAATTTTTCACTATTCTCCACACACATGCCTAACCGGTGACTGGCTTGCATCACCTTATCCTTTGTTAACCCCGAGCTCTCCCCTTGGTCTTGACGTTTGTCTTGGAACCTTTGAAATTGTTGTTGAGGTGGCCTATATTTTTGTTGAGGAGGCCGATACGGTTGATAGTTTTGGCTTTCTTGAGGGTTTCCATACCGGAGGATTGGGTTATCACAATTTTCCAAATTGTATGGCCGGTTTTGGTATCCTTGATAACCTTGGTAGCCTTGGTGACCTTGGTAGCCTTGCCCACCTTGATATCCTTTGTTGCCTTAGTAGCCTTGATTCCCTTGATAGCCCATGGAACTTACCTCTTCAACATAATCCTCTTGCAAAGTGGGGCAAGTGTCCGTAAGATGCGCCAAGAAAAACATTTCACATGATTTAACATGTGGCGCATTCCCAGGATTCATCATCAATGATTTGACTAAAGATGCAAGGGCCAATACTTGATCCTCAAGCTTTCCACTATTTGAAGAATCACTTGCAGGCATTGGATTTCTCCTTCTCAAATCGGCCCTTGAGCTAAAGTTTCTTGATTCTTCCGCTATCTCCTCATACAATTGCATCACTCCGGATGAAGTTTTGTTCCCAAGAGTGCCACTGCAAAAACTCCTTACCAACCTTTGATCCCCATCAAGAAGGCCATTGTAGAAGTAATAAACCAAATCCCTCTCCAAATAACCGTGATAAGGGTAACTTGCAAGAAGCTTCTTGAACCTCTCCCGATAGTCAAAGAGAGATTCTTCATACCATTGGAGGATGTTGCTTATGTTTTTCTTCAAGGCGGTGGATCTAGAGTCCGGAAAGTATTTGGCTAGCAACTTTGTTTTCATATCAAGCCAACTCTTAATGCTCTTGGGCGATAGGTAGTGGATTCATTCTCTTGCACCATCCCTTAGTGTGAATGGGAATGCCTTCAATTTATAGAAATCTTCATCCACTCCATGGTGGACCGTACCACCACACAAGAAGTGAAATTCGGTGAGGTGTTTGTTGGCATTCTCCCCTTGCCTACCAAGGAAAATGGGTAGCATGTTGATGAATCAGGTATTTATCTCAAAGTGCCCATTTGGTCCAACCACGGGATACTCGATGCACATTGGTTATTGATCGAGGTGATGTCTCTTAACAAAGCTTGCCCCAAATGAATATGTCTTTGGTAGAGAGGAGGAGCTCGTCCTTGGAGAGGAGGATGTTGATGTCCCCCTCCCAGATGCTCATCTTCGTGCTCAATTTGATGTTCCATAGAGGAAGATGTATCCAAAAAATGGTCACTAGAAGGGGTGTTTTTCACACTTTCCAAAGACAACCTCCTCGCCTGGCCCAAACTCAACTCTCACTCGGGGTCACAGTGTAGGAGTTCTTGTGAAGAGGATCGCGTACGAACCATACACCAAGAACTTGAACAATACGTCTCCAAGCCAAGTGAAAATGGAAAATCAACTAAAAAATCAAAATTAAAGTAAAACTAACAAATATTTACAATTAGCATATAATCACACATAATATGCCCAGACTCTTAAAAAATAAACGCCTCTTCCCCGGAAGCGGCACCGAAATTTGGGAGGTCGTCACCGTACCTCTCAAAGTTAATACTTTTAAGCCCAAATGCTTCCTATATACAATTAAGTAGATAATGGCAAGTCGGGGTCATCCACGAGAAGAGGGATCTTTTCAAGTGTTTAAACATATATAAGAGAAAACATACTAGGCATATACATACATAGATACATATAAAAGCATGTAAACAAGGGGGGGTTGGTTTTGTTTTCATCCTAAGTTATCAAATTGAAATACAACAACTAGAAAAGCAAGAGAACTATGCTAATCATGCAAGACAACTAAACATAAGGTGAAAACAAGAACTAACAGAACCATGGGCGCATTTGACTTCCACTTCCAAGCCTCTTATCCATCATTGAACATGCAACCTTTTTACAACTTTCAATACTTGTTGTGAAGACTAAACTTCCATCCTTCCATCTTTGGGCTTAATTACATCTTGCTCTTTATCATCAATAACATGAATAGCTTGGCAAGAATGGTATCTACTAGGATGATCAATAGAACTATTAGTGTCAAATTCTATCTCCCGCCCATTAAATTCCATGGCCAATATTCTTTTATGCACGTCAATTATGGTCCTTGACGTCTTTATAAATGGCTTTCCTAAAACAATAGGCTTATAACTATTATCACCTCCTATTTAAAGAACATAAAAGTCCGCGGGTAATATCAAAGAATCCACTTTCACCAATACATCCTTCACAATAACTTTCGGCTATGTGCTAGATTGATCGGCTAGTTGGATAACAACCTCGGTTTTGCGCAAAATGCCTAGATTTAGACTTTCATACAAGGAATATAGGATTACATTGATTGAAGCACCCAAGTCTAGCATGGCCTTGTTAACACATTTGCCTCCTATCTCACAGGGGATTGTAAACATTCCCAGATCATCACATTTAGGTGGCATTTTATCTTCAAACACGGCGGAGACATATTCACACTTCACACTCTTTTTCTTAATTTTCAACTGTTGTTTCCTATTGATGGTACACAATTCTTTAAGAAATTTAGCATACATAGGAACTTGATTTAGAATATTTAAATGGAATATTTACCTCGCATCTACGAAAGACTTCGTATATGTCTTTGGTGTCCTCCTTGGTCTTCCTATCCTTTGATGCCTCCGGAAATGCTGGTTCCAGCGCATATATGGGGATCTCCGCCCCTCTTAACTTCTTGTGTGGTGGGGATGAGGTTTCAAGATTTGATCCTGGTCTTGGCACAAATATCTCCACCTTGATTTCTTCTTCTTTGCTTTGTTTGGCTAACTCCTCGGCCTTCCTTTCGTTGTCTTCTTCTTTCTTAACCATCTGCTCAACAAAAACCCTTGATTGGGGCTCCTTCACTTCCCTTGCACTTCTCAATGAGATTGCACTCATCAATGAGATTGCACTCACATTTTGTCGAGGGTTGATCTCCAGTTAGGAGGGTAGTTTACCCCTTTCCCGGGCCTCCATCTGATTCACCACTTGAGCTATTTGGCTCACTTGAGTTTCCATGTTCTTGATGCTAACCTTGGCTTCATCTTGGAATTTTCACTATTCTCCACACACATGCCTAACTAATGAATGGCTTGCATCACATCATCCTTTGTTAACACCGAGCTCTCCCCTTGGTTTCGAAGTTTGTCTTGGAGCCTTTGAAATTATTGTAGAGGTGGCCTATATTTTTGTTGAGGAGGCCGATACGATTTAGGGTTTTTTCTTTCTTGAGGGTTTCCATACCAGAGGTTCGGGTTATCACGATTTCACAAATTGTACGGCCGGTTTTAGTTCCCTTGATAACCTTGGTAGCCTTGGAGTCCTGGGTAGCTTTGCCCACCTTGATATCCTTAGTTTCCTTGGTAGCCTTGATTCCCTTGATAGCCCATGGCACTTACCTCTTCAATATAATCCTCTTGGAAAGTGGGGCAAGTGTCCGTATGATGCACCACGTAACAAATTTCACATGATTTAACATGTGGTGTATTCTCGGGCTTCGTTATCAACGATTTGACCATAGATACAAGGGTTGAGACTTGATCCTCAAGCTTTCCACTATTTGAAGAATCACTAGTGGGCATTGGGTTTCTCCTTCTCAAATTGGCCCTTGAGCTAAAGTTTCTTGATTCTTCCGCTAGCTCCTCATACAATTGCATCACTTCGGATGAAGTTTTGTACCCAAGAGTGTGACCGCAAGAACTCCTTACCAACCTTTGATCCTCATCAAGAAGGCCATTGTAGAAGTAATAAACCAAATCCCTCTCCGAATAACTGTTATAAGGGAAACTTGCAAGAAGCTTCTTGAACCTCTCCCAATAGTCGAAGAGAGATTCTTCATGCCATTGGAGGATGTTGTTTATGTCCTTCTTCAAGGCGGCGGATCTAGAGGCCGGAAAGTATTTGGCTAGAGTCTTTATTTTCATATCAAGCCAACTCTTAATGTTCTTGGGTGGTAGGTAGTGGAGCCTATCTCTTGCACCATCCCTTAGTGTGAATGGTAATGCCTTCAATTTATAGAAATATTCATCCACTCCATGGGGGGAACGTACCAGCACACAAAAAAGTGAAATTCGGTGAGGTATTTGTTTACATTCTCCCCTTGCCTACCAAGGAAGATGGGTAGCATATTCATGAACCCGGTTTTTAGCTTAAAGTGCCTGTTCGGTCCAACCACGGGATACTCGATGCACATTGGTTGTTGATCGAGGTTGGGGCCATGATGTCTCTTAATAAAGCTTGCCCCAAAGGAATCTCACTTTGGTGGAGAGGAGGAGCTTGCCCTTAGAGAGGAAGATGTTGAGGTTCCCCTCCCGGATCCTCATCTTCGTGCTCAATTTGATGTCCTATAGTAGAAGATGTATCCACAAAATGGTCACTAGGAGGGGTGTATATCACACTTTCCAAAGAAAGCCTCCTAGCCTGTCTCAAATTACACTCTAACTCGAGGTTGTAGTGTAGGGGTTCTTGTGAAGAGGATTGCGTACGAACCATACACCAAGAGCTCGAACAATACGTCTCCAAGCCAAGTGAAAATGGAAAATCAACTAAAAATTCAAAATAAAAGCAAACTAACAAATATTTACAATTAGCATATAATCACACATAATATGCCCAAACACTTAAAAAATAAACGCCACTTTCCTGCAGTGGCGCTAAAATTTGGGCAGTCGTCGTCGTACCTCTCAAAGTTAATACTTTTAACCCCTAATGCTTCATAGCTGCAATTAAGTCGATAATGGCAAGTCGGGGTCGTCCACAAGAAGAGGGATCTTTTCAAGTGTTTAAACATATATAGGAGAAAATATACTAGGCATATACATACATAGATACATCTAAAAGCATGTAAACAGGGGGGTGGTTTGTTTTTCATCCTAAGTTAACAAATTGAAATGCAGCAACTAGCAAAGCAAGAGAACTATGCTAATCATGCATGACAACTAAATATAAGATGAAAACAACAATTAACGGAACCTTGGGCGCAATTAACTTCCACTTCCAAGCCTTTTATCCATCATTGAACATGCAACCTATTTACTACTTTCACTACTTGTTCTTAGATAGTAGTTTGCAAGAATAAATTCGACATTTCTTGTCAAACCTCACCAATGACTCCCATAGTTGAAACACAACTAAAAGTATCCCATTGATGGCATTTAGCACGAAGAATCAACAAGCTTGGCAACACTTATAAACACTACACTGTGTCTAAGCATTTAACCAATTCATGCATTTACACAAGATTAATCAAGAGCGATAGACATTCATAGACTTCTCTCATTTGCTAAAAGTAACGAACATGAAAAATAGTTCAACATTATCATATTCATCTAGCAATTATCAATCCATCAACACAATCAAAAGCTCTAAATTATACTCTTGGATTCCTATCAAGAAAAGAGGAAATCAACCCATTTCCCCAAACCCTAACAAGCATATCATACAAGTACTTCATATACTCAAGCTTTCAATAACATTAATGACATTAACAAAAACATTGAATGCTCCATAAATTCATAATAGGAGTATCAAATAGGCTACAAATTGTTCTTAAGACATGGGCTTGGAAGCCTTAGTCAATTATTCCCAACAACTAGATTTAGCTAATACAAATAATACTAACATCCATAAACTAATGCATAGAGAAATAAAGAGAGAAAAGCTAGAAAAAAATGAAGAACCTAGGGTTGGGAGAAGAGGAATTTCGGCCAAGAAGGATAAGGTATGAAGTGGGTGGCCAAAAATTCCTTTTATAATACAAGAGGGAGGAAAAGAAAAGCAAAAGGCAAAAGTGTAGCAAGCTCCCGCCGGGTGGGAATGGCCTCGCTCGGGTAGGAATGGCCTCGCCCGGGCGGGAATGACTATTTTCACCCTTGTGTCGCCTTGCCTTCAAATCCTTGGTTCTTTTTTGTCTTCAATCTTCAAAGCTAGTCTTCAAATCTTCAAAGTCTTCAAAATGTGATCTTCAATGGTCTTTGGTCTTCATGTCTCGATGTTCTTCCTTTGTCACACAAAATACACTTAGGAAAATGTAAAAGAGCATAAAGTCGCTCTTACCTCTCCTAAGAGAATTTCAAGGTAAAACACAAGCTCTTGATAACAAAAGAGCACAAAAATAATCCCAAAAAGTACTAAAATATGCACATAAAATGGACACATCAAACCTTCCCTCACTTAAACCTTACTCACCCTCAAGTAAGAAAATATCCATGTGCATAAAGAAATTAACGTATCCACATCCTAACTACTATTCCCCATAGTCAATACCTCCCAAAACTCTCAATATCACACATCCCAACATTAAGATCAAATGAGAAGTTTCCCACAATCCCCATTCATAAATCTACCCAAACCATATCAACATATCAATTCATTGATATCCCTAAAACATCTCCAAATCCCGAATCGACAATCCCAAATCCAATGGTACAAGGTGAAGCTAAAATCATACATAAAGTTCAAAAACATACTCATCTTTATACCAATGTATCATCCTAAAAATGAATTATATCAACAATCAAGAATTTCATAATTTACTTCGTTTCCCCGCTAAATTTCCCAATCCCAAGAGGTCTCAAGATGTCAAGCTACCTGATTTGTCCATATGGCCACCGCAACCTTATGACTCCAACGTTGGAAAATGAGTGAACACTTAACATTTTTCAATTTCTCTTGTTTTCTCTCATTTTGCCTAGGAGCCCTTTCGGGTTTTCATCCTAGCCACACGTCATGTTTTTGTTTTTGGCTTACATCTCACATTTTTCCACACATTTAGCCTATCATTTTTGCCTAGGTCGCCCTCTCGGGTTTTCGACCTATCCGGGCCCCCAATGTTGCCTAAGATGCCCTCTCAGGTTTTCAACTTAGCAGGATTAAATTTTGTTTTCATTTTTTTCGTGTTTTTCCAATCAAAAGTAGCTAATTATGTACATGTAAATCATTAAACCCCCATCCCCACACTTAAAATCATACATTGCCCTCAATGTAAAACATCTTAGGCAATAAGTTTCAAGTATAAGGACAAAGGAAAAACAACTTACAACTTTTGATGCAACGACTCCCCAAGCTCTAAGAGTCCAACGAACAATTGACAATATAGCACATCACCACAAAAAATAGTGAAATTTGGAAGATGGAGATGTGTTATTTGGGGGGAGTTCTTGGATTGGAGAAGAGAGGCAATGAAGAAGAAATAAATATAAAAAAATTATTTTTTTGAACAGTGCCCGTGCGCACCGTGCGGGCGGGCGGCGGCTTGGACGCGCGAGCGGGAAGGCTCCCAGCATCGGCGGCCAACCTAATCCTCCTTTTTTTTCCTGCGCCTGTCACGCGGGTGGGTGCCTGGCCGCCCGGGCGGGAGAGCTCCCAGCTTCCCGCGGTGAGCTCCCAGCTTCCCGCGGCCAGCTCCCCTGATCAGTTTTTATTTTTTGCCCTCCTTCTTCTTCCATGGCCAATTTTTTCGTTCCAAAATTTTCGTCAATTCTCCAATGCTCGACCTATTTTGCTACAAAATCATGGAAAACGCAACCGTGATAGAATAAATTAAAACAATGAAAAATAACAATAAAAATCAAATTGCGGTAACATCGACGAAATGTCGTTGGCATGGCTTACTCCCCTTCTTGAAGCTTACTCACAAAATGAACCGAGATGATCAGTCCTCTTTCCCGATCTGGGTCAAAAAAATTGGGATTCACATCATCCCCCAACAAACCTTCTTCAAATAGCTAAGGGTTTCTTCATGTTCCCTCAACATTTCCAACAACTCACCTTTTTGTTCCATGGTGATCTCAAGCATTCGGGGGTTTCTCTCCTTTTCAATGGGGTGAACTTCGGTGGTGGTTTGCACTCTTCCACCGAAGTCTTCTCAACAGAAGGAGGGGAAACCACCCTTATTGGCTTACCCGTGGACGCACGAAAAGTGTTGGATGTTGTTTTACCAAGAGTGTATTTTCCATTGTTATTTTCCTTCAAGTTAGTACTAACAACTTTTGAAATCAAAGCAACACTCAAAGCATCATCTATGGCAATGTTTAACTACCATCTTTGGGCTTAATTACATCTTGCTCTTTATCATCAATAACATGAATAGCTCGGAAAGAATGGTATCTACTAGGATGATCAATAGAACTATTAGTGTCCAATTTACCTCCCGCCCATTAAATTCCATGGTCAATGTTCTTTCATGCACATCAATTATGGTCCTTGACGTCTTTAGAAATGGTCTTCCTAAAATAATAGGCTTCCTAAAATAATAGGCTTATAACTATTTTCACCTCCTATTTCAAGAACTTAAAAGTCCGCGGGGAATGTCAAAGAATCAACTTTCACCAACACATCCTTCACAATACCTTTCAGGTATGTGCTAGAGTGATGGCTAATAGGATAACAACCACGGTTTGTGCCAAATGCCTAGATTTAGACTTTCATACAAGGAATATGGGACTACATTGATCGAAGCACCCAAGTCTAACAAAGCCTTGTTAACACATTTTCCTCCTATCTCACAAGGGATTGTAAACATTCCCAGATCATCACATTTAGGTGGCATTTCATCATCAAACACGGCGGAGACATATTCACTCTTCACACTCTTTTTTTAAATTTTCAAATGTTGTTTCCTATTGACGGTACACAATTCTTTAAGAAATTTAGCATACCTAGGAACTTGATTTAGAACATTTAAGAATGGAATATTTACCTCGCATCTACGAAAGACTTCGTAGATGTCTTTGGTGTCCTCCTTGGTCTTCCTATCCTTTAATGCCTCCGGAAATGGTGGTTCTGACGCATACCTCTTGACTTCTTGTGTGGTGGGGATGAGGTTTCAGGATTTGATCCCGGTCTTGGCAGAAATGTCTCCACCTGGATTTCTTCTTCTTTGCTTTGTTTGGCCAACTTCTCGGCCTTCCTTTCATGGTCTTCTTCTTTCTTAACCATCCACTCAACAAAAACCCTTGCTAAGGGCTCCTTCATTTCCCTTCCACTTCTCAATGAGATTGAACTCACATTTTTTTGAGGGTTGATCACCGGTTGGGAGGGTAGTTTACCCTTTTCCCAAGCCTCCATCCGATTCACCACTTGAGCTATTTAGCTCACTTGACTTTCCAAGTTCTTGATGCTCGCCTTGGCCTAATCTTGGAATTTTTCACTATTCTCTTCACACATGCCTAACCGGTGAATGGCTTGCATCACATCATCCTTTGTTAACCCTGAGCTCTCCCCTTGGTCTCGAAGTTTGTCTTGGAGCCTTTGAACTGTTGTAGAGGTGGCCTATATTTTTGTTGAGGAGGCCGATACAATTTAGGGTTTTAGCTTTCTTAAGGGTTTCCATACCGGAGGTTCGGGTTATCACGATTTCCCAAATTGTACGGCCGGTTTTGGTACCATTGATAACCTTAGTAGCCCTGGCGGCCTGGGTAGCCTTACCCACCTTGATATCCTTGTTTGCCTTGGTAGCCTTGATTCCCTTGATAACCCATAGCACTTACCTCTTCAACATAATCCTATTGAAAAGTGGGGCAAGTGTCCATAGGATGCGTCAAGTAATAAATTTCACATGATTTAACATGTGGCGCATTCCCGGGCTTTATTATCAATGATTTGACCATAGATGCAAGGGTCGAGACTTGATCCTCCAGCTTTCCACTATTTGAAGAATCAATTGCGGACATTGGGTTTCTCCTTCTCAAATTGGCCCTTGAGCTAAAGTTTCTTGATTCTTCCGCTAGCTCCTCATACAATTGCATCACTTCGGATGAAGTTTTGTTCCCAAGAGTGACCGTAAGAAATCCTTACCAACCTTTGAACCTCATCAAGAAAGCCTTTGTAGAAGTAATAAATCAAATCCCTCTCCGAATAACTGTGATAAGGAAAACTTGCAAGAAGCTTCTTGGACCTCTCCCAAAAGTCGAAGATAGATTCTTCATGCAACTGGAGGATGTTGCTTATGTCCTTCTTCAAGGTGGCGGATCTAGAGGCCGAAAAGTATTTGGCTAGAGTCATTGTTTTCATATCAAGCCAACTCTTAATGCCCTTGGGAGGTAGGTAGTGGAGCCAATCTCTTGCACCATCCCTTAGTGTGAATGGGAATGCCTTCAATTTATAGAAATCTTCATCCACTCCATGGGAGACCATACCACCACACAAAAAAGTTAAATTTGGTGAGGTATTTGTTTGCATTCTCCCCTTGCCTACCAAGGAAGATGGGTAGCATGTTCATGAACACGGTCTTTTGCTTAAAGTTCCCGTTCGGTCCAACCATGGGATACTCGATGCACATTGGTTGTTGATCGAGGTTGGGGGCCATGATGTCTCTTAACAAAGCTTGCCCCAAAGGAATCTCTCTTTGGTGGGGAGGAGGAGTTCGCCCTTGGAGAGGAGGATGTTGAGGTCCCCCTCCCGGATCCTCATCTTCGTGCTCAATTTGATGTCCTATAGAGGAAGATGTATCCACAAAATGGTCACTAGGAGGGGTGTTATTCACACTTTTCAAAGAAAGCCTCCTAGCCAGTCTCAAATTCAACTCTAACTCGGGGTCATAGTGTAGGGGTTCTTGTGAAGAGGATCGCGTACGAACCATACACCAAGAACTCGAACAATACGTCTCCAAGACAAGTGAAAATGGCAAATCAACTAAAAAAAAGAAAGCTAACAAATATTTACAATTAGCATATAATCACACATAATATGTCCAGACACTTAAAAAATAAATGCCTCTTTCCCGGCAGTGGCGCCAAAATTTGGGAGGTCGTCGCCATATCTCTCAAAGTTAATACTTTTATGCCCTTATGCTTCCTATCTACAATTAAGTAGATAATGGCAAGTCGGGGTCGTCCACGAGAAGAGGGATCTTTTCACGTGTTTAAACATATATAGGAGAAAATATACTTGGCATATACATACATAGATACATATAAAAGTATGTAAACAAGGGGGGTTTGGTTTTTTTTTCATCCTAAGTTATTAAATTGAAATACAACCACTAGCAAAGTAAGAGAACTATGCTAATCATGCAAGACAACTAAAGATAAGATGAAAAAAACAATTAACGGAACCTTGGGCGCAATTGACTTCCACTTCCAAGCCTTTTATCCATCATCGAACATGCAACCTATTTAATACTTTCACTA
The DNA here is from genome assembly GCA_037428765.1 of Rubia yunnanensis. Classification (NCBI taxonomy): domain Eukaryota; kingdom Viridiplantae; phylum Streptophyta; class Magnoliopsida; order Gentianales; family Rubiaceae; genus Rubia; species Rubia yunnanensis. The sequence goes on along the minus strand of CM075067.1, from coordinate 47,032,465 downwards.
CTTGTTGTGAAGACTAAACTTCCATCCTTCTTAAATAGTAGTTTGCAAGAGTGAATTTGACAACTCTTGTCAAACCTCACCAATGACTCCCGTAGTCGAAACATGACTAAAAGTATCCCATCGATGGCATTTAGAATGAAGAATCAACAAGCTTGGAAACACTTATAAACACTACACCGTGTCTAAGCATTCAACCAATTCATGCATTTACACAAGATTAGTCAAGAACAATCGACATTCATAGACTTCTCTCATTTCTACAAGCAACAAACATGACAAAGAGTTCAACATTATCATATTCATCTAGCAATTGTCAATCCATCAACATAATCAAAATCTCTAAATCATACTCTTGGATTCCTATCAAGAAAAGGGGAAATCAACCCATTTCCACAAACCCTAACAAGCATATCATACAGGTACTTCATATACTCAAGCTTTCAATAACATTAATGACATTAACAAATACATTCAATGCTCCATAAATGCATAATAGTAAGAGTATCAAATAGGCTAGAAATTGTTCTTAACACATGGGCTTGGAAGCCTTAGTCAATTGTTCCCAACAACTATATTTAACTAATACAAATCATACTAACATCCATAAAAAAATTCATAGAGAAATGAAAAGAGAAAAGATGGAAAAAATGAAGAACCTGGGGTTGGGAGAAGAGGAACTTTGGCCAAGAAGGATAGGGTATGAAGTGGGTGGCCAAAAATTCCTTTTATAGTACAAGAGGGAGGAAAAGAAAAGCAAAAAAGCAAAAGTGTAGCAGGCTCCCGCCCGAGCAGGATTGGGCTCGCCCAGGCAGGAATGGCCTCGCCCATGCGGGAATGGCCTCACCTGGGTGGGAATAGCCTCGCTTGGGCGGGAATGACAATTTTCACCCTTGTGTCGCCTTGCCTTCAAATCCTCAATTCTTTTTTTGTCTTCAATCTTTAAAGCTAGCCTTCAAATCATCAAATTCTTCAAAAGGTAATCTTCAATGGTCTCCGGTCTTCAAGTATCAATGTTCTTCCTTTGTCACACAAAATACACTTAGGAAAAGGTAAAAGAGCGTAAAGTCGCTCTTACCTCTCCTAAGAGAATTTCAAGGTAAAAAATAAGCTCTTGATAACAAAAGAGCACAAAATTGGTCCCAAAAAGTACTATAATATGCACATAAAATGGACACATCAAACCTCCCCGCACTTAAACCGGCCATTGGTGCCAACCATTAACGGCACGCGCCGACCAATGGTACCTTGGCCAACTGAACTTGTTTCCTTTGCTACCGGTGAACCGTTAGTCCGATTTGAGAGTTTTAGTAGTCAATTTCATAGCACTTGAGAAGAAAAATCCAATGAAATCATCTTTGAAGGCTAAAAGGAAACATGGCCGTCTAAACCCCTTGCCATGGCCGTCTAAACCCCTTGCCATGTAAACTCAACTAATACTAGCAATCCACCAAACAAAACAAGCTAAAACTATGTGAATGAAATGGTTAGAGCACGTGAAAATGAAGCACATCACTATCTCTAAGGGATTTGATTAAAATAAAATTTTGAAAAGGAGAAGAAATTATATTTGCACAAGACTTCATTCGTACGAAAAATTTCCATGATGGAACATTATATTCAGCGTGTGAAGAATATTACTTGTGTGGCGGGATAAGGAAATTGGAGAAAATGAAATATTTATTCCGCAGGATATTGAAGCATATTGGAAAATCAACATTCTTAAGAAATTAGATTTATGGAATATTATGAGATATATTGAGATAAGGAAAATCTCTTTATATAAGGGATTTAGATATGCTTTAGAAGCATTTTTGGAAACATAATACTTTGAAGATAAATGTAGAGAATTCCAATCTGCTTATAGCACACACACATATATATATATATATATATATATATATATATATATATATATATATATTGATGGACATCACAGCTATGTGACTCTGGATTTAACTGAAGAAAATTTGCATCCAGATTTTCATATCTTACTGTAGAGTCATTCGTCTGTGTTCCAACATGATCGTAACTTGTTGATCAAGTTCATAATTGTATACCTTAATTTCTTGATAGGAGGAGATCCAGCGTCAACAAGTTTCGAGGTCAGGGGGAGTCTGATCAAGGTGGATCGGTATCTAGGGGAGCTAGCAAAATTCACGTGTTATAATTAGACAAGATAAATATAATTGTAAGTTGTACTTTGTACTATATCTTTCTGATTGGTGGATTCATTCTGAACTGGGTCTGGCCCCGCAGATGTAGGTGATTTCACCGATCTACGTAAAGTCTCATGTGTTTATGTTTTACTTTATTGCATACAGATTTAGATAGGTTATGTTGGAACAGGGTAGTAATTATTGAATTAATGAGGTAAAACCAAATTTCAGCCTTCATTTTTTGTACATGTTGTAAATGAATGATTCATCGTCCTCCTCACCTATATTTTTTGCCTCACATAAGAATCAAAATATGTTTGGTAAATGAAACTTAAATAAAATGTAAAAAAATTATTTCACTTTCATCGATGTGCTGATCCTATGAATCCATTTTCCACTGACGAGTTTCCACTTCTTGTTCTCAAAGAAATTTTGATCATACATTTTCAACGGAATGTCTTCTATTCAAAAGGCAAAGTTTTCAACTCGTTTGAGGAATTTGAAAATGAGTGAATCATATGGGATCTTGAGAGCTTTCTTGTTCGAATGAACGACTGATGATAACATGTGTAGTACAGTGGTGTTGGTGGGATTAATCTTCACCTTATTTAGGAAATATTATAACAACATGATATTAGTGAATGTGTGCTCACAGATGTGACCTCCTTCCAAAACAAAGCCCCTTCTCACCATCTCGTACATAATCTAATTTTCCATTTCCAAATATTTGAGCTTGCAGCTCTCGACGGTATCAATTTCATAGTGGGATCTATTGAAGTAAAAATGTCCAAGCTCAGTAAGATTCAACATCGATCAGATCCTCAACATGTACCGACCTGTTCAAACTATGATAAATGTTTAAGGGATCACTGCGATCGCCGGATAATGGTCCTAAAGACTCTGGACAGGACAACCTAATATGTCGTTGATCTTTCATTGATCAACCACAACCTACATACCATTGACTTTACTAGAGAAACACCCTCCATAATTCTCCACAATATTGGCATAAAACTTGACAGACTTCATTGAAGTGTGCTACATTAGGAATGGCTAGGAATTCGACACGAGATTTGAATTTAAATAATAAGCCTACACTATGAAACATTTTCCTGGTGCTATCATCCAATTCTAATGCATATGCATCTAATAGCCTTAAACTTTGTAACAAAGATTTATACCTCTCATAATCTCTTAGTGACACCAATCTCGGAGCATCAAAATATGGAGCCCTCTTTCGCTTAGCCAGTTGCTTCCTTCCCTTGATCGTTCCACTTTGCAAAACTGAAGCATCTGTGTTGGTATGCCTTGAATACTGTAATAGCCGCTTCTGCGACCCTGGCCTGGGGGTCCGGGGGGCGGCAGTCGCCCCCGGTCTGACGGTATAGCTTGTCTCTTTATTGGACTGCTGTTGATTTGAGTCGAATTGTGTTTTGGCCCAGTTTGTTAGGGTTTAGTGGAGACAGCATATAAAGTATCTCTCTTCTCTCTGTAAACATTAATTCTGATATAGTGAATCCGTCTCCCGTGGATGTAGCCAAATTGGTGAACCACGTAAATCTTGTGTCTTGTTATTTTCGTTCATATTTTCTGTTCTTTCTCCATTCCGCACACCAATCTGCTATTTTAATTTTCATGAGAAACGGAATTGAAGAGTTAATGGAATGGAATGAGCGGGTAGTTTGAAAATTATTTGAATATGTATGCATGCACCGTTCGGATTATAATAGAGACACAATTCCAATTTCGATCATTTCTTTGAAACACTATTTAAATGGCTCAAAACCTGTTCCAATTTCGGAACCTTCAATGAGTACTATATTCTCCAATAAAATAAATTAATCAAGTTTCCAACCCCTATCTCGAAACAAGTGGTAGGTTCGGATGTCAAGGAGACTTCATGTCATTTCTCAGCTGCATCATTTTAGATGTCGAAAGAATTATTTCTTCAAAAAGCATAGCTGACAAGATTCCATCCTCAAATTTTGAAGATTCTTTCACAAATCATTACACTCTCTTGGGATACGCTTTCATATTGGAATAGTATAAGGTTCATTCTATTCAATGTTTCAGAAACATATACTTCCACAACAGGGATCTCGAATCGGTCAACTATTTTGGAAGTTTGTTGTTCTGATTTCAGTTGCTTGTTTAGCCTCAACTTGTTGGTTTCTAAATCCACTTCCAGTTGCTTTAGGTCAAGCCACTTCTTGTCGTAGAATTTGGGAGGCAACATAGAGTCAATGGGTATGATTCCATTATCTTGGGTCATCTTTGTGATCAACAACCATAGGGGACTCTATCTTTATTTTCTTTGCGGTTTTGATCATGTAGAAGACTATGGTAAACCCTGGTTTCAAATGTTTTTTTTACATTATGTAATAGAAAGTCACAAGGTTTCCAATTATAGGTTCACAAGCATGCCTTCCGTTAGGTAGCATATTTCATGCTTACCCACTCAAAAACAAACCTTTAATCCACACTCAACATTGAGAAGTCATATTTTTCGGCTAGGTTGGGCCTATCTCTTAGCAATCTAAAATACTTATGTCTCATCTCTAGTGGACAAAGGGGTTGAGAATAAGTTTTACTAGGAAAGGATTGTCGGTGACATATCTCATAAGTGTTGTTGGGGAAGTTGGGATGTAAAAAAATTAGACTCGATCAAGGGGCCATCATAAAACAACATTTATCGTGAAATTACTTACAAAGACCGTTATTCCATTAACCCTAGTTACACTAGAGCTATAGATGGCAATGGGGCGGAGCGAGTACATATTATTGTACATCCATACCCATGGCCATCTAAATTTTTCATACTCATGCCCGCCCTATCGACCATGACTGGTACAACATTAAAATCCACCCCCATCCCATTGGGTATATACAAAATCCATCCTCGTCCCCTCACCCACTTGAGTATCCCTACCCACTTCAAACCAATTGTAATCACTCCTCTTATATCTCCAAAAACACCTAAAATCCTCTATTATAATATTTTATATTTTATATTTTAAAATTTATTTACATGAAAATATTATAGGTAATATATGTGCACCATGTATAAATAGTTATATATATATATATATTAAATTAGTGACCTGTCTACAGTTGAAAAACAAGACAGGTGCCTTGTTTTTCGACTGTAGATAGGTGACCTTTCTTTTTTGTCCACCTCAATGTCCAATGATGGATTGTGTTGTGCTACAAAATGAGCCTTCTATGCCGAATCCCTCTTTGATTTCGATGCATCATAGGAATGACCAATGGTAATAATATATACATAACTCACCCAGTCACAGTTAGAAAAAGTCTTGCAGTGAAATAACCACTTCGAAGTAATAGACCAATTCGCTCGACACTCGTGACACATTGCCCAAGGTAATAAATCCCAGTAATAGTGGGAAAGCAAAACTCACCCCCTTTCAGGCCATGATCTAGGAGGAAGGAACAAAATATATTGACTAAGATCACACGACCTAGACTCTATATATTAGGATAAAGAACGGCAAACCAGGAAAGTAGTGTTTTGAATAGGACAATACTCAATATAAAAGCAAGTATAACTTGGGTATCCGAGTTTCCTTCCCGGGAACTTTTTTTACAGTTACTCAAAGTGGATAGACTTACCGCGCCAATTCCGGGAACTGCCATCACTCGGACCTCCGTATATGTGGTGTTGTGTGCAGGGAACAATTTTTCTTTTTCAGTTTTAATAGTCCCTGGAAAAAGCCAAAACCCACGTTGGAGTCACCACCAAATCGGCAAGCATCCAAAGACTCTCCCACCCAATGAAGCTAGCAATGAGCAAACTAGCTTAATAGACCAAGGAAGATCACAACAATGGCACAATCGCACACTTACACACTTATCACATGCAGGTGTATCTGTGGTAAAGGTAGGCTTCCACAACCCAACTATCTCATATATAAGAAATGATGCATAATTATATAACCCCCATCCCCACCCAAACACATTTTAAAGGTTCTCTTACCTACAGAACAGCCTCTCGGAATGAGGGCCATTACAAAATATAGTTTTTGCCTCACCAAGAGGACTTTCAAATAAATTTTTGCCTTATCGGGAGGAATTTTAAAATGTCTTGCCTTGAACAGGGGGACTTCCAAAATATGTCATAATTATCCTAAGTTAAAATGAGCACTTAGGCAGATCTGGCCACCAGTCACTCCTGGTCAATCAGTAACACAACGTCCACATCACGCGGAAGGCGGGATAGGCCGTCCGGGAGTGAGTGACGCTTCGTTGCGGCCGGCGTCCTAAGGGTGAGGGTTATCGCCTTTTGGGGAATGAGTGATGCTGAAAAGCCATGAAAACTAAAGGGATTTGAGCCCACGGACATTCGGATTGGACCGCATTCCCCTGTAAAAGTCTAGCCTCGTCACCACTAAGGACAAAGGAAATGATTATACTTCATGTCTATATAGTTTGTTAAGTTTTTCTTTCTTATATGCTAATAATTTGAAATATTTAAAGATGCCAGAACGATATAGGCACTGTCCAGTTAGGTTTAATTTCAGCATAAATAAATTAAAAACTACACTAATAAATTAAACTTGGCACAAAAAATTATATTCAGCACCAATAAATTAAATTTAGCACCAATAAATTATATTCGCCACCAATAAACTAATAACTGAAAAATATAACTAATAAAAAAGGATTTTTAGTTATCAATGGTTTGAATAATAATCCAAAATTAAAATGTGTAACGATTAAAAAAATCATTTTGGGAATAAAATATGATTGTAGGAACCTGATTTCAAATAAACTAAACGATCGTTATGAATTTAAAGAACATAAATAAGTTTTAAAATGAACATAAATGGTGTACCGAATCCAGAATATTGTTGAATTGAAACAGATTCAAGATGTTGACTCTGTCCTTAATTTTGAAAATGCCCCGTTGTGTAACGTTTTGATGGCATTCCAAATCCCAAGATACAACTGTTGTAGTATTCTGCCATGTACAACCTAGGAACAGAAAGCGACGAACCAGCAATTGTGTGCTTACTCTCAGACTTGGTGAAGAACAAGAAAACTACGAAGAAAAAGAAGACTAGAGTTTGTTGCCATAATTTGCACACGTGTTGGAGATAAAATACTAACTTTTCAAGTAGAAAAGTCATTGCTTGGAAGTTGGGCCTATTAGTCAAGGACTCATGGCCCAAGATTTTATTTCTAAAGTCTTAATCGGCCCAACTATTGCACTGGGTTAAATTTTCTTCTTCTTTCATCTTCGTTTTCTTTTGGCCGCTGCAATTCTATCATCGGCGGCAACATCGGCGAACACACTATTTTAGTCTTTCAGTCACTGAAATCATCACTGGACGGAGCTCAATACTTTCATCACTAATTTTAACCAGTCGGTGCTAAAAGAATGTACTTTTTTCATCACCGGAACTTAGTCAGGGCTGCCGCTCCAGCTTGACCCCCTTAGTTCCGTCATTGTTTAATGGGGTTTTCAAGTACGTAACTTATAAGCTAAGTAACACTAGTGGAAAACACTTGATTAAAGGCACTCAATCAAAGGCAATTCTGGAGGAATCACATTTAATGAGGATCCGAATTGAGTTCTGAACTTGGAACTCCCTCCCAAGTCACCAATTTCATTTCAAAGGCAGTTTGAAATTGATTAAAGACACTTACACCTTTAATAAAATTGATTAAAGGCATATCTATTGTAGAACCGTCTTTCATCAAGTGTCTTTGCAGGGCCACTATATAAATAAAACCCTAGCTCACCTAGTTTATTTTTTTTCTCCCAACTCTCCAGGCCTCCTTCTACTTTCCCTCACACGTACGCCTCCCTCCTTTATTTTCTCTCAAAAGTCTCACCAGCCCTTACCCTATTTCCCTCAAGCCTCACTATTCCGTATGCCGCCATCTTCCTTCACCTCACTCCCAATTTCCCTCATTCACTCTCCTCATCCCTTCGTCAGGCTGCCTCTTCTCCTGCCTTTGCTAGGTCGCGTCCCCTCCGTTGGGTGCGTCACCTCTACCGGTCGTGCCGGCTCCGCTGGGCGCATCACCTCCGTCGGCCGCATCACCTCTGCAGTCCGTCGGGCCACACCACCATCGTCAGAGCCTCACCTTTGCCGTGTCGCAAAGAACGAAATGGATGGAGGAGAACAAAATGGATGGATTCCACATTGACTCTGTCTTTTGTCGTGTTCATATCTATTTTCCTTTTTGCTTGCGGCAAAAAAATTATTAGGATCCCTAAAATGAGTTCCGAACTTGGAACTAGATTCGGATCTCGATCCAACACTACTGGAAAACAGGTTCATACGCACCAGTATAAATTCATGAGTACATGTATACCAGTGCGTATGTAACTAATTGCACCGTTATTTATCATGTTAACATCAGTATCGGTGCAAATAAGTATATACACACCGGTATCCTGTCAACTGGTGTAAAGTTCACCTATTTTCTCACCAGTGTTGGTTCTACCAGTGTACCAATGTAAAATATATTCCATCGATATTATTCAAATAGGTATTTGTACCGGTGCAATTTCTAACATGTGCACTAGTAAAGGATTACTAGTGAGTACTTATTTACCCTTTTATTAATTTGGTGCTAAGAGTTAAAATTTTAAAACCGGTAATGGGAAATTACCGATGCAGAAATTTAAAAAAAAGGTGGGAAATTTTTGCGTTTGTACACCGGCTACAATTAGTACCAGTGTAGGAATTGATCACGTACCGGTATTTTCTTAATACCAGTGAAAAACTAAATTCTTATTCTTGAATTTTGGTGCCAAAACTATTAGTTTTTGCATCGGTATTGTGATTGTACCGGTGCATGACAGGAAAATATGCTCCTTTTGGCTGAAAATCTACACCAGTAACGGATTTTATCTGTGTAAAATGCTTCAAATAAACCGGTAAAGTCTAAATATCGGTGTAAAAAATAGCATTAAAAGCTCACCTACCCCATTTTTTTAGCGGGTTAAAAAGGGGATTTTTGGAATAAAAGGTTCATTAATGGTGTTTTTTTGTTGATGAAGGGCATTGAATTCTCCACAATGAAGACCCTTGAAGGTACCTTTTTTTAAATTACATTTATGGATATTAAGGATCATGTATGGTTTTGGTTAGTAGAGATATTTACATTTTGTGTTTGATCATTTGATGGTGATTGCGGTAGAATTGTAGATATTAGTTTGAGATTTATTCTCAAGGTTGTTGTAGTTATAAGGCTATGATTTTTTATTCCTATTGTGTTGGACATGTTAAGAATGTTGTAATTGTAATGTTGGGGTATATTGTGCATTTATGGTGTTGCATGATTAGGAAGTCATAATGAAAAATTCTACTGTATTAAATGTGTTGAAGTTTGATTGTTTCAAATTTATTGATATGCAGAGTTGTATTTCGTTATCGAGAGGCGTAAACATGTGTATGTCAATGTTTGTAGGGTGAGCGATGAATATGTTATGTTCGTGGATGAGTTCTTGGATGAGTTCTTGGAGCATGCTTTTAGTGGAGAGAAGCGAATATTATGTCCCTGTCATGATTTTGGAAATTGAATTCGTATTGATAAGAAGGATACCCTGAAACTCCATTTGTATAGCCGGGGGTTTGCGAAAGATTATGTTGTGTGGAACTTTCATGGGGAAAAATCACCACCGGAAGTGAGAGTTAGTAGTGAGGGAGATTGTTTTGGGGATTCTAAGTAGGATGACATGTGTGAGGAGATTGTTAATGAGTTTAGAGGGAGGCCCGAGGTTTTGGCTAACTTCCTTGGTGAGAAGGACACATCATTGTATCACGGTTGCAAGAAGAAAGACAAGGTCATGTCGTGTTTTATGGAGTTGTTTAATTTGAAAGGTGCAGGGTCATTAAGTGATACTAGAATGAATAAATTTCTTAAGTTTTTGAATGAAAAGCTTCCACCCGGTAACGGGGTTCCTGATAACCTTTATGAAGCTAAGAGAATTATGTGTCCGATGGGATTAGAGTATGAAAAGATACATGCTTGTCCGAACGATTATGTCCTATATAGGGGTGTCTTTAAGGATAAGGTTGTTTGTCCAGTATGTAATGTGTCGCGTTATAAGAAGAAGATAAATGTGGCTGTCGGTGGAGAGCTTGTTGTGCCGGTGAGGAAGCGGGTGCCCATCAAATGTATGTGGTATCTTCCCATTATTTCGAGGCTGAGAAGGTTGTTTAAGAATGAAAAGGAAGCAAATAACTTGATGTGGTGTGTTGATAGGGGAGGCTCTAAAGATGACGGTATAATTCGACACCCGGCAAGCGCAGACCAGTGGAAGAAATTTGACAGGATGTATCCACACTTTGAATCTGAACCTAGGAATTTGATATTTTCTTTGTGTATTGAAGGTATGAACTCATTTGGGAATATGTCCTGAAAACACAGTTCGTGGCCGGTTATGCTTGCCATTTACAATCTTCCCTCGTACTTGTGCATGAAGAGAAAATATGTGTTGATGTCCATCGAGATTTCAGGCCCAAAACAACTTGGAAATGACATAGACACTTATCTTGCCCCTTTGATAGGAGATTTGAAGGTGCTTTGGTCGGAAGGTGCCTTAATGTTTGATGGTTGTAGTGGTGAAGAGTTTACATTGAGGGTGATGCTTTTTTGTACCATAAATGATTTGCTGGCATATGCCATTTGGAGAAGCATTTTCCCTCATCATTATTTTTCAATTCCTCAAAGTACTTTTGCGTATCCCTATTCATTAATCCTTGTAACAAGATACTGGCGAAAAAAAATCTCAATCGACGGCTAATTTTTGGCCATCTACAAGACCAAGATTAAATAGGCTGCCAAAAAAGATAATGCACTGAAACAAAGTCCCATTATTATTCATTAACTATGAAAGTTCAATACTACATGCTCAAGTGATCATTTCACATCATTTCACGTTTGCAGATTGTCAACAAACGAGACCTGACAGATTGGCCGATCATGGGGCAATTCATAAAGGAAGCAAATGTTGCTATCCTAGAAATGGTAAATAATAAGGACTGCTTGTTCTTCCAAGTGTTCTGACCATCAACATTCGCATGCCATTACACCTGCGGTGTTGGAATAGAAATTCTGGTCGAGTTCGGGAAGAAACTGGGAAACATGCGTTCAATGACCTGTATCGATAATGCGCAGGTCGATGTGTGGATGGGTGAGTTTCAAAACTTACAGCCTTTATGTTTTTTAAATTAATCAAGAATACATTTTCATGTACGATTAATGTTACAGGCACCTGTGGGAGAAAATATATAGACTAATTCAGGTCGCGTCCAATTCTGCTCATCCAGTTGTGGCAACCTAACCAACTTCGAGCAGGAGGTCGAACTCCGTTTCAAACAAATTTAGGAAACGGTGAAGGCAACGGATGCTGAGTTCTACATCGTACCCTACATAAGAATGTAAGTATTTCTTCCTGATAATTACATTCACATTTCAAACTACTTCCGCTTCATTAATTTGTTAACATAATTTTTTGACAGCGATCATCAGTACCTCATCATTATCCATCCCCAAACGGAGAAGGTTTTCACTCTAGACACATTGTCAGGGGGTATCAAACCAACAAACTTGGTTCCTTTCAAGGTATTTCAATCAATCAAATCAAAAATCCTAGTTTCATAATAAACGGGAAGAAGTAACCATTTAAATTTACTTTCTTCACAGGCTTGCTTGCGCATACCAAAGGGAGAAGAGAAAGACGGAGCCAGAACCCGACTACACTTGGAAAATTAACAACGTTATGGTAAGTCATTCTTTCATTTCATCCATCAAATTTTATGTTTAGGGTTAGTAATTACATTTACCTTTCCCGTGCAGTACCGAACCCAGAATGGTTCGTGGCAATGCAAGTACTCCATCATGCTCTTCATGGAAGAATTTGTTAATCACCTAGAGACAAACAATATCTTAGAGGTAAACCTTGATCTCAAAATTTGATATTATTAATCTCTAGTAAACGTAACATTATTGACTGACAATGTAAGTTTGAAATTAATAGATTTTCCCAGAGGGCAAAGGGTTGTACCACGTGTACGAAATTCAAGGTGTAGCAGAGAGATGGTGTGGGGCTTGGCTCGAAGACTACCAGCAGCAGGTGAACACTACGTTCTAACTTCTGGATGATAAGAACGACATAATAGGTTTATGGTTAATATTGAATGGCTGATGATATTTGAATCATATGGATGGTGTTTGGTCATACTAAACTTGTGTTTTACTTTGTTTGATTCCATGTTTAAGATACTTCTTCGATTTCATATGTTGGAATAATGTTTGCCTATTTTGCAGGCCATATTTTCGTAATAGAATGTCTCAAATTTCTTACCCATTCAAAAGTTTCCAATTTATAATAGTTCACAAGTATGTCTGGCTATCGTTGCTCCAGAAATGATCCCGGATGGACCATCGGAAAACAAATTAGGCATTGCAAATTTTAGCCACAAAATACACCGTGTAATGTAGGTACCGATGTAAATAAATTTCACATTTTAAATAATTTTTTTAAACTATTTCAATAATACCGGTGCATAAAGTACAGTAATACTGGTGTAAAAAAATACCGGTGCAATATATCCCGGTGAAAAAAAAACTATACTTCGACTACAAAACAAAGACCGGTGTCGAATTTAATACCGGTGTACAAATCACTATTTTACATCGGTTCATGGTTTAAATACCGGTGCAAAATACCGATGGAAACTATATTCCGATATTACACTGGTTTTCCAAATAATACTGGTGCACACATTTTGTGATCCCGCTATTTTGCACCGGCATAAGATACCATAGCAAATACTGCTCTACATCGGTCCATTGTATCGGTGCAAATTCGTTGCATTTCTACATCCCTATACATATGCACCAATATTTTTGGGGGCTAAAATACCGATACTTTCATCCTAAATTACCTGTGTAAATACCCCTGTCCTGCAAGACGGTTTTTGAACCGGTGAAAAATCCACATTGTTTCCCCGTTTGCAGATAGATCCAGATTGGCCATGTTTGGAATTACGGTAATGAATTGGTACTCTCGCTGAAACTCTACACAACAAAAGGGAAAATCATTTAATTAACATATCCAAGATTAACAAGTATAATAAAAAAAAAAAGTGGAGATGCATCTAATTGAAACTTACCTCTGAAAATCCCTTTGTGATACGGAGCTCTCTGACGTGGTTTACCTTATTCAAAAGTGTAACATACATTTGACCCTGATCACTGCATATGATATCTCTATATTCTAAAAGCACGGATCCCTTCGATGAACAGTACTTTTTGTCATTGGTAATTCATTTTCTTTTTTTTTTTCATTCCTCCTTCCTATGCATTATTTTTACGGCCGTACACTCGAGGTTCTTTTTTTTTTACGGCCGTACACGCATCCTCCTACCTACCTATATATATATATATATATATATATATATATATATATATATATAATTTCTAGACATCTTCCACACATAATTCCTACTCCATCCAGACTTCTCTTCTTCCCACTCATCTCTTCTTTGTCGTATCTTCTCTTTTTGGCTTCCTGTCTATGTTTATCTATTCGTCATCATTCTTTTTTTTGACTTCCATAAGATTTTGCTCTCAGATGGTTAGGCTCCTATCCTTGCACAATTCTACAAGGTAATATCATAGTTTTCTTAACCAAAATTGCCCGCCTTTTCCATCACCGTTGCTCCAATTTGTGTAATGTTTCTGGTATGCTTTCAATTTCTTAGTCGAAATAGAGTCCGATAGAATGTGATTTTGGCCTTTTCTCTGGGTTCCTGTTGTTCATGTGTTCTTCTCCTTCAACCTACCGAAGTTTGATTTATGCAAGGTGTTTGTTGAATTGCCTGACTTGTTTTGCTAATTGTTTTCTCCTTGTTTCCCCCTTCTTATTCGCAGAGGTCGTGCCACCGCGATTCAGGACAGCTACATAATTGGGGGATTCTTTATGATGGAGTTTGGTATGAAGGAGCCAATGGTTGCGATGGATTTTTCCAGAGGTTAGGAACCAACTGTTAAAGGTTACAATGGTGGATGGTTAGAATGGTGGCGCGGTGGATGGTTGGAGGGATGATATTTTGAGGGGTGATGGTCCCATCAATGGATGGTTGATGGTTCGAGTCGTGGTAAGTCGGATGGTTGATGGTTCCAGGGGTGATGATCCGAGGGTTATGGTCCTAGGAGGCGGATGATTGATGTTCGAGGGGTGGATGGTTCGAGTGGTGGCAAGGCGGATGGTTGATGGGTCGAGGGGTAATGGTTCATGTTTCCAGGGCCTCCAGGGTTGATGAATCGAGGGATGATGCCTCGAATGAACACCTCTTGAGGTGGATGGTTGATGCTCGAGGGGTGGATGACTTGACTGGTGGCGAGGCGGTTGATTGATGGGTCGGGGGATAATGTCTCGAGGGGGATGGTTGAGGGTTCCAGGGGGTCAAGATTGATGATTCGAGGGAGGATGTCTCGAATCAACACTCCTCGAGGCAGATGGTTGATGGAAAGATTCGAGAACTCCTGATTCGGGTGGTGAGAATTTGAGTATGCCTCCCTCTTTACATACACCACCTTCCACCACCATCGGTCTTCTCTCCACCAGCCACCCGGTGCCAAGTCGTGGCTCATCAAGCCTCGCTGGTGAAAGCACCAGAGGCCACCAGCTCAATTCCCACTCTTCCACTCATCCCCGCCTACCACCACCATCTCTCAACCTTCCCGCCACCTCTACAGCCTAAGCCGACCGCCTCCTCTGCCCCACCTTTGTTGGAGATGATCATGCCCCAGCTTGAATGAACTATTTTAGATGTGGCGCCGCCAAGAAAACCATCTATCCCCTTCTATCACCACTAAGAATGACAAAATTCCACCAAACTCGGCTCCAACCCCGCCGGAGAGCCCTGTTTGCCAAAACCCGGTGCGACAATGCTGAGGGAGATGTCCAGAGCAACTCGCAGGTGGTCCTGACCTCATCCTGATTCGGTGGAGGCATTCCCTCAAGCAGAGACTTTGTAGGAACAGATTACACCAGCTGCAGATTCTCCAGATGCGTTACTAACAGCTCCTTATATTCACTGGATTCTTGCTTCTACATTACTCTAATCTTGTGACCTTCGTGTCCTGTGGAGTAGCTTCAAACAAATAAATTGGAAAAAAAATATCATTGATGTATTTGCCAAAGTTTAGATTGTTGAAGTGATGGTAGAAGAACGTGTCAATCTCTATTATCTGACCATTTCCTCAACTAATAGTACATGTCATTCTAAAAATAAATTTTAATTATGATTTTATGAGTACAAATTTTAATGCATGTGTGGGGGTCTGAATAGAGAGGGTTCGACTGGAGAGGTTTTGAGTGATACTGGGCTCGATAGGTACTGGTTCGATAGGTACTGGTTCTAGTGGTGAGGTTCGAGTGATGAGAGTTCTAGTGGTGAGGGTCGAGTGGAGAGGGTTCGAATAAAGGTCCGGCTGGTACTGATTCGAGTAGTACTAGTTCAAGTGGTGCGGGTTCGAGTAGAGAGAGTTCAAGTCGAGATTTGAGTGGAGAGGTTCTAGTGGTACTGGGTTCGAGTAGAGGGTTCGAATAGAGAGGTTCGAGTGGTACTGGGTTCTAGTGGTAATGGGTTAGAGTGGAGAGGGTTCGAGTGGAGAGAGTTTGAGTCAAGATTTGAGTGGAGAGGTTCGAGTGGTACTGGTTTAAGTGGTACTGGTCCGAGTAGAGGGAGTTTGAGTGGTGAGGGTTCGAGTGGAGAGAGTTTGAGTCGAGATTCGAGTGGAGAGGTTCGAGTGGTACTGGGTTCGAGATGAGAGGGTTCAAGTGGTACTGGGTTCGAGTGAAGAGTGTTCAGGTGGTGAGGTTCGAGTGAAGAGTGTTCAGGTGGTGAGGTTCGAGTGAAGAGTGTTCAGGTGGTGAGTTTCGAGTGGAGAGGTTCGAGAGCTACTGGGTTCGAATAGAAGGTACGAGTAAAGAGGTTCATGTGGAAAGGGTTTTAGTAGTATTGAGTTTGAGTAGAGAGAGTTCGAGTGGTGAGGGTCAAGTCGAGAGGGTTGGAGTAAAGGTCCGAGTGGATAGGGTTCAAGTGGTATTGGTTCGAATGGTGAGGGTTTGAGTGGAGAGAGTTCAAGTCGAGATTCAAGTGGATATGTTCAAATGGTACTGGGTTTGAGTAGAGGGTTCGAGTTGAGAGTTCCGAGTAGTACTGGGTTCAAGTTACGAAGGTTCGAGTGGTACTTGGTTCGAGTGGAGAGGTTCGAGTGGTATTGGGTTCGAGTAAAGAGGTTTGAGTCGAGACGAGTGGTTGATGTTCGAGGGGTGGATGGTTTGAGTCGAGGTGGATGGTTGATGTTCGAGGGGTGAATGGTTTGAGTGATGGCGAGGCGGATGATTGATGGATCAAGGGGTGATGCCTCGAAAGGGAAGGTTCCAGGTTCCAGAACCTCGAGAGTTAATGAATCGATGGAGAGGTCCGAGTGGTACTGGATTTGAGTACTAATGGATTCGAGTAAATAAGTTCGAGTAAAGAGGGTTCGAGAGTGGAGAGTGTTCGAATAGAGGATTCGAATGGATAGGGTTCGAGGGGTGAAGGTTCGAGTAGAGGTTAGAATGAAGAGGTTTGGGTCAAGGAGTGATGCCTCCAGGGGGATAGTTGATGGTTCCAAGGCCTCGAGGGTTAATGAACCAAGGGATGATGCCTCGAATCCACACCCCTTGAGGCGGATGGTTGATGTTCAAATGGTGGATGGTTCGAGTGGTAGGAAGGCTTTGAGGCATAAGGTGGATGTTTGAGAGGTAGATGGTTTGAGTAGTAACGTGGTGGATGTTCGAGAACTGATGGTTCGAGGGGTGATGCTCCCAGGAATGAATGGTTAGTGTTCCAGGGGTAGGTGGTTCAAATGGTGGTGTCGTGGATGGTTCAAGGGGTATATGCCTCGAGTGGGTCATGATTCGAGAGCTAATGTGGAAGATTTGACACTCTCGGTGATATACTCTCTCAAGGGGTGGTGTACCCTCGAGGCCTGGTGTACTCTGGAGGGGTAGATGTGTGACCTCTCGAGGGGTAGTGTACCCTCGAGGGCTGGTCCACCTCTCTCGAGGCGTGGATGGCATACCCTTAAGGGGTGGAAGGTGTACTCTCTCCAGTGGTGGATGATTTACCCTCTCGAGGGGTAAATGGTGTACCCTGAAGGGTGGTTGACAAACTTCTTGAGGGGTGGATGATACTCTCTCCGATGGAGGATGATAAACCTCTCTCGAGAGGTGGATAATACTCTCTCAAGTGGTAAATGGTACCCTCACCACTCGACTCTCACCACTCGAACCCGCACTACTCGAACTTCTCCACTCGGACCCTCTCCGTTCTAAACTTATAGTCGAAGCCTTTCCACTCAAACCTTCAACCTCCTCTACACAAATCTCCTCTACTAAAAGGGCGATGCCTCGAGGGGGGTGGTTGATGTTTCCAGGACCTCAATGGTTAATGAATTGATAGAGAGTTTTGAGTGGTACTGGGTTCGAGTGAAGAGGTTCGAGTGGTACTGTGTTCAAGTGGAGAGGTTGAAGTGGTGAGGGATCGAGTAGTGAGCATTCGAGTGGAGAGGGTTCGAATAGAGGATTCGAGTGGAGAGATTCAAGTGGTACAAGGTTCGAGAGGAGAGGTTCGATGGCGAGGCAGATTTTTTATGGATCGAGGTGTGATACCTCGAGGGAGATGGTTGATGGTTTCAGGGCCTCGAGGGTTAATGAATCGAGACGTACATAGCGTACCCTCGAGACGTACATAGTGTACCCTCGAGGAGTGGAAAGTGTACTCTCTCCAGTGATATGGAAGGTGTACTCTCGAGGGTATGCTATGTACATCTCGAGAGAGGTGTACCAGCCCTCGAGAGGTTACATATCCACCCCTCTAGAGTACACCAGCCCTCGAGGGTATACCACCCCTCGAGAGAGTATACCACTAAGTACATTGAACCATCCACATTAGCTCTCGAACCATTACCCATTTGAGGCATATGACCCTTGAACCATTCACGCCTCGAACATCAACTATCCACTCCTGGAACTATCACCCCTTGAACCATCAGTTCTCGAATATCCACCACACCACAACTCAAACCATCCACATCAACCATCCGCTTCGAGGGCTCACTACCACTCGAAACAACCACCCCTTCAACATCAACCATCTACCTCGAGGGGTGTTTATTTGAGGCATCATTCCTCGATTCATTAACCCTCAAGGCCCTGGAACCATTAACCACCCATCAAAAATCCGCCTCGACACCACTCGAACGTCTCCTATTGAACCTTGTACCACTCAAATCTCTCCACTCAAATCCTTTATTCGAACCTCTCCACTCGACCGTCACCACTCAAACTCTCATCACTCGAATGCTCACTACTCGACCCCTCACCACTAGAACCTCTTCACTCAAACACAGTACCACTCGAACATTTTCACTCGAACCTATTACAACTCGAACTTCTCCACCCAGTACCACTCGAACCTCTCCATCAATTCATTAACCCTCGAGGTCTTGGAAACATCAACCATCCCCCTCGAGGCATCACCCCTCAACTCATCAACCATCCGCCTCGACACCACTCAAACCATCCACCCTTCAAACATCAACCATCTGACTCGACTCAAACCTCTCTACTCTAACCTCTACTCGAACCCTGACCACTCGAATCAGTACCACTCGAATCCTGTATTCTAACCCTCTCCTCTCGACCCTCACCACTCGAACTCTCACCACTCGACCCTTCACCACTCAAACTCTCTCTACTTGACCCTCACCACTCGAACTCTCACCACTCGAACGCTCACCACTCGACCCCTCATCATTCGAACTCTTTCCATTCGACCCTCACCACTGAAATTCTCACCACTCGACCCCTCACCACTCGAACTCTCTCCACTCGAACCATGTACCACTCGAACATATTATTACTCGAACTCTCACCGCTCGAACTCTCTCTACTAGAACCTCTCCACTAGAAACCCTCTCCACTCGAACCTCTCTACTCGAAACCTCTCCACTCGAACCCTCTCCACTCGATTCCTCATCACTCGAACCTCACCACTGGAACCTCTACACTCGAACTTCTCCACTCGAACCCAGTATCACTCGAACCTCTACTCGGACCCACTATACTCGAAGTCTCTCCACTCGAACCCTCTATTCGAACCTCTCCACTCAAACCCTCTCCACTCGAACCTCTTCACTCAAACCCTCTCCACTCGAACTCCTATTACACCTCATTACTACTTTATTTTTTATTTAATTTTAATTTTAAATTAATTAACTACTAAGCGATTTCATAACCCGTTGTCGACAGCCCGCGCTTTGCGCGGACTGGAGACCCCTAGTCGTAATAGAAATGGGCTGATACAATAGATTCATATCTGCATATATTCACTTCCTCAATATAGCTACAGGACAGTCGCAACGCAAATGAGATGTTGAAGATTGGGAGTATCAATGTCAATCCTGAGTAAATCGAAAGCATGAGTAACGATCGCTAACATTTGCAAAGTGCTGAGAAATATTCCAAATGATGCTCCATATTTGTTGCTTGGGAAGCGTATTTCTTCCAACCTCAAATCCTCAATCACAGGATAGCCTTCAGCAAACATGAATTTATCAGAATGAGATTGCATGGATAATGATTCGAGGTGGAGTACCTTGAGTTTTAGAAAGCAAACAGATTGAGGAATCTTGAGGACGATACTACTCCCACATAGCTTTAAGATCCCTAAAGTTTCCCAAATGAAAATTTCACTTGGTGGGCATATTGGAGGGGATTTCAAGAACTTGAAGATTACGGAAGAGTGGAGTAATAAGCCATAATTTAATCACAGAAGCTTCAGGCAACTTTCTGCATTTCAATCGAAACTCAGTTATAGAAGACGTTTTGCTTAACATAAGCCTTTTATTGACAAATTCTATGAAATCGAGTTTCCCATTCACTCTTCTGCCTCGTTTCACCTTAGGGATTAAAAGACCAGGATCATTAAAAGATGAGTTTTGGAACAGATGAAAAGAATTTCCACCTTGTGGAAAGAAGAGATGTCCTAGCAGCATACTTGGTTAGCAGAAAAGAGAGAATTTGGCCGATTATGGGGTCTGGAAGAGAGCTGAGTCTGTCTAGATCTCTGTGGTTTATTGAAGAAGAAGTTCTAGAAACCTTAGTTCTCCTGGGATTGGAAGACATGGTTAAATTTTTATTTCACCACATCATGATTCATGGATCTTGAGTAAGTTGCAATGCTTGTGTATATATAAGTGAACTAGATAACTGTTGTGCGGAATGGAGAAAGAACAGAAAATATGAACGCAAATAACAAGACACAAGATTTACGTGGTTCACCAATTTGGCTACATCCACGGGAGACGGATTCACTATAATAGGTAGCAGGTTACAGACGCCAAGAAATTGACCAGATTTCTACCTATCTAAGTGCAGAACAGAATTAATGTTTACAGAGAGAAGAGAGACACTTTATATACTGTCTCTACTAAACCCTAACAAACTGGGATTGGAACAAAACACAATTCAGCCCAAATCAACATCAGTCCAAATTGGAATTAGAATTATATTCTTATTATAATTGTAGATGTAGTTGTAGTTGTATTCCGGCCAGGTTCGCAGAAGCGGCTATTACAGTATTCAAGGCATACCAACAAATCTCCACCTTGACTTGAATCCTCAAAGTAGAAAACTCCAGATGCACCATTACAGTGCCAGATGAGTAGACTTCGCCCTCCACTCCCGGGACTGCCCATAGAGCACCTAATCAGCTCTGATGTTCAGCAAGTCCAAACAATGTTGAAACTTGCTATGTGGAACAGGTTTGGTGAACATATCAGCGGGGTTGTCAGCAATTCCCACTTTCTTCACCCTGATTCTCCTCTCACTCCTCAGGAAATGATATCTGACATCAATATGCTTGGTCCTCTCATGATGGACCTGATCCTTGGCTATGCAGATTGCACTCAAACTGTCACAATACACAGTAGCCTGATCATGATGTAGACCAAGATCACTAACCAGTCCTTTCAGCCATATTCCCTCCTTTGCAGCCTCTGTCAAAGCCATGTACTCTGCTTCCGTAGTAGACAACGTCACTGTAGGTTGCAAAGTTGCCTTCCAACTAACCACAGAACCTCCCAAAGTGAATACATAACCAGTCATCGATCTCCTCGTGTCAACATCACCAGCATAATCAGAATCCGAGTAGCCTGTAACTAAGCACTCGGTATCACCTCCATAAATGAGACCCACATCAGACGTACCTCTAAGATACCTGAAGATCCTCTTCACAGCTTGCCAATGTTCCTTTCCCGGTTGCCCCATGAACCTGCTTACAACACTGACTGCCTGTGCTAAATCTGGCCTCGTGCAAACCATAGCATACATCAAGCTCCCCACCGCGCTGGCATAAGGAGACATATACTCCTTCTCCTCGTCTGACTGAGGAGCAAACATAGTGGTGAGATGAATATTTGTAGCACTAGGAGTGTCTATAGGCTTGGCTGTAGACATGCCAAACCTAGCCAACACTTTCTGAATGTAGCCTTTCTGTGACAAGAAAAGCTTCTGGTGACTTCGATCCCTAAGAATCTCCATTCCTAGTATCTTCCGAGCTGCACCCAGATCCTTCATCTCAAACTCAGCACTAAGAAGTCCTTTCAACTTCTGAACCTCGTGCTTACTCTTTGCGGCTACCAGCATGTCATCTACATAAAGCACCAGATAGATGAACGACCCATCTCTCAACCTGCTGTAGTAGACACAACAGTCATAAGCACACCTCGTATATCCCAGCTGAAGCATGTAACTGTCAAACTTCTTGTACCACTGCCTCAGAGACTGCTTAAGTCCATACAAAGACTTCTTCAACTTGCAAACATATTTTTCCTTTCCAGGAACTTGGAAACCATCTGGCTGAGTCATGTATATCTCTTCCTCCAACTCTCCATGTAGAAAATCGGTCTTCACATCAAGTTGTTCAAGCTCCAAATCCTGATGTGTCACTATAACTAGCAACACCCTGATGGAAGTGTGTCTGACCACTGGTGAGAAAATCTCATTGTAATCTACTCCCTCTCTCTGACTGAAACCTCTAGCAACAACTCTAGCCTTGTACTTAACTCCCTCTGTAGGTGATATCCCTTCCTTTTTCTTGAAAACCCATTTGCAAGTGATAACATTTCTCCCTTGAGGCTGTTGAACCAAATCCCATGTCTGATTCTTCTGAAGAGACTCTATCTCGTCTCCCATTGCAGCAAGCCATTTGTCAGCATCAGTACCTGAAACAGCTTCTCTGTAGGTGGATGGCTCATGAGTATCCACCTCCTCAGCAACCTGTAGTGCATAACCCACCATATCCTCAAACCCATATCTCTTGGGCGCCCCAACTCCAACCCTCCTGGGTCGATCCTGAGCTAAACTGCGGACTGTAGCTCCTGATGGTTGAGAATCTGGTGGTGGAGATTCCGGTATCTCAGATTCTGTCTGTGGCTCTTGATTCACCTCAAATTGTTCCAATCTATTTTCACCTTGAGTGACTTCAAGCTCCACCTGTTTATCAACTCCACTAGTTTCTGGCACAACTGTGGGCTTCACCATAGATCTAAGCAAAGAATTTTCATCAAAGACAACGTCCCTGCTCAGAATAACCCTCTTCTCAGATGGAGACCATATCCTGGAGCCTTTAACTCCATCTCCATAACCCACAAAGACACCCTTCTTGGCTCGGGGCTCTAACTTACCATCACTAACATGATAATAAGATGTACAACCAAAAACTTTTAACTTGGAGTAATCAACAACTTTACCTGACCACAACTCCATAGGTATTTTGCACTCTATACCCGTGTGAGGCCCGCGGTTGATCAGGTAACAGGCTGTACTCACCGCCTCTGCCCAGAATCTCATTTCCAAACCAGCATTAGAGAGCATGCACCTCGCTCTCACCAGCAATGTCTGATTCATCCGCTCAGCTACGCCATTCTGCTGTGGCGTATTCCTGACTGTATGATGACGAGCAATCCCTTCATCCCTACAAAACTGATCAAACTCAGACGAGCAGAATTCCAGCCCATTATCAGTTCGAAGCCTCTTGATCTTCTTCCCGATCTGATTCTCCACCAAAGCTTTCCACTCCTTGAACTTCGAGAAAGCTTCACTCTTATGTTTCATCATGATAACCCAAGTCATCCTTGAGTAATCATCAATCAGAGAAACAAAGTACCTGTGACCTCCCAGTGACTCAACTCGGGAAGGTCCCCAACAATCACAATGGATGTAATCCAATGTGCCCTTTGTTCTATGAATCGCCTTAGGAAACTTGCTGCGGTGATGCTTTCCAAAAACGCAATGCTCACAGAAGTCCAAGCTCTTGACCTTGTGGCCACCAAGAAGATCATACTTCGACAAAATCTGCATCCCTCTTTCACCCATGTGACCAAGCCTCATATGCCATAACTTAGTCATATCATCCTGGTGAACCTCCGAAGATGCAACATTAACAGAATCCATAACCGTGGAACCTTGTAGAAAATACAAAGTACCATGCAGAACACCTTTCAGAACCAGCCTAGAACCTTTGCAGACACACAGAACTCCATCACTCCCTGAGTAGACGAAACCCTTTCTATCCAACGTAGGAAGAGAAATCAGATTCTTTGTCATCGATGGAACATGCCTGACATCGTTCAAAGTACAGAAACTACCATCATGCGTCCTGATCTTGATTGAACCAATCCCAACTACCTTGCACGCAACACCATTTGCCGTAGTAATGATGCCCTCAGCTTGCTCATAAGTTGAGAAATAATCTCTCCTTGGGCATATATGGTAGGATGCCCCAGAATCAAGAAACCACGCATTAGAATGATTATTTTGCCCAGTAACAGCTAGAGCAAAATCATCTTCAGAACTGAAATCCCCTTCAGCCACAGCAGCAGTACCAGATGTACTCCCAGATTTACTAGCCTTCTTCGGACACTCCTTTTTCCAATGCCCCTTCTCCTTACAGTAGTTACAAACATCATTGGCCTTGGGACCCTTTGAAGATGACTTCTTGCCCTTCTTCTTATTGCCGGTTCCCTTGCCCTTTGTGTTTCCGTCACTAGCAAACAAGCCAGAGACCTGACTTTATGTACCTGTACCATTTGCCTTATGTCGCAACTCTCTACTATGGAGAGAGGATCTTACTTCCTCCAGAGACACAGAATCTTTACCAACAATAAATGACTGAACAAAATTCTCATACGAAAGTGGTAAAGAAACTAGCAAAATCAAAGCAGCATCTTCATCTTCAATTTTCACATCTATATTTCGCAATTCTAATAACAAAGTATTCAATTGCTCTAGATGGTCTCTGAGTTGCGTACCTTCCTGCATTTGGAGACCGAAGAGGCGTTGTTTCAGAAGCAACTTATTGGTTAGAGATTTCGTCATATACAAACTCTCCAACTTCAGCCACAGTTGTGCAGCAGTCTCCTGATCTGAGACCTCAGTGATGATTTCGTCCGCGAGACATAGCATAATCGTCGAGTGTGCCTTTTCTTCCAGACTCACAACATCGCCAGAACTGCTCGCAAAATCCTTCGTCAGCGGAGTCCACAAACCTTGCTGTTTCAGCAAAGCTCGCATCTTGATCTGCCATAAACTGAAACTGTTTCTCCCGGTAAACTTGTCGATCTTCACGTTCAACCCAGACATTTTTCTCCCCGATCAGCCCCGATCTGATGATCCCAGAATCCGATATACCCACTACGGATATCGCCGGAAAAAGAAACCGCTCTGATACCAGTTTGTTGTGCGGAATGGAGAAAGAACAGAAAATATGAACGCAAATAACAAGACACAAGATTTACGTGGTTCACCAATTTGGCTACATCCACGGGAGACGGATTCACTATAATAGGTAGCAGGTTACAAACGCCAAGAAATTGACCAGATTTCTACCTATCTAAGTGCAGAACAGAATTAATGTTTACAGAGAGAAAAGAGACACTTTATATACTGTCTCTACTAAACCCTAACAAACTGGGATTGGAACAAAACACAATTCAGCCCAAATCAACATCAGTCCAAATTGGAATTGGAATTATATTCTTATCATAATTGTAGATGTAGTTGTATTCCGGCCAGGTTCGCAGAAGCGGCTATTCAAGGCATACTAACAATAACAATACCCGGCATATGAACGAAAATGAAAAATATAAAATAATTTATAATTTTAATAAATAATAAAATTCTGTTTTATCTTAGAGTCCGTCTCTTGAAAGATAAGTCATGGAAAGATCAAGGTTTAAAGTGCAAATAAGAAGAAATGATGATAAAATTTCCGGGTTGCACTAATCGGGTTATAAACTTTATATATATTTTTAAAAAAAATTAACACCCGTAGGTGAGGGATATTGTATTAAGGGTCTCCAGGCCTATGTAGTAACCAAAATTACATAGAATTCTAGAGTGTGTTACATAACGGCAAGATATTTGCCCCAAGAGAGGTGTCAGAAAATATGCCTCGGAAGTAAATTTGTAAAGAAAGGGGGAAAGGTAGTTACGATTCCAAAAGGAAGAATCTCCACCCCATGTGTTAATTCTTCCCTTTGGCCAGGCAACACCTTTCATTACATTGAAAACATTTAAATTCTTGCAGGGAGTTTGAGTTCCTTGCTGGGCAGCCACAGGAAGGGCTGACTGATGGAAAGTGAAGTGAGGCTGATGTGTTGATGATGGAGGTCAATAATCCAGCATGGTGGAGATCTGAGGTTCTGCTGTGAGAAGCCTTTAGTATTGCCACCTTCAATCGATCGAACCTGGAAAAAAAGAAAAGGAGAAGCAACAGTCTCTGTTCTAATTTGAAGAGAAGTTTTTTGTTTAGTACTCAAATTAGTATCCAAACATGGAGAGAGCAGTAGTAAAGTTATAGTAAACACAACCTGAAAACACCTACTCTAATTCCTACTGTAATCCATTGAAGCTCCTATTCTAATCCCAGGAAAACCTTTGCTGTCAAGAGATATAAGTCCCCTAAGAAAGAGGGGTACTGCCTGAATGTCTAAATCACCGTGTATGTTATTTTCTGATGCAAATTTGGCTTCCCTAGGAGTATGTTGGATTGGATATTTGAGTTGTTTTAAATTAAGGGCGCTACAGATGGAATAAGTTCTCCATGGGGAACTCATTGGATTTTGAATACCCTTAACAGCCATTAAACAATCTGATTCAATCACACAACTATTTAGTGCCAGTTCTGAGCAAATATCATAGCCACTTTGAATGGAAAAAAGTTCAGCATGTAAAGGAGATGGAGACTGGAAAATGTTTGCTCTCATTTTAACCACAGTCCCATTCCAATTCCTAACTATGACAACATAGGAAGATAGACCACCATTTATCCATGTAGCATCAGTATTAATTTTATATCCAGTTTGTGGTTTATTCCAGTTCACAGCTATTACTGATTTTTTTCTCTTTTGAAAGATTTGTGGAATAATATTTGCCTGAATCCAGTACTTATGCTTGTTTAGATTGCCTATCAAATGGTGAGCTGTGAAGATTTGATAGATCATATCTTTAATATCATGAAAGCATGCATCTTTGGAGAAGGATATATTATCAAAAATAATTTTATTCCTACTAATCCAAAGAAACAATATTGTGACTAGTAAGGCAGCAGTTATAATGTTGGACTGTATCTTGGATTCAGCCTTAAAAGATAGATAATATTCCACTCTGCCCTTTAAATTCCCAAAAACTGATTGTTGTAGCTTTAAAAAGTTATTAACACATTGCCATACAGCAATAGATGAAGGATATGAATTAAAAAAATGATCCAGAGTATCAGAATGATTCTGGCAGAGGTAGCATTTAGAAGCTAAAGAGAAACGTGACCTACATAATATATTATCAAAAGGGAGCAGACCATTGAGAGTTCTCCACAAAAGAACAGACATTTTTTTTGGAATGAAAGGGGACCAAACCTTATTGAGATGTCTGATTTTTGCCCTTTTTTGTCTGAAAGTACTGTATGCAGACCGTATTGAGAAATTCCATCTATGGCTGGCGTCCAAACAAGCTTATCTTCATGAGAGTATTCCAGTTTCACTTCCTGCAAAAGAGTAAAAGTATTGGTAGCCATATAAGGCTCCAGTTTTGGGAGGATAGCAGCTTTGTTATTGATAAAAGACCTGAGAGAGATATCCTCAAAGGGGATATTCAACTCATGAGGCCATTTATAAAATAGAGCTCCATCACCTGTCCAGTTAGCATTCCAGAAAGAACAATCACCAGTACCATAAATTACTCTAGAAAAGCTGTTAGCCTTAGCAGTGATATTACATATTCTGGACCATGTGTGTGATTTTTTATAAGAGAAAGGGAGTGTCCATAAAAGAGATGACCATTGAGTAGTGTTTTTTTGCAATTTCCACCATAGTTTACATGAAAAAGCATCAACTATGGCAGATAAATCCCTAAAACCTACTCCATTTTCTTCTACAGGTAGACTCATTTTTTTCCAAGATCTCCATTTTTTTCTTTCAGAGTTGTCACAGTTCCCCCAAAATAGACTGGAAGCAATTTTTTCATGTAACTAAACTCATGAGGTCTTTCAGGGTTATAAACTTTATAACTACTACACGTTGTATAATAAATTTTTTAATATTACAACTATGACCTTTTACCTTTTACTATTATAATTAAACTCCGTCTTTCCATAAGATTATGGAAAGACAATTTTTCCCAAAACAACTTACGCCATTCAAAATAGGCAAAGTCTTTGGAAAGACCGTCTTTTCACAGGGCTGTGAAAAAATAGGTTTAATTAGAATAATAGAATGGTAAAAGGTTTAGTTGCAATATTAAAAATTTATTATTCAACGTGCAAGAGTTATAATTTTATGAAGCAATTAATACAGTCCAAAAATTTTATCTTTATTTCTAATTTGCAGTTTAAACCTTGGTCTTTCCAGAATTTATGGAAAGATCATCTTTCAAGAGACGGACTCTTCAAAATAAGTTAATATATTTATCAATATTATAATATATTTATTTTAAATAAAAATTTTAAAAATTGACTCAAACTTTGTTTCTATATAATAGTTAATTATTTTATAATTATGAGAATACAATATTTTTCTGAATGTTTTTTATATAGAAAAGTATTTATTGTTTTATAGAAATGTTGTAAGTTATAAAAAAATATAGTGATGAGAATATGAATATGTAACTAGAGATAAGAGTTCATCTATTAGGAGACGTTCTCAAAGAAGAATAAATTATAATTCTATAAACAATTTAAATTACAATATATTTCTTTTATTCGAATAAAAAATTATTTGTTTATTAAGGTCTTGGAAAATATTGCCTTTCCATAGACATATAGAAGGAAGCGGTTGAATAAAAATTATAAAAAGGTAAAAGGTTTTAGTTGCAATATTAAAAATTTATTATACAATGTGCAGTAGTTATAAGTTTATGACCCAATCTGGGTTTTAAAAAGCGTAAAGTGCAGCGAAGCGCTCTCGGTAAAATTTACCGAAGCACGAAGCGCTGAGCGCAAGCGCTCGTTTTTTGGAAAAAAACGCTCGCAAATCATGTACTAGAATTATTTCAATAAAGACACAACATATAACTTAAAATAGTAACATAATATCATAAAAACAAATAAAACATTCAACAATACCAAATTTAAAGTTTTTAGGGTGGTAAGAAGTATTAAACGACTAAGATCGAAAGATTCTTAAAGTTATTATGAAATCATTGGCTCTAATCTCTAGTCATCGGAAAAATCATCATCATCTTCACCAAAAGTCCCCTATGAACCTCATCTCCATCCCTAAACTCCATGTCATCTTCCATATCATTTCCTATATCTCCCTCGATCTCTTCCTCATCCTCATCCTCATCAACAATGTTAATTCTTCGAGGCATTGAACTAGAAGAGGGCTTAAGAAGACTCTTCCCTTCGTCCTTTCTCAAGGTTCTAGCTCTTGTAACATAGCTAGGCTCACCTGCCCCCGAGGCTTTAGAAACAACATCCCATGTCAAATTATGATCATGATCGCGAATAGAGCCTCTTTATGAAGATGGAATATTCCGACCGATCCTTTCTCTTTTTTTGTTTAATTTCCTAAGTTAAACTAACCCTAATGCTATTCTAATTTAGCCCAAACTCTTTTTATCCCAACCCCCTTTCATTTAAAAAAGAGAGAACAACAAAAAAAGCTTAGTTCAGTAAAAAGATATAAAGCGCGCTTTTTTCAGCATTTCGTGTTTCAACAAAAGCGCTTGGAAGCGCGCCCATCTAGTTTGTATCAACGCTTCTCGATACAAAGCACTTCAGGTAGCGCGTAGCGCTTTTTAAAACCCAATTGCCAATTAGTGCAACCCAAAAAATTATCTTAATTCTTCTAATTTGCAGTTTAAACCTTGATCTTTCCATAATTTATCAAAAGATCGTCTTTCAAGAGATAGACTTATTTATTAATTGGTATTTGTGAATTTAAAATACTTATTATATCATTAGTCAAAATATTAACTGTATTAGATTGTATTTTCAGCAAATATAGAAAGTTGAGCGATAATTAATATTAGAAAATGAAAATATTTCAGTAAAAAGAATAGATTTTAAAAATGAATGATTTTTAAAAGAAGGAAAAGTCAAAAACGATCAAATGTTATTGTTATATAGTCTTCTTCAATGTGAACTGTATATGGAAAAATGTGAGTGAAAATAAATCATTTTCACAGCATAAACAAAATCAAGATGTCTGACAGATGCTTCCAACAATCAATTTTCCAAATCTTTCTTCACATCCTCACTAAACATTTTTTTTCTTTTTTACTTCAGGTATTTATTAACACTGAGAAATAAATTCTGGCATCCTAGAGTGAGATTTTCTAACCACATGGAAGTAGCACTCGTCTCTAATTAATTTCAGAAGGCCCGACATTATGTCAGCCGTATATAATGATCTCATCTTAGGTAACTTATTAAAATTAGGTAACTTATTAAAAGAAATCCTCCCAAATCAAATGGTTGACACAATCGTCGTCAGGGGCATGATGGTCATTTCTCAGGTTAGCCTAACATGTGGCCCTACAGGTGCTCTCAAGTGGCAGCCCAAAACGACGTCATTTTAAGCAGCATTTTTGTCATTTTGTGCATCCCCTTTTCAAACATTGCGGCGCCGCCATGTGCGTCTACAGGTGTTGCCAGGTGGCTGCCCAAAACGACGTCGTTTTGGGTATCGAGTGGAGGGGTACCCATTCGAGAGGTACCCATTCGAGGTTCGAGAGGTGAAGGTTCCAATGGAGATTCGAGAGGTGAGAGTTCGAGTGGGGGTTCGAGATGTAATGGTTCAAGAGTTACCGATTCGATAGTTGAAGGTTCAGGTGGAGAGGTTTGAGAGGTGAAGGTTCAGTTGAAGAGGTTTAAGTGGAGGGGTTCCATTGGAAGGGCTTGAAAGGTACCCATTCGAGATGTGAAAGTTCAGGTGGAGAGGGTTCAAGTGGAGGGGTTCGAGAGGTAGCAATTCGAGAGGTGAAGGTTGAAGTTCAGAGGGTTCAAGTGTAGGAATTCGAGAGGTAAAGATTCGAGATGTGAAGGTTCCAGTGGAGATTCGAGAGGTTAGAGTTCGAGTGGAGGTGTTTGAGAGGTAATGGTTCGAGAGTTACGAATTCGATGGGTGAAGGTTCAGGTGGAGAGGTTCGATAGGGTTCCATTGGAGGGGTTCGAGAGGTAACCATTCGAGAGGTGAAGGTTCAGTTGGAGAGGGCTCAAGTGGAGGCGTTCCATTGGAGGGGCTCGAGAGGTACCCATTCAACAGGTGAAGGTTCAGTTGGAGAGGGTTCAAGTGGAGGGGTTCGAGAGGTATCAATTCGAGAGGTGAATGTTGAGGTCAGAGAGTTCTGGTGGAGGGGTTCGAGAGGTAAGGATTCGAGATGTGAAGATTCCAGTGGATATTCGAGAGGTAAGAGTTAGAGCGGGAGGGTTCGAGAGGTAATGGTTCGAGAGTTACTGATTTCATAGGTGAAGGTTTAGGTGGAGAGGTTCGATAGGGCTCCATTGGAGGGGTTCGAGAGGTAACCATTCGAGAGGTGAAGGTTTAGTTAGAGAGGGTTCAAGTGGAGGGGTTCCATTCAAGAGGTGAAGGTTCAGGTAGAGGGGTTCCATTGGATGGGTTCGAGAGGTACCATTCAAGAGGTACACATTCGAGAGGTGCCCATTCGAGAGGTACCCATTCGAGAGGTGAAGTTTCAGGTGGAGGGGTTCCATTGGTTCCATTCGAGATGTACCCATTCGAGAGGTGAAGTTTCAGGTGAAGGGGTTCCGTTGGATCCATTCGAGATGTACCCATTCGAGAGGTACCCATTCGAGAGGTGAAGTTTCAGGTAGGGGGGTTCCATTGGATCAATTCGAGAGGTAACCATTCGAGAGGTGAAGTTTCAGGTGGAGGGGCTCCATTGGATGGGTTCGAGAGGTACCATTCGAGAGGTACCCATTCGAGAGGTGAAGGTTTAGATGGAGAGGTTCCATTGGATCCAGTCGAGATATGCCCATTGGAGAGGTGAAGTTTTAGGTGGAGAGGTGAAGTTTTAGGTGGATGGGTTCCATTGGATGTGTTCGAGAGGTACGCATTCGAGAGGTACCCATTCGAGAGATGAACTTTCAGGTGGAGGGGTTCCATTGGATGAGTTCTAGAGGTACCGATTCGAGAGGTGCCGATTCGAGTGGTGAAGTTTCAGGTGGAGGGGTTCCGTTGGATCCATCCGAGATGTACCCATTCGAGTGGTGTAGTTTCAGGTGGAGGGGTTCCATTGGATGGGTTCAAGAGGTATCCATTTGAGATGTGAACTTTCAGGTGGAGGCATTCCATTGGATGGGTTCTAGAGGTACCGATTCGAGAGGTGCCCACTCGAGAGGTGCCAATTGAGAGGTGAAGTTTCAGGTGGAGGGGTTCCATTGGATCCATTTGAGAGGTACCCATTCGAGAGGTGAAGTTTCAGGTGGAGAGGTTCTATTGGATCCATTTGAGAGGTACCCATTCGAGAGGTGAAGTTTCAGGTGGAGGGGTTCCATTGGATCCATTCGAGAGGTGAAGTTTCAGGTGGGGGGGTTCCATTGGATCCTTTCTAGAGGTACCCATTCGAGAGGTGAAGTTTCAGGTGGAGGAATTCCATTGGATGGGTTTTAGAGGTACCATTCGAGAGGTACCCATTCGAGAGGTGCCCTTTCGAGAGGTGAAGGTTCAGATGGAGAGGTTCCATTGGATCCAGCCGAGAGATGCCCATTGGAGAGGTGAACTTTCAGGTGGAGGGGTTCCATTGGATGGGTTCTAGAGGTACCGATTGGAGAGGTGCCGATTCGAGAGGTGTCAATTCAAAAGGTGAAGTTTCAGGTGGAGGGGTTCCGTTGGATCCATTTGAGATGTACCAATTCGAGAGGTGTAGTTTCAGGTGGAGAGGTTCCATTGGATGGGTTCGAGAGGTGCCCATTCGAGAGGTAAACTTTCAGGTGGAGGTGTACCATTGGATAGGTTCCAGAGGTACCGATTCGAGAGGTGCCCACTCGAGAGGTCCCCATTGAGAGGTGAAGTTTCAGGTGGAGGGGTTCCATTGGATCCATTCGAGACGTACCTATTCGAGAGGTGTAGTTTCAAGTGGAGGGGTTCCATTGGATGGGTTCAAGAGGTACCCATTCGAGAGGTGAACTTTCAGGTGGAGGTGTTCCATTGGATGGATTCTAGAGGTACCGATTCGAGGGGTGCCCACTCGAGAGGTCCCCATTTGAGAGGTGAAGTTTCAGGCGGAGGGGTTCCATTGGATCCATTCGGGAGGTACCCATTCAAGAGGTGAAGTTTCAGTCGGAGGGGTTCCATTGGATGGGTTCGAGAGGTACCATTCGAGAGGTACCCATTCGAGAGGTGAAGTTTCAGGTGGAGGGGTTCCATTGGATGGGTTCTAGAGGTACCGATTTGAGAGGTTTCATTCGAGAGGTACCCATTCGAGAGGTGAAGTTTCAGGTGGAGGGGTTCCATTTCATCTATTCGAGATGTACCAATTCGAGAGGTGAAGTTTCGGGTGGAGGGGTTCCATTGGATGGGTTCGAGAGGTATCCATTCGAGAGGTGAAGTTTCAGGTAGCAGGGTTCCATTGGATCCATTCAAGAGGTACCCATTCGATATGTGAAGTTTCAAGTAGAGGGACTCCATTGGATGGGTTCGAGAGGTACCATTCGAGGGGTACCCATTCGAGAGGTGAAGGTTTAGATGGAGAGATTCCATTGGATCCAGTCAAGATATGCCCATTGGAGAGGTGTGAAGTTCTAGGTAGAGGGGTTCCATTGGATGTGTTCAAGAGATACGCATTCAAGAGGTACCCATTCGAGAGGGAACCTTCAGGTGGAGGGGTTCCATTGGATGGCTTCTAGAGGCACCGATTCGAGAGGCACCGATTCGAGAGGCACCGATTCGAGAGGTGCCAATTCGAGAGGAACCGATTCGAGAGGAACCGATTCGAGAGGAACCGATTCGAGAGGCACCGATTCGAGAGGTGACGATTCGAGAGGTGCCCATTCGAGAGATGAACTTTCAGGTGGAGGGATTCCATTCGAGAGGTACCATTTCAAGATGTACCCATTAGAGAGGTGAATGTTCAGATGGAGAGGTTCCATTGGATCCATTCAAGAGGTGCCCATTCGATAGGTACCCATTCGACAGGTGAAGTTTCAGGTGGAGGGGTTCCATTGGACCTCCTCACCTAAACCTTCACCTCGTGAATCCGTACATCTCGAATCGTCTTCTTCAACCACACCACCGTCTCACTATCTCCACACTTTAATTACATGTAAAATTAGTACATTTGTAGCTTCAATTACTGTTCTTTTAATATTCTTATATTGTAGCAACATTCCTATAGTATTTCTATAATTTAATATCAAGCTCACTGCACAATGTGCGGTGTGACCATACTAGTATATATAATAGAACAATAAACATATCCAGGCATTGGAATGTTGGGACTTTTACCTTCTTAGTCATGACTTTTCTTTTACCAACTTTCTGGTAAATTAACAAATATCCCCTGGGGTTTGATAAGTACGGTCGAAATAAGATATGCACATACTGAAGTTTTTTCCATTATTTTCCATCATCAGTGGGGTTTCGAAAAAAAAAATGTTTTAATTATAGGTACAATGCCTATCAAACCTTAATCCCACAATACTACCCCCTACTGTATTCTTCAACTACAAACACTACATCTGCCGGAATTCTTCCACATTATACCAAAAACATCCACAACCAGTCAGATTCTCTTACAGACCAAAGAAGCCTAGCTCACTAGCTTTCTCCTTCGGGAATGTCTCAAATTACTGATAGATGATAGTAACCAAAGAAGAATTCTAGTGCCTGGACCTATTGCTCCCATAACTCCATAAGGTCTGCCAACATAGGCAAGGCACCGATGCACATTAAGCTTTGGTTTAAATTGAGCTTCGCCTAAAAGATGAAGACACACGTACCAGCAAATCGACATGCCAAGTCACCTCAAATGCTCGTTTTCTACTTAACAACATAGCAACAATGCAAGTGGTGGTGCTAACAGCTAAGAATGATTCTCGGGGAACACTGTCCGGCAACACCCTAGGCCAACATAAATCTAGTTGAAGAAAGAGCTCAGTAACGATGTGCGGGTATAAAATTCTGCATCAAGCTGTTCTCCAGGGGTTTAAACTCTCTTCATCTAGAATATGGTCATACTCAGAATTCAGTTAGTGGACGATGTGATGTCCGAAAGCAACCCCATTCCATGTTGATTACCTCCACAAATTCAATTTCATCAAGAACATGTTCTGGTGAAAAGAAAACTAGGAGAAGAACAAAGACTTATCGATAATAACTACCACTTCTCTAGAAATAGGAAGAAACCATGCCACTGAGGAATTGCATGTGCTCGCTCAACATATGCATCATTAGCTCTTATACCAAGAATAACAGCAACAACTATATTTGGGTTTTCATTTACACTTTATAGGCTTCCTGTGTCAAACCTTAGATTAAATTAAGAAACATAAGGACATGTTCAAAGTGAACTAACACATTGGTGTATCTAAAGAAACGCTTTGCCAAGTATAGTTTCTGCCAAATATTGTGAAACGATGGAGTACCATTTATGCTTTCAGATTGGATGTCCTGAATACCAGCCACTGCTGCAAGCTCAGTTGGAAGATTAGGGTAATAATCATAAACATGAAAACAAAAATAAAGAAAAATATTTTCTAAGCTTATAAGAAATTAACCAAGATAATACCACCTAAGGTCTAGGTCTTCCAGGTACAAGTTTCACATCAGGAAGCAGACCAATATCATTCCCAGGGAGTCCATTCCACATGATATCTCTTGAAAAGGAGAAGCATTAAAAGGGTGCAGCAAAACAATTGATTAGATGATGAGCAAGAAGGGAATAATAATGACGACATATGACATATACTCACCAGCCTTTCCAAGTTATAGAAAGTCATGTAACTTCAAAACATCATCCGAAGAGAAGTTTCGGTTGAAGCAGTGAGGTCAAGCTACAATAATTAATTCAACACTATAATAAGAAACAGATGGAAACAGATGGAAACAGATGGAAACAGAAGGAAGTAACGCATCTTAAAAAACTTTTTCCTAAGATACTCGATCAAACCATCGAGTACAAAGTAAAGATGCACTCCTGCAAGAAAAGCAAGTAAAAAGATTGTCAACTTCATGGTTTGTCTAAGGGAAATGTATACAATAACTGATGCATAGGACGCCAAGTTTGTATTTCCTAAGCACAAAAATCCGAGGGTTTAAATTTATCCTCTACACAATACTAAAAATGATGTCGATATCTGAGAAGATTATCACACAATCAACAAAGGAAAATGCCAAAGAGATCATACACCTTAAACTTTCTGCCATAGCTTTCATCCACGCATTTTACACAGGCTAATTAACCCGTAAAATTGCACAAAATAGCGAAACAAAAAAAGGGTTCTCTCTCTATCTCAAGCATATGATAAACTATCTTATCCTTCACTAATTGCAAGAAACAAACTATTTACCATAATCTCATTCTAGAAATCCATAAAAGCCATAAAATTAACAAATATCCCTTAGGGTTTGATAAGTACGGTTGAAATAGGATATGAACATACTGAAGTTTTTTCCATTATTTTCCATCATCAGTGGGGTTTTGACAAAATTTTGTATTAATTATAGATACAATGCCAATCAAACCTTAATCCCACAATACTACCCCTACAGCATTCTTCAACTACAAACACTACATCTGCCGGAATTCTTCCACCTTGAACCAAAAACATCCACAACCAGTCAGCTTCTCTTACAGACCAAAGAAACCTAGCTCACCAGCTTTCTCCTTCTCGAATGCCTCAAATTAATGATAGATGATAGTAACCAAAGAAGAATTCTAGTGCTTGGACCTATTGCACCCATAAGGTCTGCCAACATAGTCAAGGCACCGATGCACATTAAGCTTTGGTTCAAATTAAGCTTCACCTAAAAGATGAAGACACACATACCAACGAGTCGACATGCTAAGTCACCTCAAATGCTTGTTTTCTGCTTAACAACATAGTAAAAATGCAAGTGGTGGTGCTAACAGCTAAGAATGATTCTCGGGGAACGCTGTCTGGCAATACCCTAGGCCAACACTGGGTTTTAAAAAGCGCAAAGTGCAGCGAAGCGCTAACGGTAAAATTTACCGAAGCGCGAAGAGCTGAGCGCAAGCGCTCGCTTTTCGGAAAAAAGTGCTCGCAAATCATATATTAGGATTATTTCAATAAAGATACAACAAGAACTTAGAATAATAACACAATATCATAAAAGACTCCCTCTGTTGTGAAGACTCCCTCTGTTGTGCTGTTAGAAGTGAAGACGAGGGAATGAAGCCTCTGTTTGCGTTTTTGTTCTGAAACAGCCACCGCTGTCCAATTTGTCTTTTTTTTTGTTTTAATCCCCTACTTTATATTTAACCCTAATGCTATTTATTTCAGCCCAAAACTTCAGCCCAATCTCTTTTCATTTAAGAAAAAAGAAAGGCCCATTTCAGCACAAAACGAAAAGCGCGCTTTTTTTAGCGCTGAGCGCTTCGAAAAAAGCGCTAAAAAGCGCTCGGAAGCGCGCGCTTTTAGTCAGCGCTAGCGCTTTTCAATGCAAAGCGCTCACGTGAGCGCTCAGCGCTTTTTTGCGCTTAAACCCAGGGCCAACATAAATCTAGTTGAAGAAAGAGCTCTGCAACGTTGTGCGGTATAAAATTCTGCATCAACCTGTTCCCCATAGGTTTAAACTCTCTTCATCTAGAATTTGGTCATACTCAGAATTCAGTTAGTGGAAGATGTGATGGCCAAAAGCTACTCCATTCCATGTTGATTACCTTCACAAATTCAATTTCATCAAGAACATGTTCTGGTGAAAAGCAAACTGGGAGAAGAACTAAGACTTATTGATAATGACTACCATTTCTCCAGAAATAGACAGAAACCATGCCATTTAGGAATTGCATGTGCTCGCTCAACATATGCATCATTAGCTCTTAGACC
This sequence comes from Rubia yunnanensis, assembly GCA_037428765.1. Classification (NCBI taxonomy): domain Eukaryota; kingdom Viridiplantae; phylum Streptophyta; class Magnoliopsida; order Gentianales; family Rubiaceae; genus Rubia; species Rubia yunnanensis. The sequence continues at coordinate 46,994,676 of CM075067.1, read as the reverse complement.
AAGAATAACAGCAACAACTATATTTGGGTTTTCATTTACACTTTAAAGGCTTCCTGTGTCGGACCTTAGATTAAATGAAGAAACATAAGGACATGTTCAAAGTGAACTCACTCATTGGTGTATCTAAAGAAACGCTTTTCCAAGTATAGTTTCTGCCAAATATTGTGAAACGATGGAGTACCATTTATTAGAGTATACTCCTGCTTTATGCTTTCAGATTGGATGTCCTGAATACCAGCCACTGCTGCAAGTTCAGTTGGAAGATCAGGATCATAATCATAAACATGAAAACAAAAATAAAGAAAAATATTTTCTAAGCTTATAAGAAATTAATCAAGATAATACCACCTAAGGTCTAGGTCTTCCAGGTACAAGTTTCACATCAGCAAGCACACCAATATCATTCCCAGGGAGTCCATTCCACATGATATCTCTTGAAAAGGAGAAGCATCAAAAGGGTGCAGCAAAGCAATTGATTAGATAATGAGAAAGAAGGGAATAATAATGACACGACATAGGACATATACTCACTAGCCTTTCCAAGTTATAGAAACAGTCATGTAACTTCAAAACATCATCAGAAGAGAAGTTTCGGTTGAAGCTGCAAGGTTAAGCTACAATAATTAATCCAATACTATAATAAGAAACAGATGGAAACAGAAGGAAGTAAAGCATTTCAAAAAACTTTTTCCTAAGGTACTCGATCAAACCATTGAGTACAAAGTAAAGATGCACTCCTACAAGAAAAGCAAGTAAAAAGATTGTCAACTTCATGGTTTGTCTAAGGGAAATGTATACAATAACTGATGCATAGGATTAGGATGCCAAGTTTGTATTTCCTAAGCACAAAAACAATAGCACAAAAATCTTAGGATTCAAATTTATCCTCTACACAATACTAAAAATGATGTCGATATCTGAGAAGATCATCACACAAACAACAAAGTAAAATGCCAAAGAGATCATACACCTTAAACTTTTTGCCATAGCTTTCATCCACGCAGAGTACACAGGCTAATTAACCCATAAAATTGCACAAAATAGCGAAACAAAAAAGGGGTGTCTCTCTATCTCAAGCATATGATAAACTATCTTATCCTTCACTAATTGCAAGAAACAAACTTTTTAGCATAATCTCATTCTAGAAATCCATAAAAGCCATAAAACTAATTTCTTGCACACAAATAGAACTGCAAAAGAAAAGGGTAAAGATGGTGCCTTTCAGTTTAACAGGAGGGTAAATCTCAAGGGCTTCCAACAACTTCAGCTCCCATTCCACCTCAGATTTCTTCAACGAACAAAACCTAGATTTGCTAGCAATCATCAGGAAAGAAAATTCATGAGCTGTACATTATTAGAAAAGGAAGAAAGAGGAATGGACGAAGGATAAATGAAGCAGAGGGAACAACAAATTTCAATTTCAAGTAGATAAGAGGATGTGCAGGGTTAATTCATAATATTAAGAAATCGCTTTATAAACCGAAAATTCCTAGAATGGTGTTTTCTTGGATTCCCATGACCGGTTAAGAAACTGGCCAACCCCGCAAAGCTGCAGACGCTGGGGCTGGCAGCACCTTTTTGTCCCAGACTGGGACACAAGGCAGCCTGTCATTGGTTCACGCATCTTATTGAATGTTGGTTGTTTTTTGTTTAACTGGCAAAAGGCGATCACCGCGAGCCCAGCGCTAGAATTCATGGGCTCGGCATTACCTCGGTGCGCACAAGGGAGCCCTTGCAAAGCAAACACTCCCCACACTGGGGCTGCCGAGGATCAAACCTGGGAACACTGGCAATCTCACCCATGTCCCAGCCGCTGGGTACACTCGTGGGTGTGTTTTTTTGTTTAACTGGGGCATGTGGATTCATGTGTTCCAATTTTATTTTATTTTAAATATTTTTTTAAATATGGAAAATTTTTTCTTCACAACTTATTTAATAATTGTTGAAAAAATTATATGAAATTTTAGAAATAAAAATGTATTATTAAATTTTACATTTAATTTATTTTTGGACGAACAAAATTATTTAAATTAAATGTAAGAAATTAGTGAGTAGGATAAAATAAATCAAGTGTGGTTAATGAATAGTAGAGAGTGATTTCTTACTATTGTGAAGAAGAAAACTGAGTGGTTTTTTAGGGTCATGTGAAAGAAAGAGATTGAAAGAAATAATATATTTAATTGTTAAGAAACTGCTTATAATTTCTACCATTGCACATGGTCTAAAAAGATGTACATCTATTACATAAATTAAGGAAGGGATATAGATTAATTAATGTCCTTTCAGTTTTCTTGAAAAAATAAGGAAGAGATATCAATTGATGTCCTTTTCGTTTTCCAGAAAGGATTACAGATTCAATATTGATACATTGAAAATAACACAATTGTAAAGTCAAGGAATTATTTAATTGGCAATTTTGTGTTAAGTATTTGTGAACTGATATACAGACCATGTTGGAACATGGTGCTGGAGCAGAACTGGAGCAGGTTTTATGCCAAAGGTTTTAACGGAATTCAAGCCGAAATATTGGAGTATTTTGGAATTTATGGTAATTGTATATTTGGCTATATATTAGGTGTGTGAAGCATAATTGGTTTTATGGAAAATCTCTACTTATATGGAGAAGATGTATTCGAATATATGAGATAGAATGATATAAGGTAAATCCCTTTATTTATGGGATTTGGATATGCTTCAACAATCAGATTTGGAATAGGAATATTATGGAGATAATCAAGAATATTCAGATCTGATTCGTGGATATAAATATGGGACAAACACGGCTGCATAATACACGATTTTACAGAGCAGAATCTGCACCCAGATTTTGAGATCTTAAGAAACTTGCAAGAGCAAATATACTGTGTTCCAACACTGTCCTGCTGCACTAAGTTCATAATCGTACAGCTTAATTCCTCGGGAGGAGGAGATCTTGCGTCGACGGAGTTCGAGGTCAGAGGGAGTCTGATCAAGGCAGATCGGTAGCTAGGGGAGCTAGCAGAGTCCACACGTCATAGTTAGTAAAGATAAGTATTTTGTAAACTGTACTATGTACTGTATCTTTCTAATTAGTGGATTCATTCTGAACTGGGCCAGGCCCCGCAGATGTAGGTGGTTTACACCGAACTGCGTAACCAAGTTGTGTGTCTTTTACGTTTTACGTTATTTTACACTTGGTTAAACTAAGCATGTTGGAACACACTAGTAAGTACTAGAAAAAGTGGTAAAACCAAAGGTCAATTGGTATCAGAGCTGAGTCACTTATTATTCCCTTGGTTGTTTCAAGGAAAGTGAGATCCGGTTTTACCATGACGACAAGAGAAGGAGCTTCAGTCTCTCGACCACCACTGTTGGAAGGAAACAACTACAACTATTGGAAGGCACGTATGAGGGTCTTTATCAACTCACTGGATGAACTGGCGTGGTTTTATGTTGAGAATGAATGGAATCATCCTACAGAAGATGCTGACACAAGTTCTAAGGCTGTGGAAGGGGAGTCGAGTCAAAAAACCAAAGACAAAGCTAAGTGGACTCCAGATGATCTTAAAGAATCACTAGCAAATTCGAAGGCCCTGAATGCAATCTTCACTGCTGTTGATGAAAATCAGTTCAAGCTTATATCTACATGTCACCAGGCAAAGAAAGCATGGGATATTTTACAAACTGTTCATGAAGGAACCAGTCGGGTGCGGGAATCTATACTACAGATGCTGGCTACCAAGTTTAAAGAACTAAAAATGGAGAATGATGACACCATTGCTACATTCAATGGAAAGCTCAGAGATATATCCAACATGGCTTATCAACTGGGAAAGGTTTACAAGGAAACTAAGCTAGTGAAAAAGACATTGCGATCTCTTCCCGAAAGATTTGCAATGAAAGTAGCAGCAATAGAGGAAGCAAGAGACGTAGCCACCATGAGCCTAGATAAACTGATGGGTTCGTTACAAACTTATGAGATGACATTCCAGCAATCTACGAAAAGAATCTCCAAGGATTTAGAGTTCAAAGTTTCTCCGGTCAAGGCAAGTCATGAGTCTGATAGCGATGATGAGTTTGAAAAACTAGCACTTATTACAAAGAATTTCTCAAAGATGCTGAAGAAGGTGGTTAACAAGAAATCTCAGGAGAGGTTTGGTGGAAATAGACAAAAGCCACTAGATTCGAACAATAATCGCGGAATGAGATTTGAACAAGGAAATATGCAGTTCGGGAGGAATCAGAACAACGAACCAAAACAGCCTGGACGAATTCAATGCAGAGAATGTGAAGGATTTGGTCATATTCAGGCTGAATGTGCTAACACCCGCAAGAAACAAGGAAGATCATATGTCACCTCTTGGAGTGATGATGAAGATAATGAAAAGGATGAAGAAGAACTTACGAGTAATTACGTAGCTTTTGGAGCAAAGGTACATGATACATCAGAAGGTCAGTGTTCCAACACACTGAACAAAGGTAATGTATGTTCCAACAAGAATCTGGACGATGCTCGTAGTGATGAAGATGATCTATCTATAAGTGATGAAGAAATATATAGCACATACGAACAAATGTATGCTATGTGGGTTCAAGTAGCTGACAAGAACGAAGAGTTGAATGAAGAAAAAGGAAAGCTAATTGAAAGTGAAAAGGAACTACGATCCACTGTTATAGAACTTGAAAAGCAAAATGAAGAACTGAGTCAGAAATTGATAGCAGCAGTCAAGAGAGCCGAGATGTCTGAAGCAACTATCTCTAAATTAAATTCCGGGAAAGCAAAGCTTGATGACATTCTGGATATGGGAAGAACCGTTGGTGATAGACACGGGATTGGATACAGGGAAGAAATAAAGACTGAAGTCCTCGAAAAACCAGTTACTCTCAAAGCTAGGATTCGAGAAGTAAAACGGAAGTATGGAAAGCCGTATCAAAGAAAGCCTCTAATCTGCGGATACTGTACATACCAAGGTCATGCTGAACATCAGTGTAAAAAACTGATCAGAGATCAAATGACTGGAAGACAACTGTGTTCCAACACAGTCGATACTCATATAAAAATCAGGAAGGTATGGGTTATTAAAAGGTCTAGTAAGTGTCTGGTGGCACACACTTCTTTATCAGCCTATTCCAGTGATTCTTGGTACTTTGACAGTGGTTGTTCTCGCCACATGACTGGGACTCCAAAATACCTTACAAACATTACTCCATATGATGGCGGATATGTAACTTTTGGTGATGGAAAAAGAAGCAGAGTAATTGGCAAAGGCGAATTAAAGATTGAAGGGTTTCCAGTACTCACAAGTGTACTATTTGTTGAAGATCTAAAAGCAAACTTGCTTAGTATAAGCCAGCTGTGTGACGACAACATGATAGTGGAATTTCAGAAGGACAAGTGTGTAGTGAAGCATGGTGAAAACAAGGTTCTTTCTGGAATACGATCTTCAGAAAATTGTTACTTGTTGGAACAAGAAGTTCGATGCATGCTTTCAAAGCAGGATGAAGGAATTCTCTGGCACAGGAAGCTTGGACACATCAACTATAAAACACTGGTGAAAATTGCTAATATGAAAGTTGTACGAGGAATGCCAATCTTGACCAGCAAGGATGAAATTGTGTGCGGACCATGTCAGCAAGGTAAACAAACTCGTTCTCCTCATTCTTCAGTTCAGTTTATTACTACTTCTAGAAATCTGGAATTGCTACATATGGACTTAATGGGGACAGTTAATACACCTAGCATAGGAGGAAAGAAATATATTTTTGTGTGTGTTGATGACTTCTCCAGATTAACTTGGGTAGCCTTCTTGAAAGAAAAATCTGATACGATTGAGGTATTTCGAAGCCTTGTAGTAAAGTTACAAACTGAAAAGGGAAGTCCTGTAGGAAAGATAATCCGAATTCGAAGTGACCATGGCAGAGAATTTGAAAATGAACAATTCAGTTCCTTCTGCAATGAGCTAGGAATCCAACATGAGTTTTGGCTCCTATCACTCCTCAACATAATGGTATTGTTGAAAGAAAGAACAGAACTCTACAGGAGATGGCTCGAGTTATGTTGGCAGAAAAGGATGTTCATAAGAAATGGTGGGCAGAGGCGATCAATACCGCATGCTATACAATCAACCGAGTGTATCTTCAACCATTCACTGACAAGACAGCCTATGAGATCTGGAAGGCAGGAAACCAAATGTCTCGTATTTTCATGTGTTCGGAAGTACATGCTATATTCTCAGAGATAGAGAACAGTTGGCAAAATTCGATAATCAAAGTGATCCAGGGATATTTCTCGGGTATTCCATCAACAGTCGTGCCTACAGAGTTTTAAATCATCGAACCAACACTCTCATGGAATCCATAAATGTTATTGTGGATGATTCAGAAAAGGAACAACCTCCAGAAGTTGTAGAGGAAGAATCTGCCAACACTCATGTTCCAACACAGTCTCAATGTTCAGACAAAGCAAAGTCTTCAGCAGATTCTACTGAACCAAATGATCACCAGAACCCTAACTCTACTGAAGATGGCCATGTTCCAACACACGACCATGTTCCAACACAGTCACCTCCTACTGACGACCATGTTCCAACACTCGATCAATCTGGATCCACCATGAGAAGTACTCGATCAGTTCCTCGAGTTGATTATCGACGACTGGCTGGTCTACACTGTTTTGTTTCTCTGATTGAGCCCAAGAACTATAAAGAAGCCTTACTTGATGAATACTGGATTGCTGCGATGCAAGATGAACTCGGCCAGTTTACCAGGAATGATGTTTGGTATCTCACTCCCCGCCCCAAAGGCATTAATGTCATTGGTACGAAATGGATCTTCAAGAACAAGTCCGATGCAGATGGCCTAGTCACCAGAAACAAAGCCAGACTTGTTGCTCAAGGATATACTCAAGTGGAAGGTGTTGATTTTAATGAAACCTTTGCACCTGTTGCCAGGTTAGAATCTATTCGTATTCTACTAGCTATTGCCTGCTCTTTGAACTTTACTTTGTATCAAATGGATGTTAAAAGTGCATTTTTAAATGGAGTGGTGAATGAGGAAGTTTATGTGGAACAACCTAAAGGTTTTGAAGATCCCCATTATCCGCATCATGTATATCGTCTCAAGAAGGCCTTATACGGATTAAAGCAGGCACCTCGAGCATGGTATGAATGACTTACTACCTTTCTACTTCATAAAGGTTATGATCGAGGGGGAGTAGATCGCACTTTATTTGTGCTTGACAAGTCCTCAAAGTTTCTAATTGCTCAAATATATGTTGATGACATAGTATTTGGCTCCACTTCACCATCTATGGTACAAGAGTTTGTCACCACAATGCAATCTGAATTTGAAATGAGCATGGTTGGAGAATTGACCTACTTTCTGGGATTACAAGTCAAACAAAGACGGAATGGTCTATTCATCAATCAAAGTAAGTATGCCTTGAACTTGATTAAGAAATTCGGACTCAGTAGTGCTCGTGCAGTTTGAACTCCTATGGGAGTTTCTGATAAACTAGTGAAAGATGAAAAAGGAGTTTCAGTCGATCAGAAGTTATATAGAGGCATAATTGGAAGCTTATTGTATTTAATTGCAAGAAGACCAGATATATGTTTCAGTGTTGGAATATGTGCGAGGTTTCAAGCTGATCCTAAGGAATCTCATCTTACTGCAGTGAAAAGGGTTATTCGATATGTAAGTGGAACTTCAGAATATGGTGTCTGGTATTCTAAGAATCAAGATTCAGAGTTGATTGGGTACAGTGATTCTGATTGGTCTGGTAATGCTGATGATCGAAAAAGTACTACAGGTGGATGTTTCTTTATTGGAACAAATTTGGTGTCTTGGTATAGCAAGAAACAGAATTTAATCTCTCTATCTACTGCGGAAGTAGAGTATCTTGCAGCAGGGAGCTGTTGTGCACAACTGCTATGGATGAAACAAATGTTGAAGGATTATGGAATTCATCAAGAACCTTTGAAGATTTTATGTGACAATACAAGTGCCATTGATATTTCAAAGAATCCAGTTCAACACTCAAAAACCAAACATATTGACATAAGGCATCATTTTATTCGAGATTTGGTGGAAAGAAAAGAAGTGGAAGTGGTCTATGTTCCAACACACGAGCAGTTTGCTGATATATTTACAAAGCCATTTGATGCTACCACTTTCGAGAGCCTTCGACAACACTTAGGTGTTTGTCAAATATGAGGTAATTTTTACCTTTGATTAGTTTTTCGTGTAAATAATTTTTGTTTCTGTTATTTACGTCAAAAATTAGAAAAAGAAAAATTTTTGGAAGGAAGTAAAGACTTACCAAAATAGGAGTAGTTAAGTAAGGTGTGTTGGAAGTTAATTAAGGAAGACAAAGTGATGTGACAAGAAGAGAAAGAGATATCATTACAATTTTTGGGAAATCTAAAAAGGCACTTCGCGGGAAAAGAGGTAAGTTCATGAAGAGTTGAAAGTTGATTCAAACTCTAAAATCCCTTTCGCACTCTATTACCCTCGGCCCGATTTTTTCCCCAAAACTCTTGCCAAAAATCTTATACTCAAAACTCTCCTCTATCTCGGCATTGTACCAAATAATGTCAAGCCCAAATTCTCCGATAAAAGAAGCTTCAGTGCCGGAAATTATGGAGGAAGACCGGAGCTCAGTGAATTCGGAATTTGTAGTGTTTGATGGGCCGAGAAGATATGTTGAATTGGGTAAGTCACAAACTCAAGATCAGAACAAAGTAAATGCTAACCATGAGGAGAATGAGGAGATAGCTGGAGCAGAGCCTAATAAAGCTGAAGAGAAAAAGGAAGAGGAAGAGGCTTCTGTCAAGAAACAGAGTGGAGATTCTGATGCCCAAGAAGAAACGTCTGGAGGCAAGAAACAGAAAAAACCTAAGGTAACTGGTCCTGACCCTCGACCATTGAAATTCTTGGGTTTTGAAAGTAGAAGTGTGGATGATATTTTCGAATGGTTACAAGCAAATAGATATTCCGTGGATCTAAGCAAAATCAGGAGTATAAGAAAAAATTTAGAAGTGTTGCATGTCAAAATTAAGGAGATTGTTTCTGGACACTTTCCTGATGTTTGGGATATTGAATATAAGAATGTGAAGTATCTGAGAGGAATGTATGGTCAGCTGAATGGAAAAGGGAAGGATAGATTTCATGTTTTCTGTCGTATGACTGCTCATAGTTATGTGTGGATAAGAGAAATTAATGAGGAACAAGCTGTTGGGATGAAGACGGTAAGGTATGGAGACAAGCTACAGGTTGGATTTTTTGATGAGGAGAGTGCAAAAAGGATGGAGAAATTAAGAGAACCCGTGATTATTGAACTGTCTGATGATGATGATAGTGTTCCAACACAGGAGGAAGAATCTGTGTAAATGGAGGTAGAGTCTGATGCTGATCTGGGAGGTACACAGGATAATGAGGTGCATGAAGATTTGAATAATGAAGCCCCTGATCAGTCTGATGATAAAGGGGATCAAGAGATTGGAGTAGCTGATGAAGATTTGCCAGTTCAGGGTGTTGATTCAGAAGAAGAACTGGTTGAACGAGCTGACAGTGTTCCAACACAGGATGCCCCAGATCTGACATACTCCAGTGACGAGATCCTGGATGATTTTTTTCAAAAGGAAAAGGGAAAAAGAAAGGCTAGCTCTGCCATGGATACTGAGGAAGCAAAAAGGAGTAAGAAGAGACGGGATATTAACCCGAGGAAGATTCTGCCTCCTCCATCTGTCTCCCAGGCTTTTTCTGCAGTTTACTTTGATGAGAAGGGAGCAGAGATGGAAAATTTCTTCTCTGAAAAGAAATTTATTGCTGAAAGACCTTTGGACCTGAAGGCTTATCAGGAGAGTGGGTTCACAAATTTCTTAAAGGCAATGGGGATGACAAAGGCAGCCACAATCCAACTGCAATACAATAGGCAGGTGGTTTTAGAGGTATATTCTAATCTCATGCCTGGAAATCTAGATATTTCTTCTCCATGGTTTGGTAGAGTCTATGTTCGAGGAAAAATCATAGATGTGTCTGCTACTAGAATCAATGTGTTGTTTGGGCTGAAAACTCAGGAGATAGGGGGAGTATTTCCTGATGATTTGGAGTTGAGTGATGATGAGATTTTGTCGGTTATATCTGGGGGATATAAGAAGAAGTGGCCAGCAGTGGGGTACTCTCAAGCATCATGCTTGACGTCCAAATTTTTCGGTTTGTATCAAATAGCTGTTCACTGCTGGTTGCCATCAAGCAACACCACCGCACTAACTAGGGAGATGGCCAAGCTACTTTACTGTGTTGGAACACAGAGGAAAATCAATCTCGGGCTCTTAATTCAGCAACATTTGGTTCGACAGGCCACATCTCCAAAAGTGAATGATGCGGTCATCTACCCAGCCCTAATCTCTGCCTTAGCAAAGAGTGCAAAAGTTAAAGGGCAGGCCTCTGATGTGATAGTGGACACTGAGTTTTTGCGGCCTAATAAGAAGACTTTTGGGCTCAGGCAGGTACATGATCTTCCATGGACAGCTTCTGGGTCAACCTCCTCATCAGCCACGGCAGACAAAAAGACTCGATTGATGGCTATTAATGCTAGACTTGGAGCTGTAGGGATTCAAATTGCAGCCTTACAAGCAGAGCAAGCAAGGTTGGAAGAAGAAAAATCAAGGCTGGAAGGTTGATTAATTCAGGGGGAGTTTTAAAGACAGAGTTTAATTTTTTTATGATTTTGTGATGAAGTTTCTTTGGCCTCTGTGTGGTCCCAGGGGGAGTAATTTTGGATTCTGGATATTTGGTTTTCAATTTGGTTGTATAATTTTTGGATTTCTGGAATTCTGGATTTCGGCTTTCATTATTTGAATTCTGGTATTACGATCATTATTCTGCTCATTGAATGTAGTTGATTATGTGATTGCAGTCCAAAATATTATGGGTCCACAAAAATGCCAAAGGGGGAGATTGTAAAGTCAAGGAATTATTTAATTGGCAATTTTGTGTTAAGTATTTGTGAGCTGATATACAGACCATGTTGGAACATGGTGCTGGAGCAGAACTGGAGTAGGTTTTACGCCAAAGGTTTTAACGGAATTCAAGCCGAAATATTGGAGTATTTTGGAATTTATGGTAATTGTATATTTGGCTATATATTAGGCGTGTGAAGCATAATTGGTTTTATGGAAAATCCCTACTTATATGGAGAAGATGTATTCGAATATATGGGATAGAATGATATAAGGTAAATCCCTTTATTTATGGGATTTGGATATGCTTCAACAATCAGATTTGGAATAGGAATATTATGGAGATAATCAAGAATATTCAGATCTGATTCGTGGATATAAATATGGGCAAACACGACTGCATAATACACGATTTTACAGAGCAAAATCTGCACCCAGATTTTGAGATCTTAAGAAACTTGCAAGAGCAAATATACTGTGTTCCAACACTGTCCTGCTGCACTAAGTTCATAATCGTACACCTTAATTCCTCGGGAGGAGGAGATCTTGCGTCGACGGAGTTCGAGGTCAGAGGGAGTCTGATCAAGGCAGATCGATAGCTAGGGGAGCTAGCAGAGTCCACACGTCATAGTTAGTAAAGATAAGTATTTTGTAAACTGTACTCTGTACTGCATCTTTCTAATTAGTGGATTCATTCTGAACTGGGCCAGGCCCCGCAGATGTAGGTGGTTTACACCAAACTGCGTAACCAAGTTGTGTGTCTTTTACGTTTTACGTTATTTTACACTTGGTTAAACTAAGCATGTTGGAACACACTAGTAAGTACTAGAAAAAGTGGTAAAACCAAAGGTCAATAATTAATAATGGTAATGTTTTCTTTTTAGTTTTTTTTTAAAAAATGGATGTGGCAAACTGATGTGTTAAGTTTTGGGGGCACCACTTGTCAAAATTGTTGATGATTTAGTTATAACTACTGTAGATGAGTACAACTCGGGGCTCAAGGAATTACTCTAAATCTTTCAAAGTGGGTGGATCTTGGAATAACGAGAAATCCCTAATTTTGCTTGTAGGACAAAAGACTTTTAGCCTTTTAGGTGTCATTAATCACGAGTAACTCTCAGGAAATGTGTCATGTTCGTAATCTTATGGAAAAGTCAGGGATGTGTTTGTAATGAATAAAAATAGGTTTCTTTCTCGTAGGCCAAACACATTATTTCTCGTGGACCTAATTTACTCTATCTTCATCCATGAGAAGAAGTGCAGCCATGGAAGAGATTCAAGAGCAAAAACTTGCCCACCAGTCCGTACAATGCCTCCATTGCACCGCCGAAATTCGACTTGCTAGAGCTGATAAAAAAGGTCTGCGTCGGAGCCTTGGTATCACAGACGGAGTTAGCGGTGCAGCTCTTGATGATAAACATTATCAATGAAAATTAAATTTGGGGGATCCATCGAGTGCAGAAACGTTGCGGGTGTTAGTGGTGACACAACACCATTATGAGTCGGCGTTCAGCATCAGTGATAGTCACTACAAGAAAAATAATTTTTTACTTCACTCATTTTACCATGGATTTTTTCTTAACACAAAAAAAACCGAAGGTAAAAGGTATTTTTTACCTCAATTATAAAAAACCAAGCTAAATAATTGGTTTTTTACCTCGGTTAATAAAAGAACCGAAGTAAGAGATTTAAAAACAAAGTAAATAATGTTATTGAGTAGCACGCGACATCGCATATGTTGTGTTGGTAGTTTGATCGATTTCTCTATTAACGTTCTTTCTGGCGATACGTTGGCATTTTTATCGATTTTGCCATTAACGTTCTTTCCAGCGATACGTTTAGCGAATGAAATAGTAATGTCACACATATTTGAAAAGATAAGTTAAAGTAAAGAATTTGACGGTGATAGAAAAGAACAAAAAATGAAAACGGATGTCAATCATATGAAGTTCAAATCATATGAAAACACACATATGAACACGTACAGTCAATCTTATGATGTTTAAATTAGATAGTTAAATAACTGAAAAAAGTAGTCATGAAAACATTCTCACAATCAGTATATAAATTCGAATAATATTTTCCTTAATTCAAACATAATAGAGATTACAATAAACTCAAGGAGCTCTGATAATGATGACCTTGAAGACGATAAACCCCCCAACTTCGATCACCTCGAAGAACAAGGTGTCCTCAATGCATAGGTTGTTTCCCTTAAGGAACTTGCCAAAACCCTTTGGGGAAAGGGTCGTGATCTTCCCACCCAGGAGTAGTTCATACGGTACTCTATTCCATAGCATCGCAACACTATGGGGGTGTTCACACTCGACAGTAGTGGTACAATCTCCCATGGGATGTACTATAGAAATATATATATATATATATGGAAAATTTTGAAATTGCATATTATTTTAAATGTCTTACCAAAGTTAGGTTCTTCCCAAAGTTTGGTTGCTTTAAAGTACAGTGGAAGTGTGGGATTTTGAGAGCCATTGTATAATCCTCAATGTCGAACACAATAGGCTCAGGATTGTTCTGTTGTGCGGAGAACTGCATGAAAACAAAATATTGTGGTAAAGTGTGAAGATGTGTTTTACTAACTATATGTTGTGAAATGTTTGAAAACCTAGAAAAATGGACGACTTGAAGATCCCTTGCCAGCCGTTAGTCCTGAATAAGAAATGAAGATGTGAAAAGGGAAGTAGCCCATGAATTGCAACGTGCGACGTTGCTTACGTGTCTCAGGTATGTGTTGGTCCAAACCAGTGGCATGGACGACATATACTAGCGAAGTTGCCATAAAGTTGGGAATCCGGTTAGACTGAAGGGATGACCGACATATATGCAATGTCTTATACTAAATTATAAGCTACAAAAAAAATAGTATGCGACATCGCTTAATTATCGTTGTAACTAAAATGTAACAGACGTCTTATCTAGGTCGCATATTTCAGAGGAAGCTACATGTGAAAACACATAACCCTGGGAAAACTATGATTGAAGAACATAAAATTATACAAAACCCTATGGAGACACACTAAAACGTAGTACCCAAGTCTACATCCAACTGAAGTTCACCATGTCAAAAATGTGGGTAAAAACTAGATCACAAAGAAAACATAACACAATGACAAACTACAGATCGGGCAATACAAAGTAGGAATTACTAACATTACATGTTAGAAGGTTAGAAAAACCCTACCTTTCTTCCAATGGAGAAGTGAAGGGAGGTGAGAGACCATTGGAATTTGCGAGAAACTTGTGAAGAGAAGCTTGAACTCACAGGCAGGGTTCTCATATATATAACCCTTCTAAAATGACGTCGTTTTGACCACATTATGTTGTCCTCTCAGTAGAGTGCGACACACGTACGTCGGTAAATCTGAAACTACGCCAACATAGTCACCGACATTGCAAGTGTGCATGGGCCTAACAATTTCAACCCACCAGCGAGTTACGTTATGTTAAATACTAAACATTCAATAACATTGAATTAACAATAAAATTTTCATATAGAAAATTTGTCAATATTAATATTCTTCCAAATACGAATCAATTTTTTTAAATACATGGTCATGCAAAAACTAAGCTAATCATCTAATGTTCGCAAGGAAGAATGACAACATGGAAAACTACTGGCCCAACACCATTTAGAAGCTCAAAGTAGAGGGTGTCCCCAACCACGATATGTTCTGTGGTAAGAAACATGCCAAACCCCTTCGGAGTAAGGATCTTGAGCACCCTACTCCCCGAGTAGTGCATTTGATACTCCCTCCCTTTGCACCTGATCACAACATTCAACTTGTACGACGGTAGGAGCTCCACAATTTTGTCAGGGATGTATTGAATTGTAGACAAAAAACCTTAGTTAGTACATATGAAAGTAATCTATAGAAATATTTAATTGAAAAATCAATTTGTTTAAAACATGGAGGACTTACCATAATTGGAATTAACCCGAAGCTTGCCTGGGTAAGAATATGGAAAAAATGATGATATCTGCCTGAGAGTATGCATCGTGGATTGTTATAATCCAAATCAATACGGATCTATATTGGTCAAATAAATTATTAACAATTTATTTATAATAATATTAATATAATAGAAGGAATATTTTTAAAAAATAAAAACCAGCTACCTCGATCGGGTCACAGGTGGAACCAACATTGTTAGACATGATTGTTGTAATTCATATTGGCACGGTTGTTTATGTTGCAGTAGACATAAATTGGATTATGATAAAAAATTATTTGGTAAGTTGACCAAGTCAACGGGAAGTTGCTTAACCTTAGGTATAAACAAATGGTTAACTGAAAAGGCTTGCGAAATCACACTGACCAATTTCATAAAGAAAAAATTTTTTGCAACGTCGCACGTGTATTGGTAAAATAGAGGGGTGATCGACTAACAACCGACGTCGCATTATAGCAAATGGATTACGGAAAAAAAGTAGAAAATCGAGACCAATTCTTGGTTATAAACCAAACATTTGAATCACTCTATAGCTACTTAGAAACCAATTACTAACACCCTAAACCCATATCTTACCACTCCAATTCATGAAAACTTCAAAATTTTAAACAATTAACACATTCAAACCCGAATCCATATTGATAACAATTTCTAGGATAAATAGAATAACAAAAGTAATGTAACCACATGTGGAAACCATACCTTTGACAAGATTAGCAGGGGCATTGTTAACATTCGAGGGAAATGTGAAACTTTGAAGTGATGTATGAGAGGTGGGCTCAATTTATATATTTGTTATGCTTCCACCTTGGGTATGTGCAACTTCGCATTATAGTCGTCTATAACGATTTTTGCACCGATAGGCAGGCAACTTCGGCTAATAGGAGTGTGGGCTTCACCATTTCAACCCACTAGCATGGGAAGGTCCTACGTTGTACCTATGTCCGTGTGTCGTCGCATACTAGTTCTAGTACATCGACATCTAACCGACAGAAGACCGACGTTGGCTTATTTTTATTTGGGCCTCATCATTTCAGCCCAATATCATATCAACTAGGTCTGCATTTCATCAAGAAGGAAACAATTGACCTTAATAACGGGTAATTGTATACTAAACACTGCTATTTTAAACTTATAACTGTTACCGGACCTTATTAGCATCCGGTGTGATCGAAATAAATTTTAACATAGCTGATGAACTTTTCTGCTTTTATACTTAGGTCGCTAAAAGATAGTCTATGAGGACGATAACTTCCACCTCATAGAATTGCATGAAATTATATATTCTAGGGATTTTATGAAATTAAAAGCTAATAAAAGTCCGTCCATCAAATTTTGAAAAGTGTAAGTACATTGTCTAGAGTAAATTGTAGATGATTACTTATAAGTATACAAGGGTCATTTGTAAAGAACTTGTGGAACTCTCTGTGGGATTATGCGAGTTTCTTTATCAGTTACGGTGATAAAGAGTTTGACTTGGGATTGCAAGTGTCCCGTCCGCGATCTAGAGTAACCGTCCGTCATTTGTGTTAGTATTCCATTATTACCCTTACTATAAGCGTTATGAGCACAATAACTTCCACCACATAGAATCACATGAAATTATATATTCTAGTTTTTTAATGAAATTTAAAGCTAATAAAAATCCATCCATGAAATTTTAAAAAGCGCAAGTACATTGTCTAGAGTAAATTGTAGATGATTACTTAAAAGTATACAAGGGTTATTATTAACGAACTTGTGGAGCTCTTTGTGTGATTATGCGAGTTTTTGTATTAGTTATGGTGATAAAGAGTTTAACTTGGGATTGCAAGTGTCCCATCTGCGATCCAGGGTAACTGTTTTTCATTTGTGTTAGTATTCCATTATTACCCTTACAATAAGCGTTATGAGCACGATAACTTCAACAACATAGAATCACATGAAATTATATATTCTAGGTTTTTTATGAAATTAAAAGCTAATAAAAGCTCATCCATCAAATTTTAAAAAGTGCAAGTACATTTTCTAGAGTAAATTGTAGATGATTACTTATAAGTATACAAGGGCCATTCGTAAAGAACTTGTGGAACTCTCTGTGGGATTATGTGAGTATCTTTATCAGTTACGGTGATAAAGAGTTTAACTTGGGATTGCAAGTGTCATGTCTGCGATTCGGGATAACCGTCCATCATTTGTGTTAGTATTCCATTATTATCCTTACAATAAGCATTATGAGCATGATAATTTTCACCATACAGAATCCCATGAAATTTTATATTCTAGGTTTTTTATGAAATTAAAGCTAATAAAAGTTTGTCCATCAAATTTTAACCATCCGTCATTTGTGTTAGTATTCCATTATTTCCCTTTCCAAAATGAAAAATTGGAGATAACAATTTTTATTTAAATTTTTTATAACAATAAAGTTTAGCTTTTGGCATGAACGGGTTGGTGGATGGGCTGCAATCTTGAAACAGTGTATATTACCCCCAAAATTTAAATTATCTGCGATGTCGCACTTGTGTTGATTGATACAACACTGAACAAAGATTTACCGACGTCGGTCACTCTGAAATTTCAAGCGGGAACTCAAATTTTTAGCCAAAAATTCGAACCCAAAATTTCCCCCACCCTATTTCAATCAAATAAATCTTAACACTGACACCATTTCCCATTTCCAACACCAATCTTACAACCCAAACTCCCACCATCCATTTCATTCACAACTTTACGACATTTGAAGATCTAGTCAAGTTGCTTCTCTCAAACATCAACACATGTCTAAGGATGGAGCATCCCCGATTCCTAATTAATTGATGTAGTTCTTCTATCTATTTCATGTTCAATTACCAATTATGTGATGATCCTACTATATGTTTTTTAATCAATAATTGATCAAAAATTCTTACGTTACATGAGGTATGATGCTTGAGTTACATGTTATATATATATATATATATATATATATATATATTGTTATTCTTTCCAAGATAGTGCCATGTTTGTTTTGATCATGAAGAAAGATGCTAAGATTTCTAAGAACATAGTTTTGATGTATGACCTCGGTCACATGTCATCGGCCCATGTGAAATGTTACCGAACCAATACTGACTTCGCATAGCACTTCATATTGTTGTCATGTGACTCAATGTCTGACGTCGCTTATTAGTCGATCTTTGCAATGTCTTCAATTCATATCTGCGACGTCGTATGTAACCAGTTCTTTTTTACCTTTACCATTTCAGATTTCATGTCGTCTATATTTTACTACATTATGTGTATTTCATTTGAGGACTGCCCAATTCTAACATAAAATTTTTTTCGTATGTAATGATAATAATAGGCTCGGGGAGAGTCATCGATGGACCTTCAGCATGTAAATGGAATTACTTGTCATTTCACTAGTCGTCCTGACAGTTTTAATGGCGAGCAACGTAGAAAATGGTGTTTCAATACAAATAATTAGTCAATTTCAAATTAACCTTATGTATTTCAATATGTGATGACATGTATTTGTATTATGTGTTATAGTTTCATCTGTTTGAACATGTCATTCTTTCCCTAATTAATTGAAAACAATTGAATGTGGTATGACGTTTAAGCATTTAACTATCACATATCAATATTATAATATTGTATGATAAAAGAAGTCACGTATAATATTGTTTGAGATTTTTTAATATGCTTTTGTTTAGTTATATGTTCCAGTTGTTAGTATTTCGTGTGTAATATTTGTTTTTATTTTTGAAAAATAGTGTGTACTAGTTAGTTGTACTATACATGAATTTTTCTCTTTATTGTTTATTGTTCAATTTTAATTAGGAAATGCAGTTGTTTAGTTATATGTTGCATTTATGAATATACAATGTGTACTAATTAGTTGTACTGTGTATAACTTTTTATTTTCATTTATGGTTGATTTTTCATTTTGAATTAGGAACTGCTATTGTTTAGTTATATGTTGCATTTATTAGTACTTCCTCCGTTTCACTAATAGTGACACACTTTCTAATTTGGCATGTTTATTTAATATTGGCACTTTCTAAGTATGACAAGTTTAAGGTTATTATATTCATTCATTTTACTTTTCTTTCTTTCAATTCAATTTCATCCACCATTTAGCATCTTCTAAATTCTAACACCCAAAAGTGGTGTGCCACTAATAGAAAAATAGAGGGAGTATACAATGTGTACTAATTAGTTGTAATGTGTATGATTTATTCTTTTCATTTATTGTTGATTATTCATTTTAATTTAGTGACCTGCCTCCACTCGGGATCGTTAATCGTAGCTAATTAACTCAGGCGGAGGCTTGTACCATGGGATGATAGAAGATAAAATTTATAATTCTGCACCCGTTCTCACTGTTACGCTACCTGGAGGGCAGTTAGAGATAAGCCATGTGTTTGTCCACAGAGATGCTAAGGCTCAAGTATCAACCAAAGACACAACCTCGTATGGGTCATCCATCTGTACGAGTGAAAGGAACAACTAGTAATTGCAAACACAAGGGGGGGGGGTTGGATTTTCATATTTAATAACTACGATGCATAAAGTAAAACAAGTAAGCTAATTAAACTAAGCACTTGGGGAGTTAATGCGCAACATGATTAACCTAATGTTTTGACCCTCGATTCATTCACATGCAAGATTTAATAAACAACCTAATATCGTGTTCACAACACGTGGTGTGGCCAATGGCATACACTTCCACGCACCTGTCACGTCGAGTGCGCTTGCAACCCTCCATTGACACCGCCATCGTAATTAGGGGAGTACAACAAGGTCTGACCATCGTTTCAGGTATGTTTATCCCCCGTGCGATTACGTCACGGGCTTCCACCATGAATGCACAACTCCCTTCTGATCCTATCAATTAGGGCCAAGGATCATTGGCACCTTATCTATGATCTAGGGTCTCTCACACCCTAGTTAACTACCTTTTTAGCTATCTCTACCTGCAACCTGTTGGAAAACTTTTGGTAATCAGCTAAGATGGGTGCGATGGAAAATAAGTAACACGGGTCTCCCGTGCACACACTCACGCAAACGCAACATACTCCCTTACCCAATCTAACATCCAGGTTTCTCTTCCCATGGGGCATCAATAAATGCACCATACATGAATACAGCCCAGGGTGTGTGCCAGTATGTGGTGTAATATTCATGCAATTAAAAAAATTAAGAGCAATCATAATAATATCATGAACACATATAATAGAATGAATCTAATGAATCTCACATAAACATAAAGGTTAAAACATGTGCTACATTTATCCCCAAGCTATAAATCTACTCTCTAAAATTAGATCCATGGAAAATGTAGATTTAGATGCCACGGGTCTAGAAAAACAAGGAGAAAATATGAAGAAAACTAAAAGAGAAGGAAAGAGATGAAGTACTGTATAAATGGAGAGAACTCTCTTCTTCCTTCTATCTAAACTAGAGAGAGAGAGAAAATATACATTATGCCTACTTAGAGTTTACTAGAATACTAAGACTCATATATATAGTAGTAGAGAATTGGACCTAAAGATAGGCCCAAAATAGGCTAAACTTGGGTCAAACCCTATTCACCTTTCCCTTTTGTAGCTGAATCTTTCTCGAATAAAATTCTCAAATTCGTGAACCTTCGGGTGCTGAGAATTATTGAGTTGGATAGATCTCGGAAATATGAATATTTTGATATATGGTAGAGGAAAATTGGATGAAAATTGAGAGAGTTATGGCCAAAATCGGGAGAGAAAGAGTGGCTGCGCGGACCGTAAATAGTGGCGCGGCCCATGAATAGTGCCTCGCACTGAATCACTTGGCACAACCCTTTGCCTCGCTGAGTCATTTGGCATGAACTGATGAGCAGTAGACATGGACCGATGAATAGTGTGCAGCCCATTCCGGTCGTTTGGCCTGGGACGCATCGTTTGGCACGGTCCGTCATCTGGAAGGGCATTTTGCTCAGAATTTTGACGCTGGTCATTGATTTTGGCATGGGGTGCCAATGGATGCTGATTTTAGAGTCTCTGATCTGCGCCCGTGGCCATTGGCACGGGCCATTGGTGTCATCCATGAACGGCCCACACCTACCTATTTGTTCTCCGCCTGCTGAACTTCTTTCTTTGCTACGGATGAACCGTTGGTCTGATTTGAGAGTTCTAGTAGTCGATTTTATAGTGCTCAAGAAGAAAAATCCAATGGAATAAACCTTGAAGGCTAATTCTTCTCGGATGCTCTCAAGATTTGGCGCAACTCATCGGATCACGATTCACCGTTTCTCCCTCTGCCATTTTGAACTCCAATGCTATTTATCCTTGACTCTAATCTCCTTCTACCATGCACTGATGCTCATGACCTTTTTCTTCTACCATTATAGAGGCGAATGACCTTCAATCTCTTCTACCGTCCTTGTGAACGGTCTTCAATATCTTATACCGCCCTTACGATCGACCTTCGCATAGAATGTAACCGAAAAGTACCCACGAGCGATCTAATAAAGATGATCAAATGGAAGATCTAGGAGCCCGTGGATACAAGATGTCCATTAGTACTAATTAAGTTTAAAAAATGTGGTATTTAGACGATAAAACCAAACATGACTGTCTAAACCCCTTGTCACGTAAACTCAACTAATACTAGCAATCCGTCCAACAAAACATGCTAAAAACTATACCAGATGCAACGGTTAATGCACGTTAAATGAAGCACATCCTTTAGAAACTACATTTGTTTAGTTATATATTGCATTTGTTAGTATTCATCGTAATAGTTAGTTGCACTATGTATGACATTTTATTTGTATTTGTTGTTGATTGTTCATTTTGAATTAGGAAATGCATTTGTTTACTTATATATTGCATTTGTTCGCATTCAACATGTAATGGTCAGTTGTACTGTGTATAACCTTTTATTTTCCCTTGTTATTGATTGTTCATTTTGAATTAGGAACTGCATTTGTTTACTTATATGTTGCATTTGTTATTACAACGTGTACTTGTTAGTTGTATTATATATGACCTTATATTTTCATTTGTTGTTCATTTATTGAAATAGAAACTGTATTTGTTTACTTATATGTTTCACTTCTTAGTATTTAGTATGTACTTTTTAGTTATTAGTTGTTGATTTTGGATTTGGATTTAAGAACTACATTTATTTACTTCTATGTTGCACATATTGTTTTCAAGAAGAAGAAAAAAGACACAAATAAATTTACTCTGAATTCATATTACTTTCTTGCAAGTTCTAACATCAAAAGAAGACACAGAATAGAAAGATGTGTAAATGACATGAATTATTGTTTCAATATTCACAACCTTAAAGGACTAAAAATAAGATACATCAAAATTGAAACAGTGATTCAATATAAGCAAATATCGCATTCTTGTTGCATGCAAAGAAAACTTGCAATACCATAGCTTCAAAGAGTTGGATTGTCACATATAATCATATGTTATGTCCCTATGACCCTCCTCATTGTGCTCATTGACAAAATGCGATGCATCCTTAGCTAACCTTTTAGGATTTACAAATTCTCCCTAAATGAGCCGGCACCGTATTAGATCTGGTCCAATTAACAAAGCTCCTCACCTGTTGGTGGCGTAGAAAGAAGCAAGTGTGGCGAGTATCGAAAACACTAATGTTTAAATCCAAGAATGAATTTTCGTTTGGGAATGCCGATTATCACGACTTATGGGGGTGATGAAGTTATCAGTGGTGGGAAAATAATGATGGAAACAGAGCCATGGAAGATTGTGATAAGGACGTGGCTTTTCAATCTAATTATATGACCCAAAATAATGCGTTTGACCCATGAAAAAAACATTCCATTTTTATTAATTTCAAGTAAGTTCCTGGCCTATTCATAAGGTTATGGACAGGTTGCCTGTCAGGAGACCTACTCATTAATCAATGTAAGTTTTCAATTGGCGAGGTTGGTCGAAAGGGCAGTTTTCTTGAGCAGTTAAATTATAGAAACTAACTAGTGGAATAGGTAATTATCAAAGTGCACTGAATTTGGATGGAAGGGGCAGTGAGTTTTCATCACTCTGAATAGAGAATCTTTTGAAAATAGAGAGTCATTGAAAAATCGAAAGCCAATATTTATGTTTTGGGTTCTCTGTAAGTTCATCAACAACCATGTGATGGGGTTGTTAATGTGAAATGAATAACAATCGATATAGATTGGAGAAAGTCTTTTATTAGTTCAACTAATGGTTAGATAATAATGAAAAAAATTCATTTCAATAACTTTTAATGTCAAATTATAATTATTTATACATTACGATATATTTTAAAAGTGTTTCCAAAATTATAGAAAACTCTTTGCAATGAATTAAAATAAACATCAAATTACTTCATTAGTTAAATAAATTACAAAATGATACCGTTTAACGGTTAGTCGATATAAAACAAGAGTTTGCGTTAGGATTATAGGTATGAGATGGAAATTTTTTTTATGTGTGAGATTTTTGTATGTGTAGGTGATAGCCCAATAAGAAGTACAGAGTCTTGTATAAGACCGTCTTATAGTGAGACCAGTGATTAATGTGTAATATAATCAAGTTTAATTAGAGATGAAGTTTCAAATATAATTGAAGAAAGTTTGATAGTGGAATGAGGGATTTGGGGTGCAAGCATCACCTTATTTTGGGTGTGGGGGGGGGGGGGGGGGGGGGGGTCTAGGCATAAATTATTGGGAATTAATGATTACATGTCATGAGAATCTAGTGGGTCGAGAATTCGAGTCAGAGACATTCACGATCAGTTGTTTTCCTCATTTTGCATAGTGCGCGTGTTTTTACTACTAGACTTAATGTTTCATTTTCTGTATTTGATGTTTCAATCAAACTTTGTGATATTTTTTCAAAATTCATTTTCCCACTAAAATCATTTGTTTTAAAGTTAAATTTGGATTTGTTTTATTGTAAATCATGTGTTTGCATGTTAATTTTTTGAAACTTTATACATGTTGACACTAGTGAGTGATAATTTATTGTCTTAAATTAAATTTATAATTTATACTTTCATTATGATTAATGTGTTAGTTTTTCAGCGCTTCCTCTTAAAAATTGATATTGATGTTTTTTTTCCTTCTTAATGTTATATTCTTATTTAGTGTATCCTTGATGTTTCAATCGCCTTAAATGATTTTTTTAATTTTTATCATTGATGTTTATTTATCAGTGTTACATCACTATGTTTTAAAATTAATGTGTATTTTAGTGTTTTTATTTGATATTTTAACTCTCTTATTTTGATGTTTATTTTTCAACGTTTTCTATTTGGTATTTCAATATTTTATTTTATATGTATAGTGTGTTATTTGATGTTTTCTATTTTGACTTAGTTCATTTATTTGATGATTCATTATTTTGGGTTGTATTTAATATTTTAAATGTTTGTATTTGGTATTTTAACATTTTATTTTATGTTTTATTATTTTAATTTGATTTTTATTTTCATAATTTGTATTTAATATTTTCACTTATGTATTTGATATTATTATTTTCGTGTATTTTTATTTATTTTTACTTGATATTTTAATATTTTTATTTGACATTTTAGTACTCCCCCATTCTTCACACCATAGGTATAGGTGCTTGGATTTTGGTGAAGAAAAAGTAGAATGAGTGGATGAAATTAAATAAATTTTATCTAAAATGGAAAGTGTGCCAATATAAATAAACATCTCATTAAGGCAAGTGTGCCACTAATAGAGAAACATAGAGAGCATTTTTCTTTGATATTTTAACATTTTAATTTGGTGTTGCATTATTTCAATTGGATTTGGGTTTGAAACATTAAACTCAAACACTCAGCCCAACATCGTTGTCCTATTTCCGTCACGAATTTTGGCCCAATAATACTTGGCTCTCACTATTTTCCCATCGACTTCCCCATCATAATTGTCCTATGCCACCGTCCTTGCAATTTTTGTGACCACCAAACCACAATCAATCGTCCCTTGCTCTGTTTTGCAACCATATATCCATATATAAGGTGACTGAAACGGATAAGAAACCTCACTAAACTCCATGTTTCGCATGCTTTGCTCCATCGGATCTTCATCTTTCTCAATCACAAATCTTGCCAAATTTTCCAATGATTAATCTCTTCATCAAACCAAAAGCAAATAGTGTGCTATCAAATTTCCCAACTCTATAGTAGGCATTAATGATAAAATGGAAAATAGGTTCATTTTGGGGATAGAAGAATATACCGTTGGAGCAAGAGCAGGGGTTGGAGGCCATGAATTGAACGAGGAGGTTGAGGGAGTCAAACAGGTCGGGGTGAACAAACGGTGACTTATGATAATCTCACATAAATAGGGTTGGGTTGGGCAGCCCAACTTAATAAATGCTATGTTTGGGATGTTTCGGGTAAGATGGGCTTTTAATACTTAGTAATGAAGAGATTGAGTTACGCATAATCACTATTAGGGTTTATACACTATAAATACATAGGTATGTCATTCTTTTAGGTATTCTCAATTCATTTATTTGAGGAGCAAGACTGACTTTGGCATTAGATAGTTTTCCCCTGCAACACTTCGGGGCTTGTTTTCTTGTAGATCAAGGCTAAGGAATTTAGAGCGCACTTAGATCAGGTCTCAGACGCAACAATTGGCATGCCCAGTGGGATCGATTAATTTAGATATAGATTTATTGGTTTATGTCCACTTACACAACCACTACTCTAAAGAGTGAGAGGTTGAGGATCAAGGAAACATGCACGGGTTACGAAGTTCAGTCCCCTTACAAGAGAAGGAGGAAAATTAAGATGACCATTATCCATGCATCATAAAATGTAGGCATTGGTCCGGTCGAGGCCATGATAGGGCCTAGCTCAGCCTCTTCTGCTATTAAAAGGACTCAAGTTGGGGGTTGTAGGATTATCGGGGAAACTTGAGGTTACCATAGAGGCAGGGGTAGGAATTGGCCTCTCGATACCATCACAATTCCATTTGCTTAATTCATAAGGGAATGTAGACAGCTAATTTACAGAGGTTTCTGGTGATTCATATATCAAGTCTTATGAATGGAGGGTTTGAGAGAATCAGAGCGCAGGGGATGGTACAGTGGCAAGATTGCAGCAAAATTTGGCGCAAGTGGCGCAGATGTTGATGTAGCGGGATATCAAATCACCCCTCCACCAATGGTACATGGATCATCGAGGACTGTGATAACTTTGATGCCTTTGGAAACAAAAATAAGGGCCTTATCTCGGCCCATGTTGAGGGTTCCATACCTAGGTTATATAAGCAAAGTTGCTCAGTCTAGGTCGCAGCCTTTATTTCCCAAATATACATAGGGGATGGGTTACTTGATACCTGCTTCGATGCCTATGGTTAATTTCCTTGGCTTTGAGTAGGGGTTGACAGTAGTGTTATCTTTAGGGATTCAGGGGTATGGGACTCAAGGTCAGCTGAATCCTGTGATGTTTGGTCAAGGGACTTATGGTCATCATGGCCAGGGATCTATGTCCCTTATGTATTAAGGAAATATGGGAGCTGCACCTTATTTGGGACACATAGTCTCTCAACCAATATATGTTGTTCCCTTCCTGGAAGCTCCTTAGAGTTTGTATTAGAGCAGAGATCCTTCATCTGGGGGAGAAACTGGGATGCTTTGAACAGAGAGTTAGAAATGTTGATAGGGCCAACAAGGTAAACTGTAGGGTGTCCATTGATAACCATTTTTTATGGTTAGTCGATATGAAGTCACCAGAGGGGCTTCCAACTTACGAAGGAGATTTAGATCCACGAGAGTTTATCCAAACTTTCCTCTGTTTGATGAATTCTTAGGATTTTGGTGAGATATTAACTTGTAAGCTCGTGGGTAGCTACCTTTGAGAGAAGGCCCAGGATTGATTCAATAAGCTGCTTAGGGGCTACTTGCATTCGTATCGATATTTTAGTGGGGTCCTTCTAAGTCAATAGTGTCAGAAGAAGTTTACAAAGACATTACCTGGTCTGTACCAGACAAAGTAAAAGTTGGGGGAATCCACTGCAGCATTTTATCACAGATACGTAGATGAAAGTTGGGAAGTTTTTGAAGGAATGGAAAATGAGTTGATACAGGGATATTTGATAAGAATGAAAGATTGGAAGCTGTATAAGACTTTGACGATAAAAACCCCTCGAACGCTCCAACAACTTCAAAAAGTAGTAAGGCAACACTCAAAGGTGGTGGAGGTGATAAGGAGGAAGAGAGAAGGAATGATAGCTAAGCATGTGAAGCCCAACGGACATTGTGGGAAAAGGCCAGTGGAGGTAGCAAGGTTGGGATTCGAAAGGTGTACACCCATGGGTCGTTCTTGAGCTGAAATTTGGAGCATACATCGAGTTGTATTTTGAGCACCTCCACCAATGAGGGATTCAAATGGGACTGCTTCCAAAATGAGAGACATAGATAAATATTGTGAGCATCATAGGGATTAAGGTCACAACACAGACGACTGCTCCCACCTCAAGATGGAAATTAAATGTTATGAAAATAAGGGCCTTCTTAAGAAGCTCACCCCTTGATAACAGTTTTGAGATGACCATTTGAAGCAAAGAAATGAACAAATGACTTAACAGATGTATAAGAGGAATTTTAATGCTCGGAACAAAGTCAATCGAGGGTCTCGAAATCGAAGGCAGGAGCACTGAAAGAAGCCACCTTGAGATCAACCTGTAGAAAACCAGAACATGAATGAAGGAAACCCTACTGGTCACAGGGTAATTAATATCATCAATGGGATCGTGGGGGAAAGATCTTTGAATATGGTTATGAAGGTTGATTCACAGCAAGTCCCTGTAAGATAACCTAAACACAAACAATTTTGACCTGATGAAATAATTACATTTTCTAAGGCAGATACAATTCCCAATCAGACCCCACATGCAAACCCCATGGTAAGTTCTGCGATGATTAGAACTTCTTTGGTAAATAAGGTATTCATTGATGACATGAGAGGTGTTGAGATTATTTTTGTAAGTTGCTTTGACCAGCTAGACATTGTTTGTGGTAATTTGAAGATCTTGGCTTCACCCCTGTCAGGATTTACGTGTAAATCAATGTACCCTTTAGGGGTGATCACTTTGCCAGTAAAGATTAATGATGGAGAAAAAAAGGGTGACGATATACTGTAGTTTCATAATTATCGATGCTTATTCGCATTACAATGTGATCTTGGGGAGACCTTGGATGTGTCAGGCTCGAGCAGTGTGGTCACCCTATCACTTGATGATGAAATTCCCAACAGAAAAATGAGCAACATTCATTCTAAGAGGATCAGGTGGTTGTGAGAAGTTGTAATTTGGTGGCATTGAAGGGAGCAAAGAAGGTGAAGGATGTAACTTCAATTCATGGAGAGATTGGGCTAGCTGAAATTGAGCAGCTCTTAGTTCAAAATTCTGGGGACGTGGCTGTAGGGAAGCTGATCCCCGGGGGAGTGACGAAAGAATTGGAAGTCTTTCTTAATAAGTATATCGATGTGTTTTCTTAGAGTACATCAGATTTGATGGGGTACCTTCACAGTTAGCACTTCATAGGTTAAACATCGACCTATCGATAAGCCTGTTAAACAAAAGAGGAGGATATTCGTTCCTGAAATAACTGAAGCAATCAAGGTATAGGTCGAAAAACTTCTTAAGGCGGAGGTCATCGAAGAGGTGTTCTATCTAGAGTGGCTTGCAAATCTGATTATGGTCCCAGAGCAGGATGACGTGTGGCGCATGTGCATTTATTTCACATATCTAACCAAATGTTGTCCTAAGGATAGCTACCACTTGCCACCAATTGATGTGGTAGATCATCTAGGCAAGTTGATTGTCCTCTTCAAGAATCTCCTTACCTGCAAACTTATCCCGAAAATGATTCTGGGAGAAAGGCTCCGACGATCAAGTCAATATTCTCTTGCTAGAACTGGAATCTCTAGAGATAGTTGCACTTGACTTAGCTCTTCAAGAGCTTGTTGTATTTATAGGCTAACATAGTTGCAATTCCTTGCTTTTAGGGATTAAGATCGTGGGCATACCACGATCACCACGTTCTGCGTTTGTGGCCTTTGTGTTCGTTGCTTGTTTCGTATATCTCGGCCCACATATAAAACCACGAACAAAAGCTCCACATCTAGCTAATCCTTGCCTTAGGTTGAAACATGTTCTTTTCATTATGGAATATTATTGGGTTGGACTTAGCAGCCATCAGGCTCTTGATTGCTGGGCCATACATACACCATAAGCCCCACTAGCCATGAAGACTAAAAGAAATAGAGTAATGACATGGCTTTGTGGTTTAAATGCGAACAGACATTTCTCGTCCATAGGTTGTTTGTCATTTAATACTGTGTTCATCACCATTGCGAAGTGACATTATCTTTAAGGCTTTATCTCTATCCTTTATCTTTCTTCAAATTTGAATATTTGAACTTTGAACTCCTCATGGTAAGGCTATTTCTGCGATTATTTTGTTTCTAAAACCCGAGATTTGCTCCTTATTCTTCAATATTTTAGTCTGTATTTTCTTGACGTTCTTTTTTGTCTTACCTCTTAAATGAGGAATTTGAAACAAATAATTAAAATTTCCCTCAATCAGTGTGCTGTCTTTTCATCTATTGTCGCCATCTTGATATAAGCAAAATGTACTTTGATTTTTGTGTCATTACCATGATTGCCTTTCTCTCAACTGGTTTTCTTCCTCGATCTTGCCATTTATTGTTTATATTTAATCACCTTTTCTTACTTTCATTTCAGTTTCCCTTCTCTGTGCCCAAGCTTTCATCCTCTCTGGGCATCCCTAGGTTTTGGGTGTATCACTTTCTGTCATCCTCTTCAAGAGCAAGCTCTGTTTAGAATTTAATTTCCAATTCCTTTGCATCATATTCTAGATTTGGTATGTTGGAGTTGTTCCTTATTTTGTAGTAATTTTGTTGGTTGTGTCTAACTATTTTTCGGTCATCTTCTCCGACTTATTTTTTATGAAACTCTGTTCTATAAAACTTGTGTCCACGGTGTTGACCCTAATTAATTTTTTTTACTTTTGACTCTAGGACCATATGTCTTCCTCTAACCGTATTAAGCCCCCGTAGAAGATGCTCTTTCTGACGGGGATTCTGGTCATGCCGCCGGATTCTCCACCACACACAGTATTCTAACATGTTCATATGTAAATCATCTAAAGAATTATTTCCCTTTCCTCACTTCTTTTAAGCTTTGTTTGCTTGCAAATTCTGAGTGCGTTCGCACTCCTCCACCTGACTACATTTCCTGTTATTTATCCTTCTTGAACTTTGGCCTTTATTTCCCTCTCCTTGCACATGTGATTGAACTCCTTTGTTCATATAAGGTTGCGTAGTCCCAATTTCATCCCAAGGGCATCACTATCATAATGGGGTTTCTTCGGGTGTGTGAAAAAGTGAATGTTCCTTTCACTCTTGAGTTGTTTCACAGCTTCTGTCACCTCCAAAAAGTGAAAAACACCGTAGACGAATTTACTTTTTATCCTGTGATCCCTGGGGTTGAGCTTGTAAGCGATTTCCCTAGTAATGTTGGTAATTGGCGTACAAGATACTTTTTTGTTAAAGCAAAACAAGCTCATGTAGCTGTTGTACCTTCTTAGAACTACAAGGTTCCTCAGTCTAAGCTTCCTGGTCTGAGTGTCCATTTTACAGAAGAGACGGAGATTATGGCCATGCTTCTGCATACACAACATCTTTGCCATGCTGACTCTGATGCTAAAGGTGTTTTGTTTTCATTTTTTTATGTGTTCGATCTTTACTTTTTCATATTTTAACGAACTGTTATTCTCTTCATTTTTCGTGTGTGTTTGTTTTGATCTATGCTGTTTGTTTTGTTTCAGATATGAACCTAACTAAAGGTGAGATTGACCCATCGCTCTTTGAAGGCCAAGATGAGAAGTTAGATGAGGCTGTTGTATAGGCAGATAATGCTGTTGGGAGCAACACCGTGCCTAAGGGTGCGAACACTATGGGCCCTATTGATAAGGGTAAAGGTACCGAGGGAGGGGAAACAAGTGGTCGTTGCCCCAATAATGTTCCAAAGGAGAAGAAGAAAAAGAGGGGTAGGGGCGGTGGGCCTTCAAGCCATTCTGTTCCTTCCTTGAAAAATGGACGTGTTAACCAAACCCGTTCACAGATTGTGCCACAAACTGAGAATCCATTAGTGGAGAGGATGATCTCTGATATCCTTTCTAATCTTTCTTTACCTGACACACAGGCTGTGGTAAGTCTGCAACTCAACTTTAATAGCTTTCTTTATATCTTGATCTCTTGTTTGTAAAATGCTGAATAGCTTCATCCCATGTGTTGGTGGCTTATAAGGTGGGCCTTCAAATTGCGAGTGAGCAGTTGTCCAAGTGTTCTCTTGTTTATGAGTTATTATTGGAGAAGTACAAAGCACAAGAAACCAAATATGTAACACTAGAGAGCTCACTTAAAGCCGCTGAGGAGAGGGCAAAGACTGTTGAGGAAAGAGCAAGCGCCACTGAGGAGTGTGTTAGGATTGCAATGGTGGAGGCAACTCATCTTCATTCTGAGCAAAAGGAAATGCGCACCAATGGGCCTGCATCACCTCTATACTCCCATGTGCTAGTAGATTGACTATGCAAGACCAAGTCATTCTATAAATATTTTGATGATATTTCCAAAGATGCTTGCACCGTTAAATACTGTGAGGCTATGAAGAACCAACGCGAGTGGAATTCCACTTGTGATCTTATGAGTTTTCCTTCTCTGAAGAAGTGTACCAATACCCTGGAAAAGAAGAGGGCGACTCTTAACAAAGCCTTTACCAAAAGATTGCTGATAGGGGACATCCATATGTATTGCTCTCCTATCTTGCTAGCCTTCCAAGTCTTCCTTCCATGGCTGAGCTGAAGGAGTGTGAGGTGGATTACTTTGAATATCTTCCATTCAAACCTAACACTGATGTTCCTACTCCTAACCCTGATGCAAGTGTAGCTAGTGAGGTTAATGTGATCACTAACACTCCCATCCAGCAACCAAGCGAGGGGAAAGCTACTCAGTAACCAAGCCAAAATACTGCCGCAATCGTTGTTCAGCCTACGCTTAACTCAAACTCTGAAGTTAGTTTATTTTTAGCGTATTTTTCTTTTTGTATTGTAAACCTAAAATAATGTTTTGATGTGTTTATGTACTATTTGTGCGGCTTAACTATAAAAGTTGATCTATTTGTCCTGTTCTACCCTTTCTCATCGCCCTTACTTATGTGCAGAGTTCCAGTACTCTGGTTGATCATAAATTATTGAAAAGCCTTAAATTTATGGGAAATAATGATCCTCTCCATGAGCCTATTAGCTTGCTTCGTGCTACCCAATCCTTCACCGAAGAGTGTGAAGGGGTTGTTTCTTCCAAACTATTTTCGCATATGAAATTGCTTCCCTTATGCATTGGGTGAAAACTTCCTATTTTGTCTTCATCTCCCTCTTTGTCTACAAGTTATACTTGTAGTAAGGTCATTACTGATGAATATAAGGTTGAATCACTTGGCAAGAACATTGTCCATGGTTTAGTTGATCTTGAATCTGTTGGCAAGCACTTACAATCACTTAATCTCACTGTCTGTGTTCAAGAGTGGGGATTATGTTTAGGTATACGTTTGAAGTATATGCTACTGGGTATCATCAAACTTGAAAAGAAGTGGAATGCGACTATGAAGGACATCGAGAATGCTTTACGTAATTTATGTAGGATTTTAGGTGAGCAGAGCAGTCTTATTCATCGACAACAGTTGAACATGGTGGAGATGCTCCGCCAACAAGTAGAAGCTAGAGATTAAGGCGCGAGTAAGACTCGCGAGGCCCATTAGAAGATGTTGATCATTGATAAACAATGTGCTCGTATTGATGATCTTTTGCATAAGTTGGAGAAAAAGCAGGATATGTGTGATTACTTATCAACTTCTGCTCTTGGTTGGCATGAAAAGTTTGATGGGCAGTTTGCTATAAACACACAGCTGCGAAGTGACAATGATGAGCTTCCCACTGAGCGCAACCGACTTGATAGATATGTGCATTAACTTGAACAAGCTTGTGTTGAGTATAAAGAAAAACTCTAGTCTCTCCCTCCGTCATCTTGAAGGGCTACTGGCCATGGAGATGTTACAATGGATGTTGGTGGTCAGAGGATTAACTTGTCTGAGTCTGTTTAGTCACACATCCGGTCTCTAGAAAAAGAAATACAAGACTTTAGAGCTAAGATGAAAAGGTATGAAGAAACCGTCAATGTTATGAGTATGCAATTGGCTTGCGAGGAGTTTGGCCCTATCACTGAATTCAAGGTGTACTATTCTAAACATCTCGAGCACATGGAGCAAAGAGGTTTCATACGCCATCCCGCCTATTTTCTCATGAAGTGGCGTTATGAGAACTTGGTTAGTGAAGAAGAGGCTACTGAGGAGAATCGACGTAGGGCCGAGCATTCTCATTGCGAAGTTGAGCTTGGGCACCGCTATGGTGGATCATCATCTTTTGGATTTTCACAAGTCTAGAGGTGTAGATATATTTTTTGAACCACTTACCCTTCCTTGTAATGTTTTAATAAACTTGTTTATGACTTCACGGAGTTTGCATCTTCATTGTTGCTGAATTAGCTATCTTTCATCCTCTTTAATTATGTGGTTTTTCTTGTAGGAGTTAAAAGTTGTGGAGCTGCCAGATCTATGACTTGCTTTAGTCTTAGTTTTGTAGGCATATCTGTTTTGTAGCAAGGTTTATTGCTTTCTTTGTTTGGAGTATGTATTGTGTGAAGGTGCAAGATCTATTGCTTGCTTTTGTCTCTATATTAGAGGCATGTTTGCCTAATAGCAAGATCTATAGCTTGCGATTATGTACATGGCAAAGTTACAAGGTCTAAAACTTGTAAGGATCGCGAGTTGTGCAAGATCTACAGCTTTCAATTGTTTGATTTGCAAAGTTGCAAGATCCAAAGCTTGCAAGGAACGCTAGCTGTACAAGATCTGTGGCTTGCAATTGTTTGATTTACGAATTTACAAGATCCAAGGCTTGCAAGCATCGTTAATTGTATAAAACATGTAACTTGATGTTTGCCAAACTACTTGACTCGAAAAACATGTGATGAAGAGATTTTGCTATTTTTTTAACTTAAAGAATGAGAAATGTGACCGTGGTCCAGCAAGGTGGTATTTCGTATTAATAATATATTTCTGCGATAATGTCGCATGGGAAATAATGGAAAAAAAAGAAACCAAGGATAATATCCCGGTGTATATACAGGTGGATGTTCGCTACCCTCTTCAAATCTAGACATAAAACTTCCTTAAGTTGATCACATGCCACGTGTTTGGAACACTAGTACCATCCTACCTTTTTGAACTCGTAGCTGTTGGACTTGTGAGATTTTGTGACTTTGTAGGGTCCTTCCCACTTTGGGCATAGCTTTCCTTGCTCCTGTGCTAGACTAGCTTCATTCTTTCTTAGCACTAGGTCACCCATCTGAAATTGTGTTTCCTTCACTTTCTAATTGTAAGCTCTCGCCATCCTTTCCTTGTACTTAGCTTCTGTGATCATTTCCAGATTCCTTTTCTCTTCCAGTTCATCCAGTTCTAACCTTATCAGGTCCGGGTTGTCTTTCTCCTTGTTATCGCATACTCGGAGTCTTTCATTGCCCATTTCCACTGGTATAACTGCTTCGTGGCCTTAAACTAGACTGTACGGCATTTTCCCTGTTAGTTCTCGAACAGCTGTTATATATGACCATAAGGTATTTGATAATTCATCTACCTATCCATTTCGTTTTCCTTCGAGCTTCTTTTGAATTCCTTGAATGATAGTCCTGCTCATTACCTCCACCTGGCTATTGGCTTGAGGGTGCACTACAAAGGTGAACTTCTAGAGAATTCCAAGTTTGGAACACTAATCCATGAATACGCTGCTTGTGAACTGAATACCTAGGAGGTCATCGCCGTACCTCTCAAAATTAATATTTATAAGCCCTTTTTGCTTACTATCTACAACTAAGTAGATAGCCGCAAGTCGGGGTCGTTCACGAAGGAGAGGGATTTTCTTAAGCGTTTAAACATATAAGGTTTCTATTATGCAAGGAGTAGATATATATACACATATAAAAGCATGAAAAGGGGGAGGGGGGTTTGGTTGGTTGGTTGTCCTAAGTTATGAAAGTTAAAAGACAAGATAACTATCAAAGTCAAGTAACTATGTTAATCATCAAACAAACTAAGAAAAAAGGTTCTAAAACTACAAAAACAAAGCCTTGGGGAAATTGACATCCACTTCCAAACCAAATTTAGATCATTGAACCATTCACTCATCCTATCACAATTGTTACCTGTAGACGAAGGACCATAGATTTGACAACAACAAGCCTTCTACCAAAGACATAGCCATTTAATCAAACATAGCATTCATTAGGCTAAACCTAGAGTAAACCACATTCAAGGTTCAACCTTTCATTGTATCTATACGATAAATATGAGAACAATCCATATTAACATACTTATCTAGCAAGAATAGCAACACATTATGCACAAGAAGTTCTAAGTTCATGTCCTTAGATTTTCATGCAAATGAGTAAAGGAATTCATCACTTTCCTAACTCCCCAACACTTAATTCATGCAAACACTTCCTATTCTCAAACAACCCATGTCATAAATGAAGTAAAACATAGCATTAATAACAAATGAATGCTAAATAACAAAGGCTTCAAGAATGAGTGAAACAATCTATTCACTACTTCTACTACTTGTTGTGAAGATAAATCTTCCATCCTTCTTAGATAGTAGTTTGCAAGAGTGAATTTGACATCTCTGGTCAAACCTCACCAATGACTCCCTTAGCTATAACACGACTAAGAGTATCCCATTGGTGGCATTGAGCACGAAGAACCAACAAGATTGGAAACACTTATAAACACTACACCATGTCTAACAATTTAACCAATTCATGCATTTACACAAAATTAGTAAAGAACGATCGACGTTTATAGACCTATCTCATTTGCTACCTAAAAAAACATGACAGCGAGTTCATCATCATCACATTCATCTAGAAATTATCAACGTATCAACATGATTAAGAAGCTCTAACTAATGCTCTTGAATTCCACATTAAAAGAGGGGAGAATTAGCTACTTTCTCCCAACCCTAACAAAAACTAAGAAAAGAAAGAAAGAAAAACTAGGGTTTGAACCCAGAAAAATCGCAGGAAGAAGAGGCCGGATTCGTGTCTTTAAGAGGAGAGGATAAGGTGAATATTTATAGTACAAAAAGCAAGAATAATTTCTGGCCATAGGTCTGTCGCGAGTCGCGATGGGCTCTCAACGACCTCGTGACGGACTCCAGTTCCAGCACCTTGAGTTCTTTTGTTTCATATCCTCCTCTTCTCCCCACTTCTTCAATTCTTCAATTCTTCAAATCTTCAAAAGATCAAATACAAGTCTTCAAATCTTCAAAGGCATTCTTCAAAGTCTTCAAACAAATTTCCTTGCCACACAAAATCCTATACAAAAGTAATAAAAGTGTAAAATTCTCTTTTAACTCTTCTTAGAGAATTTCAAGGCAAAATGCCACATTTAGAGCACAAAAGTGTACAAAAGTGAATTCTACAAGTCCTAATATAACCGTATAAAATGGGCACATCAATACCATTATTTTTTATTGTGGTATGTGGCACCCCAAAGCGACATACTATGTTTTTCCACACGAATGTTCTCGTTGCTTTAGCTGTGACTCGCCCTAATGGTTTCGCCTCCACCCACTGCATAAAGTAGTTGATTGCTACAACTAGGAATTTAGCGTTGCTTTTTCCTCTTGGGAATGGTCCAACTAAGTCAATCCCCCATTCATCAAATAGCCACACTCCATATATTCCTGTCAATGGTGCTTGTGGCTTATGCGACAACGAAGCGTTGATTTGGCAACTTCTACATTTGAGTATAAATTTGTTCGCATCATTGAACATAGTCGGCCAGTAGTATCCAGCTTGAATAATCTTCTTTGCTATCGTTCTTGCATCTGATGCGTTCCATATAGCCCTTCATGAATCTCTTGTAAAATTTTTGCCGCTTGGGCTGGTCGTATGCATTTTATCCACGGAGACAGGATGGCCTTCTTATACAAGGTCATATCTTCGTAGGTATAATTGATAGAATCCAACTCCAACTTCCTAGCATGCACCTTATCTTAAAGCAGTGTTCCCTTGGCGAAGAAAAATCTATTAGTGGCATTATCCAGTTTACTTCATCTGTTTAAACTGCCGACACAATAGTTGACACCGTGTTTCTGACTAGAATGACTTCTACCAACCACATCTCCATGTTCGCTGAGAGGGTCAAAACCAGCTATCTCTAGCTTGATTAGTGCATCTTCCTTTGTATTTTTTCTTTGTGGTACTAGCTGTATGTCAAAGTACTCGAGCTGTACTATGAGTTGTTAAACTGTCCTTAAGTATTTCACTAACTACTCTTCACGTACTTCATAGTCTCCTTGTACATGCTAAACCACAATTAGCGAATCATTAGATACTCGAACACTTTTAACTTTCAATATGATTGTAAGGTCTAGTTTATAGATTAATTCCTTATATTCTGCTTCATTATTGGTAAGCGGGAAATTGAAGTGTAGTGAGTATCTGTGTTCACCTCCGTTTGGGTTTATGAATAACAATCTTGCCCCACTTCCTTCTCTGTTGGATGCACCATCAATGAATAATGTTCATGCCACTTCTTCCCATTTTGTCTTACCTTTATTAATCCCGAGCTCTGATACATGCTCATTTTTTTCGCTTCTTCACTAGTCATTTCTGCAATGAAGTCTGCTAGTGCCTGTGCTTTGATTGCTTTTCGTGGTTGGAATCGAATCTCAAATTGGTCAAATTCCTGGGCCCACTTTGTCAGTCTTCTTGATGATTTGGGCTTGTTGAGAACGTTCTTGATTGGAAAACCATTTTAAACCACAATGTGATGAGCATGGAAATACGTTCGCAGTCTTCGTGCTGAGTATACCAAGGCTAGGGTTAGTTTCTCCACTAGCATGTATGCTTTCTTTGCACTCTATAATATTCTACTAATATAATAGACTAGTACTTGTTTCTCATCTTTAAGACAAACCAAAACAAAGCTGACTGCATTCTGCAAAATCGTTAAATAAAAGTATAATGTTTCTCCAGGGGTGGGTGATTTTAGCGTTGGCAGTGTTAGAAACTTTTCTTTTAAACCATCATATGCTATCTGGCATTCTTGACTCTAGCTAAACTTCTTGGCCTTTCTTAGAACTTCGATTAGCAGGAAATGCTATACAGCCACTTTGGAGATGAACCTACTGAGCTCTACCAATGACCCCATTAGAACTTGTTGATAGCGGGCAGTCGTCGCACCCTATTCAAAGATAATTTATAAGCCCTTTTTGCTTACTTTCTAAAACTAGGTAGATAGCGGCAAGTCGGGGTCGTCCACGAAGAAGAGGGATCTTCCTAAGCGTTTAGGCACAAAAGGTTGATATTAGGCTAGGAGTAGACATATATACATACATATAAAAGCATGTAAATGAGGGGGGGGGTTTGGTTGGTTGGTTTTCCTAAGTTACAAAAGTAAAAAGACAAGATAACTAGCAAAGTCAAGTGACTATGCTAATCATCAAACAAAACTAAGAAAAAGGGGTTTTAAAACTACAAAGATAAAAAGCCTTGGGGCCAAGGGATATCCACTTCCAAATCTAATGTAGGTCATTGAACCATTCACTCATTCTATCATATAGCATTACATGACTCAACATCAACCTCAAAATACCCATCTAGCAAGAATCACAACACATTATACACAAGAAGTTATAAGTTCATGCTCGTAGATTTTCATGCAAAGGAGCTACGGAATTCGTCACGTTCCTAACACCTAACCAATTCAATCATACAACCACTCCCTATGCTCAAACAACTCATGGCACAAATGAAGTGAAACACACCATCAAGAATACATAAATGCTAAATAACAAATGCTACAAGGATGAATTAAAATCATCTATTCAATACTTCAACTACTTGTTGTGAAGATAAATCTTCCATCCTTCTTAGTTCGTAGTTTGCAAGAGTGAATTCGACATCTCTTGTCAAACCTCACCAATGACTCCCCTATTGCTAGGAGTATCCCATTGATGGCATTTAATCATGAAGAACCAACAAGCTTGGCAATACTTATGACCACTACACCGTGACTAAGCATTTAACCAATTCATGCAATTACACGAGATTGGATGAACGTGCAACGCACATTCATCCAAGAGCATATAACTCTCTCGTTTGCTACCAAACGAACATGACGAAGAGTTCAACATCAATCACATTCAACTAGCACATTATCAATCCATCAACACAATCAAAAGCTCTAAATTATACTCATACATTCCTAACAAGAAAAGGGGGGAAATAAACCCAAATCCCCCAAACCCTAGCCAGCAATTCATACAAGTATTTCATATGCTCAAGCTTTCAACAACATCAATGAAATCAACAATTAACATTCAAAGCATAATAAATGCACAATAGCAAAAACACCAAATAGATTGATAAAATGATTCTTACTACATAGAAGTGGAAGCTTCAATCCTTTGCTCCCAAGATAAAAACTACCC
Source organism: Rubia yunnanensis (assembly GCA_037428765.1). Classification (NCBI taxonomy): domain Eukaryota; kingdom Viridiplantae; phylum Streptophyta; class Magnoliopsida; order Gentianales; family Rubiaceae; genus Rubia; species Rubia yunnanensis. The sequence goes on along the minus strand of CM075067.1, from coordinate 46,955,159 downwards.
TAGATAAACAAAACCCATAACATAGAACAACAATCTACAAAGAAAGAAGGAGAAATGGAAGAAAATGGTGAAAAGTAGGGTTTTGGAGCCCCAAAGGCGGGCTTGGAAGCTGTGGAGAAGAAGGGGTGAAGAGGTATTTATAGGGGAAGAAAAAGGGGAGAAAAACACTGCTGCAGGGCTGAATTCACGCTGTCGTCGTGACTCGCGACCAGTTCCATCGCGAGTCGTGACCAGATCAGTAAACTCCAGCCCTGTTTTGTTTTGCTTCCTCCGGGTGAACCGTTGATCCGTTTCGGGAGTTCTTGTAGTCAATTTTATAGTGCTCGAGAAGAGGAATCCAATGGTACCACTCTTGAAGGCTGATTCTTCTCGGAAAATTATGAAAACTCTGGACCATCCTTCACCCGTTGCTTTGCTCTCCTTTCTTCACCTCCACTTCTTCAAATCTTCAAAAAGCCCAAGTGTAAGTCTTCAAATTTTCAAAGATATCTTTCAAAGTCTTCAAATCTTCAAAGTCTTCAAACAAATCACCTTGTCACACAAAATTATCTAAAAAGTGATAAAAACGTCAAAGTCGCTTTTATCCCCCCTTAAATGATTTCAAGGTAGAATGCCACATGTAGAGCACAAAATTATACAAAATCCAATCCTAAAAACCCTAATATAACCGCATAAAATGGCCTCATCACTTGTACATGTTTGACAGTTCACGGCTGAGGAAGATTAACTATGGCTTGAAATTTTTCTGGGTTAGCCTCGATTCCCTTTGAGGACACCTTGTATCCTAAGAATTTTCCTGCACCTACCTCGAATACACACTTCTTGGGGTTGAGCCTCATCTCTATGGCACTTAGTGTGTCCAACGTCTCTTGAAATCCGCAGCGAAGCTATCCACATTCCTGGTTTTGATAACCATGTCATCGATATATACTTCGACATTTTGCCCTGTTTGATTATGAAATGTGTTATCCACTACTCGCTGGCATGTTGCCCCTACATTTTTCAGACTGAACGACATCTTTACTTAACAGAACGTCCCAAATCTTGTTATAAAAGCCGCATTTTGTGCATCTTCGGATTCATTAATATTTGATGATATCCCTTGTACACGTCTAAAAATGCTAGCACCTGATACCTTGAAATTGCCTCAACTAGCTGATCAATTTTTGGTAGAGGATAACAATCCTTGGGGCAAGCTTTATTCAGATATGTAAAATCAATGCACATCCCCCATCCTGCATCTAACTTCTTTACCATAACTGGGTTTGTGACCCATTTTGGGTATATGACCCCTTTTACTATGTCACCTTGAAGTAGTGTTGTAACCTCTTCTTTGATTGCTTTCTTCCCATCGCTGGCGAAGCTGCGCCGCTTTTGTGAAACTAGTTTAACCGCATCACTGATATTCAAAGAGTGTGTAGCGATGTGCGGGTGTACTCCTCCCATGTTATGAACACTCTATGCAAAAGTTTCTTTTTGACTTTGTTGGATTTCTATGATTCCCTCCTTCTTTTTATTGGGAAGGAATTTCCTTACCCTTTCACACTTTGAGCTATCTTTGCTATCCAAGTTAATCAGCTCTGTTTCTTCCCCTAGATCCGCTGCCGATTCTGGCTGATTTAGAGATTCTCCATTTGAGATCGTGTTAACCATCTTTGCTTTATCTCGCAATCTTCCCATCTTCATTGCGATGACCATGCAATGCCTCGCAGTTTGTTGGTTTCCTCTTATAGTTGCAATTCCGGATGGAGTTGGGAATTCCATGGCTAGGTGATAAGGGGACTATATGGCCTTTGATCTGTTCATCCATAGTTTTCCTATAATAGCATTAAACGTACTTGGAGTTTCCATGACAAGGAAGTCACACATGATGGTGCAATTTCTTTTGCTTTCCCCAATAGTGACCTCTAGTTGTATATTGCTCAAAAGCATTTCTCATTACCCTGTGAATCCAACTAGTGAGGATGTAGATTTTTTGAGGTCCGTTCGCTTGAAACCCATCATGTCAAAGCAGTCAACAAATAGTATTTCGATTGCACTTCCATCACCTACGAACACTCCGTGTACAGTAGCATTTTCAATTTTTGCTATAATGACCACGAGTTCATTGTGAGGTGAAGGGTTTGGGACTGCATCATCTTCCCTGAAGGTGATCACCTCTTCCAATCGGAATCTTTTGTCAACAGGTTCTTGTGGGGAGAATACCGTGCTCTAGCTTTCCAAGCATTATTGGACAATGAATCCATAGATCCATGTATAGACAAGATGACTGCTTCTGGTATTTCGTCACCTTCATCCTCCTTGCAGTCAATTGCCACGGTCATCCTTTGATTCTTTGGCAATGTGGATGTTGTCCCTTGATTCCTTGCTAAGTTGTTCGTTATTTTGGTATTTTTGACATACTGGCTTCCCCCTTCTCTTCTATATTGAAATGTTGCAGTCTACGAACCTGGTTCTATTCCTTTGAAAAGGATCCTTCCCTTTCCCTTTTTCATGAATCCCTTATACGAAGAATCTGCTTCCATCGTTCATTTTTTGCCTCTTTCCCGCTCTATCTTACGATTGTTTGCTTCTTCCGTTCTCACATGCTACTCAGTCATATTTTATAGCTCCCTTGGGTTTTCAGGCATGTTCTTTGTTAGCTCTTTATAGAACTCTCTTGATCGCATGCCTCTTGTGAACACTCCTAATGACGATTGGAATGACAAGTCATGAAACTGCAAGTTTTCCGTAACAAACCGTTTATGATATTCTGCTAGGCTTTTGTCACTTCGCTGGGCTATGTTATTGAGATCTGCGATCGTCTTAGTAAACTTTTATTTCTGGTAGAAGCAACCCAGGAATAGGTCAGACCACTGTGTCCAAGATTTGATACTCCCATTCGGAAGGCATTCATACTAAGTGATCATTGTTCCTGTCAAAAAATGGGGAATGCCTTGCAAACTAATTTGATGGTCGCATCTCAAAATCTCATGTTGTTTCTGTATGAGTGTAGAAACTTTTTTGGATCCATGGTCCTATCATAGATTTTGACATGCAAAGAAAGCTTAATGTCCTTTGGCATTTTAAAATCACGCATATGTGAAGCTAGAGGTGATTTATCTGCATCGTATTCTACAACGATGTCACGTAATTCTTCTTTGTAGTTAAGGATTCCACACTCTTGATTAACCCTTTTTTCTGGTTCTGGGGGTTTTTTCTTGAGCATTTTCAAAAATTGGTCATGAAGACTTTCTCAATTCACTTCCAAGAATGCCACAAATGCCCTATTTTCCTTGTCATGGTTATTGTTCGGAGACTTTGATTCCTCCTCTGTTTCCTCCTTATTGTGCTCATTTTCCCTATTTGGGGTGCATTCCTACTGATGATGTACTTCTCTATGGCATCCTAGAAATTGTTTGTGTGAATGATGCTTATGGCTCCTCTCCCTCCTGGTGAACACCATTACCTTCCTGAATGATCTTGAAGTGAAAAAATTTGAATCCCCACAGTCGGCACCAAATGATGTGGTAGATCATCCAGGCAAGTTGGTTTTCCTCTCCAAGAATCTCCTTACCTACAAACTTATCTCAGAAATGATTCCGAGAGAAAGGCTCTGACGATCAAGTCAGTCTTCTCTTGCCAGAACTAGAATCTGTAGAGATAGTTGCACTTACCTTAACTCTTCAAGATCTTGGTTTATTTATAGGCTAACATAGTTGCAGTTCCTTGCTTTTGGGTATTAAGATCGTGGGCAAACCACAATCACCATGTTCTGCATTTCTGGCCTTTGTGTTTGTTTCTTGTTCTGCATAACTTGGCCCACGTATTCTGCCACGAAAAAAATCTCCATATCTAGCTAATCCTTGCCTTGGGCTGAAACATGTTTGCTTCATTGTGAAATATCATTGGGCTGGGCCTAGCGGCCATTAACCTCTTGATATATGGGCCGTATATACACCACCAATCATTCAGTTGGTAGACGCTACAACGGGGTACCAAGTTTTAGCTTTCTTCGATGCTCACTAGGGGTATCATCAGATATTAATGGTAGAGGAAGATAAGGAGAAACCTTTGTTTATAAAAATGTGGGTACCCTTCGTTATAAGAAGCTGGTATTTGAGCTTCAGAATGCTTGTGCCACTTATCAGAGTGTAGTGGATAATCTCTTCAAGCAGCATATTGGAAAGAGTATGGAAATATATGTGGATGATACGGTGGTGAAGAGTAGGACATATGAACAGTTTTTTAGAGACTAGGAAGAGATGTTCGATGGGTTACGGCTGTCGAATTTGAAATTGAATCCAGCCAAATGTGCGATTGGAGTGGGAGCCGATATATTTCTAGGGTTCATGGTCCTGGAAAGGGGATCGAGGTTAATCCAGAAAAGGTGGAAGCTTTAAGGATAATGAAGAGTCCGCAGACTTTGAAAGATGTTTAGAGACTTACAGTGTGTCTCGCAGCCCTAAACCGGTTCCTATCGAAGGGTGCGGAGAAGCATTTGCCTTTCTTTAAGGTGTTGAGAAAGGAAAAAAAGTTTGAATGGAAAGATTGTGAAGAGGCATTCTTGGCTTTCAAGGAGCATCTCCGAGTTCTGCCTACATTGATAAAACCCGATAAAGGGTAAGTGTTACCTTTATATTTCTGCTTCTGCTTTGACCAATAGTGCGATTTTGGCGAAGGATAAAGACAATCATCAACACCCAATATACTTTGTGAGATGGGCAATGCAAGGCCCTAAAATACAGTATACCACCCTGGAAAGGTTATTCCTAGCCCTCGTTCACGTTGCTCGAGGACTGCGAGCGTATTTTAAAGGGTATACGATAGTGTTTTTCACCAATCATCCCATTGGGCAGATAATTTGAAACTCAAATCCTCAGGAAGAATGATGAAGTGGGTGGTTGAATTGGGGGAGGATGATATTCAATATTAGCCCAGAATAGTGATTAAGTGCCAAACCTCATATATTTCATAGTGGAAACAACAAAGCCAACTGAGGATGGTGATGCCGCTTCGAGCAAGGAAGTATAGAAACTGTTTATGGATGGATCTTCACATTCGGGGGGGGGGGGGAGTGGAGCAGGGATGTTACTCACTAGTCCTAATGGCACGGATTACCCTTATGCCTTGCATTTCGAATTTACGGATACAAACAATGAGGCCGAATATGAGGCTTTGATTGGGGGAATTTGATTAGCAAAGGAAACGAAGGTTGAGAATTAGAAAGTGTTCAGTGATTTGTAGATTGTGGTTCAATGGGTTAATAGGGAGTATTAAGCTCGAGAACGCAGCCTGTAGTGCTATCTAGAGGTGATAAAGCCATTGTTGGGGGTATTTTCGATCATATACACTGACTCAAGTGCCGAGAGAGAAGATCCACAAGGTATGCGCTCTGATAAAACTGGCTTATTCAACTTTAGGGGTTCTATCGGAGAAGCAATTGTTGATGGAGACCTTGAGCAATCGGAGTTTCAAAGAGCAGGCTTTGATGGCAATTGATGAAGGAGAGTCGTGGATGACCCCAATTATCAACTACTTTTAGGGATGATATTCTCCCAGTGGGAGCTATCGACGCTAGGAAGATACACCCCAAAGCTCCGAGGTATGTGAGATAGCATGACATTTGGTACCGAATAGGCCATTTGCAGCCATTTCTTCATTTTTATTACACCTTATAACGGTGACTACCTAATTAGAGAAGTCCATGAGGGAATTTTTTAAAGTCACCAGGGAGCTCGTTCTGTTGCCAAAAGACTAATTCGAGTTGGGTATTACTGGCCAACGATGTTCGATGATGCAAACAAATATATCCAGGCTTGCCACAAGTGCCAAAGGCATGCACCCATTACCTATATCCCTCAAGAGAAGGTGATGAATATACACAGCTCATGGCCCTTCAATAAGGGGGGTATCAACCTTGTGTGACCTTTCCCAGAGGCTCCAGGAAGGTTCAGGTATCTCATTGTAGCGATTGATTATTTCACCAAGTGGGTTGAAGCTGAGCCATTGACGAGCATGAATGGGAAGTCTTTCATTTTGTTTTGTTGGAAGAATATCATTTGTCGCTTTGGCATTCCTAATACCATCATAAATGATGATAGGACGCAGTTTTCTCATTACCCTTTCAAGAACTAGTGTAAGGAGTTCAAAATCCAGAGAAGGTGATAGCAGTGTACCATCTGCAAGCAAATGGGCAAGTTGAAGCTACCATCTTTAATGGAATTAGGGCACGACTCGAGTGTGCAGATCAAAATTGGATCAATGAGGTACCAAGTGTGTTGTGGGCTTATCAAACGGTTGAATTTTCTGCTACTGGAGAAACGTCATATAGCTTGGTTTATGGTTCATAAGTTGTGATTCCATCTAAAATTAGTGTACCTAGCCCAAGGATGATGATGGCCAGCAAAGGGGAGGTAAATGAAGACAACCAACGCTTAGACCTCAAGATGGTGGAAGAGAAGTGAGAGTTGGCGTCCCTCCATGAAGCTAAGGGAAAAGAGAAGATCAAACGCTACCATGATTGAAGAGTGCGAAAGGTCAATTTCATGATAGGCAACCTCATTATGAGAAAGAAGGAAAAGAGTCGGCAAGAACCTGATAGGATAGCTGTGAACTGGGAAGGTCCATACAGAGTCTTCGAAGCTTACCTAGGAAGGAGTTATGCGCTAGGAACGGTAGATGGCGATTGCATTCCTCGAAGGTGGAACATTGTTAATCTTTGCAAGTACCATAATCTCTTAAGGCATGGTATTGCATCTGGTTCTCATATGAAAGTCTAGCTAAGGAGTAGCTTCCAAACCCAAAAATAGCTCTAGGAAATGACTGGTGTTCTTCAATATGGGATAATACTTGATGTAAATTGATGTCACCCATGTGACCAGGTTATTTTATAGATTTGTATGCCATGTGTTGCATCCGATTATGTCCATCATCGTATGCCATGCATTGCGACTGGTTAATAAAAACTTGTAAGATATGCTCACTTATGCTAATAAAGAAAAAGTACTAGACTTGCGTTAGTACATACCAAGTACTACACTTACGTTAGCACATACTAAGTACTACACTGACGTCAACTAAGGCGAAGTACTCTTATACTTACGCCAACGAAGACGGAGTACCCTTGCACTTTCATTAATAAAAACATACTCTTATACTTATGACGATAAAGATGGAGTACATTACAATGTTTCTTCAATAAGCATCTATCGAGGGAAAAATGATATAATGTTACAAGGGTACAATACAAAGTAAGACATGATACAAAATAATTACATCTAATCTGTCCACTGAATATTTTCAGCCTTAATACTAGTAGCCCCTTTGGAAAAGGCGATCGACCACACCCTCTGAGTAATCAGAGATTTGGTTCGAACGATTTCGACGTGAGGCTAATGAACCCCTTCTTTGATCATTAACCTCGAAAAGGGAAGAGGCATTCCCACCATCACGACTTTGGGAAGTTATTGGAACACCTTCTCTGCTAGGCTTATTTGTTTGCATGGACTTACGAGGCTTCTTCGAAGGAAAAATTTATCAAGAACTGGTATTAGCCGCCGGTCGTGTATGATCCATGCATTCAATGATGGCATTGTATATTGTGTAATGAGAAGGCTCTTTATCTAGGTCTTGATTCATCATAACTTTAGCAGTGTCCCATATAAACTTGGGAATATCATTGATAAGGCCCCATATTAAAAACTCCATGCGATAGCCCATGAGCACAATGATAAGGGTGATAATTATTAAAACTGGGACTGAAGGCTACAAAATTCATTGATAAGTGTTTTTTAAAAGATGAAAGTACAGCTCGACGAAAGAAGGGATTCATAAATCACCAGAGCCTAAATTATGGTCGACATTTCCTTCCTCGTTTAGAATGGTCTTTGGAGGCTCTCCTTCAAAATTTTCCGTTTGAGCATCCCCCTCCTTCGAAGATTCAGCATGTTGTTTCAAGGTTTCTGTCTTGGGATTGGGCTCAAGGTCGATCTTTCTAAGCTCTTCGGCAGTGAAGAAATCCTTCGACTTCTTCATGAAGTCAAGCAACTGAAGTTTGAGGCCACCCTTGCTATTTGCTTCACCCCATCTCGCAACTAGTCGCTCCTCAACATCATTACCAACATGTTTCTACGGTGATTGAGCTTGGTCTGCAGAGAGTAATGGAGTCACAAGAGTAACTAACTCATTCCAACCCATTCTCTTAGAGGATCACAGAAGATCAATAAAGAGGTCATGAAATTCTTTGGTCTTAACCAATTTTTAGGCAAAGGACTCCTGCAGAGCATGTTGAGCCTTGGGGTGGCACCTCCTAGATAATTGGTCCTTCTCAGTCCTCGACTTCTATCAATCCAGATCCTTCTTCTCAAGCTCCATCTCTTAAAGAGGGAATTCCCGAGATGATTTTCATTAGAATTTACAATGCTATAAATAGATACAAGTAAGGACCTACTATACAAGAGATAAACATTAATCTAAATCTTCAATTTATGGTATTAATCTTCAAACATTAATCTTCAATCTTGTCTTCAATCTTATCTTCAATCTTATCTTCAATCTTCACACCCCCCTCAAGCGAAGCGTCGGGTTGACCGAAACACGAAGCTTGGATCTAAAGAATTCAAATAGAGCCCGATTCAGTCATTTCGTGAAAATGTCAGCCACCTGTAGAGAGGACGGGACATGACTAACACGAAGCTTATGACTAGCCACCAGTTCTAGCACAAAGTGATAGTCAATGTCAATATGTTTAGCCCGCTTGTGAGCGATAGGATTCTCATCAAGAAAAATGGCACTGTTATTGTCACAAAGAAGGTGAGGCGGACCCTGAAGTGGAAACTGAAGATCCCGAAGAAGATGGAGAAGCTAGACAACCTCCGACGCCGTGTTGGCCAAAGCCCGATACTCGGATTCAGAACTGGATCGGGAGATAGTAGGCTGCTTCTTGGCACTCCAGGAAACAAGATTACCGCCAAGAAATACAGCATAACCATAAGTAGAGTGACAAGTCTCTAAACAACGGGCCCAGTCTGCATCAGAATAAGCAACAATCTCAGAGATGCCATCCCCCGAAAAATTCAGACCGCAATGAAGCGTTCCACGAACATGGCACAGAATCCGAGTAACAGCTGAAATATGATCATCCCGAGGGTCCTGAAGAAATTGACTCACTGAATTGACTGCAAAAGACAAGTCAGGCCTGGTAATGGTAAGATACTGAAGAGCACCAACCAGCGAACGGAACAGCTTCGGATTGTGAAACGGAGCATTGATACTACTATGGAGCTGAGATAACGGCAAAAAAGGAGTGGAAACAGGAGTGGCATCAGCCATCCCTACCCTGTGAAGAATATCCTGAGCATACTTGGCCTGTCCCAAAAATACACCAGTGGAAGTAGGAGTAACTTCAAGGCCAAGAAAGTAGCTGAGAGCCCCAAGATCCTTAACCGAGAACTCACGATCAGCACGAGCAATAAACTGTCGAATGGCAGGAACATCATTCCCAGTCAGGATGATGTCATCAACGTAGACCAACAGGTAAAGAACCACGGGGCCACGAGAGAATACAAACAGCGATGGGTCTGATAGGCTGCCGACAAAACCAAGACTCCGAACAAAAGCACTGAATCGCTCAAACCAGGCACGGGGTGCCTGTTTGAGACCATAAATCGCCTTCCGCAGACAACAGACATAATCAGGATGAGCAGAATCCTGATAGCCAGCAGGTTGAGCCATATAGACGAGAGCATCCAGAACGCCATTAAGAAAGGCATTCTTAACATCCAGATGATGTAACGGCCATCTCCTCATAGTGGCAATGGCAAGCACAGTGCGTATAGTGCTAGCTTTGATCACAGGACTGAATGTGTGATCAAAGTCAAAACCCGAAATCTGAGAGAAGCCCTGAGCTACTAAGCGAGCCTTATAGCGATCCAGGGAACCATCCTGACGATACTTCAGTCGATACACCCATTTGGAGCCAACAACGTTGACACCGGGAGGACACGGAACTAAATCCCACGTGTGCTGCTGACGAAGGGCAGTCATCTCCTCGTCCATAGCGGAGACCCATTTCGAATCTTGAGAAGCAGTGCGAAAAGTACGCGGTTCTTTCTGAGCCAGCAACTGAGAAACAAGACCATAGACCTCAAACTCTGGACCCAGATTACGAACACCCCGTGTGCCATCTCGGGTGCGGGTAGTCATAGGATGGATGGAAATAGCAGGAGGTGATGGAGAGGGAATACTATCTGAGGAGGACAGTGACCGATCAGACAATGAGGTGGAAGAACCCGGAGATACACTGGAACTGGCAGTGGGAGAATCCTCGGTGGAGACTGTAGAAACAGGCAACGGCACTGTGACTGATGGAGAAACTGAACCAGAACACATAGAGCAAGCCAGAGAGTCAACAGGTGGAACAGTATCGTCGACAGCAGAAGGCAGATTAGGGTCAATGAATGCAGCAACATCCAGAGACGTGAACAAGGCTTCAGAGGCTGAAATGGAAAAAGGAAAACAGGTCTCATCAAAATGAGCATGCCTGGTCATATAGATGTGGCCAGTATCCGTATCGAGACATCGAAATCCCTTATAATGGGCACTATATCCGAGAAAGACACAAGGAAGACTACGGGGAGCAAGCTTGTGGGCAGCAGCCGGGCGAACATAAGGGAAAACTCGACATCCAAAGGGATGAAAATTTGAGTATATCGGAGGACGACCGAACAACACCTCAAAGGGGGGGTATATCATTCAACACAGGAGTCGGAAGACGATTGATAGTATATACTGCAGCAGCAAAGGCATCGTCCCAATAGGATAGAGGCATGTGGGAGTGAAAAAGCATAGAAAGCCCCATCTCAGTAATATGACGATGTTTCCTCTCTGCACGACCATTCTGTTCAGGTGTATAGGGACAAGAAACCTGATGATGAATGCCACGGATACCAAAATGAGACTGCAAACGATAGTTCAAAAATTCAGAACCACCGTCACTCTGAAACACCTTAATCCTGGAAGAAAACTGATTCTCAACCAGCGCCTCAAATTGGAAAAAAATGTTAACGAAATCTGATTTCCGACGAAGGGGGTAAAGCCACGAAAATCGAGAATGGTCATCCACAAAGACGGCATAGTAAGAAAACCCATTCCTAGATAGTACGGGAGATGTCCCCATAAATCACAGTGAATAAGATCAAGCACACAATCAGCACGTTTGGGATTATCAGAAAAAGATAACTTTTGTCCTTTAGCCATAAGACAGGGCTCACAAATACTGGGTTTTGGCAAAACTGAAGTAAGAGTAAAAAAACCATTCTTGTGCAGTAAAGAAACAATATTAGACGACACATGTCCTAACCTAGTATGCCAAGTTTCATAAGATGCTCGGTTATTATTCTGCCTAACAAACGAAAGAAGGGCTTCTTCATCACGATCCAGCACATACAACCCATCTTCACTATGTCCGCGCCCCAGAATTGCCTTGGTTATTTTGTGCTGAATAGTAAAAGACTTGTCATCAAATATAACAAGAACCCCCAAATCTCTAGTAATCTTACTTATCGACAAAAGATTTTTAGTAATAGCAGGCACAAGCAACACATCAGATAAATGCAATTTTGAAGAAATTTGAGCATCACCAACAGCAGTAATAGATAAAGAAGCTCCATTGCCAACTGAAACTAGAGTATTACCATGGTATGGAGTGATGCTCGAATGATTTGAGGCGGAGGAGCTCAGATGATTTGTGGCGCCCGAATCAATATACCAGTCTGAAGCAATAAAAGATGGCTCAATAGGAAGAGTTGGCTGAACTTGCTGAGTAGCATATGAGGGAGCATATGGCTGATATTACTGAGCAACATGTGCCTGAACCGTTGGATGAGGAGTCGATGACGGACATTGCGCCGAAATGTAACCTAAACCACCACAAGTGTAACATTGCATATTGGATAGACCAGTAGGAGATCTGGACCCAAAACCTCGACCAGAATACCTCCAGGAACCACGACCAGAGCGGCGGCCGCCAAACCGCCCCGGATTGGCCGCGCGTGGGCGCCACGCGCCGCCACCACGCACTCCACCTCCCGGCGCGTGATCACGCGCGCCACCATCCTGCTGCTGCGACGAAGGCAGGAATGCAACAGGACCAGTACTGGTCTGTCCCTGAACAGAAAGCCCCTTCATACTATCAAAAGTTTTCAAAAACGACTCATGTCCCTTAGCTAAATTCACAACTTCAACATATTTCGAAATTGGATCACGATTAACCAAAGACCCACTAAAATCCTTATATTCATGGCTTAAAGCCGTAAAAAACCATAAAATCTTTTCATCATTAGCAGCGGGGCTGCCCATAACAGATAATTGCTAAAAAATCGACATAAAACTAAGGTGTAACTCATGTACGGTACCCGTTTTGCGGAGAAGTCTGGCTTGTTGGCGAAGAATGAACATCGAGGTCCTGCTGCGGTGTTGATAGGCTGTGGCGAAAGCATCCCACATTTCCTTGGCAGTTTCACAGTGAGAGACTTCATTCATCGCTTCCGACGATAGAGAGGAATAGAGAAGACTGCAAATGCGTTGATCCTCGAAGACCCAAGCATCATGGGAAGCCTTGGCAGCAGCGTCTGCATCTTCTTGCGCCTTGGTTGAAGAATCATCAGGAATGGCGGTGGAGGAGGAGGTCGGCGATGGCGCCGAAAGCGGAGGACAAACGGAGGATCCATCAAGATGTCCGTACAAACCTTGCGGACGAAGAACATGTTGTACCTGTCTTTTCCATTGAAGATAGGTGGCAGCAGAAAGCTTGGTGGTGAGAAGGTGAATCATAGTATTCAAGGATAATTTGTCTGTAGCCATGACTGAAGCAAAAAATTGCAAGAGATGAAGAGAAGGAGAAGACTTGCGGCAAGCCTAGGGTTTGCAAAGGCTTGTGCGGCGGCAAGAGGAAGGGAGAGAGGGGAGGAAAAATGGCTCTGATACCATGAAAGAGGGAATTCCCGAGATGATTTTCATTAGAATTTACAATGCTATAAATAGATACAAGTAAGGACCTACTATACAAGAGATAAACATTAATCTAAATCTTCAATTTATGGTATTAATCTTCAATCTTATCTTCAATCTTATCTTCAATCTTATCTTCAAACATTAATCTTCAATCTTATCTTCAATCTTCACAATCTCGAGTCTTGTGACATCCGCCCTGCAGCTTCGAGGTTAGACTAGAGATCAAACGCTCAGCCTCATTTTCCCTAAGAGTGACCTCTTCCACAGTTTCGAGGGGGCTCTGAAGAAGGGAGAAGAAAACACTCAAGAAGGCACCCGAAGATTGTACTGAAGAATGGATAGTTGAAGAGACCTGTACAGTATCAAAAATTGTTAGAATATATAAAGGTGGCAATAAAACCGTGGTTGAAGGCGGTAACTTACTTAAGGGTCCTTGCCTAACTCCCCAAGAACTGTAGGTATTAAGAAGAGGGAGCAGTGTCGGTTCTCGAGCATAGCAATGTAAACCCTGGGGTAGCGATAAGCAGTCCTTGGTTTTTTCTGGGGTTCCTCTCTGGCTGGAGACCTCGAAGGGTGATCCGCATTTTCAATTGGAGTAGATTGAGTTACACCTGCCATCGTAGTTGTGGTTGCAGTAGGACTAGGGACGGCCCCAACATCATCTTCCTTAAGATCACTAAGGAGATTCACTGCACAAAAGAATGTTGGTTAGGCCATGGGCAGTGGTAGAGATCACTACCGGTCTCTTACCAATTAAATATATTATTTTTCTCCCTCTCTCTTCCACCTCAGTTTAAGAGACCACTTAAAGAGACAACCCCTTTTTTTCTTCACAATGGTTAAGAGACCACTATATACTATTCATGGAACCCACTTGATTTTCTCTATCCTACTCATTAATTTGACCATTACATATTATTATAAATAAATTTGTCCACAAAAAATAAGTTTAAATATTTATATTTAAATTCGTTTTAAAATTTAAAATCATTTTTAAATTTAAATTCATTTTTAAATTTAAATTTATAGTCGTTCTTAAATTTAAATTCGTTTTTAATTTTAAACTTAAATTCGTTTTTAAATTTAAATGCGTTTTTAAATTTAAATTTAAAGTCGTTCTTAAATTTAAAATCGTTTTTAATTTTAAACTTAAATTCGTTTTTAAACTTAAATTCGTTTTTAAACTTAAATTCGTTTTTAAATTTAAATTTAATATAATGTTTAAATATTTAAATTTAAATTCATTTTTTAAAAATATGGTAAATAATTTATTTTTCTCGTTCCTGCCAATACGATGCTTCAGTGTAAAAAATGAAATGAATTTCAAGTTTTTTGAAGAAACTAAGGAAACGAAATTAAATAAATGAATACTATGAGAATTCATCAATAAAATATTATGGAAAACATAAAAAGTGCGCGAAACCAATTGTAACAACTATGAAAATAACTTTAAATATTAAATAAAATATTGATCAACTCCAACCCAATATTACAATTTAGAAATCAAAATATTGGTCTAATCCGACCAATTATTAAAAATAGGTAAAACATAAATATTGATCTAGCCTGACAAAAAAAACATGGATGACGAAACATGTATGGTCTAGTCTGACCAATTATTACCAACAACCTATTACAATTAATTTCCACCGTAAACTACCCCAATTAATTTATCTCGCAGTGCTTCCTCTGCTGTGGACAACTCTCCCTTTTGAATCAAACTATCAAGGAGTTTAGTGTTAGCTATCAGTTGATCCCGCTCTGATTGTTTATCAACGAACTCCCGCTGTGCTATGTTGTACTCCATTCTAGCTCTTTCACTCTCCGCAAGTATTTCAGCCTTTTTCGTAGCTGCTTCAATTGCTGCCGCACACTGCATTTTGGCGGATTCTTTCGAATGTTCATCATTTGTTGCTCTTGCCCTGGCCTTTCCTTTCCCCCTTGCCTTGCATTTAGCGGCTTTAACACCAATAGGCCTGGATGGATATTGCATAGCTTGAGGATCGTCACCACCACGGGGTGTTGAGGGCACCCGTGGTGAATATTCTTCTCCATCAGTATCCTTCGGGCCATATTGTGCTATGAATTTGGGGTTCCTCCTGCAATCGTCATAGCAATGGAAGAATAAAAATTGCTGCCCGTCGTTTTCATCTGCAAACAAGTTCAGGGTCCATGACTTTATGTCTCCTTGGCTTGAGTCACTCCCGCCCCGACTGAAGTGACGCGCGGCTTTGCTTTCACACCCCATATATTTGCCAATATCGTGAGCCATTTTTTACCACCGACACTTGCACGACTTCATTGACCGGTTGGACCAAAACACACCCGCATTTTGACCCGTACCCAACACGCAGTCGGTGGAATGCTCGAACCATACGCCACATAGGATTTTTTCATCCTCTACACTCCATTTGTCCCGGCTACTTCTCGTCTTCGTAACCTTACTCCCAGACACTATTGCAACTTCATCATTTCCTTGACCTACATCATTTCCTAAAAGAATAAATCATTTTTTCAAAGCAAAACAAATCTCAAACATATACTAACTTTCAAATTATGTTCATGACATGTTAAAATACACGAACATATTAGATGATGTACTTGATTGTTCAAATGATATACTAGATTGCATATTAAAATGCATATACTATATGCATATACTAGCTACATATATTTTGCATGTTCAAGTATACTTATTTTAAAATATACCAAAGGAAAATGAAGGCAATATAAATGATTTATAAATTACAATCTTCATAATTGAAATAAAACACATTAAAATAGGGCTTACCGTCCGTAACATCGTGACTTCCATATTGTCGCCCATCTTCACCCCCAAAATTTTGGCCCGGGGAACCGCGACCTACTTGGGGTGAAAATGCACCCGATTCGTTTATAGCATCAAGATGTGGAGCTTGAAAGCCTTGACCATATAAATTATGGTACGAATTTTGCGATTGGGTGTTCGCATTTCGGGAGTGGTTCAGGTAAGGAGGGTTCATGTATGCGTTTCGGGAAGAGTGTCATTGATTTTGAAAATTCATGTATGAATGTTGAGAATTGAAATAAAAGTGGGGAGGCATGTTCGGAGAATTTTCACTAAATCCCGAATTTGGAAATGGACGATAATTCGGAATTTGCGAAAAATTCTCCGTATCGAAAGAATTTGGAATTACCCGATCTTTGCCTTTCGACGTTCTTCGTGGATCCATCACGAAAAATGAATAACAATATAGAAGATGAATTTGTGAGGTAAGAGAATTTGATTTGGAAGTGGTGTGGTGTAATGAGTTGAAATGGTCCATATTTATAGGCAAAAAAAGTGGGAGAATGGAATATAAAAATTATAATAGAAATTTTAAAAAAAATTCTACAAAATTTCGTCTGGGACACGTGTCGCCACCAGAATGGGACACGTGTCCCATTAAAAAATGGCCGTTATCCAGCCGTTGGGGGGACACGTGTCGCCTCCTTATTGGACCACATTTTCCCCAGATTTCAAATTCTGATTTCTCCCAAAACATTACCGTTGCGGACACGTGGCCCAATCCGTGGGTGACACGTGTCCGCAACAAAAATTCAAAAAAAAATTGCGGCTGAGTGGGACACGTGGCCCACTCAAGGGGCGACACGTGTCCCACTCGTGGAAAAAAAATTGAACGCCCAAAGCACCCATGTGCGGCATCAGTGAGATGGCCCATTTGGAGGCTCCAGACCGGGCTCTTAGTAAGAGCTCGGTGAGTGGTCTCTTAACAAGAGACCACTCAAAAGACCACCACTGTGATAGTTTTTTGTCTCTTAAGCGATTTTTTAATTTTAAGAGATCACTACTGCCCATACCCTTATGGATCTCGAACGAAAAGTTAAAAATAAGAAATAGTATAATAAAGAGTAAAAGCTTTCAAGACAAGAAACTTTCGGAAATATCCGAAGGAGTAGTTTCTGACTTTGAACTCCTCGAAAGGGGTCCCGAAGTCATTGGTGCTTCACTATAGATGGGACCGCACTCATCAGTGCTCTTTCTTTTCCTATCCTCGGGTCCGAACTTTGAGCATATGCCCCCTCTCACTGCCAGTTGGAGGGCTCGACGTGCAACTGGTGCATAAACATGCTCATCATAATTTTCCTTAGGACAGCTAAACCCTCCCCCGTGTTTATATCGACGGTACTTTCGTGTCTCTAAAGCTTTGGGTTCTTGGAGGTGTAGTATATCTTCTCCAAGATCATCTAGAATCGAATATCCTCCCTTAGTTGACTCTGTTCTAACATTGGGATTCCATTGAGGAACCCAGAGGCGGAACTAGGGGGGGCGAGGGGGTGCTAGCGCCTCCCCTAAGATCCGGCGGCCCGGAATTTAGGCCTAGGGCCACCGGAAGCCACCGGATTCCGCCCCCCCTTGAGTTGTCGTCATTGCCGGAGCGAGGGAGTGGCTGGGGAGGTGCCGAGGTGGAGGCAAGCAGCGGCGTGAAGGCGGAGGCGCGCAGCGGCGTGCGTGAGAGCGGCGGAGGCGCGGTGGCGTGCGCGTAGCGGCGAGAGCAACGCTGGAGGGACGCTCGCTGAGGAAGACAACGCTTTTTAATTTTTTTTTTTGGTAAAACTAAGCAAAACGACGTCGTTTTGGCTAAGTGAAACGACGTCATTTTGCTTAGCGGGTTAAAAAAAATAAAAGGCCAATTGGGCTGAGCCCAATTGGCCCAAACAAATTAAAAACCTAACCTAATAAACTAAGGCAAACGCAGCAAGAGACTAAGGCAGCAGAAGGCCAAACTTGCCTCTCCATTCTCCAACTCCAAATCCGCCACTGCGCACACACCGCCGCCGCCACCTGCTGCCGCCGCGCCGCCGCCGCCTGCCGCTCCATCCCTTCTACAACCACTATCAGCAACCAACCAAGAGCAAGGTATCAAGGGACTAATATATTTTTGTTATGTAATGTTGAATAACTTGAATTTGGATGAAATTGTGAATATTGAATTTAGATATGATTATATGAATAATTTAGTGATTGTGTTGAAATTGTGAAATTTTGCTAAATATAGATTTGAATAATTTGACATATTTAATTAGACATATATATTTAATTAGACATATTTAATTAGACATATTTAATTTGACATATTTAATTAGACATTGTTTTGAGACATGTTTAATTCGACATTTTTTTGAGACATATTTAATTAGACATATTTAATTAGACATATTTAATTAGACATATTTAATTAGACATATTTAATTAGACATATTTAATTAGACATATTTAATTTGGCATATTTAATTAGACATATTTTTGAGAAATTGTGAATATTGAATAGCATATACATATTTAATTTGACATATTTTTCTTATTTTATGGAAAATAGGATATGGATAAATTCTTAATTCGAAGTAGTGGATCATCTATTTTTAAGAGACCGAGTGAATCAAATGAAGAAAGGATTAATGAAGAGGGTAGTAGTCAAAAACATTCTCGTGTTGAGTTCAATTCGGATGATGTTATAAATGATCCCGGGAAACGTAAACCTATTAAGGATTTTGATGTTTCTATTAGAGATCAAGTGATGAGAGAATATGTGTTGAGAGGTCCTTGCCAGCCTAAGGGTCATTCTTTTCCAAAGACAAAGCAGGGAAATGACTATAGATGTTTTCAACCTTCGTGGTATGAAAAATTTGATTGGTTGGAGTATAGCGCGTCAAAGGATGCAACATTTTGCTTTTGTTGCTATCTCTTTAGGAATTCACATAAGGGATGTCGAGATGGGGAGGATGCATTTACTGTGACTGGGGTTAACAATTGGAAGAAAGCGCTTGATATATATAAGAAACATGTTGGCGTAACGGGTAGTTCTCATAATGATGCAGTTGAACAATTGTATGCATTTAAGCGTCAAAGACAGAGTATCCTTCATTCTTATCAGGCACATGGGCGGGAATCAGAGATTGCATATCGCACGCGTTTGACAGCCGCTTTGGATGTGACACGGTTCTTGCTAAATCAAGGTATGGCTTTTCGTGGCCATGATGAAGGGCTAGATTCTCTGAATAAGGGCAATTATCTCGAAATGATTGACTGGTATTGCAAGCGAAATGATGTTGTTGCTAAGACCATGAATGAAAATGGCCCTGGAAATTGCAAGCTCACATCTCCCAAAGTACAGAAGGAACTATCAAGTGCTTGTGCAAGTGAGGTAACAAATGTTATTGTTAATGATATTGGAGATAGTTGTTTTTCTATATTGGTTGATGAGGCTAGAGATGCATCAATAAAAGAGCAAATGGGGGTTGTTTTAAGATATGTCAACAGACAAGGATGCGTTCTTGAACGTTTTCTTAGTGTTGTGCATGTGAGTAATACTTCTGCTATTAGTTTGAAGAGTGCAATTGATGAATTGTTTGCAAAACATAAATTATCAATGTCAAAGTTGAGAGGTCAGGGATATGATGGAGCCTCAAATATGCGAGGAGAGTATAATGGACTGAAAGCTTTGATATTGAAAGAAAACTCATCTGCGAGGTATGTCCATTGTTTTTCTCACCAGCTTCAATTGGTTGTTCTTGCTGTTGCTAATGATAATCGAACCGTGTGTCAGTTTTTCGTTTATCTTGGTATGATTGTGAATTTAGCTGGAGCTTCATGTAGAAGAAAAGACATGCTTCTTGATTTAGAACATGCTAGAATTGTAGAGGGATTGGAGAATGGAGATATTGTGAGTGGAAGAGGCAAAAATCAAGAGACTAGTTTGAGAAGGCCGGGGGATACTCGTTGGGGGTCACATTACACTACTATTATTCGTTTCATTACTATGTGGGAATCTATTTTGCAATTGATTGAAAACGTCCACGATGATGGTGATGCAAATCTGAGTAAATCTTCAGCGAGCGGTTTGCTTGAGCAAATGGAGAGTTATGAATTTGTTTTTGTGATGCTTATGATGAAGCGTTTGTTGGGAGTTGTAGATGCTTTGTCCCATGCATTGCAACAAAAGAATCAGAATATTGTGTTGGCTGTGAGTTTGATGAATACAATGAAGTTTGAGTTGCAACAATACAGAGAGAATGGTTGGGATGAGTTGTTAAATGAAGTCAACACATTTTGTGTCAATCATGACATCTCGGTAGTTAATATGGAAGATGAACGAACAATTCGTGGTCGTAGGAAACGACTTACGCAAATGCAGACCCATGGTGATTTCTTTCGTGTTGATACTTTTCTTCAGGTATTACTTTTTATAATTTACATACCTTATTTGTTTTGATTTGTAATTTTTTTCACTACTACATGCTAACCTTTTATTTTTTGAATACCAGGTTGTTGATAGGATGATTCATGAAATGAACAATCGATTTCCGGAAGCAAATACGGAGTTACTCACTTGTATGGCTTGCCTTGATCCAAGAGATTCATTTTCTAAGTTTGATATTGGTAAGTTGGTTCGTCTTGCTGAACTATATCCAAGTGACTTCTCTGTAGAAGATCGTTCCCGCCTTCATCAACAACTTAGTACTTTCATTCATAATGTGCAACTTGATCATGAGTTTTTGGCTGTTGAGGACTTTGGAAGTCTTGCTCAAAAGATGGTTCAAACAAGTAGGCATACATGTTTTCCACTGGTATATCGTCTTATTGAGTTAACCTTAGTTTTACCAGTTGCAACTGCTTCTGTTGAACGAGTTTTTTCAGCCATGAAGAGAATCAAGACTGATTTACGCAACAAAATGGGAGATGAATGGATGAATGATGTTATGACAGTGCATATTGAGAAGGAGATTTTTGTTGGGATTGATAATGAACCAATTTTGCAACGTTATCAGCGTATGCAACATCGTAGAACTCAGTTGTCTCCTGTGATTAGTGGTTCTAGTTCTAGCAACCCAAGTATTGGAACGTAGTTTTTTATGCAGTGATAGCTTTTTGTTGTAAAAATCTAATTAGTATGTATTCATATTATTATATAAGCGTTGTTAGTTAAAAATTATTTTATTTAGCGTTGCAAAAAAAATTTTAACCTATTTTTCGCCCCCCCTAACATATACTCCTGGTTCCGCCACTGGAGGAACCCAATAAGTACCACTACAATAAAAGGTAAACCCTTATTTCTACCATCCTGGGATGTTCGAGGGGGGATAAGTTTTTTACCTGCATGCCTATTAGTCATGTTATAGGTTCCATTCACATCCTGTTTATGAGACATAATACACGGCTCGAAATAACCTATACCGAGGTTTAATCGTGAGCTCTACACACCTAATCAGGAAAGTCATTATGATTACTATGACATTGGGGTGTGATTGGGCAGGGTTCACATCAAAATCCTTCATCAGGTATGGGCAGTGGTTGACCACTAGAGGTCTTTACTAATTAAATTTTTTTTTCTCTTTTTCACCTCATCTTAAGAGTCCACTTAAGAGACAATCCATTTTTTTCTTTACAATGGTTAAGAGACCACTATATACTATTCATGGAACCCACTTGATTTTCTCTATCCTACTCATTAATTTGACCATTAAATAGTATTTTAAATAAATTTATCCACAAAAAATAAGTTGAATGCAAAATTTAATATAATGTTTAAATATTGGGTAATATGCAAATATAACCCTATATGTTGGAGAAAGTGCAAATATAACCCTGAGTTATTTTTTAGTGCAAATATAACTCTAACTATTATACATATGTGCAAATATAACCATAACTATTATACATATGTGCAAATATAACCATAACTACTATACATATGTGCAAATATAACCCTAAAGCCATTATTCCGGCATTGACTGACCAGGGTTATATTTGCACTTTCAATTATTGCAGGGTTATATCTACACTTTCATTATCGCAAGGTTATATCTGCACTTTCAACAATTATATATGGTTATATATGCACTTTTCTCTTAAATATTTAAATATAAATTCATTTTTTAAAAATATGTTAAATAATTTATTTTTCTCGTTCTTGTTAATACCATGCTTCAGTGTAAAAAAATAAAATTAATTTCAATTTTTTTGAAGAAACAATTAAAACGAAATTAAATAAATACTATGAGAATTCATTTTTTTAATAAAATAATATGAAAAACATAAAAAGTGCGAAAACCAATTATAACAGCTATAAAAATTACAGAAAATACTAAATAAAATATTTATCTACTCCAACAAAATATTACAATTTAAAAATCAAAATATTGATCTAATGTGACCAATTATTAAAAATAGAAAAATATAAATATTGATCTAGTCTGACCAAAAAAACATGGATGACGAAACTATATCGACATCTTAATTTTGACCACCCAAATACTGGTAAAGATGTTCCGTAAGGTCATTTTTCAACTGGTCATGTTTAGCTCTATTGCGCACATCCCTCCAATTTTGCCTGAAAGTCGGAAGATCAGTATGTTGCTTAGCGTTATAATGCCAAGGAGAGTCGTCGATTTGGTCATAATCACTTGGTTGAACTTGCAACCCATATGTGTCTCTTTCATCTTCGACTATCATGTTGTGCAGTATGATACAAGCTATCATAATATTGCCCAACGTTTTGACATTCTAGAATCGGGCTGGGTTGCGGATCACGGAAAACCTAGCTTGTAAAATACCAAAAGCACGTTCGACGTCTTTCCGGTAACTTTCTTGACGCTTTGTGAAGAGTTGTTTCTTGGGGTCATTTGGAACCGTATATGCTGGCATGAAGGTCGCCCACTTAGGATAGATTCCATCTGTAAGGTAGAACCCTTGATCGTAGCTGCGACCATTGACTTCGTAAGGAAAACGTGGAGCTCTCCCCTCACATACGTCATCAAACAATGGTGACTTGTCTAGGACGTTGATATCATTATTTGACCCTGCCATACCAAAAAATGCATGCCATATCCATGTATCGTAGGAGGTGACTGCTTCCAAAATAATTGAGGCGCGTTCACTCCTACCCTGAAATTGACCATTCCAACCCACAGGACAATTTTTCCATTCTCAATGCATACAATCAATACTACCAAGCATACCTGGAAATCCACGTCCACGAGCTACATACATCAGGCGAGCAATATCCTCCTGATTTGCTGGTCTGAGGTATGTTGGACGGTATACAGCAATAATTGCATTCACAAAATGAGACACCGTTTCTCTAACCATCGTTTTGCCCATCTGTAAGCATTCATCCAGTTGGTCGTATCCACAACCATATGCCAAATGACGCATTGCCATCTTGCACTTGTGAAGTGGCGAAAATCCTTGATTACCAGTTGCATCAGGCCTTTGTCTGAAATAGGGATCGTGGTTGGTGACATCTTCCAGTATACGTTCGAATACATTTCGCCGCATACGAAACCTTTGACGAAAGTGTTGATCGTCGTACATTCTTTCAGGAGGTTGAGCAAAATATTGCCTCTGGAGTACTTCCTGTGCTTGAACACGATCTCTTTTGATATGATTTCTGGTTTTCTTTGGTAAGGTTGGAGAAGTTTGAGCACTCTCATCCTCAATGGCTGCGTACCATTGTTTAGCCATTTCTGGCAAATTCAAGAAAAAGTTAATTGTCTCAGGATCGGTATCGGGTAGAAAACTGGGAATATCATAGGTTGGGTTTGATGATTCTCCAAAGTGAAGCTTATCATCGTTGTTAGGAGAATTAGAGGAAGACATGGTTGTGTAGTGGAAAGAAATTGGTAGAAGAATTGGATTTCGGGGTTGGAATGAAAGGTAAACAAATGACCCATTTATATAGAGAACCATCAAATGTGAATGGATGGGATGTGTCCATGACAACTCCATTATTTTTGTCTAGTGGCTTTGAAATGATGAATTCAACCCATGTGAATGGATGGGATGTGTTCATGACAACTCCATTATTTTTGTCTTGTGGCTTTAAAATGATGAATTGAATCCATGTGAATGGATGAGATGTGTCCATGACAACTCCATTATTTTTGTCTTATGGCTTTGAAATGATGAATTAAACCCATGAATTGAACCGATTAAAATGAAATGATGAAAACCAATTAAAATGAAAAAAACCAATGACAAATGTATGGTCTAGTCTGACCAATTATTACCAACAACCTATTACAATCAATTTCCACCGTAGACTACCCCAATTAATTTATCTCGTAGTGCTTCCTCTGCTGCCGACAAATCTCCCTTTTGAATCAAAGTATCAAGGAGTTTAGTGTTAGCTATCAACCGATCCCGCTCTGATTATTTTTCAACGAGCTCCCGCTGTGATATGTTGTACTCCATTTTAGCTCTTTCATTCTCCGCAAACATTTCCGCCATTTTTGTAGCTGCTTCAATTGCGGCCGCACACTGTATTCTAGCAGATTCTTTTGATTGTTCATCATCTGTTGTTCTTCCCCTGGCCTTTCCTTTTCCCCTTGCCTTGCATTTAGCTGCTTTCACACCAATAGGTCTGGATGGATATTGCATAGCTTGAGCATCATCGCCACTACGGGGTGTTGATGGCACCTGTGGTGAATATTCTTCTCCATCAATGTTCTTTGGGCCATATTGTGCTATAAATTTAGGGTTCTTCCTGCAATCGTCATAACAATGGAAGAATAAAAATTGATGCCCATCATTTTCATCTGCAAACAACTTCATGGTCCATGACTTTATATCTCCTTGGCTAGAGCCACTCCCGCCCCGACTGAAGTGACGCGCGGCTTTACTTTCACATCCCACATATTTACCAATATCGTGAGCCATTTTTGACCACCGACACTTGCACGACTTCATTGACCGGTTGGAATTTGCATAATGATTCACATCGTGCATAATTTTAGACCAAAACACGCCAGCATTTTGACCTGTACCCACCACACATTCGGTGGAATGCTCGAACCATGCGCCACATAGAGTTTTATCATCCTCTACATTCCATTTGTCCCAGCTACCTTTCTTCTTTGTAACCTTACTCCCAGACACTATTGCAACTTCATCATTTTCTTCACCAACATCATTTCTAAACGAATAAATCATTTTTCCAAACCAAAACAAATTTCAAACATATACTAATTTTGAAATTATGTTTATGCAATTTTAAAATACATGAACATATTAAATGATACACTGGATTCTTCAAATAATATACTAGATTACATACACTAGATTGCATACACTAGATTGCATGTTAAAATGCATAGACTAAATGCATATACTAGCAACATATATATTGCATGTTCAAATATACTTATTTTAAAATATAACAAAGGGAAATGAAGGCAATGTAAATTAATTATAAACTAGAAAATGAAGGCAATGTAAATTAATTATGGGCTTACCGTCCGTAACATCGTGACTTCCATATTGTCGCCCATCTTCACCACCAAAATTTTAACCCGGTGAACCGCGACCTCCTCGGCTTGAAAATGCTCCCGATTCGTTTATAGCATCAAGATGTGGAGAATGAAAGCTTTGAACATATAAATTATGGTACGAATTTTGCAATTGAATGTTCGCATTTTGGGAGTGGTTCGGGTAAGGAGGGTTCATGTATGCATTTGGGGAAGAGTAGCATTGATTTTGAAAATTCATGTATGAATGTTGAGAATTCATATAGAAGTGGGGAGGGATGTTCGGAGAATTTTCACTAAATTTCGAATTTGGAAATGGACGATAATTCGAATTTTGCGAAAAATTGTCCACATTGAAAGAATTTGGAATTACCTTATCTTTGCCTTTCGACGTTCTTCGTGGATCCATCACAAGAAATGGATTGCAATGTAGAAGATGAATTAGTGAGGTAGAAGAATTGGAATTGGAAGTAGTGTGATGAAATGAGTTGAAATCCTTTATATTTATAGGCAAAAAATGTAGGAAGTTGGAATATAAAAATTAAAATAGAAATTATAAAAAAATTTAAAAAACTGCCAATTTTTTTTTAAAAAATATGGCTGGGACACGTGTTGCCATCGGAATGGGACACGTGTCCCATTAAAAAAAACTAGCAGTTAATAGCCGTTGGGGGGACACGTGTTGACTTTTGATTGGACCACGTGTCCCCCAGATTTAAATTTCAGCTCCACACAAAAAATATCCATTGCGGACACGTGGCCCAATCCATGGGTGACACGTGTCCGCAAATTTTTTTTTTTAAAAAAAAGTTGTGGCTGAGTGGGACACGTGGCCCACTCAGGGGGCCACATGTGTCCCACTCGGTCAAAAAAACAAATGCACACAAAGGCCATGTGAGTGTGTCAGTGGCTTGGCCCAGCACCAGTCTCTTGCACAGTCTCTTAGCAAGAGACTCTTGAGTGGTCTCTTGTTAAGAGACCACTCTAGAGACCACCACTGTGGTGGTTTTCGATCTCTAGAGCGGTCCTTTAATTTTAAGAGATCACCACTGCCCATGCCCTCAGCTTAGAAAATAAAGGAGGAAAAGGGAAACTTAACCCCGACATAAGGTGCCTATGGTGGATAATTGACCTCCCCACGGGGTAGAGTAGTAGGGGATTCATCTTCCAGGATGAGCTTTAACTTTACTTCTATAAGAAGACGCTCTTGGGAAGGAATTTTCTGGAGGAATGTCAACACCTTATCAGACATGATATTTGGCTCCTCATCCGAGTTATTATCTTCCTCCTCCATTGATGCAGCTTTCGAGACTTCGTGTTTTTATGCAATATACTTCCTCTTTGATTGAATCCCTAACGCATTACCCTCAGATTTATCTATCGAGGTCTGAGGCTCCACAAGCTTGGAACCTCCTGCCCTCAAAGGTTTCATTAGACATTTACCCTTACTGTGGCCTAATGGGGAAGAAGGACGGTTTAAGGGAAGTTATGGAAGTCAAGAGAGAGAAAAGGGTAATGATTACATGGGAAAGAGAGAATTCTAAAAAGTTGTGAGAAGATGGGTGGAATCTCATTTATGATTATCCCTCTGTCCCAGATCAGATTGTATATAATCTTTTTCATCGTTCATATGTTTAACTACATCTAATAGTGACAAACAAAAAATTACTTTTGAGAAATTACTTGTTATGACGAATTCAAAAATATCACATACGATAATATTGTTGCTTATATATCTACTCAAATATACGGTCAAAATTTGATAGAGAATAGTGCCAAATAGTAAGCGTGTAATTCGAACTGGGACAGAGGGAATACTCTTCACACGCTCCTCATTCCTTCTCCTTTTTTCGGCACGTGCCGCACGCACTCTTTCCAAATCCAAATAATGATAAAAACAAAAATAAATGAGCATCTTAGAAAACCCATGTGTCCTCGTCTGTATGGGCTTGATGGTCATATGCCTCCTAAATACCTAAATGTCTCTCGAAGCCACTAAGTTATAATTATCCTTTGAGAAGGTGAGACCCTTCGTACCTTGGGATCACAATTAGCTTTTCTAAGTGACTAGGGGTCTCCAGTTGTGGGCTGTCGACAACAGATTATGAAATTATTTAGTTGTTCATTAATTAAAAAATAAATAAAGTAGTAGTGAGACGTAATAGGAGTTTGATTGGAGAGGGATGGAATGGAGAGGTTCGAATAGAGGTTTTGAGTGGAGTGGTAAGTGATTATGGAGTAAGGCCCGGAAGAGGTTGTTTATTCTGACCTCGAAGGGGTCATGTCTTGTGCCCTCGAATAGGTAGTGCCTCGTGCGCTCAAATGAGTCTTGTCTGATGCCCTCGAAGGGGTTGTGCCTCGTGGCATCGAAGGGGCAGTGCCTCGGGCCCTCGAATGGGTATATGCCTCGTGACCCCGAAGGGGCAGTGTCTCGTGCCCTGGAAGAGGTCTTGTCTTGTGCCCTCGAAGGGGCAGTGTCATGAGCCCTCGAAGGGGTGGTGTCATGTGCCCTCGAAGGGGTTGGGTCGTGGCCTTGAGGAGGTAGTGTTGTGGCCTAGAAGGGGCAGTGCCATGCCCTCGAAGGGTTAGTGCCATGTGGCCTTGAAGGGGTAGTGAATCGTGTCCTTGAAGGAGCAGTGTCTCGTGCCCTCGAATGGGATATAAGCCTCATGCCCTCGAATGGGTATATTCCTCGTTCCCTCGAAGGGGTTTTGTCTCGTGGCCACGAAGAGGTAGTACCGTGCCCTCAAAAGAGCAGTGTCACGTGCCCTCGAATGGATATATGCCTCATGCTCTCGAATGGGTATATGCCCCGTGCCCTTGAAGGGGTTTTATCTCATGGCCTCGAAGAGGTAGTACCGTGGCCTCGAAGGGGCAATGCCTCGTGCCCTCGAATGGGTCTTGTCTGGTGCCCTCGAAAGGGCAGTGCATCGTGGCCTCAAATGGGGTGGTGTCTTGTGCCCTCGAATGGGGTGGTGTCTTGTGCCCTCGAATAGGGTGGTGTCTTGTGTCCTCGAATGGGTATATGCCTCGTGGCCTCGAAGGGGAAGTGCATCGTGGCCTCGAAGGGGCGGTACATCGTGCTCTCGAAGGGGCAGTGCATCATGTCCTCGAAGGGGTAGTGCATCGTGGCCTCGAAGGGGCAGTGCCTCGTGCCTTCGAATGGGGTATATTCCTAATGCCCTCGAATGGGTATATGCCTCGTGCCCTTGAAGGGGCAGTGCCTCGTGCCCTCGAATGGGTATATGCCTCATACCCTCGAATGGGTATATGAATCGTACCCTCGAAGGGCTTTTTTCTCGTGGCCTCGAAGAGGCAGTGCCTCGTGCCCTCGAATAGGTCTTGTCTGGTGCTCTCGAAGGGGCAGTGCATCGTGCCCTCGAATGGGGTGGTGTTTTGTGCCCTTGAATGCGGTGGTGTCTTGTGCCCTCGAATGGGGTGGTATCTTGTGCCCTCGAATGGGTATATACCTCGTGCCCCCGGAGGGGTATATGCCTCGTGGGCTCGAAGGGGTAGTACCGTGGCCTAGAAGGGGCAGTGACTCGTGTCCTCGAAGGGGGAGTGCCTTTTTCTCTCGAATGGGTATATGCCCCGTGCCCTCGAAGGGGTAGTGCCTCGTGCCTTTGAATGGGTCTTGTCTTGTGCCCTCGAAAGGGTCCTGTATTGTGGCCTTGGAAAAGTCGTGTCTTGTATCCTCGAAGGGGTCATGTCTTGTGCCTTATTCTGGTCACGAAGGGGTTGTGTCTTGTGGCCTCGAAGGGATTGTGTCTTGTGGCCTCGAAGGGGTAGTGTTTTGTGTCCTCGAAGCAGTTATTTTTTCTGGCCTTGAATGGGTGGTCTGATCTGTCCTCGAAGGTGTTGTATGATCTCCCCTCGGAGGGTTGTGTATTCTGATCTCGAAGGGGTCATATCTTGTGCCCTCGAAGGGGCTATTTATTATAACCTCGAAGGGATGTGTATTCTGTCCTCGAAGGGTTGTATATTCTGGTCTCGAAGGAGTCATGTCTTGTGCCCTCGAAGGGGATGTGTCTTGTGCCCTCGAAGGGGTCGTGTTTTGTGGTCTCGAAGGGGTCATGTTTTGTAATCTCGAAGGGGTCTTGTATCGTGGTCTCGAAGGGTTCTTGTCTAGTGTCCTCAAAGGGGTGGTGTCTTGTGGTCTCAAAGGGGTGTTTATTCTGCTCTCGAAGGAGTACTTTCTTGTGGACTTGAAGGGGTTGCGTATTTTATCCTTGAAGGGATGGTATATTTTGGCCTGGAAGGGGTTGTTTATTCTGCCCTCGAAGGGGTAGTTTCTTGTGGACTGGAAGGGTTTGCGTATTTTATCCTCGAAGGGATGGTGTATTTTGTCTTAGAGGGGGTGGTCTTTTTTCCATCGAATGAGTAGTGGCTTGTGGACTCGAAGGGGTGGTGTAATTGTAGCCTCGAAGGGATGGTGTAATCTGGACTCTAAGGGTTTATTTATTCTGGTCTCGAAGGGGTGGTGTAATCGTGACCTCGAAGGGGCAGTGCCTCGTGCTCTCAAAGGGGTAGTGACTCATGTCCTCGAAGGGTAGTTTAAGCTTGGGTCGAAGGGGCAGTTCCTCATGTGCCTACGAAGGGGTAGTGCCTCATACCTTCGAAGGGGTCTCGTCTTGTGCCTACGAAGGGGTAGTGCCTCATGCCTTTGAAGGGGTCTTGTCTTGTGCTCTCGAAGGGGTCTTGTCTTGTGCCTTCTAAGGGGTTGTTCTTGTGTCCTCAAATGGGTAGTGTCGTGTCCTCAAAGGGGTAGTGGTTTGTGGTCTCAAAGGGCTGGTGTATTCTTGACTCGAAGAGGTAGTGTCTTATGGTTGGTGAATTCTGGCCTCGAAGGGGCTGGTGTATTTTTGCTTCAGGGGTAGTATTGTGTCTTTGATGGTGTAGTGGTTGTGGCCTCGAAGGGGTGGTGTATTCTTACCTCGAAGGGGTAGTGAAATGTGGCCTCGAAGGGGTAATGTTTTTGACCTA
Organism: Rubia yunnanensis; assembly: GCA_037428765.1. Taxonomy (NCBI): domain Eukaryota; kingdom Viridiplantae; phylum Streptophyta; class Magnoliopsida; order Gentianales; family Rubiaceae; genus Rubia; species Rubia yunnanensis. The sequence continues at coordinate 46,924,898 of CM075067.1, read as the reverse complement.
TAAGGGGTATTGTCTTGCGGCTTCGAAGGGATTGTTCATTCTGGCCTCGAAGGGGTCTTGTCTTGTGGTCTCGAAAGGGCCTTGTCTTGTGGTCTCAAAAGGGTGTTGACTTTGGCCCCGAAGAGGTCATTTATTGTGGCTCGAAGGGGTCATGTATTGTGGCTTCGGAGGGGTAGTTTGTTGTGGCCTCAGAGGGGTGGTGTGTTGTGGCCTCGGAGGGGTGGTGTGTTATGGCCTCAGAGGGGTGGTGTGTTGTGGCCTCGGAGGGGTGGTGTGTTGTGATCTCAAAGGGGTTGTTTATTCCGGCCTTGAAGGGGCCATGGCTTGTGATATCGAAAGGGTAATGTCGTGTCATCAAAGGGGTAGTGTTGTGTCCTCGAAGGGGTAGTGGCTTGTGGTGTCGAAGGGGTGGTGTATTTTTGCCTCGAAAGGGGGTGAATTGTGGCCTCGAAGGGGTAGTGTATTCTGGCCTGGAAGGGAGGTTATCTTGTAGCCTCGACGGGGTGGTGTATTTTGACTTCGAAGGGGTGATATATTCTGGGCTCGAAGGGGTCATGTTTTGTGTTTTCAGAGGGGTATTGTCTTCTGTCCCCTTGAATCATCTTCTCGAAACCAGTACTACTTGGAATGCGAACAAGACTGTTCGGCGGGGTTGGAGCAGTGTTCGTTGGGTCTTTATCGTTCTTGGCGGTGGCAGAAGTAGATAGATGTTTTTTTACGCCGCCCCCTCTCAAACAGGTCATTCGGGTTGATGTGTTTTATAAAATGGTTCAAATATTATGTTTTAATTATGTCTATTATTTAGTTTACTAGTAAATGTACAAAGTGTGTATTTTATGTTTATTATTTAGGTGGAAATATTAAAAGAAGTCAATCATTGGTTGTTGTTACTAAGAGAGGGTAATTATGGACAAAAGATATACTGAAATTATACATATCAGTATTATAAAGTTTTGTGGAGGCCACAATAGTACAACCTTGAACAAAGATTAACTCTCTAGTTTTCAAAAGTATCCATAATTCACACAAGTCAAGGTTTCTACATATTTCACAAAAGTTTCCATACTCCACAAAGGTTAAGCACTGTAGGGACTAATACTTGTTTTTTTATAACATCATCATATTCAAAGGGCAACTTTCTTTTAGCACCTTTTTCTATATTGTCAGGAGTTTGTGAAGCCCCTATATCTGTGTCAATCTACATTGATGATGGGGTATCGCTTCCTGATAAATGGCAAATGCTTGAACTTCCATATCCACTTTCATCAGAAGGGTTCATAACTTGAGAACAAATCGCCTTGGAAGGGCTATCGTCTAAAACCAAGTCAGACTCTTTTCTAGTTGCAATATATGCACTTAGTTCAAAAGCATATGTTGTTGCTGATGTCCTGAAACTCCCAAGTCGACAGTAAAGAACTTGATTCTGGATGCGGTAATTAACTTCATTGAAATTGATGTATTTTCCCTATAGTTTAAAAAATGAGCAGAAGGTTAGTCATTAGCAAACTAAAAATAAAAGAAGAATTTTATTGATGCACTATATACCTATAAATGCATTTCATAAGCCTCTTCTCCTGTTAAGTTCAACAATTTTTCAGCATACTCCCCTTGAACATAAGCATCTATTGTCCCACTTGGATCAGTCAATTGGAGATCGAATCTCACACTAACATAAGAAAAATGTTTCTCATAAGTGAAATGGAGTATGTATGAGTTACTAATCTTTGGTTAAACAAAAAAATAGGACTTACCCTGGCTGTGGTACTCCAGAAGATTGGCAATAATTGCAGTCGAAAGGAACATCCATCGGAGCACCGAATGGATTACCATAATTTGAACAAACATTTGTAAACATGGTCTGTGTCACATCAACAATACTTGGGAATCCTTTGATCCAGTAACTTTTGATCTAATAAACAATTCAATATGATTACGATTGAAACATTTAGAAATGATCAAATACAATTATTTTTATAAATAGCAGAATATATAATCCATTTAGATTTATATACTAACCATTTTGTTGATGCTAAAAATTTGATTAATTTGTTGAATGTGCTCAGAATGGGGCATTCGAACAGCTTGATATCTTTTTTGATACAACTTGTTTTTGGTGATTTCCTCCAGATACTTTTTCTGGTCAGTAACCCTGACCAATGAAAAATTAGATTAATAAATGATAAACGTGTATAATAGGGTAATAAATCGTAAAAAAAAGTATACCATGTGTTCAAGGAGCTAATGTGGGGGTATGGGTGGATCTAAAATAATTTTTGTATTTGTTTGTGCTACAACACAAGCACCTGAATGCACAAGGAAAATGAGTATCTAATTATATATAGTGTAATGATAATTGTAAGACTAAAAATATACAGCTAAGTACTCTATGGTGTTTACCATTGAAAGTTCCAAGAGTTAAACCTATGAAAAGGACAGATGGCCGAGTATGAATGCGATTGATAAGTTGTTGAAGCTCTAGTGCTTTGTAACTTCCCCAAAATAATAAAAGGATTGGCCTGCACCTAGTTTATTGAAAGATATTAAATTGAATTATATAGTCAGGGATGAGAGTAACAGAAAGAGGTAAAAAATGAAATGAAATGAAAGTAAGAAAAGCTTACTCTTGATTCATGATGACAAATTCTTGTATGATTGATCCAGAAAAAGGGCCTTGCAGGTAACATGTGGATCACAACACAAAGAAGATCTGCACATTTATACATATGAAAATGAGAAAATAATCTAAACAACTAATATATATAAAGTTATAGTATGATAAAACCTTACTCAGCAAATCATCTTGCCTATCTAGGCAACTATCAGTTTCCCAAAAATGAGTCAACTATAAGCAATCAGAGAGCTGATAGGAGTTGGATTTGGGCACTTCTTGAACAAAACTATGCTTATTTAAACAGATTTGATATAGCACAGTCCCATATTGGAATCGTTTTTTCTATTCGGGATACAACACTATTACCAATGTAAAAGGTTGCATATGGTCGTAGTTTAGGACCTAAAGATCCCAGATCCTTGCCATAAACTATAGCTTGGATTATGTTCCTCTGTAAATTATGGAAAATTGTAAGTAATTAAAATATAAATCATATAAAAACATAATTAGGGAATATCAATATAAATATGTACCTCTTTATCAGCAAAAAGGAAACGATGTAAGTCACCTTTCTCCTTGGGACCGATTGACATACCTTTCGCCAAAAGTATAAGCTTGTAGTACCACTGTTTACTTTTTTTGTTTAGATCTTTTATGTTAATACATCTCTCATCCATAGCTGAAGGGAAAACATTCTTTCAATATGAAATATTTATACCAGTACTAAAACTAAAAGCAGTTGGTAAAACTAGGGTTAGGGTTTGGAAGGGATAACATTATGGGTGAACAGGAATTGAAAAATTTGCGAGGAAAAGTAAAGAAGTAAAGAAGGAAAATCAGTTCAGTTCTTTACTATCGAAACAAAAAGAACTTTTAATCTTACACATATATATAACAAATTAGACCTATAATAACGAAGAGCTGGAATCTAAAAACAAACTTACTAAGTTTATGCACTTGCTTATCCATTGCAAACCTGACATTGAGAACAAAGGGAAAACAATTAGGAGAACATGTTAGGTAATTTATTGAAAATATACATCTGGTTGAAAAGAGAAATTACTTTGTGAAATTGTGCACAGATAGAAGTTCACCGTGAGAATGTAATATCTTATATAAGAGAAGAAAGAGAAAATATGTATAATTATAAAGAGATTTGGATATGGACACATATAAAATTAAAAGGCACGTGTAAGGTTAGGATGAAATTAGCTTATGAAATTGTGCACAAACAGGAGCTAAGCAGTTTGAGCGTAAAAATCCTATATAATTGAAGAAAGAGAAATATATTTAATTAGAAACATAGTAGGATATGGACATGTATAAAAGTAGAGGCCACATGTTAGGTGATGAACAAAGTGATCATGGAATAAGGAAAAACCAAAGATAATTTGGAGTGGTGGTAAAGTTGTTAATTCATGCTCCTTCTTAGAAGGTTAGTGGAGTTGGGATGCAGTGCCACTCAAACCACTTCCTTCGAGGCATATACCCCTGGAAACATCCACTCCAGGTCAGTGATACGCAAATTACTCCATTCCAGATATATACCCCTCGAACCATTCGCTCAGACTCAGTGGCACTCGAACTACTTCAATCGAGACATATATCTCTCGATCCATCCAATCGAACCCAGTGATACTCCTCGAATCGTAACCCGTTGAATCCCTTAACTTGAGGAATCTAGACTCTAACTATCACTCTTCGAATTAATATCTCTCGAATGTCTCCACTTGAATTTCTCTACTCTATCTCTTCCATTTGAAATTTTCTACTTGGACCATCTTTAATTAGACCTTTTGTATCCCTGGAGGCATTATTCTTCAAATCGTTAATGATCCTTTTCGATGCATTATCCCTCAATTCATCAATTATCTTCCTTACTACCCCCGAACGATCTTTCCATTGTCACACCTAGTCATTAACTATCTCTCTTAATGCATCACTCCTTAACTCACCATCCATTTGTTTTGCCATCACACGAACCATTAGTCCCTCAAACTCTGCAACTGTAAAGAATTATGAAGGTACGTCGAACTCCGGTCCAACCCCGACGGAGAGGCCTGTTTGCAAATATTGTTATTCTTGTATGGACTTATATGAAACAGCCTGTGAACTGTATTACAAAAATTTCATAAATATATAATTTAATAATCTTTAAAAAATGAAAGCCATGTAGTGTGGATAAAAAAAATTAGGAATCAAATAGTATAACCTTCCGCAGCGGTGTAGATTTCTTTGTATACAAATGTTTCTGGTAGTATTTTCAAAAATATTATCATCTTTGTTTGGTGTTATATACACTCTGACATTCTTAGCAGTTTTAGCTCAAGAGAGGGCAACATAGAGTTGTCCATGGGAGAAAATAGGTTCTTTCTAATATAAACCTACACAATCTAATGTCTGGCCTTGTGCTTTGTTTATAGCCAATGCAAAACATAATCTAACTGGAAATTGGATTCTTTTAAATGGTATAAAACTGTCTTCTTCTGCACAATTTAGATGTATACGAGGAATGAGTACTTCTTTACCTGAAAGTGATCCAAAACATATCCTAGCATGTATCACATTGTTTGAAAAGTTGATACATGTTAAACGTGTGCCATTGCATAAATCTTCGGCTGGGTTCAAGTTTCTAAGAAGCATTATGGGACAGTGCTGTTTGAGGACCAAATCATGAGGAGGTAAGCTTGGTGGGTTATGACTTTCTAATAGATCTTGATAATCTCCTTGATATTTTGTATCAATAGTTGTATTAATACTTATGAATATTTTTTCAGTGCCTGGAAATCTAGTTATCATAATGTTGTTAATTTCATTGACAAAATCATTTTTTGTAGTTAGAATAGCTCTATTAGTAATGGAATATTTATCTGAAAATAACGCATTTAAGTCTGGATATACAAAATCAATGAGTGAGTCGATAGGTGATTTATCATCTGTTACAGGTAAGGTGATTTATCATCTGTTACAGGTAAGGTGATATCAGATGGTAGAATTATTCTGCTATCTGCAAAATAAGGTTGTTCACCGTCTCCTACTTTTAACAAAAAATTACTGAATGTAGGATCTAGTCGTACTCTCATGTTGATAGACAATTTGATTCTTTGAAATAAAGGCCATAATTCTGACATCACTAAACTGGATGAAATACAATCCTCTTTTTCTCCTTTTCGAACAACTGGTAAAGTTTGTCGAAAATCGCCTCCAAAAACAATGATTTTGCAGCCAAATGGTAAGTCTATATCCATTATATCTCTGAAAACTTTATCAACAGATTCAATCACTCCTCCTTTTGTCATTGTTGCTTCATCTCAAATAATTAATTTTTCTTCTTTGATCAAGTAAGCCGTTCCGCTTTGTTTGCTTATATTACAAGTGTTATTTTCATTTTGGTTTACCAGGATCTTAAATCGTGAATGGGATATTCTGCCACCTAGTAGTATTGAAGCTGCGACACCTGATGTTGCTGTAGCTAAAGCTGTTTCTCCCTTGGATCGTATTGTTGCAAGCAAAGCTTTGTAAAACTATGTTTTACCTGTGTATTGAACTTCACTTTTAGATAATCGTTTATCTTGTGCTCTATCTTCTGATAGAGAATTCTCAAATGTGTTCCATATTTTTTTGATTATTAATTACTGAATAGATTAACAATATAGCAAACAACTGTCTCAAGGTTGAAGGCATTTGAAATATGGTTGCTTCTTTTAATGTCTCTTCTATCATGTTATCTGATTGTAATAGTCCTCTTTTTTCAACAGCATCTCTGAAAGAGGGTAATAATTCATTATTATAGGATCTTAGGTCATCAAAAGATGTTGGTCTGCGAACATGCATTAATAAGATTCTTAGATAGTATCTTTCTCCTTCTGTGGGATGTACAGAGTTTAAACGACCAATCATTTTTCCTTTTTTCCTTTCTGTCCAGATTTTATTTGTATGATTCCAAACAAAATGTTGTGAGAATTCTTTATAAAGACACTTAAGTTTTTTTTTTCATTGTATTTGTTCATGGCAAAAAAATTCTGTCAACATTGTTTTTGGAAGGTTTTTTTTATTTACTATTTCTTCTAGTGTTTGTCTTTCATGGAATGTCAAAGTTTGATAATTCTTAAGATGGACGTGTAAATTTATTACAGATGGATACATCCTGTTTAAATCGAAACTAAAAATGCGCCAAGTAGCTTCTGGGGCGCACACCCATCGAGCAGATTGATAATTTTTTATCTCATCAATTACTGAGTCAGATTGTTTTGTTGTTAAACTGTAGTGAATTTTTTCATGACCTTTGTAAATGTATTTGTACAGGTATTTCACAGCTTGTATGCTAGAACATATTTCTACATTGATATAGCAATCATATTTAGCAAGTAAAAAGTGATGGTAAGGTACTACCCACCGTTATCTAGAAGTTTATTTCGTATTTCTGCATGTTTTCCATCATTTCGCCTCATATACATAGGATAGGAGTTCGTAGTATGTAGAGTATAATCTGAAAAATCTTTTGGATAGTTGGATTTACGTTAGCCATTTTTCATACAAGAATTGTTTATGTTTAATGCACTGCAGGGACCATGCATCATATGTTTCAAAACTAACGAATATAGATATGGATGACTATTTTTTGGGTAATTCAACTGAAACAAATTCTTTTGCCAACTTGATGCCCTGTGGTAAGACCAGTTGCAATACTATCAACAATACCTTAATAAACTCCAGCTCTTATACGTTTTTGATGGATGTTAAAGAAATATAATCTTGCTGTTTCAATTTTGACATATGTATCAACACTGAATTGTTGAAATAATCTTCCTACATGTAATAGATTGGATTTATCATTTTCTCGTATTTGAAATTTGTATGCGTAGTATTCCTGACATGAAACGGTCGGTTATTTCGCTTTTCCTTTCTGTATGTCTGCGATAACTGCATAAAGAAAGTAATTTGAATTTCAGAAATATGAATGGAAATATAGTCATGCAGTGATTTAGAAATACTAAAAAATAGAAATACCTCTATTTTCAGCTCCCATGATATCTTCAGTTGTTATTGGTTGGTTGAAATGAATCAAATTTTCCCCAATACATGTTTGTCTAGGATGAGAACTTCTTGAATTAATATTTAACTTTTTAATACCTTCATGCCATCCCGACTAAAAATAAGAGGATAATGTAAAGGATCATAACATCCAAAATAGTGTTTAATTATTTGTTTTCTTCCATCATGTGTAAAAACACGTATGTCTTTCGATAAATCTCCACTTTGTCCATCATTTTCATTTCACATAGTTGCTACTTGTGATACAGTAGGATAATTGAAAGTTCGTTGATCTAGTTCAGTATCAGATTTCAAATATATTTGATATTCATGGAGATTCTCAACATTGGTAAGTCTCTTAAAGAACTTAGCATAAGGATTCATGTCTAGTATGACTTGTAATTGTTGTATGGTTGATTCTCTAAATTTGCTTGATATAGCCATCCTGTTAGCAATCTCATGATCTGTGTCATAAAAATATTGCTGGACATTTTTTCCTTTTTTTTCTCCTTCATAAGGTATTAACTTGTCTAAGTAATGATAAATCTGACCTTGAGCTTGAAAAGTGTATATACCTATGCTTCTCCTGTTTAGATCTTTATCTTCGTGTTGAATCCTGAAGGATGTAGAAGCAAACATATTGTTATAACTGCGCACACATTGTTGAAACTCAACTGCTTCCTGTTTATTTGCGGTGTATAAAATTTTCAATTGAGGTGGCATTTCAGTACTAACTAAATGTATGCTACCTGCAGCACAACAAAAATTAGGAGGTTCCATGTAAAATTTCTTGGCATTGCAATAAGAACAATTTGGCAGAACAGGTAATCTGGTTAGTGATGTAGGAATTGGTTTTGAAAAAACCGGTTGTAGAAGTCTTCTAGATGCACCTGATACAGATTAAATCAAAGAATTAAATTAAAATCGTAGCTCACATGTAGAAAGAGGTTATAGTTACTGAATTAGGCATAAATGTTAAGTCTAGAAATTAAACGTGCATTTTATGTGAAAATAATCTGAAATTGGATATTAGAGGACATAATTTTATATACATTTTATTTCTAAAGCTTCATGACTGTATCATTAAAAGTAATTACATAATTTTGTGAATTACCTGATGTCTTGTTTTTAGAGTTCTTACCTTCTTTTACATAATGTTTGTTTGAGGAGATGAGGATGTTTGGAGACCATCATTTGTAATGCCTTCATTTGTGATAGGTTCCTGATCATTTGTATAGCACCCAATTCTATGATTGTCTCCTCTATTATTTTGTTGAAGAAGATTGACTGTTTTAGAAGCAGCATATTTCTGCCGCCGTAAAGCATTCATCTGCTCTTTTTGTTCAGGCGGTATGTTTCTACAATTTTCTCTTCACCGACTATTTATACGAGCACGATTATTTGGCAATAAACTCCGTTTTCGTTTGGATATTGTACCTGCAAAGTGGAAGGAAATGAATTGTGTTCAAGTCTAGAGAAATGGAAAGGTAACATTATTTTTTAAATGAATTTTACTGTGTAAAATTAGGGTGCTTTAAGAAATAAATGTGGTTATATTAAAGGAGAAAATCTAGAATTTTTATACATATTTAGAATATCTTTACGTAAATTGATACCACAGTTAATTGAAACAATGTTAATTAATCCCTTTAATCTTCAGTCAGGAAAAGATAGTAAGAATTTATTTCAGGGAATATACAGTAATAAATTCAATGTTACCTGGCTTGGGAATTTTTTCTGAGGATGATGAAGCATCAATATTAGTAAGGAACGACTTTTCTTTCCTCATGTTTATCACTTTGAAATCCTATAGTTACGTGGAAAGAAGCATGTGAGAAGTATTAATAAAAAAATAACAAACGCCTTCTACATGCTATTTTATACTTCTAATAGGATGTAAGAGCGTAATAAATTATTCAGGAAGTATAGTATAACTAATTTCTCTTTCTTTACTTAAATCTAAAATTTTTGTTTCCTATATCTTTTACTTTGGATCTATTGATTGATTTTTTTTATGGGAAATCTACAGTATTTTGGTTTTTAAATGTTATCCATATATTGGGAGTTAAATGCCTGATTGACAATGGAATTGAGGAAAAATACATATATTAGAATCGAGATAAATAGATTTAGGATTATAAGAAAGGAAAAACAATGATTCCAGCACATATGATAAATATATGGTAAAAAAATGTTTTTACCTTAGGTTTAGATTTAGTTAAACAGGACTTTGTAGTTTACAAATTTAATATGTATCTGAGATATGTGAAGGAAGCGTGGGAAGAAGTGCAACCTGGATGTAATAGAGAAAAATGGTAAAGATGATGTGTAGAAGATGGCCAATAATAATTGATATATGGGTAAGAAGGATGCATGTATGGGTGAAAAAAAGTTAAGAAGCAGATAAAGAAAAGTGATGACACGTATTATTACGGGATGATACCTAATAGCGGAGAGACAGAGGAGCAATTTTAAAGAAAAAAGAAAAAGAAAAAGAATTACTGATGGTAAAAAGAACACGTGTAGGGGTGAAGAAAAAGATAAGATGTAGATAAAGATGACATGTATTATTACGGGATGATACGTAATAGGAGAGATGCGGGGGAGAAATTTTAAGGGAAAAAGAAAAAGAAAAAGAATTACTGATGGTAAAAAGTAAATGTTCATTCTTCGAGAAAGAGCCGTGCATTGTAGCCTCGAAGGGGTGGTATGTTGTGGCCTCGAAGGGGTGGTATGTTGTGGCCTCGAAGGGGTGGTATGTTGTAGCCTCGAAGGGGTAGCATCTTCTAATGTCGAAGGAGTGGTGTCTTCTGGCGTCGAAGGGGTCTTGTATAGTAGGCTCGAACGGGTTCTGTAATGTGGCCTCATAGTGGCTTATGCCCTCGAAGGGGTCATGGATTCTGACCTCAAAGGGGTCATGTATTGTAGCCTCGAAGGGGTCATGAATTCTGACCTCGAAGGGGTCTTGTATAGTAGGCTCGAACGGGTCCTGTAATGTGGCCTCGAAGAGGTAGTGGCTTATGCCCTCGAAGGGGTCATGGATTCTGACCTCAAATGGGTCATGTATTGTAGCCTCGAAGGGAATTCTGACCTTGAAGGGGTCATGTATTGTAGCCTCGAAGGGGTGTCTTTTGGGCTCGAAAGGGTGGTGTCTTGTGGGCTCGAAAGGGTGGTGTCTTGTGGGCTTGAAGGGGTAGAGTCTTGTGGGCTCGAAAGGGTAGTGTCTTGTGGGCTCGAAGGAGTAGTGTCCTGTGTCCTCGAAGGGGTAGTGTCTTGTGTCCTCGAAGGTGTAGTGTCATGTGCCCTCGGGCGAGTAGTGTTTTGTGTATTCGAAGGGGTAGTGTCTTGTGCTTTCGGGGGAGGGGGGGGGTAGTGTCTTGTGTCCTCGAAGGGGTAGTGTATTCTAGACCTTGGAGGGTGATGAACTTTTGAGTCTTGAAGGGGTGGAGGAATCTAGCCTCGAAGGGGTGTTGTTTTATAGCCTCGAAGGGGTGTTGTCTTCTGGTCTCGAAGGGGTGTTGTCTTGTGGCCTCGAAGGGGTGGTGTCTTGTGGTCTCGAAGGGGTGGCTGAATCTGGCCTCGAAGGGGTGATGTATGTATTCTGGCATCGAAGGGATGGTGTATGTATTATGGCATCGAAGGGGTTGTTTATTCTGGCTTCGAAAGGGTTGTTTATTCTAGTTTCGAAGTGGTTGTTCATTCTGCCCTCAAAGGAGTTATTTATTCTACCCTCGAAGGGATTGTTCATCCTGGCCTCGAATGGGTATATGGCTCAAATGGGTATATGGTTCGAATGAGTAAAGCATCATCTGTTTTGAGGGGTATATGCCTCGAATGGGTAATTCTTCAAGAACTAATGTGGATGGTTCAATGCTCTCAGCGGTATACTCTTTCGAGGGGTAGTATACCCTCGAGGACTGGTGTACTCTAGAGGGGTGAATGCATAACCTCTCAAGGGAGGGTATACCCTCAAGGGCAGGTACACCTCTCTCAAGACGAACATAGCGTACCCTCTAGAGTACACCTTCCATATCACTGGAGAGAGTACACCTTCCACTCCTCGAGGGGTGATATGCCCTTACTAAACAAAATACTCTTCAAATAAACATTGCAATTACCAGATGCTGCTTTACCAAATGCATATAGATAGAGGCATTGGTTTTGTACAAAAGCCTAAACTCTGAAGCCACTTGTCATCCATATAAATATTACAATACAGAAAGCAATACTACTGCTAAATTTTGCACAAATGTATTAAAAAATAGCAAAGAACATTAAATTTGAACTATATAAAAGTTAATTAGAGAAAGGAACAAGTACCCAGTTTTATTGGAAGCTCAATCTCTTCAGCCTTCCCCTTACAAATTGTTTTAACTGAGAGCAGAAATGGGAAGAAGGAAAAAATGGAAAAAGGGAAAACAAACTCAGATGACAAGTTTAGAAGTAGAAGACATATAATTTGAAAGTTTAAAAGCACTAAATTACCTTTTAAATATCCATTACGCTTCAAAATCTCTCATTCCATTTAATCCATGCTGGATTATTGAATGTAAAAAATTAGGATCAAATGGCAACGACATCTCCCAACATGTAATTACCAGATGCTGCTTTACCAAATGCATATAGATAAATGCATTGGGTTCGCACCAAAGCCTAAACTCTGAAGCCACCTGCCACCCATAGAAATATCACAATACAGAAAGTAGTACTTCTGCTAAAATTTCAAAAAATGTATTTAAAAAAATAGCAATGACATAATCCAATGCAAATAAGATTACATGGAATGATATGTATTCATAATCAGGAATTTAAACTCTTCAACCTATGGAAACTTGTCACCAAATTTAACAAGTTTATCTGATCAGCCGGAGAAAAAAGTAAACACACCAACTGGTCCAGACATAAGAATCCATTGGAATGTGTCCTTCCTGCCATATTTTCCATAACAATTTTCAACAAAACACGAATTTCCTCTTGGGGATAGAAAACACAATCAGGAAAATCAATCAATATCTAAAAAATACATATTTTCATCAAGATCCCAACTCAGAAAACTCTAAAAATTAAAACTTTTGCTTTCTGCGGGCCATTTAAAGTATAAAAGCACAACTCGAGCAAAGAATAGATAAGAATTTGAGCACCGAAAGGCTTGAAAGCAAAATTAAGAGCAAAAAAGTGAGGGAAAGAGATGAAGAGAAATCGACCTACCTTGGTCCAGATCTGCAAGAAATTGGGGTAGGCCGAGATAAGGCCGCGGCTGAAATGAAGGCGCAAGGCCAACCTAAATGACGAAAACCTGTGTACGGGTCATTTCGTCGAACACTTAAGGTTTACCCTTCAACCTCAGCACCTCATTCTTTGAATCACCACTGCATCGCCCAACATAACCAAATCTTCAACACGATCAACCGAGTTAGCACCCAACACCACCAAATGTCTAAAAAAACTATCATAGATGCAGTGGAGAAGGTCAGGGAGAGAGATGGATACAAATCAACCTACCTTGGTCCACATCTGCAAAAATTTGGGGTAACCAGAGATGGGGCCGCGGCTGAAATAGAGGTGCAGGGGAGACCATGGCAGAAATGGAGACAGAGACTCTTCAAAACGACCAATCGAACACCACCAAATGTTGACACATCCATCAGAGACGCGGTGGAGAGGGTGAAGGAAAGAGATGAAGAGAAATCGATCTATCTTGGTCCAAATTTGCAAGAAATTGGGGAAGGCGAAGATAGGGCCGTGGCTGAGATGGAGCCGCAATGGAGGGCACGACGGAGACGGAGACAGAGATGCGGGACAAAAAAAGGAGTGGATGCCCACGAAGGAGAAGTCTCGAATGCCTACGATGAAAATATACTATTCATCGAACCCATCGCCGCTTTTAAGATATAAAGATTTTGATGATACTCTCACATAAAAAAGGGTTGGGCTGGGTAGCCCAACATAATAAATTCTATGTTTGGGATGTTTTGGGTCAGATGGGCCTTACCACGAGTATGGGACTTTAATACGCATTAATGAAGAGATGAGTTACTCACCATTAAGGTTCAAATAGTATGAATACACGGGCATGTCATTTAATTTAGGTATTCACTATTCATTTGCTTGAGGAGCAAGACTGACTTTGACATCAGAGAGTTTTCTCCTAGAATACTTTGGGGCTTGTTTTCTTGTAGATCAAGGGTATGGAATCTGGATCACACTTGGATCAGGTCTCAGACACATCAGTGATAAAGGAATCGTCGCAAAGGCGGAGCGCAGAAGCTTACAACGACAATGGTGGATTCGGCGGCTGAGGAAATCAAATTACCAAATAATATGTTCTTTTCTAGTTATTTACAAACTTGTCCTTGAATTGTTCCATTGTTTTTAAAAGTTACCCTGCAAAACACTCCAATAAGTTTTATTCTTCCTAGTTTTGCCCACAAGATATAGCTTAAGCTCCAAATGCCTCCCCATCAAACAAGCATGGAGGCCTTGGTATCATCTAATGTGTAGTGGGAAATTTTTGTATATGTAGGTCAGGACCCAATAGAAAGTTATCAAGCATTGAAAAAAAGAAATAACTGTTAAGTTTTTAAATTTTGTCTCCCGTGAGACAGTTTCATGATGAGACCGAATACTGTATTTTGACCCTGAATTTTAGAACTTCTATTACGTGTTTCTACTATTTATAATTAATTCATGGTCTCACCATGAGACGGTCTCGTGGGAGACAAGCTCAATAAGAAGTAGCCACGTGTTTGAAAAAAGTAAAGAACTACTGTATCTACCACAATAATATTAGAAAACTTGGCAGTTATTTCTATTTTTCAATACTTGATAACTCTCTATTGGGTTCTTACCTACATATACAAAAATTTCCCCAAACAAATTTCTGGGATGCTGATATGAATCTCCTTATGAAGATCATCTTTGCGGAATGATTAGAAGCATTCGTCAACGGGTGGATCAAAACACCTTCTTTTTAGAAAGAAGACACACTCAAATTCTTGCTGATGAACACATCTTGATCTTCGGTGGCATAATGCCTAATCCACGAATCAAGCACCACTTGCATGATTTAACACAAACAACCACGAGATCTAAACACTAAATTGAAAACAAAACCTAACGGTTTAAAAGTTTGAATAAAGCCACAGGTTAAACTCTAAAATCTTAAATATTTGATTGATAAAATATATATAAAATTTGAAGACCAACCAATAATCATTACAATTTAAATGTGAGTCAATCTAATTTTTGTGTGATTAAATTGTTGTTTTTGAAAATCGTTTAAAGATGCTAGGAAAAATGCCCAACAACGATTACAATGAGTGGAATTGATATCCAACCTAATAAACCCCTAGCAATATCTAACATATTACAAGGATATTTATATTACATGTCAACCAGACAGCTTGTCTTTACTATATTTGAGAACTATTACAAATTAGGGATCCAATAAAATTGTGATACCTCCTTAAGGGATATTAACTTGCTTCCCATGAAAACCATGAGCATTCGACAGAGATGGGTGTATCATGCATCAATATCACTACGCCAAACAGGGATCTTCTACAATTGTAATACCACTTGATCCAACCACGATCTATGTTTTCAAAACTGTAAACATCTTGAAAAATACAAATTTGACAGATCCAAATAAATGGAAATCCAAAGATAAAACCACAAACAAAACTAAGAACCACAATCTGTACACGAAAATCAAGAACAAGACATCGACGCGAACAAATAAATAGAGTGATCATTATGGATGATAAAATATAGAGAACTTTATTATGGTGCACTGATATTAATCAATGACACATCTCATCAATGATGAGGATTACAATATATAGGCTTACAACAAACCAAAGTCTAACAGGAATATAATTCTAAGTCTATAAGGAAACTATCATCTATAACTAATTCTATAAGGTAACTATCATCTATAACTAATTCTATAAGGTAACTACCATCTATAACCTTTCCTACAAGGAAAGGGTTTCTATTTCCTTAACACCCTCCCTCAAGTTGGAGCATGATGACAAGAATGTCCAACTTGCGAAGAATATTATGAAATTTCTAATCAATAAAACAAAACAAAAAATTTAAAAATTCTCAGTAGGGGTAGAAGTAGCAGCAACAACCGTAACAGTAGCAGCTGGTAGAGCAGTATTTGTAGGAGACCATTCAAGGTAATTCTCTTGACCCTTCGGGATGGTGGGTGCAATAACCAAACCAGGTCCGTCAGAAGTGCCAATGAAGTAGGGCTTAGTCGACAAACGACCAACATGTATAGGTATTTTAGGGCCACATTGCAACTGTAACTGTTTCAGTAAAGTCGCAATTACCTCATAGCCATTATTGTTCTGAAGCGCAGTAGCCTCAAAACCAACATCAGTATGGGCGGTACAAGTTGTAAACCTGGACCATCGCCAGGACCAATGAAGTAAGGATCAGTCGACACACGACCAATCGGTAAAGTAGTACGAGGGCCAGATTGCAATTGCAGCTGCTGAAGTAAAGCTGTAATCACATCATAACCACTCATATCCTGAATCTTCGGAGCAGCAGAACGAGGTTGATCTTCAGAGCCAGACATATTGTAAAAATCAGGTACAAATCAGGAGCACAGACACACCGACGGAGAGTAAGCGGCGGCGCGTGAGGGCGAGCAGCGGTCGTCGGACGTTGGACGGTGGCGAACGGCGATCGGCGCGTGGCGTCAAGATCGGCGGCGCGTGGACGTCGGACGGCAGGTTTTAATGCAGCGGAAAATTTTCTATTCAGGTTTCAGAATTTTAGGCTCTGATACCATGATAAAATATAGAGAACTTTATTATGGTGCACTGATATTAATCAATGACACATCTCATCAATGATGAGGATTACAATATATAGGCTTACAACAAACCAAAGTCTAACAGGAATATAATTCTAAGTCTATAAGGAAACTATCATCTATAGCTAATTCTATAAGATAACTACAATTTATAACTAATTTTATAAGGTAACTAACATCTGTAACCTTTCCTACAAAGAAAGGGTTTCTATTTCCTTAACAATGGACATAATAATCTAATTGATCAGATCGACGAATAGAACTAATATGCGAAAACAAATCTCACAATTATTCAATAACAGAATCATCAATTAAAATAAACTCTTATTCTAGAAAAAACCACCCCACAAAAACACCCCACCCCCCCCCCCCCCACCCCACCCCACCAACCAATGGGAAGATGGGGGAGAAGAAGATTGAAAACAAAGTAGGGTTTGCCGGAGAGAAACAGAGGAGGTTGCGGCTCAGCTCAAACAATTTGAGAAAAGGAATACTGTGTGATTAAATTTCTAAATGAAAATTGTTGTTTGTTGCATGTAACTATTGGTAATATGGATGGCTATGCTGAAATTCGGGAAAAAAATGTGGACCGATGTGATTCTACATATATGTGTTATGTATACATACATCACACGTAAGTTAAACCATCGATAGTTGGATAAGAGATTTTTTAAGTTACAAGGATCAAAATCACAACTAACGAGTATTCACTTGTTATTTTTATGAAATTTATTTCAAAATAATATAACTAATCCTTTCGTTCCTGCGAATCTGCATATTTTTTGGTCAATTTTTTCAAGTTATTTTAGATTACCGATAATTTTAGTTACATATATTAATGGTGTATTAAAATTTGATATTTAGAAAATACATAATGCATGGAATGTATCAATATCTCACATGACGATATTGATTTTTATATACTAATTGAAAATTAAGGTCGAACATGTCTTGAGAATGTTGACAAAAAAGTGTGCAGATTCAAGTGGGATTGAGGGAGTATTTAATATTTTATTTTATTTGAAAACATGTCAAATATTATGGTCAATCTATATATAAACGTGCAACATATAAAATTAATACAAAAATCTTATAATTCACCTTTGACCAGATGGATGTGGATAGCAATAGTCTCTGTATTTACATAAGTACACCATATTTTTAGCTATTAAAGTTTTCACATTTTTATCATTCCAAAATTCTTTTCACCTACATTGCACTAAAGAGTAGTGCAAATAGCAACGCCCTTTCAAAAATGGTTCATGAAAATGTTCAATTGCGATTAGTGCAATCGTTTATTCATAAAACTCCCCTGAAAAGGGTTCATGACCCAACTGTTGCACTTATGAACCTTTATATCTATGAATACTTTAACATTGAAAATTACTCATTTAATTGATGCCATAGGGAATTCAACCACTTCAATTGTCAATAAGAGGAAAAACAAAAGAAAAGGAGAACAAGAATACAAGGTACTTAATCTATCATATTTTCATTGATGAACAAGGTACTTGAAACTTCATCTGATCCTATTGTGTGTTGTTGTCGATATTGTTGCAAGTCAAACTCATCAAAGATTGGTCGGTCGAATGAAGAACTCATCGGAAGAGAATGGATCGATTGGAGAGGAAAGGATTTTGTCAGTTGTGTGATGTTTGGGAAGAAAACGTTTTGGAAGGATCCAAATTGTTTATGACATGAAATTATTTCCGAATCCGACCCGTGAGATTTTGTCCAGTTTAATTAATTGAAAATTAATTCCTGATCTAACATGTACATAAACTTATGGACATGCCACCTGCTAGAAGTATTAGGAATTGATCGTCTAATTTAGTGGAATATCAATCATCTAATCCCGGATCTCATGCATGTATTTAGTTCGAATCTATCTAAGAGTTTAGATTACCTTCGAAACATGCTTTACCATCGAATTCAATCAACTACAAGGAAAAAATCCAATATGTGATTCCTCTATACGTATCCACATAGCATGATCGAATCGCCTACACCGTCGTCAGCTTAGAACATTGAGCAGTAAGAAAGACCCGGTATTTCTTCTTCTCTATACGGTGAGGTTTATTTTCTGAGAATGGTTGGATTGGTTTCTGTCATTCCAGACTTTCAGGGTTTCAATAATTGTCATAGTGATTATTCCTGTAAAGTATCTACTTATACAGAATAAACATAACTCCAATAAACCCTAATCCAAGTCATCTCCATAAATTTCTCAAAAGAATCAAACTTGCCTCACATTAAGCAGACAACTATATCCACTCAAATTTCATGTGAAACTAATGAATTCATGAATCTAACTCTTGCGGTTGAACACATTTGGTTTACGAAAAACTTTGTTAATAACAACTAATAGTTCACTTGTTCCATCATCCATAACTATGAAGGGTGATTTTGTCATTTTTCCATAACAATATTTGCAGGTTTTAATTGACTCTAAGTCAAATGATTCCACGGTACCCTTTTGTTGGAGTCACTGCATGCGCTTTATGTTCATGTAGCCTAATCGACAATTCCAGAGGTACTTTAGACTCAAATAATTAGTTTTTAGCCCTTTTGATATTTACGTCATAAAGTTGTTCATCTATATCAAGCAAATAAAGACAATTGTCTAATTTTGCAATACTACAATACATCTATTTAAATTGAAACAAGCATTGATCCTTATTATAATGGAAAACCTTATTTGTCCATCACAAAATGGTGAATGTGTTTTTGTAACACTCGCCTAAAAGGCATAGATAAACTGTAAGTTCCTACTGTCAACGGAGCAACCCTTGCTTCATTTCCCTCGTGTAGGTTGACCTCTCATTAAGCTTAAGTCCTACTTTGGTCCCTCTGCATTTTTAAAATTTGTGAGAAAACCACATATGGTATCCTATGCCCATTAGTAGAGTTAAAGACAAAGAATGTCTATAATGTATATAACTGGAATGTCACCAACTCTCCCAAACTTTGTCCTCTGAAAACTAGGGGTAGTATCCTTTCTAATGGAATGTGCCATTGCATCAGAAGTATTGAGACTTATTAGACTTTGAAACTTTTTTTCTTCCTAGTAGTATGTTGTGTCTTAGATGTGTGGGTACTATGGTTACCCTTGACCTATCACACTTCTTCATTATTCCATTTTTTATTCAGATCCCTTTTGCTTTTGCACCAATATAACCTCGTTCCTGGTCTCAGTCTTGGCACTTGAATTAGCTTATTCTAAACATCTCATGCACCTTAGTCAAAGTACTTTCCTTTCCACTTAAATGGTTCCAATTCATCATTAGAGTGAATAGAGATAGACGTCAGGCCATAGGAAAAATCAAGTATCCTCATCGCATCATATGATCCAATCATTTTCAAAACATGAGATCCCACTACTTTTTCTTTCTCAATGTTACAATCAAGAATGGTCTTAAAGGTTTCAAACCTTTCAACTCTGGCCTACTCGTGAATCATATCTCAAAGCTCCGGGTTGAGGCTATAAGCATCTGAGTTCAAAACTTTCCTTGCAATTATGTAATCATACTATTCAACATAAGACACTTGGCATTGGAGATTTGAATATTAACGACATACTCCTTCTTTTCTTGCATTATGGGAGGATGTCATCGTGCCTCTCAAAGATACAACTTATAAAGCCCTAATGCGGCTAACGACTAGATAGTAGTTAGTGGCAAGTTGGAGTCGCCCATAAAGAAAATGGATTCAATCAAGTATTAAACGTAGCTAAAAGGAACACAAACATGTCACTCTAAGTGTGCGATTACAAAGTTGGGGGATTTTTGAGTTAAGAAAACACTACGACTACTTTAAGTAACTAAATTATCAAATGATTAGAATGAGCGATATGAATATGATCACACTAGCATGAAAGATGTAATTAAGATTATAACGAGTCTTGGACGCAATTGGTTTATATTTCTAGTTATCCTTTGATCATTGACTAATTATCCGATTATCATACATTGACCACGTATTGTGGAGAACTTTTCAACACCTTTCGAGTGAATAAATTTTTCACCTCTCATTGGTTATAGCTAGAATGGGTGATCGGCGCCACAAAATAGCCCTTACCCTTGGGCCACTCTAGACTATCAGCATCATAGAATGACCCGAGGATAGCAATAGACATGGAGACCCAACACAACTAATACATTTCCTGCAACCGAGCAGCATATAGACAACACAAGTACATCTATTAATAACGACTGCCGGGACCGGCCTTCATGCTAGATGTTATTAGTGAGCCACATTGATGATTAGGCAAACCCATTCAATTCATCCTAAACCTAAGCAATTTCATCAATCAAGAATCATAATTAGCTGTCACTCCTAATTACAACCTAACATCAATCAACAACAATCACATCAACAAAAATACAAAGTCTTCTAGGTTTTACCAAAAGTATAGCAAATAATCAATTCACAATCATCAACTAGTTGATCATCCTATTCTAAATCATGTATTCATTACACAACAAAGTATAAAACATACTTGATAATCAAACCACAAGATAGGATAAACCAAATGTCACAAATTCATTCTAGTAATGCTTACTAATTACTCCCAAGAGTATATATAGCCTAGATTAACAAAACCCACAACATAGAACATAAATCCACCAAGAAACATGGAAGAAAATGCAAGGGGAATGATAAAAATGTTCGGTTTTCATTTTTGCATATGCCGCCCTTTTTGGTTTTTGACCTATCTGGGCCCTCCCAATTTTACTTAAGTTTCCCACTCGGCTTTTCAACTCAGTAGGATTTTGTTTTAAACAAAATAAATCAAAGTAGAGCATATGCATATAAAATACAATACAATGAGATATATTTCTCTCCCCCACACTTGTAACACACATTGTATCCAATATTACTCTTGATCAATAGGGTACATCAAATGTACCACCTATTGATGTACATATTTCATATCCCATTTTTAACACATTCAAAATCTAATTTTGTAATAGATTAGGGACTTAATTGGACGAAAATTGAAATTTTATAAATTAGAGGGTTAGGATGATTTATGACCCAATTCCTTAATTTATGAAGTGTTTTGAAGATCAATTTTGAAGAGTTTGTAGTTGAAGAGTTAGGAATCGAATAGGCGATGATATTTTGAAGAGAAA
Organism: Rubia yunnanensis; assembly: GCA_037428765.1. Lineage (NCBI taxonomy): Eukaryota > Viridiplantae > Streptophyta > Magnoliopsida > Gentianales > Rubiaceae > Rubia > Rubia yunnanensis. The sequence continues at coordinate 46,903,288 of CM075067.1, read as the reverse complement.
GCTAGTTTTTCAGAAAATTAATAGAAGCTGACCGGAGACATATTTGCAGGCTACAACATATACCGCGGCCTGTGAACCAGCCCACTTGTTTCCCTTTTCCTTTTCATTTTTGGACCACTTATTATCTTATCTCTTTCTACCTTCTTCTTGGCCAAATTATCCCAACTAAAAACTCTAGTTCTTCATTTCTTTTTCATCTTTTCCTTATTTGATTTCCTTGATTATGCTTGGGATTTTTAGTATGACTTGTAGTAGCTAAATTTAGCCCCGGGAGCAATTGATTGAGGCTTCCTAGCCCATGTCTTTAGAACCCCGATTCTCTTTTTAATGTCGTGAGGATTGTGCATTAATGGAGCTTTAAATATGGTTGTTTATGTCATTTATGTGATTTGAAGTTTGAGGATATGAAATGTTTGTATGATAACTTGTTAGGAGTTAACGAAAGTAGCTAATTACTTCTCTTTTGACATGGAATCCAAGAGCATGAGTTAGAACTTCTAATTGGGTTAATAATGTTATAATTGATAGATGAATGTGATGATGTTGAACTCTATGCCATGTATCCTAAGGTAGCAAGTAGGGAAATAATTTAATGTCGAACTTTCTTGATTAACCTTAGTAAATGCATGAATTGGTTAAATACTTAGACATTTGGTTTAATATTTATAAGTGTTATTAAGCTTATTGATTCTTCGTGCATAACGCCATTGATGGGATGTTTTTAGGCGTTGATCGACTAAAGCGGACATTAGTGAGGTTTACGAGAGATGTCGATTTCACTCTTATAAACTACACTAAGAAGAATGGAAGGTTTACCTTCACAATAAGTAGTCAAGGTAAGAGGCTTGGAAGTGGAAATCAATCACACCCAAGGTCCTGTACTTTTTATTTAATTCAATCTTTGTAGTTTGTTGCATGATTAACTTAAGACTAAATTATTTTTTGGTCCCCTAAATATAATGCAATACTATTTTTTTGTCCACAAGGCCAATATCACGTTTGTCCAACAACTAACAAATACAAAATGATTTGTTTGGTCCCAGAGGTGATTTTCAGGTAAGAATAAATTATTTTCCGGTATAGGCAAGGGTATTTTCATAATTTTACCTAATTAAAAAATTGAAAAATGAAATTGTCTTATAATTAAAAAGGACTGCATGAAGCCACACACTCAAAATTTTTCCCTAAGAATGCGAGTGGCTTCCTCACCCAGACCGCACATTTTCATCACCTAGACCGCCAACAACCACCACCTCATCTCCACCTACCTCCTCACCTCTGCCCACCTTCTCACCTAGACCGCCAACAACCACCACCTCATCTCCGCCAATTAATTTTGCTCTAAATTATTTTGGTTTGCTCAATCCCTCCTCCTCATCTTCAATGACGATTGGATTTGGGTTTGGAATAGTTTTCGAGTCAGAGGTGGTGCTCAGAAGAATCAGATGAAGGTTGTTGGTTTCCCTTATGGTCTGCCCAGAAGAATCCAATGAAGAATGGTTTTGGAGTCTGAGGTGGTGGCGCTAGGTATGGGTGGCATTGTTGAGGTCAAGCTCTTATTTAGTTCTGCAATCCTTGTCTAAATAACGAAGAACTTTTCGGTGGCTCTGTCGAGCTCTTATTTGGTTATACCGATTGGGACAATCCCCGGTGGGAATCCGTACGATTCTAGGGCTTTGTATACTGTGGGAGCAGTGGTGATTGACGGCGGTGAAGAGGGGCTGGTTGAGGAAGAGGGTCTTTTAGGGGGAAGGTTATTTTCTTTTCTTTTTCTTTTTTTAAACTCGGGGGTATAAAGGTTATTTTATAGATTTTGACAAAGTTTACCATTTACTTAACTTGAAAACCACCTTTGGAGACCAAATATAAGATGCTATGTAAGGAACCAAAAAAGTAATTTAGTCTTAGCTTAATTTCTCTTTTATGCTACTTGCTTTGTGTTTTAAATTTATAACTTAGAAAAACCAAACCAACCCTCCCCCTTCTTTAATTTCTTATATATATATATACATATATATATATATGTATGTATATGTGTGTGTGTGTGCGCGCGCGTGTGCGTGTGTGTGTGCGCACTTTATATACATGAACCCTTAGGAAAATCTCTCTTCTTCGTAGATGTCTGATTTGCCACAATATACTTAATTGTGGTTAGGAAGCATTAGGGCTTATAAATTGTGTAGTTTTGAGGTACGACGACGACCTCTCACTTATCTCCTTCTGCCACAAAATCTAAGGACCCCTCATTGATATTGACGAGCAAACCAAAACTAACATGTAGAGCCCTTTCACTAGGTCGACCCTCATTTGTCCCAAGATTAGAAGTGCCAGTATCGCTTTGGCAAAATCCGTCACTATTGATCGAGGGCTTAATGGGTGTTCTTGTTTAGGAAAGGAAAATTATTGTTCATTATTTTTTTGGTGTCTGTGGTTCGTTATATTGTTCTGAACATTAGTGAACTAACTTCATAATCATCCCACACACATAAACCAATTGCATGCATTTTGACCCGCCTCCACCCGAGGTCGTTAATTACAGCTAAATTAAACCGAGCAAAGGATGAGATTAAAGGGTCAAAGATAAATTGTAAGTTCGATCTTCTGATAGAACTTACAATTTATTTCAACTTAATAATGAAATAAAAAATCCATTGCATTAATTAATTAATGAAATAATTATAAATTAATTATCAATAAATCCATTTCATTAAATAAGAATACTTTTGTTCATATTTAATTTTGATTTCTAAAATTAAAATGACAAAATTAGAATTATTAAAATAAAAGAAAAATACTGAGCCCAGTCCAGTTTGACAAAGCCTTGGAAAGACCGTCTTTCCATAAGTTTATGGAAATATGTGGTTTAATTAGAATAATAAAAGGTAAAAGGTTTTAGTTGCAATATTAAAAACTTATTATGCAACACGTAGTAATTATAAAGTTTATAACCCGATTCATACAATCCGAAAATTTTACCTTCGTTTCTTCTAATTTGCAGTTTAAACTTTGATTTTTCTATAATTTATGGAAAAACCGTCTTTCATGAGACGGAGTCGTCCAGTTTTAATCCAGCCTAATTCTGATTTTTTTAAATATTTTACTGTTGGACCGGAACAAACTGGTCCAAACTAGCTGATTCGGTTCGGTCCAGAACAGACAACATTAGACCAGAATGAGGTGTGCTCTAATTGGCTGCATTACAAACAATCGGCCCAGCCAAATAAGTTTGGCAACCAAGGATCAATACGGCCCAACAGCTTTTCCTAAATTTGGCCTAGTCAAATATATGCAATCAAGGCTTTAATTTGACAACCAAAAATAAACCCTAACATTTTTCTGCACACCATCTCCTGGCGCTACAATAACAGCCGCCGCTGATGAATAGTATTTTCGGCTGTGAACAGAAAATTTTAAATATATATTGAGTGGGTTTTAAATCAGATTAAATTATGAAATAATGAATTTGATTAAATTATAAACACAAAACTAAACATTATATTATGTAAATCTCATTCACATATTGTCCAGATCAAACTAAAACATGCAAGAGACTCTGATACCACTATTGAAAATTGATTAAATCTAATTTAGCAAAATATCAATAATCTGATCTCGGATCTCATGCGTGTAGTTAATTCGAATATATCTAAGAGTTTAGTGTGCTTTACCGTCGAATTCGATCAACTACGGAGACGAGAATCCCAGAAGTGATTCCTCTATACGTATCCACACATTACAATCGGATCGTCTACACCACCGTCAACTTAGATGAGCAAGCAAAGATCCAATCTTTCTTCTTCTCTATATAGAGGTTTGTTTTCTAGGAATGGTTGGATTGGATTCCATCATTCCAGACTTTAATGTTCTAATAATTGTCGTAGTGTTTATTCCGGTAAAGTATTTTATTTTTTTAAAATATAAACTGGCGAAGTGGGGGATATCTTTTGGGATCCCAAGTCCATCTTGATTTCAAAGTACATCAGAATTTCAAAAGATGAACTTATATGTTTGTCCTAGACTATCGGTTGAAGCAAAAGATTTTGCTTCCAAAATTTTTTAGTGTAGCTAGAAAGCTTGGTGTAAACGTTCTTAGTGAATCAAGCTCCACCCCAGTGATACTTGAATCCTAAGGCATGTGTACAACATGCTTTTCATAATAATACAAGGAAGAGAGAGTATCGGACTAAGTTTGCCATAAACTATGGTCTTCAGCATTTGTAGGATGATTTAGATGGGAGATCCTTGAGGTATATAGGTAGGTCGATTCTATCTTCTTGCAGTGTTTTCTTGGTTGGTTTAGCAGCAGCTAATACTTGGACTGGGAGTGAGTGATCTTGAGTTTGAGAAAAAGCTTGAGACACCTGATTTCCTTCTCTTTGAATGTGTTCAAAAGTGACCAGGAGTTGGCGAATGAGAGAAAAGAGCTCCCATATCTGTGACTTGAGTCTCCATGGCGGTTTGAATTTTTGCCTCATGATGCGTATTACCTACAATGAACCCCTTTCAACAATTAGGGAAAGATATCTATTATGTATACCTACCTTAGTGGCTGAGATGAAGGTTTTTAATTCAGCATGAAGTGGGTTTTGGCTTCTAAATAGTTGTAGCCCATGAGAATAGGTGCTGATGTGGTGTCTCCGAAGATATATCCTATAGTTCCTTTTCCGTTTATCTTAAATGCCGCATCGACATTCAATTTTAATCCCTAGAAAGGGGAGTGCCAGAATACAAGAGAAACCATCTCCCAAGGTTTATCTATCCACCAAGGAGTTAAACCCCTAAGTCTTATATCATCTGTATCCTTAGTTTTTCTTAAAGGGTGCATAGATAGAATCTGGGCAGCTACAGAGGTGATTTCCTTTAACATGAAGTCAATAGAATAGATTGAACTTTGAAATAAGTAATGGTTTCTTGATTTCCATAATATCCAACAAGTAAGAACTGAGTACACTAACGGGATTCCAAAATTGGAAACTGAAAATCCTTGAAAAGACCAAATCCATGATAATCTATCGAAAATGTGTTCAAAGGGTCTGTGTAGGAGATTCATTTGGGAAAACATGTGGTTCCCCATAATGTTAGATGCATTGTGTGAGTTTAAAAAATAGCTTAATGAATCTGAACAATACCAATGAGGATATTTTGATACACAACAAAAGTCAATCTAATTAAAATATCATCAAAAGAGAGAGCCTGTATTAGTAACTTCCAAATGAAAACATATGTTTTAGGGGGAATAACATTGCTCCATACCTTTTTTAATGGCATTACCTGTGGCCTTTTCTGTCTAATGGTGACTTGCCTCCACCCGCGGTCGTTAATAGTAGCTAATTAACCCGAGCAAAGGTTTTTGGGAAAGGTCAAAGTTAAAACTTATATTCTACACCCATTTTCACTACTACGCTACCGATAAGGTAGTTAGCGGTAAGCCCTGGGTATGTCCACAGAGATGCTAGGGCCTAAGAGTCAATGAAAACACAACCTCGTACGGGTTATCAATTTGTACGAGTTAAGGGAATAGCTAGTAAATACACAACCTTGTACTTTACGTAATCAGCTAAAACTGGTGTGATGACAAGTAAGTCAGAGTAATACTCGGGTCTCTCGTGCACACACCCACGCATACGCAACGCACTCCCTTACCCATTCTAACATCCAGGTTTCCTTTCTCAAAGGGGCATCAATATTTGCATCATACATGAATATAGCCCAAAGTGTATGCTAATGTGGCGTACTATTCTTGCAATTCAAACATTCAAGAACAAGTCACAATAATATCATGAACACAAATACTAGGATGAATCTCACATAAGAATTAATCAAACAAGTATACAACTTATCCCCCAGCTACTTATCCCCCAGCTATGAAAATTACTCCATTGATATGGAATTCAAATATGGATTTGAATTCCACATCTAGGATGAGAGAAAAAATAAAAGGAAAGAAAAGAAAATAAGAGAGTGTTTCTCTCTCTACAGTTGCTATCCCAATAGTGTTCAAAATTATCTAAACTTTATCTACTTTATTAACCTAGTAGACTGATCTGCTTCATTACGTTTTCATTAACCGATGCATTTGGCATAATTTTTAGATATTTTTATTTGGTGGATTTCTAGTATTAGTTGAGTTTACGTGACAAGGGGTTTAGACGGCTATGTTTGGTTTTCTTGTCTAAATTCTATGTTTTGTAGACTTAATTGGCACTAATGGACATCTTGTATCCACATGCTTCTTGATCATTCTTGTGATCATCTTTAGTAGGTGGCCCATGGGTACTTTTTGTTTACATTCTATGTGAAGGCCGTTTTTAAAGGCTGTTCGCAAGGATGGTAGAAGAGATAGAAGGCCATTCACCTCTAGAATGGTAGAAGATGAAGGCCACAGACATAAAATTGTGGTAGTAGAAGGATGAAGCCAAAAATAGATGGCATTGGAGTTCAAAATGGCCGAGGGAGAAACGGTGAATCGTGGTCCGATGAGTTGCACCAAAGTCTGAGAACGATCTGAGAAGAATCAGCCTTCAAAGCTGGTTTCATTGGATTTCTCTTCTTGAGTACTATAAAATTGACAACTAAAACTCTCAATGGACTAACAATTCACCCGTGGCAATGGAAACAAGTTCAGTCGGCCGAGGCACCAACGAGTCAGCACGGGCCGTGCATGGTTTGGCACCAACGGCCCGTGCCAAAGGAGATGCCCAACGCCAAGGAGACCAGGGTGAGGCATTGACGTTACCTACGCCAGACGCCAGGGGACGCCAAGCACAAACCGAAGAACCCCTCAACGCAACTAAGTATGGGCGCGAGGCATCCTATTTTAGGCATCCCGCCCTATTCCAAGTCATTATGCAGAGACCAGCACGTGGGATGTGGGAATCAACACGAACCGTGCCAAGTTTCTAAGAAGAGCACCTAGCCTAACCATTGCCCATGCCAACGTCCAAGGGCGCAGATAAGGACTTCACAAATCAGTGCCTCGACAATTCCCCGCAGGAGATAATGCAGCCCACGCCAGGAGGCGACGCGACCCGTACCAAGCCTCGCACCCCGCATCCTATAAAGATCCGCACCCTGCAGAAGAACTTGTTCCCATGCAACATGAAAATCCACGCCATGCTCCTGACTTTGCGCCACGCATCACCAAGGACACGCCATGGGCCACATCATTAGTGATGGCCCACGCCAAGCGGTGGTTTCTTGTCATTTTGGTCACAAATCTCTCAATTTGCATCCAATTTCCCTCTACCAAAATTAAACTCTTCGTATTTCTAAGTTCTATTTAATGCACTAAAGTATAGCTCCAGAAGATTCACGGATTTGAGCAGTTTATTCGAGAAAAGTTCAGCGACTGGAAGGAAATGGTGACTAGGGTTTTGACCTAACTTTGGAATATTTTGGGCCTATCTTTAGGCCCAATCCCCTACTACTATATATAGGAGCATTAGTCTTCTACTAAACCCTAGCTAGCCATAATGTAGATTAGATTTCTCTCTTTAGTTAGAAGGGAGAGGGGAGCTCTCTTTATACTTTTTCTCCTCTTTCTTTATCTTTTATCTTTGTACTTTCTTTTCTTCATCTTATTTTCTTAGATCCATGGTATCTAACTCAATTTTTCCATGGATCTGTATTTTTTAGAGTAGTGTCTATAGGTTGGGGGTAAATTGATGTGACTTTGGTATTATCTTTATGCTTTTTGAATTCTATAGTTCCTTCTAATTTTGTGTTCAAAATATTATTTTGATTTGCTTTTGCGTTTGAATGCATGAATATTACACCACATATAAGCACAAACTTTGGCTTTATTCATGCTAGGTGCATATATCAATGCCTCTCTCGGAAGGGAAACCTAGATGTTTTTATGGGTGGAGGGGAACAAGTCTGCGTGAGTGTGTGCACAGGAGATTCGAGGTCACCTTGATCTACTTGCCATCACACTAGTCTCAGCCAACTTTGTAAAGTTTTCCAATGGGTTCCGAGTAGAGATAGCTTAATTAGTAGCAAGCTTGGGTTACACGAAACCCTAGTATCATAGATAAGGTGACTACGATCCTTGGGCCTAATTGATAGGACCTGAGAGAAGTAGTTGCATTCGTGGTGGAAGTGCGAGACGTAACTGCACGAGGGAGAATCACACCTACAACAACGGTTGCACCTCTTTGTACTCCCCTAACTACAATGGCGATATCGATGGAGGGTTACGACAGCACCCGCCGTGACAGGGACGACGAAGTGTATGCCATCGGCCATACCACGTGTTATGTACATGCTATTAGGTTTATTTAGATCTCTATGTGAAAGGATCAAGGATAGAAGCATTATATTTACCAAGTCACTTAATGATTTCCCGAAGTGCTAGCTTTATATTGTAGTTGGTTATTTACTTTTCATGTTTTATAGTGTTTAGATTGAAAATCCAACCCCCCATCTTTCCATGTTTGCTTTACTAGCTATTCCTTTCACTCGTATGAATTGACGACCTGTACGAGGTTGTGTTTTAGGTTGGTACATTAGACTTAGCATCTCTATGGAAAAACCTAGGGCTTGCCGCTAACTACCCTCTAGGTAGCGTAACAGTGAGATGGGGGTGCAGAACTATAAATTTCTATCTTTGAACTCAGCCCTCAGCTCTGGTTAATTAGCTATAATTAACAACCCCAGGTCGAGACGGGTCATAGACCAAGGCTATAATTATAGGATAAGGGGATTGGGCCTAAAAATAGGCCCAAACTAGGCCAAAAATGATTAAACCTAGTTCAGTCGCCACCCCACACAGGCTGTTGCAGATAGCACGGTCCGGGTCGTGGATTTGTCACGGGGTGCAAGATCTGGTACGGGTTGTATCGTCACCTTGGCACCTGGCGCTGCATTTTGTATGGGCCATGTTTTTGTGCTTTGCATCCCTCCGAATCTAGCGCAGTCTGCACCAACACCTTTGGCAAGGACTGTGGCCTTTGGCTCGGGCCATGGTCAGGAAGGCGTGTCTTAGACTCCTGATCATGTGGGATGCAGCCCTTGGTGTGGACCATAGTATGGAAGGCTGATTCACTCAGAAAATTAGCACGAGCCATGTCATTTCCACACCTCGCCGGCTGGTCTCGACATCTTGGACTAGGAATAGCACGGGCCATCGTAAATGGGTCGATCTGCACCCATACTTAGCCAGATTTGAGTGAAGTTTTAAACTCGTGCGCACAGGTTGTGAGATTTGGAATGGCCTGCACCATAGCTTCGTGTTAAACACTATTGGCATGGCCAACTCTATTGGCACGGACCGTTGGTGCCAACCATGAACGGCCTGCGCCGACCTGTGGTACCTTGGCCGGCTGAACTTGTTTCCTTCACTATGGGTGAATCATTAGTACAATTTAAGAGTTTTAGTAGTCGATTTTATAGTGCTTGAGAAGAAGAATCCAATGAAATCAGCCTTGAAAGGTATTTCTTCTTGGATCATTCGGAGAATTTGGTGCAACTAACGGGACCACGATTCCCCATTTCTTCATTGGCTGCTTTAATCTCCATTGATGCCTATCTTTGACTCCAATCTCCTTCTACGACACATTGATGTTTGGGGATTTTATCTACTACCATTCTAGAGGTGAATAGCTTTTGATCTCTTTTACTGTCTTTGCAAACGACCTTCAATATCTTCTATCGCCTTTACGAATGGCCTTCACATAGAATGTAACCAAAAAGTACCCACTGGCGACCCACTAAAGATGATCACATGGAAGATCTAGGAGCTAGTGGATACAAGATGTCCATTAGTATTAATTAAGTCTGAAAAACACAGGATTTAGACAAGAAAACCAAACATGACCATCTAAACCCCTTGTCTCGTAACCTCAACTAATACTAGCAATCCGTTAAACAAAACAAGCTAAAAAATATGTCAAATGCAACAGTTAACGCACGCAAAATGAAGCACATCAGACTCCCTACACTTAACCCTTTACTCGTCCTCGAGTAAATAAGGACAAGAAAAATGATTAAGCGAAGTGTATCGTGCAACCAAAAGCTAACCAAGCCATCAAACTTGTTCCTAGATTACCCTGTTTCCCTAAAAAAAGTGTGAATCTTAAAAATATCACACTCCCCGAAGAACATAAGCAATCTAATCACCCAAAAGTAAAATGTGGAAAAAGGTATGCCAAAAAGATAAGTATAAAGCTAGCTTACTTTCCCTATAATGATCCCTAAAAGTCATCCAAAAGCCGTCTCCCAAAAACAATCCACCAAGGAAATCCAAAAGCCGTCGACTTGGTTGTAATATAGGGATAATTCAACCTAGTTACAACCAAGGAGTCAAGTTTATCATCAACCTAGTTTTTTTGTTTTCTCTCAAATTCTCTCATTTTGCGTAGGAGCCCTTTCGGGTTTTCATCTTAGCTTTAACACACAAAGGGTACTCACTTCTCACTTTTTTTCCACACGGCCTCTCATTTTTTCCTGGGCTCATAAGCCTAGCCGAGCCTAGCATCTCATTTTCACCTAGGTCTTTTGACATATCCGGGCTTTTCCCAATGTTACTCAAGTTTCCCTTTTAGGTTTTCAACTTGTCCGGGTTTTTATATATATTTGTTTAATTTTTAAAAATTTTCAATTTTTTTTGGTGTAGCACAAAATTGCCCCAAAGTGGGCTTCATACTACAAAAGATGAGATCAAAACAAGAAATACACCACCAATAGTTTCCCAAAACATCCCAAAAAAACTACAAAAGGTGCCCTCACACCAAAAACAACAAAGAGTTCAATGAGGGAAAGAAATAAAAACATAGAAAAAATAGTCATCCGGAAATCCAAAACAGTAGAACATGGGCTGAAAGAGGTATTGGCAAAGGGAATATCATTATAGTAGATGTTCCAACCCCCTCTCCACATTTATTTTCTTGAGTTTTTTCCAAAGCAAGTAACTAAGGTGAAGGAAAGGTTGTAATCACAAGAAAAATCACTCCCCCCTGTGACGTTTGGTTCCCGGCCCCTGCCCATGTGAAGGATCCATATACCATTCCTCTATGCCTGGACTTCTCAACATGTCACTAATATCCATAAGTCCCTCGTGGAGAGCTCTCATGCCATCCGTCTGACATTGCAATTGTATCCCATTGATGGTCATCTAGCCGAGCTCTGGAGGTGACCAAATCCTGCCTCACCTCAAAGATAGAGTACTCCAAATATTGTGCCCAATCCGGCTGGTGCTGCGAAGGTGGCCCGGTTCACATGGGATAAGAAAAAGTAGACTGAAAACCCAGCGACTAGTGCTCTCGGAAAGGGCTACACTGCAGATGCTTCCATGAGTGAGCTCAATGATGAGAGTGGATAGAAATGGTGGATAGGACCCATGGATGCTGTTTCTACTAAACTTTGAGGAATCCCGATGGTGAGATGGGATGCTATGTCTATGTGCACTACAAGCACCATGCCCTGTGGAATGATAAGAACTCTCGTGCATGCTGATCGGCCCCAGAGAAGGGGGTGGTCCTCCTGATACCTGCTGAAATGGAGGCAGTGGTGCTATAGGATACCCCATGGATGGTGGCATGCATGAAGTAGAGGTGGCTGCTCTATGATAACGCCAATAGAAATCTGCTGCTCAGGCTACTCATGCTCCTTCTTGGACTTCTTATTATCCTCACTTCTCGGACTGTACTCCCTCAAGAATGCCTCTACACCTGCATTGGGCTCAATGATGAGATCTGACAAACTGAAAGACTTGCTCAACTTGGTTCTCTCACTCTGGGGTAGCGTCATTAATCTCTCCCCTTTGTACAACAAGAAAATGGTACCATTCTATATCTTTATAAGTCCCGCCTCTATCATAACCGGAAGAATAAGTGTAAAGATCGAGCTAGGGTTGTCCCTCATATTCTAACTCTCCAGCAGATGAAAGTTCTGCACTATAAATGTAACCATTCCTCCCATCGAGATCTTGCTAGTGAACGCTCATGAGAAGGTGAGATCCATACTCCCAGTGACAAACTCTTCTACCAAGTTAGGGCAAGCCATCCCCGTGCATATAGACCATAGAAGTATCATTCAGTTCTCATTAGTGGAGGCGGTGGCCTCCCCATGGCAACTAACTATCAATGTCAAAACCTGGCTATGTATCAGAGTGTCGGGTGAACTATGTCACTGTGCTTGCTTTTCTTTTCCCTCAACTATCTGGTGATGGCACTCCAGAGTGTGAACAAATTACAAGTATTCGGCTCCCTGAATTCTGATACTTTTCTCTGCTTCTTCCATTTGAAGATTTGCCCCAGCTCTTTGTATGCCAAGGTGCGGGGCTCATCATCCAAATGGAATCTAATACATTGCCTTCTTTGTTCATCTTGAAGCTTCTGAAGGTTTTAGGTGAGAGAAATAGGGGATGAGTTTGTGAGGAAGAGAGAAAATGGGGAAGGCTGGTGAGGGAAAAAGAAATGGAACGAGGGTTTAAATAGTAGTTAGGCTAGACTGGGATTGGTCTAAGTGGGTGGCAGCATGGATCCCAGGGAGAGCCATGTGCCAACACATGGCATTTATGTTGGGCGTGTCCTGATCCGTGCCACCCACATGTTGATCCGTGTTAAGTCCATGCCAAGTTCGTGAAATCTGTGATCTGAAGGGCTTCGTGCTGACTGATTTTGGCACAAAGCATAGGCTCGTGCCAAATCTCCAGGCACAAAACATCAGTCAGTACCAAACCCCTGGCATGAAGCATAGGATCGTGCCAGACATCTAGGCACATACCATCAGTCCATGCCAAACCTTTGGCGCGGATCACCAAATCCTTTTTCTCCTATGAATTTTCTCTCGCACCAGCATCCAAAAACAATTTAAAAAACCAGAGTAGTACTGTTCCACACAAACAATTGATGACTAAAATTTCATAAAATATTTCCACCAAAAATCAAACTCACCCCCAAAATTTTAAAAACATTCAAAAGAGGCCTCCTACTTGAAATAAAAATAACTTCTTTATTGTCGTCTTCATGACTTATTTTTCCCTCAATTTTTGAAGCTAAAAAGAGCGGCTTGGTGGGTCACCGGAATCACCATCTTTAACACCACTAGTGACCACATCACGTAGGTGGGTCGCCACATCATTCTAGGTTTACCTTTCACCTTTGGAGCGACGACCACGGAAACCCATCTTCTCAAGTGTGGATATATCATTTTTTAGTTTGGGGGATTGGAAGGGGCTTAGGATTTTTTAATTCCTTAGCCCGTTTCTTTCCCTGATGTATGTTAGTCAAGAGATTCCGAAGTGAAACTCCCTCGTTCAAGTTAGAAGAAACATGCTCAACTGGAATAGTATCACAAGATAGATCATTCAAATAAGATAAGGCATATTGAGTGTTAATATCGGAAAATATTTCTTTTTGGAAATTTTCTTTTTCGATCATCATGCAAACAAAAAAAATAAAAATAAATACTAGCTACTCTACTAACACATTTTGCCATTTGAAACTTAGACTAAATAGCATCCCCGATAGCGCTGCCAAAATTTGACCCGCCTCCACCCGGGGTAGTTAATTGTAGCTAATTAACCCGAGCGGAGGCTTTTAGGAAAGGTCAAAGATAAAATTTATATTCTGCACCCATTCTCAGTACTACGCTACCGATAAGGTAGTTAGCGGTAAGCCCTGGGTATATCCACAAAGATGCTAAGACCTAAGAGTTAATGAAAACATGACCATGTGCGGGTCATCATTTTGTATGAGTGAAAGAAATAGCTAGTAAATTCAAACAATGGTGTTTGGATTTTCAGATTAATAACTACAAAACATGAAATTAAAAAGCAAGTGATCTTAAAAGCTAAGCACTTGGGGAATCATTATGAGACATGAAGGATTTAATGATTCGAGCCTCAATTCATTCACATGCAAGATTTACTAAACAACCAAATAGCCAATGGCATACACTTTCCCGTACCTATCATCGGTTGCGCTCACAACCCTCCATTGACATCGCCATCATAATTAGGGAGCACAACAAGGTCCAACCATTGTTGTAGGTCTGTTTCTCTCCTGTGCAATTACGTCCTGGGCTTCCACCACAAAATGCACTACTTCCCAATCACATATTAATTAGGTCAAGGGGTCATTTGCACCTTATCTATGACACTAAGGCCTCTTACACCCAATCTTACACCTTTATACTATTTCTACCTGCAACCTCTCAGACTACTTTACGTAATCAGCTAAGACTCGTGCGATGACAAGTAAGTCAAAGAAATACTCGGGTCTCCCGTGCACACACACACAAAGACACAACGTACTCCCTTATCCATTCTAACATCTAGGTTTCCCTTTCTAAGGGGGCATCAATATTTGCACCATACATGAATATATCCCAAAGTGTGCTAATGTGGTGTAATATTCGTGCTATTCAAACATTCATGAACAAGTCACAATAATATCATGAACACACATACTAGGATGAATCTAATGAATCTCACATAAGCATTAATGAAACAAGTCTACAATTTATCCAAGCTATAGAAACTACTCCATAGATATGTGGTGCAGGTGTGGCCCAGCAATCAAAGGGCTCAGAGTTGCTAAGCCCAGCCCAGCATTATCTTTCCAAGCTTTGGTCCAAAATAATGAATATGCAAGTACAACGAACACATGAATCACGAGTCGTGGTAGAAAATGTGGGCCAGGGGAAATGGGACATGCAGCTAATGCAAAGGCCACAATCGGGGAAAGTGGGAGAAGTGGCGTGACCACGATCTCAAAGTCCTAATAACAAGGAACAACAAAGGGAATGATCCTATAAATAAAAAAAGCTCTATAGGAGATAAGATAAGCGGTATAATATAGAGAAATTCCATTTCTTAAAGAGATGACTGACTTGATCGTCAGAATCGCTCTCTCGGAATCATTTCCGGGACCCCATTTGCAAGTAAAGGAATTGAAACAAGTGAACTGAGACGAGGCTACATGGACAAGCTACCACATCATTTGGTGCCATCTGTGGGGAATGGAATTTTGTTTCCTTTCATTATTAGGTTGCTCAGGTAAGCTATGGCATTCACTAAGGGTGCAAATAGTCACAACCATCACTCACAAGAATAAATGCTGGGATAAAATGAAGGAACACACCACCAATAATATCACATACTTAGTAAAGAAAAAGCAAACGTTCACAACATTCTTAGAGGCGAATAGGGAGGATCTGTACAATCAATTCTTGAAGACTCTGAGGCAAAAACCCCTGAGGCCAGAGAAAAGGGCAAATTAAGAACGTGAATGTCTCTGCTATGAGGAAAGCTGCATGACAATGTCAAAGAAGATGACATGGATAAGTCGCATCTCGCACCATATTTACGAGACTTCCATGTGTCTAAATATTTCAATCTTCCTCTACACGTTAATGTTTATGATGGTATCATGGATCTAAAATAGTTCTTACATTCATATAGAAACAGTATGAGATTCCGGGATGCAGACATAGAACTAGTTTGCAAAGTGTTTCCCATCTTTCTATTAGGCACTGCAATTACGTGGTACGAACACCGTCCACATGGAAATATCAAGTCTTAGGCAAAGCTATCAGATTAATTTTTGGTATGTTTCTACCAAAAGAAGAAGTTCACTAGAACGATTGCGGATCTCAACAACATAACACAACAAAACAATGAAATCTTCGCGGAGTACCATAGCTGGTTCGTCACGGAGAGCCTACAAGTTCGAGATTTTCCATTTCTATTGTCATTAGGCACTTTTATGGGTGGGGAGGATGAAATCTAGAGAGTTTTACAAGGAACTGACGAAGGATATACCGGAAAACCTAGGGGAATTGGAAAAAATGATAGAACATCATGTGCGAATAGAGGAAGCAAATAATCAAAAGGTAGAGAAGGAGCGGAGTGAAAAGCAAACAATGGATGATTCACAAAAAACATGGCCTAGAAAAAGAAAAGTAAACACAACTTTTAGAAGAGGAGAACAAGGCTTGAAGGGTTCGCCATTTCAAGATACACCTCTGATGAAGACAAGGAAAGAAACATGGCTAACAGATAAGGATCTATTCCGAGAACCAGCACCGATGATAGCTCCGCCAGAAAAAATATCCCAAGAGTTTTATTGTGCCCTTCACAAAGATCATGGCCATGACATAGAGTACATCAGGGACTTAAGGAAATAGATTGAAGAGAATCTGAGGAATGACAACTTGGGCCTGTATAGAAAGAAAGAAACAAGTCAATATGGGGACGCAAGCAAGATACCAAATCCATCTCCACGATACCAAGGTACTGCGGTGACAATGGCTAAGAATAAAAAAAATGACGGTGGCTGTAGAATACAATGACAGCGTGGATAGAGAAGCACCAGAGAAAATTATTTTCTCTATACATGGTTCCACAGATTCGCTGGCTAACAACACGTGGAAGGCCATGGCAAGGTACTCCTCTCCACAAGAACCACTTGATAAAAGGTTCCTCCAAACAAAGCAATTACTTTCAGCGAAGAGGATGCAGTACCCAACGCCTCGTTGAACAATGATCCAATGGTCATCATAGCAAAAATCAGAAGTACAACTGTCCACAGAGTTTTTGTAGATGATGGTAGTTTGGTCAAGATACTATTTGTCAATTTCTTCGACAGGTTGGGCTTCAAGAGAACAGATTTAAAAAGATCTACATCTTCGCTAGTCAGATTCACAGGGTGAGCGGAAACACCTTTGGGAAATATACAGTTGCCCGTTACGATCGGGGAAAGTGGGAAGAATTGCACAATCATGTGTGACTTCATGGTTATAGATTCCCCAAGTACACTTTATGCTATAATTGGAAGGTCGTGGATGAACAGAGCTAACACAATCTGGTCCCCTTATCACTTGGTAATGAAATTCCCAACCCCAGCTTGAGTAGCAACAATTAGGGGAAACCAGCAAGCAGCCAGGCAGTATGGTTATAACATTAAATGTAGGAAAGATAGGCGAAAAGGCGAAGATGATTAACACTATTTTAGGAGGAGGCTTACTAGAACATTTGGATGAATCAATGAACCTAGGTGAAGAAACAGAGTTAGTAAACCTTGACGCCAAAAATGACTTGAGATGCGTAAAGATTGGAAAATTTCTTCCAGCTGAAGAAAAGGTGAAGGTAATCCAAATCTTGCAAGGCCATGGGGATACATTCACATCGGACGCACTAAACATAAGAGGGGTAAGCCCAGACATCGCTACCCATTCGTTGAATGTCAATAGCTCAGCTAAATGTTTGCGAGCTTTAGATCTTGTGAAATATAAAATGCCTGCGAGCTTTAGATCTTGCAACTTCGCGAACCAAATAAACGTAAGCTATAGATCTTCCTCAAATATTGATGGTAGCAATATTTGGATCTTCCAGTTTCATGAATCACACAAATTACAGACTGTAGATGTTGCACCGATGGTGATGCTTGCAAAATCTAGAATTTGCAACTTCGCAAATCAAACAAACGCAAGCTATAGATCTTGCTCAATTAGCGATGCTGGAAAGCTTTTGATCTTCCAGCTTCGTAAACCAAAAGAGTTGCAAATAATAAATCTCGTAACATCAATAAAGAAAGAAATATATTTAGGCAGATACGCCTACAAAGTGCAAGATCACAAAAGATTAACAAACGTGGCAGCAAAATAGATAGGACAATATTGTTATCGGTATAAGACGAGTCGTAAACTCTAACGACAACAAAACATAAAGATGATCATATCATCTATAGAAAAAAAACAAGACACACTATCTACATCTTGAAGAGCGCAATGGTCTAGAAGTAGAAGAACCATCGTGATGATGGTTAAGTTCAGCCTCGTAAGAAGGGCGCTCGGTTTCACGAGAAGATCATTCACCATCGTACCGATGTTGCTTAGCTTGGCGGTGACTTACCTTTGCCTCACACTCCTCGCTAACTAAGTGATCATATTTCCACCGCATATGTAAGTATGCAGGGTGACAGGTCATACCTCTTCGTCCTATACGATCAAGATGTTTGGCATAATAAGCCTTGAAGTCAGTTATAGGACCAAACTTTTTGTGATCCAACTACATACTCATAACATTCAATGTTTCTTCGTAATGTTCTATCCTCGTCCTTGATTTCCGACAGCAATAGTTAAATCACCATGGCTTGAGGCTCGCCGTGACGATGAAGGAGGAACTTGAGGTTGATTCTTATAGTCAGCGCAAGCTTTCTCCAATTGAAGAATATATGAATCAAGACGATTACATTCAACATGAAGATCTTCATTTTCTCCTTGAAGCTGCATATTTATGGCAATCTATTAGTCAAACTTATTTTTCCATCCAACGGCAGAGGACGAGAGGTGCTCATTTTCAACTTGTTCTTCTTAAGCTTTTCAAGCAAGTCATCAATACAACCACATTTCTTATCAATAATTAGCATTTTCTGATAGGCTTCAATAGCCTTGCTCACAATACACTCCCTAGCCTCCATTTGTTGTTGGAGCATCTTTACAAGGATCAGTTGCTGATGGTAAGTGAGGCCATTTTGTTTGCTAAAGATCCTATGCAGAACTCGCAAAGCATCTTGAGTTTCCTTCATGACCATACCCCATTTATTTTCGAGATCATCAATACCCAAGAGTATATACTTCAAGCGGATGCCCAAACAGAGAGCCCACTCTTGAACACGAATAAGAAGGTTAAGCAATCAGATATATGTACCAGTAGACTCAAGATCGACTAACCCACGAACAATGTCCTTCCCAAGCATTTCAAATTTGTATCCATCAGAAATAAGCTTGCTAAAATGGAAAATTGTAGACAAAGATGGAGGGCCAAAAGGAAAAGGAAGTTGCCACCCAATACATAGGGGAAGTGACTTCACTCGTGTAAAAAGGTCAAATGAAACGGCCACTGCACATTCTTCAGTAAACGATCGAGTAGCACGAAGCAAACTGATGGGTTCAGAGAGGGGGTCATTACATCCCATAAATAAAACTTTTTAGAAATTTACTATCAATCAAAATGTTAAAACCCTGCACACGAGTAAGGCTGATAAGAAAATGTAGGACAAGAAGCATATCAACTCGTATAAATAAAGTCATGCGAATAGTGAATACAAAAACTAAAAGATTGTTTTAAGATTACAACCCAACAATCCAACAACCCAATGCATACAAAGAAATACTCAAAATTTATTAACTTCAGGGTTAGGGATAGGCGAAACTGGAGCAGCGATTGCATATGCATCTTTGTTAGGCCACTGAGTTGAATCACTATCGCTGGCTTGAAGGAGAGGACCTTCAGTACTTGCATTACCCACGTTAGCATGTGGATCAAAAGTTGCAACATCAGCGCGGGGCTTAAATGGATGTTCTTCATAATAATCCACCTCACACTCTTTCAACTCAGCCAATGATGAGAGACTAGGGAGACTAGCGAGATGTGAAAGCAAGGCGCACAGATGACCCCTGTCAGCAATCTTATCAATGAAGGCTTGATTCAGGTCGACGACCTTACTTTCCATAGTTTCAATACACTTCACTAATATGGGCACACTTTTACAGTCACACATGGGGTTCTACTGCCGTACTTCTTCACGGCCTTGCAATACCCGACAATTCATGTAGCCTTGGAGATATCTTCAAAAAACTTATTAATGGAATTTATCAGCACTTGGGGATATTAAGCAGAAACATATCCATTGGTTCGCATATCATCCAATTGAAAAAGAAGCTCAGATGATTCCACCCCTACAAGCCTTGTGCTCTCCCTAGCAGCACTCATCTCTTCTTCACAATCTTTCACCTTATCCTCAGCAACTCTCACTTTCTCCTCAGTAGCTTTCAATGAGCTCTCTAACAGTGAACACTTAGTCTCCAGAGATTTTTATTTCTCCATTGAATCATCAGCGGGAGAATACTTGGATAATCGCTTGCTCGCAATCTTCAGGCCCTCAACAACCTTACAAGTGTACAACATAGGGAACGAATTTACTCGCTGCATTATAAATGACAGAGTAATATATAAGACAATTTGCTCAAGGAAAATTGCATTCTTACTGCAGCTAGTGTGTTGGGTAGTGAAAGGCTGGAAAAAATATCAAAAATTACCCCCTGGGCCAGGGAGTCTTCAACCTGCTCTATAATTGCCAAAGCATTTTGGTTATCACGCCTTTTTTAAGAGGAGGAACAGGATAACCTGAGTAACCACTACTCCAATCCCTCTTATCTTTTTCTTTCTGCGGGTTCAGAGTTTAACGATGGCTAGTTTGCCCACCATCAGTCTCTTTATCCTCAAAGCCTGTGATGATCGATTTTAGTGACACGACGTTGGCATCACCAGCATAGTAAGTTTGAACTATAGCCATCTTAACTTCGTTGTCATTGAAGATTGACAGATCAATGTCACCTTTTGTAGGATCCATGTCTGCCACAATAAGAAACAACATACGTCAAAATGAATTCACACAAGAAAGAAAAATAGTGATACAACCTGCTATAAAATACATAGTAAAACACCATATAATATAGGCGAATAAGACACCTTCAGTGTCAGAGTCAGCATGGAAAAGGTGATGGGTTTGGACGCTAAGCGTAGCCACGATCGGCGTCTCCTTAGTATAGCGAACACTCAAGTTAGGAAGCTTAGATTTAGGAACTTTGTAATTCCATGAAGGTACATCAGACTCAGAAGTTTGTTTGGCTTGGATAAAAAAATATTGCCTACGTCAATCGCCAACATTACTAGGGAAGCCACTCACAAGCTCTACCCCGGAAATCACAGGATATTGGGTGAATTCGTCCACAGTATTCTTCACTTTTTGAAGGTGGTAGAAATTGTGGAATAAGTCAATTGTTAAAGGTATGTTCGCATTTTCACACACGCAAAGAAAACCCATCATAATAGTGATGCCCTTAGGATGAAATTGGGCTACAACAATCTTATATTAACGAAGCAGTGCAATCTCATGTTTGGAAAGTGGAAAATAGAGACCAAAGTTTAAATATGCTAGATAGCAAGATATATAGCCAGGAAGAGAGTTGTGAACGCACTCAGATTTAGAAGGTGAACGAAGCTTATAAGCAAACAGAAAAGGAAAGAAGTTCTTTTATTCATTTACATAAGATATGGTTAAAATACTGGGAACGATGGAGGATCCGGCAACATGGTCGCAATCCCCGTCGGAAGCAACATCTTCTACGGGCGACTTACCGTGATTAAAAGAAGACATGGAGGTCCAAAATGGGGAAGTGATAATCTCAGTTACAATTCAATAGAAGAAAATATACTACAAAAGGGATTTAGAGAAAACAGGCCGGAGAAGATGATCGAAAGTAAGTCACATGGACAACCAGAACTAGAGAAAAAGAACACAGTAGAGGTATACGAAATAATTCAAACAATAGAACATACCCTTGAAAGAGCTGAGGGTGGATTACGTGCAGAAGATTTAGGAATTACGACAAGAAAGACAAAATCTTGACGATGGAGATCAGAAGCTGAAGCGAGAAGGAAGAAGGGGCCTTAAATATACACAATAAAAGGAGCAGTTAAAGAGGAAAGCAAAATAATGATGAGTACCAGACAAAAAAGCAAAGTACCTTTTTTCTTATATCCAGACAACGATGGTATATGAATAGACAGCACACTGATTAAGGGCTGCATTAAATTCTTCGTTTCAAATTCCCTATTTAAGAGATATAGCAATAGCAAACATCGGGGAGTTTTTGGCTAGAATACCAAATAATGGGGAGCAAATCACAGAGTTCAAAAACAAAATCACCAAAAATACTTCCTTGGCATGAGGAGCTCAAAATTCAAAAAGTTAAATTTGAAGAGCGATCGAAGATAAAATTATAGCCAACAAGACTACATCACTTTGCAAGGCTGAAAGTAGCTTCTTCATCATAAACATTCTTTATAAACAGTAACATCATTTCTCACTTAGACTAGAAACAACATCATCGCTTTGTTTCTTGTAATCTTCATGGCTAAGGGGGGCTTATGGTGTAGGTGTGGCCCAACAATCAAAGGGCTGAGAATCGCTATGCCCAGCCCAGCATTATCTTACCAAGCTTCGGTCTAAAACAACGAACGAGAAGGTGCAACGAACACAGAAATCACAGTTCATTGCAGAGAACATGGGCTGGGAAACATGGGATACACAGTGAACTCAAAGGCCACGACCAAGGAACGTGGGAGAAGTGGCATGACTAGGATCTCAAAGTCCTAAGAACAGGGAACGACAAAGGGAATGAACCTATAAATACAACAAGATCTATAAGAGCTAAGGTAAGGAGTATAATATAGAGAAATTCCATTTCTTGAAGAGAGGACTGACTTGATCGTCGAAGTTGCTCTCCCAGAATCACTTCTAGGACCCCATTTGCAAGTAAAGGAATCGAAGCAAGTGAACCGAGAAAAGGCTACCGGGGCAGGCTACCACATCAATATGGAATTCAAATATGGATTTGAATTTCACATCTAGGATGAAAGCAAAAATAAAAGGAAAGAAAATAAAATAAAATGAGAGTGTTTCTCTCTCTAAAGTTGATCTCTTAATAGTCTAAAAAATGATCTAAACTCTATGTACTTGTTTAACCTAGTAGACTAAGGCTATACTTATAGAACAAGGGGATTGGGCCTAAAAATAGGCCCAAAATAGGACAAAAATGACTAAACCCTAGTTCAGATGCCGCCCGGCGTGGGCCATCGTAGATGGAATGGTACACGTCGTTTAATTGTCACAGGATGCACGATCTGGAGTAGGCCATGCCATCGCCTTGGCATGTGATACTGCATCTGGCACATGTCATGGCTTTGTGCTGCTGTGGCCTTCCAGATCTAGTGCGGTCTGCGCCAACACCTTTGGCACGGACTGTGATCTTTGGCACGTGCCATCGTCTAGAATGCTTGTCTTGGACTCCTAATCGTGCAGGATGCGGCCCTTGGCGCGGACCGTGGTCTAGAAGGCTGATTCGCTAAAAAACTTGGCAATGGCCATGTTATTCTCCACACCCCCACCTACTGGTCTTGACATCTTAAACTAGGAATGACACGGGCCATCATAAAAGGGACGGTTCGCGCCCATACTTAGCCAGATTTGAATGAAGTTTTGAACCACAAGTTAGACTAGGAATGACCCATGAGATTTGGCGTGGTCTGTGCCATAATCTTGTTCTGAACACTGTTGGCATGGTCTAAATCCATTGGCGCGGGCCGTTGGTGCCAACCATGAATGGCCCGTGTCGACCTGTGGTACCTTGGCCGGCTGAACTTTTTTCCTTCGCTACAGGTGAACCATTAGTCCAATTTGAGCATTTTAGTAGTCAATTTTATAGCAATAAAGAAGAAAAATCCAATGAAATCAACCTTCAAGGATAATTCTTCTTGGATTGTTCTCAAACTTTGGCGCAACTCATCAGACCACGATTCCCCATTTCTTCATTGGCAGCTTTGATCTCCGTTTCTGCCTCTCTTTGACTCCAATCTCCTTCTAGCATGCATTGATATTCGTGGCCTTCATCTTCTACCATTATAGAGGAGAATTTCCTTCGATCTCTTCTACCTTCCTTGCAAACAGCCTTCAATATCATCTACCGCTCTTATGAATGGCCTTCACATAGAATGTAAACAAAAAGTACCCATGGGCCACCTACTTAAGATGATCACAAGGAAGATCAAGGAGCCCATGGATACAAGATGTCCATTAGTACCAATTAAGTCTACAAAACACAGAATTTACAGTGCTTTGTGATTCCCCCATTTGTACCAACTAAGCCTTTTTTTTGTTTTGGGAAGCAAAGTGTTTTCCAAGATCTACAGTGCTTCTTGTTACCTGCATTAGTTTTTCACCAAAGAAAATTTGCAAAAATAGACTTCATTTTGTCAAGGATGAAACCTGTAGGAGACATAATGCACCAAGTGTGCTGAGGTATTGAGTATAAAACATGTTTAGCTAAAACAACCCTCCCCTGGAAATTTAACCATTTTTGTTCCAGTCTAAAGTCTTTGCATTGATGCTCTCAATCGGAATTTGGAAATAGACTTATTTCTTTCTCCATTTAAACCATAAGGTATGACATTTACAAGTATAGAGAACCACACTATACTGATGTTACCAAGTATTCGAGAAGCAATGTGACCATGAAAGCCAAATTTTTAACTGAAGAGAATTAAGCATAGTCCATGACACGTGATCAAAAGCTTTTGACATAGCTATTTTGGTAATCATGTTAAGAGAGTATTTTCTTTTGTCAAGGAGTTTTGCCATTTCTTGTAGCACTAAGACATAATCAGAAACTTTTTGCCCCTTCAGAATGCATATTGTTCTAATGAGATGCATCTCGGTAGCAGAGGTTTAATTCTATCCGATAAAATCTTAGAGAGGAGTAAGACTTATCAGCCTATATTCAGTTAACCTCTTTGGTGTTTGAGTTTTAGGGATAAGAGTAATTAGTGAGCTAGAGAATGATTTAAGAATTTGTACACCACACATAAACTCTTGTACAACTTGTAACATATCAAACTTAATTATTTTCCCAAGCTTTCCTTTAGAAAACACCATTGAAACCATCAGGTCCAGGTGAACTTTCTTCTCCTAAACTATAAAGTGTGGTATGCAATTCTTCCATGAGAACATGTTTAAGAAGGTAAATATGATCCTTCTCTGTGATTACAATTGGGATATAATTCAGAATATATTTCATGTATAACCCTGAGTGGTCTGTCGTTTCATCAGTTAGCATTTTTTGGGGGAAAATAGTGTAGCATGGTCTCCTATCCTATCCTGCTCATCCAGTCTATCGATCTTTCATTTGTATTTTATTAATCCTAAGTCTAGCATATTTATACTTCACACTATATGAAAGAAGACCATATTCAAGTTCCCATTTTCCATCCATTTTTTCATAGATCTTTCCTTCCAATAGGCTTCTTGTTTAGTTAGGGCCCTAGTTAACCTAGAATTTGCCTCATTGAGTTTGGTTATGTCATGTATGGAAGTGGAGTTGTCTAAATCAACCTATAGACTAGCTAGTGCATGTTCTACTTTTAGAAGACGGTCAAAGACATCAGTGAATTCCAGTTTGATGTGCTTCATTATGCTTGTGTTAACCATTGCATTCAGTGTAATCATTGGATCGTTGATATATTGGATTTCTAGTATTAGTTGAGTTTACATGACAAGGGGTTTAGACGTCCATGTTTGGTTTTCTTGTCTAAATCTCACAGTTTTTAGACTTAATCGGTACTAATGGACATCTTGTATCCACTGGCACCAAGATCTTCCTTTGTGATCATCCTTAGTAGGTCGCTCATGGGTACTTTTCGTTACATTCTATGTGAAGGCCATTCGCAATGATGGTAGAAGATATTGAAGGTTGTTCGCACGGATGGTAGAAGAGGTCGAATGCAATTCATATTAGAATGGTAGTAGATTAAGGCCTCAAACATCAAATTGTGGTAGTAGAAGGATGGATCCAAAGATATGTGGTATTGAAGTTCAAAACCGCCAAGAAGGATCATCTTGCAAGGTTGGTTACATTGGATTTGTATCCTCAGGAACCATAAAATCGACTACAAGAACTCTCAAAAAGAACTAATGGTTCATCTATAGTGAAGGAAAGAAGTTCAGTCAGCTGAAGCATAAATGGGTCGACGCGGACCGCTCATTGGTGGCACCAAGCAAGGCACCAATGGCCCGCGCTAGACTACACAGCCTACACCATCTCTTGCATGAGTCATGCCATGGCCTAACACATACCATGCTAATCTCAATGGGCTGCATGCTCAAGTGCCATTTTCACTCAAAAATGGCTAAGCACGGGCGCGGACCATCCCATTTTCAATGGTCTGCACCGTTTCTAGTGCAAAATGTCAAGACCAGCCAACGCAATGTGAAGAATTGAGTGGCCCATGCCAAATTACTTGGAAAAATAATGATTCTGATAATAGCCCGTGCCAAATAACATGGACCGTGGATCAGAAGTGCAAAAATGACCATTCTGATGATTAGCCGCGCCAGATGACACAGACCGTACTGGAGATGACCCACAGAGGACCCTATGATCCATGCCAAGGAGGAGACATGGACTGCACTAGATCTTTCGGCCTGCGTCAGTGCAGATCAAATTGGCCACGCTAGATCTGGCGCCCCACACTGGCATGAGCCCTATGAACGGCGCGGACCACGCCATCCGCGATGGTCCATGCTAGTGGTGGCTGAACTAGGGCTTTACATATTTTTAGCCTATTTTGGGCCTAATCCTCCATTACTATATGTAGAGGTTTAGTCTACTTGGTCTTGAGTCTTTTTCATACTCTTTTAGTCTTAGTCTTGTAATTTGGAGCGCATCCCAGAGAGAGAAACATCCTCTCTTATCTGTTTCTTTCCTTTTTTATTTTGCTTTAATCCTATGATGTAGAATTAAAATCTATATTTGAATTCCATGTCCAGGGAGTAGTTTCCACAGCTTAGGGATAATTGTATTCATGTGTTTATTTATGCTTTTGTGAGATTCTTAGTTCATCCTAATCATTGTGCTTGTGATATTATTGCTACTTGTTCTTGAATCTTATAATTGCATGAATAGTACACTCCATTAGCACACACTCTAGTCTATATTCATGTTGGTGAAAATATGGATACCTCTTGGAGAAGAGAAGCCTCGGATGTGTAATGGGTAGCAGGGTCCGGATCCACGTGGATGTGTGCACGTAGGTCTTTTCTGAGTTATATTGTTACATTGCCAACACACCAGTCTTAGCTGAATATTTAAAGTAGTATGAAGGGTTACGGTTAGAGATAGCGAAAAGTAGCAAGCTAGGGTTTTAAGAGGTCCTAGTGTCATAGATAAGGTGCCTACCTCCCTTTGCCTCGTTCATAGGCCTAGAGAGTAGAGCATCCATGGTGAAGTGCCCATGATTAAATTGTACGGGGGAGAAACAGACCTACAACAACGGCCAGACCTTATTGTACTCCCCTAGTTACGGAGGCAATGTCGATGGAAGCTTGCAAGCACACCCAACGTGACAAGTACGAGGAAGTGTTGATCATCGACCACACTACATATTATGAGCACTAGATTAGGTTGTCTAAATCTCACATGTGAATGAATCTAGGATAAAAGCATTAAATCATCCATGTTACGTAATAATTCCCCAAGTGTCTAGCTAATATAGCTTACGTACTTTTTACTTTCATGTACTTAGTTTCTAGTTGAAAAAACAAAGCCCACCTGTTTACTATACTATCTATTCCTAGCAACACGTACAGATTAACGACCCGGACATGGTTGTGTGTGATTGATTTTTAGGCCCTAGCATCTTTGTGGACATACCCCTGGCTTACTGCTAACTACCCTATTGGTAGCAGAGTAGTGAGTTGGGTGCAGAATATAAATTTTTATCCTTGACCAATCCTTCTCTTGGTTTTAACGACGCTTGGTGGAGGTGGGTCAAATTTTAGCGCCATTGCTGGGGAAGCTAATCAGTCTAATTGTCAATTAGCATTACACTTTAGTTGAGTAGTTAGTATTGTTTTTATTTTGTTTTCATTATGCATGAAAAATAAAATTTTGAAATTCCCAAAATGAAATATTTCCTGATATTGAAACCTTACATATCCTATCTTGATTGAATGATTAAAATTGTGAGACTATTCTTGTTGAACATGCTTCTTCTAATTTAAACGAGGATATTATACCTCAGAATCTTGTGACTAACATACGGCGGGGAGGAAGCGGGCTAGGGAATTAAACATTCCTAAGTCCCTTCAGACTCCAAAACTCAACAAGAATATATCCACTCTTGAGAATGATGAGTTTATTTGGGTCATCGCTCCAAAGGTAAAAGGTAAACCGAGAATGATGTGGTGACCCATCCACCGTAATGTGGTCACTGTGGTGTCAAGGATTGTGATTCCAGTGACCCACCAATCCACTCTTTTTAGTTTTGAAAATTGAAGGAAAAATAATTCGTGAGGAGGAAAACAAAGAAACATTATTTTTATTTCAAGTAGGAAACATTTCAAAGTTTTTAAAATTTTAAGGGGTGAGTTCAAATTTTGGTGGTAATTTTTTAGAAATTTTAGTTGTCAATTTTTGCTTAGAACAGTGCTAATCGTGATTTTTGGTGTTTTTAGATACAGGTGCAAAAGAAAACTCCTTGGAACGGCGGGAGGCTAAAAGCCTTGTGTTGGGGTTTGGCACGGACAGTGCTAAAAACCCTTGGCGCTGGCATTGTCAATGCCTTTGGCGCGAGGCTAACCAAGCCAAGACAAAGGCCTCGCACCAGGATTTAGCACGGGCTATGCCATAGAAAATAGGTCGTGCCAGAGCCCATCAACACGAGGCTGACGTGGCTGCCACAAGGGTATGAACCATGTACCTGGCACGAGACGCAGCAACTCTAGCACAAGGCTAGCCCGTATATGGCACAGATGAATGCAACGTGGCACGAGGCCTTGTGTCGGCATGGATCGCACCTACGGAGCTGTGTTGCCTACACATGTTAGCCAATCCTAGCCTACCCCACCTCGGATTTAAACCCCTCATGCTAGCCCTTCACCACACCAAGTCCCTCTCGTTCCAAACTCTCCCACCAGCTTCCTCTCCTCATTCTCTTAACCAAAAAAATTCCAAACCCTCATTATTTTGGTCATAACCCTATAAATTTTCACCTGATTTCCCTCTACAATATATAAAAATTATCTTTCCAAGCTCTATCCAACCCACAAAATTTCAGCCCCAGAAAACCAACAAATTTGAGTAGTTTATTCAAGGAAGTTTCAGCCATAAGTTGGGTTTTCTCCGGGAAACTCAATTTTTGATCCATTTTAGGGCATCAGAGTTTCTTTTACTCTACCTAGGCGAGGTTCTGCACATTCCTTGAGCGGAGATTTCACCAAACTCGTGGTTTGAGGTATTTTTGGCTGAACCTACCCTTATTTGGAAAAAATGGATTAATGTATTTTTTGTGGGATTTTGCTTGCATGCTTGAGGATTTTTGGTGATTAGTGTGGTTGCTATATTTATTTGGAGGATATTTTTCTGTGTTGTGGGTAGTTGGAGGAAAATTTTCCATATCTGTCTGTGCTAGTTGCTATATTTTTGTGGACATTATTCCTTGTAGATAGAGGGAGAGGGGAGAGCCTAGTGTGCCCTATATGGGATTGAATACCATTAATGAGACTTATAAAGAAAGGTGGGGGTACCTTATGGATCGACCTATATTG
The DNA here is from genome assembly GCA_037428765.1 of Rubia yunnanensis. Lineage (NCBI taxonomy): Eukaryota > Viridiplantae > Streptophyta > Magnoliopsida > Gentianales > Rubiaceae > Rubia > Rubia yunnanensis. The sequence goes on along the minus strand of CM075067.1, from coordinate 46,874,117 downwards.
GAGAGAAAGTTTGTAGAAGAAGAGGCCCTCAAGGGTCTCAAACTCTACAAACCTGTCCGGATTCTAATAGGTAGGGTAGGTATGAAGAAGTTCACCAATGTGTCGGCCCTCACCTACACCAGATACACCCTAGAGTATTTAGCCACTATATAGAAGTAGTGAAACAGACAGGGAAGACGCTACATTAGTTCCATTTGAGAGATGAACTTTGCACTTTGACTTATTACCAGTTGGGGAAAATCTTCAAGTGGAAGGAGTAGAGAAAGATGCCAGGGTACAGGAAGCCAAACACATGTGAGCTAGTTCCATTATGGGGTGCCATCACCACACAAATAAGGGGGAAGATAGAAATATTAGTGACATAGTGCACCCAACATTGAGATACGCGGCCAGGTTATTGACCATGGTAGTCAGTTGCCATGGGGAGGCCATCACTTCTACTGATAAGGACTGCAAGAGGCACCTATGGTCTATTTTAATGGGGAGAGCTTTCCCTAATATGACAGATGTCTTTATCTTCGGGTGTATGGATCTCACTTTCTGAGAAGCCCGCACTGGGAAGATATCGATAGGAGGTATGGTAACACTTCAGGTGCGGTAATTTTATCTTCCGAAGAGTGTTGACATGGAGAGAACCCAAATGTGTCCTTTACACTCACTCTTCCAGTCATGGAAGAGGCGAAGTTTATAGAGCGAGATCATGGTTCCATCTTCTTGGTGTACAAGTAGAAGAAATTCATGAGGCTCCCCCAGAATGAGAGAACTAAATTGAGAAAGTCCTTCTAGTTGTCAGATCTCATCATTGGGCCCGATGAAAACTTGGAGGTAGTCTTAAGGGAGCATGACCCGGGGGATGATTACGAGGAGGAGTATGGCCAGCAGGAGCAGGTCCCGGAGTAGCCTGCCTATCAGCTTCCTATTCAGCAGCAGCCATACCCACCTCAGATTTTGCCACCACCTATTAAGCACCTCTTATCGTACCACCACCTTTCCAGCAGGTACTTAGAGGACCACCCCCTTTTCAGGGGCAGAATAGTATTCACGATAAGTCTTATGATTCTATAGGGCATGGCGCTGGTGGTTCCCATTGACATAGAATCTCATCCCACTATCAGGATTTTACAGAGTCTAATAGGCATGGTAGCCGTACGTCCTCACTAAGTTTTGAGCATCACCGACAAAATATTTCCAGCCATTCTTAGCATGGAGCTCACCTGTGGCAGCACCCTCAGTACAACCCCTTCAGAGAGCATGGGTCACCAGGCTTTGCTTCTTCTTCCTCCTACCCCATGTGAACTGAGCCACCATCGCAGTATCGGCCTGATTGGGCACATTTTTTTGAGAAATTAAGTTTTGGGGTTAGGCATGATTTGGTCACTGTCAGCACTCAACTAGATGACCATCATTGGGATACAGTTGTGAGATTTGATAGAGTTGATGGTCAGCTATAGTATCTGTCAGACGGCATGGGAACACTACATGAGGGCCTCAGAACATCAGCGACAGGTTGAGGACTGCGAGCATCAAAGATAGCTATCAGTATCATCTGCATGGGCAGGGGCAAGAAGCCAGACGTCGCAGGAGGCATTAGTTTCTACTTTGATTTCAATTTTTCCTTCACCTTAGTTACATGCATTGGGGACAATGCACGAACTAAGTGTGGGGGAGGGGTTCGAACATATTTATGATGGTATCTCCTTTGCTAGTATTTTCTTTAGCTTATATCCTACTGATTTGGATTTCTGGATGAGTATCTTTTCCGTGTTTTTGTTTCTTTCCCTCATTTGAACTTTTGGTTGTTTTAGGTGTGAGGGCACCTTTTTAGTTTGTTTTTGGGATGTTTGGGATATCATTGGTTATGTAATTTTTATTTTGATCTTATCTCTTATAGTATGAAGCCCAACTTTGGGGAATTTTGTGCTACACCAAAAAAAATTGGAATTTTTTTAAATGACAATAAAATTTTAAAAAAATTGGCTAAGTTGGAATCCCAAAAGGTCAACTTAGGAAATATTGGAAAAAGCCCAGATAGGTCGAAAAACCTAGGTAAAAGTGAGAGGCTGGGCCCGGCTAGGCTTACGAGCCTAGGCAAAAATGAGAGACTGTGTCGAAAAATGTGAGAATGTGAGTACCCTTCGTGCCTAAAGCTAGGATGAAAATTTGAAAGGGCTCCTAGGAAAAATGAGAGAAATTGAGAGAAAAAAAAACTAGGTTGACGATACATTTGCATCCTTGTTTGTAACTAGGTCGAGAATCTAGAGTTATCCCTATCTTACAACCAAGTCGATGACTCTTGGATTTCCTTGGAGGATTGTTTTTGGAGACAACTCTTTGATTGCTTTTGGGGATCATATTGGGAAAAGTTAGCTAGCTTGACACTTATCTTCTTTTCTTACTTTTTTCAACATTTTAATTTTGGTGATTAGATCACTTAGGTTCTTCAGGGAGTGTTATAGTTGTGATATTCTTGCTCTTTTGGGGGAAATAGGGTAATCTAGGAATAAGTTGAATTCCTCGGTTAAGTTATACATGCACGCTACATTTCGCTTAGTTTTTTTCTTATAGTTATTTAGTCGAGAATGAGTAAAGGGTTAAGTGTAAGGGGTCTGATGTGCTTCTTTATGTGTGCATTAACCTTTGCAATCGACATAATAATTGGTTCATTTTATATGTTGGATTGCTAGTATTAGTTGTGTTTACATGACAAGGGTTTTAGACGGCTATGTTTGGTTTTCTCATCTAAATCCCATATTTTGTAGACTTAATTGGTACTAATTGACATCTCGTATCCATGGGCACCTAAATCTTCCTTTGTCATCATCCTTAGTAGGTTTCTTGTGGGTACTTTTCATTACATTCTATGTGAAGGCCGTTCACAAGGACGGTAAGATATTGAAGGTCGTTCGCAAGGACGGTAGAAGAGGTCAAAGGCTATTCACCTTACGAAGGTAGTAGATGAAGGCCACAAACATCAAATCGTGGTAGTAGAAGGATGGAGCCAAAGATAGGTGGCATTAAAGTTCAAAACGGCCATAGAAGAAACGGAGAATTGTGGTCTAAGAGTTGCGCCAAATTCTGGGAACAATCTAAGAATAATTAGCCTTCAATATTGATTCCATAGGATTTGTCTCCTCAAGAACTATAAAATTGACTATAAGAAATCTAAAACCAAACTAACAGTTCATCTGTTGCAAAGGAAAGAAGTTTAATCGGGCGATGCATAAATGGGTCGGCGCGCACCAAGGGTCTTTGGCACGAGCCAGGCAAAGGCCCGAAGTGAACTGCACCAATCTCAACGGACTGAGTGCTTAAGTGCCATTTTCACTCAAAAGTGGCTAAGTATTGGCGCAGACTGTCTCATTTTCGACGGTCCGCACTGTTTCAAGTGCAAAATGTTGAGACCAGCTAGTGGGATGTGAATAATTGAGTGGCCTGTGCCAAGTTACAGAGCAAAATGAGGATTCTGATGATGGCCCGCACCAAATGACACGGCCTGGGAATCAGAAGTGCAAAAATGACCATTCTGATGATTAGTCGCGCCTGACGCCATGGACTGCGCCTAACTCAATAACCCACAAAGGACACCACAGCTGACCTGCCTCCGACCCAGTCATTATTAAAACACGGGCCAAGGGGCTCAGTGGTGAAAGATAGAGATTTATATTCTATACCCGTTCTTCCTGCTAAGCAACCAAGGGGTAGCAAGCAGATAGCCCTGGGTTTTTCCACAGAGATGCTAGGGTTCTAATACTAGTTAGAACACAATCTCGTGCGAGTCGTCAATCTACATAAGTGAAAGGAATATCTAGTAATGTAAACATGCAATTGGGGGGAGGGGGTTGGTATTTTCAACTATCAACTACAAAGCATAAAATGAACAAATGAGAAACTATTTATACTAGGCACTTGGGAATCATTTAGCAACATGGTAGTTATAATTCTTCAATCCTAGATTCATTCACATATAGACATACAAAATACCTATTAGTGTGTTCAGAACACGTGGTGTGGCTGATGGCGTACACTTCCCCAACTCTATCACGGTAAGTGCACTCGCAACCTCCATCAGCACCGCCATCGTAATTAGGGGAGTACAACAAGGTTGGACCATCATTGTAGGTATGTATCTCCCCTGTGCTATTACATCCCATGCTTCCACCACGAATGCAACTGCTCCCTCGGATCTTATATAAGGCCCAAGGTTTGTAGGCACTTTATCTGTGATACTAGGGTTTTAACACAAAACTTAGCTTATTACTATTCACTATATCTACCTGCAACCTCTCGGACAACATTTACAAAGTTAGCTAAGACTGGTGCAACGGCAAATAGGTCAGAGCATTCTCGAACCCCGTGCACACACCCACGCTGACGCGTTCTCCCCTACTCATTCTAACATCCAGGTTTCTCTTCCCAATGGGGAATCAATAATTACACTATACATGAGTATATCCCAAAGTGTGTACTTATATGTGGTGTACTACTCATGAATTTATAACATTCAAGAACAATCACCATAATATCATAAACACAAATATAGGATGAATCTAATGAATCTCATAAAGCATTTAGAATATACCAAGTGCCAAAATGAATCCCAAGCTAATAATCTACTCTACAAATGTTAGATCCGTGAAAAATATTAAGTTAAATGCCATGGATCTAGAAAATAAGACAAAAGGAAAAAGAAAAAGAAAACAAGAAGGAAGGAGAAGAAGAAGAACTCTCTTCGTCATTCTCTCTAAACTAGAGAGAGAATCTACTCTACATTATGTTTACCTTCGGGTTTAGTAAAAGAATAACGCTCCTATATATAGTAGTAGAAGATTGAGCCTAAAAATAGGCTCAAAATACAAAACACTAGGTCAGCGGCCAAGACTTCACAGGACGGCACGGATGCCACGGTCCATGAAGCATTCATTGCCACAGGGCATCAGATATGCCACGGTCCGTGAATGTTCATAGCCGCGGTCAGGTGCTTTTGTAAGGCCCAACGCTTTTGCCTCATGAATTTCTCATGCATGTCTTCATGGAACCCCTGGATTCATTTGTAGTGTGAGTCGTGAAGATTGTCACAAGCCGTTGATGCTTGACCATGTGCAGTCTGTGACCGGCCGCTGGTGCTCGTTCACTGAACTTTGTTTGCTTGCTACGGGTGAACCGTTAATCTGAATTGAGAGTTCTAGTAGTCTATTTTGTATTACTCGAGAAGACAAATCAAATGGAACTAAATTTGAAGACTAATTCTTTTTGGATCATTCTCAGATTAAGGCAATACTCCTCGGATCATGATTCACCATTTTCTCCTTTAACCGTCTTGAACTCCAAAGCTGCCTATCTTTGGCTTCACTCTCCTTATACCATGATTTGATGTTTGTGGCCTTCATCTCATACCATTCTAATTTGAATGGCCTTCACCTCTTCTACCATCCTTGCGAATGGCCTTCAATCTTCTACCGCCTTTGCGAATGACCTTCACATAGAATGTAACCAAAAAGTCCCCGCGGGCGACCTACTAAAGATTACGAAAAGGAAGATCAAGGAACACATGGATAAAAGATGTCCATTAGTACAAATTAAGTCTACAAAACGTGGGATTTAGATAAGAAAATCAAACATGGCCGTCTAAACCCCTTGTCACGTAAACTCCACTAATACTAGCAATCCACCAACTAAAACCAACTAAAAAATATGTCAAGTGCATTGGTTAAAGCATGCGTAATGGTACAGATCAACGGCCCACACCAAGGAGGAGGCATAGACCACGCCAGATTATGCGAACCACTTCAACACAGATCAAACGGGTTGTACTAGATCATGCGCCCCGCACCGGCACTAGCCCTATAAGCGGCGCGGTCCGTGCCGGTGGTGGTAGAACTATGGTTTTACATACTTTTAGCCTATTTTAGGCCTATTTTTAGGTTAATCCCCTACTACTATATATTGAGGCTTAGTCTACTAGGTTTAGAGACTTTTCATACTCTTTTAGTCTTAGTCTTGTAATTTGGAGAGCATCCTAGAGAGAGACAAATTATCTCTTCTCTCTTTCTTTCCTTTTTTATTTTGCTTTTATCCTATGATTTGAAATTCAAATCTATATTTAAATTCCATGTCTAGGGAGTAGTTTTCCATAGCTTGGGGATAATTGTATTCATGTGTTGGTTAATGCTTTATTGAGATTCTTAGTTCATCCTAAACATTGTGCTTATGATAGTATTGTGACTTGTTCTTTAATGTTATAATTGCATGAATAGTACACTCCATTAGCATACACTCTTGTCTATATTCATATTGGTGCAAATATTGATACCCCCTGGGGAAAAGAAACCTCATATGTGATATGGGTAGCAAGGTCCGGGTCCACGTGGGTGTGTGCACCTAGGTCTTTTCTGAGTTTTATTATTACATTTTAGCACACCAATCTAAGCTAACTATTTAAAGTAATCCAAAGGGTTATGGGTAAATATAGCAAAAAGTGGCAAGCTATGGTTGTAAGAGGTCATAGTGTTATAGATAAGGTGCCTACCTCCATTTGCCACATTTATAGGCCTAGGGAGTAGAGCATTCGTGGTGGAGTGCCTGAGACGTAATCGTACGAGGGAGAAATAAACATACAACAACGGTCAGACCTTGTTGTACTTCCCTAATAATGGAGGCGGCGTCGATGGAAGATTGTATGCGCACCCGACATGATAGGTACGAGGAAGTGTTGACCATCGACCACACTACGTATTATGAGCATTAAATTAGGTTTTCTAAATCTCACATGTGAATGAATCGAGGATCAAAGCATTAAATCAACCATTTTATCAAAGCATTCCCCAAGTGTATAGCTAATATAGTTTACGTACTTTTTACTTTCATGTTCTTAGTTGCTAGTTGAAAAAACCAACCCCCACCTGTTTATTATACAATTTATTCCTAGCAACACGTATGTGTTGACAACCCGGACGTGGTTGTGTGTGATTGATGTTTAGGCCCTAACATCTCCGTGGACATACCCAGGGCTTACCGCTAACTACTCTATTGGTAGCATAGTAGTGTGTTGGAGTAGAATATAAATTTTATCTTTGACCAATCCTCCGCTCGGTTTTAACAATGCCGGGTGGATGTGGGTCACAGTTTATTCCAAAATTTAATAAAAATTTTAATTATGATGAGTTTTAAGGTAATAGAAAGTCTCAGGAAAGGCGGTTTTTCCATAAGCTTATGGATAGTCCACTGGGTCTTTTACCTTAAATGTTGTAATTTTTTATAAAATTTAAATATTGCAATTTATAGGATAAAACAAGTAATAATATGTATTTGAGGGTGAAAATATAAAAATTTATGATATAAAAATATATTTTCAAAAATTCTATATTTTGTATGTAATTTAACAAATGCAGTGTATAAGGTAAAAAATAAGTGGCCTGTACATAAGCTCATGGACAGACCGCCAATCAGGAGACCCACTCTTAAGGTAAAAGCATGCATTCCTTGTCCCAAAACTAGAATATTTTGATTGTCCTCTATAACTTTCGGGAACCCAGGTTTTTTTGTCAACATACTTTGAAAATGAAATGGTTAAGCAAATTGTAGGTCCGATGTTTATGCATAAAATAAAAGTGGATTGTGGTCTGATGAACCTCTTCCTAAGACTTGGACTGATGACACCTTAAATTTATCAAACCACTCCTGGTTGGCTAGGGTTTAATCTAATCTTCCACCTCTGCCATTTGACCAAGTGAAAATATCCTGATGTGTTAATCTCCATGAGTTTATTAGTGATAAGGAATGTGTCAAAGTCATTCATGGAATTAAGATTGGTCTAAGACCAACCCTTATACTCTGTTATACTTCTTATGATATTAAAATCACCAGTTTGGGGAAAACGTTTTTCTCTCCAATAGTGTGGGCAAAAATAACGTGTAACACTATGTGTACCTTTTTAATCTCATCTTAGCACCGGATTGGTGACTCGTCGGAGCCCCTCCATTAGCAAATTGGGAGGTAAGAGAGGGAGGAAGAAGATCATTGTACAGATGGTGAGAGAAGAAAAATTTTAAAAAATAAAATTGGATTTGGGGATACAAATTGAGGTCGTGCATAACCAAATAATGTCGAGCAGAAACCAAAGGAGGATGAGGTACAAAATTGGGATGAGAATGGTGGAAAATAGTGGGATGATGGTCTTATTTTGGATGAAACAGGGCAAAAGGGAAAGGAAAAACATATCGAGAATTGTACGGATAGCATGAAAACAGATCGATTTGAGTTTGAATGGAATAATGTATTGTGCACATATATGTATGGTCATACGAATGCTGAATGCGGAAAAAAACTGCTGCAAGATGTAAAAAGAAAATCAGTGCAGGTCTATATCCCAGTCCATAAAGGGGTTGAAAATATGGGAAAATGGATGAAGGAAAATCAGTGGAAGCAAAATTGATAGTGCTGCAAGGGGTGATTAGGAAGCAGGTTACAAATGGATCAGAAGTGGGGGAATGTAGTGGCAGTAACAGGATTTGGAGGGATAAACCCCCTGGTGGGAAGTAAGCTCATTGTACATTAGAGGTCTTAATAAAAGAGCCAAACACAGTGAGATAAGAAGGCTTTGCCTGAACAATCAAGCTGGGATATTGGCTCTTCTAGAAAAAAAAATCTAAAGAGAGAAAGAGTATGGAGGAATAAAGCTTGGGTGGAACATGTTAACTAACAGTGGTGATGAGAAAAGGGGCTGAATTTGGTTGACCCGGAGACCTGACTATTTTGACATACTGATCTGTAATGAAGAACAGTAGATAAACCTATTTTGCAGAAGGAAAACTGATAACAAAGAATTCTTTTGTACAATTATTTATGGTTTCAGCATAATTAGTAAGAGAGTAACACTATGGAAGTTTCTGAAAGGGGTGGATCAAAGAGATAAGCCATGGTTACTAATTGGGGATTTCAATTTCCCATTAGGGTCTGATGATAGAGTTTGAGGGGTTCCAATTGAAGAAAATGAGTACAGTGATTTTAAAGAGACAGTGGAGCACCTGGATCTTGTGGAGCTTAGAACCACTGGAGGAGTGTTCACATGTTGTAATAGGAGGGCAGATAATAGGATCATGAGCGGAATAGATAGGGGGATCGTGAACAAACACTGGCTGGAAAGTATGAAGGAGGCATTCTGTGAAATTAAATATGTGTTGAATTTATACCATATGCCTATGATAGTATGGTTCAATACAGAATTGATCAACTTTGTAAAACCTTTTAGATTTTTTAATATGTGATCCTTATCTCCACAGTTTAAGAATCTAGTTAGGGGGATTTGGAGTCTGAAGAGGATAGAAAACTTGGATGATCAGTGAAGAGGTATGGAAGGCATTGCAAGGTAAAAAGGAAAACAAAAGTTCCGGGTAAAGATGGGAATTCATGCCATTTTTTCACTGCAACCTGGGAAATTGTAGGCCTGGACATCCTCAAGGCAGTTCAAAACTTTTTTGAAGGAAGACAGCTACCTGGCATATTTAGGAATGCAGTACTAACTCTCATACCAAAAACATCACAGCCCTAAGTACCCTTTGAGTTTGGACCCATTGCTTGTTGTTCTATTATTTAAAATATCATTACTAAAATTATAAGTACTAGAATTGGGGAAGTACTACCAACTGTGATCAGTGACATTCAGGGAGCTTTTGTGAAGGGAAGATTTATTGCACATAATATGGTGTTGGCCCAAGTGCAACTACATAGATATAATGTGGATACTATGAGGCCTAGTTGTGTAGTGCAAATAGACATTAGTAAAGCATTTGATAGTATCAATTGGGGATTTCTAATCAAATGGCTTGAAGAATTAAAGTTCCCTGGTATGATTATAGAATGGATAAAGCACAGTTCTATGAAGTCTGAGTTCTGTCTCTCTGTGAATGAAAGATACTCTGAATCATTTAGTTCTAAGAGGGGGGGGGGGGGGGGGGGGGGGGGGTAAAGCAAGGTGACCCTATTTCACCTTTTCTTTTTGTTCTTAGCATGGAGTATTTTACAAGATTGATGAGAATGGAGATCAAAAATAGAAATGTTGATTATCATCAGAGGTGCAAGAAAGCTGGTATTCAACCTTTCTTTTTGTTGATGCCTTACTTTTGTTCTATGGAGCTAATCTAAAATGTTTGACTGGAGTAAAAGATGTGTTGGAAAGTTTTAGAGATGTGGTGGGATTGGCCATTAATGAGCGTACATCAAAAATCTATTTATCTAGAATGGAGAAGGCTGAGAAAGCAGTACTGGCACAAGTGTTGCAAGTAATAAAGGGTGACTTCCCTATGAAGTACCTAGGACTGCCAATGTCAACAATTAAATAGGGGAAGGAGGATTGTGAATAATTGATTGACATGATATGGAGGAGAATTCAAGGATAGAGTTCAAAATATCTGTCACATGATGGAAAAGTGGAACTAATCAATGGAGTACTGATCGGTATGACTGGATATTGGGGAAGTGTTTTAAGTATACCAGAGAGTATCCATAATATAATCACTCAGCTCTGTACCAGCTACCTATTGGGGATAGAAGAAGATAAAAGGGGATTTACACCTGCAACATGGGAGTCTCTAAGCAAAAGCAAGAAAAAGGGAGGCATGAGACAGAGGGATTCAGGCATTTGGAACAAAGCTGCCATATGCAAGAATTTTTGGGATATCAACTTAAAGAAGGATGTTTTTTGGATCAAATTGGTAAAGAGTACTATTTGAAAGGAGCAGATCTATAAAACTACAAGCATTCAACCTCTCATAGGCCATGAAGAGCTCTGATGAGGCTTCAGATGAAGACCTTTTCTGATCTTAAACATTTCATAAATAGCAAAGGTAAAATTCTAATATCTAGAGTATATGACAGATTAAAAGGGGGTGGAGATGAAAGATACAAATACCAGATGATATGGCACAAGAAGGTACAACCTAAGCACAAGTTCTTTTTGTGGGTATTCTTAAATGGGAAGCTGGCAACAAGGGACAGATTGTAGAGTTTTGGGATTCTAAATGGTGGGATAACCTGTTCTATGTGTGATCAGGCTGAGAAAATACAACACTTGTTTGTAGATTGTGAATTTGGCAAGAAACTGATATCACCTCTGGGAATTCAGAACTGCAAATCTTTGAGAGGGCTGAAGAAATACCTGCTGCAGCTGTCTAAAAGAAGGAATATTGTGATGATGGTTTTAACTGATTCAAGTCTATGTGAATTTTGGCTAAAAAGTAATTGAAGAACATTTTATGGGAAGGAGCTCAGGGCAGAAACTATGGCTTTCCAAGTGAAGACAGATGTGGACGCTTACTTGAAGATGGATGTAGACAGGAGTAAACATAGGAAGTAGATCAATTGTTATTTCCTTTTGTATTTTTGGAGATTTTGGTTGTATAGGCTAGGAGAGAAGGCAAAATTTTGTACTTTTTCGGTGATTATATTATATATGGAAAATCCTTATTACAAAAACCACCAGTTGGGATGATAGGGCAAGTTGTGGTAGTGATCCTAGATTCTAAATGAGCACATAGGGAGGTTCTTTCAGTTCTACTGTGGTAACCATAGATGGCCAATATGTGAAACATAGAATTGAATGGAATGTGTGAAACATGTACATGCAAAAATCTCTCATGTTTATGTATTAATAAAAGCAAATAATTATCTTTCATGAGAATTCAAATAGGCCCATCATCTAGAGTGTGAGCATGATGAAAACCTAAAATATTCAGACATCAATCAAGTTTTGAGGAACATACGAACATATAGGTCGTAAGTTTTCTTCCTTCTGGCTCTTGATTTAATGTTATTTTCTCCAAAAATCATGGAATCCCCTCATCTTTAATACGCTCCTCACCACTTGGCTTTACCGCTGCCGCCACCATAGCAGGTCTAATGCCACCACCACCACCACCACCACCACCATTAATCAATATTAACTTAGTCTCCTATAACACCAATCGCCTCGATTCAAGAAATCTCATAGTTGATAGATCTTCCTTCGAACCAAAGCCCATCATTGAGCACCTTGGGGAACCTGGGTTAGTTTTTGCAATGAATAATGTGACAGGTTAGAGGCTCATCTCAAATGGACGTTAATTGGAAAATTCTCGAGAGCTAGGCCATCTATGGAGAAAATTTGCAAAGATTTTCACACAACAAGATTCAAGGGGCAGCGGACATTCACCTATTACATTGGCAAAAAGTTTTAATTACTTTTGCTTTGCTAGAAGATTACTAGAGGTGATGGCTCCATAAGGTTTGGAAATTTGGTTCCTATTCCATTCGTATGGTCAAATGGGAGCAACATTTCAACCCAGGCTCTGATTCTCCAATTGTGCCACTATGGGTAGCCTGTTACGGCGTTCCACAACAATTTTTTTATTATGAAGAAATGATGAACATTAGCAATTTGGTTGGAACTCCAGTGAAGGTAGATCAAGGCACTCTGAATTGAACAAGGCCACATGTTGGAAAGGTCTGTGTGGAATTGGATATCACTAAACCTAGGCCTTCAAGATTATGGTTGCAGTATAGAGGATTGGGTTTCTAGAAAAGTGTGGAATATAAGAACATACCAGACTATAGCTTAAAGTGCTTAAAAGTTTTGCATCATCAAGCTTCATGTAAGAGTCAGGACAATTAGAAACAAGGTGAAGCTTGGGGACCTTCAACAAAGCAACTCCCTGCATCCAATCCAGGTAATGTATCAACATCACATTTTTGTTTCCAAAAAGATTACCCAGATCTACCGGCCTGTGATTAGGGATCCAACTGTTATGCCTACACTAAATGCTAAATGGAAACAAAAAGAGATTGTGGATATTTTTGGTTTGGAAGATAGCAAAAAAAGTTAATTTTGATGAAAACCACAGGGAGTTGATATCAGTTGTTGACATTACTGGGGAGGAATCATGACAATTAGAATGGAATAGGACACCTAAAAATCACACCAGTGGGAATTATTCAGCTGGTGTGACCATGCCTACTAATGTTTCCCATGAGAATAATGCAGGTACATGTGATATATCAAAAGGATCATCCTCTCATCAAATTAGACAATAGCACAGATTGATGATCAGATTCAAAATTTCACTTATTCAGATCAAAAAGATCATCAGAAAACTAAGGAAGGGGGAAGCAATAGAAAACATACAGTCTGCAAAGGTAAGTTTAGGTATGAAACTTTCATCCCCTGAAACTTTGTTAAAGCCACATTTTGAAATCCTAGATAATGAGGAAAAGCAAAGATAGATAATATGACTTCAAGTCCTAAGATGCAATGGTCTCAGGATAGAAACTCTAAACAACAAGAAGGAGATATCATCGTAGAACCCACTCTTCTAGCTCAGAATATATTTGATAAGTTAATTAATGAAGCTAGTGATAATATGGAAGAAGAATCCGTGGAATCCTTGTTACAGAGTAAAACTCAGAGAAGAAATAAGAAGAAAGAATATACATGTCTGGCTAAAACAGTAGTTACAAGGTCTAGGGTTGATCCTAAAACACTGGTTTAATATGGGATCCTTTAACATATGTGTTTCGAACATAAGAGGGATTAAAAATGAGAGAGCTCAGATTAAATTTAAGAACATAAAAGGGGAAAAAACAGCATTCCTTTATTTGTCATGCTTGAGCCTATGTTAAAATCTGATCAATTGCAATCTACTGCTTTTAAATTGGGTTTTAACAATTATTATAGTGATCCAAGAGAGAAAATTGGATTTTTAGGACTGATGATATTAATATCTCTATTCTTATTGCCCATGATCAGTTTTTTTAACTGAAATTAAGCATGCTTCTTTGTCTTTAGTATGGACTGTTGCATTCATATATGCTAGACATAATTGTACAACTAGATATCCTATGTGGTCTAATCTGTCACAGTACTATACTAGGTCAGTGATGATGATAGGTGATTTTAATGTAATCAGGGAACCTAGTGAGTATATAGTTCAATCCTTACCTAATCTTAACTGTATGTTAAAGAAAACCAATCCATTGAACTTCCATCCATTGGTAACCAATTTACATGGGTTGGGGTAAGAAATCTAGGGAATGTATGGGAAAGATTAGATAGTGGACTGGTTAATGCAAACTTCTTAGATTTTTTTCCTAACACTAGCATCCGAGTAAAAGAAAGATATCTATCTGATCATTCACCTCTGCTTGTTTCATTTGCTAATCTAAATTAATCTTCAGGTCCAAAGACATTTAGATTTCAATCTTGTTGGACGATGCATGATACTTTCTTAGATCTGGTTAATCAAAACTAGAATATGGTATGCACTGATTTTGGAATGTTAAAGTTTTCAACAAAACTAAGAGGATTGAAAGATGCTTTAAAGGATTGGAACAAAAATGTCTTTGGAAATGTTCATGACACGGTAAAATAAGCAGAAGAGGATGTCTTAAAAAAGAACTAATGTATCAGCAGAATAATAATGCTAATTCTAGGTCAAAACTTCATAGAGTACAAGCTAAACTGACTCAAGCTTTAAAAAGAGAAGAAGTTTTTTTGAAGCAAAATTCTAGGGTTAAATGGCTGAAACTAGGATATTCTAACACTATATTCTTCCATGCATCTGTAAAGTCTAAGCATGCTATGCAAACCATCTCATAAATTAAAAATTCATAGAACTAGTGGATTAAAAATCTAGATGACATTGGTGCTGAAGGTGTGAAGTTTTATTCTGAACTTTTAACTGATAACAATACTGACTTGGATGGTTCGGGCTTTGTCTCATTGTTACATGATATACCTAAATTCATCTCTGATAAGGTGAATGAGGACATCATGAGAACAATCACCATAGATGGACTTAAAAGATATATTTTTAACATGGATGGTGTAACCGCACCTTAGCCAGATGGATTCCCAGGTAACTTCAATACTGTTTGTTGGGATATCATATCAAAGGACTTGTTAGATGCTGTCAATGAATAATTGTTAGGAGTTCCCATTCCTAGAGCCATTGCAGCTACTTCATACTTTTGATACCTAAAAAATAGATCAATTCACCATTTAATGACTACAGGCATATAAGCCTTTCAAACTTTTTGAATAAAATTTCTCTAAGGTCTACACAGAGAGGCTTAAGCCCATAATGCCTCAACTAATTTCACCTGAAAAATCTGCATTTGTTTAGGATAGGGAATTAGATGACAATGTGTTACTGATGTAAGAGATGATACAATTTTTTAATAATAAAAAAGGGGGCTTTAATGTAAGTTTTAAACTTGATATGATGAAGGCATTTGATAGAGTGCTTTGGTCTTTTTTTAAACTCTCTTCTTTTAAAAATGGTTTTTCATGGTCTTGTAGTCAAAAACATAATGGGCAATATTGCTGCAATATACTTCTCCGTCCTAGTTAATGGCAAACCTTTTGGTTTCTTCAAAGCTTCACGAGGCATTAAACAAGGAGAACATTTATCTCCTTTTTTTTTATATTGTTAACTGAAGCTTTTTCAAGAAATTTAAAAGACTTGTATTAACAAAACATGATTGATTACTTCTAGTTGCCAAATTCAATCTGTAAAGTCACTCATCTCAGCTTTGCTGATGATACAGTGGTTTTCCTTAAGGCTAGTAGAACAAGTCTTCAACAAATAATAGAAAAACTTCTATTATGGCAAAACAAATGGTTAAATCAAGTTGGTAGACTAATTTTGCTGAAATATGTTCTCTTAGCTATTCCCCTGAACATTTTAACAGCTTCTAAACCTACTAAGGGGATAATAGACAAGTTACATGACCTTTTTGCAAAATTTTTGTAGGGAAATTCTGAATATGGAAAAAAAAGGAATTGGAGAAGTTGGAAAAACTTTTGTTATCCATATATGGAAAATGGACTTGAAGTTAAAAATCCCCATATCATTGTTAAAAGTTTCTCTTTAAAACTTTGGTGGAAGTTGCAAAAAGGAAAATCCCTCTGGTCTGATTTCATGTGGTCTATGTCTGATTCTTTAAAAATATCTAAGACCTGGCGCATGATTAAGGAGGTTGATGAAACAACAGATGAAAATTGCTATGTTCAAGTAGGAAAAGGTGAGGTATCCTTTTAGCACACAAATTGGTTACACAATACAAATAAATTTAGTGTGTGGGATGTTCAACATCCTTTGTCTTATCCTGAAATGACAATTGCTTCTTGGTTTATTTGGTGTGAGAGAAATAAATGAATCTATGACAATCACACACCTAATATGCTTTGTACATTTAAGAATGTCATAGATACTATCAGGATTTTGATCCATATTAGTGGTTTAAAATGGAAAAACTCAGATAGAGATCGGATATATCCATCTCTACTGTCTTTTGCACCATTTGATACAGGTTCAAGATTCAGAAAGCAAACCATAGTGCATTGGAAGTTACCTACACAAGTTTTCAAGCTTAATACAGATGGATCTTCACTTAAATCCAAGACAGCTGGAGTAGGAATGGAAATAATGGATCAACAAGGCAAAGTTTTGATTGCAAAATCTCAGTATTTAGAGGATATGGAGAGTCTGGAAGCTGAAATTACAACTCTGATTATTGGACTGCAAACAACCTACTTTCATGAGTTTAATGACATTCAAGCTGAAGTGGATTCTTTAATGATGCTTAACATGATTAGAAAGACCTATAAGATCCCATGGAGATTCATCTCACTACTCAGAACCATATGGAGCCTTGTAGGTGAAATCTCTATCTCTTTTTCTCATAACTACAGGGAAGCAAACTATGTAGCTGATGCTTTAGCTAAACTAGCAAGTTCCACTAAGAATTCTGCACCTTTTACTCATGATTCTTTGCCACAAAATGTTAAAGGATTAGTCATGCTTTATGCCATAGAGTTCCCATACATTAAAATTTCATGAATTTTGCAAGGCATTAATATTTTTCATTTTGCTTGGAAGGTAGAGGTCAGAAGCTGGAACATAAATGACCTGGATATTGTCTGATCAGTTTTTGGAATTGGATATTCAACCATGGAAAATGGGGACGATGGCTGCTCATTCTTTGGACTATGATGCTTAACTAAGGAGGATTGGTATTTTGCTTGATCAGTTCTGATTAGATGCTGAAACATGGCCGGATTGAAGGCAGGCTGATATGCTTTTGGATAGCAACATACTCAGGAAGGGAGTTGATAAACGGAAGCTGCAAGGCTTATTCTATAGTATATTACTTCTGGCAAAATGATATGCAAGGGGCTAAAATGGAAGGCCACCTCTTTTTATTAACATGGGGTGTGGAGATGAAAAATGGGAGGTTGTTTTAGACCTCAAAATTGGGGGTAGGTCATTACTATTGCTAACATGGGATATGGTGGCAATAGGAATGGAACTCATAGTTCATATGAAATGTTTGTGTAGTATACCACGTTTTCCACGATGTACACATGTCTTTGGATCTTCATTGATTATATTTTTTCCTAAGGTCTGGGGAACCTAATAAAATATCCCCCTCACCCTTGGTGAGTTTAATTTTTTATTTTTTAAACAATCACGTTTGGAGAGATCCTATTTAGGTTCCAAAATAACCAAAATTTCAAGCTTATGAATCTATATTAACTTTTTTAAGTCTCATTAGGCCTTTTTTCATACCTCCGATGTTCCAAGATAAGAGTTTACAGATCATGGGAAACATTAATTTTTTCTCTTCACGAATTATTATCAAATTAAGAGACTAAAAGAAGCTTCTACTAGACTGAGTGGATTCAGATGTACCTGAATTGTTGTTTGTTAGAATATGACTTGAATATAAATCCTTTTATGTTTTGGATTTATTATTGGGTAATTCCAAATCCGTTAAGACCTAGGATTAGGACAGTCCTATTCCATTCTTGTTTAGGATTTTGTCCTATCCCATTCTTGTTTAGGATTTTGTAGTTTGGGAGATCTATATAATCTCTCATATGGTTCTATTTTATAATGTGCCTGAGATTTGAAGACATTTGTTTTGGTCTAAGAAAAATATCTCTTGAGTCTTTTAATAAAATATGTTCCCATTTTGTGGAAGGCTAACACATTGTTAGTGAACCACATAAAATTCCCCATGTTCTTATTTAATTATTTGTTCATTAACTTCACCCGTCATAACAAACTGGTATCAGAGCTGGTGATCGATCAAGATAACGAAAAAGGTGTTGAATATGAAGATTGATAAATTCACTAGGAGAAACAATTTCAGTCTATGTAAAATCAAGATGTGATCCCTGTTGAAGAAACATGGATTGTGGGTGTCCCTCTCTACAAAAGGAAAGAAAGAAGGTGTCGATGACGAAGAATTGAGCAGCCTGGAGGAGAAGGCTCACTCAACTATCATGTTATGCTTAGCTGATAAAGTCATCACCGAAGTCGTTGATGAAGAATTTGCTGCTGGTCTGTGGTTGAAGTTAGAAAGTCTATATATGACAAAATCTTTAACCAACAACTTGCTCTTGAAGCAATGCATGTTCATATTGCGCATGCGGGAAGGTACATCTCTAATGGATCATCTAGAACAACTAAATACTATTATGTTAGATTTGTGTGATATTGAAGTTAAAATAGATAATGAGGATGCTGCTTTGATTTTGTTGGTATCTTTAGCTCTGTCATGTGAGAATTTCATTTATTCCTTCATTGTTGGGAAATATAGTCTATCTCTAGAAGATGTTAGGTCTTCTCTTCATACCAGAGAGGTTTGCCATAAGGCATTTGGCTCTAGTACGAAAAGTTAGGCGTCAGGGTTGGTTGTTACTTGGAAAAAAGGATCGGGGAAATCTAGTAATAAGAAGTCAAAATATTCGAATTCTAAAGGTCTTAGTAGTAACGATATACTCCCTTTGTCCCACCATTAATTGCGTAATTTGACTTTTGAAAGTCAACTGTATCAATGTTTAACTATTAATATCTTTACTTATGTGAGTAAAACAATTTCTAAAAAAATATAATATAAAAATACATGTTATGATGAATCCAACGATATAAAATATGATAATAACCTTATATATATAATAATAAAATTTAATAGTCGAAGTTGGATTTATTTTACTCCCAAAAGTCAAATTAAACAATTAGTGGTGGGACGGAGGGAGGATGTAACTACTGTAAGGAGAAGGGGCATTGGAATGTCCAAAGAAAAAAAGGCTGCAAGAAAAGAAGGAAGGCTCTACTACTTTGGCAGAAACTGATGGTAACTCTGAAGAAGATTTATCCCTAGTTGCAAACGATGAGTCACATTATAGAGATGCGTGGATTCTTGACTCCGAGGCATCGTACCATATTTGTCCATACAGGGAATGGTTTTCAACGTATGAGCAGATAGATGGGGGCAGTGTTTCTATGGCCAACGATGTTGTTTGCAAGGTGGTTGGAATTGGATCAATCAGGATAGAGACTCATGATGGTACATTCTGTATCTTGAATGGGGTTAGGCATGTTACAGTGATGACAAAGAATCTGATATCACTGAGTCTTGTTAATATTCAGGGTTTTAGTTTCCAAGGCGAAGGTGGAGTTATGAATATCTGTAAGGATTCAAAAGTGGCTCTCAAAGGTATAAAGCATGTACCTTACATCTTTTACTAGGTTCCACTATGTTAAGTTTCGCTGCAGTTGCTTCATCTAAAGTTAAGAAAGAGGATATAACCAAACTCTGACATATGAGACTTGGCCATATTGGTGAAAAAGATATGAAAATTCTATCAAAAGGGGATCTTGTTTGTGGGAACATGATGCGGAATCTAGAGTTTTGTGAGCATTGTGTGTTTGAGAAGCTTCATCACAGCAAGTTTCCAAAGGGTGTCCATAGGACAAAGAGTACACTTGATTATATCCATTCTGATTGTTGGGGTCCTTCCCCAGTTGAATTTATTAGAGGTCACAGGTATTTTGTGTCGATGATTGATGATAATTCAAGGATAACTTAGGTAATAATGATGAAACATAAGAGTGAAGCTTTCAATAATTTCAAGCAGTGGAAGGCTTTGATGGAATATCAAGCTGGGAAAAAGATCAAAAGGCTGCGAACTGATAATGGTCTGGAATTTTGTTTTTATGAGCTTAATGATTTCTGCAAGAATGAAGGGATTTCTTTCCATCATACTATCACGGATACTCCACAACAGAATGGGGTAGCCAAACAAATGAATCAGATGTTGTTGGAGAGAGTGAGGTGTATGCTCTCTATTGCTGGATTAGCAAAAAGATTTTGGGCATAAGCAGTAAATACATCATGTTATTTGATTAACCTTGGACCACATATAGGTATTGACTGTAAAACACCTTATGAGGTGTGGTTTGGTAAGCATGTTGATTTTTCTTTGTTGAGAGTTTTTGGCTCTATAGTTTACTATCATGTAAATAAAGGTAAATTAGAACCTAGAGCTAAAAAGGTTGCATGTGTGGGTTTTGGGAATGGGGTTAAAAGCTATAG
The DNA here is from genome assembly GCA_037428765.1 of Rubia yunnanensis. Classification (NCBI taxonomy): domain Eukaryota; kingdom Viridiplantae; phylum Streptophyta; class Magnoliopsida; order Gentianales; family Rubiaceae; genus Rubia; species Rubia yunnanensis. Next base: position 46,853,705 of record CM075067.1, on the reverse strand, counting down.
AATATGGTCACCCTCTGAAAATCTAATTATACTAAGTAGGAGTGTAGTTTTAGATGAACATTCTATGCTTAACTCCACTGTGAAGTCCATTGTGGCATCAGCTAGTAGTGATGCTGATGAACATGTGGAGCTGCAAGTCACTCACCATGAGAGTGAATCACAACACCAAGGTAGAGAATATCAACATGTAGCTCCAGATATGTCAGAGTCTTCAAGCCCTCAAGTGCATCATCAAAGCATAGCTACAGATAGAGCTCAAAGAGTTGGATTTGGTCCTCCAAAGATATATGATTTTGAAGATATGATTACTTATACAATGGAAGTTGCTGAAGAGGTGGACTTGCATGAACCATCCACCTACAGAGAATCTATCTTAGGTAGTGAGTATGCTCAATGGCTTGCTGCAATGGGAGATGAGATGGAGTCACTAGATAGAAATCAGGATTGGGAGCTAGTCAAATGTCCTAAGGAGAGGAAGATTGTCACTTGTAAATGGGTCTTCAAGAAGAAGGAAGGAATCTCACATGTTGAGGGGATAAAGTATAAAGCTTGGTTGTTACAAGAGGGTTCACACAAAGGGAAGGGGTTGACCATAATAAGATTTTCTCACTAGCGGTCAGAGATACTTCAATTAGGGTGCTACTTGCGATAGTTGCACATCAGAATATCGAACTTGAGCAACTAGATGTGAAGACAACTTTCTTACATGGGGAGTTGGAAGAAGAGATTTATATGACTCAACTAGATGGATTCCAAGTTCCTGGTAAGGAAGATTTTGTTTGCAAGCTGAAAAAAGTCCTTGTATGGACTAAAACAGTCACCTAGGTAGTGGTACAAGAAGTTTGATAGCTATATCATTCAGTTGGGATACAACATGCGTTTATATGATTGTTGTGTGTATCACAACAAGCTGGACAATGGTTTGATGGTTTATCCAGTCCTGTATGTAGATAATATGCTCATAGTTGCAAAGTCTAAGTCTATATTCAAAATTTGAAGCTTCTCAGTGTTGAGTTTGAGATGAAAGATTTGGGTGTTGCGCAAAATATTCTAGGGATGGAGATTTATAGGGAAAGAACTCAGAGGAAACATTTCTTATCATAGAAAGGTTACATTCAGAAGAAATTTTCAAGGTTTGGCATGTTATCAACTAAACTTGTAGATACTCCTACTGGTGCAAATAAATATCTATCTTTTGTATTTGCACCGCAATCTAAAGCTGAGAAGGACTATATGTGTCAAGTCCCATATGCTAGTGCAGTAGGAAGCTTGATGTATGCCATGGTTTGCACTAGACCAGATCTTGCACATGTTGTTAGGGTTGTCAGTAGATTCATGGGGAAACGTAGGAAAGAACACTTGCAAGAGGTGAATAGGATTTTTCGTTACCTTAGAGGTACATCTGATGTTGGTCTCATTTATACGGGTGATGCTCAGTGTTTAGTTGTTGGTTATTCTGATTCTGACTATGTTGGAGTTGTTGATAGTAGGAAATTGATGACTGACTATGTATTCACTCTTGGTGGTTCTATTATTAGATGGAAGGCAACTTTGCAGACTACTGTTACTTTATCGGCAGAGTACATGACGTTGACAGAAGCTGTTAAAGAGGGGATATGGCTGAAAGGATTTGTTAGCAATCTTGTTTTATCATGATCGGGCGATTGTGTATTGTTATAGCTTGAGCGCAATATGTCTGGCCAAGGATCAAGTCCACCATGAGCAGCATATAGATTTGAGATATCATTTCTTGAGAAGTGAGGAAAGGATTAAAGTGATGAATTTAGATACAACTGATAATGTTTCAGATATGTTCACCAAACTGGTTCCTCAGGGCAAGTTCAAACATTTTCTGGACTTGTTAAATGTTCTGAGTTGTTAATCTGAGCCTGGGGGCCTTCTGGGGTAGAGAGAGTCATGATACATCTGGAAAGTTTTGTTGTATCTGGTATCATCCGGTATCTGCCATCAGTTATCTATCTCGGGGGAGAGGATTCAAGTTAAGGTGAAGATTGTTTGAATATGAATTGAATCTGGATCCTTTTCTATTTTGGATTTATTTTTGGGTAATTCCAAATCCGTTTAAGACTAGGATTAGGATAGTCCTATTCCATTCTTATTTAGGATCTCGCAGTTTTGGAGATCTATATAAACTATCTTCTGGGTCTATTTTGTAATGTGGCAGAGATTTGAAGACATATGTTTTGGTCTGAGAAATATCTTCTGAGTCTCTTCATAAAATAGTTTTTCTATTTTTTTCACGTAGCAAACTCATTGTTAGTGAACCACGTAAAATTCTCCGTGTTCTTCTTTAATTCTTTGTTTATTAACTGCACCCGCCATAACATTGTTCATTACCTTTGTGGCTGAAGATATAGACTGTAGTTGATTTTGACCTGCTCCTTGACTTTCAGTTTGACCTGTAGTATAGTCATCTACTTCATGAGCTGCTCCTGGATATGTAGTAATGAGATCAGTTGCATGTTTAGTATGTTTGGCTGCAACCTTGTTTTTTTGTTATTCTCTATGTTGAACAAGTGATGTGTCACTTTATCCATTTGTTTTTCATTGTCCATCTCTTGGTCTAATTGGGTCAGGTAGTAAACATAATGCTGAAAGCATTTGGATCCTTTGTCAATCTCTCTATGTCTATAACCCTTCGGTGGTTCTAAGGTTTGCCTTTAAGGAGATCTTCAAGAGATTTCCAGTTATTATAATTCCTCAATGGTTCACTGGTTGTCCTCTTATAGGCAGTTGCTGATTTAGGAGTCTTTAAAATCCATCCAAACTTTGGCTTAGTAGTTGGGGTGTTATTGTTAACTGTTACGATCACTTCAGTGAGTTTAAAAAGGTCTTTGGTATCCTGAAATATTTCTTTCTCTTCATCAGAGTCTATTTTACCCCTAGGTGTAGTAAGAAGAATAAAGTGTCCCATATGTTTCCATGCTAACTAGGTAGCTGCTACTGGTATGGGGTCATTATCTTTACTACCCTTGCTTCCTACAACAACATGTTTGGTTTGGCTGCCCTATCTCCCTAGTGCTCTACAGGAATTTTCATTCCTAACTTACATTCAACCTGAGAGTGCCCTATCCTAGAGAATCTTATAAAATAACTAGCATGATCCTCATATGAAATGTTATACCATTTGCTATTAGATTTATAGCCTAGACAGATTATGTTAGGGAAATGACCAGTAAGGTTCATTTCAATACAATGACATAGGGTCGATGGTCTTGTCATATACATAGTGGGTGGGTGCGCAAATATTAACTCTCCTAATATGCTAGCTATGTGAGGGATTGAATGTGGGTGAAGAAAATAAGTTGGAGGGAATTCGACTGTTACCCAGATTGGTACTATCTGAGGCTCTTCGTTGACATCAAAATTCCTCGTCCACTTGAGAACCTTGATGAGTTGTTCACCAATGTTCTAATTCCGTTTAATCCAGCAGCATTGTTTATCCTTTTCGATTTTGAACTTAATGAAGACATGGAGGTGATCTAGGGTCATGATTATTGGGTCACTTTTGAAGCATATTCATTTGAATTTTTGCCGGATAAAATCAAGTGTTGGTCTTCCTTTGGAGAACTTACCAATGAGGTTTTTTTTAAAAGGCTTGGAAATCTTATCAATCTCTTCATCATTGAAGATGACTGCAATTTCTCCCTTAAACTCAGTAGTCGACTGGAGTTGAAGTTTCGTTTTAGGATTGTTGAGTATCTGGAATGTGTTTTTAGGTTTCCTGCCATCTAGGCATAAGATGGTGGGCTCTCGCCGAGAGGCGGGGCTGCCACATGATTAGAGATGAGAGTTTGCTGGCAGGAGTATGATGGTTTGGTAGTTGCAGGTTATCGTTGTGGCGGAGAGTAGGTTGTGTTAAGACCGTTGGCGGTGGGGTTGGGAAAGTAAGAGAGAATAACGTAGAGAGAAAAGAGAGAATCGGTGCTAGATTTTGTTATGATTTCAGTATGTATTGCAAAGTATCTACTTATACAAGATAAACATAACTCCGATAAATCCTAATCCAAGTCAATCTAGGCCTAGCCCAATTCCACTAAATGAGTTCTAAACTCAATTCCAGTACAGTATAATTATTATACGACCTCCTAGCCAAATGATACTCTAAGTGAAAATTCAAAGTCAAACATCAAAGTGAATTATGTGACATTAATGAAAATACCAAAACACTAATCACCTTCCTTAAAAAGTATAACTAACAATGAATATATTAGTCATTTTTCTAATGCCACATAATTCTCTTTGATGTTTTCACTGAGAATATCATTACTCTTTCTTTTTATCCAATTTCATGCTTTGTGGGTCGTTGCGGCATATCTCTTCGCCTTCTTCCACAAAAACTACTTGTTTCTCAATCTTCTTTCCCTATCTCCCCACAACTATTTATTTTAATTGGTCTTTATGTTATTGAATAAGTGTGAATCTACACATTAGTTTTATTTTTCGACCTGATTGATTGGATCGATGTGTTCATGAAGATAACTCGATTTAGTTATTTGCGTCGATGTATTGTTCTCCATCTACTTGTACATATCGTGTTTTTATTATTTTGTTTGTGCTTTATTTTTGGGTTCCATTAATTTGGGTCTTACATATTATGTTTTTCAAGGTGTTCACAATTTGGACAACATATATCGGGGTTGGATCATGTGGTATTACAGTTGTTGAAAATTCATGTTTGGCATCGTGATATTGATGCGTGATACACTCCTCTTTACCAAGTGGTCATGATATTCGCAGGAAGCAAGTTAATATCTCTGAGGATGATGTTACAATTTTTATTGGATCTCTAATCTATAATAATACAGACGATCAGTCTAATTGACATGTAATTTAGGTATCCTCTCAATATGTTAGTTATTTCTAGATGATAGTTAGATTGAATGTCAATTTCACTCATTGTAATCGTCGTTGGGCATTTTTTCCAGCATCTTTGAAGGATTTTTTTTAAAAAAATCATGCTTTGTGTGTGACCCTATAGGTTCAGTCATAATAAGTTGCAAGCTCAATATAATTAACGCTAGCTGATCGGAATCAGTTTTCATCTTAACATTCTGATCACTCAAAATAACCGAATTAATTATCTCTGTTATTAATTCTTAAAATATATTGTGAAAAATGTATACCTGAATTAATTATCTCCATAATTAATACTTAAAATATATTATGAAAAATGTACATTGACTAAAGGACACTATTCCAAGAAGATCCCCCCTTTTTAAAATTAGCTTATTCAGACCAATCAGCTATTTCCATTTAGTATTTCATTTTATTAAACCACTATTTAGTTCCAAAGATCAATTCACTTGTTACCGAAAACCTCAATAAGACAATTGAAACGGGGACTAAGTTCCCACCAATTTGCCCCGTTCAAACGCTCAACATATTATAATATTAAAATAAAAGACCTTTTCATTACTCCCTCTTTCCCAGCCTTTTCTACAGAAAGACAAAAGGCTGGACAAAATTTCAAGTGGGCCCCAATTGTAAGTCCACGTCAGCTTTTGGGCCCGGTTAGTAAAAAAATAAAGAAACAAATATGATGAATTACAGTAATCTTTTCCTCCATTTTTTACAGTCTGGGTGAGTTTCCTGCGTGAAAAATGCGCCAAACTCCAAAAAGTTACAATTGTCACCCAAAATGGGGAACAATAAAATCCTTAAAAAATGAATACATCCTCCCAACAAATACCGGAAGCCCTCCTCTTATATATATTTAGCATACAAATAAAATCCCCAAACACTACTCCACTTCAAACCCTACTTTACTACTTATACATTCTACTGCAGTAGCAACCAGACTTTCCCTCTTCTCCAAAAACCCCCTAAAATCACAAAGAAAATGCGAATTATTAGGGGGAACCCTCAGATTTAGGTAGAGCACATCATGGAGCCCTTCAAAGCATCCTGAAGAAGCTGCTTGCTCCTATAATTATTGGCATCTTCTCTTTCATCACCAGTTTTTTCCGAGGTACATGCAGGGCAACAACCTGACGAACGAGCAAAGGCTACAACTGGGGGAATATATTTTGGCACATCAAACAAATGGGAAGATTAAGCATACGAGGAGGGAAGAGGCAACAACTCTTTCCAACATCTCAATACGGACTGTGAGCACAATCTGGGTGAAAGAGAAAAAAATGGAAGGGAAACAACCATGACTTAGCTTAATCAGTAGGGGGCGCATAAACCCTTTCAGATTTCTTTTTGGCCCTGTCTTGGTGACAAAGTTCTCTTAACTCGGGGATTAACAAATACAGCATCTCACTGGAGCCTTTGCATGTGTCATCGGAGCAACTGGACTCCGTTGAAGCTCCACCAACGACCAAGGCCACACCGAACAGTGAGTCGGGTCGACAAAACTTTGTGAAGGATCGGATTTGAGACCTATCACAGTACTCCGCCGAATGGACACCAGCCGGTGCCGTCGAGTCCACACAACCCACCGTCGAGTCAACACTTGTCGCAGCAGATCGACGTTTTCCATACCCAGGCTCCATTTTTTATGGCAATAGGGGCCTTTTCAAACCGTCGTTGGTGCCGGGAGAGATCAGATCTAGGGTCCAACATTTGAGAGGCATCTCCGGCACCGGTAAAGCTTCCACGGTGGTGTCATACCTTAGAACGGATGTGGCATCATCCAATCTCTATGCCGGGAACGAATTTAGAAGGGCTATAAGTGCTAGAAACATAACATTTTGAACAGCAGGGGCAAGAATCGTCAGAGGAGGAGGGGAAGGCTTCCATGGGAAGCCGATTTTAGTATTGGAAAGGGGGAAAATTGAAGAACAGAGCACAAAAGAAGGAAGGGAGGATGTTAGATCTAGAGTTTTTTGGTAATGGGGTAGGCCTGTCAAATGGGTTAATAGGATCAACCCATTATGCAAACCCATTTAACTCATTATCCAATGGATCTTTATCCAATTAATCCATTTATTAATGGGTCATAATGGGTTGGATTATAAATGAGTTTGATCATTACATGGATAACCCATTGGGTAACTCATGAGATAACTCATATGACCCAATTAGTTAAAATATATTATCCAATAAGTCATTATGTAACTAACCCAATAAGTTATCATTCAATATTTTCTTCTGATTTGGGTTACAAGTTGTCATTATCCAATGTGATCAGATATTAAATACTCATTAGTTTTTGGGATTGGGCGGGATGAGAATAATTATGTTAATGAAAAATTTTAATCTCAATGGGTCTCATATTATATTCAATGGGAACCTAACAAATACCCAATAAATATCCAAAATTACCCAATTAAATGCATGTGTAATATTTAACATAAATATTACTATAATTCACAAATTATACAAATTATAATTCACAAATTATTCGAGCTCAATCTCGTACAATATTCGAGTTCGTACGATATTCGAGCTCGTACAATATTTGAACTCAATTTCGTATAGTATTCGAGTTCATACAAAATTCGCACTCAATCTCGTACAATATTCGAATTCGTACAATATTTGAGTTCAATCTCGCACAATATTTGAGTTCGTACAGTATACGAGCTCAATCTCGTACAGTATTTGAGTTTGTACAATATTCGAGTTCAATCTCGTACAGTATTCGAGTTCGTACAGTATTCGAGCTCAATCTCATACAATATTTGAGTTCGTACAATATTTGAGTTCAATCTCATACAGTATTCGAGTTCATACAGTATTCGAGCTCAATCTCATCAGTATTCGAGTTCGTACAGTATTCGGGTTTGTACAGTATTTGAGCTCAATCTCGTACAGTATTCGAGTTCATACAAAATTCGAGCTCGTACAGTATTTGAACTCGATCCTATTAGGGAAAAATTAAATCATTCGTATATAAACTTGTGAAAATTTAGTTATATTGTGATATGAAATTATCCACGCGTCACCCATTACCCAACCCAACTCAATCCACCCAAAATTATCCAATGGGTAACCCATTATCCAACCCAAATAAACCTAATAACTACAACCCAATTGTATCCATTAACCTAATGTGTCATTATACAATAAGTCTTATCCAATAAGTGAAAATAGTGTTGGGATGAAAGCTGTAATAATGCATTCCAATTGAATGACAAAATCACGCTTGGATGATTGTGGTCAAACTTTTCTTGGATATCGATGTGAGTCGCGTTACGTACGCTTTCCTTAAAAAGTAATTCGACCCAGTTACTGCCTTGGGTTACACGAATTCTCCTCGAGGATAAAACAATCGAAAATACCCTCTTGATCTAGGCTTGAAACAAGAGAAAGGCTTTGAGTGTAGTATTTTGGTTACAGAGTAAATTTGAAAATTCTAAAATTTTTACTTACTTTTTCTGTGAATGCATACACATGTATATATAGGAGATGTTCTGAAAAGACACTACCCATCGTGAAATGTGTAGGTTATAGGTCACCATGTTTATGATGCGCTAGTCCGATACAATTGTAATACAATGCATCTTTCTACAAATGATTATATTTTCCACATACAATGTATCTCAGTTGTCAGAAATAAATTCTAAAACAACGCATCTTTTTACATAAATGATTACATTTTCCACATCTTGTGTACCGTAGTTATCAGAATTTTAATAAACTCTGAATTGTGTAGTTTTCCACATGACAATGCAGTAAGTTGAGCATGCCGCCAACACTGCATCCCGTACACATCCTTAGTTCCTCCTCATCCTTTCAATGAAGGAGTCAGACACTATACACCACCACCGTTATAAGTATGTATAAATACGGATGTAGATAGAATGATGTAACTTTCCACAGAAAGGATAATACATGTTAGTCTTACCATAATTTAATACATATCCTAGAACTATAAGCTCGTAAATAGTTTATACAAGTGTGCACTCCGCACCACCAAACTTGTTTTAACATCCCGAGCTCACAACTGCTCGAATCCAATTATACTTAAATAGACTTGTGTTTCATAAAACACCAACAAATAGTATATGGATAATGGTTATCCAACGGGTGACCCGATCCGTTTGACGGGCTTATAGTGGGGGAGGAAAAGAGAAAAGGTTTGAGAGATTGGAATGAGTGGAATCAAATATTCAAGAGTGATAGTGGAAAATCACGAGAATTTGCACTGTCCAATGTGTTCTGATTGATTTAATTTGACGATGTGGGTGGTGGAGTAAATGAAGAGTTCGTTGGGTTTAAAATGAAGTGGTTGAGTTTTGAATTCTGAATTAGGAAAATGGATTAAAAACCAGGTTCAGTAAGTAGGTGGGTGTGTTATTAATTGAGTTTAAGTATTGAAAAAGTCTGTAAATTGATGAAATTATCAAGGGCCGTTTTGGTAAATCAAATGATAAATTTTGCCAAATGGGGAAGTTTTCAATTTGTGCAAAAATGATTAGGACAATTCAAATAGAAATTTGTACAGAAATAATTGGGATGGAGAGAGTAGTTGAAATCTTATGAATGAGAAAATTGACTATTTTTTGGCAATTTGCTCATTGACAAACATGCACAAAATAAAGAGAAATGAGAACATGGACTCATCATTTACCTGGACACAATAGTATAGTGGTAGACAGAAGAAAAGCATTTGACATGGCCTAAGAAATGAGAACTTTGATTCAACATTTAGATTACATTTGAATACAGCAAAGATCGATAAAAATAAAAATAACATTAAAGAGAAGACAGATCGAAACTGGAAGACGCATTCTTCCTTATTCGTCATCCATGCTTGTGGGACGAATTAATCAGAAGTTGGGGCATTGACGAGCCCTTCATAGAATTGTCCAGGGTCCAGATATGTCTCCATCCTCACCACCTTATTGTTCTCATCTTGCTGTTTCAATAACATAAAGTGTCGTTCTATACTCAAAACACAGAGTCTTTATTTTAAATCGATTAACCGTTAAATAAAGTCATTTTATAATTGATGCCATCAATGGAATGATTTGATGTTTACTTTTATTTACCGATGGCAATTTATAAACAATTATACGCTAACCCTAAAAGTTATTAAAATGAAGTTTTTATAATTGGTAACCGTTAATTGATCTAACATGACACTTTCTCTTCCAACAAAGTTAATTAAGGGCATTTACCGAACAAAATTTACAAAGTCAAACAACAGTGAACGGACAATTTTAGTGAAAGTAAAGATCAGGAAGAGTAATAACGAGAGGGCGAGAAGTACCTGGAGAGAGGCTATACCAAAAAATTCAACGAGGCCTCCATTTGGGGGGTACTCCTTAAACGGCCCCTCCATGTATGCCCAGTGCCTGTACTTGAAAACAGCCATAGGTGGTGGTGAATACACCTTAAGAATCTCCCCCGCGAATCCCCGCGGAAATGCAGCCATGAAAATTCTCCCAGCAGACTCTGCCGTTTCTTCCTCTGGATCATAAATCCGAAAACGCTTCGGCAACTGCGTCTCCAGGAACACATTGTAACTCCCCCCATGCTGCGCTACTTCATCCCAACAGTAAGCCTTCCTTCCTGAAAACATGGTCAACTTCAAATCAGACATACACCATTTCAAATCACCCAAAACCTCATCACTATTCATCCCACCATTAACACTCAGCAAGAACCTCTTGGTATCCACAGTTACGCATTCATCGGGATTGGCTTTCTGGACCAGCTCCATTTCGAATGAAAACAACAGCCTCTGCACTTTCTCTTCAACGGATCCAATCGGCCATTCCTGCTTTCATATGTATATGCACCAAAACTAAAGATCGCCAAGTTCAGAAAATTATATCATCTACTCAAATGATTTTACCTACCTGGGCTCGGCCTTCTTCGAAGAGCTTGTTGACAGCATCGTAATTCGGAGGGCCGAACCTCCAGGTAGTGTTCTTGAGATCATCTTCGCTCAGGTTATCCCTGTATTTGTCAAGAGATGGAGACCCCATTTTTTCGGTGCTCAGTTTGTTGTTTTCTGATCGCTAATTATTGGTCTGTTTATGTACTAATTGGTTCGAGTTGTTGACTTACCAAAATGTTCCAAGTTGGAATTTAATATCATTAGAAGCGGAATCTGGCTGCCAGCTTTGACTAATCCAATAAAGGCCTGCAGTAATAAAGAATAGACAAGTGCAGTTTTAGTCCAACTTTGAACTTTGAAGTATGAACTTGTGAGTGACACTATTTGTTTTCAAACATTGCAGGCTTGCAGCATTTAAACTTTTAGGCCAGCAATCTTTTTTGATTATGACCAATTAGTATTCCTTCAACTTGAACTAACTGAAGGTTGAATGGGTAAGTGTCCTCGGAAAAATTACCGGACCAATCAATCTGGTGGAAGCCACTCTTAGTGGAAATAGTTTTTTTTTGTGTGACTAGGTTTGCCTGCAGCGGGCTGGCAATATTACATTTTTCAAAATTACTTCGTCCTCACCATTGTCTCACTGGGTAACCTGCAGCATCAGTGGAGTTCACTTTACTGCTTTACTTATCTTAGCCCATTTTTCAATAGGTAGCAAACTATCTGTGTAGCCTCTGGATTGCATCGAAGCTTTTGAATCACATTTAATACCATGAATTTCCCTTTCTGCACGCCGACGTTCCTGTCAGCAACCTCCTTGAGCTTCCTCTAAATGGTCACCTTTAGTGGAGAAACAACGAGCCTCGCTACCTTATTCTACAGTCTCCCCAACCAATCTTCCATTTGACAATACCTAAACGAGAAGAACATAACATAATGTTAACCATGGGCCTTGATTCATACTTCAACAGGCAAATCAGTTGTAACTGAACTGAAGTACAGATAACCTCGGGAGAACAAGGCCTTACATATGATATCCACCCTCAGAGAAATTTGTACTCTCAGCTGTGAATGTTTCTGAAAGCATTAGGCTTGCCCCTATGGTGTTGACATTCAGGTATATGTAACTAGCCCTATCGCGGGTTGATGCCATGAACATGAATGCAGCATGCCCAAACCCTACGAGCATTGTTGACATGATCAAATCATAGTACCTATTGTGCAATATTGGAATACTAGTCCCACTAAAGGACACAAAATTAAACATTAATCTTTCCAAAATCATAAATGTGGAAACTAAAGGTTTAACCGTTAATATCACAACAAACTCTCTGACCCATTTCTTTTGACGATCTTATGTTTATTTCAAGATCACTATCGATATTGCAACGCATGTACATCGTGTAATTTTCTAAATAACTAAACCTCTAACCAATGGGCACATACTTCTAGGAAATAGATTTTGTATACTTGTTAAAACACGAGAAAAGACAAGCCATCATGTCTGATAAGTCGAATGTGATTCAAATAAATGAACTAACCTTAAGAATGTCAATCATGTCAGTATACTCAGCAGGCTCAGGGAAGTCTTAAATTGACGTTCCTCAATTATTGACATTTATTTGTGATGTTCTGCCTCTTCTCCTAGCTCTTCTTCTTATTCTTATTCTCTTCATCCCTCGACTTGTCTTTTAATCTGTGCTTCCGAGAACACTGCTTGCTCGAACCTTTCCTTCCTTTTTTTTGGTTTGAGAGAAGACTCATCCTTGGAAGATTCAGAGCTCGAAAATGAATACGGATTTTTTGAGCCAACAACTACACACTCGCCACATCTCATTTTCCTCTACAGTTCGGTTTGCTACACTAAGAGCACATGAAATAGCCCTAAAATTTAAAAGTTAAAGCCAGTTGCATGACAATAAAAAGTAAATCACCACAATCAAACATAACATTTGACTACTTATCACAAGGCTATGAAACATAACAGACCCATTCATATAATACATAAGTGTAAGGAGGATATGTATCTTAAATGCAAACAATAATTATAACTACAAAATCACTATAACAAATTGTAGGAGAGAAACAAAATCTTATTTCAAAACCAACCCCGATCCTAAAAACTCAATTGCTACATGCATTCCCAAAAACATTCAAGCTAGAGGGAAAGTTACTTCAAAACTTAGGCATGTATAACAGATAACTCATGAAGTTGGTTGTTGTAATATGAAGCGTATGTCCGCTATATCTTTTAAACAATTACAGAATCATAATTACAGAGAGAATTTCACGACAGCAGAAACATACTCTCCAAAATTCCAACAAGCACAATCAGCATCATTCCAATGTAAAGTCCCAAACTCAAACCCACCAACTACAACAACAAATCTGAATTAAAAGATATATAGCTTTAAAATCCCTTAATCACACACATCTATCATATTTGCAATTGGGGACTCTTTAAGCATCTTCATCCAGGCCCCAGTGGAACTGGGATACACTCACAATAGGCTATGCACGCCCAAAGCAATCCGCAAATCTTATCAACTGTATATCCTGCTCATTTTCACAGGAAACCATATTCAACAAACAGTTATAATAAAAATAATAAATTTCCATAAAAAATCTCAGGAAAGATGGGAGGTCGTCGCCTTACCTCTCAAAATTAATACTTTTAAGCCCTAAATGCTTCCTATCTACAATTAAGTAAATAATGGCAAGTCGGGGTCGTCCACGAGAAGAGGGATCTTTTCAAGTGTTTTAAACAAATATAGGAGAAAACATACTAAGCATTTACATACATAGATACATATAAAAATATGTAAACAAGGGGGAGGGGGTTGGTTTGGTTGGTTTGATCCTAAGTTAACAAAAACAACTAGTAAAGCAAGAGAACGATGCTAATCATGCAATACAACTAAAGATAAGATGAAAATAAAAATTTATGGAACCTTGGGCGCAATTGACTTCCACGTCCAAAACTCTTATCCATCATTGAACATGCAACCTATTTACTACTTTCACTACTTCTTGTGAAGGCTAAACTTCTATCCTTCTTAGATAGTAGTTTGCAAGAGTGAATTCGACATCTCTTGTCAAACCTCACCAATGACTCACGTAGTCGAAACACGACTCAAGGTATCCCATTGATGGCATTTAGCACAAAGAATCAACAAGCTCGACAACACTTATAAACACTACACCGTGTCTAAGCATTTAACCGATTTATGCATTTACACAAGATTGGTCAAGAACGATCAACATTAATAGACTTCTCTCATTTGCTACAAGCGACAAACATGACAAAGAGTTCAACATTATCATATTCACCTAGCAATTATCAATCCATCAACACAATCAAAAGCTCTAAATCATACTCATAGATTCCTATCAAGAAAGGGGGGAAATCAACCCACTTCCCCCAAACCCTAGCAAGCAATTCATACAAGTATTTCATATACTCAAGCTTTCAACAACATTAATGATATCAACAAACACATTCAATGCTCTATAAATGCATAATAGTAAGAGCAATAAATAAGCTACAAACTGTTCTTAAGACATGGGCTTTGAAGCCTTAGTCAATTGCTCCCAAGAGATAGATTAGCTACAAGAGTTCGTGATAATCAATGCTAAACAACTAATCATAAAACAAGAGAATTCAAAGATGAAAAATGGAAAGAAAAGGGTTTGGAACTGTACTGAAATCGCAGATACAGAAAAAATAAGAATGAGAGGAAATAGAGTGCTATTTATAGTACAAAGAAGATAAAATAAAATTCTAGCCACCCATTGGTCGCGACTCGTGACGGCTCGTCGCGACTCGTGACGGTCTCGCGATGAGGCCATCGCGACTCGCGACGGGGGCTATAATTTTGCATTGTGTCATTTTCTTCTCCTTGTGGTATATAATCGTCTTCATGGCAATTTCTCTCAATTTTCAAGTCTTCAATAGCTACGAAAATGGTCTTCAATAGCCTCCGGTCTTCATGTCTTCGAAGAAAGTCTTCAAAAGTCTTCAAAAGTGTGATCTTGAATGGCCTCCGATCTTCATTGCCTCCGTGTTCTTCCCTTGTCACACAAAATCCACTTAGAAGAGGTAAAAGAGCGTAAAGTTGCTCTTACCCCTCCTAAGAGAATTTCAAGGTAAAACACAAGCTCTCGATAATAAAAGAGCACAAAAGTGACCCAAAATAGTATTAAATTATACATATAAAATGGACACATCAAGCCTCCCCACACTTGAACCTTACTCGCCCTCGAGTAAGAAAAGATCCAAGCATACGAAAGAAATGACATATCCTCATCCTAACTACTAATACCCCAAGTCAATTGATGTGGCCATTTTATGCGGATATTTTAGGGTTTTTAGGATTAGTTTTTGGACAATTTTGTGCTCTGAATGTGGCATTTTGCCTTGAAATCATTTAAGGAGCGATAAAAGCGACTTTGGCGTTTTTATCACTGTTTAGATGATTTTGTGTGACAAGGTGATTTGTTTGAAGACTTTGAAGATTTGAAGACTTTGAAAGATATCTTTGAAGATTTGAAGACTTACATTTGAGCTTTGTGAAGATTTGAAGAAGTGAAGAGGTGAAGAAAGGAGAGCAAAGCAACAGATGAATAATGATCCAGGGTTCTCAGAATTTTCCGAGAAGAATCAGCCTTCAAGAGTGGCACCATTGGATTCCTCTTCTTGAGCACTATAAAATCGACTACAAGAACTCCCGAAACGGATCAACGGTTCACCCGGAGGAAGCAAAACAAAACAGGGCTGGAGTTACTGATTTGGTCGCGACTCGCGATGAAGCTCGTCGCGAGTCGCGACGACAGCGTCCAGTCAGCCCTGCAGCAGCATTTTTCTCCCCTTTTTCTTCCCCTATAAATATCTCTTCACCCCCTTCTTTCCACAGCTTTTGGCCCCTGTTCTTGGGCCAAAACCCTAGTTTTTCTCTTCTTCTTTTCTTAGTTTCTATGTCTTTTGGTATTCTAGAGTAGTTATTGTACTTGGGAGCAAGGATTGAAGCTTCCATATCTATGTAGCAAGAACTCATTTTATCTATCTATTTGGTGTTTTTGCTATTGTGCATTTAGTGTGCTTTGAATGTTAATTGTTGATTTCATTGATGTTGTTGAAAGCTTGAGCATATGAAATACTTGTATGAATTGCTAGCTAGGGTTTGGGGGATTTGGGTTGATTTCCCCCCTTTTCTTGTTAGGAATGTATGAGTATGATTTAGAGCTTTTGATTGTGTTGATGGATTGATAATGTGCTAGATGAATGTGATTGATGTTGAAATCTTCGTCATGTTCGTTTGTGTAGCAAACGAGAGAGTTATATGCTCTTGGATGAATGTGCGTTGCACGTTCATCCAATCTCGTGTAATTGCATGAATTGGTTAAATGCTTAGTCACGGTGTAGTGGTCATAAGCATTGCCAAGCTTGTTGGTTCTTCGTGATTAAATGCCACCAATGGGATACCTTGAGTCGTGGTCGCGACAACGGGAGTCATTGGTGAGGCTTGACGAGAGATATTGAACTCACTCTTGCAAACTACGAACTACGAAGGATAGGAGTTTAGTCTCCACAACAAGTAGTTGAAGTATTGAATAGATGATTTTAATTCATCCTTGAAGCATTTGTTATTTAGCATTTGTGTATTCTTGATGGTGTGTTTCACTTCATTTGTGCCATGAGTTGCTTGAGCATAGGGAGTGCTTGTATGATTGAATTGGTTAGGTTTTAGGAACGTGACGAATTCCGTAGCTCCTTTGCATGAAAATCTATGAGCGTGAACTTAGAACTTCTTGTGCATAACGTGTTGTGATTCTTGCTGGATGGTATGTTGATGTTGAGTCATGTAATGCTATATGATAGAATGAGTGAATGATTCAATGACCTACATTAGATTTGGAAGTGGATATCCCTTGCCCCCAAGGCTTTTTATCTTTGTAGTTTTAAAATCCCTTTTCTTAGTTTTGTTTGATGATTAGCATAGTCACTTGACCTTGCTAGTTATCTTGTCTTTTTACTTTCGTAACTTAGGAAAACCAACCAACCCCCCCCCCCCCATTTTACTTGCTTTTATGTGTGTGTATATATTTTATCCTAGCATAATATTAACCATTTATGCTTAAGCGCTTAGGAAGATCCCTCTTCTCCTTGGACGACCCCGATTTTCCGCTATCTACCTAGTTGTAGAAAGTAAGCAAAAAGGGCTTACAAATTATCTTTTGCATAGGGGTGCGACGACCGCCCGCTATCATCAATACCTCACAAAACTCTCAATATCACACATCCCAATGTTAAAGTCCAATGAGAAGTTTCCCACAACCCATATTCCTAAATCTACCCAAACCATATCAACCTATCAATTCATTGATATCCCTAAAATATCTCCAAATCCCAAATTGATAATCCCAAATCCAATGATAAAAAGGTGAAGCTAAAGGTATGTATAAGGTTCAAAACACATGCTCCACTTTATATCAATGTATCAACCTAAAAACGAAGCATATTAATGATTAAGAATTTCATAACTTACTCCGTCTTCTCCCGCTAAATTTTCCACTCCCAAAAGTTCCTTAAAATGTCGAGCTACCCGATCCATCCGTGTGGTCACCGCAACCTTATGACTCCAACACTGGCAAATGAGTAAACACTTAACGCTTTCCAATTGCTCTCGTTTTCTCTCATTTTGCCTAGGAGCCCTTTCGGGTTTTCATCATAGCCACACATCATGTTTCTTCGACTCACATCTCACCTTTTTCTGTACATTTAGCCTCTCATTTTTGCATAGGTGGCCCTTTTGGGTTTTTGACCTATCCGGGCCCCCAATGTTGCCTAAGTTGCCCTGTCGGGTTCAGCTCAACGGGATTCTTTTTTTTTTGAATTTTTTTTCATGTCTCCAATCCAAAAAGTATCAAATTGCTTTCCAAATGTTAAGGTTAAGAAAGATATCAAAACCAACATTATCCAAGTACATCAAAAAGAAAACATCCCAAAACCAAAGGGAGAAAATATCCAAAACAAATCAAAAGAGTTTGTGCAAAAGTGTCTCCAATCCCAATCACCTCACAATAGTAGATACCCCTCCCCATACTTAGAACACTACATTGCCCTCAATGTAGACAATAGGGAAAAACCATACAAAGCGAAGTATGGAAAGGGTAGAGAGGTGGAGCTCACACAATCAATGTTGTGATGAAGAAGGGCCACCGCCGAAGTAGCGCTGCTGATACTGTGCTAGCCACTATGTGCTCCTTTGCCTCCTTGCTCTCCGTCTCTCGGCTCTCGGACCGGGGCCTGAAAAACCGCCTGACTGGGACTACAACTCATGGATGCGAGTTGACAAGTGGTCAATCTCCTCGTCCATATTAATCAAAGCCTGGGAGACAAATACATTGTGCTCCAAAATCATGCTGTCCTGTCGGTGGAAACCATCATGCATGGTCTGCATCATCCGCTCATAGAAGTCCGGCGGAGGCTGGGAATAATGAGGTGGAGCGTCATCCTCCTGCGTAGGTTCCGTCTCTGGTGGAGGCTGTGCGGAGTGGTGCTGCTGTTGTCGTTCAGAGGGAGGTAGAGCGTTATCGTCACGCTGGACAGGAGCTGGGCCGAGGTCGCAGAGCTCACACTGGAAATCATCTGTGCATGAGGAGTCTGGTGAGATCACCAAATCTCCCAGAGGTGTGTCGAGCTCCAGCTTCGTCTTGCTCTGCTGAGGAAGTGCTATGAATGTGACCTTCCTCGCACCGCTCACCCATCGCCGCTCGCCCCCGCTTCTAGCCGCACTTCCATACCCCATCCATTCTTCCAAATCTCCACCCACAAATTTCTGTAACTCCTTTGAAGAACACAAACCCTAGAATTTGGGGGGTTTTGTGACTTTGGGCAATTCGAATTTGAATTGATTGTGGGTTTCTATCTTTCTTCTTCCTACGCATCTAGTGGTACACTTCTTCACTCTATTGAGCCTCAATTGTGATTATGAATGTATATTCTAGTTATTGGATATTGTGTAGATTGTGTGTTATGCCTTAGGAAATTAAATCGTTGGACCTTGGTTGATTGTGGTGAATATTTTGTGCTTGCAATTTAATTTGATGGGTATTGTGTGCATATTTTGCAATTGCGTTGTGGACTGTATATTTTCTAGTTACGATTTGGACTTATTATGCCTGCTTGATTCTAGAATGTGTGCATTTGTGTTGCTTTGGCTGAGAGTAGATGGTGACTTATACTAGATTTGAGGCATGTTGGCCCTTAAACATAGTTGTTATTGGGATAAAGTGTTATTGTGCTTCGCAATGTTATTTTGTAGTTTGGCCATGGGATGTAAATGTTGACATTGTTAATTTACCAATGATGGCTAAACTAGTTGAGCATAACTGTGATTTTGAAAGATAGCATATTGATTTCAACTATGTGATAACTTCATGGATTTGAGGATATGGGCTTGTTGGACATAATGTGGATTGTATATGCAATTGCGATTAGGACTTGAACTAGTTGACTTGATTTTTATTTGGCTTGTGATGATGAACTATTTTAAGGTTGAGCATGTATTTGTAATACTGTATATACACATATTCCTTTGCATTTGACCTGTTTGCTGTGATTTATAAATATGGCCCCCACGAAGAGATCTAGCGCCCCCACACGAGGCGAGCGCACCGCTGCTCCACCTCCTTCACCGGCTCAAAAATCGAGCTCTGTACCTCCCCCTACTGATAGGTACATGGGTTTGACCCGGATCACTGGGTCCTATACGGAGAGGTGGGAGGCCCTGGAGAAGCGCCAACTCAAGGAGACGAGCTTTGTCAATGTGCCCACCTTAGATGCCCTCAGCCTCACTCAGCCTGTGAGATACCTCCTCGCAAAAGGGGGAATGGAAGGGTTCATGAGTAGGAACGCGCCCTCCTCGTATAAGCAGCATGAGAGGTGACCAACTGTGCGAGAGGTACATTGCTTTTCACTTAGATGATATATCTAGGCAAATGACCATCTCGCGGATTGAGAAGGCCTTTGGATTTGACACTGCGGAGATACAGACTAGGCTGGACCCACAGGCCCAGGAGCGATCAGTTGAGGATGACATGCTCTTTTGGAATGTCATCAACTTGAGGCCGAAGAACTCCCATGATAAGAGTAGCGCCATTATCCACCCTGCACTTCGTTATGTGCACCGGTTATTGGCTGGCACGGTACTTTGCTCTGCGGAGCCAACGAATGTGCCAGACAATGACATTCACTTCTTATGGCACTTAACAAGTGAGGGACTGGGATACGGGCTGTGGGCAAAGTTATGGATGAGCAGAGTCGTGGAGGTGGCAGGAAAGCCCAAGGGAAAGATCATGGTCGGAGGGATGATAGGCCTTTTAGCAGAGCATTTGAGATTGGTTCCCCCACCTAACTTTCCACGCTTAGGGAGGTGGATAGGATGTCCAAACCCTTGGGCTTAGTGGTAAGTATTCCCGCCTGTCACGCGGGTGACCCGGGAAAGAGGCATTTATTTTTAAGTGTTTGGGCATATTATGTGTGATTATATGCTATTTGTAAATATTTGTTAGTTTGGTTTTTATTTTGATTTCTTAGTTGATTTGCCATTTTCACTTGGCTTGGAGACGTATTGTTCGAGTTCTTGGTGTATGGTTCGCACGCGACCCTCTTCACAAGAACCCCTACACTACGACCTCGAGTTGGAGTTGAATTTGAGACGGGCCAGGAGGCTTTCTTTTGAAAGTGTGAATAACACCCCTCCTAGTGACCATTTTGCGGATACATCTTCATCAATGGAACATCGAATCGAGCACGAAGATGAGCATCCGAGAGAGGAACCTCACCATCCTCCTCTCCACTAAAGAGAGATCCACTTGGGGCAACCCTTGTTGAGAGATGCCATAGCTCCCAACCTCGATCAACAACTGATGTGTATCGAGTACCCCGTGGTTGGACCAAATGGGCATTTTGAGCTAAATATCGGGTTCATCAACATGCTACCCACCTTCCTTGGTAAGCAAGGGAAGAATGCTAACAAGCACCTCACCGAGTTTCACTTCTTGTGTGGTGGTACGGTCCCCCATGGAGTGGATGAATATTTTTATAAATTGAAGGCATTCCCGTTTACACTGAGGGATGGTGCAAGAGATTGGTTCCACTACCTACCGCCCAAGAGCATCAAGAGTTGGCTTGATATGAAAACAAAGTTTCTAGCCAAGTACTTCTCCACCTCGAGGTCCGCCGCCTTGAAGAAGGACATAAGCAACAAACCCTAATAAGCAATTCATACAAGTATTTCATATACTCAACCTTTCAACAACATTAATGATATCAACAAACACATTCAATGCTCCATAAATGCATAATAGTAAGAGCAATAAATAAGCTACAAATTGTTATTAAGACATGGACTTTGAAGCCTTAGTCAATTGCTCCCAAGAGATAGATTAGCTACAAGAGTTCATGCTAATCAATGAAAAAAAAATAATCATAAAACAAGTGAATTCAAAGATGAAAAATGGAAAGAAAAGGGTTTGGAACAGTACTGAAATCGCAGATGCAGAAAAATCAGGCGGGGGAACTTCTATCCTTCTTAGATAGCAGTTTGCAAGAGTGAATTCGACATCTCTTGTCAAACCTCACCAATGACTCCCGTAGTCAAAACACGACTCAAGGTATCCCATTGATGGCATTTAGCACGAAGAATCAACAAACTCGGCAACACTTATAAACACTATACCGCATCTCAACATTTAACCAATTTATGCATTTACACAAGATTGGTCAAGAACGATCAACATTCATAGACTTCTCTCATTTGCTACAAGCGACAAACATGACAAAGAGTTCAACATTATCATATTCACCTAGCAATTATCAATCCATTAACACAATCAAAAGCTCTAAATCATACTCATAGATTCCTATCAAGAAAGGGGGGGGGATCAACCCACTTCCCCCAAACCCTAGCAAGCAATTCATACAAGTATTTCATATACTCAAGCTTTCAACAACATTAATGATATCAACAAACACATTCAATGCTCCATAAATGCATAATAGTAAAAGCAATAAATAAGCTACAAACTGTTCTTAAGACATGGGCTTTGAAGCCTTAGTCAATTGCTCCCAAGAGATAGATTAGCTACAAGAGTTCATTCTAATCAATGCTAAACAACTAATAATAAAACAAGAGAATTCAAAGATGAAAAATGGAAAGATTTGGAACAGTACTGAAATCGCAGATGCAGAAAAAATGAGAATGAGAGGAAAGAGAGTGCTATTTATAGTACAAAGAAGATAAGATGAAATTCTAGCCACCCGTTGGTCGCTACTCGCGATGGCTCGTCACGACTCGCGACGGTCTCGCGACGAGGCCATCGCGATTTGCGACGGGTGCCAGAACTTTGCATTGTGTCTTTTTCTTCTTCTTGTGGTATATAGTCGTCTTCATAGCAATTCCTCTCAATTTTCAAGTCTTCAATGGCTACGAAAATGGTCTTCTATGGTCTCCGGTCTTCATGCCTTCGAAGCAAGTCTTCAAAAGTCTTCGAAAGTGTAATCTTCAATGGCCTCTGGTCTTCATTGCCTCTGTGTTCTTCATTGCCTCCGTGTTCTTCCCTTGTCACACAAAATCCACTTAGAAGAGGTAAAAGAGTGTAAAGTTGCTCTTACCCCTCTTAAGAGAATTTCAAGGTAAAACACAAGCTCTCGATAATAAAAGACCACAAAAGTGCCCTAAAATAGTACTAAAATTATGCATAAAAAATGGACACATCAAAAGATCAAATTTTGAATACACAAACAGGATAAAAATCCAAAAGGGATCATTGAAACCATTGACTTACGGAGATATCAGTGAGAAAGGCGGCAAGATCATAGGCATTAAGCTTCAAGGCAGCCTTAGAGATGGTAACCTTAGGCTTCTTAGGTTTCTTAGGCTTCAAAGTATATAGAGTTTGAACTTAAACACAGCAAACTCTGTCACTTTTATTCTCAATTAATAGAGCAAACTCTGAGATAGACGGCATGTCGACTTCAGTCAATATGAGCAACTACAGGAACTGCACCAATTGACAGAAATAAAAACATACACACAAAAGATTAGAATTTCAGTGAAATACAAATTCGAAAACTCAAAGAACATTACGATCAGTGTAGAAATAGAGTAAAATCATGAAAAATCTGCCTGCACAGATAAAGAATGAGAACATGTTAACACAAGCCTGCCCACAGAATCCTAAAACACGTAAAAATGTACAAGTTCAAAACGAATATCTAGTTCTACTATCTATATCAGAAAAGGGCTTCTCTTAGTGTGGCTAACCATACTATAATGTCCAAGAAAACTCCTTTGCATAGTCAATGAAAAATTAAATTTCTTGATTCAACTAAATTTATATCTTTGTTTCGAGAAAGGAAGAAACAAATATTCTTAACCAGTAGCACAATGGAAGACGAAGCAAGCTTCCTTGTACATCTAACTGTATCATAAGTTTGTTTATTTACTTCCCATATCACAAACATAGTACATGAAAATAAGTAGTTCAGTTCACTAAATTTGAAATATCTACTCCATATAAGTATCATGATATAGTTTTCAAGATTATACGATTTGTAAATTTGGCACCGAAGATGCGAAATAAAATGCAAAAACGATCAAAAAAAATTATAGATCAAATTGATGAAAAATGAACAAATTACCAGTGAAATATTGAAAAACAAATGACATGGTAATTTCCACCTTTACTATATAGTAAAAGCAATAAATAAGCTACAAACTGTTCTTAAGACATGGGCTTTGAAGCCTTAGTCAATTGCTCCCAAGAGATAGATTAGCTACAAGAGTTCATTCTAATCAATGCTAAACAACTAATAATAAAACAAGAGAATTCAAAGATGAAAAATGGAAAGATTTGGAACAGTACTGAAATCGCAGATGCAGAAAAAATGAGAATGAGAGGAAAGAGAGTGCTATTTATAGTACAAAGAAGATAAGATGAAATTCTAGCCACCCGTTGGTCGCTACTCGCGATGGCTCGTCACGACTCGCGACGGTCTCGCGACGAGGCCATCGCGATTTGCGACGGGTGCCAGAACTTTGCATTGTGTCTTTTTCTTCTTCTTGTGGTATATAGTCGTCTTCATAGCAATTCCTCTCAATTTTCAAGTCTTCAATGGCTACGAAAATGGTCTTCTATGGTCTCCGGTCTTCATGCCTTCGAAGCAAGTCTTCAAAAGTCTTCGAAAGTGTAATCTTCAATGGCCTCTGGTCTTCATTGCCTCTGTGTTCTTCATTGCCTCCGTGTTCTTCCCTTGTCACACAAAATCCACTTAGAAGAGGTAAAAGAGTGTAAAGTTGCTCTTACCCCTCTTAAGAGAATTTCAAGGTAAAACACAAGCTCTCGATAATAAAAGACCACAAAAGTGCCCTAAAATAGTACTAAAATTATGCATAAAAAATGGACACATCAAAAGATCAAATTTTGAATACACAAACAGGATAAAAATCCAAAAGGGATCATTGAAACCATTGACTTACGGAGATATCAGTGAGAAAGGCGGCAAGATCATAGGCATTAAGCTTCAAGGCAGCCTTAGAGATGGTAACCTTAGGCTTCTTAGGTTTCTTAGGCTTCAAAGTATATAGAGTTTGAACTTAAACACAGCAAACTCTGTCACTTTTATTCTCAATTAATAGAGCAAACTCTGAGATAGACGGCATGTCGACTTCAGTCAATATGAGCAACTACAGGAACTGCACCAATTGACAGAAATAAAAACATACACACAAAAGATTAGAATTTCAGTGAAATACAAATTCGAAAACTCAAAGAACATTACGATCAGTGTAGAAATAGAGTAAAATCATGAAAAATCTGCCTGCACAGATAAAGAATGAGAACATGTTAACACAAGCCTGCCCACAGAATCCTAAAACACGTAAAAATGTACAAGTTCAAAACGAATATCTAGTTCTACTATCTATATCAGAAAAGGGCTTCTCTTAGTGTGGCTAACCATACTATAATGTCCAAGAAAACTCCTTTGCATAGTCAATGAAAAATTAAATTTCTTGATTCAACTAAATTTATATCTTTGTTTCGAGAAAGGAAGAAACAAATATTCTTAACCAGTAGCACAATGGAAGACGAAGCAAGCTTCCTTGTACATCTAACTGTATCATAAGTTTGTTTATTTACTTCCCATATCACAAACATAGTACATGAAAATAAGTAGTTCAGTTCACTAAATTTGAAATATCTACTCCATATAAGTATCATGATATAGTTTTCAAGATTATACGATTTGTAAATTTGGCACCGAAGATGCGAAATAAAATGCAAAAACGATCAAAAAAAATTATAGATCAAATTGATGAAAAATGAACAAATTACCAGTGAAATATTGAAAAACAAATGACATGGTAATTTCCACCTTTACTATATATATTTTCCAAAACCAAAGTCTTTATTTTCCTGGTTCGACACATATCAAATGATAGCATCATCATGTGAAAAATATAAATTCAAAAGACTTGCTGTCAAAAAAGTACCTTGATGGCTTTTAAAATTTTATAAGTACCACTCTAAGCAATTGTTCCACGACAATCTACAAGCTCTTCATTTTTCATATCAATACCAGTATCTCTATAAACAGGAAAAAGAACGGTGGTAACAAAGCGACATCGTAATCAATAAAAATCTAACAACAAATACTCAACGGTTCATAATTTCATATGTTATAGTTATAGTCTCATTATCTGGATCGGGTTTAGTACAGATTTCCAGATCTCCAGCATCCCTAAGAAGACTATGGTTAGTCACACTAAGAAAGCTAAACTTGTCAAGAGCATCACTTACTGAATACAAGAAAATTACTCATATAACTCACATTACTTGTAAACATCAAATTCTTATACTCTGAGTGTTCATACTCCCTTTCAAATTCAAAATCTCAACATCCTCAAACATACATAAATAAAGTATTCGTCCTACAATACTCCAAATTCAAAATCCTCAAGAACTCAATTCACAAAATGAATCAATCAATGGAAATGAAGGGCCCACCTCAGCCGAATACTCGTGGGTTTCACCGGATACTTCAGGACCTGCCTCCTTTTCAACCAATGCAGTTCCGCCATCACTCTTATCATAACATCGTTGAACATCAGACCTCACCGCCGCCTCGTCGGGAACTTGCATCGCTAGCAGCATCGACGACGTTTCTCTAAAAGACAGGGCACACTCCCCTGCTACTACTCCACTCTCTTCTTCTTTCGTCCCTCGTGAGATCCGGTGAAGTCGGCATCGTCGGAGTCTCTGTTGGAGAGATCATTCACTGATGCCAGATTAGAGTTGTCATCGTCACTCGTCAGACCTATTACCATTGATTGATATTGTTGCACAGCCTTTTTTATGTAAAAATTCATCTCTTCTCTTGGTTAAGGGTGATCGATTAATCTTGTGGTGGGGATAATTACGAAAAGGCTGAGAAAGTGAAGAAGGAATTTAGGGATTACAAGAGGGTTGAAGAATTTGCACAAGAAAGGGATTGATATGGTAATAAAGAAGGAACTGCAAACGGAAAGGTTAGGTAAAAGTACACAAAATCTAAGTAAAGGGAGGAAAATCCTAAATGCATATCTTTAATGAATGATTTAGAATATTACCCTTAGTTTGTTTTAATCTTAATCAAATTTTGATTATTTAACTTTAGTCCTCATCAACCATTCTTTTTCAACATCAATCCACAACCAAGATTATAATTACACAAACACCTTAATACCTTAAAAAAATTAGATACTCCCCACTTACACAAACACCTTAAAGTAGGGGTGGGCATCAGTTCGGTTTAATCAATTTTCGGTTTATTTGGTTTGGATTATTCGGTTTTGCCTCTAAAACAACCAAACAATGAATCCGACCCGAATAGCCTGAATTATCCAAACCAAATTTGGAATTCATTTTCGGTTTGAAATCGAATTCAACCCGAATAAACCGAATTAATTTTAATTTTTTAAAATAATTCTTAAAATCATATAAATTAACTTTAAATTAAATAAAAAGATGTAATCTAATTTCTACATCATCAAAATCAAGTTTTCAAAATAAGAATCCAACAAATACAAATTCAATCATAACAATTTTAGCATTACATTTAAAATTAAAGAAAAGTAATTCATTTTATATTCATCTTTAAAGTCTTCACATTCTTCAAGCCTTCAATCACTCCACATTCACATTCACCTTCAAGTACCCACGAACTTACTTAAGGTTTAGAGTTTGGGGATAATTTTTTAATTTAAAGATTGGTCATCCAACTTAAATTTATTTATAAATTTATTTTTTTGTTTTACAGTTTAATTATTATTATATTTATTTAATTAATTAGAATTTGGTATTCGGTTCATATTTCGGTTTGAGTTTTAATATCCAAAACCGAACCAAAAACCATATTCAGAATTCAGTTTATTCAATTCGGATATCCAAAATCATATATTAAATTCGGTTTGGGTTATTCAAATTTGGATAATTTGATTTTCAGTTTTTTGCCCACCCCTACCTTAAAGTACTCTTGATGGCTAAGGAGGAAACGACGACCACCAAACGTGACTTCGTGTTAGAAGATCTGAATTTCACGAACTGGTAGTTCCCGGTGGCGCATGTCTCCACCCATGTGCTCCTTCTTCGATTAAATGTATCAAAAATCGGTGAATAAAGTTTAAAAATGGAGGAAGAAGAACTTGGAAAGAACAGTGCCAATAAGGACACTATTCTCGATCACTGAAGCTTATTCTTCTTCAAAACCTAAGTGAACGAAGATTGAAATCGGTTAAACTGAAGCACATATGAATTGAACCACCTGAGATGGTGGACCGTACAATATATGTTGTAGAGTGATTGGAGTTCAGAGTAAGACTACGGTGGGGTGGCTTTTCCTCCTGTTCTTATTCTCAGATTTATTTTTTACCTTTTTGAAGTCAAATTAGTTCATCTGAAATGAAGTTTCAATATGCAGATGTTTCAATCAGCAGTGCAGGAAATTAGCACAATTACAGTTTCTTCCAGTTACAATTACAGTTTCAATCTGCAATTATGTTTTATTGGTGTTAAAAAATTATTAGATAATTGATAAAGTTTATTGAGACTATGGGGGAATATTTTAAGAATTAGAAATTATTTATGACTAAAATTTTATAGTTAAAAACATTTCCTAAATGCAGGTCCAAAATTCTTAAATGCGGGTAATAGGGATAATATAGTAATCATTCATTAAGTTTACCTGCGAATTCCCTAACCTGTGTTTAGATTTGCCCAAAAAATATTAAAGTATACAACGACAAAAGACGGTGTTCATTCCCAGGATCCACACTTGAGCAAAGGCATATATAATCCTACATAATTGACGAAAATGCAGGCATAACCATGCGATAATTGAAAGTGCAAATATAACCCTAGATATTTAGGTTATATACAAATATTAACCTTTTCCTGCAATTTGAGGCCGGATTATGTTAAAAAGATAATTTTGCCCTTCTATAAAAGAATAAAAAATACAAAATTATTGAAATGGCATTCATAACCCCTGAAACCCCATCATTCTCTTCTTCTTCCATTATCTCGTCGACGGCATATTTGAGCCTCACTTTTGCGATACTAGCCTCACTTTTGCGACGGAAGCAAAGCAGTACTGGCGTCACTTTTGAAACGACACAATTTTTGTGCAGGGCTTCTTCGATGGCAGATTCGAGTCAGCAGATTTGATTTGGGAAGGGTAGATTCAAGTCGGAGGATTCGAGTCAACAAATTTGACTCGCCGCCAGATTTGAGTCACTAGCGGTGGTGGCGGAAGAGTCGGGCAGGGCTTCGCCGACGGCGGATTCGAGTTGGCGTGCGCTAGTGGTGGTGGCGAAAAGAGTTGGCGTCGACATCGAGGAAGTCTGACTGTGGAGTCTGACGTCTTGACTTAGATAAGGTTCAGTCCCAGATCTTGACTCACCGGTTCAGTCCGACGTCTTGACTCGGCACCAACTCGATGGGTGGTGGCGGGGGGGGGGTGGAAAGTGTAAGGTTGGCTGGGCAGTGGTGGGGAGGTTGAAAGGTGGTAGCGGGGGTTAGAAGGTAGAGGGTTGGTTGGGCAGTGCTGGCGGGATGCCTAGTGGTGGTGGAGCCAGGCAGGTGGTGGTGGTGGTCTGGTGGGTAGTGGTGGTAGCTTGGCGGTGGAGGTGGAACCAGAAGGGTGGGGTGGTGTGGTCGGCGGATAGGGCATAATTGTCCGTCTCATGTAAGGTTTTCCGCATAAGGGTATTTTAATTTTTGTAAGTGGGTCAATGGCCAAAATTTCTTAGCCAACGTCGGAAATATGGTCGTAGGGTTATATTTGCACTTTCATTCAATAGTCAGAGTTGTTTTTGCACTAAAAAACAACTCAGGTTTATATCTGCATTTTCTCAATTATATAGAGTTATATTTTGCATTTTACCCTCCACGCTTTTAATTGAGTAATAGTTTCATAATTTGGACGATAAAATATTCATTTAAAAAAAATGTTGACAAAATTCTAAAATTAAGACCGGTGACCCCTCACCCCATCAAAAAATATACTGGTTTATTCAAATCTTGGTTTCATTTTCCTTATGAGATTTTCAATCCACTATTAAATTTTTTACTGTTATTTTAGGATTGCTCCTCTTTGAATATGTTTGGTAGATCTATGAATATAGGTAAAATTGACTTATTTAGAAAGTATGTAAAGATCAGATTCTACTTTTTCCTTAGAAAATAATTTCTATTTTTTAAATAAATTATTTTTATCACTTCACTGAATTGTTATAAGTGATTAGATTATAAGTAAATCAACTTATAAAATAAGCATTGTTTATATTTTAATCTTCACAAAAGCTCCTCACAAATGATTAAACGCGCTATTAATGCTAAATTGTAAGGTTCGGAGGTTAATCCTATCAATTTAAGTAAATAGAAGATTAAAAAAACTCATGCCAAAAAAAAACAATAAAAGCTCGATAACTGAATGTTTGATAAACGGATATTCTTGACAAATGATTAATATTCTTCGGTCCCAATTTGGGCGAAGGGGCTAAATGAATAACCTCGCTGAATACATTAACGAATAATTTGTTTTGAATCCAAATATAAATGAATAATCATTTAAATACCTAGGCTGCCCAATTTTTAAAGGAAGAACACTCAACACATATTTCCAACCACTGCTTGAACTTATAGATAAAAAGTTGATGAATTGGAAAAACAAGTGGTTAAGTTCAAGGGGTAAAATGGTTCTCATTCAATCATGCATATATTCCCTTCCACAACATATATGGTCTGTCCTAATGCCTCCAAAACAGATAATCAAGTCTCTGGAAAGGAAAATGTCCACATTTTTTTGGAGAGAAAATGAACAAAGTATGGAGGAAATGGTCTGACTTAGGGGCACATAGATTTCAGAATGGATTAGGTTTCAGATCTGTTCAGGCAATAATTGACTCATGCTCCCTCAAACTGTGGTGGAAATGCCAACATGGCACCACCATGTGGTCTAAACTGATATGGTCACTACTTCAATCACACAAAAAATTACAGACTTGGAAGAGAATCTGCTCCATTAACTCTTTTGCTGAAAATAACTCTATGGTTATTCATGGTCAAGGCAATTGTAACTTCTGGACTGCTAACTGGTGCCCAAATGGCCCACTCACTAACCATGTCCCTCTCTCTGCCCTTTCTGTTCCCTCCTCCTGTACAATAGCAGAGTTCATTAATAATAAAGGATATTTCTTGTCTCATATTTGTGCTTTCTAGAAAATGATACTCTGAATTTCTTGCAGGATGCAGATATTAACAAGGATAGAGATAATAAGTTGATATGGAAACCGAGGGGAATGAAGCTTTTACTTTTAGATCAGCATACAAGGCCCTCACTCAACTACCAGGTAATTTCCCTGCAGCCAAAATGATATGGAACTCCAGGTTGCAGAAAAAATTTTCAATTTTCACCTGGAAAATGCTAAACTCCTTTTTGCCTTTTGATGATGTGTTAATTAAATGTGGTTTCAGCTTAGCTTCTAAATGTCTAGCATGCAACCAAGCTGATTCTCTTGAACACTTCTTCATTTCATGTCACCTAGCACATCCTATATGGAGTGATACTGTTGTTATTGAAGGACATAACTTACATGCTTTGGATAAATTAACTTACAGAATCTTTGCACACTGGAACAACAGTGACCTCCCTAGAGTTCATAGAACTATCTGTAGCATATGGCCCTCTCTGATTTGTTGGTCTCTTTGGAAAGCCAGAAATGTTTTCTATTTTGATAACAAAAGCTCTCACTAGCCCAAATTGGTAAAGTAGTAAGAGATCTAATCTTTTTATCCCTTTCAGCTAAACCTTGCTTCTCAAATGAACACCCCCACATGAGCTTTCCCATCTCCTCACTCACTCCACCTCTTAGACCTCCTCCAAAGCCATCTATTTCCATTGTCTACTGGGAAATACCGGAACCTAATACTATAAAGTTAATGTGAATGCTTCCTAGTCTACTACTAACTCAACACTTGGCCTTATAGCCAGAGACAATAATGGTAATCCATGCTTAATCAGATCCTCAAACACTACTGCCAAATCATCACTTGAAGCTGAAATGAAAGCCATCCTCTTTGCTTGTCAGTTTTTTAAACTCTGGATTGCAATATCATAATTGAATCAGATTCAATGCTGGCTGTGAATATGATAAACAATCCCAGTAAAGCAAAATGGTCCCTCTATACTCTGGCTTTCCAAATCAACTCTTTATTAAAAGATGCCACTCTCAAACATGTTTTCAGAGAATGGAACTCTATTGCTGATACAATTGCCAAATTCAAACCCACTAACCCTATGGAATCCTGTTGGAACCCTCCCAACATCCCTGCCAACATTAGCGGCCTTATTAATTTAGATAAGGATCATACTTCTTACATTAGAATTCATATGCATGCTGCTGAGGATGATTGATACTGCTGATTTCTATTTTTCTTTCTTCTTATCCTCTGTCTCAGGCACCCCTGCAGATTCACACCTGAGATGCAAATCTGACAAGTTACACAGTGCACCAGCTGCTTTTGATAGCAAAATACTGAATGGGTGCTGTCTACTGTTCATTATATACAACATCATTCACCTGACCACCTCCTTGTTTTTCTTGGAAAGTATGTCTATTAGGAAACGGTAGTATTAACTGGTAGATGCCTGGCCAAAGTGTGGAATTAACACATAGGGTGGAGATTACTTACTTTGGAAATGCATCTACTGTTTTTCACTCATTATTACTCATGTAATATCATCCTTTCAACTATAGTTTCTAGATGTTAGTAATTTCTTTTGGAGGCAACGAGGTTGCCTCAGTAGACAGACTACAAATATAACTCCCTGTAATTACTTCTTCTTTTCAAAGGTTTGGGGACCCTTATATATAATCTCCCACCCTACGGTGTTTTTAAGGAAAAAATAAAAATAAATGAATAATCATTAAAATTCATAAGATATATATACATATATATATACCCTCAAAATAAAAATATTTCTCCTAATCAACAATGTTCATACAAGATGTCATTTCCTCACAAATTGAATATGGCCATACATGGTGCATGTGCCTAATCTAGTCGGTCAAAGATGTTTTTGTAGATGATTTTGACTGGTGATTGGAAGCCATGAAATTGAATACTAAGAAAGAAGACTATATCTCAGGGAACACCGTCTTATGGTGAAATCATAAACTAGTTGTATCAGGCAAATCTAAATTAAGGTTGTGAATTCCTAAATGCAGGTTGTGAATTTCTAAATACAGGTAAACTTAATGAAGGACTACTATATATTCTTATTACATGCATTTATGAGTTTTGGAGCTGCATTTAGGAAATGTTTTTAACTATTTAATGTCACAAAATCTAATATAGGTTTGGGAATTCATAAATGCAGGTAAACTTAATGAAGGATTACTATGTTACCCTTAATTAGTTTTATTAGTTTTAATCTTAATCAATTTTTAATTATTTAGCTTTATCGCTCATAAGAATCATTATTCAAGATCAATCCACAATAAAAATGATAATTACGTAAACACTTTAAATTAGATTACCCACTAAACAACACAGAGAAACAAACAGTATTAGTTCGACCTCAACAAACTTGAAGTGTCCTAATGATTGCACAGAATATGCACTGTACAAAACGCCTTCTCAGTTGATCTTTATGATGATTGAGAAGGTTTAAGAGATTGTTTACGGAGCTGTATTTATTGCATACATTACTTTGTCTGATCTTCTTTAAAAAATACTACGTATATAATTAATTTGTATGATCTTTTCTTGCACATTTCTTGCGCAGTCATTGCACTAATTAATCTTACATGTAGATTATCATTGTAATCTTGTTCAGTCAAATGTTGGATTCTGTATTCTTTCATAATATGGATTGCATAAACTTTTTGTATTCTTCCTATGACCTACTGACTCTTTTTAAACTTCTCTATGTAGGTGGTTACGTGTGGAAGTATTCCGCTTGAATCCTCTTTTTAGAAGATGCCAAGATGTGTGTATACTTCGACTGAGTTGTACGAGTACAGAGGATGAGGTGGAACGCTTGTGAGTCCTACCCACCGTTACTTCACCTGGGATGTAGAGCTTCCGAGGTTAGTTTCTTATTCGAGTTATTTTCTCAAAATAATCTAATTATTGTGTTACTACAAAGTTCAAAATCACTTCTATTTTGCAGAAGTATGTAGTCGGCTTCTACATCTCAGACTTCCAATCCGGTCTGAGAGCTCTTTCGTGATGGCCGGCTATGGAGCTAGAGTCACCCCACTGGTCGAGCAAACCACCATGGTGGATGTCCCACCTTTCCTCAGTGGCATGTTGACTGACCTACCTGTCAGATTTGGAAAGCGTTTTAGGGCTGCCGTCTAGCCTCTCAACCGACGACCGGATCAAGCGACTCAAAGAAGGGTCAATTTCAAATTTTGGTTCAACTTAATAGTTGAGATATAAATTTCAATTGCCCCACTTGGTTGTTCTTTTTGTTATAGTTACATTCAAGAAGGAACCACTATGACTGTGAATCCCCAGCCTTAATGAAGTCAGATCGAATGTAATAGCTAGGTTTTAACTCAAAGTCATAATCTCCTATTAACTTTCTTCGACTATTTCCGGCTATAACTCAAAAGCTTACAAGAAATTTTAACATAAAAGAAAATAAAATGGAATAAGAAAATAAATAAATGAGCAAGTAAATAATATCAAACGATGCCAAAATATTGGTTTTATTATAGGATTCACTTAAAAATGAGGAAGTGAATAATAATACACCGAATTAGAATAAGAGAGCGAGAGAAACAATTTGCACATTTAAAGGGTAATAATAATAACATAGAATGAGATAGATAAATAAACAAGTAAATACGATTAACCATGACAAAATATTTACATTAATTTTTCTAATCTCTTATAAACATACTTATCAAAATTATATATACTAATAATAATAAATATTCATATGTAATTACAAATAAGAATAAAATAAATAAATAATAATTATTAAAATTTGTACACGCTATATTCTATATCAACATTTTAAATTTATAAACTATTTCATATCCATTAATTTTTATACGTGAGCATTTATGGTAGGTAATATAGATGTCGAGCATTACAATAAAATTATATATATATATATATATATATATATATATATATCGAGCATTATAGTATTGAACTCAAATACTAATGATTAAATTTTGTTAAAATAAATAAATTATCAATTATAGTATTGTTTTGATTTCAGAGAATAGAATTGTATTTATTATTTACATAAAATTAATTACAAATATTGAAAATTAAAAAAAGATAAAAGAGTACTACACGTAAATCAGAGGATTAGTACTAACCAACCAGTCTATTGCCTACCCCTACCTGCATGACCCTTTCCCCAAGAAACAAAGAGGCATCAGTATTATCACCTTATCATGTTATCATAGACCTGTAGAGCCAAATGCATAGGCCAAGGTTCGGCAATATAAATATGGGGGAAGCCTTAGTTATCCTGAACAAAAATCACCCTCTCCCTTTCAAATAAAAATCACACTTAGCTTAGGTGTTTTAAATCATTTGCATTGGAGATACGACAATATAAAAAGGTCCGCACTCGTGAGTGTTTTCATCGCCCTACCACGAATTGAATTCAAAATTATTATTGTATATATATATATATATGTATTTTTTTTATTCTTGTTAAATTTAAATGTGTTTGTTTAGAATTTTATATGTATTATTTTATCCCTGTTAAATTTAAATGTGTTAGTTTAGAATTATGTATGTATTATTTTATACCTGTTAAATTTAAATGTGATTATTTAGAATTTTATATGTTATGTAAAATGTTTAAAAATATAATGTTATATTTATGCCTATTATTTGGTTTCATACTAATTGAGCGCGGTGTGTACTCTATCACACTATGCTTAATTATTGTGATACTTAGTGGATTAATTGCCCTGATTTTTTATGTGGATGACCGGCTTGTACGTTATCTTGTCGTGTCAAACTTGGATTATATGCTACTTGATTACTTGTCTGTGTTTACCGGGGTCCCCAGCGCCAATGGTAGTTCGGTTGAAATTGGTGGGAAACAGTATAGACAAGACTGTACGACTAGAATGATTACCCGCGGAGTTTCTTGTATGCTAGCATAACCAACTGGATCTGATGCGAGCTCATAATTGTACACCTGATTGGGCGTGGTAGGCGAGAATGAATTCTTGATTGTTTGATAGCCTTCAGACACTACTGAAAAGGTTATGCCTGGTATGTTAGTCAGAGTTGCCATATAGGCACTTGACTGCATTAACCACCCGTATCCTTTTACTATATGTTAGGTTTTATGTGGCTATCTACTTTATGTGATCACTAAATTTAACTTGGTAAATATTGGCGATAGATCCTCACTAAGAAAGGAGCTTACCCTAGTTTAAACAACCCTCACAGGTGTAGCTGATACGATAGAGTAAATTGCACTGGTGTCCTTACTTCTTTTGAGGCAGAATCCTGGGTGGACCTTTAGAATCTTTTGGTTAGGTTGTAAAATAGTCATGTGAAATATTAACATGAACTCAACCTTACCGGATCCGTGAGAACTTTTGTCTGTAATTTTAGTTAAAAATCTTGTTTAACACTTGTATTAATACTTTCACTGTAAGTAAGTTAGGTTTTGTATTTTTCTAAATATGCTTCCGCATAAAGTTTATTTGCTCGTTACTTCTTTTGATTAATTCGACCCCATGGGATTCTCGGTAGAACGCCTGGATCTTACTTGATACTTGCGTTGAGTAGGTGGGTCGTGGATTTGGGGTGTTACAGATGTGGTATTAGAGCATTCTCAAAAAAATTAAAGGTAAACCAATACTTACCTTAAATAAAAGATTTTAGAGGAACTGAATAAATTGTGAATAATATATGTTTTGGGCTAGTTTGGTCCAAGTTATCAAACTGGCAGTTTTGTTATTTTGATAGATGGACGAAGACGGAGAGGTTACGACTGATGAGTTTCGGGGGTCTATTGAGGTGAGGAGACACTCTAGAGCTCCCCCAGAGATGTTCATTCTATGGTCAGAGGATTTAGACAATCCACGTTGGGTGGAGACTCACTCCTACCCAAAGTAGGTCGTGCACACCTTAGCCTCGAGTACCACAAGCAGTTGATGAAAGACGCCATGTAAGAACAGTGTCTGTGTGCTGACGCAGAAGAGGCAAGGGTAAATGCAGCAATCGCAGAGCTCGGTCGACTAAAGAACCAAAGGATTCTGGAGCTCAGGCAATGGGACACGGAGCAATAAGAAGTTATACGAGAGTGGACCTAGCCCTAGTTAATTGGTATGGTCCTTAGCCTCGAGTACCACGAGTAGTTGATGAAAGATGCCATGTAAGAACAGTATCTGTGTGCTGACGCAGAAGAGGCAAGGGTTAATGCAGAAATCGCAGAGCACAATCGGTTGAAGAACCAAAGGATTCTGGAGCTCATGCAATGGGACACAGAGCGATAAGAAGTTATACGAGAGTGGACCTAGCCCTAGTGAATGCTTGATTTCTGTGGAGAGGTCTGACTGCTTATCATAGACGACCAAATGAACCAATTTAGAGGCACATTAAAGACACTTGGGGTACAATGGATCAAACTCTTAATACACTGTAGGATGACCTGGTGAATGGGGGCATCCATGAAAATGAGAGAGAGGAAAGAGGTGGCTCCACTGAAGGTTCTAGGGTCGATTAGGGCTAGGTTGTAAAATAACTGTAGTAGTAGTAGTAGGATATGACTTTTGGTACTTGCAAATCCAAAATTTTACACCCGGCGGATCCTGTGAGTTAAGATTAGGAACTGGTGATAGACCCGGAAGGAGACTAAGCCTAACTTGTTGTAAAATAAGTGGTAAAACTAGGGTGAGTCCTAATTTTGGCCTGGGAGGACGTCGCTTGGTTGAAGTTATGTAATATTAGGTGAACTATGAAGTTATTGTAAATATTAGGTGAACTATTAAGCTATTGTAAAATATTATGTGAACTATGATGTTAATATAAAATATTATGTGAATTATATTGTTTTTCTTTTGGTTAAGTAAATAAGTAAAGATTAGAATAATCCGTGTCTATGTACTTAATTTTTTTTATAAATATAATAAGCTAATGGTGTATGTGTGGCCCAACGATCAAAGGGCTAAGAGTCGCTAGGCCCAGCCCAACTTTATCTTGCCAAGCTTCAATCCAAAACAAGAAACAGGTAGATGCATCGAACACAAGAATTATGAATCGTGGCAGAGAATGTGGACCGTCAAAGACCACGACCGAGGAACATGGTAGGAGTGACGTTTCCACGATCTCAAATTCCTAAGAACATGGAATTGCAAAGATAATTAGCCTATAAATACAACAAGCTATATAGAATTTAAGGTTTGCGTTACTATATAGAGGAATTCCATTTCTTGAAGAGAGTACTGACTTGATAGTCGGAGGTGCTCTCCCAAAGGTAAATTTGTTCACAGTATTTTACACTTTTCGAAGGTGGCAGAAATTGTGGAATAAGTCAATTGTGAAAGGTATGTTCGCATTTTCACACACACAAAGAAAACCCATTATAATAGCAATGCCCTTAAGATGAAATTGGGACAACGAGATTTTATATGAACGAAGCAGTGCAATCAAATGTTTAGAAAATGGAAAATAGAGCCCAAAGTTCATATATGCTAGATAACAAGAAATATAGCTAGGAGGAGAGTTACGAATGCACTCAGGATTGGAAGGCGAACGAAGCTTATGAGTAGACAGAAAAGGAATGAAGTTCTTTAAGTCATTTACATAAGAGATGGTCAAGATACTGGGAATGGTGGAGGATCTAGCAACATGGTCGGAATCCCCTTAAGAAGTAGCATCCTCTTCGGGGGACTTACCGTGGTTAAAAGAAGACATGGAGGTTCTAAAATGGGAGGTAATAATCTTAGTTAAAATTCAATGGAAACAAACCTAGTGGAAAAAGGATTTACAAAAAACAGACCAGAGAAGATGATCGGAAATGAGTTACACAGACAACCAGATTCAGAGAAAGTACTCCAATCCCAAAGAACACAACAAAGATATGAGAAATAATTTAAACAACAAAACTTACTCTTGAAGGAGCTGGAGGTGGATTACGCGCAGAAAATTTAAGAATTAGTAGAGGTAGAGAAACCATGGATAATGAAGAGGAGAAGCTGGAATGAAAGTGAAAAAGGGAACTTAAATATAAACAATAAAAGAAACAATTAAAGAAGAAAGCATAATGATGAGTATCTAACAAAAAACAAAGTACCTTTTTGCTTATATCGAGACGGTAGCTGTATATGAAAAGACAGAACACTGTTTAAGGGCTACATTAAATTGTTTGTTTCAAATTCCCCATTTGAGAGATATAGCGATAACAAACGTCAGATAATTACTGGCTGGAATTCCAAACAACAAGGAGCAAATTGCAGATTTCAAAAACAAAACCACCACAAATGTTGCCTTGTCACGAGGAGCTTAAAATTCAAAAATTTTAAATTAGAAGAGCAGTTGAAGATAGAAATACTACCAACAAGAGTACATCATTTCGCAAGGTTGAACGTAGCTTTTCATCACAAACATTTTGTACAAGAGTAACATCAGTTTGCACTCAAGCTACAAACAACACCATCACTTCATTTCTTATAATCTTCATGGCTAGAGAGGACTTGTGGTGTGTGTGGCACAACGATCAAAGGGTTGAGAGTCGCTAGGCCTAGCCTAACATTATCCTACCAAGCTTCGGTCCAAAACAAGGAACGGTAGACGCAACGAACATAAGAATCATGAATCGTGGTAGAGAACGTGGACCATTAAAGATGGGACATGCAACGAACACAAAGGCTATGACCGAGAAATGTGGTAGGAGTGGCGTGTCCACATTTTCAAATTCCTAACAATAGGGAACTGCAAAGGGAATTAGCCTATAAATACAACAAGCTCTGTAGGAGCTGAGGTAAGCACTAATATATAGAGAAATTAAATTTCTTGAAAAGAGCACTTACTTGATCGTCGGAGGTGCTCACTCGGAATCACTTCCAGGGTTGCATTTGCAGGTAAAGAAATTTGAACAAGTGAACCAAGGAGAGGCTATCGGGAAAGGCTACCACATTAGCTAACTTATTGAGTGTAGGTTTCAATGGAAGGGGAACAAGGTGAATGTTCAAACTCGCTAACAGGACAAAATCCTCCAACCACCAGGATGGAGTTGTTCACAAGTCAAGTTACTGAAATATGGAGTCACATAATAGAAAGAGGGAATCAAGCTCAATCTCCTCTCAGGGATCGAAGTCAAAGGTTGGAGACAAAGGATGCGGGCCTAGAACGATTTCAGAATTTTCATACCCCCAGGTTCAACTGCGGCCCAGATGATGATGTTGCCAAAAATTGGATCAAAATAATGACTCCAACTTTCCGGGCCCTGGGATACACTGGTGAGCAGAAGGTGAGCTTTACCATATTCCAGTCGGAAGGAGTTGCGCAGGATTGGTGGAACATAGTACAGAGGAAGTGGGAAACAGAGGAAACTCCTATCACTTGGGAAAATTTTGAGACAGAGTTTATGATGAAGTACATTCCACCTCTAGTTAAAGAAAGGAAAGAAGCAGAATTCATAAAATTGAAGCAAGGTGTTATAAGCGTAGCTGAGTACGAGGCAAAGTTTTGCAGACTCTCTAAGTTGGCAGAAAAGTTAGTCTCCACGGATGATGAAAGGAAGCGGAGATTCATCCAAGGGTTGAGACTGGAACTGAAGGATGCCTTAACCCTAACATATCAGAGTAATTACGCTACAACCATTGAATCAGCTTCTAGGGTGGAAGAAACCAAGAATGTCTTATGTTTCATGCACCAGGCGAGACAGGCGAACATGAAGTCCTAATAAATATATAACTTTGGCACACAAGGTTTGATCTTGGGAGGAAACAGGGCTCCTAGAAAAGTTATGCCCCAGTCTTGGACGGTGTCTCGTGGTCTAAGTATTGGTCCGAGATATTTGTCTCAAGTTCATCGCACGTACTACAGAAAGGGAAGACATGAGGAGAAGGATTGTTGGAGGAAGGCAAACAAATGTTTGCGATGTGGGAGTTCTAAGCACCGGATATCAGAGTGCTAACGTCCCTAACCGGGGTCCTTGTCTCAACCTTTAGAATCCCAGGCTTCGGTCACCAAGCCTTCTTATAAAGGAGGAGTAAGTGGAAGTAACCAACCAAGGGTGCAGGCTTGAGTTTACGCATTGGAGGATAATGATACCCCTATCTCGACTGAGGTCCTTGAAGGTACCCTCTCCATTCTGGGTAAACTAGCTAATGTTTTTATTGATCCTGGCGTTTCTCATTATTTTGCTAGCTATTCCTTTCTTGAAAATATGAAAGATAGGATGACAAACTTACCTATAAGTTAGAAGCTAGCACTCCCACAAGTGATGCTAAAATTCTAGCTAGATGCGTATGTAGAAATTGTGGGGTAAATGTGGGACATTGGGAATTACCCATAGATTTAATTGCCCTACCCTTAAAGGGATATGAAGTAATACTAGGGATGGAATGGCTTGCTAAAAACCATGCCCAGTTAAATTGTCATACAAAGGAAGTTAAGCTGTGTCGACCTGGGGAACCTACGATTGAAGTAGATATGAGAAAAAAAAGATCCTTCTCATTACTGGTTATGGGTGTCAAAGCTCGACGGGTAATTTGTAAAGGAATAACTGGAATATTGGTTTATATGATGAATAAGCCAGCAGACCAATTAAAGGGAGAAGATATAACTGTAGTCTGGGACTTCCATGAGGTATTTCCAGAGGAACTTGTAAGATTGCCTCCTGAAAGGGAGACTGAGTTTACCATTAATCTAGTACTAGATGTCACACCTATTTCTAGAACCCCTTATCATATGGCGCCGTTAGAACTACGATAGTTGAAACTACAGCTTGAAGATTTGTTAACTCGGGGGTTCATTCAACTGAGTACCTCACCCTGGGGAGCCCCAATGTTGTTTTTTAATAAGAAAGATATCTCTATGCGGATGTGTATCGATTATCGAGGCTTAAATAATGTGACAATTAAGAAAGAATACCCTCTTCCCATTATTGAGGAATTGTTTTATCAACTCTAAGGAGCCGTCGTATTATCCAAACTGGATTTACGAAAAGGGTACTACCAATTGAGAGTGAAGATGCGGGACGTGCCCAAGATAGCTTTCAATACTAGATATGGTCATTACGAATTCCTGGTAATGCCATTTTGTGTAACCAATGCACCAGCCGCTTTCATGGATCTCATGAATCGAGTATTTTAGCCATACCTAGATGAGTTTGTCATCATATTCATAAATGACATCCTAGTCTATTCCAAATCCCACCAAGAGTATGAAGTGCACCGAAGAAAGGTATTGCAACGGCTTAAAGAACATGAGTTGTACGCCAAGTTTAGAAAGTGTGAATTCTGGATAAACCAAGTGAACTTTTTGGGGCACGTGATTATTAAGGAAGGGATATCAGTGGACCCCTCTAAATTCGAAACCACTATAAATTTGGAAGGTGCCGACCAATAGTATGGAAGTTCGGAGCTTTCTTGGACTGGCAGGGTACTACAAGTGTTTTGTTAAAGATTTCTCTAAACTAGTATCTCCTTTGTTCCATCTAATCAAAAGGGAGTTAAGTATGAATGGAATGAGAAGTCTAAAGCCAATTTCTAAGAATTGAAGAAGCGTTTGATCACTGCCCCAATTCTTGCTTTACCTGAGGGAAAATATGGGTTTATACTGTACACCAATGCTTCAGGAGATGTTCTAGGATTTTTGTTTTTGCAAAATGGCAACATGATTGCTTATGCTTCTCTGAAGTTGAAACCATATGAAAAGAATTATCTCACCCATGACCTAGAACTCGCTGAAGTGGTGTTCCCTTTAAAGAAATGACGACACTACTTATATGGTGTCACGTTTGAAGTAATATTGGATCACAAGAACCTGAAATACATGTTTTCTCAAAAGGACCTAAATATGCGCCAACGTCGGTGGATGGAGTTTTTGAGAGATTACGACT
Organism: Rubia yunnanensis; assembly: GCA_037428765.1. Lineage (NCBI taxonomy): Eukaryota > Viridiplantae > Streptophyta > Magnoliopsida > Gentianales > Rubiaceae > Rubia > Rubia yunnanensis. The sequence goes on along the minus strand of CM075067.1, from coordinate 46,811,274 downwards.
GTACAATCAATTATCATCCCGGCAAGGTGAATGTGGTGGCAGACGCATTGAGCTGGAAGGTAAATTTTAAGCACAACTGGTTAAAGTAGACTGAGATGTTATCACAGGCAGAGAGTTGGGAATGTGAGGTTAAACCTGACTGACTTGTGTTCTTCAATCTAAGGCTATAATCTATTTTACCCGTTTTCCACTGTCATCTCTCTCTCTCTCTACTGTGTGCGAAACCAAAGTGCGAAAAACACACTAAATTCACTATTCACATTTCAGTTACTGTTTTTCTTCTTCTTCTTTATTTTTTCTGCCTAACGGCTCTTTCTGCGGTTACTGGTCGACGGTAATGGCGTCTCCGACGCCAAACATAACAACTGATCTCAACTCATCCACAGGCAAAAGCTTCCTCCAAGCCTTGAATACCAAACCTTCATCACTCACAACCACCCTTCCAGATACGCCTAATCTACACCCAATTACAGAATATAAGGGCAAACTGGCTTTCATCCTTCCCCCGGAGGAAGGCGAGATTCTGGCATCTCATTATCAGAACGCCTTGGTTGGAAAATTCAATTGGGGGAAAACGACAATGGAGAAACTCGTTTCTGCTTTTAAATCAATTGGATTTAAGGCTAAATGCCAATTGGGTTCAATTGATTATCGACATGTTCTCATTCAATTTCAGGATAGCGAGGATTATCAACGGTGCTGGATGAAGGGCCAATGGATGGTTTATGGAGCTTCAATGAAGGTCCAGAAGTGGACTCCAGATTTCTCACCTACAGCAGAATCTTCAATAGTTCCAGCATGGGTAACCATTCACCAACTGCCTTTACACTTTTATAATACCTCAGCTATTATAGGCATCAGTAGTCAGATAGGTAATTTTCTGAAAATGGATGCTGCAACTCATGCTCTAACTAGACCTTCTGCTATAAAAGTTTGTGTTGAAGTTGATCTTATGGCCCAACTCCCAAATTCTATAGTTGTAGGAATTGGCAATAAAGTAGCAGACTATAATATTGAGTACGATCAGTTACCTCTGTATTGCAATCACTATAAGATTATAGGCCACAGTCAGGCAAACTGTAATTTCTTGCATCCAGAATTAAGGAAAAATAACAGGAATTTAGCTAAAGCAAATGTGACAAAGGTTAACTTAGATACTGGTAAATTAACCAAAGATACTGCAGTGGCTCAGAATACACTAGGCCAAGACTCTAAAGAACCTTTGGAACTGGAAGGTCCATCTAATTTATCAGTCTCCCAAAAGGATATGAAATTTCAGATTCAAAATCAGGAATCAGATTATAATTTGGGTAGAAACAATTATAGGAAAGAAAATCAAGAGACACAAGTGAAAAGAAATAAACCTTTCTACTCACTGGATGATATCTCCAAACCAATCACTAATATGTTTTGGAGAAAAAAGACCCAATTGTCAGAACCCCTTTCTGCTCAAGAGGAACCACTTCCTGCTCAGGAAGAGTTGATAGTTAAGAGGAACATGGTTTCCATATCAAATGCTTTCCATACTTTAACTGACCTACAGGAAGAAGAGACTGAAGCTCAAGAGGAAGATGCAGTAGACATTTTCCACGAATCTTTGGAAACACTTGAAGTTCAGTTATCCCCAGGTGAATGTAGAAAAAGATAAGAATGAGGCTCTATCCACTTCGCAACCGAATCGGATGGTTCAGCAAAATCAAACTCCAGTTGAGATGCAGAGATATTCAGATGACAATGCTCCAGTTGCAGTGAAGAGTATCCCTGTAGTGCAAGATCAAATTACTAAAATCCATGAACCAAGCACTTTAGGGGAACATAGCTCTGCTGCAAAGCAAAATGCACAACTACAGGTTAGTACATTTCCTTAAGATATTTTGAAGAAAGGTGTAGACAAAAGAGGCAAAAATACAAAATGTTTCACTTAATAATTTAAGGAAACTAAGATCCTCTCAAAAAGCTTCCCCCCTAGTTTTAAATGATACAGTACACCAAAATAGGAAAAATTCTTGTTTGGAATGTTAGGGGTTATGGCACTTCACGAGATAGAATAAAATCTTTAAACAGGAGACACAAGATTGACATTTTATGTCTAATTGAACCATGGCAAGATAATCATATTTTAAATCAATTGAAACATGAGCTTGGTTATAACAATGCTCTCCATGCTCACACTGCTAAGATTTGGCTTTTATGGAATCAGAATTTTAGTTTGACAATTTTAAAAGAATCTGATCAGTTCATACAAGCTAGAGTAACAGATAATGCCACTTCAGTTGCTTGGAATGTGAATTTCATTTATGCTAGTGTCCATAGACATTTGAGAGAGAAACTGTGGCTTAATCTACAAACTAAAACACCTGATCCATCAATTTATATTGGTGATTTTAATACTGTAGCATCAGTTAATGAATATAAAGGTAGGAAATCCACCCCAAGGAAAAGCATGAAACAATTTAATGACTTCCTAGCTATGATGGACTTACATGATATAACTACTGTAGGTAATTCATTCACCTGGAGTAACAATAGACATAAAGACAAAGGGAAGGATCTACTTCTTCAAAGGCTAGATAGGGGAATAGGTAAGTTAGAATGGTTAGAACTTTTCCCTAATAGCTCTATACAGGTTCTAAACAGAATGACATCTGATCATTCTCCTCTTCTTTTATCTATTCAATCAGCGGTAGAAATAGCTCCAAGACCATTCAGATTTCAAGAGATGTGGTCTAATAGAGAAGAATTTCATGATGTAGTTGTATCTAATTAGAATTTACCTTCCTCCCTGTTAGGAATGAAAAATTTTGTTCACAAGTTAAAGAGGCTTAAGATAGTAATTAAAGAATGGAACAAAACTGTGTTTGGAGATGTAAATTACAATATGGAACAATCTGAGTTAAGAGTTAATGAACTGGAAATCCAATACCAGCAATTTTAGGAAGAATCGGTTTTAAAGGAGCTTTTGAATTCTAAAGCCTTACTACTCAGATCCCAGAAGGAATACAACATTTTTCTGTAGCAAAAAGCTAGGGTAAACTGGTTTAAACAAGGTGATGCAAACACAAGATATTTCCACGACACAATTAAGGAAAAGAAAATAAGATCTAGAATAACTAAAATTAAAGATGGGGATGGAAACTGGATATCTGACCCAACTTTGATAAAGGAAGAAGGTGTAAATTTTTTTCAGAATCTACTGAATGAGGAAACAATTCAGAAAGAAGGGAGATATCTAAAACACTTTCTGCAGGAGATACCTAGGGTAATAACTGACCAACAGAATTCTATTTTGCTTACCCCCATTGACTCTCAAGAACTGAAATCAGCTGTCTTTGACCTTAATAGAACCAGTTCACCTGGCTCTGATGGATTCTCTGGAGATTTTTACTACACTTTCTCGGAAATTATTAAGCATGATCTGTTGGATGCTGCTAATGATTTCTTAAATACTGGTGACATTCCAAAGGCTATTTCTAGTACTTGGCTCACCTTAATACCCAAAAAAGCCATTCCAAACACATTTTCAGATTTCAGGCCAATAAGTCTATCAAACTTTGTTAATAAAGTTTTCTCTAAAGTGTTAATGATGAGGAGTAAACCGATAATGCACCTAATCATTTCCCCTGAGCAAAGTGCTTTTTTTAAAGGCAAGGAAATTTCGGATAATGTGATTCTTATGCATGAAATGAGCAGATTACTCTCTCGAAAGTCTAAGATATCAAATTTGATTATCAAACTAGATATGCAAAAAGCTTTCGACAGGGTCTCGTGGTCTTTTCTTAACTCCATTCTACTCCATTTTGGATTCCATGGCAAATTTGTTAGACTTATCATGCAAAACATTGCCTCTACAAACTTCTCAGTTTTAATAAATGGTGTTATATCTAGTTATTTCTCCTCTTCTAGGGGAATCAAACAAGGTGATCCCCTATCACCTTTCTTGTACAATATTGTATCAGAGGCTTTTTCTAGGGGATTGAAGAAATTGTTTTCTATTGGATATTTACAGCACTTTGATCTTCCCAAATCATGTTCTCCTCTTACTCATCTTATGTATGCAGATGACATGGCTGTTTTTCTCAATACTAAGCCAAATAACTTAAGACATTTTAAACATTTTCTGAAGGCTTATGAGATCACTTCTGGTCAAAAAGTTCATTTTGCTAAATCAGAATTTTTTGTCTCACATAACATTTCTCAACAGTATGTCCAGATAATTAAAAGGATATTAGAAATGGAGAAAGGCTCATTTCCTTTTAAATACCTGGGAGTCCTTATATTCTCTGGTAGGAATGTAAAGGTGCACTATTTTCCAGTTATTGAGAGAATGGAAAAGATGATTAACAATTGGAAGAATAAATGGTTAAGCTTAGCTGGTAAAATCATTCTGATCAATCATTGCTTCCTCTCAATTCCGACACATATATTTGCAGTCCTTAAATCCCCTAGGATAGTTTTAAAAATTATGGAAAAGATGGCATCTAGTCTAATTTGGGGAAAATCAGATCTGGAAAATAGGAAATGTTGGAGATCATGGAAAAGAATGAGTTATCTAGTAAATGAAAATGGTTTAGGTTTAAAGGATTTGAAAGCCATAGTGGATGCTTTCTCATGCAAATTATGGTGGAAGCTACAAAAAAATGAGACTCAATGGTCTTCACTTTTGTGGACATTACCTGTCACTTACAAAAAATCCCAAATTTGGAATAGAATAAGTGCAGTAGCCCCTAGGGAAAACAGTCTAAGTAGGATCATCTTTGGTAAAGGGGAATGCTCCTTTTGGAATGCAAATTGGATGGGAAATGGTGCTCTTTATTATATCTGGCCTGAGGATAGGGACATCCCTTTTGAAGATCTAACCTTGAGCTCCTTCATTAATAACAAATCTGCTCACTTACCAAGTCTGGAGCCTTATTTGGCTACCAATATTAAACATATATTGCAGGAAGTAAAGCTGGAGCATCCTCATGAAGATCAGCTACTATGGGCTCAAACAACAAACAGGAAATTCACAATCAGATCTGCATACAACATTCTCAAACAAAGGAATCCTGAAATCATACATTTTCAAAAGGTTTGGTCTTCTTACATTCCTGGAAAAATGTCAATACTTACTTGGAGAGCTTTAAACAACATCCTCCCCTTTGATAATGTTTTAAGCAGGATGGGTATTTCTTTAGCTTCGAGGTGCCCCTTTTGTTTGTGCAACAAGGATAATCTTGATCATTTCTTCAATTCATGCCCTAGATCACTTTCTGTTTGGAATAGTATTCACTTCCTTCTAAAGCTGCCACAAATGAGCTTTTCTAATCTAAAGAGTAGGATTGAGTTTTATTTATCTTTCAAGGCAGACTCAAAAATACACTCAAAACTGATAAATGCTGCTTTTGTATCTACAATTTGGTCTCTATGGACAGGCAGAAACAAATATATTTTTGAGAACAGATCTCTTTCATGTAAGAATTGTATCCATGACATTAAACAGAATATTTTCACAATTTTCACAGCTCATAAATTGAAAGGGAATAGGGAAAGGCATAAACATTGGGTTCGGGAAAACGTCATTCCAAAAAATTTTCAAAAACAGAGACCTGCAATTACAGTAGCAATTTGGGAAAAACCACTTATTGGCTTTAAAATAAACACAGATGCTTCTTGGATCCTTAGTGGTTCTTCCTTTGCTGTAGTAGTTATAAGGGACTGGAAAGGAGATGTAGTTAAACTAAGAGTTAAAAAAATGGAATGTCAATCTCCTACGCATGCTGAATTATTGGCTATCAAAATGGGATATGAGATTTGTTCAGAATTAGCCTTAGGAATATGTGGAATTGAATCGGATCGCTTAACTGCGGTCAATAGCATTCTAAATCCTAGTAGATTCCCCTGGAGAGTTTTCTCTATATGTAATGTACTACATGAACTTCTTTCCTCTCATTCAATTCAACACATTCCTAGACAAGCGAATATGGCTGCTGATATTTTGGCAAAATTTGCTAGGCAAAACAATTTACAAGGTGATATAGACATCAGGTCAATTCCTAATTTCCTTAGGGGATTGTTATTTTTAGACTCTGTTGGATTCCCGGCAATACGAGTTGGATCTTACATGGATATCAATAGGATATAGAATTGGTGGCTGTGTCTTTATTTGCCTCTTTTCTTTCTGTTTGTATGCACGGTTACTGCTGTTTGCCTCCTGCAATTTCAGGTACCATGCTAGTATGGACGGATAGAGAAGGAAACTGACCAGCATCATCACTACAATGATCACACCTGGTTACGAATTGCTTAAAGGATGCACACATCACTGAATACTAAACTCTTGAACACAGCACTGTTGCCTATTATACTACTGCTTTCGGCTACCCTGCAGCAAATTGTGTTAGCATTGCTTAGATTTACCTCTTGGTTGGCATACTGTTGACTAATAGGAGTTTCAAAATCTTGATTCGCCGACCGGTTCGCGGTATGTCAGTTATTTAGTTTTCTCAGGCAGACAAATGATAGTACATAGATGAACCAATGTTTTCTTTTAGCTCAGCTAAGGTGGAAACACCGCTCTTTTTGTATTCTGTAAAGTTTCCAGACTCTAAGCGCCAATTTTTGGCTTTAATCTCGGTTAGGGGAGCCTAATAAATTCCCCCCATCCTAGGATGGTTAATTTAAAAAACATATATAATCTATTTTACCCACGAAGATTAAATCAGCTCAAGAATCGTACGAATCATTAGTGAAGAAGATAAAGCTTGCCACTAAAGGGAAGTTACCGGACTTTGAAGTAGATAGTGGTGGAGTGTTGACCTATAGAGGTAGGTTTTACTTACCCCGAAATTCAGAGATCAAACAAAGGGTAATGGAAGAAGGCCACCGGTCCAAGTACACAGTACACCCAGGAGGGACCAAAATATACATGGACTTGAAATAGAAGTACTGCTGGGATAATATGATGAGGGACATAGCAGAATATGTGGCGCGATGTTTGGTGTGCTAGCAAGTCAAGATTGGGCATCAGAAACCATCGGGGTTATTACAACCATTGGATATTCATGAATGGAAATGGGATCACATCACGATGGATTTTGTGACAGGACTACCCCGAAAGGTGGTGGATAGGTTGATTAAATTGGCTCACTTTCTACCAATCAACGTTAAATACTCCTTAGAAAAACTGACAGTCCTGTATAACTGAGAAATCATGAGATTACACGGGGTGCCGATAACTATTGTGTCAGAAAGGGACCCAAGGTTCACTTACTGCTTCTGGAGGCAACTGCAAATAGAACTGGGAACCAAATTGAACTTTAGTACTATCACCCATCCACAGTCAGACGGGCAGTCAGAGAGAACAATTCAAACCCTGGAAGACATGCTCCAAAGTTGTGTTATAGATTTTGGGGGAAGTTGGGATGCTCACTAGCCTTTGGTAGAATTTGCATATAACAATAGTTATCAGTTATCCATTGGTATGACCCCTTTATGAAGTACTTTATGGTTAGAAATGTCTGATACCCCTCTTTTGGGAAGAAGTTGGAGAGAAAAAAAATTCTCCTGGTTGCAAGTATACCTTGGATTGAGGAATACATGGATAAGGTTAAGCTGATAAAGCATCGCTTACAGATGACTCAGAGTCAATATAAGAGTTACGGAGACCACCGAAGGAGGGATTTGGAGTTTGAAGTTGGTGATCGGGTGTTCTTGAAAGTAACCCCTTAAAAGGGTCTCATCCAGCATGGTAAGAAGGGAAAGTTAGGTCCTAGATACATTGGTCCTTTTGAGATTACCCAACGAGTCCGACCCGTTGCATACTGACTTAATCTACCCAGCCAGTTGGGGAGATTGCATGATGTTCTTCACATATCGCTCCTGAAGAAGTACCACCATGACCCTGAATACGTGTTAAACCATGACCCTGAATACGTGTTAAACCATGAAGACTTAGCATTGAATGAAAAGATAATGTACGTAGAGAATCCCGTAAAGATAATGGATCGGAAAATCAAGACCTTGTGTACCAGAGAGATTTCAATAGTTTTGGTGTTGTAGAGAAATCATAAGGTCGAAGAAGCAACTTAGGAGCTAGATGTTGACATGAGGGATAAGTACCCAGAGTTGTTCACGTGAAATGGGAATTTCGGTGACGAATTCATTAAGGGGGGAGGAGAGTCTGTGAGCCCCCGACCTTAATGAAGTCAGATCGAATGTAATGGCTAGGTTTTGACCAAAGGTTATAACCTCCTATTAACTTTCTTTGACTATTTCCGGCTATAAATCAAAACCTTACAAGAAATTTTAACATAAATGAAAATAAAACGGAATAAGTATATAAATAAGTAAGCAAGTAAATAATATCAAACGATGGCAAAATATTGGTTTTATTATAGCTTTCAGTTAAGAAAGAGGATGTGAATAATAATACACTGAATTAGAATAAGAAAGCGAGAGAAACAATTCACACATTTAAAGGGTAATAATAATAATATAGAATGAGATAGATAAATAAACAAGTAAATAAGATTAACCATGATAAAATAGTGACATTAATTTTTATAATCTCTTATTAAAATTGCATACTTATCACAATTATATATACTAATAATAATAAATATTCATATATAATTACAAATAAGAATAAAATAAACAAATAGTAATTATTAAAATTTGTATGTCATTCTATATTCTATATCAACATTTTAAAGCTATAAACTATTTCATATCCATTAATTTTTATACGTGAGCATTTATGTTTTTTTTTTGAATGAAAGCACCCGAGGGTGGGGGTTGGTATATTGGTACCCCAGGCCAATAAGAGCAAGCCATAGAACAATGACAATAGTTTTTACAAAGGGCAACCTCATTGCCTCCAAAAGAGATGTTAACTACAAAGGATCTAGTCTATATACAATCGGTGGGAATTCCTAAAATAGATAGTTGCGATTCCAAAGTAAATGAATCTCCACACCCCGTGTTAATTCGTACTTTGGCCAGGCAACTACCAATCGACAATCTGTCAGTAAACTAACATGCTAGAACTAGTAGCTAGTGAACCATGAATGGTTGTATTCATGGAAGATACCCAAAAACCTTCCACTCTACCTCTTTGCCTTATGAGTGAAATTTGAGAGAAAGAAGTCGGAATGTGCAAGACAATGGCAGTAACAGAACCGAGGTTGTACCTGTATTATCAGACCCAAAGAGGCAGCAATATCAGAACCAAGGAAGTCACATTAATTCAGAAGCATACAGAACCAAGGTTGTACCTGCATGTATAAAATATAACATCAGCAGTATCAACCCCTATCATAGCCATTTTTATACAGGAGTTTGCTTCTTATCTAAAGCTATAAGGCCTTTTATATGTACTGGCACATTAGAGAGGTTAAGTGCCTAATTATGGGAAGAATGGTGTTTGGAAATCGCATTTGCCAATGAGTTACATTCCCTGTAAACATGTTTAAGCACAGCTCCACGTAGTAGGCTATTAACTTTATAAGCAGAATTGAAAAGTTGCCAGTTAGCAGAGTATGGATCATTAATCATGTTAACAACTAACAAAGAATCAGATTCAATAGTGAATGAATCATCTAACTGTTGGAAATTTTGGCAAGCAAAATGTATGGCAAGTATTTTAGTATGAAGAGAAGATTCTGCAGAGATAGTAGCCAAGTTAATCAAGAGTGAAGTGCCAGAGATATCCCTCGCAATTACCCCAACTGCAGCCGTGTGAGAAAACCAAGAAGCATCAGTGTTAATTTTAATAGAGTTCAATCTAGGCATTTCCCAACAAACAGTCCGTATGATTGGCTGAGGAGGTGGCCTAGGGTGGGGGATTAGATGCTTAAAGGAGTGAGAAAGTGCAGTAGGAGAGCTCAGATGTGTAGGATTGGAGTATAGAGATAGTTTGATGAGATCTAGTACTTCCTTACAGATAAGTTCAGTAGAAAATGGAATCTGATCAAAGAGGTATCTATTTCGAGCTTTCCAAAGACACCAACAGATGAGGGAGGGAAGTATGTTACATATTAGTTGATGACCTTTTGGGAGGTCAAGACAGTTCCAGAAAATGTAAAATCTCTGAGAAATGGAATGATGCTCAGTGAGGTTAAAATGAACCAGCGGTGCCATATTATTCCATATTGATTGAGCCATTGTACAAGATATAAAGAAATGTTCAATTGAATCCGAATGACAGCATACTGGACATTTCGAAGCTAAACTATATCCACAACTAATGAGCACATCATCAAAAGGGAGGAAAGACTGTAGCATTTTCCATGTAAAAATAGAAATCTTTTTCTGGAGTAATGTATTTATGTTAATATGTTAATATAGATGTCGAGCATTACAATAAAATTATATATATATATATATTTATGCGTGAGTATTTATGTTAATATAGATGTCGAGCATTACAATAAAATTATATATATATATATATCGAGCATTACAGTATTAAACTCAAATACTAATGATTAAATTTTGTTAAAATAAATAAATTATCAATTCTAGTATTGTTTTTATTTCAGAGAATAGAATTGTATTTATTATTTTTATAAAATTAATTACAAATATTGAAAATTAAAAGAAGATAAAAGAAGTATTACACGTAAATCAGAGGATTAGTATTAAGCAAGCACTAATCAAGCAGGTTAGTGCTAACCCTACCTACGTGACCCTTTCCCCTAAGAAACAAGGAGGCATCTGCATTATCACCTTATCTTGTTATCACATACCTGTAGAGTCAAATGCATAGTGGATAAGGCCAAGGTTGGGCATTATAAATATAAATACGGGTAGCCTTAGATATCCTGAACAAAAATCACCATCTCCCTTTCAAATAAAAATCACCCTTAGCTCAGGTGTTCAAAGTTATTTGCATTGGAGATACGAAAATATAAAAAGGTCTGCACTCCATTTAATGCGAGTGTTTTCATCGCCCTAGCACGAATTGAATTAAAAATTATCATTCTATATATATATATATTATGTCTGTTAAATTTAAATGTGTTAATTTAGAATTTAATCTGTATTATTTTATCCCTGTTAAATTTAAATGTGTTAGTTTTGAATTATATATGTATTATTTTGTGCCTGTTAAATTTAAATGTGTTAATTTAGAATTTTATATGTTATGCAAAATGTTTAAAATTATTATGTTCTATTTATGCCTATTATTTGGTTTCATACTAATTCATCGCAGTGTGTACTTTGTCACACTATACTTTATTATTGTGATACTAAATGGATTAATTGCCCTGATATTTTATGTGGATGACCGGCTTGTACTTTATTTTGCCGTGTCAAACTTGGATTATATGCTATTTGATTACTTGTCTGTATTTACCGGGGTCCCCGGCGCCAATGGTAGTTCGGTCGAAATCAGCGGGGAACAGTATAAATCGAACCGTGTGACTAGAACGACTACCCGCCAATTTTCTGGTATGCTAGCATAACCATCTGGATCTGATACGAGTTTGTAATTGAACATCTGATTAGGCGTGGTTGGTGAGAATCTTGATTATTTGATAGCCTTCAGGCACTACTGAAAAGGTTATGTCTGGTATGTTAGTCAGAGTTGTCATATAGGCACTTGACTGCAACTTGGCATTAACCACCTATATCCTTTACTATATGCTAGGTCTTATCGGGCTATCTGCTTTATGTGATCACTAAATTTAACTTGGTAAATATTGGTGATGGAACCTCACTAAGAAAGGAGCTTACCCTAGTTTAAACAACCCTCATAGGTGTAGTTGAACCATTAGAGTGAAGTGCACTGGTGTCCTTTCTTCTTTTGAGGCAGAATCCTGGGCGGACCTTTAGAATCTTTTGGTTAGGTTGTAAAATACTTATGTAAAATATTAACATGAACTCAACCTTACCGGATCCTTGAGAACTTTTGTCTGTAGTTTTAGTTAAAACTCTTGTTTAACACTTGCATTAATACTTTCACTATAATAGTAAGTAAGATTTTGAATTTTTCTAAATCTGCTTCCGAATAAAGTTTATTTGCTCGTTACTGCTTTGAGTAATCCAACCCATGGGATTTTTGGTAGCACACCCGGATCTGACCTGATACTTGCGTTGAGCAGGTAGGTCGTGGATTTGGGCTGTTACAGTGAGTGTGATGGGGATGGTGAGTAGGTAGGACAATGTGGTGATGACCGTCCCGCCCTCGGAGCCCATGTCCACCGGTTGCCAGAGGCTGCGCTACCTTGTTCCGACGTACGCGGAGGAGGATAGTGGTGGTGTGCATGGAGCGTCAGACTACCGATGTAATCAGATCTGCTGTGATCCACGGAGGTTTTGGATTTAGAAGAATTCGATGATTTCCGTAGACAGAACCAGTGTTTATAGTTGTTAAAAGTCCAAGGATGATCTTACAGTAGTGAGTGTAAATGTAAAAGTGAAAAACACTCTAAGTGCCTTGGATTTGTTATTTGAGAATAGAGGTCTATCTTTTTAAATAAGTAATTAGAAGTAGTTGTTGATAGTTGAAATCCAGTATTTTAACCCTTAAACTTCAGTTTTATACAAAAATTTTGGTGTTGCAATATTCAATTTGGTGCACATTTCTTGCAGAGAATTTGCACATTTCTGCAAAATGTCTGCAGAGAAGATTTTGTGTGACAATTTAACTGTAAATATTGGGCATAAATTAAACATCTCCTCCCACGTTTTCAGAGCAAGGACAGTTGATAAAATACAAGTTAAAATTGTGAGGTAGTTGGTAAAGTTTATTGACATTATAGGGAGATATTTCAAGAATTAGAATTTGCTTAAAACTAAAATTAAATAGTTAAAACATTTCCTAAATGCATGTTCAAAACTCCTAAATGTAGATAATAGGGATCATATAGTAATCCTTCATTAAGTTTATGCGTTATTAGGAATTCCCAACCTGTATTTAGATTTGCCCTTTAATTTTAGTCCTAAAAAATTCTAATTCTTAGAATATTCCCCTATAATGTCAATAAATTTTACCAATTACCTCACAATTTTAACTTGTGATTTATCAATTGTCCCTACTCCGGAAACAACATGGGAGGAGATGTTGAAGATGTAAGATCATGGTCAGATACTCCAAAGAACTTCTTCTTGATCACACTCTTCAAGTTGTGATATACTTCCACTCACATATTCATGGCCTCCGTGAAAGAAGAAGCTCCAATAGGGAGAATCATGAACTCCTGCATGGCAAACTTGTTGCTGCTTGTGATCCTCCGTTGATAACATTAAAACATGGGACTGGCAACACCAAGTTACCAACTTCTTGTTTCCAATGAGGGTCAATATGGTAAATATAAAATGCAGTAAAACATCCGAGGGGGGGGCATGAAAGTACAGACGACCCCGCCAAATACAAAGTGTAATGCAAACCCTAAGCTAAAAGATGAAACACTAGGGAAAACAGATATGCGGGTGGGGGGTGTGCTAACCCTAGGCTAGATGGTGCTAAGCCTAGGAGAATAAATGCAAGTCCAGATATAAGTGTGAATCTAGACCTGTACATAGAAACCATAAATGTGTACTAGCTCTTTATATAATCTCCTAATCGCAGCTGAGACTTGGGTCTTGGGTCTTGAAGAAAAGGTGATGTAGAAGCCACCAATGGTAGACATAGAGCGCAACCGAGTGTAGTGTACTCAGGTCTTGAATGGTCGCCATGGTGTGCTGGTGGTGCTGAATCCGAGAGAAGCCGGGACCGCCAATGGAGGAGCAACTTCTACCATATACCCCCTAAGATGAAGAAAGAGAGGTGATTGGCTTCAAACGTTCTCGTGGTGTGAACCGAGGCTATTTTAGAGGGCAAGAGTATTCATAGGCAGTGCCAATAACTCTGGTGGATCCCTCTGAAATAACCCCCCTAATGATGGAGAGAACGGACACAACTTATACGGCGTGTGTCAAGCCTGGCAATTCTATAATCGCCCACTCCATTTTAAGAAAATGGACAGCTATATGCTAATTTTACACAAAGTGTAGCATGTGGTAACCATCAAGTCCAAGTAACGACTAGCAGCTGGTTAATTAATTTTGTGTATGCTAATTAATTAACCCACTACCAGCCTCCTATGGCCATGCAACCAGATGAAGAAAGGCTGCTCGCTCACCCTCATCGGCCATAGTGTACAAGTATTTCCACGAGGAAATGTGCAGTCAAAGAATGGAAAAACTTGTACATCCACCCAATACAATTTCAATCCGAAGTGAAGGCCAAACCTCAATAAAAATTCACCAAATAGGGAAAAAATGAAGCAAACTCGGCCCAAAATTAAGGGAAAGTACTCCTTTAATTTATGTGGGACAACAGCTCCTTTTTAGCCCATTTATTTACCAAAATCGCAAATCAAGTCGGTGGTACTCAAATATGCACCATCACTCAAGAGTACGCGATCCACCTCTGGAGGCGGTACTCTAATCAGTCGAGAGTGCTCGCCCCTCGAACTCGTAGTACACCATCCACCACTCGAGAGAGTGATCCACAACTTGAGAGCCTTCACTCGAACCCATAGTACGTGAACCCCCAGTCGAGAGTACACGAGATAGTACACCATCCACCATTCGAGAGGGTACACCATCCACCACTCAAAAGCACAACATCCACCATTCGAGAGGGTACAACTTCCATCGCTCGAGGGTGTAACCATCCACCAGTCGAGAGTACAACATCTCGAACCCATTGTTCTCGTAGTACACCCTCCACTACTTGAGAGTACTTCTCATCTGCCTCTCGAACCCTTAGTACACCATCCACCACTTGAGAGTACTTCTCCCTACTCAAACCCATTGTACACGAACCACCAGCCAAGAGGACAACATCCACCACTTGAATCCATAGTACGCGAACTCCCAGTCAAGAGTACACGAGATAGTAAACCATCCACCACTCGAGAGGGTACACCATCAACCAATCGAGAGTACAACATCCACCATTCGAGAAGGCACAACATCCATCACTCGAGAGGGTAAACCATCCACCACTAGAGAATACAACATCCACCTCTCGAGAATACAACATCCACCATAAGAGATCCAAGCAGCTAGGGTTTAAAACCCTTGACTCGACCATCTTCAGTAGTGGGTCATATGACCCGTGTCGTCTAGAACTGGGTCAAAACCCTAGGGAGCCTCTGCCCCTTTTTTTCCTGCTCGGGTATAGTGATTTGATGGCGCTAAAAAATGGGTCAAGCGTCCAGATCCGTGTCCTCGCCAGATTCGCATCTTTTCGCTGAACCCAATTGGAAAACTCAAACCTTCATCCTCCAAATAATCCATCCTTTATGAAAAATCTGCTCTTCCATTCATCTTGATCTGGGAATTATCATTAAAATTGAAAAATGTTGAGAATACCTTGGGCAAATCATCATTGATAATTTTGGTTAATCCAATTCACCATGATCGGCCGTCGTACCTCGAACAACAGCTTGTAAAACTCTGATGAAGCCTCAATTAACAACATTCATTTGACCAACACATAGCAAATCATCTCCAAGCATCTTTCTTGAATCCAACTAATCCCAAAACATCAACCCCATCTAACAATAACATTCAAACACCCAAAATCTTGAATTCCATATGAATGTTCATCAGACATGAAAGTAAATCAGAACTCTTGGCATAAAAAAAACAATTTGGTCAAAAGTTCCAATTAAAAAAACAACTATGGCCAGGCGGGTTCCGCGATCTGAACACATGGATGCCTTCTCATCGAATCCATCATGAACTCTTCCAAATACTAAAATTTTTATGCATCAAATTCATCTCTACTCCCAATCCAAAATAAACATCACATAAACTATCCACCATAAACAAATAATCTTCCATACAAAATCCACACAGATTCATCATAAATAAACACCTCAACTGTCATCCAGATTAGATCTATCAACAAAAGATTAAATCTTACTTGGAACAATGATAGATCTTCATCTAATCCACTCCATTAACAAACGAGCTTTAGACAGTAAAAAATACGAGAAAACTTATTACGTGCAAATGAATTTCCGCCTAAGTTTCCATTCAAAGAGTGGCTCTTTGAGCATCCATATCTCATTCACCCTTTATCCGTTTTGATAGTTTAAACAGATAATTTTATAGTACTCGTAGAGGAGAATCCAAAAATGATGCCCACTGACTCTAATTCAGTTCAAGCCTAACTTGAAACGAAACCCAAAAGTTGTCGAAATTCAACTTATTTTACAATCAGTTTCCAAAAATCCTCCACATGAATAGATATTGATGTGGAATCAGAACAATCATGCCAGACACAGAGTTTGACTTGATGATAGATTCATTTCGACGACATAGATACTACATAGGATAAGTAGGTGTCACCCTTTAAACTTTCCCTTAAGAGAGTACACTTAGCCCACTGGTTAGGAAGTAGACGTGATGTCCTTGAAATTCCCCAACTGCTTGTGTGAACGAAAATGCACTTCCCACAGACATCTTTCCTAGCCTTTGTGCTTTCCTCGGTTGTGTCCATTAATCAGGTCATGTCACACCCCTAGTTCTATAAGGTTTCTAAGGAATCGCGTCCCAACAATTCCCTTTCGAAGTGGCCACACTTCTCCCTTACATAGGTGATTCTTAGCATAAGAGCAGTTATGTAAACTATGCGCTCTTTCAAGTATCATACACTCGATGCTGTGAATCATTAAAAGCGATTTAATGTTTAACCTCCATTCACTTCACTGTTTCTTCATCATAGGAATAATACGGGAGGTATGAACCCCCCACAGTGATTGCGATGGGTCTTTGAAGTTTAGTTGTCCCTTTGAACCTAGATCTTGGGATCTCCAGTCACATAGGTTGGGTGTCCATGCACGTAACCCATCACTTATTGGACTCAGCCTTATTCCTTTCGATGAGTTCTCAACTAACTCTCGATTCAATTTCTTCGTCAAGAAATTGGTTCATTCCTTTCATCAAAGAATCACAACCTTTATCACATTAACCTTACGTAGTCAATATTGATAATTCTCGTAGAGAGTAGTTGTCTAATGGTCTAGTGTCTATGTCGAGACACACCACCATCGATATGCCTTTACGGTACACTAATAGGCATTCACATGCTATTGTCATCCTAGGATATCCTCCACTAAAGGGAATGGACAATTATTCTTTTCCCAGTTTTGTCCAACACAACGGACTTAGATTCCTTTATGAATCTAGCAAGAGAAAATAATTTCTATGCACAATTCAAGCCATATCCATATGTCACACACACTGCTTGTTTTTAGTGATCGTTATGGGTTACTCGTGTATCATCGTACTTTCCATTGTAAGAAATGTATGATGTACACTTTAATAGGTACTAATGACTCTTGAGTACTCTTCTTAAGAGACAACTCACATTTACAAAGGCAACTCATAATGTTAGAGTTATTACATTGAATACGACACATCTCTCAGAGACTCAATCATCGTATCAATATTCATATCAATGAGAAAATCATCAATACAATGACATAAATGACATGGTCATTTTTCATGTCCCTTAGCGTATATGCCATCATCTAACTCCTTGATTCAATATCATTGGCTAAACAACAATTAGTTTGGTCAAATGATGGGTCGTTTAGGAGCATTGAGCTTTTCATATGCTCTATTCAGATTTTCCTATCTAAATCTACAATTTACCATTTAGGTCCATTAGATGTACTTCTAGCTTTCACATAGCCTCGATAGCAAGTACCATCACCCTTGGACTCATTCTCACGTCTAGAGAACACCCATCAAGTACACAAATGTACATACTAATTGTTGAAATAGTGCTCTAATGATTTCCACTCACGTGGTAGATCAGTCTCTCTATTGATCATTGCTTTCCACAAACATCATTTCATGCAATCTCATTTCCTTCGTTGGTTTATCCTCTATCCTTAATGATTCCACCTATAGACTCTTAAGTCCAATTCTGATAAATCAAAATCTCTATCAGAAATTTCCGCTAAAATACACTTTACATCAAGATGTATTTTTAGTTTCCGTATATTATTTCTTGTAAATCTCAAGAAGTGGATAGCACTTTCATATTGTGCATATCTAGTAAAGATATAGTTTAAGTATTCCTTTTACTACCTTCGCAATACGCCACCCCCCACATTTGAAAGAGCTTGTAGGATGACTCTAAGGATTTTTAATTTCCTCCTTCCCAGGGTATCTTATTTAAAAGATATCCAACAACGTAAAGGCTCCCCCACATCTCTTTGATTGTTTGTAGCGATTTCGTTCAACCATCACATTTAGTTGGTGTAAGTACATAAGAATGACCTAGCAAAAAATCCAACATTGTGAATCACATTCACTAAAGGATTCTACGTAATCGCCGTCATAGCCACATATAACCACGTATGGTTTCTATGCATCACGTAAATGGTTTCATTAATTTTACGTCTACCACTTTGGACAACATTATTTTGTCCAACTCAGTGACTTTTAAAAGTCTTGTTTGTTCAAATTTGAATCAAATACCAGGTTCTTACCCATAAATATATTTTAGGGATAGTTCCTTTCAAAATCATAACACTATCGTATATTTTACTACGAAAGTCTCTCTTATTCCTCCAACATTCTTGGAATTAGAGATGACTAAATTTCCCAATCTCAATTTACCATTCATCCTATCATGATTACTATCACAACTGTGTAGTATCAAGTAATCAATGATTCAGTTAACTATCCAATTTAGGAATTTCTCTAATATCCCTTGTGGCACAGATTTTTCCAATTCTATAGGTACAATGTGAGCTCCACACAAATCCCATACCCATATTCAAGTCAAATTTAAGTACAAATGCACTTGACTTCTAGACTTCTCACGCCTCAACTCTAATTCGAGTTCACGCCTCAACTCGAGTTTGAGTTCTTACATTCCTAACTCAATCCACTCAATTCTAAGTCTCTCATGAAGACTTTCATCTTGAGTTATTTCTATCAAATTCATATTTTCTTGGGTTGATTTTGACAGAATGATTTGCCGTAATAAATTGTATTATTAATATCTGAATATATAGAGAGTACAATAGAGGTATAATAAGGAAAAAACTCTAATCATAATAAATCATAATCTAATCAGGAGTCTGATTTATTCTAACACCCCCTCAAGCAGAGTGTCGGATGCTCGCCGACGTACAGCTTGGACCTAAAGAACTCGAACAGCGGACGAGAGAGCCCCTTAGTGAAAATGTCCACAATCTGAAGAGAAGTCGGAACATGAGCAACGCGCAGCTTTTCGGATGTCACCAACTCACAAACAAAATGGTAGTCGATGTCAATGTGCTTTACCCGGTTGTGCGCCACTGGATTCTAAGCCAGGAAGATAGCACTACTATTGTCGCATAACAACAGCGGAGAACCAAAAAGCGGAACCCGAAGATCACGAAGCAAATGAGTGAGCCAGGCCACTTCTGAGGCAGTGTTGGTGAGAGCATGGTATTCAGACTCAGTGCTAGAGCGAGAACAGTGGGTTGTTTATTGGCACTCCAAGAAACCAGATTCCCACCAAGAAAAACTGCATAACCATAAGTGGACCGACGAGTTTCCAGACAGCGAGCCTAATCAGCATCAGAGTATCCTAACACATCAGGAGTACTAGCAGAACAAAAACGGAGACCAAAATGAAGAGTACCATGAACATACCGCAAAATCTGAGTCACAGCAACAAAATAGTCATCTCTGGGATCTTGAAGATACTGACTCACCGTGTTGACCAAAAATGCCAAATCTGGGCGAGAGATGGTGAGATACTGGAGAGTACCAACAAGAGAACGATAAATTGTAGGATCCCAAAATGGAGGACTGGTAGAGCTGTGAAGCTGAGAACCAGCAACAAGTGGAGTAGAAACAGGTGCCGCGTCAGACATACCGGCCCGATTCAAAATATCCCGAGCATACTTTGTTTGGCCAAGCAGTAATCCTGAGGAGGTAGGCAAAACTTCAAGACCAAGAAAGTAATGAAAAGCACCAAGATCCTTGATCGCAAACTCTCTGTGTGTCCGATCAATGAACTGGCGAAGAAGAGTCGAGTCATTGCCTGTAAGAATGATATCGTCCACATATACAAGTAGGTACAGTAACGACGACCCTCTCAAAAAGACAGACAAAGAAGTATTAGCTGAGCTGCACCGAAAACCAAGCTGTGTCAGATAACTGCTGAAACACTGGAACCAAGCCCGAGGAGCCTGCTTAAGACCATAAATGGCCTTTCGTAAACGACAAACATAGTCTGGATGGAAAGTATACTGATAACCAACAGGCTGCTTCATGTAGACTGGAACATCAAGAACACCATTATGGAAAGTGTTCTTGACATCCAACTGATGAAGTGGCCAGGAACACATGGTGGCTATGGCGAGAACCGTCCTAACAGTGGAGGCTTTGATCACATGACTGAAAGTGTGGTCAAAATCAAAACCCGGAATCTTTGAGAAACCCTATGCCACAAGTCTAGCTTTGTGACGCTCAATAGTGCCATCTGGTTGATACTTGAGCTTATAGACCCATTTGGAGCCAACAATGTTGAGATTCGAAGGTCGAGGCACCAAATCCCAAGTGTACTGACCACGAAGAGCGGCCATCTCATCATCCATGGCTGAAATCCAGGCTGGATCCTGAAGGGCAGAGCGATAATCAGTGGGCTCTGTTTGAGAGAGGAGTGCAGCAGTGAGACCATGAGCAATAATATCCGAATAATCCCGGTGCTGAATGGCACTAGTAGAAGACCGAGTGGCCATCCGATGAGTACGAAGCCAGGGCGGCGAAGCTGGAGGAGTCAAACCAGCTGATAACACCGAGGAAGATCAAGCTGCGCTGACCGGAGAGTGGCCGTTGGAAGTCACCGGAGAAAGAATAGTCGATACTGGCTGAGACGTGGTGACCGGTGGCTGAGACAGTGGCTGAGGAGTGATGGCCAGCGGCTGAGATATGGTGGGCGTTGGCCGAGGAGCCGGGTCCAGGTCGGCCGTCCAGATGGAAGATGGTGGTGAAGGAGGGGCAACTAGAACTGGCACAGACACAGGCGTGGTGGCCCTAATTGATGAAGTAATAGTTCCATAAAAAATGATAAAATCTCAAGATCTAAAATCGAACGACTGTCCGTGGAAGATGAGACATAAGGGAAGAAAGTTTCATCAAAATGAACGTGGCGAGAGATATAGATGCGCCCAGAAGTCGGGTCGAGACACTGGAAGCCCTTGTGACGAGGGCTATAGCTAACAAGAACACAAGGAATGGATCGGGGTGCAAAGTTATCAGTAGCAGTGGCACGCAGACATGGAAATGCACGACAACCAAACGGGTGAAAGAGGGTATAGTCAGGCACATGATCAAAAACAACCTCAAAAGGTGATTTTCCACTCAGAACTGAACTAGGCAGACGGTTAATAATGTAAACCACAGAGGAGAAAGCTTCCACCCAATAACAGTGCGGCACAGAAGAGTGAAAAAGCATGGCAAGACCAGTCTCTGTGATGTGACTATGCTTCCGCTCAGCTCGGCCATTCTGAGTAGGTGTATAGGGCGAGAACATCTGATGATGAATGCCACATGATATGAGATGAGCCTGAAGTGGGTGATTAGTAAACTCGGTGCCACCATCGGTCTGAAAAATTTTAACCCTAGCAGAAAACTGATTCTCAACAAATTTCTGAAACTAGATAAATGTGTCATAGAAATCCGACTTATGCCGCATCGGAAGAAACCATGTGAATCGCAAAAAATCATCAATGAAAACAGCATAATAAGAGAAACCAACGACCGATAAAACAGGAGCTGGTCCCCACAAATCACAATGTACTTTATCCAATAAACCAGTAGCGCGCTTGTCACTAGTGGAAAAGGGCAAACGGCTACTCTTGGCCATCTGACAAGGAGAGCAACTGACAGGTGCATGCACAGCAGAAGTGACAGAAATATGGCCCCATCAATTCAATAACTGAACAGTATCATGAGACACATGACCGAGGCGAGAGTGCCACTGCTCAAAAGAAGCATGAAGCTTTGTAGAGCGTAGTTCGCCTAAAAAATTGGAATCACCTGTCTCAAGAAAATAAAGACTAGACCTATGATGGCCTTTACCAATTATCGTCCCTGTAAGCTTGTGCTCAATGGAAAATGCATCGGCATCAAATATAACACAGACAGGTAGATCACGAGTAAGCTTACTAATGAACAATAAACTTCTAGTAATCTTAGGGACCACAAGGACATCATTAACAGAGAAACCAGATAAATGACATTGGCCGATGTGAGAAATAGATAATGATTCACCATTTCCAACAAGAATAGAATCAGAACCACGATAACGTTGTACCTGATCAAGATGACTGGTGTGAGCAGTGATATGAGATGTAGCACCTGAATCAACGATCCACTGATTCAACGAAGAATGACGGTTGGGACCATTCAAACTGGTCTGAGACAACACCTTGCCCGCAATCCAATTAGTGGAGCAATCTTCCCGAGATATAAGGCCCAAATAAACCATAGCAAAGGACCAAAATTAAACAGAAATTGACTGGGTGCTGACGAGAATTTGAGCAATTCGCGAGAAATAGGTTCAACTCACGAGAAACAGGTTCAACTCGCAAGAAATATGTTCAACTCGTGAAAAATATGTTCAACCCGTGATAAATTGAAGGCCGCAAGAAATTCACTTGATGCGCGAGTCAACTCGCGCATGTCCTTCACGCGCTGGAGATGTCTTCTTTAGCTGAGCTGGCGCGTGACTTTCACGCGCTGGAAAATGCACATGGAGAAGCAAATGGAGCAGCGGGAAAAGATGCACGGCAGAGCAACGACTTGAGCAGAGGATGGAGTAGCAGACGAAGATTCGACGGACGCTGGCAAAGCAGGCGGAGCAGCTAAAGTCATAGTGGAGAGTTTAACACCGGCGTGGCGAGCTTGATTAGAACCGATTGCGTCAGCGTCGATGGAATGTTGCTGGAAGACGCCGCAGCTGGAGGAGGGCGCCACTGGAGGATGGTGCCGCTGGAGGAGAGCACCACTGGAAACTTCGCCGCTAAAAGAAGATGGAAATTTTGCGAGAAAATCTAGACTTGAGAGGACGCCGGAGGATGCCGAAATTTGACCGAAACTTTGCCGGAAAAGAGAGAATGAGGGAGGCGCTGAACAATAAATTAAAATTTAAGGCTTAGGATCAGAACTTGCTCTGATACCATAACAGAATGATTTGCCGTAATGAATTGTATTATTAATATATGAATATATAGATAGTACAATAGAGGTGTAATAAGGAAAGAACTCTAATCATAATAAATCATAATCTAATCAGTAGTCTGATTTATTCTAACAGATTTCATTTAACATCCCCACACGTGTTAAGTTCCTTAGAACCTCGTGTCTTGGGGTTCCTAGACCAAATGTCTTAAGAATCTCTTATCTCAGAATTCTTACGTTTTCCAACCAAAATCTAGAGATTTGACCAAATGTCTCGGGTTTCCAATCTCACAGTTCTTAGGTTTTTCAACCAGAAACTAGAGATTTGACCAAAAGTCTTGGGATTCCCAATATCGAGATTCTTAGGTTTCTCAACCAAATTCTAGAGTCTTTCCCAACAATTCTTAGATTACAAGTAATCAGAATTCTCAGCATAGTCACGACAACTCATGCTTAAGGATTTATCGTCATGGTTCATAAAACCAATACCCTAGACATAGTTATAAACTAGTGTCTTCACGTTGATATTTTCTAGGTCATACACAATAACCTAAATATGTCGAACGCTCGAGCATTCATGCTCTTTTTAATCAATGTAAAACTTTCTAGATTTATAATCTAAATGGTTAACAAAGTCCAATCTTTATAGATTTCTATCAGTCAACTAAGCCGATCTCCGTAGCTTTCCGTCAATTGACTAAGCCACTTAATCTCCTGCACATATTCCCAATCACATAAAATGATCATGCACTTTATTTTCATATAATTTTGGAGCCAACCATTTAACAATAATTACATCAATCTCGGTTGACCAATTAAGCAAAGCCAATTACCATAACATTAATCACGCCAAAGCCTTAATCATTGTCAATCGGCAAATATGTGGATCATTACCCACTTAACTTTGTTTAATATCAACAAAAAAAGGCAACAACATATTACCTTTAACCACATCCGGATGTTTGAAATGCATTAGTTCCATTCAAAACAAAATGCTTGCATATTACCCGAGCCACACCATAAATCAACAAATTTATTTCCAAGAAATAAAGAATATATTTCAAGACAGGGAAACTCAATTTGCATAAATTTAAAGAGGTTTTCCAACCATATACGTAATTATATTCATACCACTATACCATATTTTTCATGTACATTAAACCTTCGTACCACCATACCATATATTTTTCATGTACATTAAACATTCGAATTAAAATTTGGAAGTATGAAAAAAAAAATCTCATGCATATAATATTTCTATACCATCATAGCGAAAACATACATATAGGTAAAGAAACATCTTTTCTGCATTTAGTAGATAATCCAACCGATCTATAAGTTTTGGTGCCATACTTGTATTTTCTCACAAGACTGTTTCAATCCGCCCATTTATGGACAAGCAAACATTCGATTTTGGTAGAGTCATAGTTCAACTTCCCTCCATCCAAGCATGTTTCTCAAAAATATATATCTGTATATACTCAGAATCACCCATGCATTCATACAATTGTTTTTGTTAAATATATGTATCGCATATAAATATTGTGTAGAATATTTTCAAACCATGAATTACAAAAATTCAAAACTAAATATTCAAACCAAAAATACTCGAAAGCAATTAAGCATGCAAATTGTTATATAATTCCACATGCAAATATTTATGTTATATTTTGACTATTGTAAATTTTAAATATGCATATGTAACATATTGCACTTTAATGGTCTCAAATTCAACATCCAAGTGTCTCAAACTGGCATAAAAATTAAGTATTAATCTGACATGCAGTTGTAAGCATGCAATTGAAGTATATAAAGTGTGCAGCATGATTCAGTATGATGCACGCAAATTACCGAACCAAATTTTCTTACATGTATACTAGCAATGCTATATTCCACTGTAGCTCGGGCATGCATTATTTCGTACAACAATTTAATCGACATGCATATTTTTCATTTTGGCATGCATAATATATTTCGATTAACTATTTAGTCGAATATTATCACATGCAACTTCTAATTAATTACGAAGTATACTTAATACGATTAATCCAAATAGCCATATAGTTCAGTATATGACATGCATATTGCAACACATAATTCGCAATTCCAAAATTAATTACGAAGTATACTTTAAACGATTAATCCAAAATAGGCATATAGTTCAGTATATGACATGAATATTGCAGTACATAGTTCGCAATTCCAAACTGGGCATAATTTTCTAGGAATCGCAATTCCAAATTAGGCATATAATTTGCATACATGCATTGCATATTGTGGCGTATGAGATATCAAATTTCATCAACATTCGCATAAATTTTGGCGTACAATTTCCAATTTATTGAATCAATATAACTCAATAAATTTCATTCGTTTCAAGACTGTTGAACGTGAGAAAATTCTATTATTACGGTAACAGTAACCGGCGGTGGATGCGAAGGTGGAGAACGCATTCACTGAATGCGTTCTCATGTTTTTAGAAAACAATTTCATGGAAATAAGAGGACGCATTTACGAAATGCGTCCTTATGGTTTGAAGTTTTTGAGAAGGAAGTGGAGGAAAAGACCGAGAATTTGGCCAATGAAAGAGTGAGCAAGGAGAAGGAAATTGAGAAAGAGGTAATCACTAAAAATTGGATTCCAATCCCAAGCCATCATTCCCTCCTCACAAGAAAGCAAAGATGGTGGGAGTCCCTTCCTATGTGTCGGAACCCCCTTTTCCGGAAGGTTTGAAGGATAAAAGAAGGAAGGATGACAACAAAGACATCTACGAAGTCTTTCATATATGTGAGGCATATATATCTCTCTTGAATTCTATTGAACAAATTCCTAGATATGCTAAATTTCTTAAGGAATTTTATGTTGTGAATAGAAAACAAAGAGCAAATAATAATATTAAGAGTGGGAAATAATGAACATGTCTCTGCTTTGTACCAAAAGAAGTTACCCCCTAAGTGTAGCGATCCCGTCATGTTCACAATCCATTGCATGATAGGAAATGCACATTTTGAAAAATCCATGCTTGATTTAGGTGCATCGATAAATGTAATTCCTTGCTCTTTGTATGAATGCCTCAATCTTAGTACTTTGCACAAAATCGGGGTGGTATTCTAGTGTATAGGTAACCCAACAATCGAAAGGTTGGTGGCCGCCAGGCCCAACCCAATAACATCCTATAGCGAGTCGAGCATTTTTCAGCCCAAGGCACAAGTTAGCTAGATGCGAGACTTCTAGCCGTGATAGAAGACGTGGGCCGAATAACATGAGATGAGCAACGAACACGAAGACCATGAACGAAGAACATGGTGATCGTGGGGTACCCACAACCTTAATCCCTAAAAGCAAGGAACCGCAACTATGTCAGCCTATTATTACAACAAGCTCTAGACGAGCTAAGGTAAGCGTCACTATCTTGAGAAATTCCAATTCTTAGAAGAAAAAACTGACTTGATTGTTGAAGCTTTCCTCCTGGAGTCATTTCTAAGATAAGTTTTGCAGGTGAAGAAGATTCAAGGAGTGAACAAGGAGCTTTCTTAAATGAACTACCACATCATTTGGCACCGACTGTGGGAACACAAATTTTCTTTTCATTTCAAGGTCATTCAGGTAAACAATGGTGTTCACCAGGAGTAAGAAGATCCATAATCATTAGTTACAAGAGCATACACTTGGACGTGATAGAGGAATGCATTATCATTGGGATCACACCCCAAATAAGAAAAAAGAACATAGTAAAGAAGAAATAGAATAGGGAGAAGAGGAAGCGGAATCCCCGAATAATAACCATGAGAAGGAAAATAGGGCATTCACGACATTCCTAGAAGGGAACAGTGAAGTCTTTACAATCAATTTTTGAAGAAGCTTGGGAAAAAACTCTCACAACCAAAAAAAAGGTAAGCTAAGAGCGTAAGAATCCCAACTATGAAGAAGAGTTGCATGACATCATCGCAGAAGACGGCACCGATAAATTGCCTCTAGCACTGCATCTACGAGATTTTAAGATGCCAAAGGACTTCAAACTTCCTTTGCACATTAAAATCTACGATAGGACCACTGATCCAAAAGAGTTCCTACATTCATACGGAAACAGCATGAGATTTCGCGACGCGAACATTGAATTAGTTTCCAAGGTGTTTCCTATATTTTTTTTAGGAGCAGTGATCAGTTGGCGGGGAGACCTTCTGTATGGAAGTATCAAATCTTGGGCACAGTTGTCAGACATATTTTTGGGTCGCATCTATCAGAAGCAAAAGCTAACCAAAACGATTGCAGATCTTAATAACATAGCCCAACGAAGTAATGAAATCTTGACGGAGTATCATAATTGATTTGCTACGAAAAGTCTACAGGTTTGCGACTTGTCATTACAATCGTCATTAAGAGCTTTCACAAGAGGCATGCGATTATGAGAATTCTACATAGAATTGAAAAAAAATATGCCTAAAAATCCAAGGGAATTACAAAAGATGATTGAACAGCATGTGCGAACAGAAGAAGCAAACAACTGCAAGATAGAGTGGGAACGAGGCGAAAAGAAAATGACGGAAGATCCTTAGAAAGGATTTATGAAGAAGAGAAAGGGAAACATCTCTTTCAAAGGAAGAGAACCAGGTTTGCAGGCTACACCATTCTAGGATACGCCTTTTACAAGGCCAAGGAAAGAAATATGGCAAGTGAACAAGGAGCTATTTTGAGAACCACCATCTATGCAAGCACCACTAAAAAGATATCCAGAGAGTATTATTGCGCTTTCCACAAGGACCATGGTCATAATACTGAGTATGGCAGAGACCTAAGAAGACAAATTGAAGAAAATTTAAGGAATGACTTCTTAAGCCAATATAGAAAAGGAAGCGTGAAGCCAGTATGCCCACATTATCAGCAAGGAGTCAAGGGACAACGTCCACACTGCCAAAAAAATAAAGAATGACCATGGCAGTTGACTGAAATGATGATGTGAATGACGAAGTACCAGAAACAGTCATCTTGTCTATACATGGATCTACAAAGTCATTGTCCAACAATGCCTGGAAGGCTAGGGAAAGATACTCTCCCTGGTAATTATTGCCAAAATCAGAAATGCTACTGTGCACAGATTGTTCGTGGATGATGGAAGTGCAGTCAAAATACTATTTGTGGACTTCTTCGATAGGTTGGGTTTTAAGTGAACTGACCTCAAAAAGTCCACATCCTTGCTAGTTGGATTCCCAAGGCGAGCATAAACACCTCTGGGCAATATACAGCTACCTATCACTAATGGGTAAAGCGGAAAAAAGTGCACCATCTTGTGCGACTTCGTAATCATGGACGCTCCAAATACATTTGATATTATCATAGGAAGACCATGGATGAGCATAGCAAAAGCAATATGGTCTCCTTACCACCTGGTCATAAAATTCCCAACTCTGGCCGAAATTGCGACTATAAGAGGAAACCCGCAAATAGCAAGACAATGCATAGTCATTGCAATGAAGACAGGAAGAGTGGGAGAGAAGGACAAGTTGGTTAACACAATCTCAAAGTGTGGTTCATCAGATCAACAAGAATCATCAGCAAACCTAGGAGAAGACACAGAGCTAGTTGGCTTAGATGACCAAGATAGCTCAAAGTGTGTAAGGGTAAGAAAACACCTTCCAGATGAGGAAAAATTAAGAGTTATTTAAATCTTGCGAAGCCACAATGAAACTTTCTCATGGAGCATTTAGAACATGGGTGGAGTAGACCCAAACATCACTACTCACTCATTAAATATCAACGACATGGTCAAACCGGTTAAACAAAAGGAGTGTTGCTTCGCTAGCAATAAGCAGAAAGTGATCGAAGAAGAAGTTACAGCACTTCTCCAGGCTGGTATATTGAAGGAGTTCATATACCAAAAATGGCTAGCGAACCCGGTAATAGTAAAGAAGTCAGCCGCAGGTTGGAGGATGTGCATTGACTTCATAGATATGAATAAAGCGTGCCTAAAAGATTGTTATCCTTTGCCGAAAATCAGTCAACTAGTTGAATCGATTTTAGGGTACAAGGTTTTAGCATTTTTAGACACATATGAAGCCTACCACCAAATATTGATGAATCCGGAAGATGAAGAAAAAATAGCTTTTATAACAAGCTTTGGGACATTTTGTTACGTAAAGATTCTGTTCGGGTTGAAAAATGAAGGGGCAACATACTAGAGATTAGTTAACAATGCGTTTTGTAATCAAATAGGAAAAAATGTCAAAGTATATGTTGATGACATGGTTATAAAAAATAGGAAGGTGGATATCTTCGCGACAGATTTACAAGAGGCTTTAGACACATTACATGCCATAAAGATGAAGCTCAACCCCAAGAAATGCATATTTGGAGTGGGCGCAGGAAATTTTTTAGGATATATGGTGTCTTCAAATGGCATTGAGGCCAACCCAGAGAAAGTCAAAGCCATAATTAACCTTCCTCAGCTGCGAACTGTCAAACAAGTACAAATTCTAATGGGGTCATTGGTAGCACTTAGCAGGTTTGTCTCGAAAGCGGCGGAAAAGCACTTTCCATTCTTCGAAGTTCTAAGAAAAGCCAAGAAGCTTATATGGAGAGAAAAATGTCAAGCATCATATGATATTTTAAAGGAACAACTTCTAGCATTGTCAACGCTAAAATCACCTGCCTCTGGAGAAACTTTATACTTATATTTGGCAATCTCGCAGAACACAATCATCTCTAATTTGGTTTGCCTTGAAGACTAGAAGCAATTACCAGTCTATTATATTAGCAGCATATTGCAGAGTGAAAAAAAAGTGTATATGCCAGTTGAGAAATTAAGAATGGCTTTGGTATACTCAACACGAAGACTACAAATGTATTTCCACGGTCACTGCATCATGGCCTACACTGGTTTTCTCATTAAGAATGTCCTTAGCAAGCCTAAATCATCATGCAGACTGACGAAATGGGCTTTGGAACCAGGCTAATTTGAGATCCAATTCCAACCTAGAACAAAAAAGTAAAGCTCAAGCATTAGCAGACTTCATTGAAAAATTGACCTATGAAGAAGCACAGAAAGCAAGCATGTATCAGACCCTGAGAATCAACAAGGGCAAATTAAAGTGGGAAGAAGTGTCATGGACATTTTTTGTTGATGTTGCGTCCAACAGAGAAGGTTGCGAGGCAAGATTGCTGTTCTTAAATCCAGACGGAGGTGAACACATATACTCATTGTGCTTCAATTTCCCACTCACTAACAACAAAGCAGAATATGAGGCCCTAATTTTTAGACTAGATCTTACCATTAGAATGAAGGTTAGGAGTGTCTGAGTTTCCAGTGATTCGCTAATCGTTGTCCAACAAGTTCGAGGAGACTATGAGGTGCAAGAAGAAAAATTGGTGAAATATTTAAGGAATGTTCAACAACTCATAGCCCAGCTCGAATACTTTGGCATACAACATGTACCTTGAAACAAAAATACAAAGGTGGATGTACAAGTTGGAAACAACGGGATTTGATTCTCTCAACGAACATGGTGACATGGTGATTGAAGTCATTCCAATAATAAGCACAGTGTCAACTATTGTGTCGGCAATCCAAATAGATGAAGTAAAATGGGCGACACCACTAATATATTTCTTTGTGAAGGGAACATTTCCAGAAGATAAGGTACATGCTAGGAAGTTGGAGTTACGTTCCGGTAATTACACCTACAAAGACGGGACATTGTACAAAAAGGGTTTTCTATCTCCATGGATAAACTGTGTAGGACCAATGTAGGTAACAAAAATTTTAAAAGAAATTCACGAAGGGCTGTGCAAAACATATCAGGGAGCTAGAACGATAGCAAAAAAGATCATCCTAGCTTGACCATGTTCAACAACGCCCACAACTTTGTACTTAAATGTAGGAGTTGCCGAATCAACACTTCACTGATGTATAAGCCACAAGTAGCTTTAAGAGGAGTATATGGAGCTTGGACATTCAATAAATGGGGGATTGACTTAGTTTGACCATTCCCATTCCCAATGGGCGAGAGCAACGCCAAATTCCTAGTCGTAGCAATCGACTACTTTACAAAGTGGGTGGAGGTGAAGCGATTAGGACGATTCACGGTGGAAGTCACTAGGAAATTTGTGTGGCAGAACATAGTATGTTGTTTTGGGGTGCCACATACCATTGTCACGAACAATGGTAGGCAGTTCACGAGTGGTGCATTCATGGATTGGTGTTCAAAACTCGAGATTCTCCAAAAATTACCTACATAGCGCACCCTCAAGCCTACGGTCAAGTGGAGGTAACAAACATGATTATCGTCTAAGGGATCCAGAAATGAATGAAAGGAAAGCGAAATGGGTGGGCAATGAATTAACAAACACCCTATGTTCATACAGGACGAATGTTCGAGAACCAACGGGGAAGGCACCATATAGTCTAGTTTACGGCCATGAAGCAGTTATACAAGTGGAAATTGGTAATTCAATCCTTTGAGTATGGAATTACAAGGAGTAAAACAACCCGAATATGATAAGGTTGGAACTAGACAAACTGGAAGTGAAAAGAGATTTGGCAATAATCATAGAAGCTAAGTATAAGGAGAGAATGGCTAGAGTTTACAATCAGAAGGTGAAAGAAAAGGAAGAACAAGGCTAGCTTGGTAGAAGAACAAGGAAAATTATACCCAAAATGGGAAGGACCTTACATGGTAACAAAGGCATACAAATAAAATAGTTATGAAATGGAAAGGTTGGATAGCACAAGCATTCCCGACACCTGGCATGCGGTTAACTTGAGAAGGTTTTATGTCTAGATTTAATGTAGAGAATAGAGATCTTTGTACAGAAACCATGAGATCATCATTGGTGCCTCTCGATTTATCGTTCTCAATGCGACATTATCGCGGTAGTACATTATTATAATAAAAAACCACCTTGCTGGACCACGATTACAGTTCTCAATCTTTTCTTGTGAGTGTTAGAAAATAATTTATTTGTAACATATTACTGACGTGCCCTTGACCCAGGCATCATTAAAACATGAGTCGAGGGGCTTACGGGTTAAAGATAGAGATTTATATTCTTCACTCGTTCTTACTGCTAAGCTACCAAGGGTTAGTAAGCAGCAAACCTTAGGTTTGTCCACAAAGATGCTAGGGCTCAAGTACTAGTTAAAACACAACCTCGTGCGGGTCATCAATCCACACGAGTGAAAGGAAATGCTAGTAGTGTAGACATGCAACTGTGGGGGAATTGGTATTTTCAAACAACAACTAGAAATCATGCAATTAACAAACGAGAAACTAATTATACCAGGCACTTGGGAATCATTTAGCAACATCGTAGTTCTAATGCTTCAATCCCCGATTCATTCACATAGTGTGTTCAGAACATGTGGTGTGGTTGATGGCATACACTTCCCCAACCCTTTCACGGTGGATGCGCTCGCAACCCTCCATCGGCACCGCCATCGTAATTAGGGAAGTACAACGAGGTCTGACCATCATTGCAGGTCTGTTTCTCCCCCGTGCTATTACGTCTCGGGCTTCCACCACGAATGCAACTATTCCCCTTGGGTCTTATATACGCTAGGCCCAAGGATCGTAGGAACCTTTCAATGATACTAGGGTTTCAACACAACACCTAGATTGCTACTATTCACTAACTCTATCCGCAACCTTTTAGAAAACATTTACAAAGTCAGCTAAGACTGGTGCGATGGTAAATAGGTTAGAGCATTATCGAATCTCCCGTGCACATACCCACGCAGACTCGTTTTCCCCTACCCATTCTAACATCTAGGTTTCTCTTCACAGGAGGGGCATCAATAATTTCACCATACATAAGTATATCCCAATTGTGTGCTTATATTTGGTGTACTTCTCATGTATTTATAAAATTCAACAACAGTCACAATAATATCATAAAAACAAATATATGATGAATCTAATGAATCTCATAAAGCAAACAGAACATACCAAGTGCCAAGATGAATCCCAAGAGAAATATCTACTTTACAAAGGTTAGATCCATGGAAAATATTAGGTTAGATGCCATAGATCTAGAAAAAAATGAAAAGAAAAAGGAAAATAAAAGAAGAAGGAAGGAGAAGAAGAACTCTCATCTTCCTTCTCTCTAAAACTAGAGAGAGAATCTACTCTACATTATGGCTAGGTTTTATTATACTTCCTAATCTACTTTCTAATGGTTGAGTAGAAGACTAAGGCTCCTATATATAGTAGTGGCAGATTGGGCCTAAAATATGCCCAAAATAGGCCAAAAAAACAAAATCCTAGGTCAGCCACCAAGGCTTCATAGACCGGTATGGATATCACGGTCCGTGAAGCATGCAAGCCCAGGGCGTAAGATCTGGCACAGACCATGAAGCATTTATAGCCACGGTCTGTGGGATCTGGTGCTATCCTTGAAGCTTCTCTCTTGCCACGGTAAATGAATGTTTTCGCGGACTGCGAACTGTACACGGTTTTTGCTCAGAAGTTCTCTCGGACCATGAAGGTTTTCATGGATCATGAATAGTACATGGTCTTGCTCACGGATTTCTTCACGGTCCGTGAAGGTTTTCACGGCCCAGCTCCATTAATGTTCAATTCTTCATATCCAAGCTCAACGGTCCAAGGTCTTTGTTTCGTGATGCAGGTCTTCACAGATCCTTTGGTGTCCCTCTTGTAGTGTGGGTTGTGTGATTTGTCACGAGCCCCTGGTGCTTTACCATGTGTGGCCCGTGAAGTGTCGTCAGTGTTTCGTCAGTCGAACTTTGTTTGCTTGCTACGGGTAAACCGTTAGTCTGAATTGGGAGTTCTAGCAGTCGATTTTGTAGTACTCAAGAAGAAGAATCCAATGGAACAAAAATTGAAGGCTAATTATTCTTGGATCGTTCTTAGACAAAGGCAACACTTCTCTGACCACGATTCACCATTTTCTCCTTTGGCCCCCTTGAACTCCGAAGCTGCCTATCTTTGGCTTCAATATCCTTCTACCATGCATTGATGGTTGCAGCCTTCAACTTATACCATTCTAATGTGAATGGCCTTTTCCTCTTCTACCATTCTTGCAAACAGCCTTCAATCTTCTACTGCCATTGTGAATGACCTTTACATAGAATGCAACCAAAAAGTACCCACGGGCGACCTACTAAAGATGGTCAAAATCAAGACCAAGGAGCTCATGGATACAAGATGTCCATTAGTACCAATTAAGTCTACAAAATGCAGGATTTAGAAAAGAAAACCAATCATGGCCGTCTAAACCCCTGGTCACATAAACTCAACTAATACTAGCAATCCACCAACTAAAACTAACCAAAAAGTATGCTAAATGCAATGGTTAATGCACGCAAAATGAAGTAGATCAGACTCCCCCCACTTAAACCTTTACTAGTCCTTGAGTAAATCTAAGACAAGAAAAAGAATCAAGCAAAATGTAGCGTGCAAGCATAAGTTAACTGAGGCATTCAACTCATCCCAAGCTACCCTAGTTCCTTCAAAGAAGTGAAAATCCTCACAGCTCTCACACTCCTCGAAGCTCCTAAAGTAACCTATCCACCCAAAATAAAATGTGGAAAAAGGTAAGCCAAAAAGATAAGTGTCAAGCTAGCTTACTTTTCCCAAAATGATCCCAAAGAAGTCAAAGAGTCGTCTCAAAAAACAATCCACCGCAGAAGCATGCAATTAACCTAGTTATTTGTTTTATCTCAATTTCTCTAATTTTTCCTGGGAGCCCTTTCGGGTTTTCATCCTAGCTTTAACACACAAAGGGTACTCACTTCTCAAATTTTTCCACACAACCTCTCACTTTTTCCTAGACTCGTAAGTCTAGCCAAGCTAAGCCTCTCACTTTTACCTAGGTCTTTCAACCTATCTGGGTGTTTCCCAGTGTTACCCAAGTCACCCTTTTAGGTTTTTGACCTTTTGGTTTTAATTTCATTTTTCAAAATGCTCTTAGAAGAGCTATTAGCTACATAAAAACAACTAAAAATCATAAGTTCTATTCAATCCCCTAGACTCCCCACACTTAAAGCTTGCATTATCCTCAATGCCCATACAAAATCAAAGAATATATGTCAATGGAAAGAAATTAGGAAAGTATGTATAATGGAAAAAGAACACCAAAATCTACCCTTGATGGCACAATCATGGAATGTAAAGAAGAAACTACCATAACCCTCAATATTCTACCCATAACCTCTAATCATGAAAGATAAATCTCACCACTATCATGCATGACAAATTGAATGAAGAATTGAATCACAATGAAGAGTTACCTCTTAGGTCTTGATGTGTGTGTCTCAAGGGTTTTGAGGGTAAGTGGGTTTTGGGTGGTATTTTGGTGGTCGTAGGGTGGTGGTAAGAAAGAAATGGTGATTGGTTGGTGTAGGAAAGTATGTGAGCCTCATGGGTCGTGCATGTCTACACGCCCAATGAATCTGGGGTTTGGTGCTCCTCCTTGTCCACCATTTTGAGTATCACGAACTATGTACATCTACATGGTCCATGAATTGGATTCCCCACTTGATCACCTTCCTCCAAAGACCATATGTTTCCTACAAAAAAACATGCACACCAAGTGTAATAGTGTCCCAAAAACAAAAGAAAAACTACAAATAGGAAAACATACCAAAAATACTAAACTAATCTAATTTTTCAAAGCCCATGTTGCCTCCCAAGAAGTTCTGTATTTTTAAGGTTGTCGGTATGACTCTAATGTTATCCATAAGGTGCGGGTTTATACCCCATCACCTTGGACAACCAAAACTGAAGAGCAGGGGGTTAAGAATCTTCCAAAAGGAAGATATAGTAGAGGAGGAGTCAACCTTAGAGGGAATATGTGGTATCGAAGCTTAGCATATTCAATTGGCCTCCCTATGGATTCTTCTAAGGCTTCCAAAAATGTGGGAATTGGTTCTATAAGTTGAGGTAAGGTTAAAAATAGGTAATATGGAAAATTAAGTACAATCACCCCTTCCTTGACTTTTTCACTCTCAATCAACCATTCCCTATCCCCTTTAGATTCATCCATCAAAACTTCACATTCAACTAGGGATGGTTCATTTTTGGAATACTGGGTTTCAAGTTGGCTCACCCCTAGTCATCAAATTAAGCACTTGCCCTTCAACTTTCTCAATGCTTAAGAATAATTAAGTTCCCATATTGCTAATATCGCTAAGCATTTGTGATCAGACTAAATCACTACTCTAGGTCACATTAGCTATAGCTTGTAAAATTTCCACACAATCAAATTTGGGAACCAATCCTAGGGATTGGTTTTCGGGTATTGGATAAGTTGGTGAAGTCTCACTATCTAACCCAAAGTGTTGGTTTCCCGATGCATTTCCATACCACAAATTCGATTTACCCCTAAACCTCAAATTTGGAGGGTCGTGATATGGATAAAAATTTTGATCCCATCGGCCTTGGGAACCAACAACTCCTACATCTCTCTCAATTTCGCTCATCCAAGAGCAAGGCTCCGTAGGGTGGTTGCAATAACATATACTAAAATCTCGCTCTTTGAGCATTTCTTCTCTCATATTTACTTATCGTTGAGCAACACTTTATAGGATGATCGCAATGACACACCCTACAAAGGGCCCTCCGTTGAGTGATATCACACATTTTTTTCAAGTAAACCCCAACAAAGAACACACACAAAATTTGGAATCGTAGTGCAAGAGTCCTCAGTTTGCATCAAGAACTCAAGCAATACCTACTCTAGAAAATCATAACAAGAAAAAGATAAAAGCAAAAATAACTACTCTCTAACACTTTATGCTCAACTAATACTTGAACTGAAAAGTATTCCCGACAACTGCGCAAAATTTTAACCTGCCCTCGACCTGGGAAATGTTAAAACAAGAGCCATGGGGCTTCAGGTCAAAGATGGAGATTTAAACTCTGCACCCATTCTTACTACTAAGCTACCAATGGATAGTAAGCGGCAAGCTTTGGGTTTGTCTACAAGGATGCTAGGGCTCAAGTACTAGTTAAAACACAACCTCGTGCGAGTCCGTACAAGTGAAAGAAACAGCTAGTAGTGTAGGCATGCAACTGGGGGGGGGTTTGGTATTTTCAACTAACAACTACAAAGCATACAATTAACAAACGAGAAACTATTTATACTAGGCACTTGGGAATCATTTAGAAAATGATAGTTCTAATGCTTAAATCCTCGATTCATTCACATATAGACATACAAAAGACCTATCAGTGTGTTCACAACATGTGGTGTGGCCGATGGCATACACTTCCCTAACCATGTCACAGTGGGTGCGCTCGCAACCCTTCATCGGCACCACCATTGTAATTAGGGAAGTACAACGAGGTACAACCATTGTTGATGGTCTATTTCTCCCCCATGCTATTACATTTTAGGTTTCCATCATGAATGTGACTACTCCCCATGAGTCTTATATACGCTAGGCCCAAGGTTCGTAGGCACCCTATCTGTAATACTAGGGTTTCAACACAACACCAAGCTTGTTACTATTCACTATCTCTACCCGCAATCTCTCGGAAAACAGTTACAAAGTTAGCTAATAATGGTGCAATGGAAAATAGGTCAGAGCATTCTCGAATCTCCCGTTCACACACCCACACAGACTCCTTTTCCCCTACCCATTCTAACATCCAGATTTCTCTTCCCAAGTTGGCATCAACAATTGCATAATACATGAGTATATCCCAAGTGTGTGCTTATATGTGGTGTACTATTCATGCATTTATAACGCTCAAGACAATACCAATAATATCAAAAACACAAAGATATGATGAATCTAATGAATCTCATAAAGCAAATAGAACATACCAAGTGCCAAGATAAATCCCAAGAAAAAAATCTACTCTACAAAGGTTAGATCTATGGAAAATATTAGGTTAGATGCCATTGATCTAGAAAGTAAGATCAAAGGAAAAAGAAAAAGAAAAGAAGAAGGAAGGAGAAGAAGAAGAACTCCCCTCTCCTTCTCTCTAAAACTAGAGAGAGAATCTACTCTACATTATGATTCTACTTCCGAATCTACTTTCTAATGGTTTAGTAGAAGACTAAGGCTCCTATATATAGTAATAGGGAAAAAATAGCAAAACCCTAGGTCAGCCACCAAGGCTTCGCGGACCGGCACGGATGTCACGGTCTGTGAACCATGCAAGCCCGAGGAGTGGGATTTGGCGTGGAGCGCGAACCATTTATAGCCCCAGCTCGTGAGATCTGGCACGCTCCGTGAAGCTTCTCTCATGCCACGGTCTATGAAGGTTTTCATGACCGCAAACTGTACACGGTTATTGCTCAGAAGTTCTCATGGTCCGTGAAGGTTTTCACAGACCACGAATAACAAATGGTCTTGCTCAGGAATTTCTTCGTGATCCGTGAAGGTTTTCACGGCCCGGCTTCATACGTAGCCAAATCTTCAATTCTTCATCTGCAAGCTCCACGGTCCAGGGTCTTTGTCTCGTGTAGGTCTTCACGGATCCTCTAGTGTCCCTCGTGTAGTGCGGTTCATGTGATTTGTCAGTGGTCGCTGGTGCTTTACCATGTGCGGTCCGTGAAGTGCCGTTGGCTGAACTTCATTTGATTGCTATGGGTGAACTGTTAGTCCGAGTCGGGAGTTCTAGTACTCCAATTTGTAGTACTTGAGAAGATGAATCCAATGGATACAAGCAGCTTGTGGATACAAGATGTCTTCTAGTACAAATTAAGTCTACAAAATGCAGGATTTAGACAAGAAAACCAAACATGGCCGTCTAAGCCCCTTTTCACATAAACTCAACTAGTACTAGCAATTTACCAACTAAAACCAACAAAAAAGTATGCCAAATGCAACGGTTAACGTATGGAAAATGAAGCAGATCAATTATGATCGAAACACTTAGACTTTGCAAGTGGAACATAGTTTGGAAAACATCAAGTTACAGATTTTGCACAATTATCCATGATCGCAAGCTTTGGATCTAGCAACTTATTGAATCAAACACCCACAAGCTATAGATCTTGCGTAACTATCGATCCTTGCAAGCTTTTGATCCTGGAAATTCGCTATACATAGGAATGCAAGCTATGGATCTTGCTTAAGAGTAGATTTGCTCATAAAGGTGTCAAGCACAATGGATATTGCACGGCACAAAGCCTAACGTTTCGCTATGATAGCTTGAAATCTCAACTAACCATAATAATGCGATAGAAATGAGCATAGATCTCACAGCTTCGCAACTTATGGCACTTACTCAACAAGGATATATATAAAAAGTAAACTATAGACAGCTCATTAAGCAAGAATGAAGATGCAAGGTTCACAAAGGCATAAGAAAATTTATTAAAACATTACAAGAAAGGATAAGTTGTTCAAAATAATAGATCTATCTATGCCTCGAGGCTTGCGAGGATCCAAAACATGATGAATCACTACAATGGGGACCACGCTCACCTTTGCAATGAGAATGCTCAGCCCTACAACGATTCTCTTCAGCTGCCTGTTCTTAACTAACCAAATGCTCCTACTGCCACTTCATATGTAAATAAGAAGGATGTCGTGTAAGACTTCTCCACTCCATATGCCCAAAATATCTACCATAGTATGCCTTGAAGTTAGTAATATAACCAAACTCTGTGCAGTCCAAGTGCATGCTCATAACATTGACAGTTTATTCATACTTCTTTATCTCAGCTTTCAATTTCTGTATCTCCTCTTCTAGGCTCCGAATATGAAATCAAACAACCTCAGACAAGTTATCCTATGATTGCCAAGATCCATTGTAAGATCTCCACGACCAGTTGCCCTTTGAGATGACGAGTAGAGAGCCTGGAGTTTGTCTGTATATTCAACACAATCTTGCTCGAGTTGGTGTACATATCTATCAAGGCGGTTACATTCAGTGCGGAGCTCTTCAATGTCACTATGGAACTGTGTGTTAATAGAAAACTGTTTGTCAAACTTTGTCTTCCAACCAATAGCAGAGGTTGAGAGGTGGTCACATTCCTCCTATTTTTTCTTCAATCGATCATACAAATCATCAATACATGTACACTACTTGTCAATAATCACTATTTTTTTGTGGACTTTGCACATCTTCTCTGCTGCATAGCTTCTAGTATCCTCCTGCTGGAAAAGCATTTTCACCATATTTGACTGTTGCTAGTAGATAGGGTTATTCTGCTCATAACAAATTCTTTACAGATCACGAACAGCATCCCGAGTCTCTTTCACAACCTTGTCCCACTTTGCATTGAGGTCGTTAACACCCATCAACATGTATTACAGATGAATACCAAAGTAAAGTGCCCATTCTTGAACACGAATATGAAGGTTAAGCGAACACAAGTACACAGCTGTAGATTCAAGATCAACCAAACCATGAATGATATCTTTACCAAGCGACTCGGTATTATAGCTATCGGGTACAAGCTTACTGCAAGGACATGATAGGGAGGAAGACAGGGTTGACGAAGACATCAAAACTTTCCACCCAATATGAAATGAAATGGACTTCACATGAGATAAGCAATTGAAAGAAATAAGTTGGTAATATTCTTTTGATATACGCTTGGATGCAACAATTAGGTTAATAGGGAAACATTCAGAAAAAGAAGAAAACCCATTGTGACAAGGAAAACAAATATAACACCCCAGATATTCAACATTTAAAAAAAATGGATCAACCATAATATCAAAGCCCTGCAAGCAAATAAATGTAAAAAGATCGGTCAAGTTAAGCGAACATAAAGGCCGCATCAGTTGCCAATAATACAAAATCGTGAATACATACTTGGGAACATGTTATAAATTACATAAAACAGACAGAAAATGCCTGAGTTCTATAGCACTAAGATTCACTAACTTTAGCAGGAGAGGGGGCGAAGTGAGGATAACCATAGCAGCAGTCTCATTGTTTATAGGAGGAGCGAGAGTTTCGTTGTTCAATTCACTCCCAAGGTTACATCATCATCAACATTAGAATTGTGCTCAGGATGGCAATCCTCAGAATTGGAGGAACTGAAGGGACCAGGATGGCAATCCTCAGAATTGGAGGAACTGAAGGGAAGCTCTTCACATCAGTCGATTGCAAACTTCTTTAGCTCAAGTGCAAAAGGGAGAGTTGGAAGACCGGTGAGATATGATAGCAGCTCGAACGAATGACCCCGCCGGAGACACTCTTAACAAAAGCCACATAAGAATCTTAGTTTCCTGTGCTAAAATCTTTTCAGACTTGGCCAACCTAGGCAGCTTGTCAACCTTAGCAGTCAGATTTAGCTTCTGCAACTCAACCAAAGCCTCACAATAACCGACGTTGTGAGCATTGGTTGAAACCTCCTCGAACAAAACATAGAAAGAGTTAGTCTTTACGAGTTGGTCAACCGGAAGCTGGGAGTATCTGGGTAAAGTAGAGCCATTCATCCATATATCTTCCAGCTGAAAATACATCTTTTCTATCTCTTTCTCAATGGTCGCAATGCAATCATCAGCAAGACATGCTCTCTCCTCAGCCTCTTTAGCAGTGGTGCTCAGAGCAGCACACTCCACTTAGCTCGCCTACAGCTCCTCCAGTACTGCACCATTCCCTTTAGCGTAGCTACCAACCTATTCGCTGACAAGTTGTAGACTTTCACCAACCTTGGTTTCGAAGCAATCCAAAAAGAGGAGCGGTTATACAATAAGGAAAAAAATAAGTTATGATAATTCTTCAGTAGAATAAGAACATACCACATCCATCGTTCCCAAAAGGGATAGTTTAGCAAGCTTAGCAGGAACAGTCCCCTCCACGAACAAATTGTGGCTTAGCATAAGAGAGTGTAGAGGAGGTTGTCTAACACGCACCTTCTTCTTCACAGGCTCCAATGCAGTAGAAGTAGTGTCAATTCGTTCCTTACGCCTCCTCTACTGAGCTGTTTCTCTGGGGATTCGATGGCCACTTTTTTTTGGTTTCTATGGTATGCAAGCCAGACGCATGGGCCTGAGTAATAGTTTCAGTAGCCACCTCTTGAGGAATAACAGCCTCAGCATTTTCATTGACTTCATTAGCCAAGGTCTCCATCTCATATTTCTCATCTTTGGACAGGAAGTTTCTCTCAGCGGAGCATCAAGTGAAATCCATATCTGCAACTCAACACATGAAAAAAAATAGGCAAAAATGAAAACATAGAAACAAAATAGAAGCAAAGACACACAGAATCAAGCTGAACAGGGCAGAAACAACTAAATAAACAAGTTAGACGCATTTGCTTAAAGAGCTAGCAAGGCGAAGTGAGATGGAATGCTGGCTAAGCGATGTTACAATCTCAGACTCGGCATTAAGGTGAACCCCATCCTTAGGAAGTTTGGACTTAGGAGAGCTATAATTCCAAATCAAAAAGGCTGGCCTACTATTATTATGTAGAAAAGGTTTTCATGCTAAACCTCACAATTATTGGGGAACCCGCTGACAAATTCAACGGTAGGGATCATAGGGTAAAGGGTGAACTCATCAGAGGTATTCTTCACTTTGTGAAGATGGTAAAGATTACAAAATAAGTCAATCGAAAAGGGAATACCAGCCGCTTCGCATACATGGTAAAAGAATACAAAGATAGAAACAACTTTAGGATGCAGCTTCCATAAGGAAACTCTATAGTTTGAAATCAGATCCAACTGTGTTGGGGTAAGGGGAAAGAGAGACCGAACTTAAGATAATCTTAGTAACAAGACATATAACAAGAGGTGGGATCGTGAACACTCTCAGAAGCTTCAGGAGCTTTAAGTTCGTACGAACGTTAAAAAGGAAAGCTATTTTTCAACTCATCGACATAAAATTCAGAGAGGAAACTACAAATAGAATAACTGGTGAGGTGATCATAATCCTCCCCAGAATCAACATCGACTTCACGAATGTTTAGCTCAAAAATTCCAACATTGTTAGAAGCAGAGATTGTAGACCTCAACATCCCTAAA
This sequence comes from Rubia yunnanensis, assembly GCA_037428765.1. NCBI lineage: Eukaryota > Viridiplantae > Streptophyta > Magnoliopsida > Gentianales > Rubiaceae > Rubia > Rubia yunnanensis. The sequence goes on along the minus strand of CM075067.1, from coordinate 46,768,205 downwards.
AACAATATGAGTAGGGCATCAATTAAAATAGTACAGGCCAGAATTCACGAATTCTAGCCAAAGTCCATAACACAAACAGAGAAATAAAAAATACAACCTCAATCACAAGGAAATTAGACCATGCTATGAAAATACAAGCTCCGCACAGCTAGACCAATAGCTTGACACGGAACAAAACAATGAGAACAAAGGAAGAACTTACTGGTTTGGTGGAGAAGATGAGAGAAAGCCAGAAGCAATAAAGAAAAAAGTAGAAGACAAAAGAGTTTGAGCTTTGGGGAATCTTTAATTAAAGAAGTTAAAAGTTAAAACACAAAAAGCGGAATAATACACAATCATTATGGCCTGACAGAAAGCAACCTAGTACACTGATAGGGACAACTATTAAAGTGCAAGATTCAAGGTTATTTGATAAAGAAAAATGTAACGATAGGCAAGAGATTTATGAAAAAAATAACGAATACATAGGAGGGAATCTCGGCTACAGGATTGCAACAACTACTTACCCGCACAATACGTAATTTTTCAAAATTTTGAAATTCAAAAAATAGGGGCATAATCCAAGGGAGTTGAGATACACAACCAAGAAGCACACGACACTTCGTGAAAGTAATCCAGGTCGCTGTGAACACGAACTGCTTATTATGCACAATTTTGAGCTGTTGTAATAAGTTTAAACACATCTACTGAATAGAGAAATAACTTCGTGTAGTATGGCCTTCATGGCTGTTGGGCTTATGGTGTATAGGCAGTCCAATAATTGAAAGGCTGGTGGCCGCCAGGCCCAGCCTAATAACATCCTATAGCAAGACGAGCATTTTTCAGCTCAGGACGCAAGTCAGCTAGACGCGAGGCTTCTATTCGTGACAAAAGGCATGGGCCAAGAAACACGGGAAAAGCAACAAATAGGAAGACCATGAACGAAGAACGTTGTGATCGAGGTGTACCCACGATCTTAATCCTTAAAAGCAAGGAACTGCAACTATATCAGCCTATAAATACAACAAGCTCTAAACAAGGATTTTTTGCATACTTCATTCCGCTTGAACCTTTTTCTTTGATTTTATTTACTCAAGGACGAGTAAAATTTTAAGTGTGGGGTGTCTAATCTGCACCATTTTTGCATGCTTTAACCAATGCATTTGACACAATTTTTAGTTACTTTTGGTTGGTGGTTTGGCGATATTAGTTGAGTTTACATAACAAGGGGTTTAGACAACCATGTTTGGTTTTATATTCTAAATCCCGCATTTTGTATACTTAATTAGTGATTCTTGACATATCGTGTTCAAGGGCTTCTTGATCTTCATTTTGAGTGCCTTTAGTAGGTCACTCGTGAATGCTATTTGTTACATTACATTCTTGCAAAGGCCATTTGTCTTTAACGGTAGAAGATTTGAAGGTCATTCGCATTTGAATGGTAGTAGATGAAGACCACAAACATCAATGTGTGGTAGGAAGAGATTGAAGCCAAAGATAGGCGACTTCGGAGTTCAAGACAGCCAAATGAGACAGTGGTGAATCATGGTCCGAGGAGTTTTGCCTTAGTCCGGGAATGATCCAGGAAGAATTAGCCTTCAAGGCTGATTTAATTCAATTCTTCTTCTCGAGTACTACAAAATCGACTACAAGAACTTCTGATTCGGACTAACGGTCCACCCGTAGCAAGCAAACGAAGTTTAGCCGATGAAGCATAGGCAGCCGATCATGGACCGCCCATGGTCAAGCACTAGCGGCCCGTGACAAAGCACACGGCCAGCACTACACAAGAGTTCCAGGGGTTCCATGAAGACCTACATGAGACCTTCATGAGGCAAAGGCGTCGAGCCGTGATAAAGACTACGGACCGTGGAGCTTGGAGATGGAGGGTTGAATAATTGGCTAAGTATGGAGCCGGTTCGTGAAAACCTTTATGGGTCGTGATAAAAGTTCTGAGCAGAGACCATGAGCTGCTCACAGTCCGTGAAAACCTTCACGGATCGTGGGAAAACTCTGAGCAAAAATCGTATGCTGCTTGCGGCCTGTGAAAATCTTCACGGACCGTGGCACGAACCCAGCTTCACAGCCCGCACCAGATCCCACGCCCGTGGCTATGAATGTTCAAGGACCGTTGCATCTGTGCCAGTCCGTGAAACCTTGGCAGTTGACCTAGGATTTTGCTACTTTTTGCCTGGCCTATTTTTAGGCTCAATCTCCTACTACTATGTATAGGACCCTAGTCTACTAATTCAAGGAGGTTGGAACATATTTTGGATTATATTCGGGGAGAAGGAAGGAGTTCCTTTTGTAGGTTTTATAATCTTTTATTTTCTTTTTCCTTTGTCCCAAAGATGTGGAATTCAAATACATATTTGAATTTCATGTCTAGAGAGTAGTTAGATTAGCTTGGGATTCATTTTGGCACTTGGTATGTTCTAAATGCTTATTGAGATTCATTAGATTCATCCCATCTTTGTGTTAATGATATTTTGTGATTGTGAATGTTATAAATACATGAATACTACACCACATATAAGCACACACTTTGGGCTATATTCATGTATGGTGCAGTTATTGATGCCCCATTGGGAAGAGAAACCTGGATGTTAGAATGGGTAGAGGAAAACATGTCCACTTGGGTGTGTGCCACGGGGGAAAGTTCTATTGAGCATACGATGCAAGTTATATTAAGCATATGATGCAAGTTCTATTGAGCAAAGCGAAAAACTAATGAAGAAAATCCAAGTCAATAATGTATTGCATATCTACGCTGCAAAAAGTTAAGAGGTTTCTAATTATAGTCTAATATCACCTCTAGGGTGACATGATGGTCAGTCTAGAATAACATTCGTTGTTCACTTTACGTGAAAGAAATTTCCCTCCATATCATCCCCTTGCCAAAAATAAGAAGTTGACTTTTCATAGTCATTTCTATTTGTTAACCTCAACTGAAGTTATATTAGTACGTGCTTTCAAAAGACAACATTGTCTTGTCTATTGGATAGAGAATAATTAACACGATTCTCAATAAGAGTAAACTATGACATGAGAATTTCTTGATTAACTTATTACCTTTCTTGCTTGGCCCAATCTTTTGGGTTGGAGGTCATGGATATAGGTTGCCAAATTATTTGCCCTCTAACATAGACCCGGGAAGTGTGATGCTCATAAAGACTGAACACAAGTATTAGGAACATATACAATAAATGGCCAAAGTAATTGACAAGCTATGGTACTTTTATAAACATGTATGTTATAGGACTATAATTGCAAGCAGAACTAAGAAGATGACTAAAACATTGTTGTGTATGCAATGAGTTACAACTAAAAATATACCACTCACCCCATTGTCAAATGTGGCATCCTGAAGGCATTTGAAAAACTCATAAATAAGGTTACAGCTCAAAAGGTCCATCAATTGACAAGGCAGAGTATTCTGCAAACTTCCAAACCTAGAACGGATGTCGAACCGACTTACAAAATTATTGAACAAGTTGAATGCAATCCAAAAGAATAGCAGGAAAGTAAACAAGAAATTTAGGATTCTGAAACAAAACTCTTAAAGCATAAAAAACTAACAATTCACTGTGAAAATAGATGAATGGACAACCAGAATGGCAGGGGAATTCCGTGAATATTTTCAATCCCAATAAGCACAAGGTGAAAGAAATTGAAAGGAGAAAATGGTTGTTTTTTGATAGCCAATTCTTTGGTGGAAAGCGGTGAAGCGGCAATCAGATAGAACCGAAGAAATTAAATGGAACAGGAAGGATCGAAAGCGATCGACGCACCATATAGTGAAATTCCGTTTCACCTAAATTCTAAACCTTTATGCCAAGTTGTTTAACAGTTTGGTGTTGAAACACCAAGTTCAGTTTGATGTTAAAACTCAAAACGAAATACGCAGTGCACACATAACTTGGTTACGCAGTTCGGTGCAAATACACCTACGTCTGCGGGGCCTTGCCCAGATCAGAAACCATCCACTAGAAAGCAGTCTTTAGTACAAGAAGTTTAACTTAAATACTAATCCATTGCTAACCTATAGCGTGAATGTTGTGAGATCCCCTCACTGCCGATCCTACGCCGTTGAACCCCCACGATCAACACGTCTCTCTTGATCTCCTCCTCCCGAGGAATTAAGGCTTCCTTGTTTCTGATCTTTACGAACTTGGTCGGTTGTTTTGACGAACCTCCAAAACCGAGACGAACAGCTTCAATAACGTATCTCACGTAGAGATAAAACCTTGATTGCTTCGCTCAGCTTTTTACGAACTTGGTCGGATGAATTAACACTCCTCCAAACACCACCGGCAGATCGCTCCAAACTTCTCACGTAGAGATCAATTCTTGGACGCTTAATGATTGCGTTGTATCTTCTTCTTTTTATATCCTTCGCAATCCTGCCTTGTATCAAACTCTTTCCTTGTCTAACTCTACCAAGAATAGACTTCTAGACTAAGGAAAGATCTAATCCTAATCTGGTTTGTAAATGGACAATCCTTTATTAATAGGACTTGTACCATAAATAAACTATTTAATCAATTCCTAACTATTACAGGAATATTCGTTTACCAGAATCAGATAGCCACAAAATCACATACTTATCTTCACAATATTCTGATCTGATCGCATAATTATCCTCCATAATTAGCTCCATAATTCGCGGCTAAAACCTGCTGTCCAGAAAACCTGATCGCAGTGGTGTTAAAACACCAGATCCCAGTACGCAGTGGTGTTAAAACACCAGATCCCAGTATTCACAATATGCCATAAAGAAGTCCAACTCCCAAGGACTCTACAATCTCCCCCTTGGCATATTTGTGAATTCATCAGCACTGGATTTTGACCTACCAACTCCCCCTGAATTCAACTCCGCTAAAACAACCAAGAATTCAGCAATAACACAGGTCATACAGGTTTACTAATAAAATTCAGCAAGTAAAAACAATAAAACCATCTAGTTTTCTCCCCCTGGATTCATTAATGTGCCACCAAAAATAAATGATGTCTGCTCCACAGCAGTTGCATCACCATCACCATTATCAGCAACATCGTCATTAGCATCATCCGAAACATCATCATCACCAACATGCGTCTCTGAACCATCTCGAGTTGCTTCAGCCAACAAGACTCCATGCTCAGCATCCAAAGCAGCCAACTCCCCCTGAAGCTTTGCCAAAATAGTCTGATGTCGTTCAATCAGTTCCTGGCATACTTCAACTCGAGCCTCAATACCTCTTAACCTTGCCATACCAGCATCCGAGCAAATCTCTTCCGGATGAATCCAAGGTAGGTCCTTGATAATTCGACCACTCAGAGTCCTAAGTGTCGATTTTTAAGGCTTGTGTAGGGATCCACTCATCAGAGTCCCTTATAGCTGCTCCCCCTTTTTGCAGCACCGTAGTGATCACACACGGATGTAACAGAGCTTCCTTCCTGGTCTTGCGATCACAATCAATGATATCATTAAAAATCATTCTGCCCATGTTTACCTTTTGACGCGCTCCCAAACTGTATAGTAATGTAGCCATCTCTTTGGTGACACTCGTGTTGTTTACAGAGGGTATCCAATTATGCACGGCGACCACATACAAACAATAATACCTGAACGTGAGGTTAGACGCAGTTATCTGCTGTCGACCAGTCACAGGCCATGTGCTATCCACTTCACCAGTAAGCTCTGCATCTGGCATCTGGTATCATAATTTTATCATAATTTTCTGGCATCTGGTGTTGGAACACCGGTTTGTCATCCCTTGACGAGCTATTCTTCAGACACTTGTTCAACACCTCTGGCGAAAACTCAACAATCTCTCCACACACATAAACCCTATGAAACCAGGGTGATTCTACATCTTCACATTCAGCTTTCAGATTCGAATAGAACTCCAGCACAAGTTGCTTGTTATCGTCACAGAAACAGGTAGCCGCCTTAAACACCTCGAGATGGTGCAAATAATCCGTGAATCCACATTCCTTATATTTTACAACACCAGCTGGCCTTTCCGCCAATATCTTCCTCAGGTGCAGGTAGTGCCTGAGGCTCAACTGGTCTCTATTGTCGGTCTACACGTAACTTCTTCAGTTTCAGCCCAATCGGCTCATCAATGTCCTCACTAGTGGCCATACTCTTATCTCTGCACCTCTTCGACCTTCGAGCACCCTTGAAAGCAGAGGCCACACTATCCCTGGCCTTCTTTGACATCTGAGTGATATGCATTTCACCAGACTCTGTTGGTGTTTCAACACCCACCTCCATGCATTTTCTCTTTGACCCACGTCTGTCTGGTCTCGAGTGGTATTTCAACACCAACACCAGTACCCTCTACTGTGTCTTCACCACTGGCTATTTCAGTCAGTTTTGCCAGATTTTCAAGATCATACCCCTCAGGATTTTGCTCCATTTCAGCCAATTTCACATCCTGTGTTGAATTCACAGGTACCTGGTCATCAACATTAGAGTTCACAACTGGTGTTTGAATACCAGAAACAGTCACATCAGCACTCTCTGAATTTTTTTCAGTTATATCCTCATCTTCTCCATTCTCAGAAGAAGACTCCAATAATTCTGACACGGTCTCAACTTCAACGGTTCCTGGTGTAGCAATACCAGTACTATTCACATCGTAGCTCTCATTGGCAGCACCTGCTTGCTGGTCCATAACATCATTCTCGACTTCTCCTATCTCAGACACATTCTCCAATATCACAGATGCACTCTCAGGTTCCTTCAACATAGACACTGTTTCAATTTCAACAGCTCCCCCTGCATACACTGTCTCCTCATCACTGTCACTGATTTCCACGACCGGAATGGGCAATTGTCGTAGATATTCTTGAAGCACGAACAATGGACCATCAAAGCTCTCCAACTCCATGCCTTTTGCTTTGGCAAAAAATAGTGGCCTTAACCACTTTGACCCAGGGATGCAACACAGCCTCATCCCCCCATTCTCCTAATGACTGGCCTATGTTGAGCCCTTCTGATCTACTTCCACATTAAGTCAACTGTCCAGTAACTTTATCCCATAGTGATTGAACACCATCACTTTATCCTGTGGTGTTTAAATACCACCTCACCAAATTTTTGGTATTTTCTGTTTTTCTATTTTTTTCGACTGTATTTAAAGGAAAACAGTAAATAATACAACAGAATAGATAGATCTGGGTACCTCACAATCGACACACTCCCAAGTGCTGTCTGAGTCCTTCAAAAGTCTCGCCATTCAGAGGCTTTGTAAAAATATCAGCAAGTTGTTCTGCAGTTGGGACATAATGGACTGTAACTTCTCCTTTTTCGACCAAATCCCTGATAAGCTGATGTTGGATATCGATGTGTTTTGTCCTCGAATGTTGCACAGGATTCTTGGAGATATCAATGGCGCTTTTATTATCACATAAGACTGTCAAACTCACATCATTGAATCCATAGTCTTGCATCATCTGCTTCATCCATAATAGCAGATTTGATCCAGCAAAGAAGCATCCACCAGTGGTACTCTTACAATCATCATCATTCCCGGCCCAGTCAGAGTCACTGAAACCTACCAACTGCGAATCCTTATTCCTAGAAAACCATACTCCATACTCCACTGTTCCACTTATATATCGAATAATTCTCTTCACAGCTGCCATATATGATTCCTTTGGATTAGCCTGGTAGTGAGCACAAATACCAACACTCAACCAGATGTCTGGTCTACTTGGAGTTAAATATAACAGGCTGCCAATCATTAAGTCAACAAACTCCTTCACCAATGCTGAAGAGGTGGATCCAAAGACAATATCATCAACGTAAATCTGTGCGATTAGAATATTTGTTCCCTTATGCAGCACAAACAGTGTACGGTCCACTCCCCCTCGACGATATCCCTTCTGACTCAGAAAGGTTGTCAGTCGCTCATACCATGCACGGGGTGCCTGCTTAAGGCCATACAAAGCTTTATTCAACCGATATACATGGTCAGGAAAATGTGGGTCTTCAAATCCCTTGGGCTGCTTCACATAAACTTCCTCCTTCACTAGACCATTCAGAAAGGCACTCTTGACATCCATTTGATGAAGAGTAAAGTCTAGAATACAGGATGCCGCCAACATCAACCTAATTGACTCCAATCTGGCTACGGGTGCAAAAGTTTCATCAAAATCGACCCCTTCTACTTGTGTGTAACCTTGAGCGACAAGTTGAGATTTATTTCTTGCGACGTTACCATCTACATCAGATTTGTTCTTAAAGATCCACTTGGTTCCGATCACATTTACATCAGCAGACCGTGGGGTGAGGCACCAAACATTGTTTCTTTCAAATAGCTGCAACTCTTCTTGCATCGCCGAAATCCAATACTCATCAATCAAAGCTTCTTTGTAATTCTTGGGCTCAGTAAGAGATATAAAACATGATAATCCTGCCAATTCTCTGTAATTTACCCGTGGCTGATCCCATAACTGCATGTGTCTGGTCAAACTTTGTTCAGATCCATGTGCTACTGTTTCCGGAGTTTCAACACCGGTTGACTGTGCTGGTGTTTCAACACCAGTAGGATTCACTTGATCGAGAATATCACTTTCACCCAAAGTTTCTTCTTCTCTAACTGCATTTATGTGTCCCGCTTTTCTGTGCAACAGAGCACTGACTTCTTTTTCCGAGCTAAAGCAGGTGACATCTTGATCGAGCAAATAACAGTTATCCATTGATCTAGACCCAGTGAATACTTCAGTTCCATGGTTTACGACACATTTCTCCTTGTCGAAAAACACTGTCATTTCATTGTCACATATATGGCTAATGCTCAACAAGTTTGCTTTCAGACCTTCCACCAGTAATACATCTTGGAACACTGGAAGCCCTTTGATGACTAACTCACCTTTGCCGATTATTTTACTGCATTTCCCATCACCAAATCTAACATATCCACCAAATCCAGGTTTGAATTTTTGAAGAAATTCAGGTATGCCAGTCATATGCCTCGAGCACGCACTATCGAAATACCAGGAGTTTCCTGTATGTGCCCCAAAACAAACGAAACTTGAAAAACAAACATCTTGAGATTTTCGAACCCATACCTGGTTTACTGATCGATGGATGTGATTAGGATTTTGATTGACACGTGTGTTCAGAAATCCGGTTCTGTATCCTCCAGTGTTGAACCGATGACGTGACTTATATCCTGGCATGGTGTTGAAACACAGATCTGCTGTGTTGACAGACAGTGTCCTAAGCAGCTTAAAACATCTGTTCCTAACATGCCCTTGAGCTCCACAGTATCTGCATCGTCTGATCCTCTTGATGGGACAATTCTTCTCGATTATGCTTGGAGCTAATACACCTTGATCTGCCTCGTTTTTCAACACATTCACTGTCCTTTCATAACCAATTCCATATTTGGTCGTCTGTCCCATTCGTAGACAGTCTTCGAGCTTAGCTTTCCCTGTATTGAGACGTCTAATAGCTTGTTCTGCTACCTCTGCTCGTTGCACCACTTCATTAAATTCCTTCTTAAACTTTTTCAGTTCTCCAATTGCCTCTTCCTTTTCTAGTTCATTCACTTTCACTTTCTCACTCAGTCTCTTGTTCTCAAACTTGAGCTCTTTGTTTTCATCCGCCACTTTTAACCACATCTTGTACATCTCCATACTTTCCTTGCGAATGTCATCATCACTAATGCTTCTAGTCTCTTCATCTGAGCTACTACTATCATCTTCATTCAGCACACCGAGACCGTCCGTAATAGAGTCTTCTAACTCCACCATTGACACACCGAAAGCAACATGATTTGCATACTCTTCTCCATCCTTAACATCATCTCCTCCGTCATCATCACTCCAGGTTGTGGCATACGATTTTCCTTGCCATTTAAGTGTATTGGCACACTCAGCTTGTATGTGCCCGAAGCCTTAACATTCTCTACACTGGATTTTCCTGTTCAGGTTTGGATTTGTTGATTTGAACTTTGGTGTTTCAACACCAATTGCTTGGCCAAATCTTGGAGTGAAGTTTGCGTTTGGATTTTTGCTTCCACTTGGCTTCTCTTGTGGCTTCCTGCCCACATTCTTCATAAATCTGGAGAAGTTCCTGGTTATGTTTGCAATTTCATCGGACTCTTCATTGTATGTATACTCTTCTGAATTTCCAGCGGTTATGCTTGAGAAAGCCATCTCTTTCTTACTTGCTTTTGTTTGCAGCATCTCCATCTCATAAGATTCCAGTGAACCCATAAGTTCATCAAGCGTCATTGTTCCTATCCTTCCGTTTTCATTAATCGCTGTGACCTTCATGTTGAAACGTGGTGGCAGTGCTCTCAAAACCTTTCTTACAAGCTTGTGATCTTTGTACTTTTTGCCAAACTGAAAGGCTTTGTTGGCAATATCTCGAACTCGTCCATTGAACTCAGAAATTGTCTCATCTTCGCGCATCTTTAGATCTTCGAATTGTGCCGTGTAATACTGCAACTTTGATTCTCTGACAGAGCTTGTCCCCTCATGATAAGTTTGTAACACATCCCACGCCTCTTTAGCAGTCTCACAATTTAAAATCATCTTAAACTGATCTTCATCCACTGCCGTAAAAATGGCATTTAACGCCTTTGAGTTGGACACGTGTGCTTTGTGCTCCTCGGTAGAATATTCAGAGAATGGTTTAGCCGTCAATGAGCTTGATCCCGCAGATTCGGCTACTGTAGGTGGAGTGTACTGATTTATGACATTGTTCCAAGCTTGATCATCTAATGCTCCAATGAACACCTTCATGCGTGCCTTCCAATAGGCGTAATTTCCTTGTTCCAGCAACGGTGGTCGCGTGACCGAAGCCCCCTCCTTTGGTGCCATGGTGAAACCTGATCTCACTCTCCCTGTTTAGGGGTCAGCAAGTGCCTTGCTCTGATACCAATTGAAATTCCGTTTCACCTAAATTCTAAACCTTTATGCCAAGTTGTTTAACAGTTTGGTGTTGAAACACCAAGTTCAGTTTGATGTTAAAACTCAAAACGAAATACGCAGTGCACACACAACTTGGTTATGCAGTTCGGTGCAAATACACCTACGTCTGCGGGGCCTTGCCCAGATCAGAAACCATCCACTAGAAAGCAGTCTTTAGTACAAGAAGCTTAACTTAAATACTAATCCATTGCTAACCTATAGAGTGAATGTTGTGAGATCCCCTCACTGCCGATCCTACGCCGTTGAACCCCCACGATCAACATGTCTCTCTGGATCTCCTCCTCCCGAGGAATTAAGGCTTCCTTGTTTCTGATCTTTACGAACTTGGTCGGTTGTTTTGACGAACCTCCAAAACCGAGACGAACAGCTTCAATAACGTATCTCACGTAGAGATAAAACCTTGATTGCTTCGCTCAACTTTTTACGAACTTGGTCGGATGAATTAACACTCCTCCAAACACCACCGGCAGATCGCTCCAAACTTCTCACGTAGAGATCAATTCTTGGACGCTTAATGATTGCGTTGTATCTTCTTCTTTTTATATCTTTCGCAATCCTGCCTTGTATCAAACTCTTTCCTTGTCTAACTCTACCAAGAATCGACTTCTAGACTAAGGAAAGATCTAATCCTAATCTGGTTTGTAAATGGACAATCCTTTATTAATAGGACTTGTACCATAAATAAACTATTTAATCAATTCCTAACTATTACAGGAATATTCGTTTACCAGAATTAGATAGCCACGAAATCACATACTTATCTTCACAATATTCTGATCTGATCGCATAATTATCCTCCATAATTAGCTCCATAATTCGCGGCTAAAACCTGCTGTCCAGAAAACCTGATCGCAGTGGTGTTAAAACACCAGATCCCAGTATTCACAATATGCCATAAAGAAGTCCAACTCCCAAGGACTCTACATATAGTTCAAATTCCGCTGCTATTGGCGTAGAAGGTCAATCGCTTCACAGAATTGATTGAAAAAATCTAGGATAAGGAGTAAACTGAAACGCATGAACAACCGGTCACCGTTAACCATTTCTATACATGGAGTAAGCTGTAGTACAATTTTCCGATTGGAATGAAAACAGAGAGGATAAAGTAGGAAGAAGCGCAGAGTTGAAGGCATGCGAACCAGTGACCGTACCTAAATTGGAACCCAACGAAAAGATTCACTCTTTTAGTATAGGTATAGATAGATATACACATATTGGTAAACCTTTTGTATATTAAATTTTAAACAATTAAACATCAAGTTTTGGCCTTCTCTCCCAACCATTTACACTCAATTTCTATACATTCCTCAACTCTATGACAATCTCCTAACTATTATGTTTTCTTCTTTTTCATTACTGCACCTTCAATTCTTCATCCTCAGTCAAACGATTCTTCATTTTTCTCCCAATCCTTTGTTTGATTTCCTTTTTCCTGTAAAGCTAGAGTTTTGGCCATCAGTTCATTATATGCAAAGATCCTACTATTTCTCTCTTGCCAGATATTATATAATCCAGACACAATCAACATCATCTTCCTGTATTTTTCCCTTCTGATCAACATTAGCAACTTTTTTTTCCAGAACCCTCAGATTCCTACTTGCTGGCAACTTTAGTAAATCCACCAACTCATTCACATAAGTGCACTCTATAAATAGATAACGTGTTGTCTTTTGCTCTGAGTTACATAATCTGAATTCATTTTCCCATGCAGTATACTAAATCCCTGCGGTCTGTTCGTTGTAGAATGTTTCCCATTTATAAAAAAAGACAAAAGAAGAACATGTGCTTAGGCAAAACTTTTTTGTGCCATACAATCTTGCTCTTTTATCTTGTTTCCTCTCCTCCCATTAACACTTCATACAATGCTGCTATATTGAGTTTTCCTTTCTTTCTAACACACTCTTTCAGCTTAGGATGGATGTTGTTTATGAAATTCATCAAAACTCTAGATGGCTAACTCCGTGTCACTAAGTGCTTATAACTTCCAACATCAACTCCCTTCAAATAATACTCCTGGATCTATTTCACTCATAACATGTTTTTTAAATTTTTCTGAGCTATGTCCTGTAGATGTTTACTTAAAGATGCTTTGTTCCAAGTTGAGGGATCTCTTAAGCCCATTCCAACTCTTGCTTTACTTCGGGTCATAGATCCCTAGGTTGTAGTTGTAAAGTCTCTTTTCCCTTATTTTCTTCCCCACAAGTAACTGGTGCACATCATAACAAACGTTTTGTGTACACTTTCTGCTATCTTCATTACATCATCCCAGTATCCTGAAATGCTAAACAACACACTATTTATCAACTGTAATTTACATGCATAAGATAAATTTATGGCCGACCATCCTCTGAATCCCCCTGTGATTTTCTCAGTTAGCAATTCACGGTCCTTATTCCACCATTTCATAGTGGATAATGGAAGCCCCGGATATTTCATAGGGAGATCATCTTGTATCACTTTCAGCATTGGTGCCAACAACTGTTTATCCTCCCCATCCATCTTTGAAAAGCATTTTTTTTATTTCCTTTCATTGTTTGCCAGACATGTCACTGGCTGATGTGGTAGACCACTCAGGCAAGTTGGTTGTCCTCTTCAAGAATCTTCTTACCTGCAAACTTATCCTAGAAATGATTCTGGGAGAGGGGCTCCAACGATCAAGTCAGTTTTCTCTTGCTAGAACTGAAATTTCTAAAGATAGTTGCCCTTACCTCAGCTCTTCAAGAGTTTGTTGTATTTATAGGCTAATCATAGTTGTAGTTCCTTTCTTTTAGGGATTAAGATCGTTGGCATACCACGATTGCCACGTTCTGCGTTCGTGGCCTTCGTGTTCGTTGCTTATTCCGCACATCTTGGCCCACGTATTCTTCCACGAATGGAAGCTCCACCTGTAGATGATCCTTGTCTTGGGCTGAAACATGTTCATATTGTTGTGGTATATTATTGGGTTGGGCCTAGCGGCCATCATCCTCTTGATCGTTGGGCCATATATACACTATAAGCTCCCCTAGCCATGAAGACTAAAAGAAACGGAGTAATGGCGTGGCTTTGCGGTTTAAATGCAAACAGATGTTGCTTGTTTATAGGTTGTTCGTTGTTTAATAATGCATTCATCGTCATTACAAAGTCACATTATCTTCATGGATTTATCTTAGTCCTCGATCTTTCTTCAAATTTAAATTTTGAAATCCTCATGGTGAGGCTATTTCTGCGATAATTTTGTTTCTCGAACCCGAGATTTGCTCCTCACTCTTTGGTATTCCAGTCCGCATTTTCCTGACGTTTGTTTTTGTTTTACCTCTTAAATGAGGAATTTGAAACGAATAATTAAATGTTTCCCACAATCAGTGTTCTATCTTTTCATCTACCGTCGTCGTCTCGATATAAGCAAAAGGTACTTTGCTTTTTGTGTCAGATTATCACCACTGCGTTTCTCGGAACTAGTTGTCTTCCTCGATCCTGCCATTTATTATTGATATTTAAGAACCTTTTCTTGCTTTCATTTCAGTTCTACTTTTCTGTTGCCCAACTTCCATCCTCTCTGAGCATCCTTAGATTTTCTGCGTATCACTTTCCGTCATCCTCTTCAAGAGTAAGTTTTGTTCTGAATTTAATTTTCAATTCCTTTGTATCATATTGTAGATTTCATATGTTTGAGTTGTTCCTTATTTTGTAGTAATTGGGTGTGTCTAACTATTTTTTGGTCATCTTCTCCGACTTGTTTTCAGTGAAACGTTGTTCTTCAAAACATGTGTCTGCAGTGTTTGACCCTAATTAAGGTTGTTACTTTCCACTCTAGGATCATACGTTTTTCTCTAATCGTGTAAAGTCCCCCGTAGAAGATGCTCCTTCCGAAGAGAGTTTCAGTTATGCCGTCGAATCCTCCACCATACCCAGTATTCTGACTGGTTCATATGTAAATGATTTAACAAAATATTTCCCTTTCCTCACTTCTGAGTGTGTTCGCACTCCTCCACCTGGCTACATTTCCTGTTACTCAGCCTACCTGAAATTCGGCATTTATTTCCCTCTACCTCCACATGTAATTGAACTCCTCCATTCGTATAAGGTTGCCTTGTCAAAATTTCATCCCAAAGGCATTCCTATTATAATGGGGTTTCTTTGGGTGTGTGAAAAAATGAAGATTCTTTTCACTCTTGAGTTGTTTCGCAACTTCTATCACCTCCAAAAGGTGAAAACACTATAGACGAATTTACTTTTTATCATGTGATTTCTGGGCTTGAGCTTGTAAGTGGTTTCCCTAGTAACGTTGATGATTGGCGGACAAGATACTTTTTTATAAATGTAAAACAAGCTTCTGAAGTTTCCGTACCTTCTTCGAACTACAAAGTTCCTAAATCTAAACTTCCTGGTCTGAGTGTCCGCTTTACTGAAGAGACGGAGATCGTGGCCAGACTTCATGTGCATACATAACATCTTCACCATGCTGACTCTGATGCTAAAGGTGTTTTGTCTATTTTTTGTTTTGACGTATTTGATCTGTACGCTTTCATATTTTGATGAACTGTTATTCTTTTCACTTTTTGTGTGTGTTTGTTTTGATATATGATGTTCATTTTTTTCCAGATATGGATCTATCTAAAGGTGATTTTGACCTTCAAAGGCGAAGATGAGGAGGTAGATACGACTGTTGTACAGGCCGATAACGCTGCTGAGCCGAAGAAGAAGAATAAGAGGGGTAGGGGCGGTGGGCCTTCAGGACATTCAGTTTCCCCCTTGAAAATGGGCGTGTTAACCAAATCGGTTCGCAAATTGTGCTGCGGACTAAGAATCAATTGGTGGAGGGGATGATCTCTAATATCCTTTCTAATTTTTGTTTACCTGACATACTGGCTATGGTAAGTCTGCAATCAAACTTTAATATCCTTCCTTATGTCTTGATATCTTTTTTGTAAAAATACTGAATAACTTCGTCCCATGTGTCGTTGTCTTATAAGGTCGGTGAAGGCCTCCAAATTGAAAGTGAGTGGTTGTCCAAGTGTTCTCCTGTTGATGAATCACTATTGGAAAAGTACAAAGCATGTGAAATCAAATGTGCAACACTAGAGAGTTCGCTTAAAGCCACTGAGGAGAGGGCGAAGCTGCTGAGGAAGTAGTGAGTGCTGCTAAGGAGTGTGCAAGGGTTGCAGAGGTGGAGGTGACTCAGCTTCGCTCTGAGTTAAAGAAAATGCACATCAATGGGCTTGCGTCACCTTAACATCCCTAAGTGCAAGTATATCAGCTTTGCAAGACCAAATCGTTCTATAAAATTTTTGAGGATATTTCGAAAGACGCTCGCACCTTTGGGTACTGCGAGGCTGTGAAGAATTAACGTGAGTGGAATCCCACGTGTGATCTTAAGAGCTTTCCTTCTATGAAGATTTGCACTGATACCCTGGAAAGGAGAGGGAAAAATTTAACAAATCCTTCATCCAAAATATTTTTGACGGGGGATATCCATATGCCTTACTCTCGCATCTTACTAGCCTTCCAAGTCTTCCTTCCGTGGTTGAGCTGAAGGTGTGTGAGGTGGACTACTTCGAAGATCTTCCATTCAAGCATAACCTTGATGTTCCCTCTCCTAACCCTGATGCTAGTGTGGCTAGTGAGGTTAATGAAATCACTGAAACTCCCATCCAGCAGCCAAGCGAGGGGAACGCCACTCAGCAACCAAGCCAAGATGCCACTACAATCGCTGTTCAGCCTACGCTTAACTCCAACTCCAAAGTTAGTTGATTCTTAGCGTATTTTGCTTTTAGGATTTTGGATTGTAGCCCTAAAAAAATATTTTGATGTGTGTTTGTACTATTTGTGCGATTTAAGTATGAAAGTTGGTATATTTTCCCTTTTCTACATTTTGTCATTGCCCTTACTTACGTACAAGGCTTCAAAATTTTGGTTGAACAAAATTCTTGAAAATCCTTGACTTTATGGGATATAATGATCCTCTCCATGAGCCTATTATCTTGCTTTGTGCAACCCGATCCTTCACCAAAGAGTGTGAAGAGGTTGTTTCTTCTGAACTATTTTTGCGTATAGAATTGCTTCCTTTATGCATTGGGTGGCAACTTCCTATTTTGTCTTCATCTCCCTCTTTGCCTACAAGTTGTTCCTACATTAAGCTCATTCATGATAGATATAATGTTGAATCTCCTAGGAAGGACATTGTTCGTGGCTTAGTTGATCTTCAATCTGCTGGAAAGTAATTACGATCGCTTAATCTCCCTATCCATTTTTAAGAGTGGGCGCTATGTTAAGGTATATGCTAATGGGTATTAGTGAACTTGAAAAGAAGTGGAATGACTGTGAAGGATAGCCATGATACAATGAGTGATTTACATAGAATTTTAGGCGAAGAGAATAGTTTTATCCATCGATAACAGTTAAACATGGAGAAGATGCTCCACCAACAAGTAGAGGCTAGAGATTATGGCGCGAGTGAGACTCGCGAGGCCCATCAGAAGATGGTGATGAAAAGGAAATATAGGATTTAAGAGTTGAGATGAAAATGTATGAAGAAACCATGAATGTTATGAGTATGCAATTGGATAGCGAGGAGTTTGGCCCCATCATTGACCTCAAGGCGTACTATGCGAAACATCTCGAGCATATAGAGCGAAGAGGTTTCATATGCCATCCCGCCTATTTGCACATGAAATGGTATTACGAGAACTTGGTTAGTGAAGAAGAGGCTGCTGAGGAGAATTGACGTAGGGCTGAGCATTCTCATAGCAAAGTCGAGTGTGGTCGCCGATGTGGTGGATCATCATCTTTTGGATCTTTACAAGCCTCGAGGCGTAGATAGTTTTTGTGAATCACTTGTCCTTCCTTGTAATGCTTTAATAAACTTGTTTATAACTTCGTGAATTTTGCATCTTTATTGTTGATTAATTAGCTATCATCCGTTCTCTTTAATTGTGTGGGTTTTCCTAGAGAAGTCAGAAGATGTGAAGCTGCCAGATCTATGACTTTCTTTAGTCGCTATTTTGTAGGCATATATGTTTTGTAGCAAGGTTTATTTCCTGCTTTGTTTGGAGTGTGTAATGTCTGAAGCTACAAGATATATTGCTTGCTTTTGTCCCTATATTAGAGGCATGTTTGCCTAACAACAAGATTTATAGCTTGTGATTATGTATATGCCAAAGGTCTAAGATCTAAAGCTTGCAAACATTGCTATCTGTGCAAGATCTATGGCTTGCAACTGTGTGAAATCTGTGACTTGGTGTTTGCCAAACTACTTGGCTTGAAAAATATGGGTGTTTTGATCGTAACATGTTACGAAGAGATATTTTCTATCGTGTAAAACTAAAGAATGAGAAGTGTGATCGTGGTCAAGCAAGGTGGTTTTTTGTATTGATAATATATTTCCACAATAATGTCGCACTGGAAACAATGGAAGAAAAGCAACCAAGGATAATATCCCGACGTCTATATAGGTGGATGTTCGCTACCTTCTTCAAATCTCAGACATAAAACTTCCTTAAGTTGATCACATGCCCTGTGTTCGGAACACTAGTATCATCTAGCCTTTCTAACTCATAGCGGTTGGACTTGTGAGCTTTTGTGACTTTGTAGGGTCCTTCCCACTTTGGGCATACCTTTCCTCACTCCTCTGCTAGACTAGCTTCATTCTTTCTTAGCACTACGTTGCCTGTCTGAAATCGTGTTTCCTTCACTTTCTGATTGTAAGCTCTCGACATCCTATCCTTGTACTTTGCTTCTGTGATCGTTGCCAGATCTCTTTTCTTTTCTAGATCATCCAATTTCAACCGTATTAGGTCTGAGTTGTCTTTCTCCTTGTAATTGCATACTCGGAGGCTTGCACTACCAATTCCATTGGTATAAATGCTTTGTGGCTGTAATCCAGACTATACGATGTTTTCCCTGTTGGTTCTCGAACAGTTGTTCGATACGACCATAAGGTATTTGATAATTCATCTACCCATCCAGTTTGTTTCCTTCCAGCCACTTCTGGAATGATAGTCATGTTCGTTACCTCCACTTGGTCATTGGCTTGAGGGTGCGCTACAGAGGTGAACTTCTAGATAATTCTAAGCTTGGAACACCAATCCGTGAATACACCGCTTGTGTACTACGTACCATTATCCATTAAAATGGTATGTGGCACCCTGAAGCGACATACTATGTTTTGCCACATGAATTTCCTATTGGCTTCAGCCGTGACTCACCCTAATGGTTTCGCCTCCACCCACTTTGTAAAGTTGTTGATTGCTACCACTAGGAATTTGGCATTGCATTCGCCTCTTGGGAATGGTCTAACTTAGTCGATTCCCCATTTATCAAACGGCCATGCTCCATTCCTGTCAAAGGTGCTTGTGTCTTATGCGAAAGCAAAGCGTTGATTTGGAAAGTTCTACATTTAAGTACGAAGGTGTGCATATCATTGAACATAGTCAGCAATTAGTATCCAGCTCAAATAATCTTCTTTGCTATCATTCTCAGATGCATAACATAGTCAGCCATGGCTATCGTTCTCGAATGCCCTTCATAAACCTCTTTTAAAATTTCTACTACTTGGGCTGGTCCTATGCATTTTATCCATGGAGACAGAAATCTCTTTTTTACAAGGTCCCATCTTCGTAGGTGTAATTGGTAGAACCTAACTCCAACTTCCTAGCCTGCACCTTATCTTCAAGCAGTGTTCCCTCAGCGAAGAAATCTATTAGTGGTGTCATCCAATTTACTTCATCTTTTTCAACTTCTGACACAACAGTTGACACCGTGATTTTAACTGGAATGACTTCTACCACCACATCTCCATGTCCGCTAAGAGAGTCGACCCCTGATGTTGTTAGCTTGCTCAGTTCATCCACCTTTGTATTTTTGCTTCGTGGTACGTGCTATATGTCGAAGTACTCGAGCTGGGCTATGAGTTATTGAACTATCCTTAAGTATTTCACCAACTGTTCTTCTCGTACTTCACAGTCTCCTCATACTTGCTGACCACAATTAGCGAATAAATAGACACTCGAACACTCTTAACCTTCACTCTGATTGTAAGGTCTAGTCCATAGATTAAGGCCTCATATTCTACTTCGTTATTGGTAAAATGAAAATTGAAGTGCAGTGAGTATCTGTGTTCACTTCCATTTGGGTTTACGAATAGCAATCCTGCCCAACATCCTTCTCTGCTGGATGCACCATCAACAAACAATGTCAATGCCACTTCTTCCCATTTTGTTTTTTCCTTTATCGATCCTCAGGCTCTGATACATGCTCACTTCTCTTGCTTTTTCACTGTTCATTTCTGCAATGAAGTCCTCTAGTGCCTGTGTTTTTATTGTTGTTCGTGGTTGGAATTGAATAACAAATTGGCCTAATTCTAGGGCTCACTTCTTCAATCTTCCTGATAATTTAGGCTTGTTGAGGATGTTCTTGATTGGAAAACACATATAAACCATGATGTGATTAATATGGAAATACGTTCGCAGTCTTCGTGCTGAGTATACTAAGGCTAGGGTTAGTTTCTCCACTGGCATGTACGTTTTCTCTGCGCTCTGTAATATTCTAATAATAAAATAGACTGGTACTTGTTTCTGGTCTTCAAGATGAAACAAAGCAGAGCTGACTGCATTCTACAAAATTGCTAAATATAAGTATAATGTTTCTCCAGGGGCGGGTGATTTCAGCGTTGGCTGTGTTAGAAACTGTTCTTTTAAACCATCATATTCTATCTGGGATTCTTGACTCCAGCTTAATTTCTTGGCCTTTGTTAGAGCTTTGAATAGTGGAAAATGCTTTTCCGCTGCTTCTGAGACAAACCTGCTGAGCGCTGCCAGTGACCCCATTAGAACTTGTACCTGTTTGACACTTCGCGATTGAGGAAGATCGATTATGGCTTGAAATTTCTCTGGGTTGGCCTCGATTCCCTTTGAGGACACCTTGTATCCTAAGAATTTTCCTGCACCTACTCCAAACATACATTTCTTAGGATTGAGCTTCATCCCTATGGCACTTAGTGTGTCCAACGTTTCTTGCAAATCCGCAGAAAAACTATCCACCTTCCTGCTCTTGATAACCATGCAATCTACATATACTTCGAAATTTCACCATGTTGATTATGAAATTTGTTATCCACTACTCACTGGTATGTTGCCCCTGCATTTTTTAGTCCAAACAGCATCTTTACGTAACAGAAAGTCTCAAAGCTTGTTATGAAAGTCATTTTCTCTGCATATTCTGGATTCATTAATATTTGATGGTATCCCTTGTACGTGTCTAAAAAAGCTAGCACCTAATACCCTGAAATAGCCTAAACTAGCTGATCAATTTTTGGTAGTGGATAACAATCCTTAGGGCACGCTTTATTCAAATCCGTAAAATCAATGCACATCCTCCATCTGACTCTTTTTACCAGAACTGGGTTTGCTAGCCATTTTGGGTATATAGCCTCTTTTACTATGCCAGCTTGAAGTGTTGTAACCACTTCTTTGATTGCTCTCTACTTATCAGTGACGAAACTGCACTTCTTTTGTTTAACTGGTTTAACTGCATCACTAATATTCAAAGAGTGTGGAGCGATGTGCGGGTCTACACCTCCCATGTTATGAATGCTCCATGTGAAAGTTTCTTTGTGACTTTGCAGGATTTTTATGATTCTCTTCTTTTCTTCACTAGAAAGGTATTTCCCTGTCCTTACACGCTTTGAGCTGTCTTCGCTATCTAGGCTAACCAGCTCTGTTTCTTCCCCTAGGTCCGCTGCCAATTCTGGTTGATTTAGCGATTCTCCATTTGAGATTGTGTTAACCATCTTTGCTTTATCCCCCAATCTTCCTGCCTTCATGGCGATGACTATTCATTGCCTTGCAACTTGCTGGTTTCCTCTTATAGTTGCAATTCCGGCTGGAGTTGGGAATTTCATAACTTCTAAAGACTTCTTGCTAGATCCACAAAATAATAAGTCATCTGCAAATAACAGTGTATCACCCCTACCTTCTTGCCTCTATGATACTCTACCCTTCCAGCCATAAATTATCTATCCAACATCCTGATATAGGGTCTCTCTATTTCACCCTCTGTTAGCCTCAAAAGTCTCAATATACTTTCCATTAAAAGATAGATGAAATTCTGAATTCATAGTAATCTCATGTATCCATTCAATCATCTGACTTGGAAATTTCAGTTCAGTTAACCATGATATTAGGAATCTCTAGTTTATACTATTAAAATCTTTACTTATGTCAATTTGGGCTACACTACTAGGTTTCATCTTTTCAACTTTATATCAGTGCAGAAGTTTCTGGGCTAGAAACATATTATTAGCAATATATCTTCCTATCACAAACACACTCTGGTTATCACTAAATATCCCAGGAAAAACATATTTTAATTTGTTACTCTGTACTTTTGTGATAGTCTTGTACAGTGGCGGAACCACGTATAGGCGGGGGCAGGCGCACGCCTGCCCTGAGATCCGTCGGCCAGGCGGGAATTACTGCTCCCGGCCGACGGAAGGGGGTTTTCGCCTACGGCGGCGTAGGCGCGGACCATGGATGCCAGGATTTTAAGGTTAGTTGAAGTTCTGTTTGTTAAATTAGTGTTTGCTTAAAAGGGTCGCCATCTTTTATCAATCTTTGGTGTGAAAAGTGAAGGCTTTTTAAAGAAATGATGTATAGACTGTAGGGTTGTAGAGACTTGAGCAGAATAGCGCCACAAATTGCCTCTAGCTGGTTCAAATCGAGGTTTCTTTTTATTATTTGTGATTTTGATGAATTCAATGAGTATATTACTTTGTTGTGTTATTGGATCAAGCGAGGGGTTTTCTGTTCTGGGTTCTTGATATTTTGTTGATTTTGCGGAATCCCATGAAATTATTCGGAAAGATGAGGTTTTTTTTTTGTGTTTGGGTTTTGGTTGTGGTGAAGATTTTGTTGGTCACGGATTTGTATTGATTGGAAAGCTTAGAGCTTTAGTTTACACTGTCCAGTGACTTGGCATCTTTCTGAATCTCCACTTCTAAGGGAATCAGAATATTTGGAATAATTGTTTTGGAGAACAGAAATAGTGATCATGCAAATTTCTGTTTCAATGTGTGAAGTAAAAAATCAAGATTCTTTTGCAGTGTTTAGTTTAGTTTGTGCTCGGTGGACCTATCCGGTTAGGGTCTTAATCATAAGATATGATTACTTAGTTTTGGCGCATTGTTCTTGTACTGCTCTCTCTTCAATAGAGAACAACATTGTGGTTTCTGTGGTGACTTTTGACTCATTTGTGTCTTTGCAGATCCTTTCATTCTTTACCTTTTGCCAACACTTTGGCAGTTGACGAATTATCAGGCGCAAAACCAGCTGAAGTACACAACCTATGTAGGTGCTTCATCTTTACTAACTTTTGGTTGTCTATGGTTATATGATCAGTCTATATTCATATATAAACAGTAAGACGTGCCTTGACTGAACACCTTGATGCTATATTATCCATTTAGCTAACACCCACATAGTGGGATGGGATCAAGACTTGATTTTTTTTTATTGTTATTTACCGGTCTTTGTTTTATGATTATTTGTCATCCATGCTTGCTATGGTAGAAGTATTGAAGTTTATATTACTCTATGAAGTTTCACTTGTCTATTTTCCTCCTGCTTTGGTTTTCTTCAGAGCTTAGTCTGCTATGGGGGTTATTTGTGAATATAATAATGTATTGATTCTAACCGGAGGTTTCTTTACTTTGTAGTGCAGGGGAAATGGATCTTAGGTTCTACTTGGAACACACTACTGGATCCTTTGAATGGAGAGCCATTTATTAAAATTTCTGAAGTAGATGAGAAAGGGGTTCAGGTGTGCAAAGCTTTAGTAATAATACTATGAAGTCTTTCTGCTGTCTGTTGAAAATAGTTCGTTGCTTAGGTTTTCATTATCTGTGTTAAGTTCAAGAACAATGTTCCCCTCTTGACTGCACCACTCCCTTTGAATTAACTAGTTACTGAAAGTGTCATATTTTAACTAGTGTTCTTTGTTGTTATGTTCTTTTGAAGCCATTTGTGGATAGCTTGCGCCAGTGCCCTAAACATGGTCTGCATAATCCATTTAAATCCCCAGAGAGGTAAAAGTTTCTTTAAGTTTATATTTCCGCTGGACCTTCTGACCTTTTTTCTTTCTTTGAATGTATTAGTAAACAGTTTTTTAGTTGCTAGTTTAGTGAAGAATATAGTGTCTCATTGTTGTGAATGTCTTTTGGTTGCTACTATGAAGAGATGCATAACATCCTTCGTTTAAAGTTTAGTCCTTTACGTATATGATGGTGACGTAGTTTATCCGCAGAATAGTTTAGATGTTAGAGCCATGCCTCATTCTAAAATTGCCATTTCAGGTATCTTATGCTTGGAAATGTATCTACAAGAGCAGCTCACTTACTTTCCCAGCGTGAGGTTATACGTTATACAACAAACTGGATTTTGTTTACCCTTCTCAATCTTATTTCTCCTTTCAAGTGTTAACTTGTGTTTTTTACTCAGGTTTCTATTTTCTTTACCAAGTTAATACAAAGGGTGTCTCCAAAGAGTTACCAACAAGCTTTTGCTGAGGTTTATGTCACTCAAAAGTTTCTGGAGAATTTCAGTGGTGATCAGGTACTGGTACTACTGAAACTTTTGGTCTACTTTTACCTGATGGAGACTCTAATCGGCTTTAGCTTCTTTAATTTAGTGGTTAGGGCTTATCAAACTAAAAGTTGTTTCTGATTAGGCCCTAATTGAATAAATTTTGTGATGTCATACAATCTATTGGAGTGTGTATATGTATGTGCTTGCATTCCTCTTTATCTATCCCTCTGTGCTCTTTGCATACATTCCCTGATATCAGTGAAGTGAAGACTAAATTTTTAGTTTCTCAGGTTTGTACTTGGAGAAATTTTTAGTTCTGTGATTGTGAATTCTGGTTTGTTTTCTTTTACAGGTTCGCTTCCTGGCTAGGTCTTTTGCGGTACCCGGGAATCATCTTGGGCAGCAGAGCCATGGTTTTCGTTGGCCTTATGGACCAGTAAGGCACCTTTCTTTGAAGAAATTAGTTGTCACCTTGTCAATTGTTAGAATGGAACCGAGTATACAGAATAAAGCAACTGAGTGTTAATGCCTCATACTTACTAAATTACTTTGAAAATGACTGCTTTAATGAAGCTGAATGATCTTTTTTGAAAACAACTGCTTATGCATCAAGACTAGCATGTCAATGCAGTACATCAGTTTTCAGATCTGATACAGAATAATCTCATTTATGCAAAATAACAACTTATATTTTCCATGGATGCTGATGTTTTATAACTTCTGTAGGTAGCAATAGTTACACCATTCAACTTCCCTCTGGAGATTCCAGTTCTTCAGTTGATGGGTGCGCTCTATATGGGAAATAAACCCGTCCTTAAAGTTGATAGCAAGGTAAATTTCCAAGCTAAGTAGTCTTCTCACTAAATGTCAAAATATCAAATCCTTTTGTTTTCAGTAAAATGATCATCTTTATCAAATCCCTTCTCCGTGATATCAACTCATTAAACACATTCATACTCATGATGCATGGTTTTATTTGTTCAACATATATTGCTCTTATTCATTGTTGTTTCTGGTAACACCCAGGTTTCAATTGTTATGGATCAAATGCTTAGACTTCTCCATGCATGTGGTTTGCCTCCAGGGGATGTGGACTTCATTAATTGTGGTGGAAAGACTATGAATAAGCTACTTATGGAGGTTTGTCTGTCAAAGCTCTACCATCATGATTAACTATGACTTTGATATTGTCTCAGCACTGTAAATTCTAGCACTTCTTTCGATCCTTCAAATTGAAATTTCAAGTAGTTATGGCACACACCTACAAATTTATATTTTCTGTCACCGTAGGATCCAGTTTGCATGCTCTAGTTTTGACGGCATAATTCATTAGCTCATAGCCAAGGAAGGGGACACTGTGGAACCTGGCACTAAGATAACGATCATTTCAAAATCTGCGGAAGGTGCTTCCAGTGCTACTCCATCAGAGAAAACTGATGAAAAAGTTTCTCCCGTGGAAGAAGTAAAAGTTAAAGATGAATCTCCTGCTGCTGGATTAAAGAAAGAGGAGAAGCCAAAGCCGAAAGCTGATGTTGCCGCACCACCTCCTAAAACAACTGCAACAGAGCCTCAGCTTCCTCCAAAAGAAAGAGAATCACGAGTAAGCTTTCAGGCCTGATACATGGTCTCCTTTTTAACTTCTTTAAAATTGTGATCTTATATGATGTTTTCATCATTGTTTTTTTATATCACTAATGCATTTGTTATGCATTCTTCAGGTTCCCATGACAAGACTAAGAAAGAGAGTTCTTGTTCGGCTGAAAGATTCACAAAATACTTATGCAATGCTGACAACATTCAATGAAGTTGACATGTAAGATTACTTGTGATGCATAATGAATGAATGATATTATGAGGGTTTATGTTGAGAAAGAGGTTTTCGTTAAGATTGAGAATGAAGCAATCATGCAACGTTTTCAAATTTCGGAGCCTCGTAGGATTAAATTGCCTCCACTTCCTAAATCTGCTTCTAGCATTAGAATGTAGTCTTTTTAGTAGTAAATTTGTATGACTTATTGTATTGTACTTATCTTATTATATTATGTTAATCGATCATTTGTTTTTGAGTTGTGTAGAGTCCTTGGGAGTTGGACTTCTTTATGGCATATTGTGAATACTGGGATCTGGTGTTTTAACACCATTGCGACAGCAGGTTTCTGGAGAGCTGGTGTTTAAACACCACTGCGACAGCAGGTTTCTGGACAGCAGGTTTTAGCCGCGAATTATGGAGCTAATTATGGAGGATAATTATGCGATCAGATCAGAATATTGTGAAGATAAGTATGTGATTTCGTGGCTATCTAATTCTGGTAAACGAATATTCCTGTAATAGTTAGGAATTGATTAAATAGTTTATTTATGGTACAAGTCCTATTAATAAAGGATTGTCCATTTACAAACCAGATTAGGATTAGATCTTTCCTTAGTTTAGAAGTCTATTCATGGTAGAGTTAGACAAGGAAAGAGTTTGATTGAAGGCAGGATTGCGATGGATATAAATACAAGAAGATACAACGCAATCAATTAAGCGACCAAGGATTATTCTCTACGTGAGAAGTTTGGAGCGATCTGCCTGTGGTGTCTGGAGACGAAGCGACCAAGTTTTATCTCTACGTGAGATACGTTGGTGGAGAAGTTCGTCTCAGGTTTTGGAGGATTGTTTAATCTGACCAAGTTCGTAAAAAGTTGAGCGAAGCAATCAAGTTTTTATCTCTACGTGAGATACGTTATTGAAGCTCTTCGTCGTGGTTTTTGGAGGTTCGTCAAAACAACCGACCAAGTTCTTAAAGATCAGAAACAAGGAAGCCTTAATTCCTCGGGAGGAGGAGATCCAGAGAGACGTGTTGATCGTGGGGGTTCAACGGCGTAGGATCGGCAGTGAGGGGATCTCACAACATTCACTCTATAGGTTAGCAATGGATTAGTATTTAAGTTAAGCTTCTTGTACTAAAGACTGCTTTCTAGTGAATGGTTTCTGATCTGGGCAAGGCCCCGCAGACGTAGGTGTATTCGCACCGAACTGCGTAACCAAGTTGTGTGTGCACTGCGTTATTTCGTTTTGTGTTTTAAACATTAAACTGAACTTGGTGTTTCAACACCAAACGGTTAAACAACTTGGTATAGAGTTTTGGAATTTAGGTGAAACAGAAATTCAATTGGTATCAGAGCAAGGCACTTGCTGACCCCTATACAGGGAGAGTGAGATCAGGTTTCACCATGGCACCAAAGGAGGGGGCATCAGTCACGCGACCACCATTGCTGGAACAAGGAAATTATGCTTACTGGAAGGCGCGTATGAAAGTGTTCATTGGAGCTCTAGATGATCAAGCTTGGAACTATGTCATAAATCAATACACTCCACCTGCTAGTGACACAACTGAAGGATCAAGCTCCACTGCCACTAAACCATTCTCTAGGTATTCCACCGAGGAGCATAAAGCGCACGTGTCCAACTCAAAAGCATTGAATGCCATCTTTACGGCTGTGGACGAAGATCAGTTTAAAATGATTTCAAACTGTGAGACTGCAAAGGAAGCGTGGGATGTGTTACAGACTTACCATGAGGGAACAAGCTCTGTAAGAGAATCAAAGCTGCAGTATTACACGACCAAATTTGAAGAACTAAAGATGCGTGAAGATGAAACTATTTCTGAGTTCAATGGACGAGTCCGAGATATTGCAAACAAAGCGTTTCAGTTTGGCAAAAAGTACAAAGACCAAAAGCTTGTTAGGAAAGTGTTAAGAGCTTTACCTCCACGGTTCAACATGAAGGTTACTGCAATTAATGAGAATGGAAGGATAGGGACAATGACACTTGACGAACTGATGGGATCACTGGAATCTTATGAGATGGAGATGCTGCAAACAAAAGCAGGAAAGAAAGAGTTGGCTTTCTCGAGCAGAACTTCTGAAAAGTTGGAAGATCATTCAGATAATGAAGAGTCCGTTGAAATTGCAAACATAACCAGGAACTTCTCCAGATTTATGAAGAAGGTGGGCAGGAAGCCACAAGAGAAGTCAAGTGGAAGCAAAAATCCAAACGCAAACTCCACTCCAAGATTTGGCCAAGCAATTGGTGTTGAAACACCAAAGTTCAAGTCAACAAATCCAAACCTGAACAGGAAAATCCAATGTAGAGAATGTGAAGGTTTCGGGCACATACAAGCTGAGTGTGCCAATACACTTAAAAGGCAAGGAAAACCGTATGCCGCAACCTGGAGTGATGATGATGGAGGAGATGATGGTAAGGATGGAGAGGAGTATACAAATCATGTCGCTTTCGGTGTGTCGATGATGGAGTTAGAAGACTCTAGTACGGAAGGTCTTGGTGTGCTGAATGAAGTAGACAGTAGTAGCTCAGATGAAGAGACTAGAAGCATTAGTGATGATGATATTCGCAAGGAAAGCATGGAGATGTACAAGATGTGGTTAAAAGTGGCAGATGAAAACAAAGAGCTCAAGCTTGAGAATAAGAGACTATGTGAGAAGGTTAAAGTGAATGAACTTGAAAAGGAAGAGGCAATTGGAGAACTTGAAAAGATTAAGAAGGGATTCAATGAAGCGGTGCAAAGAGCAGAGACAGCAGAACAAGCCATTAGACGTCTCAATACAGGGAAAGCTAAGCTCGAAGATTGTCTACGAATGGGACAGATGACCAAACACGGAATTGGTTATGAAAGGACAGTGAATGTGTTGAAAAATAAGGCAGATCAAGGTGTACCAGCTCCAAGAACAATCGAGAAGAATTATCCCACCAAAAGGATCAGACGATGTGGATACTGTGGAGTTCAAGGCCATGTGAGAAATAGGTGCTTTAAGCGGCTTAGGACAATGTCTGTCAACACAGCAGATCGAGGTTTCAACACCACAGATCGGTGTTTCAACACCATGCCAGGATATAATGCAAGGCATCAGTTTAATACTGGAGGATACAGAACCGGATTTCTGAACACACGTGTCAATCAAAATCCTAATCACATCCATCGATCAGTAAGCCAGGTATGGGTTCGAAAATCTCAAGATGTTTGTTTTTCAAGTTTCGTATGTTTTGGGGCAAATACAGGAAATTCCTGGTATTTTGATAGTGCCTGTTCAAGGCATATGACTGGAGTCCCTGAATTTCTACGAAAATTCAAACCTGGATTTGGCGGATATGTTAGATTTGGTGATGGGAAACGCAGTAGAATAATCGGCAAAGGTGAGTTAGCCATCAAAGGGCTTCCGGTGTTCCAAGATGTGTTATTGGTGGAAGGTCTGAAAGCAAACTTGTTGAGCATTAGCCATATATGTGACAATGAAATGACAGTGTTTTTCGACAAGGAGAAATGCGTAGTAAACCATGGAACTGGAGTATTCACTGGATCTAGATCAATGGATAATTGTTATTTGCTCGATCAAGATGTCACCTGCTTTAGCTCGAAAAAAGAAGTCATGGAGTCTATTAATGTGATTGTTGATGATTCAGAGGTATATACTATGGGTGAAAGTGATATCCTCGACACAGTGAATCCTACTGGTGTTGAAACACCAGCACAGTCAACCGGTGTTGAAACTCCGGAAACAGTAGCATATGAATCTGAACAAAGTCTAACCAAATACATGCAGTTAAGGGATAAAGGAGGAATCGTGGCCAGGTTGGAGTCGATGAGGCTAATGTTGGAAGTATCATGCATTTTGGACTTTACTCTTCATCAGATGGATGTCAAGAGTGCATTTCTGAATGGTCTAGTAAAGGAGGAAGTTTACGTGGAGCAGCCTAAGGGGGTTGAAGACTCACATTTTCCTGATCATGTCTATCAGTTGAATAAAGCATTTTATGGACTCAAGCAGGCATCACATGCATGGTATGAGCGACTGACACCCTTTCTGAGTCAGAAGGGATATCGTCGAGGGGGAGTGGACCGTACACTGTTTGTGCTGCATAAGGGGACAAATATTCTAATCGAACAGATTTACGTTGATGATATTGTCTTTGGATCCACCTCTTCAGCATTGGTGAATGAGTTTGTTGACTTAATGAGTATGGTAGGTCTCAGTGACTCTGACTGGGCCGGGAATGCTGATAATTGTAAGCATATCACTGGTGGATGTTTCTTTGCTGGATCAAATCTGGTGGGCTGGTACAGTAAAAAGCAGAATTCTATATCTGTGTCTATGGCTGAGGCAGAATATCTAGCTGCAGGGAGTTGTTGTGCGCAGCTATTATGGATGAAGCAGATGATGAGAGACTATGGATTCAATGATGTGACTTTTGAAGGTCTCAGACAGCACTTGGGTGTGTGTCGAATGTAAGGTACCCAGATCTGTCCATTATGCTGTTTTTTTTTTGTTCTGTTTTTTCTTTTAAATATAGTTGGAAAAGAAAAAAAAATTAGAAAAATCGAAAATCTCAAAAATATGAGATTTGGTGTTTAAACACCGAGGGCTAGTGGTACTGAAAAAAAATAGCTTGATTGGGAAGTAGATCAGACGAGCTAACCTTGGGCCAGAAATCTGTGATGATGGGCTTGGTTGTTCACGAAATTGGATAGAGCCCAGTAAGAAAAAGAACAGAGCTCGCACAACAGTGTCTCCGGTGACCTGAAATCTTCATAATCCCACAAATTTGCATTGCCCACACCAAAACCCATTGACAATGGTGAACTTTACCTTCAAGAAACGGTTTGGAGGTTTCTCGAGTGAGCGAGTTCCAGAAAATTCGTGATTTGAAGAAATTGATTCGGATGTGGACTTGAATGAGTGCTGTGGAGGTCATGAGCAGAGGTAGGCAAAGTGGGACGGAGTCAATCGTCGCCGACCGAAGACCAGGTCCAGAACCAAGATTATGTTGATCTCAGGAAGTTTAAGAGCTTGCATGGAAAATCAGTGTTTGTGCTTCAAGAATATCTCAGACATTTGCCCTTTCCGGTCGTGGAAATCAGTGACAGTGATGAGGAGACAGTGTATGCAGGGGGAGCTGTTGAAATTGAAACAGTGTCTATGTTGAAGGAATCTGAGAGTGCATCTGTGATAGTCGAGAATGTGTCTGAGACAGGAGAAATCAAGGATGATGTTATGGATCAGCAAGCAGGTGCTGACAATGAGAACTATGAAGTGGATAATACTGGTATTGCTACACCAGGAACTGTTATGGGTGAGACCGTGTCAGTATTGATGGAACCAGCCTCTGAAAATGGAGAAGATGAGGATAGAGCTTTCTGGTATTCAAACACCAGATGTGATCTCCAATGTTGATGAAAGTGGAAAATCCAGAGTGTGATGGTGTGATTGTTTCTGGTATTCAAACACCAGATGTGATATCAAATGTTGATGACCAGAGTTGACTGAGATAGCCAGTGGTGAAGGCAACTTAGTGGGTACTGGTGTTGGTGTTGAAATACCACTCAAGACCAGAAAGACACGTGGATCAAAGAGAAAGTGCAGGAAGTGGGTGTTGAAACACCACCAGAGTATGTGGGAACCCATGTTACTCAAAATTCAAAGAAGGCCAGGGACAGTGTGGTCTCATCTTCCAAGGGTGTGCGAAACTCGAAGCGATGCAGGGATAAGAATATGAAAGCAGGTGAACACAGCGATGAACTGATTGGGAAGAAGATGAAGAGGCTCCGAGCTGCCAGACAGCAAAGACAAGCTGAGACAATTGAGTCTAGTGCACAACCTCTACCTGAAGCGAGTGAAGCCATTAGCCCTGGATTCTTTGATGATGCAAGTCAAGAAAAGTGGGAGTTTGTCTGTGACAGGAAGATATTGGCGGAAAGGCCAGCTGGTGCTGTTGGTGCTGGTTTGGTTGATACTGATGATCAAACACCAGATGAGAGCCATGCTGAGAAGGAGCAGAGTCCAGCTGATCTGGGTATTGGTGTTGAAACACCACTGGAGACAAGTCCAGCCCAGGGATTCAAGAGGAAAAGGAAGGAGGTTGGTGTTGAAACACCACCTGAGTCTGGAGACAGATCTGTACCTCAGATGTCTGAGAATGCCAGAGAGAGTGTAGAGCTTACTGGTGGAGTGGATAGCACATGGCTTGTGACTGGTCGACAACAGACAACTGCGTCTAACCTCACGTCCAGACCAGGAAGGAAGCTCTGTTACATCCGTGTGTAATTACCACGGTGCTGCAAAAAGGGGGAGCAGCTATAAGGGACTCTGACGAGTGGATCTCTACACAAGCCTTAAAAACCGACACTTAGGACTCTGAGTGGTCGAATTATCAAGGACTTACCTTGGATTCATCCGGAAGAGATTTGCTTGGATGCTGGTATGGCGAGGTTGAAAGTTATTGAGGCTCGAGTTGGAGTATGCCAGGAACTGATTGAACGACATCAGACTATTTTGGCAAAGCTTCAGGGGGAGTTGACTGCTTTGGATACTGAGCATGGAGTCTTGTTGGCTGAAGCTACTTAGGATGGTTCAGAGGCACATGATGGTGATGATGATGCTAATAACGATGATGCACATAATGGTGATGGTGATGCAACTGCTGAGGAGCAGACAGCATTTATTTTCGGTGGCACATTCATGAATCCAGGGGGAGAAAACTGGATGGTTTTATTGTTTTTACTTGCTGAATTTTATTAGTAAACCTGCATGACCTGTGTTATTGCTGAATTCTTGGTTGCTTTAGTGGAGTTGAATTCAGGGGGAGTTGGTAGGTCAAAATCCAGTGTTGATGAATTCACAAATATGCCAAGGGGGAGATTGTAGAGTCCTTGGGAGTTGGACTTCTTTATGGCATATTGTGAATACTGGGATCTGGTGTTTTAACACCATTGCGACAGCAGGTTTCTGGAGAGCTGGTGTTTAAACACCACTGCGACAGCAGGTTTCTGGACAGCAGGTTTTAGCCGCGAATTATGGAGCTAATTATGGAGGATAATTATGCGATCAGATCAGAATATTGTGAAGATAAGTATGTGATTTCGTGGCTATCTAATTCTGGTAAACGAATATTCCTGTAATAGTTAGGAATTGATTAAATAGTTTATTTATGGTACAAGTCCTATTAATAAAGGATTGTCCATTTACAAACCAGATTAGGATTAGATCTTTCCTTAGTTTAGAAGTCTATTCATGGTAGAGTTAGACAAGGAAAGAGTTTGATTGAAGGCAGGATTGCGATGGATATAAATACAAGAAGATACAACGCAATCAATTAAGCGACCAAGGATTATTCTCTACGTGAGAAGTTTGGAGCGATCTGCCTGTGGTGTCTGGAGACGAAGCGACCAAGTTTTATCTCTACGTGAGATACGTTGGTGGAGAAGTTCGTCTCAGGTTTTGGAGGATTGTTTAATCTGACCAAGTTCGTAAAAAGTTGAGCGAAGCAATCAAGTTTTTATCTCTACGTGAGATACGTTATTGAAGCTCTTCGTCGTGGTTTTTGGAGGTTCGTCAAAACAACCGACCAAGTTCTTAAAGATCAGAAACAAGGAAGCCTTAATTCCTCGGGAGGAGGAGATCCAGAGAGACGTGTTGATCGTGGGGGTTCAACGGCGTAGGATCGGCAGTGAGGGGATCTCACAACATTCACTCTATAGGTTAGCAATGGATTAGTATTTAAGTTAAGCTTCTTGTACTAAAGACTGCTTTCTAGTGAATGGTTTCTGATCTGGGCAAGGCCCCGCAGACGTAGGTGTATTCGCACCGAACTGCGTAACCAAGTTGTGTGTGCACTGCGTTATTTCGTTTTGTGTTTTAAACATTAAACTGAACTTGGTGTTTCAACACCAAACGGTTAAACAACTTGGTATAGAGTTTTGGAATTTAGGTGAAACAGAAATTCAAGTTGTACAAATTTTTTTTAAGTACAGGCTAATTTCAGCCTACCCTCAATATTTTTCCTAGTTCCGCCACTGGTCTTGTAAATCATTGAACAACATGTTATTGGTCTATAGTCAGTTGGTACATGGGGTTGTACTGTCATGGGGATCAATGTTATCACTACACTTTTAAGAATCCCTTGAATTTTATCACCTTTGAGAAAACCTTCCGCTGCTGCTATGGCCTCATTCGTACAATGTCCCAAGTTTCTTAGAAGAATTGACTTGAGTAGTCATCCTTCCCTGGGCTTTTTGCTGAGTCAATGCTTTTAATGGCTGTCTGTATTTCTTCAGCACTCACTCGCTTTATCAGCTCTGCCTGCCTCTTTAGACTTCATGTTTTACCATACTTAACCACTTCTGAGCCTCTCCTTTCAGTTATTTTTTCAGTCCCCAATTGCCTTCTACAATGCCTGATCAATTCACCTTTTATTTATTTTTTATTTATTATAATTTCACCCCCTTCTTCGATTTCCACAATATGGTTATGATACTTCCTGGTCCTCATTGAAAGATAGAATAACTTTATAGTTCTATACCCCATCCTTAACCCACTCCACTTTTGCTTTTATGTTGTAAGAAATTGTATTTTGCATGTTTTAAACTCTCTGCTTCTTTCCTCGCCTCATGCTTAATTTCTTGGTTCCTTTCTGATCATAGATATGCAATTAGTTCTTCATTCTCCCTTCTCCACATTTCTTGTACCAATTCCGCTCTCTCACATAAGCTTCCAAACTCCCCGTTGTTCTGTTTTCTCAGTGGCTTTTCCAGCTTACTAAGTCTCTTAGCCAGATCTTCCAAGTTTTCAATTATTTGCTTTCCCTAGATTTGTCTTACAGTTATATAAACATTGGAGATTAGGACCACATGTTAAAATATCTTAATGGTCTTTCTTTATTTCTTGTATGTGATTAAACCTAATGACCAAAAGCATATGATCTTACATAAGTTCATTTTGCTCTTCACAAACAGCCCCCCTATAATTCTTCAGTCAATTCTCTATTCACCACTCCTCTATCAATCCTATTCATAATTCTTTCCCATGTCGATCTTCAGTGACTCCAGGTGTACTTGTCCCCTATTGTTTTAATTTCCACCAGTTCTAGCTCACCTGCTTCTACTTGAAAGTCACATGCCTCTCTTTACTCTATTATACTTCCCCTACCATCTCCTATTTCAAATGGTGAATTGAAATCTCTCATTACAACCCAGGCCTTGTGTCTTTTCCCTCTACTTTTAAGAAAGCTCCATAAATTTGTCCTTTTATCTGCTATGTTGAATCCATACACCACTGTACAATATAGTCTCTCATTTTTCTCTTTCATCCAACATTATGTATCCACCCACAGCTCCCCAATGTTCAACATTGTTATCTCACAGTAATCATTCCTTCATGCTATCCAAATTATTCAACCTTTCACCACTTCACTGTTTGTCATCAAATTCCAACCTAGACCAATCTTTCTCCATGTCTCAGTTTCCTTTCATTTGATTATTTAAATTTTGTTTCTAAAAACCTTAGCATTCCAATCTGACTATTCAAGAAAACCCCTCTGATCAGATTATGCTTCTCTCCCTTATTTAGCTCTCTCACATTCCATGTTGTGATATTACTTTCCATCTGGGGATTTCTTCAGTTTTGTATACCATTCTCCTTTGATAATAATCCCTATCTTGTTCCATTTTTCCCTTTTCCTACTTCATTTTATCCAACCAAACTTGCATCTGACTTCCAACAGTTTTCTCCCGGTCATCATTTGCCACTCCTGATGCTTCTAACTTATGATTTATCTTCACTAATGCTATTTCCTTTTTCTTTTCCTCTTGTACTACTCTTACTGGTATGTATACATGGTTGTTCTTCTCACCCATTTCTTGTACCTCTTTCCTTCCCGAAAACACTTTCTTGATGTTTGAACATTCTACATCTGGTACATTTAATAGGAATCCATCCAAAAATAACATTTTGTTGCACTTTTACCCTTCTTTTATTAGCAAGCATGATTTTATCAAGCATTGTATCTACTATTTCCATTTCCACTTGAATTCTAGCGTGTAACAATCTCTCTTTATCCATTGTGGCTCTATCCAGGCTTAGAGGTTTCCCATTGAGCTTAATATCTTGCTTATAATGTTAGGCTACTAGAAGATTAGGGGTAAATTTAGGAGCTCTATGCACACGATAACTTTCTCTTGTAATTTAATTCAAAATTATGTGACCATTGTTTTACAATTACCAGTTTTCCATCAAAAATTACATTCCCCTTTCTACTACCTCTTCTTTATGAAATTTAGACATCATATTAGCCATAAATACACCTTTATGTAATTTCCATACCTTCTCGACCTTTCCCCCCAAATTCTAAGCATAAATCCTTCCATCACTTTAAACGGAGGATTGCTTCCCAACACCTTGCAGATAACACATGTTCCCCTCTACTTTGAGATTTCTTCCACATCCTCCAACATGATTTCCCCCTTTTCCAATCTTCGATGTTCACGGTGTTATAGTACTTTACCTCATTTTGCTCATTTTCAAACAATGAATCCATTTTATCTCGTCCTCTGCATCCATCCTTTCTCCCCATGATAATTTGTTTCCCACCTGTTTTGAGCATTCAACTATGGGATCGTCTTTATACAGAGAAAGCTTTCTTTTGATAGGGGTTAGAAGACAATCACTTTTCTTTGCAGAGAAAGCATTCTCTTGAGTTCACCAAGCTGCAATTTATTCATTTTCCGAATTTAATTTGGGTATTTCCCAAACTCTTCTATAACCCTTCTTCTATTAACACCCTTTTTAATCCCTTTAACTTGTATTTCTGACTATTCTAGTTTGAGAGTTGCCCTCTTCGACGCTTTCTTTCCACTAGAGCTAAAATATGAATGGTTGATTTTATTGATGGTACATATGTACAATTTATATGCATCATGTACATAATCACAAATGAAAAAGGATTCTATCTAGAGTACAAAATATACAAAAAATATCTCCTTAACACTCCTCCTCAAGTTGGAGCATGTGGATCACAAATAATCAACTTGCCAAGAAGAGTCTGAAATGTCTGCCATCTAAGAGCTTTAGAAAAAAAATCCAAGGGTTGACTAGAAGTGCAAATATGATAAGTGACTACTTCACCAGACTGTACCGAATCACGGACAAAATGACAGTTAATCTCAATGTGCTTCGTACATTCATGAAACACAGGATTGGTTACAATATAAAGATATGCCTGACTATCACAAT
Source organism: Rubia yunnanensis (assembly GCA_037428765.1). Lineage (NCBI taxonomy): Eukaryota > Viridiplantae > Streptophyta > Magnoliopsida > Gentianales > Rubiaceae > Rubia > Rubia yunnanensis. The sequence goes on along the minus strand of CM075067.1, from coordinate 46,730,664 downwards.
ATAACCGCATAGGAGAAGAATGTCCAACGCCCAACGATCGAATAAGTGACTTAAGCCAAATCAACTCACAACACACAACAGCCATAACACGATACTCAGCTTCAGCCGAAGATTGAGAAATAGTTAGTTATTTCTTTGTCAATAGGGGATTCTCCAAGAATAACAAAATATTTAGTCAAATAACGACACGTAATGGGGCAAGGTGCCTAATCAGAGTCACAAAAAGTAGTAAGCTGAAGTGAGCTTTTTGCAAAAAGAAATAAACCTTGACCTGGATGGCTCTTTAAAAAATACAATACTCATAGTGCGGCCTGCCAGTGTGACACACGCGATTTCACCATGAACTGTGCCAAAGTGTGCATAGAATAACTAAGCTTCGGGCGAGTGATAGTCAGATAAATCAGCTTACCAACAAGTCTGCGATATTGCGCAGGGACAGTATAAGTTGATCGCTCTGCGCTCGCCTAATTGTGTTGATGTTCCATCAAAAAACTCAAAGGCTTAGCAGCCAACAATCCAGTATTAGTCAAAATATATGATCATATTTCTGTTGACACAAAGACATACCATTAGGCCTCCGAGCAATCTCAATCCCCAAAAATTAATTCAAAAACACCAAGATCACTCATATGAAAGTAAGATCTGAGATACTTCTTGAACTCAACCATCAGAGTCAGAGAAGATCTAACAATGATCAAATCGTCAGCATGAACCAAGACATGGAGAGAAACACCATCACGCAAATAAGTAAACAAAGAGTAATATGCCTTACTCTGTACAAAGATGAAAATATGAGAGCTACAACTATCTTAGTAAACCTATTCATGGCCACTTGACAAAGACCATAAAGAGATTCCAAAGCTTACAAACCAGACCAGGCGCAGGAAGAGTATAACCAGTCGGGGACGCATATAAACCTCCTCATCTAGATCCCCATGAAAAAATGCATTATATACATCAATCTGATGAAGATCTCATCCATGAATAATAGCAACTACCAAGAACAGGCGAACCAAGATCATCTTTGCAACCGAAGCAAAGGTCTCGGTAAAATTAGTGCCCTTAATCTGCCAATTTTTAAGACCAACCAATCGATCCTTGTAACACTCAATCGAAACATAAGACTTATACTTGGTTCTAAACACTCATTTACTTCCAATAGCATGTTTATCAGGCAGCAGAGGAAACAGAACCCAGGTATTTTTCCACTAAAGTGCATCAATCACATCAGTCCTTGCTGCTCGCCAATGAGAGTGACAAGAAGCCTTGAAATACGTAACATGGTCTGAGCCATCTGTAAATATAGCTAAAAATATAGAATGCACAATTGAAAAATTATTGCAAGAAAGATAATCAGCAATAGGGTAACGAGTACCTCAAGATAGATCAGGCGGAAATTAGAGCAGCTTAGGGGGGATTATGACGCAAGTAGCAGTGCAGACATAATTCTTGAATTTAACTAATGGTGGACAAAAGTGAGTGCTCGACGATCAAGTAGGCTGTGACGGTAGAGACTTATCGACATCAGAATCAGAAAGAAGACGCGGCTCAGGGGGAGCTGATCTTATTTTGGGTAAGGCGATCTACAGCTTGGTTGGAAACTCAGGTAGAGGTAACCAAGGTTTGGCAGAATGCGGCAAGGGCGCAAGAAGTGCTAGTTGTGGCTTTACGAATGCCGTTGGTAGCTTGATCAGAGTTAACGGCTGTCTAGAGGCTGACGACGTTATTAAAATGAGCGGCATGGCATCGTACACGGTAGGCTATGGCGAGTGCACCATATTATCGAAAGTAGTCAAATCATCAACAGATGCATATGGAAAGTAGTCTTCATTGAACACAACATCTCAGATATTAAACACAATACAAGACTCCAAGGCATAAACACTCCAAGCTTTCTTGTCAAGCGGAAATCCCAGAAAAAAACATTTACGACTTAGGGATACAAACTCTTCGTGCATCTCTGGGAGCTAAGAAGCAAAGCACAAACAACCGAACCAACATAGATGGCTTTAATCTGGTGCGAGAGCATGAAAAGTTTATGAGGAGAATGGTCATTCAACACCGGTGTTGGAGTACGATTGATCAGGTATGCAGCAGTAAAAATTCGTTCTCCTTAGAAGTCAATAGGTAAATAAGCTTAGAAACAGAGAGCATGAACCACGTTTAAGATATAACAGTGCTTCTGTTCCACTCACCCATTCTGCTATGGCGTGTAGACAGTGAAAGTCTCAAACCAAATTCCTTTCTCAACAAAGTAAGATCTGAGAGGAAGAAATTCAGTTCCATTGTCAGCTCGAACTAGTTGAACTCAATGACAAAACCGTGTCTGAACGAGAACAAATAACTCCTTCATCTTGACAGGTACATGAGACTTAGACACTGATAAATAAACCCCCAAACAGCTCAGGAATAATCATCAACAATAGTTAAGAATGAAAATGCTCCACTAGAATAAGGTAATCCATAAGGCCCCCAAACATCTCAATGCATAAGTTCAAATAAAAGACTAGCCGTAGAATTACTTAAGGGAAAACTGATTCTTGACTGGTTTTCCCGATAACAAACAGAACAAGGAACAGTTTTAATCAAATCACTACGACTTAAATCAATAACTGAGGTAGAAGACAACCACAAAGATGATGGATGCCCAAAGCATTGATGCCACAATTCAGACAAAAACACAACGGCGGCAATGGAGACGGACGACAGCAAAGACAGTAGAGCTCCCAGTCTGCGAAACCAATAAACCCCTCCCTGCTAATCACCCGCGCCTATCACTATCCCCGTGCTGATATCCTGTAATATGCATATTTCTTGGTAAGAAAAACCATACATTTTAAAGCAACAGTTAATTTGTCAAATAACAAAAAGTTACAATGCAATTCCGGAACAAACAAAACATGAGAAACAAGAAAATTTCCAAAGTATAAATTCCTGTGTTGAGTAGCAGTAGAAATAGATCCATCGGGTAGTACAACATAAACATTATCAGCAGGTTCAATATCATGCAGAAAATCCCTGGCACCGATCATATGATATGAAGCTCTAGTATCAATAATCCAAGGTAAAGTAGGCTTACCTAACGTATTGTCAGTATTATTCATCTTAGCAAATATGTTACGAGCCGTAATTCATTGTTCCTTGGGCAAGGCAGGACCAAAAGTTGTTTGATCAGCATCGAAAAGAATGACAGTTGCGTTCACCGTTGGTGGAGGTGTGGTGGCAGTAGAGGCGACCCCAGCAAATGGCGCTGCTACAGGGGCCCGGGTTCACTGGTTCTGAGCTTTCCGACTGGATCCTGGAGGTCTATTTTAAACAAACCAACCGAGATAACCAATGATCTTGAAGCAAGTAGTGATGTTGTGGCCCTTACGATTGCAATGAGTACACACGAGACTTTTCTGATCAATAGCGAGGCAGGTGGATTACCTGGGAGCAGTGGCGGTTGTATTAGGAGTAGGGAGCAGTGCCATGTGACGTGCAACGAAGCCCATGGTGTGTGAGAAGGATTCACGGGCATTGACGATAGTCTTGTGATGCTCCTTATGAATTGCAAGCGAGTGAACACAACCAATAGAAGACAAGGGATCTTGCGCCAGGATATGCGATCGGAGAGTATGATATCAATCATCGAGGCCAATGAGAAATTGATGAACCGTCTCATTCTCACACTATTTAAAGGCAATAGCATCATCAGGGAAGACACATCTGCGGTGGCAAGTAAGCAAACAGTTCATCCCATAGCTTCTTGCACCTACCATAGTATGTAGAAATAGCCTGACCATTTTGATGACAAGTATAAATGGCCGCACAAATCTCACACATGCGCAGACCATTCCCAACAGAGAAACGCTACTTAAGGTTATTCCAAAGCTCCTTAGCAGACGCAGAATAAGTAATAACAGCACGAATGGAGGGATCAAGAGTCTAAACAATCCAACAAATAAACATAGAATTCACACTATTCCAGTCATTATAAAATGGTTCACCAAGTAAAGGATTAACAATAGAGCCATCAAGGAAACCATCCTCACGTTTTGCAGAAAACGCATTAAACAAAAAGGTACTTGAATCATTAAAATTATCTCCCTTCAAGATCACCGGAGAGATAGTCAAACCTGGATAATCCGAAGGATGCACATAGTAGGGAAGAGTAGGAGACAACACATGAGATGAGTCACCTGCGGACTGGAAGATGGCCTGAGCGGCGGCGACCGTTGCTGCCTATACGAAGGCATCGACATCAAGCAAAGTGGGGAAATTCAACACGTCGGGAACTAGGAGCGGTGGCGGGAGACCTCCAACGAGAAATTCCTAGGCGGCAGCACCAGCATCAATAAGCAAGATAGGGGCGGTGGGTGGATCGGCTCCGAGATGAAGCTCCGTAACATCTTAACCGGTGGCAATGGCAAGGTCGTTGGTGACATTGAAGTCTTCGACGTCAACTTGATTGTAGAGATCCATCACAACAGAGGAAAGAGAATGAGAGCAGCTCTGAAAACTTCAATGGCAGCTGCGACACTTCAGCGGCGACGATGCCTGAAGAATGAATTTGGCAGCGGCGGTGGCACATGGGAGGCACGTGGATCGGCGGAGGCAGTTTTAGGATTATGGAAAATTTTAGGGTTTCAAGACTTTTAACTCTGATACCATGTAAAATATGAACACTTGATTTTATTCATGGTACATGGGTACAATATATATGCATCATGTACAAATCACAAATGGAAAAGTATTTTTTAATTCTAGAGTACAATATATACACAAAATATAACAAAATATCTCCTAAACTTCTACTCATTGGTGGTTTTATTATTGAGTTCACAGGATCAAGCTGAAGAATTTGGACCGAGGAGTATACATATTGAAGTGTAATCGCACGCACTAGAGAGAGAAGTATACGATCTTTATAATAGAGTGGAGATTTATTGCATACTCTCTCTGTCCCCTATAAGTGCCTTCTTCTTTTTTTAAACTATGCATGGATGATTTTAAAAGTTCAATACACCACATGTCCCAGCATAAGTTGTACACTTTGATTTTTGACAGTTGACTCAAAAAATGTTTGGCCATTTATATCTTTAATTATGTACAATTATAAATTATAAAAAATAATATTATGAAAATGCACATTTAGACAAATCTAACACTATGTCACGTGATAATGGGCGTGTTTGGCAGAGTTGTGCTTATGAGAAAAGCTTATTTATTTTGGCTTATTTATTTTGGCTTATTTTGAAAGCAGTGGGAAACCAGCTTATACTTTTCCCCAAAAATAGCTTAGGGTTCTTCGATAAGCACTTTTTTAGCAGTTTACCAAACACTAAAAATGTGCTTAGCTTATAAGAAAAATATTTATAAGCTTTGCCAAACACAGCCAATATCCTTACTTGTATATTAATAGAGTTTTATAAGTTTAAATTAGTCAATTTTGACTAAATGAATATTACAGTTACAGCTTATGATGGGAAAAAAGGAGTATCTTAAATTACGTATAGAAAAATAAATATAAAAAATAGATATTCTAATAATATATGTTACGATAATTTTAGTAAAATCTCTCAAGGTAATTTTTACATGTATATATCTATAAATTAATATAATGTAAATAAGACAAAGTCTTGGAAAATACTGTCTATCCATAGGCATGTGGAAAGACAGAGTTAATTAGAATAATATAACATTATGGGTTTATACTATGTAGTAACTGCAAGTATAACATTTGGGTTTTGATTAGAAACATTATACGTTTAGGGTAAAAGATGTAAATATTTACTCTATATATGTAATATTTCTAACCAACACTCAATATTGTAGGCGTGTGAATTTACCCAAATTTGACCATAATTTAAATTGGTTTAACCGGCGTTATGTTTCATCTTTTTTGTGGAAAAATTGTACTTGAGTTCCAAGTCTTTCCATAGCTGATGGAAATACCATCTTTCAAGAGACGGACTATGTAGACAATATTAACTTTATTGATGAATAGTGAGTTAACACACTCAGAGAGGGAAGAAGAGAGTATATATTAATAATTTTATTATCAAAACTAGTTCAATTTGACTCCAAAAATCTAACAATACAAATTTAATTGGTACCAGGCGAGGATAATTTATAATAATTTTACACAAGACTTTCATTTACCTAGATATATCATCCAAGTGGAAAGCAATGTACCTCTCACATGGTTGATCATCTCTCATGTTGCAGATCCTGACCATAGACAGGAACTCTAGTGTGTAGCTCCTATAAGATGGTGCGCTCCTGCTCATGAATCCTTCCATTCCCCCCTTGGCGAGGAGGCATCTGACAGGCTGGGTGAGTCCAAGAGTATCTAGTGTGGGTACGTCTACAAAGCTCGTCTCCTTAAGTTGACGACTCGCCAGGGCTTCCCACCTTTCAGCATAAGACCCAGTAATCTGGGTCAAACTCATGTACCTATCCAGCGGGGGAGGTACAGGACTCGATTCCGGAGCTGGTGAAGGCGGAGGTGGAGCGGCAGTGCGCCCGCCTCGGGGAGGAGCCCTGGGCCTCACTATAGGGGCCATATCTAACAACCACAGTACATAAGTCAAATGCACAGGAATAAGTGTATATGTAATATTGCTAATTCATACTCAACCTTAAACTAGTTCATCATCACAAGCCAAATTGAGTTCAAGCCTACTAGTTCAAGTTCTACACAAAATTGCACATATGATCCATATTATATCCCACGTGCCCCTATTCTCAAGTCCATGAAGTTTTCACATAGTTGAAATTGGATATGCTATATCTTATAATTACAGTCATGGCTAATTAGTTTATCCACCATTAGTACATTCACAATGTCCACATTCAAGTTCCATGGCTAAACTAACCTAAGCAAAATACCATTTCAGAGCACAACAACATTTTGTCCAAATAACGACTAAGTCTCGTCAAGGGCCAACATGCATCATATCTAATATGGACCACAATCCATTCTCAATCAAAGCAACACTAATAGTGCAATGCAAGCATAAGACCAATAAGAGCAACTCAATACAAGTGATTATTCATGTTATCCTACATACAACCAAGCTGTAAATACCAAATATTCATACAATCCTTCCGAATCAACTTGCAAGCACAATATATTCAATAACATCTAAAATGTTCCAATCAATCAAACTAACCTAAGGTATCACACAAAGTTCATACAATATCTCACAAAATAATTGATTCAATCATAATCACAATTAAAGCTTAAGAGATTAAAGAATTGTACCACTTAGACGCCTAGGATTGGAAAGGAGTGAAAGCCATAAGCTATTTGAAGTTTGATTGCAAAATATCACAAAAACCCCCAAATTCTAGGGTTTTGTGTTCTTGAACAATTTAGGTGGATTTGTGGGTGAAGCTTGGTAATTGGGTATGGAGCGATGGCTGTGAGCGGCGAAGGGCGGCGGATAACGGTGGTGAGCGGCGGTCGCTTGGTGGAGGAAAGGCGGAAGAAAGGCGGAGGAAAGGCGGCGGTCGCTTGGGGTATGTTTGTGGCAAAAAGGGGTTTTGCTCATTTTTTTAAAATAGGGTTGTATGCCCGTCGCGACTCGCGATGAGGCCATCGCGACTCACGACTAGTGGAGGTCGAGAGCTCTATTTTCAGACAAAACTTCTTATTTGGTCGCGACTTGCGCCCACTTCATCCCGACTTGCAATAGTCTGTTGCAACTCACGACGAGGCCATCGCGACTCGCGACGGACTACTGACCTGGTACTTAGAAAATTTTTCTGATTCCTTCTCTTGTCCAAGCCATTCCTTCTTGACTCCAAACATTTCTACCTTCAAAAGCCCAATGCCTTGACTTCAAAATTACTAAAAAAATCATGGAATAACAACCCGTGAAAAGCATAAAGAAAAACAATGAAACTGATGACAAAAATACAAAACCAAGCAACATCAACGGAAAGTCACGAATGACGATCTGGATGATCAAAACCAAGTTTATTTAACATTGCCGGCAGGACTTACTCCCCATATTGGAGTTTACTCACAAAATTAACTGAGATTATCGGTCCCTTTTCCTCGGTCAGGGTCAAAACAATCGGGATACGTATCATCCCCCAACAAAACCTCCTTCGAGTAGCTTAAGGTTTCTTCATGTTCCCTTAACATCTCTAACAACTCACCTTTTTGTTCCATGGTGATCTCAAGCACGTAAGCATTCGGGGGTGGCTCTCCTTTTCCAAGGGATGAACATTTAAGAGCTTTCGGTGGTGGCTTGCACTCTTCCACCGAAGTCTTCTCAGGAGAAGGAGGGGAAAACACCCTTACAGGCTTACCCGCAGACACACAAAAAGGGTTGGATGCTGATTGCATTCGTTGTTTCTTTACTTAAAGTTAGTACTAACAACATTTGAAATCAAATTATCACTCAAAACATCGTCTATGGCAACATTCAAGGATTACCATTTATGGGCTCAATTTCATCTTGCCCTACGTTATCAATAACATAAATAGTTTGGCAAGAATGATATCTACTAGGGTGATTAATAGAATTATTAGTGTCAAATTCTACCCTCCACCCCTTAAATTCAATGGTCAATGTTTCTTTATGCACGTCAGTTATGGTTCTTGAAGTCTTTAGAAACGGCCTTCCTAAAAGAATAAGTTTAGCACTGTTGTCACTTCCCATTTCAAGAACATAAAAGTCAGCGGGGAATGTCAAAGAATCCACTTTGACCAACACATCCTTCACAATACCTTTCGGGTATGTGCTAGAGTGATCGGCTAGTTGGATAACTACCCCGGTTTTGGGCAAATTGCCTAGATTTAGACTATTATACAAGGAGTATGGGATCACATTAATTGATTCCCCAAAGTCTAACATGGACTTATTAACACATTTACCCCCTATCTTACAAGGGATTGTAAACATTCCCTAATCATCACATTGGGGGGGCATTTCGTCATTGAACACGGCGGAGATATATTCACTCTTCACATTCTTTTTCTTATTTTTCAATTGTTGTTTCCTATTAATAGTACACAATTCTTTAAGGAATTTAGCATACCCAGGAACTTGATTAAGAGCAGTTAAGAGTGGAATATTTACCTCGCATCTACGAAACACTTCGTAGATGTCTTTCTTGTCCTCCTTGGTCCTCCTATCCTTTAATGCCTCCGGGAATGGTGGTTTCAGCACGAAGTTAGGGATTTCCGCCCCTCTTGATTTCTTGTGAGGTGGGGATGAGGTCTCTGGATTTGATCTCGATCTTGGCACAATTGTCTCCACCTTTGTTTCTTCTCCTTTGCTCCCCATGGAAAACTCCTCATCCTTCTTCTCATGATCTTCTTCTTTTACAACCTCTCGCTCAGCAAAAACCCTTGCTTGGGGCTCCTTCACCTCCCTTCCACTTCTCAATGAGATTGCACTCACATTTTGTCGAGAATTGATCTCTGGTTAGGAGGGAAGTTTGCCATTTTATCGGGCCTCCATCCGATTCACCACTTGAGTTATTTGGCTCACTTGAGCTTCCAAGTTTTTTATGCTCACCTTGGCTTCATCTTGGAATTTCTCACTTTTCTCCACACACATTCCCAACCGGTGAATGGCTTGCATCACCTCATCCTTCGTTAGCCCAAGCTCTCCCCTTGGTCTCGGGGCTTGTCTTGAAGCCTTTGAAATTGTTTTTGAGGTGACCTATATTGTTGTTGAGGAAGCTGATATGGTTGAGGGTTTTGGTTTCCTTGAGGGTTTCCATACCAGAGGTTTGGGTTATCACGATTTCCCAAATTGTACGGCCGGTTTTGGTACCCGTGATAACCTTGGTAGCCTTGGTGACCTCAGTAGCCTTGCCCACCTTGATATCCTTGGTTTCCTTGGTAGCCTTGATTCCCTTGATATCTCATAGCACTCACCTCCTCAACATAGCCCTCTTGCAAAGTAGAGCAAGTGTCTATAGGATGCGCCGAGTAACAAATTTCACATGATTTAACATGTGGCGCATTTTTGGGCTTTATCATCAAAGATTTCACCATAGATGCAAGGGCCGAGACTTGATCCTCGAGCTTCCCACTATTTGAAGAGTACCTTGTGGGCATTGGATTTCTCTTTCTCAAATTAGCCCTTGAGCTAAAGTTTCTCGATTCTTCCGCTAGCTCCTCATACAATTGCATAGCCTCGGAGGATGTTTTGTTCCCAAGGGTGCTACCACAAGAATTTCTTACCAACCTTTGATCTTCATCAATAAGGCCAATGTAGAAGTAACAAACCAAATCCCCCTCTGAATAACCATGATAAGGGCAACTTGCAAGAAGCTTCTTGAACTTCTCCCAATAGTCAAAGAGAGATTCTTCATGCCATTGAAGGATGTTGCTTATGTCCTTCTTCAAGGCGGTGGATCTAGAGGCTGGGAAGTATTTGGCTAGAAACTTTGTTTTCATATCAACCCACCTCTTGATGCTCTTGGGCAGTAGGTAGTGGAGCCAATCCCATGCACCATCCCTTAGTGTGAACGGGAATTCCTTCGACTTATAGAAATCCATGGGGGACCGTACCATCATACAAGAAGTGAAATTCGGTGAGGTGTCTGTTGGCATTCTCCCCTTGCCTACCAAGGAAGATGGGTAGCATGTTGATGAGCCCGGTCTTTAGCTCAAAGTGCCCATTCGGTCTAACCACGGGATACTCGATGCACATTGGTTGTTGATCGAGTTTAGGGACCATGATGTCTCTTAACAAAGCTTTCCCCAAAGGAATCTCTCTTTGGTGAAGAGGAGGAGCTCGCCCTTGGAGAGGAGGATGTTGAGGTCCCCCTCCCGGATGTTCATCTTCGTGACCAATTTGATGTTCCATGGATGAAGATGTATCGACAAAATGGTCACTAGGAGGGGTGTTATTCACACTTTCCAAAGAAAGCCTCCTAGCCCATCTCAAATTCAACTCTAACTCAGGGTCGTAGTGTAGGGGTTCTTGTGAAGAGGATCGCGTACGAACCATACACCAATAACTCGAACAATACGTCTCCAAGACAAGTGAAAATGGTAAATCAACTAAGAAATCAAAATAAAAACAAACTAACAAATATTTACAATTAGCATATAATCACACATAATATGCCCAAACACTTTTAAAAAATGCCTCTTCCCTGGCAGCGACGCCAAAATTTGAGAGGTCATTTCCGTACCTCTCAAAGTTAATGCTTTTAAGATTTAATGCTTCCTATCTACAATTAAGTAGATAATGGCAAGTCGGGGTCGTCCACGAGAAGAGGGGTCTTTTCAAGTGTTTAAGCATATATAGGACAACAATTACTAAGCATATACATACACAAGGGGGGGGGGGGGTTTGGTTGGTTTTTGATCCTAAGTTATCAAATTAAAATACAACTAGTAGCAAAGCAAGAGAACTATTGCTAATCATGCAATACAACTAAAGGTACGATGTAAATGATAATTAACGGAGCCTTGGGAGCAATTGATTTCCACTTCCAAACTTCATATAGCTCATTGATTCATTCACTTATTCAATTACATTTATTGTCTAGGGGGAATATTATCACTTCTCATTCAAAAATCAACATTCATTCCTCCTTAAAAGTAGTTTGCAAAGACAAACAACGACACTTTGCAAACCTCAATAATGATCACCCTAGACAAACAACATCATAGGGGTATTTCACCAATGGCATTTCACCCAAAGGACCATAGGTTTGATAATAACAAGTCTTCTACGAAAGACAGTCATTTAACCAAACAAAGCATTCATTAGGTTAAACTTAGAACAAACAACATTCAAGCTTTAACCTTTTTTTGAATCCATGTGACATATATGAAAACAAACCACATTAACGTACTCATCTAGCAAGAATTACCACACATTACACAGGAGAAGTTTTAAATCCATGCTTTTGGATTTCCATATCAAATGAGTTAAGAAATTTGCAACTTTCCTAACACCCTAACATTTCAATCTTTCAAACATTTCATATACTCAAACATTCCATGGTATAAATGAGGTAAAACACAACATTAATGACATAATAAATGCTCTCCAATAAATGTTCGTAAATGAGAAAACATAGAATTTTACTACATAAGCTTGAAAGCTTCAATCAATTGCTCCTAAGAACTAAATTTAACTACAAGAATTCGTACTAATTAATGCTAAACAACCAAACATAATACAAGAGAATTCAAAGATGAAAATGGAAGAAAATGGAAGAAAATAGGGTTTGAAAACAATACCAAAAACGTAGATGAAGAAGATATGAATGAAAGGAAAGAGAGTGCTATTTATAGTACAAAAATGATAAGGTTAGATTCTGGTCACCCGTTGGTCGCGACTAGCGACGAGCTCGTGACGAGCGCCAGAATTTAATCCTGTTTTCTTTTCATCTTCTTATGGTAAACATCTATCTTCATAGCAATTCCTCTCATTTTTCAAGTCTTCAACGTCTTCAAAAACGGTCTTCGATGGCCTCCGGTCTTCATGTCTTCGAAGAAAGTCTTCAAAAGTCTTCAAAAATGTGATCTTTAATGGCCTCCGGTCTTCATGCCTCTGTGTTCTTCCCTTGTCAGGAAAATTCCACTTAGAAGAGGTAAAAGAGTGTAAATTTGCTCTTACCCCTCCTAAGAGAATTTCAAGGTAAAACAAAAACTCTTGATAATAAAAGAGTACAAAAGTGACCCAAAACAGTACTAAATTATGCACATAAAATGGACATATCAAACCTCCCCACACTTAAACCTTACTCATCCTCGAGTAAGAAAGGATCCAATTATACAAAGGAAATGACATATCCACATCCTAACTACTATTACCCTAAGTCAATACCTCACACAACTCTCAATATCACACATCCCAATGTTAAGGTCAAATGAGAAGTTTCCCATAACCCCCATTCCTAAATCTACCCAAACCATATCAACCCATCAATTCATTGATATCCCTAAAACATTTCCAAATCCCGAATTGACAATCCCAAATCTAATGGTATAAGGTGAAGCTAAAGACATGTATAAGGTTCAAAACACATGCTCCACTTTATATCAATGTATCAACCTGAAAACGAAGCATATTAACGATCAAGAGTTTCATAACTTACTTTGTCTTTTCCCGCTAAATTTTCCACTCCCAAAAGATCCTCAAGATGTCAAGCTACCCGATCCATCTGTATGGCCGCCACAACCTTATGACTCCAATGTCGGCAAATGAGTGAACACTTAAAATTTTTCAATTTCTCTCATTTTCTCTCATTTTGCCTAGGAGCCCTTTCGGGTTTTCATCTTAGCCACATGTCATGTTTTTTTTTGCTTACATCTCACCTTTTTCCACACATTTAGCTTCTCATTTTTTCCTAGGTCGCCCTCTAAGGTTTTCGACCTATCCCAACCCCCAATGTTGCCTAAGATTCCCTCTCGGGTTTTCAACTTAGCGGGATTCTTTTTGTTTATTTTTTTTTCATTTTATATTTTTTTCAAAATTTTTCGCATTTCTCCAATCCAAAAGTAGCAAAGTGCTTTACAAATGTTAAGGCTAAGAAAATTATCAAAGCCAACATTATCCAAGTTCATCAAAAGAAAAAAATCCCAGAACAAAAGGGAAAATATCCAAAACAAATCCAAAGAGTTATGCAAAAGTATCTCCAAAAGTATATTCAACCCCAATCATCTCAAAGTAGATACCCATCCCTACACTTAGAACACTACATTGCCCTCAATGTAGACAATTGGGCAAAAACGTACAAAGCGAAGTATGGAAATGGTAAGGATATGGTGCTCAAAAATCACTGATTTGAGGAAGAAGGGTCACCGCCAAAATAGCGTTGCTGATAATGAGCCAGCCACTCCGTGCTCCTCTGCCTCCTGGATCTCTGCTTCTCTGCTCTTGAATCGGGGCCTGAGACACCGCCTACCTGGGACTGCATCTCATGGATGCAAGCTGATAGGTGATCAATCTCCTCATCCATGTCGATCAAGGTCTGGGAGACAAACACATTATGCTCCAATATCATGTTATCCTGGCGGCGGAATCTATCTTGCTAGTCTGCATTATCCGCTCATAGAAGTCAGGTGGAGGATGGGAGTAGTAAGGTGGCACATCGTGCTCCTGCATCGACTTGGTCTCTGGTGGAGGTTACGCGGAGTGCTGCTGGGAGTGTTATTGCTGTTATCGCTCATAGAAAGTTAGACTGCTATCATCATGCTGGACAGAAGCTGGGCCAAGATCGTGGAGCTCTCGCTGGAAGTCATCTCTGTATAAGGATTCAGGTGAAATTTCCAAGTCTCCTAGAGGTGTATCAAATTCCAGCTTCGTCTTGTTGGGCTGAGGAAGTGCCATGAATGTGACTTTCCTAGCGCCATACAACCAGTGGAATAGCCATGTGGTCCGTGTGGTACTGAGCATCTCAAATCTAACTAACCTCTCAGCAGTGATAAGGTAGGAAGTGCGCCTCCCTAAGCGCTGAAAGTCAGCCGGAGGAGCCAATCCTAAGTACTCTGCTAAAAGGCCTATCATACCTCCGACCGTGATATTCCCCTTTGGTTTTCCTACCACCTCCACGATTCTCTTCATCCACAACTCAGCCCACAACACATATCCTGGTCCCTCACTCGTTAAGTGCAACAAAAAGTGAATGTCGTTGTCTGGCACATTCGGAGGCTCCGCCGAGCAAAGAACTGTGCCAGCCAACAGTCGGTGCACATAACCAAGTGCAGGGTGAATGATGACACTGCTCTTGTCATGGGAGTTATTTGGCCTCATATTGATGACATTCCAAAATTTCATGTCATCCTTGATTGATTGCTCCTGAGCATGTGGGTCCAGCCTGGCCCGTATCTCCGCAGTATCAAATCCAAACGCCTTCTCAATATGTGAGACTGTCATTTACCTAGATATATCATCCAAGTGAAAAGCAATGTACCTCTAACATGGTTGATTATCTCTCATGCTACAGATCCTGATCGTGGACAGGAACTCTAGCGTGTATCTCCTGTAAGAGGATGCGCTCCTGCTCATGAATCCTTCCATTCCCCCCTTGGCGAGGAGGCATCTGACAGGCTGGGTGAGCCCAAGAGTATCTAGTGTGGGTACGTCTACGAAGCCTATCTCCTTGAGTTGATGACTCTCCAGGGATTCCCACCTTTCAGCATAACACCCGGTGATCCGGGTCAAACGCGTGTACCTATCCGGCGGGGAAAGTACAGGGCT
This sequence comes from Rubia yunnanensis, assembly GCA_037428765.1. Classification (NCBI taxonomy): domain Eukaryota; kingdom Viridiplantae; phylum Streptophyta; class Magnoliopsida; order Gentianales; family Rubiaceae; genus Rubia; species Rubia yunnanensis. Next base: position 46,715,488 of record CM075067.1, on the reverse strand, counting down.
CGATTCCAGAGCTGGTGGTGGAGACGGAGGTGGAGCGGCAGTGCGCCGCCTCGAGGAGGAGCCCTTGGCCTCTTTGTAGGGGCCATATCTAACAACCACAACAAACAAGTCAAATGCACAGGAATATGTGTATATGCAATATTGCTAATTCATACTCAACCTGAAACTAGTTCATTATCACAAATGAAATCGAGTTCAAGCCTACTAGTTCAAGTCTACACAAAATTGTACATATGATCCATATTATGTCCCACATGCCCCTATTCTCAAGTCCATGAAGTTTTCGCATAGTTGAAATGGGATATGCTATATCTTAAAATCACAGTCATGCCTAATTAGTTTAGCCACCATTAGTACATTCACAATGTCCACATTCAAGTTCTATGGCTAAACTAACCTAAGAAAAATACCATTTCAAAGCACAACAACATTTTATCCAAATAACGACTAAGTCTCGTCAAGGGCCAACATGCCTCATATCTAATATGGACCACAATCCATTCTCAATCAAAGCAACACTAATAGTGCAATGCAAGGATAATACCAATAAGAGAAACTCAATACACTCAAAGTGATTATTCATGTTATCCTACATACAACCAAGCTGTAAATACCAAATATTCATACAATTCTTCCAAATCAACTTGCAAGCACAATATATTCAACATCAAATAAAATGTTCCAATCAATCAAACTAACCTAAGGTATCACACAAAGTTCATACAATATCTCACAAAATAATTGATTCAATCATAATCACAATTAAAGCTTAAGAGATTAAAGAATTGTACCACTTAGATGCCTAGGATTGGAAAGGAGTGAAAGCCATAAGCTATTTGAAGTTTGATTGCAAAAAATCACAAAACCCCAAAATTCAAGGGTTTTGTGTTCTTGAACAATTTAGGTGGATTTGTGGGTGAAGCTTGGTATAAAGGAATGGGGTATGGTGTGGTGGCTATGAGTGGCGAAGGTCGGCGGTTAGCGGTGGTCAGCGACGGTCGCTTGGTGGAGGAAAGGCGAAGGAAAGGCGGTGATCACTTGGGGTATGTTTGTGGCAAAAAGGGGTTATGCCAATTTTTAAAACAGGGTTGTACGCCCATCGCGACTCGCGATGGTCCATTGCAACTTGCGTCGAGGCTATTGCGACTCGCGACGAGTGAAGGTCGAGAGCCCTATTTTCACACAAAACTTCTGATTTGGTCGTGACTCGTGACCACTTCGTTGCGACTTCTGATGGTCTATCGCGACTCGCGATGGTCTGTCGTGACTCGCGATGGTTTGTCGCGACGAGGCCATTGCAACTCGTGATGGACTACTGACATGGTACTTAAAATGTTTTTCTAATTCCTCCTCTTGGCCAAGCCTTTCCTTCTAGACTCCAAGCATTTCTACCTTCAAAAGCCCAATGCCTTGGCTTCAAAATTGCTACAAAATCATGGAAAAATAACTCGTGAAAAGCATAAAGCAAAACAATGAAACTGATGACAAAAATATCAAGAATGACGATCCGGATGATCAAAACTAAGTTTATTTAACATCGTCGACACGACTTACTCCCCTTCTTAGAGTTTACTCACAAAATGAACCGAGATGATAGGTCTCTTTTCCTCGGTCAGGGTCAAAAAAATGGGATTCGCATCATCCCCCAACAAAACCTTCTTCAAGTAGCTTAGGGTTTCTTCATGTTCCCTTAACATCTCCAACAACTCACCTTTTTGGTCCATGGTGATCTCAAGCACGTAAGCATTTGGGGGTGGCTCTCCTTTTCCAAGGGATGAACATTTAAGAGCTTTCGGTGGTGGTTTGCACTCTTCCACCAAAGTCTTCTCAAGAGAAGGAGGGAAAAACACCCTTACTGGCTTACCCGCGGACAAACAAAAAGGGTTGGATGCTGCGTCCCCAAGAGTGCATTCGTTGTTGCTTTCCTTCAAGTTAGTACTAACAACATTTGAAATCAAATTATCACTCAAAACATCATCTATGACAACATTCTACCATTTATGGGCTCAATTTCATCTTGCCCAACGTTATCAATAACATAAATAGTTTGGCAAGATTGATATCTACTAGGGTGATCAATAGAATTATTAGTGCCAAATTCTACCCTCCGCCCTTAAATTTCATGATCAATGTTCCTTTATGCATATCAATTATGGTTCTTGAAGTCTTTAGAAATGGCCTTCCTAAAAGAATAGGTTTAGCACTATTGTCACTTCCCATTTCAAGAACATAAAAGTTTGCGGGGAATGTCAAAGAATCCACTTTTACCAACACATCCTTCACAATACCTTTTGGGTATGTGCTAGAGTGATCGGCTAGTTGGATAACAACCCTGGTTTTGTGCAAATTGCCTAGATTTAGACTATTATACAAGGAGTATGGGATCACATTTATTGATTCCCCTAAGTCTAACATGGCCTTATTAACACATTTGCCTCCTATCTCACAAGGGATTGTAAACATTCCCTGATCATCACATTTGGGGGGCATTTCGTCATCGAACACGACGGAGACATATTCACTCTTCACATTCTTTTTCCTATTTTTCAATTGTTGTTTCCTATTAATGGTGCACAATTCTTCAAAGAATTTAGCATACCTACGAACTTGATTCAGAGCAGTTAAGAGTGGAATATTTACCTCGTATCTACGAAATACTTTGTAGATGTCTTGGTTGTCCTCCTTGGTCCTTATATCCTTTAATTCCTTTGGGAACGGTGGTTTCGGAACAAAGATAGGGATCTCCACCCTTCTTGATTTCTTGTGAGGTGGGGATGAGGTCTCGGGATTTGATCCCGATCCTGGCACAATTGTCTCCACCTCTGTTTCTTCTCCTTTGCTTCATATAGCCAACTCATCATCCTTCTTTTCATGATCTTTTTCTTTTACAACCTCTCGCTCAGCAAACACCCTTGCTTGGGGCTCCTTCACCTCCCTTCCACTTATCAATGAGATTGCACTCACATTTTGTCGAGGATTGATCCCTGGTTAGGAGGGAAGTTTGCCTTTTTATCAGGCCTCCATACGATTCACCACTTGAGCTATTTGGCTCACTTGAGTTTCCAAGTTTTTATGCTCACCTTGTCTTCATCTTGGAATTTCTCACTTTTCTCCGCACACATGCCCAACCGGTGAATGGCTTGCATCACCTCATTCTTTGTTAGCTACATACTCTCCCCTCTGTCTGGGAGTTTGTCTTAGAGCCTTTGAAATTGTTGTTGAGGTGGCCTATATTGTTGTTGAGGAGGCCGATATAGTTGAGGGTTTTGGCTTCCTTAAGGGTTTCCATACCAGAGGTTCGGGTTATCAGGATATCCTGAATTGTACTGCCGGTTTTGGTACCCTTGATAACCTTGGTAGCCTTGGTGACCTTGGTAGCCTTGCCCACCTTGATATCCTTGGTTGCCTTGGTAGCCTTGATTCCCTTGATATCCCATAGCACTCATCTCCTCAACATAGTCCTCTTACAAAGTGGGGCAAGTGTCCGTAGGATGCGCCGAGTAAAAAATTCACATGATTTAACATGTAGCGCATTTCCGGGCTTTGTCATCAAATATTTCCCCATGGATGCAAGGGCTGAGATTTGATCCTCGAGCTTCCCACTATTTGAAGAGTCACTTGCAAGCATTGGATTTCTCCTTCTCGAATTAGCCCTTGAGCTAAAGTTTCTCGATTCTTCTGCTAGCTCCTAATACAATTACATAGCCTCGGAGGATGTTTTGTTCCCAAGGGTGCCACCACAAGAACTTCTTACCAACCTTTGGTCTTCATCAAGAAGGCCATTGTAGAGGCACTAAACCAAATCCCCCTCCGAATAACCGTGATAAGGGAAACTTGCAAGAAGCTTCTTAAACCTCTCCCAATAATCGAAGAGAGATTCTTAATGCCATTGGAGGATGTTTCTCATGTCCTTCTTCAAGGCGGCGAATCTAGAGGCTGGGTAGTATTTGGCTAGAAACTTTGTTTTCACATGAAGCCACCTCTTGATGCTCTTGGGTGGTAGGTCGTGGAGCCAATCTCATGCACCATCCCTTAGTGTGAACAGGAATGCCTTTAACTTATAGACATCATCATTAACTCCATGGGGGACCGTACCATTACACAAGAAGTGAAATTTGGTGAGGTGTTTGTTGGCATTCTCCCCTTGCCTACCAAGGAAGATGGGTAGCATGTTGATGAACCCGGTCTTTATCTCAAAGTGCCCGTTGGGTCTAACCACGGGATACTCAATGCACATTGTTGTTGATCGAGGCTGGGGGCCATGATGTCTCTTGACAAAGCTTTCCCCAAAGGAATCCCTCTTTGGTGAAGAGGAGGAGCTCGCCCTTGGAGAGGAGGATGTTGTGGTCCCCCTCCCGGATGCATATCTTCGTGCTCAATTTGATGTTCCATAGAGGAAGATGTCTCCACAAAATGGTCACTAGGAGTGGTGTTATTCACACTTTCCAAAGAAAGCCTCCTAGCCCATCTCAAATTCAACTCTAACTCGGGGTCGTAGTGCAGGGGTTCTTGTGAAGAGGATCGCGTACGAACCATACACCAAGAACTCGAAAAATACGTCTCCAAGCCAAGTGAAAATGGAAAATCAACTAAGAAATCAAAATAAAAACAAACTAACAAATATTTACAATTAGCATATAATCACACATAATATACCCAAACACTTTTTAAAAAGTTGGGAGGTCAAAATTTGGGAGGTCATCGTCTTACCTCTCAAAGTTAATACTTTTAAGCCCTAATGCTTCCTATCTACAATTAAGTAGATAATGGCAAGTCGGGGTTGTCCACGAGAAGAGGGATCTTTTCAAGTGTTTAAACATATATAGGAGAAAATATACTTAGCATATACATACATAGATACATATAAAAGCATGTAAACAAGGGGTTGGTTTTTTATCCTAATGACGGGCGGTCGTCGCGCCCGCCTGTGCAAAAGATAATTTATAAGCCCTAAATGCTTACTTTCTACAACTAGGTAGATAGTGGCAAATCGGGGTCGTCCAATGAGAAGAGAGATCTTCCTAAGCGTCTAAGCACACAATGGTTGATACTAGGCTAGGAGTAACTATATTCACACACACTTAAAAGCAAGTAAAAGGGGGGGTTTGGTTGGTTGGTTTCCTAAGTTAACAAAGATAAAAAGACAAGATAACTAGCAAGGTCAAGTGACTATGCTAATCATCAAACGAAACTAAAGAAAAGGGGTTTTAAACTACAAAGATAAAATGCATTGGGGGCAACGGATATCCACTTCCACATCTAATGTAGTTCATCGAATCATTCACACATTCCATCATATAGCATTCATGACCCAACACTCACACACCCCATCTAGCAAGTACCACAACACACACATCACAAGGAGTTCTAAGTTCATGCTCATAGATCTTCATGCAAAGGCGCTACGGAATTCGTCACGTTCCTTCACCTAAGCAATTCAACCATACAAGCACTACCTATGCTCAAACAACTCATGGCACACATGCAGTGAAACACACCGTCAAGAGTACATAAACGCCAAATAACAAATGCTTCAAGAATGAATTTAAATCATCTATTCAATACTTCAACTACTTGTCGTGGAGACTAAACTCCTATCCTTCTTAGTTCGTAGTTTGCGAGAGTGAGTTCGACATCTCTCGTCAAACCTCACCAATGACTCCCGAGTCGCGACCACGACTCAAGGTGTCATTGGTGGCATTTAGCACGAAGGACCAACAAGCTTGGCAATGCCTATGACCACTACACCGTGACTAAGCATTAAACCAATTCATGCAATTACACGAGATTGGATGAACGTGCAACGCACATTCATCCACGAGCATATGACTCTCTCGTTTGCTACACAAACGAACATGACGAAGAGTTCGACATCAATCACATTCGTCTAGCACATTGTCAACACACTAACACAATCAAAAGCTCTAATTCACACTCATACATTCCTAACAAGAACAGGGGGGAAATTAACCCAAATCCCCCAAACCCTAGCTAGCAATTCATACAAGCATTTCATATCATCAAGCTCTCAACAACATCAATGCAATCAACAATTAACATTCAAAGCACAATAAAAGCACAATAGCAAAAACACCAAATAGATAGATAGAAATGAATCTCAATACATAGAAGTGGAAGCTTCAATCCATAGCTCCCAAGTACAAGAACTACTCTAGAAAAAAAAAGACATAATTAAACTAAGAGAAAGCTAAGAAAAGAAAGAAGAGAAAAAACCTAGAATTGAAGCCCTAAAATGCAGAGAAAACGCGGGCTGGAAAAGCTGGAGAAGAGGAGGAAAGAGAGGGTATTTATAGTGCAAAGAAAATAAGAATGATTTCTGGCCGCCCGTTGGTCGCGACTCGCGACGGTGTTCGTTGCGACTCGCGACGGTGTTGGTCGCGACTCGCGATGGTGTCGCGACGGGGTCGCGACGGCAGCCACAGTTTTGCATTGTTTCTTTGTCTTCTTCATAGCCATCCCTCTCAATCTTCAAGTCTTCAACAGCTCCAAAATGGTCTTCAACGGCCTCCGGTCTTCATGTCTTCGAAGTGAGTATCCAAAAGTCTTCGAAAGTATAGTCTTCAATGTCTTCCGGTCTTCGTTGCTTCCGTGTTCTTCCCTTGTCACACAAAATCCACTTAGAAGAGGTAAAAGAGTACAAAGTTGCTTTTGCCTCTCCTAAGTGAATTTCAAGGTAAAACACAAGCTCTCGATAATAAAAGAGCACAAAAGTGATCCTAAATACTACTAAATAATGCGTCTAAAATGGACACATCACCTAAGTTATCAAATTGAAATACAACAACTAGCAAAGCAAGAGAACTATACTAATCATGCAATACAACTAAAGGTACGATGTAAATGATAATTAACGGAGCCTTGGGGGCAATCGATTTCCACTTCCAAACTTCATATAGCTCATTGATTCATTCACTCATCCAATTACATTTATTGTCTAGGGGGAATATTATCACTTCTCATTCAAAGATCCACATCTATTCCTCCTTAAGAGTAGTTTGCAAAGACAAACAACGACCATTTCCAAACCTTAATGATGATCAACCTAGAAAAACAACACCATAGGGGTATTTCATCAATGGCGTTTCACCCAAAGGACCATAGGTTTGATAATAACAAGCCTTCTACCAAAGACATAGTCATTTAACCAAACAAAGCATTCATTAGGTTAAACTTAGAACAAACAACATTCAAGCTTCAACCTTTCTTTGCATTCATGTGACAAGTATGAAAACAAACCACATTAACATACTCATCTAGCAAGAATTACCACACATTATACACAAGAAGTTTTAAATCCGTGCTTTTGGATTTCCATATCAAATGAGTTAAGAAATTTGCAACTTTCCTAACACCCTAACATTTCAATCTTACAAACATTTCATATAATCAAACATTCCATGGTATAAATGAGGTAAAACACAACATTAATGACATAATAAATGCTCTCCAATAAATGTTCGTAAATGAGAAAACATAGAATTTTACTACATAAGCTTGGAAGCTTCAATCAATTGCTCCCAAGAACTAGATTTAGCTACAAGAATTCATACTAATTAATGCTAAACAACCAAACATAATACAAGAGAATTCAAAGATGAAAATGGAAGAAAATAGGGTTTGAAAACAATACCAAAAATGCAGATGAAGAAGATATGAATGAGAGGAAAGAGAGTGCTATTTATAGTACAAAAATGATAAGGTTAGATTCTGGCCACCCGTTGGTCGCGACTCACGACAGGCTCGCATCGAGTGCCAGAATTTAATCCTGTTTTATTTTCTTCTTCTTGTGGTAAACATTTATCTTCATAGCAATTTCTCTCATTTTTCAAGTCCTTAATTTCTTCAGAAATGGTCTTCGATAGCCTCCGGTCTTCATGTCTTTGAAGCAAGTCTTCAAAAGTCTTCGAAAATGTGATCTTTAATGGCCTCTGATCTTCATGTCTCCGTGTTCTTCCCTTGTCACGCAAAATCCACTTAGAAGAGGTAAAAGAGCGTAAAGTTTCTCTTATCCCTCCTAAGAAAAGTTCAAGGTAAAACACAAGCTTTTGATAATAAAATAGCACAAAAGTGAGCTAAAACAGTACTAAATTATGCACATAAAATGGACATATCACCTCAAGAATCACAAAATGAAGTTGTTATGTTACGAACTAATGTTTTGCAAACCTAAAATTGAGGTTGTTGTTTTCCTTTAACTGGCTTGATTATATGAACCGAGGTTTATGTTTTTGCTGCTGATATGTGAATAATATAGAATGAGATTTCTTTTTCCTACTACTGCACTATAAATCTGAAATCTGAATATTATCAACTGAAGTATCTTTTTCCCCTGGTGATGTTTGACAAACTTCATCTAAGTTTACTCTATTTTTTAATTTACAGGTGTACCCCAACACAAGGCACCACTTTGTATTTGGCATCTGAAACAAATGCCATCAGCCACTAAGGCAATTTGAGGAGCGACTCTGAATTCAGCAGAGCATTTGACAAGTGCCTAATGTTCTGCTCATATGAGGATGAATTCAAGAAAGAATGGGTTGAAATTATCAACAAATATCAACTGCAAAATCATACTTGGTTCAGGAGAATATACACACTGCAAGAGAAATGGGGTACTGCACTGAGCAATGACTACTTCTTAGCTAGGACACAGTCTTAAAAAAGAAGTGAGAGTACAAATTTTGTTGTCATTTTCAAATGGACCTTCCCGGACCCGATTGTCATTAAAACATAAGTCGAGGGGATTACGAGTTAGAGATAGAGATTTATATTCTGCACCCATTATTACTGCTAAGCTACAAAGGGGTAGTAAGCAGTAAGCCTTGGGTTTGTCCAGAGGGATGCTAGGGTTCAAGTACTAATTAAAACACAACCTCATGCGGGTCGTCAATCTGCACGAGTGAAAGGAGCAGCTAGAAGTGTAGACATGCAACTGGGGGGGTTAATGTTTTCAACTAACAACTACATGCATGCAATTGACAAATAAGTAAACTATTTATACTAGGCACTTGGGAATCATTTAGCAACATGGTAGTTCTGATGGTTCAATCCTCTATTCATTTACATATAGACATACAAAAGACCTATCAATGTGTTCACAAAACGTGGTGTGGCCAATGGCATACACTTCCCCATCCCTATCACGATGAGTGCTCTCGTAACCCTCCATCGGCACCGCCATCATAATTAGGGAAGTACAACGAGGTCCGACCATCATTGTACGACTGCTTCTCCCCCCAAGAATGTAACTACTCCTGTTGGGTCCTATATACATTCGGTCTGAGGATCGTAGGCACCTTATTTGTGATACTAGGGTTTCAATACAACACCTAGCTTGCTACTATTAGCTATCTCTATCTGCAACCTCTCAGACAACAATTACAAAGCCAGTTAAGACTATTGTGATGGCATATAGGTCAGATCATTCTCGAATCCCCCGTGCACACACCCACACGGACGCGTTCTCCCCTACCCATTCTAACATCCAGGTTTCTCTTCCCAAGGGGGCATCAATAATTGCACCATACATGAATATAGACCAAAGTGTGAGCTTATATGTGGTATACTACTCATGCATTTATAAAATTTGAGAACAATCACAATAATATCATAAACACAAAGATATGGTGAATCTAATGAATCATGAAGCAAATAGAACATACCAAGTGCCAAAATGAATCCCAGGCTCAAAATATACTCTATAAAGGTTGGATCCATGGAAAATATTAGGTTAGATGTCATAGATCTAGAAAATAAGATTAAAATAAAAAGGGATAAGAAAAAGAAGAAGGAAGAAGGAAGGAGAAGAAGAACTCTCCTATTCATTCTCTTTAAACTAGAGAGAGAATCTACTCTACATTATGCCTAGGTTCCTAGTCTACTTCCTACTGGTTTAGTAGAAGACTAAGACTCCTATATGTAGTATTAGGAGATTTAGCCTAATAAAACAGGCCCAAAATAGGTCAAAAGTAGCAAAACCCTATGTCAGCAACCGAGGTTCACGGGCCAGCATGGATGTCATGGTATGTGAAGCATGCAATCCCGGGGCGTGGGATCTGGCACAGACTATGAAGCATTCATAGCCATAGTTTGTGGGATCTGGCACGATCTGTGAAGCTTCTCTCGTGCCACGGTCCGTGAAGGTTTTCACGGACTACGAACAGTACACGGTTTTTGCTCAGAGTTTTCCCACAGTCCGTGAAGGTTTTCACGGACCGCAAGCAGCCTGTGGTCTTTGCTCAGAACTTTTCTTCATGGTCCATGAAGGTTTTCATGGACCCGCTCCATACTTAGCCAAATTCTTCAACTCTTCATCCTCTTGCTTCACGGCCTGGTGCTTTTATCATTGCCCGGCGCTTTGCCTTGTAAAGGTCTCGTGCAAGTCTTCACAAAACCCCAAGATTCTTGTGTAGTGTGGTCCATGAAGATTTTCACAGCTCGATGGTGCTTGACCATGCGCGGTCTGTGGCCGACCGCTAGTGCTTTGTTGGCTGAACTTCGTTTGCTTGTCACGGTGAACCATTAGTCTGAATCGGGAGTTCTAGTAGTCGATTTTGTAGTACTCAAGAAGAAAAATCCAATGGAACCATTCTTGAAGGCTAATTCTTCCTGGATCATTCTCGGACTAAGGCAACACTCCTCAGACAACGATTCACCATTTCTTCTTTGACTGTCTTAAACTCTGAAGCCGCGTATCTTTGGCTTCAATATCCTTCTACCATGCATTAATATTTGTGGCCTCGTCTGCTACCAATTAAATGTGAATGGCCTTAAAATATTCTACCATTAAAAGAAAATAGTCTTTAAAAGAATGTAATGTAACAAATAGCATTCACGGGAAACCTACTAAAGGTACTCATAATGAAGACCAAGTAGCCTGTGAACACAAGATGTTAAGAATCACTAATTAAGCATACAAAATGTGGGATTTAGAATAGAAAATCAAATATGGTTGTCTAAATCCCTTGTCATGTAAACTCAACTAATGTTGTCAAACTGCCAACAGTAACTAAAAACTATGTCAAATGCATTGGTTAAAGCATGTGAAATGGTGCATATCAGACTACCCACACTTAAACATTTACTCGTCCTCGAGTAAATAAAATCAAAGAAAAAGGTTTAAGCCAAATGAAGCATACTAAAATAGCCAATGCATTTGACTTCTTCCCAAGCTACCCTTAGTTTCCCTAAGAAGGTGAAAATCTCACAACTCTCACACTCCCCAAAGTTCCAAAAGCAACCAAACTATCCAAAGCAAGTAAATGTGTATGGAAAAAGATAAGTGACAAAAGATCGGAATAAAGCCAAGCTTACTTTTCCCAAAAGTAGTCCCAAAAGAAATCAAAGAGCAATTATCAAGCAAAATAATCCACCAAGGAAATCCAAAAGTCGTCGACTTGGCTGCAACGTAGGGATAACTCAAGATTCTCGACCTAGTTGCAACCATGGAGTCTAATGTATCGTCAACCTGGTTTCTTGTTTGTTTTTTCATTTTTCCTCTCAAATTCTATCATTTTTCCTATGAGCCCTTTCAGGTTTTCACCCTAACTTTATCCTACAAAACGTGCTCACCTCTAACCTTTTTCCACACGGCCTCTCACTTTTGCCTAGACTGTAAGTCTAGCTGGGCCAAGCCTCTCATTTTTACCTAGGCCTTTCGACCTATCCGGATTTTTCCTCATGTTACCCAAGTCGCCCTTTCAGGTTTTTGACTTTTCCGGGTTTTAAAAAATATCTTTTTTTCTTCAAAAATTTCAAAATACTCTTAAAAGAGCTATTGGCTACATAGAAACAACCAAAAAATCATTAGTGCTATCTAATTCCCTTCCCCACACTTAAAGCTTGCATTGTCCTCAATGCATGTGCAAAATCAATGAAAAAATGTCCAGGGAAAGAAATAGGAAAGCACTTATAATGAAAAAGGAACACTAAAATATACCCTTGATGGCACAATCATGGAATGTAAAGAACAAAATACCATCACCCTCAAACTACCCATAACCTCTAATCATGAAGGATCAATCTAGCCACTAGCATGCACCACAAATCGAATAAGAAATTGAATCACAATGGAGAGTTACCTCTTAGGTCTCGATGTGCGTGTCTCAAGGGTTTTGAGGGTAGGTGGATTTTGGGTGGTATTTTAGTGGTGGTAGGGAAGAAATGGTGATTGGATGGTGTAGGAATGTATGTGAGCTTCATAGGTCGTGGACGTCTACACGACCCATGAACTTGGGGTTTAGTTCTCCTCCTTGTCCACCATTTTGAGTGTCACAAACCATGTGCATCTACATGGTTCAAGAGTTGGACTCCCCATTTTCTTGCCTTTCTCCAAGAACCATAAGCTTCCTACAAAACAAACATGCACACCAAGTGTAATAGTGTCCCAAAAAACAAAAAGTTACAAATAGGAAAATACACTAAAAATATCAAACTAATCTAATTTTTCAAAACGCGGATTGCCTCCCAAGAAGCTCCAAATATTTAAGGTCGTCTGCACGACCCTAATGTTATCCATAAGGTGCAGGTTTGTACCCCATCACCTTGAACAACCAAAACTCAAGAGGTGGGGGTAAGAATCTTCCAAGAGGAAGATATAGTAGAGGAGGAAAAAACCTTAGAGGGAATAGGTGGTTTAGAAGCTTAGTATATTCAGTTGGCTTCCCTATGGTTTCCTCTAAGGCTTCCAAAAATGTGGGAGTAGGTTCTATAGGTGGAGGTAAGGGTGAAAATATGTAATATAGAAAATTAAGTATAATTACCCCTTCCTCGACTTCTTCACTCGCAACCAACCATTCCTCATCCCTTTTAGATTCATCTATCAAAACTTCACATTCAACTATGGATTGTTCATTTTTGGAATATTGGGTTTCAAGTTGGCTCACCCTATTCATCAAATTAAGCACTTGCCCTTTAACTTGTGATTGGATCGCTAATCTCAAATTAAGTAGTTGAGTTTCCAAATCACTAATCTAACAAAGCACTTGTGATTGGAGTAAATCACTACTCTTTGCCACATTAGCTATAACTTGCAAAATTTCAACACAATTCGATTCGGGAACCAATCCTAGGGATTGGTTTTGGGGCATTGGGTAAGTTGTTAAAGTCCAACTATCTAAACCAAAGTGTTGGTTTCCCGATGCATTTCCATAACACAAATTTGAGATAGAGATAGAGATTTATATTCTACACCTATTATTACTGCTAAGCTACCAAGAGGTAGTAAGCGACAAGCCCTGGGTTTGTCCAGAGGGATGCTAGGGTTCAAGTACTAATTAAAACACAACCTCGTGCGGGTTGTCAATCTGCACGAGTGAAAGAAGCACCTAGAAATGTAGACATGCAACTAGGGGGGTTGGCATTTTCAACTAACAACTACACATGCAATTGACAAACAAGTAAAGTATTTATAGTAGGAACTTGGGAATCATTTAGCAACATGGTAGTTCTAATGCTTTAATCCTTGATTCAATCACATATATACATACAAAAGACTTATCATTGTGTTCACAACACGTGGTGTGGCCGATGGCATACACTTCCCATCCCTGTCACGGTGGGTGAACTTGCAACCCTTTATCAGCACCGCCATAGTAATTAGCAGAGTACAATGAGGTCCGGCCATCATTGTAGGTCGACTTCTCCCCCATGCTATTGCATCCAGGGCTTCCACCACGAATGCAACTACTCATCCTGGGTCCTATATACATTAGGTCTGAGGATCACATGCACCTTATCTGTGATACTAGGGTTTCAACACAACACCTAGCTTGCTACTATTAGCTATCTCTACCCGCAACCTCTCGGACAACATTTACAAAGTCTGTTAAGACTGGTGCGATGACAAATAGGTCAGAGCATTCTCGAATCCCCCATGCACATACCCACATGGACGCATTCTCCCTTACCCATTCTAACATCCAGGTTTTTCTTCCCCATGGGGCATCAATAATTGCACCATACATGAATATAGCCCAAAGTGTGTGCTTATATGTGGTGTACTACTCATAGATTTATAACATTCAAGAACAATCACAATAATATGATAAACACAAAGATAGGGTGAATCTCATAAAGCAAATAGAACATACCAAGTGGAAAAATGAATCCCAGACTCAAAATATACTCTATAAAGGTTGGATCCATGTAAAATATTAGGTTAGATGCCATAGATCTAGAAAATAAGATTAAAAGGAAAAGAGATAAGAAAAAGAAGAAGGAAGAGAAGAAGAACTCTCATATTCCTTCTCTCTAAACTAGAGAGAGAATCTACTCTACATTATGCCTAGGTTCCTAGTCTACTTCCTACTAGTTTAGTAGAAGACTAAGACTCTTATATATAGTAGTAGGAGATTGAGCCTAATTAAATAGGCCTAAAATAGGTCAAAAGTAGCAAAATCCTAGGTCAGCCACCGAGGTTCACGGGCCGGCACGAATGTCACGGTTTGTGAAGCATGCAAGGTCGAGGCATTGGATCTGGTGCGGACCGTGAAGCATTCATAGCTGCGATCAACAACAAAGAGCACATGCGCAAAACAAGTAATAAAAATTCTAAATATTGTTTATGTTCTGAATGAGATTAATATTTAAAGTAGCATGATCAAATATCTTACCTATTTTGGTACTTCCTTTGACATTTCCATGATACTGAATAAGTTTCCATGATTATTAGTAATGTTCCCTTTTTAATTGCTAACATTCTTCAACACTCATATACTTATCTCTCCTTAATTGCTAGAAACCACATGTGAGAGATAGAATACCATGGCATCTACGGATGACAAGGAAATTCTACAGTTTGGTATAAAAGAGTGAGGAAAACATAGAAGCAATAAGAATATTGGAAGAAACTTTTGATAGCCAGACAACCACCATCAACGCCCTAACCTCACACGTCAAAGACACTGAAGTTTCAGAAACCAACACAACAACACAAACAAAAAGCATACTTGCACCAGCTATCCTTAATCCAGAATACAAAAAGACAAAGGGAAGGAGAAAAAAGAGCAAAATCAGCACTTGAAAGGAAGAGTCCAAGTGCCAATGAATTTGGATCCAAGACACCAAATGCACGCCTGTTCTAATCTGTTTTAGATTTTTAATATACTACTGCATTTAACTACTATGATTTTGTCTATTCACTTAAAATTATTATAACCTCATTTTTATTATGAAAGAACCTCATTTATTGTTTAGGAACATCAATAACATTTGGCATAACAATTTTTGGATGAAGCATAGTTTGAAATATGATAAACCATTTTAATACTTCTACTGATGTTTGAATTCTACAAGTTGATGTTATAGTTTTCATAATTAATGTTTCATACTTGATGTTATGTTTATGTAGTACTTGTATTTAAATTCATTTTTAAAACAAGTTCATTTCCAAAAAAAAAACTACACATCAAGATCAGCCAAAGATTATGCTATTCCAAGACCACTTACTCCAATAGCTCCTTCTCCAGATTTTCCGCCTTTGACATATTCCACTATAGCTCAAACTCCACATTCCAGATTAAATTCTAAATCAGATTCCATTCCTTCTCCTTTAACTTCAAATTTCACACTTCTACCCAAAACACATACTCCATTGCCTAGAACTACATCAATTCCATCAGGTTCCAAAACTCAAACATATTTTGATAATCCCAATCCCGAACATATTGTAGTTACTCATTTTGAATCCGAACCAGATATTCCACAACTCAAAGTTTTTGTTTCCAATCTATTTCTGCCTTCCTCTCCTTGGTTGGCCGATGACATCCATAAGTCTCAACAATATTATGAGCTTATTTTGGTAGATACCCAGTTAATTGACATTCAACATATCCCGAACAAAAATGACCCTAGTAGAATAGATTATTCCAAAATTTATATCAAACAAATTCTTAGCCCTCATCAATTCTCCAACATTCATTCCCTTACTACTTTTTCAGTTAATTATTTCCCCACTGGATTTAATTATGCTGATTACATGACAGCCTGGTATAGAACTTTCTTTAACAGGTCATTTGATCATTCATGGTTTATAAATTTTCACCAACAATTCAATAATCATATTCCAGTTTGGTTTATTGATTGGTGGTACAAATTTGGGCCACCAACGGATATATATCCTCAACCCATATTAGAAGGATTTCAAACATTTCAAACCCTCAGCCATAAAACACTTAGCAAGATCAAACCTTTTGAAAAATACATCTTATTCCATGCCATTTTTCGAGTTCCTTGGATTTTTGCTTGGAGCTTCCAAATCAAACCAGTTCATTCTAATAGACCCTTCTCTTTAGTCAGACAGTATAAAATCAAATGGTGGGGTAGTTATAATCCATATTTTTGCTCTCCTAAAGCAGTGGCTCATTATTTCCAAACATGAGAAAAAATTAAAATTCCATTCAAACAGGGTAGTACTTCCAATATTCCAGTAGTTATTAAACCAACACCTTCTTTTTCTCCAGTACCCATTCAGCAAATACCTTGTCCAACACCAATTCAGCAGATATTACAACCACAACACATTCCAGGATCTCCGATTCCAACAATTGAGCAAGATGAAGATCTTCAAAAAATTCTAGCATTTTACAAGCAACTGAAAAGTCAGGAACAAACATTAAAACTGAAGACAATCAAATGTATGATCCATTTCAAGACAGTCAAGATCCATTTAACCTCTGAGTGAGGTATGTAATGAGGCCATACACCAATCATGCAAGACAATTGAGGGCCCCAAACTCCATAATAATTATAATAGTGGATCCCAGCTTCCACTAAATCCAATCCGCCAGACAAAAGATAGTGGAGGGACCCACACTCCACTCCGGCACCAAACAACAGGAAGTGGTGAATCCCAGCTTCCACCACATTCAACTCAATAATTCAAGGAAGCAGCAGTGGTGGACCCCAGTTTCCACTACATTAAAAAGAACGGCCAAGATGTAATCCGGATTCCAAATGTAATTCATTTTGATGTAATAGATTAAAATTCCACTCCTATAAATTAGGGAGTTTCATTCCAGTTTGAGGCACGCTAATTCCAGCCCCTCTTGTAAATCTTACAATCTCTCCACTCTGAGCTCAACGTTCACACTTGAGTTCTCAGCCTTGTAAACCTTGTAAGCCTTGTTTTTTAACTATCATTCAATAGCAAGAAGTTTATTCATTATACTGTTTTGTTTTAATATTATATTGTTTTCTGCTCAATTAGTTTTGGACTGTTTATGGTATCAAATATATATATATATACACAAACACTACACTTTGGTAAATTGCACAAGATACCCTCCTATTTCACGAAATATTTTAAAAAGAACCCCACCCTAATTTAAACTACCATTAATTGCATAAAAGACACTACCTAAACTTTAGGCTGGCTAAAGTAAGACTTTGTAATTTATTTATCCATGAATGAATTTATATTCATTTAGATGGTATTTTTACATTCTTTAAGATTAATTATTTTTACATTTTTAAGGCCCGTCAAATTCAGAGAAATTTGGAAGCCGCTGAAGACTATGAAAGTTACTATAAAGCATATTAACATAGAAGCAAATGCTGGACCTCATGAAAGCTTTTGATAGGGTAAATTGGAACTTTTAAAAAAACATACTTTGTAGATTTGGTTTTACTGGTAATTTCTTGATTGCAGTGATGAACAATCTCTCCCAGGCACATTTCTCTGTGCTCATAAATGGTAATCCGGTTGGTTTTTTTTAAAGCTACATGAGGCATCAAACAATGTGATTCCTTATCTCCCTTTCTTTTTAACATTTTTTCAGAAGCTTTCTCTAGGAGTCTCTCTTTCATTTTTTCTGAAAAACAGTCTTACAAGCTATCAGTTGCCTTCTGTCATCACACCAGCCTCCCATTTAATGTATGCTGATGACACCATCATTTTTATGCAGGCCTCAAAACCTAACCTAATTAAGATCAAAGTTTTTCTAGAAATTTTTTAATCTACCTTTGGCCAGAAATTTAACTTTGAAAAATATGATTTTTATATTAGCAAACGAGCTACACCTGCTAGGATAAATCAGGTTAGGACGATCTTAAAAATGAAAAAAGGGTCTTTTCCATTTAAATACCTTGGTTGCCCAATTTTTAAAGGTAGAACACTTAACATATACTTCCAACCTCTATTGGAACTCTTAGACAAAAAACTGATGAATTGGAAAAATAAGTGGTTCAGTTCAGGAGGTAAACTGATTCTCATTCAATCTTGCCTATACTCCTTACCACAACATATATGGGCTGTCCTTAAGCCACCTATTCATATAGTCAAGACATTAGAGAGAAAGATGTCCAGATTTTTTTGGGGAGAAACTGAAGGAAAAAAGAATAAGGTTTGGAAAAAATGGTCTGACATAGCTATCCATAGGTCCCATAATGGTTTAGGTTTCAGATCGGTTCAGGCAATAGTTGATTCTAGTTCACTAAAACTATGGTGGGAAAGCCAAATGGGTACTACTATGTGGGCTAATATTATTTGGTCTTTGCCTCAAACTTACACAAAATCCCAGACTTGGAAGAGAATTTGCTCTGTAAATTCTTTTTTTGAAAATAACACTATGGTTATTCATGGGCGAGGTAACTGTAATGTCTGGACTGCTAACTGGTGCCCGAATGGACCACTTTCTAATTATGTCCCTCCATCTATCCTTTCTCTTCTCTCCTCTTGCTCGGTTGCTCATTTCATCTGTAACAAAGACTCTATCGTGCCTCAGATTTCACCTTTTTTAGAACATGATACTCTCACTTTCTTGCAGTTGGCAGATATTAATGAAGACAGAGAGGATAGACTTATTTGGAAACCAGAGGTGACGGGAGCTTTTACTTTTAGATCAGCCTACAAGGCTCTCACTTTCTCAACATGTACTTTTCCTGCTACTAATATTATATGGAATCCCAGGCTGCAGAAAAAGATCTCTATTTTCACCTGGAAATTGCTACACTTTTTCTTTCCTTTTGATGATGTCTTAATGAAATGTGGTTTTAGCATAGTTTCAAAATGCCCTGCATGTAACCATTCTGATTCTCTCCAACACTTTTTCATCTCATGTCCCCTGGCTCGATCAATATGGAATGATATGGCTACTTTCTTGGGTTTTAACCTCCATAGTCTAGATTCTCTAACTGGTAGATTCTTTGCATATTGGAATTGTCATGATCTTCCCAGAATGCACCAACTGATTTGTAGAATGCTTCCCTCTCTGATTTGCTGGTCCCTATGGAAAGCCAGAAATGATTTCTATTTTGATAGCAAAAATTTCTCTCCAGTGCATATATGCAACGAAGTACGGGACCTTATCTTCCTATCCCTCTCTGCCAAGCCTTGTCTCTCTAACTCACACCATACTATGAGCCTTAACATCTCTTTACTAATCCCTTCCCTTAGACCTCCACCAAAACCTTCCATCTCTATTGTCTACTGGGAAAGGCCGGAACCAAATAGCATAAAAATCAATGTAGATGCCTCCTGGTCTTCTACTAACTCCACTCTTGGCCTTATTGCCAGAAACTGTAATGGTATACCGTGCCTCATAAAATCCACTAACACTTCAGCTAAATCACCACTTGAAGCAGAAATCAAGGCTATTTTATTTGCCTGTCAGGCTTTTCCATCTTTGGACAGTACTTTCATCATTGAATCTGACTCTTTGCTTGCAGTGAAAATGATCAAGAATCCATATTCTGCCCATTGGTTACTATATCATTTAGCTTTTAAGGTGCACTCCCTATTGAAAGATGTCAATCTTAAACATGTTTTTAGGGAATGTAACTCTGTTGCAGATGCAATTGCAAAGGATCATCCTGCCCACATTAGGGATCTCTCTCTGAACCATTCTAACATTTCTATACACATCAGAGGACTTATCAATCTAGATAGGGATCATACACCCTACGTTAGAACACATAGGCATGCCACAAAGAACGACTGATACTGCTAATTTTTTCGTTGGTTTTTACAGGTACCTGTGCACTTTCTCCCTCTCCAGTAATCCAACACTACATCCCAGTCCTCTCGGCTGCTCTTCACCTCAGGAACTGAAGCTGCTTTAATACTCCACTACTGCTCTTTTGCTGCTTACGATCTCCTACAGTGAACCTTTTGCTAGGTTCCAATTTCTTGATATGCCTGAATGAAGTTGCCTGGCCAAAGTAAATAATTAATACATGGGGTGGAGATTCTTTTCTTTGAAATCGCAACTACCATTCTTACTCTTTTTCCTATCTCTAGTTCTAAATGACTCTCTAATATCACTAGATGCTAGGTATTCTTTTGGAGGCAACTATGTTGCCTAAGTGGACAGTCTGTACAAATTTCTACTTCCTTGTATTTGCTTTCACAAAGGTGTGGGGACCCTTATATATAATCTCCCATCCTAGGGTGTTTTTATTTTAAAAAAACATAGAAGCAAATGTTGTTGCATACTTGAAGGCAAAATCGACTAGTTTTAAAAAGGTAAATTCATTATTCTCTTTTGCAAGCCTCCCAAAATCTATTCAAGGAATGCTAAAACTGGGTGAAAAATCCACTCCTTATATTATTAGATCAGGTTAATTGTTTAGTTGATGAGTTTGATACGCTGATGTACCATTCCAACTGCTTTTTTGGCTATTTTGTGTATTATTGGACATTGTCTTATTCCAAGTAATTTGTTTTATTAGGAATACGGGTGCTAAATGGGCGGACGGGTCGAATACGGGTCGTGTAATACTGGTACTAAAAAATGGTATAACTCATTTTACCCATTTTATGATGGGTCAAAAATGGATCGAAATCAAACGAGTTGGATCAAAACTCATTCAACCAGCGGGTGAAAATACTCAATTTAGGGATTAAAAGTAGATAAACTTGCGGATTTCATCCCATATGGGTCGATATATAAACCCGTTCAGATGGGTTCCTTCCGAATTAAAACTACGCAGTAATCAGTTTCCAAATGAAACTATGCATGCAAAGAACTGGATTTATGTTCAATCTCCATGCAATTTCTTTCCTTTATGTGATTGCCTTTGCCGTAAAATTATGAGTTAAGTGCTCGTATAATCCTATGTTTTGATGGTTTGTAATAATATAACTTTGTGAAGTTGGAAAGTATTATTGTAACCTTGTGTTTTGCTAGAATGTGCTAATATAACCTCGGAGGCCTGAATTTGGTCGAAAATACATGAAATGACTATTATACCCCTGTTTAAAAAATAAAAATCAAAAAATGTAAAAGGACAATTATGCCCTCAATTTTCTTCTCCTTCCCTAGTTCCATTTTCTTCTCCTTCTCCTCCTCGTTCCCCAATTCCATTTTCTTCTTCTCTTTTCTTCTCCATCCTTGATTCCTTTGGCGAGGCTTGAGCCTGGCTCAAATCTTTTCGCGGTGGGGCTTGGATTGGGCTAGCCGTCAGTGCTCGTTGTCCGGTGAGGACGAGTGTTGTACAACGGCGGGTTTAATTTGTGGTTGGGGAAGAGCTGTGGGGCTAGGGATTTCGTCGATTGGTGGTGGTGGTGGTAGAGTGGCGGTGGTGGTGGTGGTGGTGGTGGTGGAGGAGGAGTGGCGGTGGTGGTGGTGGAGCGGCGGTGGTGGTGGCTGCTCGGTGGTGATGGCGGCAGCAATGGTGATGGTGGTGGTGATGAAGAGGAAGAAGAACCCTAGGGTATTTTAGTCTATCTCTTTGTAATTTGAATGCTAGGGGTAGTTTAGTCTTTTTAATTTTGGCCAATGTCGGAATAGTGCCAAAATGTTATATCGGCACTTCTGATGCCAAACACAGAGCTACAATAGCACTTTTCAACTTCACAAGATCATATTAGTACAAACCTCCAAAACATAGGGTCATATCAGTATTTTGCCCTAAAATTATTGAATATATACATCAATCATCACTCATGCTTTCTATGGATAGTTTTGTTCTGCTGCAGCCTAAAATAATTACCGTTTTTGAGCTTCAGTACTCTAAATTTTTTTTACTTGTTATGTCTGGCTGCTCAACATCTTCAACCACCATCACACTCAATGCATCAAAGATTGCCATGAACATCCAACAATCTCCTTACTTTTGCTTATATTAGGAACCACAATCAACGTGATCATGAAGTGCTCAGTAATTTTGTTTTTTTTTCTAATCCAAACAACAGATTGAACAGTCTTATGCATAAAGATTGGAACTCATTTGAGAGGAAAACACTGTGTAAGCGGAGCTGAAAGACACGGAAATTCCAAGATTGAACTACTGTGTGATTGATTCTGTGTACTGGAAGCAGAGCTGAAATGTGATAAAAGAATGGAAAACGGCACTTTCATTTTTGGGCACTTTCATTTTTGGGCAATTTGCTTCATGGCTTTTATGGAGGCGATAGTTTCCATCCCCATTAAAACGACGTCGTACAGGCAGGACATGGTGCTGGACAACGGCAGCTAGCTGTCCTGGATTCAGTGCCATAAGAAAAAAAGCTCCGCCACTGCTGCCGGCGAAGACATGGTGATGATCGAAGACATGGCGCTAGAATTTCAACTCGATCGGAGACATGATGAGATTGTGATGGAGAGGATCTGCAGTGGCGGAACCAGAAAAATATTTTAGGGAAGGCTGATAAATATTATTTAAATTTAAATTTTAAAAACTCAACTCAAAAATAATGAAAAATACTACGTAATATAATAAATTGAGTACGATACAATAACGTTTTTAGAAATTCACTAAACTACTAAAATAACTACTTTATAATACTCAAATTATTAGAAGAAGGACTAGGAACAAGTAGGGGCAACAAATATCTACGAACTCCATGGCTTGACAACGTTGCATAATCGGTTCATTCTCAATCTTAACAAAAATATCTTTTTCAATATACAACCTCATAACATCATTCAACCATTCATCTCCCATTCTATTACGAAGATTGGTCTTGATATTCTTCATGGCAGAAAAAACCTGCTCAACTGAAGCAGTTGCAACTGGTAGAACTAATGCTAGCTCAATAAGACGATATACCAATGGATAGAGTACACTGCTATGTGATCGAACCATATGTTGAGAAAGACTTCCAAGATCATTGATGACTGAATAGGCATCATCATCTCTCACATCATGAATGAAAAAATCAAGTTGTGCTCAAGTTCTAAACGATCAACCAGGGAGAAGTTATCCGGATAGAGTTCAGCAAGGCGAAGCAACTTACCAACATCAAACATGAAAAATCTTTCTCTCGGATCAAGGCATGCAATACAAGTGAGTAATTCCGAGCTTGCTTCGCAAAATCGATGATTCATTTCAATAATCATCCTGTCAACGATCTAGTATTGAAATAATAAAAATTATAACAATAAGATAAAAAAATACATATAAAATGATATAAACAAAATAAATAAAACTATGTAAATATTAAAGCAGTACCGGAAGAAAAATATCAACACGGTAGAAATCATGATTGGTCAACGTTTCTCTACGTCGTCTAAAACGGCGACGAATTTTTTGTTGTGCTTCCATCACGTCTAATGTGATCTCATGCTTCACACAAAATATGTTGACTCCACCCAATAATTTATCAAAACCACCATTTCTAAATTCTTGCAATTCAGTCTTCATTCTTTTCATCATTCGCACAGCCATTGAAATATTTTGATCTCTTTGTTGCAAGGCAATGGACAATTGACTTGTAGCTCCCAACAAATGCTTCATAAAAAACATACAAAATACAAATTCATAGCTCTCCATTCTATCAATCAAACCCTTTGCTGTAGAGATATTTTCATCTAAATTGCTATGCTCACAGATATTAAGAAGCACTTGAATAATAGAAGACCACATAGCCTCAAAACGAAGAATAGTACTGTAATGTGATCCCCAACGTGTATCACCGGGCCGTCTCAAACTCATTTCCTGATTTTTGCCTCTTTCACTAACATTTTCCCCACTCTCCAATTCCTCTACAAGTCTAGCATGTTCTAATTGCACAAGCATCTCTTTTCTAACACATGAACCTCCAACTAGATTCACAGTTTTAACAAAATACCCAAAAAATTCACCCATGGATAGAGTACTATATGCAACAGAAACAACAACCAATTGAAGTTGGTGAGAGAAGCAATGAATATACCTTGCAGAAGAGTTTTCTTTCAATATCAAAGCTTGCAATCCATTAAACTCCCCTTGCATATTTGAAGCCCCATCATATCCTTGACCTCTCAACTTTGACAAGGACAATTTCTTATCTACAAACAGTTGCTTAAGAGTCTCCATCAAAGTAATAGCTTTAGTATTGGAAACATGCACAAGAGCTAGAAAACGCTCAAGAATACATCCTTGTTTGTTGACATATTTCAAAACAACCCCCATTTGCTCTTTTATTAATGCATCTCTAGCCTCATCAACAAGAACAGAAAATACACTATCTCCAATGTCATTAACAATAGCATCATTTACCTCGCCAGCACAAGCACTTGAGAGCTATTTTTGAACTCTGGTGGATGTCAACTTGCAATTTCCGGGAGCATTTCCATTCATTACCTTAGCAACATCTTCGCTTCGCTTGCAATACCAGCCAACCAATTCAAGATGATTACCCTTGTTGATGGAATCCCAACCTTCATCATGACCACGAAAAGCCAAACCTTGATTTAACAAGTATCTTGTCGCATCCAAAACTGCATTCAAACGTGTGCGATATGCCTTTTTGCTTCTGTAAAATGACCATCGAAACAATGTGAGATACTTTGCTTTTGAAGGCTAAAATTTCTCAATTTGATTGCTGCACCATGATGAATTCCATCCACATTCCAAGCATGATTCCTAAATACTTTAAGGGCATTCTTCCAATTCATCACCCCATCCATAGTATATGCCATCCCCTTTGCTAAAATCTTAAAAAGATAGCAAGGAAAACAAAAGGCTGCATCCTTTGAAACACTATACTCCAACCAATTAAATTCATCAAACCAACCCTTTTGAAAACTTCTAAATTCATCATTGAACATTGTCTTGGGAAAAGTATGATTCTTAGGTTGACGAGGACCTCTTAATATATATTTTCGTAGCACTTCATCTCTAATAGAAACATCAATCTCTTCAATAGGTTTACGTAGCCCGGGATCACTTATAACATCATTCTGATTGAATTCTACCCTCTTCATTGTGCCTTTGTTCATTAGGTTCATTCGATCTCTTTAAAGATGGAGATCTGCTACTTCAAATTAAAATTTTATCCATAACCTATTAAATATCAAATAGGGAAAATATGTAAATTGATTTATTCTTATAAAATCTAAAAGAGTTACGAAACAATAACAAATTGAGATAACAGATAATTTATAAAATCATATTCATCTAAATTTAATTTAACAAATATCTCAAATTGATAATTCCATAAATTGATTACAATTTCATTTTCACATACAAAATAAATCAAACAATTATAATTTATTATTCATACATATGCAATTCAACTGAATTTCAACAATTATACAACCATATAACTTCAATTCGACATCCAATCTAAAAATCATGTTCACATAAATTTAAGTTTTGAAGGAAAAAAATAAAAAAGAGAATAAACCCTTAAATTAAATTACCTTAGCATAAAGAGAAGTAGAGAACCAGTGGTTCAGTGGAGAGTGGAGGGTTGGACGGTCGTGGGCCGTGGCATCGGGGTCAACTACGGCGGCGAGACGGCGGTAGTGTCCGGCATCAAGAGGCGGAGGCCTAGCGGGAGGGAGCTGAGCTCCTGAGTTTGGCCACTGGCCACTTCCTCCCGTAATTGGATTTGGGTGAAATGAAATTGGATTGGGGAATTGGCCCAATCCAATACATCTTAACCCCTTTTTTTGCCTTATGACAAATGAAACAACGTCGTTTCACTAACGTGAAAATGACGTCGATTCTCTGAGCTTCTAGCCATCATCGTCAAAAGACACGCAAGCAGAGGTGGAAGATGCGCATCTTTCCGGAAATCAATTCCTTCCATCACTACTACCTACGGCAGCAATTTAAGTAGGGTTGGAGCCCTACCTCGTGTACCACTGGTTCCGCCCCTGAGGATCTGGATGTTGTGGACGGCGTGCATTACGGGAGTAATCTGATTGATTCAATTATCTTTTGAAAATTGGGAAAAAATGAGTCAAAGGTGATAAATATACTGGTAAACTGTGAATTTCATGTGCGGGTTTGACCATTTTATCGACAAACAGTCAACCCGTGAACCTAACTCATTCAACCCATATTTTTTAATTACTCATTTCGCCCATTTCTCATATGACCCGTTACTAGGGGTGTTCAAATGCAGGTATCCACACTTTCAGATATTTGCACATTCGGGTAACCGCACATGCAGGCAGTGGCGGAACCAAGATTATATGTTGGGAGGGGCGAAAAAGAGGCAAAAAATTTTTTACTCTATGGTTAGGGTTCATCAAACCAAACCTTATAAGTCCCAACTCCTCATCCTACGGCACTGTGGACATGTCCAAACTAAATATTCCAGCAAATAAAACAAATACCAAGAGATACTAAAGGGAACAAATAACCAGAGAATCCCAAGAAAAGAGACGTTTCAAGCACTATGCAGAAAACAAAAAGTTACCCTTTTTCGAAAATTAGCTAATAAGCCATAAAAAGATGTCAAAAACTTTGCTGAAACAAAGAATGGAAGAGAAAATTTCCATGTCAACCCGCAAAAGAAAGGAAGGAACATACCCTTACGGCAGGCGGCGGACGGCGGCAAGCAGCGTGGCAGGCGGCGGAAGGCGGTTGCCGGTGGTGGATCTGTGCATTTTTTAGCTAGAGCTTGGAGCCTTGGAGGAAGACAAGTCTCAAGAATATATTAGGTTTGCTGATTTGGGCTTGGATGGATTTATGTTAGTTGTTTAAATTTTATTTGGGCCAATTGGGTTTCAGCCCAATTGGCCTTAATTTTTTTCCTTCAGCTAAACAAAACGACGTCGTTTCACTTAGGCCAAAACGACGTTGTTTTGTTTAGTTAGAAAAGAAAAAAACAAAAATGGTCATCTTCTTCATTCAGCGGCTCAGTCCTGCGCAACGGCAAACATCTGGCCGCCGATAGCTCAAAGGGGGCGGAATCCGGTGGTTCTAGGCCTAAATTCTGGGCCTTCGATCCTAGGGGTGGCGCTAGCACCCCCTCGCCCCCCTAGTTCCGCCGGTGCATGCAGGTAGTTGAAAATATGGCCCGGCCCGGAAGAACATGGTACCGGATTGTTCGGGCCGGGTAACAGGGTACCCGCTAACCCATTTAAAATTGATGTTTTTGAGATAGTTATCATTTTTTTTATGTAACATAAATTTGTATTAGTGCAAGAAAAATGTCTCTACACTGATGGTACTCCCTCCGTCCCAATTTAAATTACAGCCTAATCATTTCACACCGTTCGAGAAACATGTTTGATCATTAATATATTTCACTATGTGTAATAACGGCAAACAAAAAGTTACTTTCTAGAAACTACTTGTTACGAAGAATTCAACAATATCGCATATGATAATATTATGTCTCATATATCTATTCAAATATGCGGTCAAACTTTGATAGAGAATAGTGCTATAAAGTAAGTGGGTAATTTAAGATGGGACAGAGGGAGTAATGTTGTTTAACAGTTGAATTCTCGTGACATTTTTTTGTACAAATAATTATCACCTTTTATCATTACAAAATTCACCATATAATGACATCTAAGAGTAACAAGTCTACAATCATCATCATCATTCTCTAGTTTGGATGAACATAACCAAATATGCTGAAATGACAAGAATAAGATCATTGTGTTAATAAATTTTAATTTAGTAGATAGCTTATGAAAGTTTGATAAGAAATTTACGATGGAAAAATAAAATATATATTTTATCAACTTGGCCTACTGACTATTGCTAGAATAGGGTTGTGACCGGGGTTATAATTAAAAATTCGAGGCTGAAAGGAAACAGCTAGAACTTAAAAGGAACGGTTGAAAATCCAGAGTTGAAAGAGAATACTTGAAAATTTAACACTTGAATATATTGTAAATCCGCATTATTTAACAATTAATATTACATAGATATGCACCATTAAGAATTGAGAGTAAATGTGTAAAACAATATTGTTTAAAATTAAAAGTAATTTAATATAATTTAATATTACCGCGTATCCCGGGTACTCGAAATTGCATTTTTGCTGGTCCTGGCCCGTTAAAATATAAAATTTCCGAGTCTGGTACCCGGCCCTGAAAAATGAAAAAGTATCTGATTATTTTATACCATGCCGGTGGATGGACGGGCCGGGTATTTTTAACACCCCTACCCATTACTCATTTGACCCATACCCACTTGTGTTTAAAAATATACAACCCACTTGACCCGCGGGTTGCAGGTCAATATTGTCAACCCTAATTAGGAAGCAGTGATTCTTTTTAGTACTAGAATTCAGGTTTTCTGTATGCTTAGGTGAATCACTAATTCCAAAAATACTTTAAGATAAGGTATTAAACACCCCTCCCCCCTCATTTTATATTTAAATTTTTATTATTAATAAATCGGTAGGAGTCTGTCAAACTCCCCACCATAATCGGTGGTGTTCTTTAAAAACAAATATATTACAGACTAAGGCTGTGTTTTATAAATCTTATCTGCATTTTAGTTCAATTTAATTCAACTCAAAATAGTTTAGTTCAGTCAAGTTCAGCATAAATTTAATTTGGTATTTAGTCATATATTACTATTTTCCAACACACATATTTTTATTTTAGTTTAGTTCAAATCAAATCAAATCAGATTAATTCAAATAAGATCCAGAGAACTGGGTCTTAGTCATGCACCATGTATAAGATTCTATATATGGAATACTAGAGGAATGCCAAGAAAAAAATTCTCTCTCTAGCTCTGGGGCGAAAAAAGAAGAAAAAAGGCGCAGCCTTTCTTCCATCCTTTGGAGGCCGATTTCTTCAAATTTCTTTAACTTTCCACCGATGAATTATGGTTTAACGGATTCTACTCTTGATTCCGCACAAAATCATATGCAATTTGTGGCGAGTTTTTTTATCTTAATCGGCCTCAGAGTAGGGTTTGAATAGGCAAAGGAGAGTTCTTGGCGGATCTTGTTCGTGATTTTGGTGTTAATCTTGGATACAGATTCGAATCGGGAGTTGGGTAGGAGATCGGATCGGTTTCCTGCTTGGAGTCCTTGTCCGAGTTGGAGATTTGGTTGAAAAATCCAATCTTTTTTGGGTTTTGGTTTGGACTTGGTTGCGCAAAGGTATATAAAGGGTTTGATTAAAATTTTCAGCACACTTTTTAATCAAATTCCTTCCATCTTCATCGGATTTAGCACAAGGTTTTGGAGATTTTGATCGGATCACAATTCGGACGCAAGGTTTTTGATCGGTTTGCTTGGAGATCACGGTTCCACGGTTTCCAGGTTTTTTCGATTCAACTACTTGTGGTTTGCTTGTTTTTTGATTTGGAGCATGATGTTATGTGTTTTTGAATCCGATTTGGTGTTTGGAGGACTACAGTTTTGATTTCAAATTTGTTGTTAATTCTGATTGATCTTAGGGTTAGTTCGGTTTTGATTACAAGATTTGCGATTTGTTCTTGCTTATTTGTTGAATTCGGTTTTGGTGATTTTGTGTTTATTGTATAGTTCGATCGGTTTGGGTTAATTCCGATCGAATTTTGTGTATTGTTGGTGTGTTTCCGATCGGTTTGGGCTAATTCCGATCGGATTAGTGTATATTTGCTTGGTGTGCTCTCGGTTGTTTGGTGAATTCGATCTGTCTATCGGATTTCATCCATGGCCTCTACGGGTGCTAAGAATAATAACAATCCTCGGAAGCAAGACATGGCTGAGGGTGATGGCAATAAGAGGCAGAATCATCAAGTGCATCCAAGAGATTGGAATGATCCGAAGCTTGAAAGAAGAAGGAGACGGGATGATCCTGATATTCTCATGAATAAATCGACTATTGAAGTTGTTGCAAACAATGGAGATAGTGTCGATTTTGTGCTCACGGATGAAGAGATATATAAGGATCTCCATAAACCTTTTTTCGGATTCTTGGGTGTGTTTCCGGGCTTCTTCCTGGGAATGTATGCAATTCGAACTCTGCTGGTGGCCAAGTGGAAGGTGCAGTGTAATGTTCAGAGCAAGCAGAATGGTTATGTCATGTTCAGGTTTAATAGTGCAGAAGATAGAGATATGGTGATGAATGGTCCTGATCATTATCTCCATGGAAAGAAGTTGTTCATGATGTTAATTGACGAATCTGGGCAATACGATTGATAGGATAATTATATGTTGTTCTTTCATTGGGGAATTTAATTAAAGTGTTGATGTTTGAAGTGTATAATGGAGGTTTTATGGCCAAATTATGCAGTTAACATGGAGAAGAAACAGAGGACGGAAGAAGCATAATTTAGCATCAAGATTGAAGTGCAAAGGTGCAAGATTGAAGAGAAGAAGTTAGCAAGCAAAATGGAAGCAAGAAGTTGGGCTAAATTCATATGCTTAAGCCCACTAGTTAGTTTGTAATAAATACTCTTCCTAGTCCAAGATGGATTAGTAAGATATTTTGGTTGGTAGATTTTATATTATTTTACTCATTTTGAGCTCTATATAAATACCAAGAGCCAAAGTGATGAAAAAAACTTTTTGGGGAACAACTTGTGTAGATATTTTCGGATTCTTCTTCTTCTTGGAAGCTTGGCCGAGAGCCCTAGCTTTGGGACTCTTAAGTAGGTTTGATTTTTTCTTGTCTTTTCTTCTTGGTAAATTCCTTTACTTCTCTTAGTTAATGAAATCATTTCTTTATCTTGTTTTCTTTGTTCATAATATGAGTAGCTAAATTTCTTAGTTGGCTTGGATTGATTCAAGGTTGATTCATAAAGTTGTGAGGGTTGATATGCTTAAAAGTGTTCTTGCAAGTCCCTTGTTGATTATGGTATAAACTTAGGCTTTGTGGGTTGAGTTTGATCACCTCAATTCATGCTAAGCTAGAGCTAATTAAAGTAGCACTTTCTTGTGAAAAACAGATAACTGATACAGACTGTAATAGCAGGAAAATAATCAACCGGGTAGGTAGCTGTCTTTAGCAAATACTTGGATGTCTACCTAAATTAGGTCCTCTTTGTATTAATTTAACAATCTAGTAAGTTTAGCAAATACTTGCTTGCTAGTGGGTAATAAGAGAGGATTTTAGGAGTTCAGCAAATACTTGCTCTTATATAACTAATTGATTTGCGGGGATAACTAATTTGTAGCCGAGGATCAACTGAAGAATCAACGAGTTAATCTAAGCCAACTTCCTTCTTCATTATCTAGATTCCTTTCAATTTATTTTAGTGCTTTCAGTATTTATGAGTTTATGTGTGTTTATGTCTTTGTGTTTTTAGTCTCTTTTGTTTAGTAGTTTTTAGTTAAACAAATCTCAAGTTTAGGCGTGGTTGCTAAACCAATTAAATCTTTAGGTCAATCAATAGAATCAAATTGTTCCCTGTGGATCGACCCTGCTTACCCTGTACTAGTTTCATTATTATTGGAGTATTGCAGGTTTTATTTGTGTGAGGTAAACGACGCTCGCCAAATTGGCGCCGTTGCCGGGGAACGGTTGTTGATTTCTGTTGTTTGTTCTACTGATATGTGTGTTAGTTTTTCAGTATATGACCAGGTCTGATAAGCAGGTATTGGAGTTTGATTCTGAAATAGAAAAGACAGCCAAGAAGAATCGGAAGGAAGCTAAGTTGGAAAAGTTGAAGGCTGCAGGGGAACCTCAGTTTGCCCAAATCGAGACCCTTCCAGAGGCAGAAACTGAAGTTAAAACCGATCCTTCTCTAATGGCGAATCCTAATCTTAATGCTGACAATCCCTATATGTGGGAACTTACTGGTCACAGTGAAGAAGACCCCCCTACTCCCATCCAAGTGGCACCAACAGGGAGTCCCATTGAGATTAAGTTAGGCCTTTTGAATGTTCTTCCGAAATTCCATGGAAGGAGCACCGAAGATCCATATAATTTTCTGAATGAGTTCATAAAAATTTGCAAGGTGCAAAAGAGGCCTGAGAATGTCACGGAGGAGCAATTCAAGCTAGTTGCATTTCCATTTAGTTTGACAGGGGCAGCAAACCAATGGCTTTCTAGCTTACCACCAAATTCCATTACTACATGGAATGGTCTCAAGAAGCAATTTCTGGAGTATTATTTTCCCTCCACAAGGACTGAAACGTTGAAGAGAGAGATTTCTAGTATCCATCAAGAGTTTGATGAGCCATTAAGTGCATTTTGGCTTAGGTTTCGAAGGTTGGTGGATAGTTGCCCTAATCATCGCTTTTCGGAGGGACAATTGTTGCAATATTTCTACCAAGGGCTGACTTCGGTGAACAAAGACCTTATGAATTCAGCAAGCAATGGGGGATTTTCCCATCTTCGAGTGAATGAAGCTAGGGAAATTGTCAAGAAATTGATTGATTCCAAGAAGGAATATGACAGAGGTGATGTGAGGATTTTAAAGAAAGTGGTGGATACAAGCTCTTCGGGTGAGGATAAATTCAATGAAAGGATGGATAAATTGGAGAAAATTCTTTCAAAAGTGGTTGATAAAGTTGCTACTCCAAATACAAGCTCTTCTTCTAGCCCTTATGATCGTCCATGTGATACGTGTGGAACATATAGCCATACCACTTTGCAATGTAATTTTGCATTGGAAGAGCCACTTGTTCAAGCGAATACTATGGGGAATTGGAATGAGAGGCAGCCTAGGAGAGATCCTTATTCAGCTACTTACAATCCTGGTTGGAGAGATCATCCAAATTTCAGATGGAGAGATCAAGGAAACCCACCTCAACAAGCCTATGTTCTACCGAATCAAAGAATTCCTCAAGCTTATCCTCAAAATCAGCCACCTCCTCAAGTGAAGTCAATGGATGAGAAGCTAGATTTGATGATGAATATGCTTCAAGATCAGAAAGAGAGTTCTAAGAAAGCCGAGGCTACATTGGACGAGCATACCCGTCAAATTTCTCAATTGACAAATTCTTTGAATGAGCTTCGAATGCAACAACCTGGACTTCCTTCTCAAGTACAAATGAATCCGAGGGAGACAGCAAAACAGATCACTCTCAGAAGTGGAAAAGCAGTTGAGTCACCACCAAAAAAATTTGCAAGCGAGACCAATAAGGATCATCCTCAGCAATCTGGAGCAAACCCTGATTTGCCCAAACAGAGGCTGGTGACAGAAGCTGAAAATCTGGTAGGGGGTAATTTTGAATTAACCAAGGAGGAAACTCCGAGGAAGGTTCTGAATGATCCTCCAGTGAAAATTCTTCCTCCCTTTCCTCGTAGATTAGCAAAGAAAAAAGAAGAAACCATTGATTTCTTGTCTATTTTTGGAAAAATGGATATTAACATTCCTTTGTTGCAGGCAATGAGACTACCACCAGTGAGCAAGTTTTTGAAGGATTTTGTGGCAAGGAAACCACAGAACTCAAGCAAGGTGATAATGAGTGAGTCGGTTTCGGCAGTGCTAAAAAGAGAATTACCTCAAAAATGTAAGGACCCGGGTATGTTTTCTTTACCATGTCATATAGGAGAGGTAAAAATTGAGTCTGCTATGTGTGATTTGGGAGCTTCAATTAATGTTATGCCCTTATCTGTTTATAAGAAATTGATTGGAGCTGAATTGGTAGATACTAGGGTTGTGATTCAATTAGCGGACCGATCTTGTGTATACCCCGAAGGTCTTTTAGAAAATGTTCTTGTCAAGGTCAATGAATTTGTGTATCCCGCTGATTTTTATGTGGTGAAAATGAATCATGATAATGGTGAGAATAATTCTGGAGTTTTGTTAGGTCGGCCTTTCTTAAGGACGGCAAATACTGTTATTAATGTGGGAGATGGAACAATTTGTCTTGATTACTATGGTGACAAATATATTTTCAGCATTGAAGATGCGATGAAAAAACCACTTGATGCTGAAAATATATATGCCATCGATGTAATTGACCCTTTAGTCCAAGATTTTCTTGAGGCTGAGTTCTTGCAGGAAAGAATGGAGATTCCATCATCTACAGGTGCTACAGAGCTGATGTTGCAAGGAAAGAGTGATAAGGAGATTTGTGAGCTGCTGTGTTCTTTATATTCTCAAGAAGAAGTTTTGAGCACTGGAACCACTCTCGATTTGCCCAAACAGAGCCTTGCCGACAGACCACTGCCTTCTGAAATTTCACCACCAGTTTTGGAGCTTAAGGCACTGCCACCAAACCTGAAATATGTGTACCTTGGGGAATCTGAAACCTTGCCAGTTATTGTGAGTACCAAGTTGGAGGAGTCTCAAGAAGAAAAATTGATTGCCTTGTTGACGAAGTACAAGAAAGCAATTGGTTGGACTTTGGCGGATATCACGGGAATTAGCCCTGACATTTGCACACATCATATTTTATTGGAGCGGGATGCAAAACCTGTTCGAGATCCTCAAAGGAAGCTCAATCCTAACATGAGGGAGGTAGTTCTCAAGGAAATCCTTAAACTTTTATCCTTGGGAATTATTTACCCTATTTCGGATAGCAATTGGGTTAGTCCGGTCCATGTGGTACCC
The DNA here is from genome assembly GCA_037428765.1 of Rubia yunnanensis. Classification (NCBI taxonomy): domain Eukaryota; kingdom Viridiplantae; phylum Streptophyta; class Magnoliopsida; order Gentianales; family Rubiaceae; genus Rubia; species Rubia yunnanensis. Next base: position 46,680,904 of record CM075067.1, on the reverse strand, counting down.
AAGAAGTCCGGTATTCAGGTGGTGCAGAATGAAAAGAATGAGTTGGTTCCTACTCGGCTAGTCACCGGATGGAGGATGTGTATCGATTATAGGAAGCTTAATGCGGCAACTCGGAAAGATCATTTTCCACTTCCTTTCATTGATCAAATGTTGGAGAGATTAGCGGGGAATAAATTCTTTTGTTTCTTGGATGGATATAGTGGATATTTCCAGATATGTGTGAACCCCGAGGATCAGGAAAAAACTACTTTTACATGTCCTTTTGGCACCTATGCTTATAGGAGAATGCCATTTGGATTGTGTAATGCTCCGGGCACTTTTCAAAGATGCATGATGAGTATTTTCTCGGATTTGATTGAATCAAGCATTGAGGTATTCATGGATGATTTTTCAGTGTATGGGAATTCTTTTGAGATGTGCTTGAGTAACTTGGAGCAAGTATTGATTCGATGTGTGAAAAGAAATCTAGTCTTGAACTATGAAAAATGTCATTTCATGGTGGATGAAGGCATAGTTTTGGGGCATGTAATTTCCGAAAAAGGAATTCAAGTTGACAAGGCTAAGGTGGAGACCATAGAACAATTACCTTATCCTACCAATGTCCGGGAGATTCGTGGATTCTTGGGGCATGCTGGATTTTATAGAAGGTTCATCAAGGATTTTGCCAAGATAGCGCAACCATTAACCAAACTTCTTCAAGATGATGTTCCTTTTGAAATGAATGAAGAGCGCAAGCTTTCCTTTGATGTGCTTAAAGAGAAACTCATCTCTGCCCCGATAATGCAACCACCAAATTGGGACATGCCCTTTGAATTGATGTGTGATGCAAGTGATTATGCGGTAGGGGCTGTTTTGGGACAAAAGCTAGGGAAGGAAAGCCATGTGATTTATTATGCTTCTAAGACTTTGAATCCGGCTCAATGCAATTACACCACTACTGAAAAGGAGCTGTTGGCAGTGGTGTTTGCTCTTGATAAATTCAGGTCTTATTTACTGGGATCAAAGATTATTGTCTACACCGATCATTCGGCGTTGAAGTATTTGTTTACAAAGAAGGAATCCAAGCCGAGGTTGATTAGGTGGATTTTGTTGTTACAAGAATTTGATTGGGAGATAAAAGACAAGAAGGGTGCTGAAAATCATGTTGCTGACCACCTGAGTCGGTTGGTAAAACCTGAGGATGCAATCCCCATTCAAGAATTTTTTCCCGAAGAACATTTATATGCTGCCACAGGCCTCGAATTGGCCAAACAGAGCCCTCTTACAGCAGCATTGCATGGGAAATCTGCTCATGATCCATGGTATGCAGATATTGTTAATTTTATCACCACTGGGGAAAGTCCAGAAACCTTCAGCACTGCCCAGAGAATGAAGCTCAAGAGTGAGTGTAAGCATTATATTTGGGATGAGCCATATCTGTGGAAAATCGGCTCGGACCAAATCATTAGGCGATGCGTTCCTGATGAAGAACAAGGTACAATTCTTTTGCATTGTCACTCTTTTGCTTGTGGAGGTCATTTTGGTCCTAAACGTACAGCTCGAAAGGTTCTTGATAGTGGATTTTATTGGCTGACTATTCATAAAGATGCTTACATGTTTTGTAAGAGTTGTGCTAGATGCCAAATGACAGGAAATATTTCTAAACGTGATGAAATGCCTCAAACTCCCATTATTGTTTGTGAGATATTTGATGTGTGGGGTATAGATTTCATGGGACCTTTTCCTAGTTCATATGGTAATCTTTACATATTACTTGCGGTTGATTATGTCTCAAAATGGGTGGAAGCGAAAGCCACCCGCACTGATGATTCTCAAGTTGTTTCAGGATTCTTGAAATCACATATTTTCAGCAGGTTTGGAGTGCCGCGAGCAATCATTAGTGACCAAGGAACTCATTTCAAAAACCGCACCATTGCAGCCCTTCTGAAGAAATATGGAGTGCATCATAGATTGGCTACTACTTATCATCCTCAGTCCAATGGCCAAGCGGAGGTGTCAAATAGAGAAATAAAGCAAGTTCTAGAAAGGACAGTGAATCCATCTCGGAAGGATTGGAGTAAAAGATTAGATGATGCTCTTTGGGCTTATCGAACCGCTTTCAAAACTCCTATTGGAATGTCCCCTTATAGGCTTGTTTTTGGGAAAATGTGCCATTTGCCAGTGGAGATTGAGCATAAGGCTTATTGGGCTGTGAAGGAGATGAATATGCAACCTCTCAAGTGTGAGGAGGAAAGGAAGTTTCAACTTCAAGAGTTGGAGGAACTCCGTTTGGAATCTTTTGATCAAGCTATGTGGTACAAAGAGCGCGCTAAAATGTGGCATGACAAGAATTTGAGGTCCAAGGAGTTCAAGATTGGCCAGAAAGTACTACTCTTTCAGTCTAGGCTTCGATTGATGCCCGGGAAACTAAAATCCAAATGGGCTGGTCCCTTTGAAGTGGTCTCTGTTTGGGCAAATGGAGCTGTTGAAATTAAAAGCATGCATACAGAGAAGTCTTTTCTGGTTAACGGTCATCGTCTCAAGCCATTTCACGATGCATCTCAAGTGGTAGTAGTGGAAGAAATTTCACTATGCCATACCTCCAGTACTTGACCGTATGACAAAGTCTAGCCACGGACTGTAAACGCGGGCGCTTATTGGGAGGCAACCCAATTTTTAATTTCATGTTCTTTCTTTTATTAGAATTTTAGTTTTTGGTAATTTACTTTTATGAAGTTAAACTTCTGTTTGGTTTTATTTTATGTGAAATATAATTAATACTAATTTTTGATGCTTTCCATTTTATTGTGCAGGGGTGTGCACAATTCTTCTTTAGGAAGAAAGGAAGAAAAGAAGATGAAGGATTAAGGCAATAGAACTCTCTTTGATGAAGTGCAGTCACTTCGGGCAGATGTGCAATTTTTGCACATGAAACTGGACGCTTTAGCTGCTCAAAATGGACATATTCAGTCTGCCTTAAGTCACCTCTGCACTGCTTGGGTTGCTAGCAATTCACAACAGCATCCACCACAAAACTTAAGTTCCCTAATTCCCTTCTCTATGTTTATGTTTGTTTTATTTTATTCCTAGTTGTTAGTTGGTTTTTTCCCTGTTCCGCTTGACTTGCTTGAGGACCAGCAAGATTTAAGTGTGAGGAGGGTGGTTTAGTGGTCTAGGTGTCTGTTACTTATTTGAATGTTTATGTGTGTTTTATGTGTGTTTGTTGGTCAACAATTCAGCATGATAGGAGTACTGGAATTGACTTTGAAATGGAATAACTGTGCATGTTGAGAGAATTTGAGTAGTAAATAGGATTGCTTGATATCCCCTTGAGAATTTGAGATGATTGACCCCTGAAATCAGTTGCACTTGAATGAACTTGAGATAAATAAGATGAGTTTGAACAAAGCCTAGCAGATAGTAAGGATTGAGCCTAAAGTAGAGCACTCTCTACATCCAACTTGTTTTTGAGAGTTGTGGCAGCTAGGTTAATGCATGATGAGGTGATAAAAGGCAAATTAGGACTAACCCCACATCGTATATATAGCCATCCTTTATATCCCTTAGTGAACCCCTTTGAGCCTAACTTTTTCTTTGCTTTAACCCCTTAAATAAAAAAATAAAAGATTGTATAGTCCGAGCCTTGTTGATATCCTTTTCTTGACCCTATTGTGCATACTCTTGAAGGCTTACGTATTGAATTCATCCATGGTGTAATATTGCATATAAGGCATTCCACAAGTAGGGGTATGGATCTGAATTGTTGTTCTGTAATTATGTTGTGTTTCCCTGGGATTAATTGTGAAAACAGTGCTGCTGAAAAAAAAAAAAAAAAAACGAAAAAAAAAAAACGAAAGAGAAAAACAGAGCACTCAGATGTGATATGGGAATTGCCTAGTTGAGATGGATGGTAAATATGTGATGGAGTATGCATAAGATGTTTTGAATGAACTTAGAGCCCGTAGGATCTTACCATGTTCATACACCCTTAACCCCATTACAACCTAAATAAAAGTCCTTTTTGATCTTCATGTTTTGATTGATGCTGCCACGGTATATATTGAGTGAAATAACCCTTACTTTTGAGTGGATTGAGTGACAACCGTGAGGAAGTTCATCTTGTCTATTTTGATCGGGTTGAAAACAAGTTTGACTGATGTAGGGGGGATTGATTTGATAGTTTAAAGGGGGATGATACCAATTCTGTTTATGAAAGGAGACTTGATATCATGCATAGTGAACTTTGTTGATGAGCCAATGAAAGGAAATTTGAAGTGCTGAATATTTGACCAAGGTTTTGTATATAATCTTTTCTCTTTTCTGTTTTCTGTTTTCTGTTTTTTTTTGTTTTCTGTTTTTTCTGTTTTAAAGTATGTTTCGGTTTGCTTTTAGAGTGTATTAGGAGATTGGGAATTGTGACTGAACAGCATGCTTTATTAACATACTTGAGGACAAGTATGACTCAAGTGTGAGGATTTGATAGGATAATTATATGTTGTTCTTTCATTGGGGAATTTAATTAAAGTGTTGATGTTTGAAGTGTATAATGGAGGTTTTATGGCCAAATTATGCAGTTAACATGGAGAAGAAACAGAGGACGGAAGAAGCATAATTTAGCATCAAGATTGAAGTGCAAAGGTGCAAGATTGAAGAGAAGAAGTTAGCAAGCAAAATGGAAGCAAGAAGTTGGGCTAAATTCATATGCTTAAGCCCACTAGTTAGTTTGTAATAAATACTCTTCCTAGTCCAAGATGGATTAGTAAGATATTTTGGTTGGTAGATTTTATATTATTTTACTCATTTTGAGCTCTATATAAATACCAAGAGCCAAAGTGATGAAAAAAACTTTTTGGGGAACAACTTGTGTAGATATTTTCGGATTCTTCTTCTTCTTGGAAGCTTGGCCGAGAGCCCTAGCTTTGGGACTCTTAAGTAGGTTTGATTTTTTCTTGTCTTTTCTTCTTGGTAAATTCCTTTACTTCTCTTAGTTAATGAAATCATTTCTTTATCTTGTTTTCTTTGTTCATAATATGAGTAGCTAAATTTCTTAGTTGGCTTGGATTGATTCAAGGTTGATTCATAAAGTTGTGAGGGTTGATATGCTTAAAAGTGTTCTTGCAAGTCCCTTGTTGATTATGGTATAAACTTAGGCTTTGTGGGTTGAGTTTGATCACCTCAATTCATGCTAAGCTAGAGCTAATTAAAGTAGCACTTTCTTGTGAAAAACAGATAACTGATACAGACTGTAATAGCAGGAAAATAATCAACCGGGTAGGTAGCTGTCTTTAGCAAATACTTGGATGTCTACCTAAATTAGGTCCTCTTTGTATTAATTTAACAATCTAGTAAGTTTAGCAAATACTTGCTTGCTAGTGGGTAATAAGAGAGGATTTTAGGAGTTCAGCAAATACTTGCTCTTATATAACTAATTGATTTGCGGGGATAACTAATTTGTAGCCGAGGATCAACTGAAGAATCAACGAGTTAATCTAAGCCAACTTCCTTCTTCATTATCTAGATTCCTTTCAATTTATTTTAGTGCTTTCAGTATTTATGAGTTTATGTGTGTTTATGTCTTTGTGTTTTTAGTCTCTTTTGTTTAGTAGTTTTTAGTTAAACAAATCTCAAGTTTAGGCGTGGTTGCTAAACCAATTAAATCTTTAGGTCAATCAATAGAATCAAATTGTTCCCTGTGGATCGACCCTGCTTACCCTGTACTAGTTTCATTATTATTGGAGTATTGCAGGTTTTATTTGTGTGAGGTAAACGACGCTCGCCAACGATGCGACCATCCAAGCCACTAAGCCAGTTTGGTTAAGGATGGAACACTTGCCAAAGGCGTATTGGCACAAGAAGGCATTAGAGAAAATTGCTACTTCACTAGGAGAACCTATCCTTATGGACAATGGTACTCTCAAGTTAAGGGGCTACTATGCACGACTATTGGTCTGGGTTGACACATCTAAAATGCTCAAGGAGGAGGTGAGCTTTTGGGTTCCAAATGGCGAAGTGTTTGTGCAAAAGATCATCTACGATTATTGTAGACCTTGGTGTGCGAATTGTGGTGAAAATACTCATCTCATGGAAGAGTGTGATGATTACTAGAAAGCTAAGAAGATGGAACACAAAGACCCCACAGAATTGGTTGATAACAAAACTAGGAAGGGGAAGGGAAAGAAAAATTGGAGATCTCGATATAATGACCAAGTATGGGTTCGGAAGATGCAAACTGAAAACATAGGAGATACTCTAAGTTCAAATTCGGTTGGAGGGAGAGAATATGTGCACATTCAGGATGCCTCTTCTGACAATGAGGAGGTATAGAGACGAAGGAAAGGGAAGGGAAAATTGGTTGAAGGTATAGTCAATAGTATCGAGAAAGCGGGAAGTGCTAAAAAGGGACCTGGTATTACCATTGGCGTCTTGCAGGATGAGGTTAATAGGCCTATTGTTGCGCTGCCAGCACAACTGGGCTCATCGCCAGCGCCTGGAATTGCAAGCACTGGCGCTGGAGTTACAAGCACTGGCGCTGGAATTGCAAGCACCGACGTAGGAGGCCGTGCAGCAGTAGCGCCCAGGCAGCGCGCAGCAAGAGTGTCCAGGCAGCGTGCGGCAGGAGCGTTGAACGCGCAATACTCAGCAACAACCGTGCTAAAAATTCGACCATTCCAGCGGCACCGGTTTTTGAACGGCAGCAACCGTTTGGAGATGATGATAAGCCGATTGACGGCACTGGAAAACTGCCTAAGCAAATGATTCATCCGGATGCTCGAGGCTCAAAAATTCCAAGGCTGCATAGGAGCAAGAGTAAGAGTAGGCCTCCCCCCACTCCAGGGGCTTTGACTAGGTCTAAAAGTAAGAGCAGGACTCGAATTAATGAGCAGGGTGTTCAGAAACCTTTTCAGCGCATGTTATCAGCTACGAGGAGTCATTCAGATAGTTCTGGAAGTAAATCACTGGAAGGCGGAGGTCCAAAGCCAAAAGGGACCTCTGTTTCCCAATGAATACATTAGCAATGAATGTCAGGGGTCTATCGGCCCCTGTAAGGAGGAGGTGGGTAAAAAATATCATCTCCACAAATAGGGTTGGACTGTGCGGGTTGTTGGAAACGAAAATGGAGGATAAGGTGTTGCGAATTTTCTTAAAGGGTTTTAAAGGTTGGAAGTTTACGCACAATTTTGAACTGTGGCAGAACTCGAGGATACTCATTATCTGGGATTCGAAAGGCTTCTTGGTAGATGTTCTTGGGAAATCCCCACAATGTATTCACCTCAAGGTTCGTAATCTTTCTTCTGGCATTGAGTTTTTCTGTACATTTGTGTATGGGCATAGTGAGGGGCGCTTGGCACGTTTACCACTATGGGAGGAATTGAAGTCTTTCGTGTTAATCTGAACTCTCCTTGGATGGTTCTTTGTGATTTCAACGCTATTCTTAGTGTTGATGATCATTATGGAGCTACAGTCCCTAGTCTGTATCCAATGAAGGAGTTTCAGGATGTTTGTATTAAGTGTGGTTTAAGGGATGCGCCTTCTCTGGGTGAACATCTGACATTGCATAGCGCAGATTGGAAAATTTGGAGGAAGCTGGATAGGGTGCTCTTGAATCATGGTTGAGATGATGCTGCTTGTCGCACAACCTTTCTACCAATCTCGGCTCAATCAGACCACTCTCCCATGGTGGTTGATATGTCGCAGGAAATTGTTGGGAAGGGTAGGCCTTTTCGATTTCAGAATATGTGGTTAGATTATCCGACATGTGGGCAAATAGTAGAGGATTATTGGAGTTCGTCGGTTGAGGGGACCAAACAATTTTCGTTGACCAGGAAATTATTTCGGATGAAAAACCCATTGAAGGAATTGGGTAAGCTTGATTTTAACCATATTTTCGAAAAGGCTAAGCGTGCAGATGTGGAGTATAACATGGCGTTTGATGAGTTTGATGCTAAAGTTGCTTCGGACAATGATGTTGCGGCACTGCGAAGGTTAAAGAAGCAAGCTATGTTGTATTATCTGACGGAATCTTCTTTTCTTGCGCAAAAGGGAAGGATAAATCATATTACTCAGGCGGATGAGGGATCACAGTATTTTCACTCTATGGTCTCTGCACGAAAAGGAGGAGCTATCCCAGCAATTATAGATTGTGACAATCGGATTGTAACTTCTAATAGTCGTAAGGGAGAGCTATTTGCAGAATTCTACAAAGGTTTGTTTGGTGTAAAGAGGGATAGAGTTCCCACTGAGCCGAGCATTTTTTACGCAGGCAATAAGCTCACGGATGTGGATAGGGCCTATCTTAATCAGGAGGTGGCAAGTATTGAAGTAAAGCAAGCTCTATTTGCAATGGCGGATGAGAAGTCTCCATGCCCGGATGGCTATACTGCCGGATTTTTTAAGAAGCAGTGGAACACCGTGGGTGAGGAAGTTACGGCTGCAGTACTTGAATTCTTTCAAACAGGAGATATTTTGGTGCAGCTTAATCACACTTCGGTGGCATTGATACCGAAGAAGCCAGATAATCTAAAGGTGGGTGATTTTAGACCAATAGCGTGCTGCAATGTGGTCTATAAAGTAATCACAAAAATTATAGCGAACAGGCTTGAAGGTATTTTGCCAGGGATCATTGACCCTTGTCAGGGAGCATTCGTAAAGGGCAGAAATATCTCGGACAATGTAATGCTTGCGCAAGAGTTCGTTCGGGGATATGGAAGGGTTCATAAGTCTCCTAGATGCATGATTATGGTGGATTTGCATAAAGCGTTTGATACAGTTTCTTGGGATTTCCTGGAAGAAGTTCTGCTTGGACTGGGATTTCCTGAAAGGCTAACTGACAGAATCATGACGTGTGTGCGCACTTCTACATTCTCGATAGCAGTTAATGGCAAACTGTGTGATCACTTTCAGGGACAGAGGGGTATTCGCCAGGGAGACCCATTGTCGCCTCATCTGTTTGTGATTTGCATGGAATATTTCTCGAGATTGATGAAAAGGAGAATGGACTCTAGACATTTTACTTTTCATCCGAGATGCGAGACACTTCGGATCACGCATTTGGCTTTTGCAGATGATCTCATGCTCTTCTCTAAGGCAAACACGAGTTCAGTACACATACTCATGGATGCCTTGAATGAATTTGAGCGCACTTCAGGCTTGGGAATCAATGCTGCAAAGTCGAAGTTCTTTGGAGTTGGCATAAAGGAGGATTTGAGTTTCACAGGTATTCCATGGGCGACATTCCCTGTTCGGTATCTAGGCATGCCACTTGATTCCAGTAAGTTGAAGGTGACACAATTTGGTACTCTACTGGGAAAAGTTGATTCGGAAATAGTGAAATGGAAGGGACATACTCTTTCATATGCAGGAAAATTGGAGCTTGTGAGATCAATTGTGGGAGGTATTGCGGGATTCTGGATTCAGAATTTTGTTATACAATCTACGGTCATGGATGCTCTTGAACAGAAGTGTAAACGCTTCCTGTGGGGAGGTAAGCATAAGGCAAAGGTTGCGTGGAAGAAACTCTGTGCACCTAAATCTTTTGGCGGCCTCGGTTTGAGAGACTTCATCACATGGAACCGTGCTTCAATGGCTAAAAGGCTATGGGATATTCATTTGAAGAAGGATAGTCTATGGGTTAAATGGATTCACTCGTTTTATCTTCAGGGAGAGGACTTCTGGGGATTAAATCCGAGGATTGCAAACGGTAGATTGGGAGAGAGATATTCGAGCTACTTTGGTGATCTTTGTAAGCTCAGGGATGAATTGCGTTCAATATTTCATGGTGATTTGCAAGAGGTAATCGCCCATCTTGGTGTATGGTCTAGTTCGGGGAAATTTACTAGTGCGGCTTATCTCTATATACATCGCCATAAATATCTGGGTGTTTATGATGTTGGCCGATCAAGTGAAAGGGTCTTCAATAGCATTTGGCGTGGTTTTGTTCCACCAAAATTCTCATTTATCGCATGGTTGGCGGCTATTCAGAGATTACATACCAAGGATAAACACCGATTGGAGGAAGGGGATAGCATGGAGAAGGTATGTTCTTTATGCCATCTGGAAGAGGAGACAAATGAACACTTATTCTTCAAGTGTGAGTTTTCTGAAGTTGTGTGGGGGCGTATCCGGACTTGGATTGAATTAAGGAGAAGAACGAATTCAATTCCAAGTTCCATGACTTGGGTCAAGAAGCAAATTAAAGGCTCTAAAATGCGAAAGAAGTTTGGTATTTTAGCCTTAATCACCACGGTCTATCGCCTTTGGAGGGAAAGGAACAATGTGGTTATGGATGGTGCTCAGCCAAGTGCTGACAGAGTGGTAAAAATCATCATGAAGTATTGTTACATGGTGATGAATAGGCTATTTTCGAATAAGCACTTGTTTTAGATGGAGTGGCTGTATGAAGGTTGATTGTTGCTGGCTGCTTCGCACTGGGTGCTTCACGTTGCGGGTCTTGGTGCTACATTCCTGGCACTGTCTGGGCATCAGGCGTTGCGCTGGATCTTGTCACATACTGGGATGGTTTGCAGCAGCACGGCGCCATGCATGGAGACGGTTTGTGGCGACTAGATGCTGGACATGTGCATCACGGTTTGGGTGCTCTTGGCACGGGAATTGGGGTTTCTTGTAGGCCGATGGATGCAATTTTATGCGCCAGGAGGGGGTTGCTTTGAGCTCGTTGGGATCAAGAATTAGCTACGGTTTTTCTCGATTTTCTTCTAGCGATAGCAGTTTGGTTTTCTGGAGGAGGCAATAGGTTTTAGAGTAAGGATTTACATTCCGATGCTCGTTCTCCTAAGCCTAGTTTTTACTAATGATTTAACGGTTATTTATGCGCTTTATGCTCGCGCTACACTCTGTGTTAAATTAGCATATAGCTATCCATTTGCTCAAAATAGAGTGGGCGAGTACATACTCGCCACGCTTGGTGCACGCGGTATAAGTGCATCCATTCTCACATCCTCAGGAGGTTGATTTGATTGGGAGCTACAAAGGTTGGAGGCACGGCCTCATTAACCTTTGCCCATAAGATCAACTTCGGTGCCAAAAGAGAATGCTAGAAGGCCAATAACATCCCTCTTTCTTCATCTTAGGGATGTATATGGTAGAAGATGATACTCATCTGTGCCGGTACAGTGCAATTTGGATCATCGGCTTCAAATCTTTTATGAGACATCCAAGACCCGAGATAGACTCTCGGCTGCACTAGGATTCCAAATCATTCGACATTGGATTTTTTGTTACTTCAACATCGTTCCAGCAACTGCATTCTTTCAAGACCCGAGACACACAACTCTCGGCTGCATTTTGGAACCAACATGAAGATGGCCCCATTTGTTAGGGGTAGAAGCGGATTTTGTTGATGGGTAGTGAGTTTGTTCTTACCCCATTCTCTTGGTTGTTCTATAGCCTGTGTTTTTTCAGGCTGCTTTGTTCTCCCTTTGCTCGATTATCTTGCTTAGGGTGGGTAGTTATTTTACATAGTTAAAAGGGGGGGAGTGTTTATCTTTTGGATTTGCACTCTCTCATTCCCCACCTCCTACTTCTTTGCGGATTTACTCCTTAGGTTACCTAAGGTTGGACTCTTTTATATTTGGCAGGGTCCTTATTGGGCCCTGCTGCAGGTTCCACCGTCTATACTATTTACATATTTACGGCTATATATGGAATACTGATCGTCTATATTAGCAATACATGCAACATATAACTGTGTAGAGTAAGTACGTGCACCATGCACTAATAGGATTCTATGTATAGAATACTTAGAGAATAAGAAAATGTACCTAACCTACACTACAAACTATATATATAGTTCTAAAGTCTTGGTTTGGTACATAATTCATTATAATATTCTTTCTTGACAAAGTCTTGTGCGAGATCGTCTCACAACGAAACCAATGATTAATGTGTAATATTATGAAGTTTAATTAGAGATGAGGTTCCAAATATACTTTAAGAAAGTTTGGGAGAGGAAAGGGGGATTTGGATGGTGTAAATACCACTTGTTGGGGGTGTTATGCATAAATAATTGAGAAATTAATGATTACGGGTCATATGAATCTCGCGGGTCAAGAATCCGGATTGGAAAAATTTGTGGACCAATTTTTCCCTCATTTCCGCGCAATGCATGAGTTTTTACCACCGGATTGATGTTTCATTTGCGATACTTGATGTTTCATTTGCAATACTTGATGTTTCAACCAAAGCTTGTGATATTTTCTTATAAGTTTTTTTTCCACTAAAATCATGTGTGTTAAAGTTAAATTTTGATCTTTTATGTAAATTTCGTGCTTGCATGTTAATTTTTTGATATTTTATGCATGTTGACACTAGTTAGTGATATTTTATTATCTTAAATTTAAATTTATACTTTCATTTTGATTGATGTGTTTTTCAGCAAGTCCTTTTAAAAATTGATATTGATTTTTTTTTCCGAATATTTATATTTTATATGATGTTGATTGTTTTAATTTGATGTTTTGACTAATTTTTTTAAGAAATTGCAATGAGTTCATCTCTTTAAAGGAGGTCTTTCAATAAATTATAGAAAGACCAAGATTTAAAATTAGAAAAAATCAATCTAAAAATTTTGGATTGCATTAATCAGGTCATAACTTTATAACTACTGCAAGTTGCATAGTAAAACTTTAATATTACAATAAAAATTTTTACTTTTCTATAATTCTGACCCATCTTTCCATATGCGGTATCTCCCAAAACATTGCCAATTACAATAGATGCAGTTGATTTAAATAAAGATTTAATAATAGTATAACAAGCCCATTTAAACTGGGCCAAAAATACCATGAGACCCGAATGACAAGCCACTGTTAGATCCCGTACGTGCCTGACGGAAACCCGTCGGGAAACGGATGCCAAAATGCGACGGGAAAACGCAAAAAGGTCACAGAGTCACCCTACCGACGAATGCGACGTTTTACGGTGATGGATCTGATTATTGATGAACGGCACGAATGAATGCGTTATTCATCAACACCGAAATCGAAAAACGTTTCGACAATGGATCTGTTAATTGCAAAACGGAAAACAGGGATTCGAACCCAAAGCTGGGTTGACGAACAGAAAACTGGGATTCGCACTCGATGATGGGTTGATGAACGGGAAACATGGTGAAAAAATAGACGTTGGGTTGATTAACTGAAAACAGGGTGGACGAACGCCGCGATTCAGAGCCGGAAGAAACAGGAATTCAAAGTCTCGACGGGATTTGAAGCCGGAGAGACACGAAAATAATTGGGAGGTACGGTTCGATAGGCAAGCATTGCGGTTGAGGATCTCTGGCGACAAAACAATGCAGACGCAAAGGCGAAGTTCCAAGGCGGCGGCGGATTCGGCGAATGAGGAATTGAAGAAGCAGAAATTATATTTAATTGCAAATTAGTCCTTATGTTTCACCCTTCTTATTAAATTTACCCTGAGGCATAAATATTTACAGTTTAACCCCCAAATTATTGAAGCTCCTATTTTTTATTTTATTCACAAAATATAAATACAAGTAGAATTTCTAAATGCAGGTAAACATGATAAAGAATTACTATATTACCCTTAATTAGTTTTAATAGTTTTAATCTTAATCAAATTTTGATTATTTAACTTTATCCATCATATACAATCATTACTCAAGATCAATCCACAATAAAAATTATATTTACATAAACACCTTAAATTAAATTACCCTAAAAATTCGTGATCAAATTAAATGCAACAAACATCAGGAAGCAGGAAGTGTTTATCAAGCAGCAACAGCTGGTCCGCTATCTATTAGATGGCATTGCATCAAGAGTTTTCTGTAATTCAGTTTGTTAGACGATAATTTCCAGCAAAGAATGATTAATTCAGCTCGATGGTACTCATAACGAGTGGGGCTGGTGCAAGAAAAAGCTTGGTGCCAATTAGTGGTGTCAATTCGGGTTATCGTGTCACATTCGTATCTAGTTGGAAACGTGTCGTGTTGAAACATATTGGGTTGAATCGTGTTAATTTCATTTATCGTGTCGGGTCGGGTTGGATTGGGTACTTATCGTGTCGGGTTGAAAACGTGTCAATTTTTTCTCGGATTGGGTCTTGTCGGGTTGAGTCAATATCGGGTCGGGTTACTATCGTGTAATTTTTGTACTCGTATTAGATTGGGTCGGGTCAGAATATTGTCGGGTTGGATTGGATCGGGTTATTGTCGTGTCATTTTTCATACTGAAGTATTATTTGGGTCTGATTATGTCAATTGTTTTTATTATGTTTCACATTGAATTAAGATATATTTTTGGTTGGTTCATTTTAGATCGGGTTATTATGTCACCCAATTAAATTTGGGTTGATTTAGGTTATATTTCAATAACTGCACTATTATCAGGTATTGTTTCATTGTAACTTGTAACTTGCAAAATGTAAAAACTTGACTCGAAACTCCAAATTAAAATCGGATTGAAAGTGATGCTACCCTATACACCCCCATTGTATTTTCCAAGTATGTAACAAAATATTTATCAACAATCGAGAATAAAAATATATCCTTAGTCATTTTCAATTTCTCTTTCTTACTTCTAAGTAATCAACTTTAATTTAGACTAGAACACGTATTAGCGCTTTTCAATAATTCACCAAAAAATAAATTTACTTAATATTTCTATATTTAAGCAAGAATAACAAAAAATAATGTATTTTGGAGCAACAAATTATAGAGTAACACAATTTTGGGCCACAGTGTAATTTTTCAAAACTGTGTAGAAGTATTCAATGTTGACTTTCAAGGCCCTTATGTTCACCCATACATGCCCAAATCGCAAATTCGCAATATTACATTATTGAATTGCTTTTTAGTGTCACTAATTTCGTGATTCGACAATTTCAACTTTCTTGGAGAGACCTAAGTGCAAAAAGTAAAAACTTTACTCGTAACTCCAAATTGAAATCCGCTCGAACGTGATGATACCCTATACACACCCCCATTGTATATTTCAAGTTCATAACTGAATATTTATCTACAACTGGGCACAAGAACATATCCGTAATCCTTTTCAATTTCTCTTTCTTACTTCTAGGTAATCAACTTTAAGTTACTCTAGAACATGTGCTAGCGTTTTTCAACATTCCACCAAAAAAAATATTTATTTTCTATTTCTATATTTATGGAAGAATGACAAAAAATGTGTAATTTGGAGAGAAGGATAATGTCGTAACATTTTTTGGGCCATAGCGTAACTTTCCATAAATATGTTAGAGATGCTTTTGTGCCTACTATCTTAGTTGAATAGCAGTGTTGAGTATTCATTGAATTCAATTCAATTTTTAAAATACTTTAGTGCAATTTTGTGTTGTAATAAATATTCTGATTCTATTTTTTTAAAATAAAAAAACTAGTAAAGTCCCACCGCGCATTGCGCGGCATTATTAATTTAAAAATTATGATTACTTTTAAGTATTTGTGTCTTACATTTAAATTGAAAATAAAGAACTCTATTTACAATTCTGAAGTTTAGTTATATAAGGAAAAATATATGAGTAATGAAGTGAAATAATTAGTTTAGTTAGAAATCGTTACATATTAAATACAATAAAAATGATTATTTTTATGATATTTCATTCAAATTATTTAAAAAATAATTATTTATATGCTGAGCTTATTTTCAAGGTTATCATAATTATATATATCTCACTGAATAAAATTAAATATCAAATATTCTTTTGAGTCCGTCTCTTAAAAGACAGTCTTTCCATAATCCATGGAAAGACCAACGTTTAAAGGGCAAATTAGAAGAAATGAAGATAAAGTTTTCGGCTTGTATGAATCGGGTTATAAACTTTATAACTACTACATGTTGTACAATAAATTTTCAATATTGGAACTAAAACCCTTACCTTTTATTATTTTAAATAAACCCTGTCTTTCCCAAGACTTTTCCTATTATTATTAGTCTCACTAATTATAAAATATCCTCATCGAACAGCGACTCAGTCTATAACAAGATTTTGTCATAATTTATTAAATATTACTTTTACAATACTTTTCAAACTGATTTTTAAAATTAATATTTAGTCGACTCTCTATAATTACTAATTCAAAACCATAATTTTAATGAGAAATCTCTCTTTATTTGACTATTATTCATTAGATTTATAAATTTAGTCGTGTGCATTTTTAACTTAACATTGTGTATTCACATTTGTTATGAATTGACTTTACGTACTAGTAATCATATGGCTAAAAACCCCATTTCTTATTAGTTTAACACACAACCAACTTGACTTGGTTCCATATTAATTGTTAATTGACATTTTATAACTGCATCTGTTTTGGGCTGATTACATGCAGGGTTATATAGATGATTTATCGGGTTGAATTAGGTTCGTGTTAAATTGGGTTCGGGTTGATCTCGGGTTCGTATTCAGGTCGGGTTCAGGTCCAGATTATCGAGTCATATTCAGGTTTTGGGTTGAATTCGGTCATGTCGGGTTCGGGTACAGGTCAATATTTCTTGGGTCAAAATCGGGTTTCAGGTTGAGTGTGGTCGTGTCAGGTCGGGTTTGGGTCAATATTTCTCGGATCAGATTGGATTTTAGGTTTATTCGTTCGTATTGGTCCAGGTCAGGTTCTCGATTCGGGTCAGAGATTGACAGCTCTAGTGCCAATGTTGTTACCCTTAACAGGTTGGTCAATTTCTTGAGTGATGTGAGCATTCAGCCTACTATGTTACTCTTATTTTTTGGATCAAAACTATGCCTCAGGAAATACATACCTTAAAAACACCTTCATCTCATCTTCATAGTTACAACCAAACCCAGAATCATCATTCATCAATGGCAGAAACCAGAAAACTAGAGCTCGTTTTCATCCCAAATCCTAGGCCATTGAGTTGGAGTATAAAAGGTGTATAAGCATGCGAGAAAATTCTATTATTACGGCTACAGTAATCGGCGGTGGATGCGAAGGTGGAGAACGCATTCAGTGAATGCGTTTTCATGTTTTTAGAATTTTTTTCCCATGAAAATAAGAGGACGCATTTATGAAATACGTTCTCATGGTTTAATAATTTTTTTTGTAACAGAAAATGGAGGACGCATTCTGTGAATGCGTCCTCAAGGTTGTTAGAATGTTTTTTAATTAAATTTTCAGAGGACGCATTCGAGCCCTTGAGCCCACCATTTTCCTCACTGCCTCGAGCCCTTGAGTCCTCGAACCTCCTACCTCGAGCCCTCGAACCTCCTGCCTCGAGCCCTCAAACCTCCTTCCTCGAGCCTTTGAACCTCCTGCCTCGAGTCCTCGAACCTCCTGCCTCTTGCCGCGGGCGCTCGATCCTCCTACCTCGAGCGCTCGAATGCGTTCTCTGACATTTTTGCAAAAATAAATTTAATCACGATGAGGACCCATTCCACGAATGCGTCCTCTATAAATTCTAAAAAAAATAAATAAATCACCCTGAGGACGCATTCACAGAATGCTTCCTCCACCATGACATCTAAATTTCAGTAGATGCACAATTGCATCCAAATTTCTGCCAACATGCACAACAAAATAAAGCGCCTGTGTTGTAACAAAATTGGAAAGGGTTGTTGGCTAATTAATGGAAAAAGCATGTTATATGTAGAGTCGTCAATTTCTTTCAGATCAACATAAGTACTGCACTGATAGGTTTCATTTTGATGGGTTAATTGAGAAAGATATGAAGCCAGAAAGATTATATGGGTCAGAGATATTAGACCAACTTGATGGTCAGGTGAACAAGTTTAGGAAGTATGTAGCTCCAAAGGCCGGGAGAAAAAGAAAACTGAAGGATTCCAGCACTACTCCCAATGAAAGTAGATATAATTGGAAGAAGGTGAGTATAATTTTTCAGTTCCTATATTGGAAAGAAAATCTTGTTCCCCATATAACCTTGATATCATGCACATAAAGAAAATGTCATGGAAAATAACTTTTGGACTTCGCTTGGTGTTGCTGGCAAAACAAAAGATAATATTGAGTCTAGATGGGACCTTCAAGAGTTAGGCATCAGAAAAGCACTCATCCTCAGATGAATGGTGGTCCTCTTCCACCCGCGAGTACGACATTGAGTGGGCTGGAAAAAATATTTTTCTAAAGATGTTGAAGAGTGGGTACAAAATCGAATATGTCAAAATGTGTTAATTTGCAAACACAAAAAATCTATGGTCTTAAAATCCATGACTACCATATTTTAATGCAACAGCTGCTACCAATTGCATTAAGAAGATCGGTTCCTAAACACGTCTGCAAAGCTATAATTGGCTTATGTGATGTGTTCAAGCAATTATATTCAAAAGTTCACATTGTAGCTGATTTTGAAGCGTTAGAAGACCGGGTTGCCTTGGTTCTTTGTGAATTAGAGAAAATATTTCCTCCATTTTTTGATGTTATGGAGCATTTGCCAGTTCACTTTCTAGAAGAGGCCAAACTTGCTAGACATGCTCATACTCGCTCAATGTATCCGATTGAAAGGTAAAATTTTATTAGTGAGTAGAATCAATAATATTTATGGAGCAATTAAATTTTATTTGTGCTTTGGTAAATAATTAATTGTAAATGAATCTTATATATTTCTTTCAGGTATTTGTGCTCATTAAAAAACTATGTCCGCACTCGAAGTCACCCAGAAGGATCTATAGCTGAGGGATATCTGGCCGAAGAATGCATGGCATTTTGCTCTATGTACTTATGCGATGTTGAGTCAAAATTAAATAGACCTAGTAGAAACATTGAAGGTGGTGAGAATTCCCCTACAGAAGGTGGTCGTCCTCTCGGAAACGAAGAAAACATTTGGTTAGACAACATTGAATGGGTTCAACCACATAGATACGTGATTAATAATATGTCAATCATTAACCCCTTCAAAAGGTATGTATGAAGATCAAATTACTTCTTATTTACTGTTTAAAAATTCATAATTTAATGCAAGCCTTGTGTATTTGCAGGAAACATTTGAAGGAAATAAAGAGTAGGAATCGTGGCTTGTCAAGTTATGATATTAAAAAAATTCATGCTCAAACTTTTCTCGAGTTGTTCAAAAGTCACGTAAGTTCATAAATTTCTCATAAAATTTTGTGGTTAATATTACTTTGTTATAGGTAAATATTTAAAGTACCACATGTTATAATTAATAGGTAAGTCAAATGGTAAATGCAAAACGTGGTAACACTGTAGACCCAACAATTTGCCAACTGGTTGCAGAACCAAGTAAATGGGTTCGGCGGGGTATGTTATAAATGACTTGAGCTTTCATACAAAAAAATGAGAGATAAGGAGAAAAACTCAAAATAGTCGAGTCTTCTTAAGTGCTACTAGTAGTAGTTTCTCAAGTACTAAGGATAAAAATCCCATCTCTGGAGATGTATCATTTTATGGTATTTTGCAAGATATTTTAGAAGTGAGATATACTAATGATTTAAAGTTTTTGTAATTCAAGTGTGATTGGGACGACTACAATATGATTGAGACATGATGAGTTCAATTTCAGCTTAGTAAACTTTAATCACTTATTGTATCGACAAAGGACAATAATAGACTAGCCATTTATTCTAATATTTCAAGCACAACAAGCTTGGTTTATTCAAGATCTGGTTGACACTGATTGGCATGTGGCTTTGAAGATGACTCCTTGAGGTTTATTCAATGTGGACCCTGAGGTTAATGAATTTCAAGATATTGAGGATGAACAATTTCCCAGCCATGAAGAGGAAACAAACATTGGGGATCTGAGGGAACCAAGGAGATGCAAGGCCGCACTCCTATGAAAATTCATTCAACCCGAGGTATCGAGATCATCCTAATTTCTGATGAAGGGGGGACAGCCAACCTCAAGAATACTGAGGTGGCAAGCTCCACCTCAACTATCTCCTATGGGTGAAGGCCATTCCAACAATCATGCTTCACTCTACAAGTTGGAACGAGATGAGATCTTGGAAGCCATCGGTCAACTAGGAAAGAAACATGAAGTCTTCGTGGAGAGGACAAGGCGAGAGATTGAGGACATTGGCAATAGAGCTTTCTCAAGTATAAAAAATATTAAAGTTCAAGTTGGAAAACTTGCCACCTCAGTAGGCTGACTTGAAGCTAAGGAGTTCGGCAAACTACCTTCCCAACCGGAGATCAGCCCAAGAAACTTGAGTGCACTTAAATTGAGAAGTGGGAAGGAAGTTTGTGAGACCGAAAAGAAGATAATGCAAGAAGATGATAAGATGGTGGAGGCTACCAAAGCACACTTCGAAGAGGAGGAGATCATGGTCAAGGAAGCAACCTCCAAGGAACTTCCACCGCTCGAGGCACAAGTCACTATTCCACCTCCATTTCCAAATGATTTGAGGGGATGGCTAAATGTGGTAACCGATGATGCGAACATTCAAAAAGTCTTCAAAAAGGTCGAGGTAACCATCCCTATCTCGTAATTAATTGAACATGTGCCATTATATGCTAAATTTCATAGAGTTGCATGCATAAAGAAAAGTTGTAGGCTAACTAAGAGGTTAGGACATTTGAAAATGGGAGGAGTCACCATTTTGAAGCATAAGAACTTACATAAAAAATGCGATGACCCTGGAATATTTTCTATCCCTATCTCTTAAGGTGGTAAACTTTGGGAACATGCCATGATAGATCTAGGTGCATCCATTAATGTTATCATGTTTAGTCTATATGAACACCTAGAAATAGGTGAGCTTAGAAATACTAGAGTAATTGTCCAACTTGCCAATCATTCCCAAGCTAGTCCCCGTGGACTAGTAAAGGATGTGATGGTGCGAGTTGGAAAATTGGTTTTTTCGACGGACTTTTATGTCTTAGACGTGAAGCACAACGGAAGTGCACCCCTAATACTTTTGGGGAGACCTTTTCTTAAAACGTCTAGGACTAAAATCAATGTCAACTTGGGAACCTTAACTCTAGAAGATGACATTGGATAAAGTGGAATTCGATATTTATAATCTAGGCATAATTCAACAAAGTCTTCTTTGATGTGCAAAGGTGTAACCCTATGTGATGAGCATGATAAATCTTCTTGTGTGACAAAGGAGCATGAATGTTTGAGTGAATCCCATATTGATGATAATGATGATGATTCCGATGAATTGCATGATTGAATGGATAATATGTCAGTGCTAGATTTTTCTATGCTAACCAATTTGCAACGGGAAAGGGAGCTGGTCGAGAGTTTAAAATCTATTCGATCTCCCTCAAAACCCAAAATGGCATTCACGGACTCAGTGATAGCAAGACATGGGGGTTTATTCCTTATGACGGACAAGAGGTCCGAAGGTAAGGATGTCTCGTTGCGGAGACCTCTCCACGAGGATGTCATCATGGGTGGAGTCGACGATGGCGATTACAAAGACCCACTGGTAGGTGTTTCTAACTAGAATGCATGAAAAAGAAAATAAATCGTGAGGACGACAATAAATATATAGTGTTTCTTTTACTTATATGTTTTGATTAGATAGTTTTTACATGAATCTTGTTTTTTTATGTGGATTTTTGAGATGAAACTCTTATTGGTTTGGAAATTTGAGTTTGAGACTCATAATTGTGTTTGAATGGAATTAAAATTGGATGGGTGACATAGTTTTTTTGAAAAAAATAGGAAAAAACCAAGGATTAGGGAAAATATTGGTGGTAGCCTCGTGTTGAGATGCTCGGCGTGAGGTTATGCTTCGTGCCAAGTAGGTTGGCGTGAGGCTATACTTCATGCCAAGTAGGTTGGCGTGAGGCTATGCTTCGTGCTAGGATTTTTGGCATGAGGCTCTATCTCGTGCAGAAGTTAGGCGCGAGCCTATGGTTTGCGCCAGGCATATTATACACAAAAACCAATTTTTCTTTGTTCCGATAGTGCAATTTTTTGAAATTCTGATTCTTAAATTAAAAAAATGCATTTTTTTTGGTTCAAGAATCTTGGAATTCCCTAAATTCCTTAGGATTTTTAAAAATACTTCCAATATCCCTTGGAAATTAATTGTTTCACCCTATTGTCCCATGATTTGAGAATTCTAAAAATCCCATCCTTATCCTACACATTCTTCCTTCTCAAGAAACACTCACTCTCACACACTCTTGGTGAAACTCAAAAAAATTGAAGCTTTCTTCCAAAAATTGGCAATTTTTGCTTCTTCTTGAGTGAGTCTTACGAGTCCTAGCTTCACTTTTTGGGTGACCCATTGAACTCTTTGTTTATATGTGCTTTATTTGACATTATGGTGGTGTTATTTAAAGCATGATTCTTGAATGAGTGTGTGTTTTTGAGAAATTTGTTTGGAATTGAATTCCACTTGAGCTTCATGTTTTTGGATGCAGGACTTTTCAACAATTTCATTGGAAATTGACTCAAGGAGCATCACCATTCTCCCTACCTCACTTGTGTTTTGATATGACTTTTGTGCATTGGAGACTTTGCATTGGCAAAGTGTGGGGAGGGAGTAGTGAGCACTTAGGGAGTCTTCATTCTCGGATTTTCTCGGTGCATTTCATGATTTGCAATGGTAGTTGTTCTTCTTGTTTGTTGATGATGTTGGTTTTTGTTTGTTGGATGATTTTGGATGAACATTTGGTGGCTTGACATGCTATTCTAGGAATTCTAGTTTGCATGGAGTAGGATGTTTTAGGAAATTGGTGGTGTATTTATTTTTGACTATCTTTTGTAGTATGAAGCCCATTTTTGGGGCAATTTTGTGCTACACCAAAAAAATTGGAAAACTTGAAAAAATAAAAAACCTAGACAAGTCGAAAACCTGAAAGAGTGACTTAGGTAACATGAGGAAAAGCCCAGATAGGTCGAAAGACCTAGGTAAAAATGAGAGGCTAGGCCCGGCTAGGCTTATGAACCTAGGAAAAATATGAGAGGCCGTGTGGAAAAATATGAGAAGTAAGTACCCATTGTGTGTTAAAGCTAGGATAAACCCGAAAGGGCTCCTAGGCAAAATGAGAGAAATTGATGGAAAACAAAAAAAAATAGGTTGAATGCAGGCTTCCGTGGTGGATTGTTTTTTAAGAAGACTCTTTGATTGCTTTTGGGATCATTTCGGGAAAAGTAAGCTAGCTTGACACTTATCTTTTTGGCTTACCTTTTTCCACACTTTACTTTTGAGTGGTTTGGCTACTTATATTTTTCGGGGAGTGTGAGAGTTGTGAGATTCTTACTTTCTTGGAGGAAACAGGGTGATCTTAGAATAAGTTAAATGCCTCGGTTAACTTATGTTTTCACCCTACAGTTTGCTTGATTCTTTGTCCTGTCTTCTATTTACTCGAGGACGAGTAAAGGGTTAAGTGTGGGGAGTCTAATCTGCTTCATTACGCGTGCGTTGACCGATGCATTTGGCATACTTTTTAGTTAGTTTTATTTAGTGGATTGCTAGTATTAGTTGAGTTTACATTACAAAGGGTTTAGACAGCCATGTTTGGTTTTCTTGTCTAAATCCTGCATTTTATAAACTTAATTGGTACTTATGGACATCTTGTATCCACGAGCTCCTTGATCTTCCTTGTGATCATCTTTAGTAGGTCGCCCATGGGTACCTTTTGTTTACATTCTATGTGAAGGCTGTTCGTAAGAGCGGTAGAAGATATTAAAGGTCGTTAGCAAGAACGGTAGTAGAGACGATGGCCATTAACAATAGAATGGTAGTAGACAAAGGCCACGATTATCAATGCATGGTAGAAGGAGATTGAAGCCAAAGATAGGCAGCAACGGAGTTCAAAGCAGCCAACGAAGAAACGAGGAATTGTGGTCCGATGATTTGTGCTTAAGTCCGAGAACGTTCCAAGAAGAATTAACCTTCCAAACTGGTTCCATTGAATTCTTCTTCTCGAGTACTAAAAAATCAACTACTAAAACTCTTAAAACGGACTAACGGTTCACCCTAAGCAAAGGAAACTAGTTCAGCCAATCGAGGCACAAACGGGTCAGTGCGACCGTGCATAGTTTGGCACTAACGGCCCGTGCCAAAGGAGATGCCCCGTGCCAAGAAGACCAGCGCTAGGCTACGGTGTGGCCCACGCTAGAGGCCATGGGCCACCAGCACAAAGTGAAGACCCCCTTCATGCGGCTAAGTATAGGCATGGGACGTCCCATTTTTGGTGCCCCGAGCTGTTCTAAGCTCAATATGCCAAGACCAGACGGCGGGATGTGGGAAATCACACGGCCCGCACCAAAGTTCCTGAGTAAGCACCCTTCCTTACAACGGGCGTGGATCAGAACCTCCATTTTCAGCACCATGATGACGCCCCGCTGAGCGGCCCGTGCTAGGGATTCGAAGCGGCCCATGCTAGGGATTCAAAGTGGCCCACGCAAAGCCTCACGCCCCACACCTATTTAAGATCTGTGTCATGCTCCAGATCCCATGCCCTGCACACATGAAGGGACACGGCCCGTGCCAAACTTTGGGCCCCGCGTCAAGGACGCTCCACAGGCCATGACTGAGGTAGGGTTTACCCTATTTTGGGCCTATTTTTAGGCTCAATCTCCTACTACTATAAATAAAACCTTTGCCTACTAGGTTTTCAGATGAGAACATATCATATTTTAGATTTCAAGAGTAGCTTAGAGACTCTCTCCTTAGTAGAAACTTTATCTTTTATTTTCTTTATTTTGCTTTGATCCTAAGATGTGGAATTCAAATCTTTATTTGAATTACACGTCAAGGGAGTAGTTTCTATAGCTTGGGGATAAATTGTGGTATCTTGGTCTAATCTATATGTTTTTTGAGATTCTTTAGTTCATCCTAATTTTGGGTTCATGATATTATTGTGATTTTTTTCTTGAGTTTAAATGCATGAATAGTACACCATATATAAGCACACACTTTGGGCTATATTCATTTATGGTGCAAATATCGATGCCCCTCTTGGGAAGAGAAACCTGGTTGTTAGAATGGGTAGAGGAGAATGTGTCCACGTGGGTGTGGGTGTGTGCATGGAGGATTCGAGAATGCTCTGATCTACTTCCCATTGCACCAGTCTTAGTAGACTTCATAAAGTTGTCCGAGATGTTACAGGTAGAGATAGCTAATTGTAAAAAGCTAGGATTTCAAGAAACCCTAGTATCATAGATAAGGTGCCTACGACCCTTGGGCCTAATTGATAGGACCCGAGGGAAGTAGTGCATTCGTGGTGGAAGCCCGGGACGTATCGCAAGGGGGAGAAACTGACCTACAACAATGGTCAGACTATTTTGTACTCCCCTAATTACGATGGCGGTATCGATGGAGGGTTGCGAGAGCACCCACCGTGCCTGGGATGGGAAAGTGTATGCCATGGGCCACACCATGTATTATGGACACTCTATTAGGTTTTCCTAGATCTCTATATGAATGAATCAAGGATAGAAGTGTTAGATTGACCAAGTTGCTCAATGATTCCCCAAGTGCTTAACTTAATATTGTATTTGTTTTTTTACTTTCATGCTTAGTAGTTGTTAGATTGAAACCCCCCTATTTGCATGTTTATTTTACTAGCTATTCCTTTCACTCGTACGGATTGACGACCCGTACGAGGTTGTGTTTGAGCTGATACATTAGACCTAGCATCCATGTGGACAAACCATGGGCTTACCACTAAATACCCTCTAGGTAACGTAGCAGTAGGAACATGGTGCACAATTATAAATCTCTATCTTCTTACCACACCGCTTTCACCTAGGTTAATTCTAGGCTACGCTTTTAACGACCCCGGGGGGAGGCATGTCAATATTTTAATGGGATATATACAAATATAACCCTTTATACTTGATCAAGTGCCATCATAACCCTCATATAGTTTAAACTGTAAAAATAACCCTAACTAGTTGATAAATGTGCAAATATAACCTTCTGGTGGACATTCCGACATTGACTGTGATTTTCCTATTGTTGACCCTCCTAAAATGAAAAAAATTCCCTTGGACCAAAAGCTAAATTTGTATGGACAATTTAGACCCTTACCCACCGCCGTCTAACCACCACGCCACCGCAGGACCATTGCCGAACCGCCGCTAGACCACCACCATGCCACCACCGTAAGAGGTAGGGTGTGTCAACACATTATGAAAACTGATAGAGTTATTATATCAACACATTTCTAAAACTTACAAGGTTTAATTAGCAAATTCATAAAAGTGTATAGTTATATCAGCACATTATGAAAACTGACAGGGTTATATCAGCACACTCCTAAAACTTATAGGGTTATATAATCACATTCATAAAAGTGTAAGGTTATATCAGCACATACTATAAAAAAGAGCAAAGTGTATTGTAATACACTCGGTTGGCCTTAACATGCGACTACAACGTCATATACACCATTATCACATCAAACAACATTATATAAACCATAAAATTCGATATCAGAACACCCTTATTCATATTAAACACCATTATCACATATCATAGCCTCATTTCAAAAACCATCGATATTCAAAACTCTAGGTTGAAGAACAGATCAAAATAATAACTACACACAACACCAAAACTCATCCAATCATCCATCCGGACTAAACAAAACAAAATAAACAAAAATATTCTATACCATATATACCACATATCTCTATTCACATGACGAGAAGCAAAACAAATCACAGAATCAAATTCAATATCACATTAATTTAGTGAATTAAGGGGAATTTCAGATGAAGATACCATTTTTGAAGAGTTCTCGCACCTCCACTTCAATGTCCGATGTGTCGACCTCGCTGAAGCACCTCATTTGCTACCAAAATCACACTGGAACATTGGCGATCGGTAAAAGAGGTTGAAATGGCGGTTGCATACAGTTGGCGGTGATTTTGTACTGAAGTGACACTTTGTTTTTTTGGTATGTGCTGATATAACTCTACACCTTTTACAAATGTGCTGATATAACCGTATAAGTTTTAGGATTGTATTGGTTTAACCCTATCATTTTTCATAATGTGCTTATATAACCCTACATGTTACGGCGACCGTGCAATAATGGTCTAGCGATGGCACGACGGTGGTCTGACGATAATAATCGGGGTATTAGTGATGCTAAGGGCAATAACATCATTTCCTTTTTTTGTTTTTAGATTTTTTTTAATAAGAGTAAAATATTTTTTCACAAAATTCCGGCTACAAGTTACCGGAAATGGTTATATATGCATTTTCACTTATTATCTAGGATTATATTAGCACTTTCAATTATCATAAGGTTATATTGACACCTATGTAAATTATATAGGGTTATACAAACATTTTTCTCTATTTTACTTTTCGTTCGTAAGTAAAATATAATACTCTATCTATTACAGATGAAATTACATTTCCCCAAAATACATGGCTCTGCAGTGAGCACAATTATAAATTCTGGGATTTCTTAAACCCTAAACCCTACAATAGGCAGCATATGGAACTATGTCATAAAAGGCCAGTAAAACAGGGAACGCGGAAAAAATTTGCCATCTTCACATGGACTTGCTCGGCGGTACCTAGTACAGGGGCAGAACCAGTGGTACGCGAGGTAGGGCTCCAGCCCTACCTAAATCGCCGACCGTAGGTAGTAGTGGTGGAAGGAATCGATTTCCGGAAAGATGCGCATCTTCCACCCCTGCTTGCACGTCTTTTAGCGATGACGGCTAGAAGCTCAGAGAAACGACATCATTTTCACGTTAGTGAAACGACGTCGTTTCATTTGTCATAAGGCAAAAAAAGGGTTTAAGATGTATTGGATTGGGCCAATTCCCCAATCCAATTTCATTTCACCCAAATCCAATTACGGGAGGAAGTGGCCAGTGACCGAACTCAGGAGCTCAGCTCCCTCCCGCTAGGCCCCCGCCTCTTGATGTCGGACACTACCGCCGTCCCACCGCCGCAGTTGACGCCGATGCCACGGCCCATCACCGTCCAACCCTCCACTCTCCACTGAATCACTGGTTCTCTACTTCTCTTTATGCTAAGGTAATTTAATTTTAGGGTTTATTCTCTTTTTTATTTTTTTCCTTCAAAACTTAAATTTATGTGAACATGATTTTTAGATTGGATGTCGAATTGAAGTTATATGGTTGTATAATTGTTGAAATTCAATTGAATTGCATATGTATGAATAATAAATTATAATTGTTTGATTTATTTTGTATGTGAAAATGAAATTGTAATTGATTTATGGAATTATCAATTAGGGATATTTGTTAAATTGAATTTAGATGAATATGATTTTATAAATTATTTGTTATCTCAATTTGTTATTGTTTCGTAACTCTTTTAGATTTTATAAGAATAAATAAATTTACATATTTTCCCTATTTGATATTTAATAGGTTATGAATAAATTTTTAATTTGAAGTAGCTGATCTCCATCTTTAAAGAGATCGAATGAACCTAATGAACAAAGGCACAATGAAGAAGGTAGTAGTACAAAACAATCTCATGTAGAATCCAATCAAAATGATGTTATAAGTGATCCCGGGCTACGTAAACCTATTGAAGAGATTGATGTTTCTATTAGAGATGAAGTGCTAAGAAAATATATATTAAGAGGTCCTTGCCAACCTAAGAATCATACCTTTCCCAAGACAATGTTCAATGATGAATTTAAAAGTTTTCAAAAGGGTTGGTTTGATGAATTTAATTGGTTGAAGTATAGTGTTTCAAAGGATGCATCCTTTTGTTTTCCTTGCTATCTTTTTAAGAATTCAGCAAAGGGGACGGCATATACTATGGATGGGGTGATGAATCGGAAGAATGGCCTTAAAGTATTTAGTAAATATGCTAGGAATAAGGATGGAATTCATCATGGTGCAGCAATCAATTGAGAAATTTTAGCCTTCAAAAGCAAAGTATCTCACATTGTTTCGATGGTCATTTACTGAAGCAAAAAGGCATATCGCACACATTTGAATGCGGTTTTGGATGCGACAAGATGCTGGTTAAATCAAGGTTTTGCTTTTAGTGGTCATGATGAAGGTTGGGATTCCATCAACAAGGGTAATTATCTTGAATTGGTTGGCTGGTATTGCAAGCGAAGTGAAGATGTTGCTAGGGTAATGAATGAAAATGCTCTCAGAAATTGCAAGTTGACATCCCCAGAGTTCAGAAACAGCTCTCAAGTGCTTGTGCTGGCGAGGTAAATGATGCTATTGTTAATAACATTGGAGATAGTGTATTTTCTCTTCTTGTTGATGAGGCTAGAGATGCATCAATAAAAGAGCAAATGGGGGTTGTTTTGAGATATGTCAACAAACAAGGATGTATTCTTGAGCCTTTTCTTGCTCTTGTGCATGTTTCCAATACTAAAGCTATTACTTTGATGGAGGCTCTTAAGCAACTGTTTGTAGATAAGAAATTGTCCTTGTCAAAGTTGAGAGGTCAAGGATATGATGGGGCTTCAAATATGCAAGGTGAGTTTAATGGATTGCAAGCTTTGATATTGAAAGAAAACTCTTCTGCAAGGTATATTCATTACTTCTTTCACCAACTTCAATTGGTTGTTGTTTCTGTTGCATATAGTACTCTATCTGTGGGTGAATTTTTTGGGTATTTTGTTAAAACTGTGAATCTAGTTGGAAAAGAGATGTTTGTGCAATTAGAACATGCTAGACTTGTAGAGGAATTGGAGAGTGGGGAAAATGTTAGTGGAAGAGGCAAAAATCAGGAAATGAGTTTGAGACGGCCTGGTGATACACGTTGGGGATCACATTACAGTACTATTCTCCGTTTTGAGGCTATGTGGTCTTCTATTATTCAAGTGCTTCTTAATATCTATGAGCATAGCAATTTAGATGAAAACATCTCTACAAAAAAGGGTTTGATTGATAGAATGGAGAGTTATGAATTTGTATTTTGTATGTTTTTTATGAAGCATTTGTTGGGAGCTATAAGTCAATTGTCCCTTGCCAACAAAGAGATCAAAATATTTCAATGGTTGTGCGAATGATGAATAGAATGAAGACTGGATTGCAAGAATTCAGAGATGGTGGTTTTGATATATTATTGGGTGGAGTCAACATATTTTGTGTGAAGCATGAGATCACATTAGACCTGATGGAAGCACAACGAAAAATTCGTCACCGTTCTAGACAACGTGGAGAAACGTTGACCAATCATGATTTCTACCGTGTTGATATTTTTCTTCAGGTACTACTTTAATATTTACATAGTTTTATTTATTTTGTTTATATCATTTTATATGTATTTTTTTATCTTATTGTTATCTTTTTTGTTATTTCAATACTAGACCATTGACAGGATGATTCTTGAAATGAATCATCGATTTTGCGAAGCAAGCTCGGAATTACTCACTTGTATTGCATGCCTTGATCCGAGAGAAAGATTTTCCATGTTTGATGTTGGTAAGTTGCTTCGCCTTGCTGAACTCTATCCGGATGACTTCTCCCTGGTTGATCGTTTAGAACTTGAGCAACAACTTGATTTTTTCATTCATGATGTGAGAGATGATGATGCCTATTCAGTCATCAATGATCTTGGAAGTCTTTCTCAACATATGGTTCGATCACGTAGCAGCGTACTCTATCCATTGGTATATCGTCTTATTGAGTTAGCATTAGTTCTACCAGTTGCAACTGCTTCAGTTGAGTAGGTTTTTTCTGCCATGAAGAATATCAAAACCAATCTTCATGATAGAATGGGAGATGAATGGTTGAATGATGTTATGAGGTTGTATATTGAAAAAGATATTTTTGTTAAGATTGAGAATGAACCGATTATGCAACGTTATCAAGCCATGGAGTCTCTTAGATATTTGTTGCCCCCACTTGTTTCTAGTCCTACTTCTAATAATTTGAGCATTAGAAAGTAGTTATTTTAGTAGTTTAGTGAACTTCTAAAAACGTAATTGTATCGTACTCAATTTATTATATTACGTAGTATTTTTCATTATTTTTGAGTTGAGTTTTTAAAATTTAAATTTAAATAATATTTATCCGCCTCCCCTAAAATATTTTTCTGGTTCCGCCACTGCCTAGGTACGATTTGTCCCTCACTTTTTTCTTCTACTGTTTGAGAGGCACACCTATGTTACCAAAAAAATCTGCATTCAGAGTTCGGTGAGTACTTTTTTTGGCCGATTTGATGATTGTTTGTTAGTGTTGTAAAGTAGTGAGTATGTAAATTTTCTCAAAGCTTGCTTTTCACAAATCTCAGTTGTTAAAGCTGAGTATGGTACCTTCTTGCGGTATTTCTCTGTTGTTGATTTTCCAATGCTGGATTCTCCGGTGATAATGGTTCATAATTTATGAGTTTTGTAAAGATCTGTAACTTGTTGGATAAATTCATCATTTACTCAATAAGGTGGAAAGGGGAGACATTTACTTCCATTCGTCATCGCATGGAGACGAGGCTAGGCATGTGGTTTGGCTCAGTTTGATTTCATTATAAGTGTAGTTGTCGAATTTTGGTCGCCCCGGGCATTGTTATAGCAGCAGCAACTCTTTTTCTTCCTCTGAAAGAGGCACACTTGTGTTACGATAAAAATTCTTCATTCTGAGTAGGTTGAGTACCTTAACACCGATATTCTGTCTATTGCCCCCTGTGTTTGCTTCGCTTCAAACAATTTTAAACACTCTATATATGACCAATCTTTCAAATGTACACTGCTTCCTTTAATCTGGATTGTAATAATATTAACTCCTCTAAGTTCTGTATGTTATCAAAAAAATTTGAGGGCCTTATAATTTGAAATAACTCCTTTTCTCCCCTACGTTTGCAATGTGCCTAGTAGCACTCTTGATCCTTTCTCTATCTTCTTGTCTAATAAAAACTTGACAAAGTCTTGTATAAGACCGTCTCATGGTGAGATCAGCGATTAAATTGCAAATATTTTAAGATGGGGTTTTATATTAATGTTTTAAAAGTCTAGGGATTTAATGTGTAATATTGATAATTTATAATTTAGTCCTGTTATATAAATTATGTCGAACGGCTTGTTTTCCATGTTTGGCCACATTTTTCATTCTCGTTTTTTCAGGAAGCGAAATCGTTTTTCTCAGTATTCAAGTTTGTTCACTCACAATATTCACCCGCTCAGAAATCTTCTATATAATCGGTTATTGCTTCATTTTTTTTTCAATTTCAAGTGTGCATTGGTCTGATTGAAGCTGCGTTTCTGTTTCCTTCAGTTTTTTTGTTGAATTTCGTTCGATTTTTAATGATCTACGACTGAAAGAGTTAGGATTGTGCTTAATCTGCGAAGGTAATGTAGTCGCTAGGTTTTTTTGTTCGTATTTTGTTGTTTTTCCCAATTTTTCCCAATTTTTTGGATGCTTGTGATGTTTTATGCTTTGTGTAGGTTTTCTGAGTGTTTCTTTTGCTTATTTTGTGTTTCTCTTTTGTTTGTGTAGTGTAATGTTGCTTTAATGTGTTCAATTTGAAGTTTATAGGGTTTCTGTTGTTTAGTGTATTTATATTTTGGGGATTGCTCTGTTTTTTGTGTAGGTCTTATTGTTTCTGTGTTTTATTACTTGCATGTGATGTTATATTACTGTTTTTTCGGGTTTTTGCATTGATTTGGTTTCTGTGTTGAATTTCTTTGACATTTTAAGGTTTATTTAGTTTGTATGTTAATATCTGTGTTTTTGTTGTTGATTTGTAGATGTTGAAGGACAAAGTTACCGATGATTCTGCTTTAGATGTTCTTGCTAATATTGCAAAGAACTATAAAGACTGTGAGGAAGTTAGTCACCCTGCTGTCTTAAAAAATCCAAGGAAACGAGGACCTGCTGAAGGTAATTCTCTTTCTCTATTTTTTGTGTGTATTTTTAAATGTATTTTGTAGCTGTTGAGTAACTTGTGATGTTGTAATTTTATGACATGATGTTCCATATACTTATGCTAATGTTTCACTTTTCCTCTTTGTGATGTTGTAATTTTATGACATGATGTATAATATTTTTCTATTGATGTTTCATTTTTGCCTTTTGTGATGTTGTAAATTTATGACATGATGTATCACATATTTTTGATGATGTTTCACTTATGCTTTTTATGATGTTGCACTTCTATGACATGATGTTTTATATATTTATGTTGATGTTTTACTTTTTTTATGTTCATCAGTCATCTATTTGTGTCTTTCTAGTGTAAATTTTCATCCATTTGTGTCTTTCATGTGTTGTGCTTCAGTTTTAGTTATCTATGTTTTCAAGTATTTGATTTGTCATTTTTTGTTTGAGCTGATATGTTGATTTTTTAAGTTTATTGTATGATGTTCTAAGTTCAGGTCATGATGTATAATTTTTAGTTTGATATGCTATCAAGTTCAGTCTATGGTGTGTTATGTTTACTAAATGAATGTTGTTTTAAATTAAGGTTATGGTGTATGTTTTTTTTGCTTGATTTTTTTTTCAATTTCAGGCTACGATGTTTTTTAGTTTGATATGGTTTCAAGTCAGGCTATGATGTTTCTAAGTTTGTTGAATGATGTTTTGTCATTTTCGGTTTGTGCTAACATGTTGATTTTTAAGTTCATTGTATGATGTTCCTAGTTCAGTTCATGATGTCTGCCTTTTAGTTTGATATTCTTTCGAGTTTTGGCTATGATGTTTAAGTTTACTGAATGATGTTTTAAATTCAGGTTATGGTGTGTGCTTTTCAGCTTGATTCCCTTTTTAAGTTCATGCTATGATGTTTTAAGGTTACTGAAAGATATTTTAAATTTACATTATGATGTATGATGTCAGTTTTTTATATCCTTTTCAAGTTTAGGCTATGATGTTTTAAATTTATTGAATCATGTTTTAAATTTAGTGTATGTTATTTTGTGTATGTTGTATCTGTTTAGTTGTATGTTTCAACTTAGGGGAGTGATGTTGATTGTGATGTGGGATGAGCTTTTAAATGATGATTTGTATATTTTTTTTCCCTTCAATTTGTTTGGGCTTACTGTTGCATTATATTTTCCTGATGTTTATATAATTTAAATTTAATGTTTCAGATGCAAATGTTAGCTGTGCTGTGAGACAATCACATCGACTGAGGGGTGATCCTAATGTTGATTTGGTTTCAGGTCTGTTTGTTCCTATTTATTTTTTGTGAAAGATGTATATTAATGTTTTGTATTTTAAATTTTATGTTGCTTTTCTGTTTCAGGACTGTCCTCTATGAAGAGGAGACTGAAAGAGAAAGCTAATAGAAATCGTAATCTGGCTGATGATGAAGTTCATAAAGATGAACTGGATGGTGCACGCAATTTGGAGACAGTGCTGACTGAATCTGTTTCTAGTTTGAATGGTTCTGATAAGGCTGAAAATTTGGTCCGGATGTTGCTAAAAAAGATGATAAGGCTGACAAATCTGTACTAGTTGCTAATGAAGTTGCTATGCCTCCCGATTTTGTTGTTGCTGATGAGGCTGCTAAACCCGAGAGTTTGTCTTTCACTTTTTTGTTTACTCTTCTGAATGTGTATATTAATGTTTCATACATTTGTATTGATGTTGTTGTTCTGTTTTCAGGAATCTTTCCTGCAAAGAGGAGACAAAAGCAGAAAGTGAAGAAGAATGTTAATCTGTATTATGAAGATGGAATATCAGGAGATTCCGGTGGTTCCAATTTGCAGAATGTGGTACCTGAATTAGGTTCTGAACCTGCTCAAAAAGTTGCTGATCCTGAGATTCCATATTGTAGGAGGATGTTACGTAAGTTTTTGGTTGTGAAAAAATCCAAGAAATCCAAGGTTGCTGCTGAGGGTGTCAGTGGTAAAGGTATTCAAAATTAAGTTAGTTGTTTTAAAATTTTCAACCTTACAATGTTTTATCCTCTTTTCTTATGGAATTTAACGTGATGTATTTTTTTTAGTTGTTGGTGTTGGCAATTGTAAAAAAGCTGTTTTGAGGAGTGATGCTAGTTTGAAGAATGAATTGAAAAAGGGTGATTTTGTTGGAGGTGAAAGTGCCAAGAGGAGGGCTTTGCAGAAGACTGTGGCTGTGAAGAAGACTGTGTCTGTGAAGAAACCTAAAGTTGCTTCTGAGGGTGTCAGTGGCAAAGGTACTGTTTTAAATTAATAACGTGATGTTTTAAAATTATGGTATGATGTTTCATATTTTATAGCTGGTCATTTCAGATTTCTATCTTTTGTTTTTCATGATGCCAATGTCTGATTATCTGGTTTGATTTTTTTTTTCTTTTTTTTGTCTTAGTTGATGATGTGAAGAAGAAAGTTGCTGAGAAACTATAAAATAAATCTTGTGTTATCAGTTTTTTATAACACCCCTGCTTTTTAGATATTAGTTTTTGATGATTTTCCATTTTGATATGATGTTTCAATATTTGTAGATGAAGAGGTGTATTGCACTGCTCCTGAAACTGAAAATGTAGATGCTGGAGCTGAAAATGTTGATGATGCTAAAGACAATTGTAGAAGTGAATCTTCGGAAGTTGAAGATGAAGATGATAATGATAAAGATAGCTCGCATTCTGTTGAATCAGAATCTGAAAGCGTGGAGGGGAGTGGAGTGGTAAAGCTGTGAATAATGTTGCAAGTGGTTCTGATTCTGAATCAGAACCTGAGGTGGTGGTTGTGAAGAAGCCTTCTAGACCGTTTAAACAGATGAAAGTGAAAGGGAAACAAGCTGTGTCTAATGATGATGAAAGGTTAGTTGATATTTTAAATAATGTGTTTGGTGATTATTAGTTTATGTGTTTTTATGTTTTTTTTTGTGAGACTTGATGTTTTTCTTTCATATTGTAGTTGTGTTGATGCATCTAGTTGATTAATATGGAGCAGTTTATGTGTCAGTTATGTTTGTAATCTAGTTGTTATTTTTATTTTTTTAGCATTGTATTTTCTCGGCAGTTTTCTTTCTGTTTTTTTGAAGTGACTAATATTTTAATTTCTGCACATGATGTTTGATGAACTGTGTCATGTTGATTTTTTAATGTGACTTGATGTTTTACTTTTAGTTTGTTGATGTTTTTCAATTTTGTATGTGATGTTTCATGAATTTTAATTTTCTTTTCAGTGCTGAGAAGGGCTTCACTACGAAGTGTTGCCCTTGGATAATTGAAAAAGTGTCTTCTTTGCTGACCTCAGAGCAGATAAAATCTGTGGAAGAGATTGGTTTTGATGGTCTCCTTAAAATTAAATTTTGTTCCCTTCCTAAAGACATCATTCCCCACCTGATTCAGAATTTTAATCCAATTAGCTATGTTCAAACTATTGGTTCTGATAGGTATTTTATAACCCGCGATGATGTGTATGATGTTTTAGCACTCCCTATTAGTGATAAGGAAGTTGCTGAGGTTAGTAATGCC
Organism: Rubia yunnanensis; assembly: GCA_037428765.1. NCBI lineage: Eukaryota > Viridiplantae > Streptophyta > Magnoliopsida > Gentianales > Rubiaceae > Rubia > Rubia yunnanensis. The sequence continues at coordinate 46,644,727 of CM075067.1, read as the reverse complement.
GGGAAGGGCGAAAGGAAAGACATAGAACTTAGGCAGAGATGGAGGGAAGAGTTTGGGTATGATCAATTGGGTAACATTTATTGTGAGAGGCTGTTTGACAAGATGATGGGATTACGTGAAGGTGGGGATGAATTTAAAAAACTGTTTGTGATGTATGTAGTTTGCAGCTTCTTGAGTCCTAATGCTAGATCCTTTGTGGATTTTAAGCTGGTTCGTGTTGTTGAGAATGTAGCAGAGATTAGGAGTTATGATTGGTGTGGGTATGCGCTTAAGAAGTTAGGTGATGTTGTGCATAGGTATAAGACTACTAAATACTCGGCAGTTAATGCGTGTGTAGTTGTTCCATTGATGTGCTACTTGTATAGATTTCCTTTTCAAGGAAAACCATGCCCTCCCATAGTTCCTTTCATTCGTCACTGGGACACTAGTTTGCTGCTGAAACATTGTAAGAAGATTGTTGAGGCAGGTTTTGATTCATACCCCATGTCCAAGGATGAATTTCCTTTGACTTTTATGGGGACGTATGTGGGCAGTGGTCCTGCTATGACTTCCAAGCATGCTGGGACATCCAAAGAAACTGTGACATCTAAGGAAGGAAGTCATACAAAAGAAGCAGTAGCTGGTTCAAGCTCGCAAGTTTTATGCTTTGTGCTTCCAGAAGATTTGCCTACTGATGCTGCGATTACGAAAGATGGGGGGTCTGTAAGTACCTTTTCAATTCTGATGTTTTAATAGGAGTATATGATGTTTTAGATTTTCTATGAGATGTTTTAAAATTGTGGTTTAGGTGTTAACAGATTGATTTTTTTTACAATCAGTAGTTGGTGTTATAGAATTTGTATGTGACGTTTAAGTTTAATCTTTTTGTGTTATCAGCTTTGATATTTTAATATCAGTAGCTGATGTTTCTTATGTTGTATGAGGAATTTTAAATTTCAAATTTTCTGTTGTTATCTTTTTATAATTTTTTTTATTTTTTTCCTAGATTGCTGATCAAGCTGTCCGTAGGTTCAAGAGGAATATTGAGGTTGTCACTAGGGTCTTGGTTTCTGAGTTGGGTGGAAGTGCTAAGGATGTTGTATCTACTGTTAATGCCCAGCCTGATTATCCTCCTTTTGACTCGGACGATTTTGATAACTCTGACTTGTTTGATGTTGTTGATGAGATTGTAAGGAATGCTTTTAGGAATCGCACTCCTGTTGCTGCTTCAGTTGCTGCTGCTAGTAATATAGGAGTGACGCCATCATTTGATCTTGGCATTGAAGAAGTTAGAGGGGCATCATCTGCAAAAGGTCCAGCTGGGAAGGGAATCAATAAGAATTAGGATTTGAGTGTGATGAACTAGTATTTGATAGGGGCAGTTGTACCCTTTATTCGATTAATTGTGATATTGTTATGGTTTGACAGTATGGGATGATATAAAACTGTTTTTAGTTTTCTATACTTTGCCGGAAATGATCATTTTATAATTTGATGTGATGTTTCATTATCAGTGTGTGATGTTTTATACTTTTGAGCAATCATTGTCTGAAGTTTTGTTTAATGGGTTGTGATCATTTTGTTTTTTGATGTGATGTGTCATAATCAGTGTGTGATGTTTTATACTTTTTGATCTATCGGTGTGAAGTTTTATGTTTTGTTGCATGTGATCATTTTATATTTTTAATATCACCATTTCGTATGTAATATACGTGAACCCATCCAATCTAGAGTATATCTGCCTTTTTAGTTAAATTCCAAAGAAGCTTTAACATATTGGCATCATCATTCCAATCTTGTAAAGAAACCACATTCAGCCCCCTCTTTTCTTTTATTCACACACTTTACTCTAAGCAACATGAGCCTTTTTTGTTATGACTTCACCACCACTCCATAAAAGGACTTGCATAAAGCTTCAGCATACTTCAAAACTTCCTTAGGTAGTGGGAAACTTTTCATCCAAAAGTTGGCATTTGCAAATAACAGACTATTAATAAGTTGTAGCCTTCCCGCATAGCTTAATGTTCTAGCGCTCCAATGCTTTAGGTTTTCAACCATATTTTCAATCAAAGGTTGACAGGTTATCAAATTAGGCTTTTTATTTGTCAAAGAAACTCCCAGATATCTGAAAGGCAAGCTACCTTACCTGTGTATTCAGTAATCTGTTTCTTCATCTCATCATCCACAACCCCAAAGAAAACTTTGGATTTAGCCTCATTCGCCTTAAGCCCTGTAGAATCAGCAAATATGCTATATGCAGAAATCAGTGCTTTAACTGAGTTCAGATCTCCCTTTGACACTAGTAAGACATCGTCAGCAAAACTAAGGGTAATGGGTAATATTTGTAAATCATCATCTGAGAAAATAATAACAGCAGTGAATACAAGTTTAACATCCAAAATAGAAGTATATTTATCATGGGAAAAAAATTAACATCTTGATCAGAACTTATTTCTAAAACATCAAACTGTAACAATGTAACACATTCCATAAGTGTGTAAGATCACAGTATTGCAGTAAATATATACCAACAAGCTGGTTTTATATCAATTGAGCTTTTGGTGTCTTGGATCCGAATTCCTTCTTGACTGGCTTCTTCCTTTTTCAAGCTTACCTTTCACTCTTGCACTTCTTCCTTTTGTTTTTATTTTTGGTGGATCGAGCACTTTGGGAGCAGCCTTTGTTGTTGAACCTCTTGCACTATTAGTCGCTGAATGCTCTTGTGTATCGATTGCTTTGATTTGATTGATTGTAGCTGAGTCTCTATTCAGCCCTTCTTCAAGGATTCTTCTAGTTTCTATGTCCTCTTCACACTTCAAGACAAGATTGTAGTACTTCCGTAGCATATCATGACGCCATGGTACCTTACCTTTGATCTCCTTGTTTTGTGTTCCTGTTCCTCCGAGCACCTTGTTCCATATTTCTTGCTTTGCTATCTTTTTCCATCTCTTGAGGATGTAATCTTCAGGGATGGAAGTGATGTTTTGTAAATGCAGGATTCGAAGTGCATGGAAACACAATAGACCTACCTCTTCGAAGTACTTGCAAGAGCATTTGATTTCCACCTTTTGATTGAAAGTAACCTTCTCCATTTTTGTGTTGTCGTTTTCTGGTTGTACTTCAAAAACATCTTCGAATCCAAGGTTGAATGTTTTTACTGCTTTACTTGCCATGGCTAGCTTCCATTCTGCCTCGAAGTCCTTGTACAACTTATGTGTGTAAATTTCAGCTGCATGTTTCAGAAGTCCAGGTCCTTGTTCGGTTGACCTTGGTTTTCCTATTGATCCGCTGTATTCTTTGCTGGTTTCTGTGCTTCTCCAACTATGTACAGTTTTTTCAAAGATTGAGAAAAACTGTGTCAAGTTTGTTGTTTTGTTTGCACTGAAGCTGATTGCTTTGTTTGTGCTTTCGCTTCTCTGTGATGATAATGTCCCAGCTGAGAAGAAGTCTTTGCTCAATGCGGTACACCATTTCTCTCGTAGTCCGTATAGGCGCTTGAACCACTTGTTGTCATGAAGCTGGTACTTATCCATCATAGAGTTCCAGCATCTCTGGAATTCTTCTTCATTTGCGCATTTTTTCAAACAATGGTCGAATGCCATGCCAAATTCTTCATCGCTCTTCACTTTACCGTAGTGACTGATTGCATTCTGTTTCAAATGCCATAGACATAACCTGTGTTTTGTGTTGCTGAACACCTGGTACAAAAATTTGTTTCAGTATGAAACAACATACTTTATTTATGAAAGGTTACCAACTGATATTGAAACATCACGCATAGGTATTTTATGTTCAAATTGATATCAGTAAGTATCAAACAATTTTTCATGAAATTTAATTTCATAGTACAGGAGCATCATATATGATTTTTAGAAATGAATTTATGGTGTTTGTATGATCATATATGTTGAGTTATGAAAAATCAACTTAACAACACAGTAACTGAGGAAGGACTGAAACACACAGATTCTGAAACATCATTTACAGATGGTGAAACATCAACACAGTAACTGAGCAGGTTGGGGTATGTACCTTTTGGATTGCATATGCTATAGCCGAGTCCTGATCAGTAAATATTGTCACTGGTTCTTTTCCTTCCATTGACTTTTTGAATGTTTCCAGCAGCCAAATGAAAGTCCCTTTCTTTTCGTCGCCAATAAATGCACAACCAAACATCACATTGTTCCAGTGGTTGTTGATTCCCACAATCGGTGCACAAACAAGGTTGTATTTGTTTGTCCTGTATGTGGTGTCAAATATCATCACATCACCATAGAGCATGTAATCCTCTTTCATCATTGCATCTCTCCAAAAAAGTGCGGAAAGTTTACCGTCCTCATCCAACTTGACTCTGAAGAAGAAATCCTCATCTCTTCTATCTATTTTGTAGAGCTCATCTATCACATTCTGTGCATCGCCTCCTTCAATTGCTTTCATCCTTAACCTGTTTACATAATTAATGTGGTCCCTCATCGTGTGCCCTACATTTTCTTGTCCATTTGCGTCGCATGCCAAGTACTTGAAACTTGTTGCTGGTTTTAAACCTGCCAATTCCATAGCCTCAATTGCTCTTGCCTTTTCATCCTCTATCTTCCTCTCACCACGTTGCAAGTATTGCCACTCCTTCCTTGTAAATTCATGGTTGTGCTCAGTGATGTGGTGCTTGATTTCATAGATGTTTTCATCTACAAGCTTGATTCTGATTGCAGCCTTACATTCCGTCCTTGTAATGGGAAATTCTTTTGTCTTTCTCCTCTTGTTTTGTGGTTGTTGGGTCGGGGTGTCAAGATTTTTTGAAACTGATTTCCCTTGGCGTGAGCATGTGTAATATTTTTCCTTCACCTTCCCTTCACTTGTTAGTCTTTGTGTTGACTTCCGTACAGAAAATCCAAGTGTAGTTGCATGTGCACGGTATAATGTTTCAAGCTCTTCCCATGTTGTTGCTTGCACTCCTTGAAGGGATTCTGTTTGATCTATTTCCAACAAGTTTGATAGACCTGTGATTGAAAACTCCCCTAAATTAATAATAATGAAAAGATGCTACACACAATGCTGCAGATGTAGAACATCATGTTATATGTTTGACACACCAAGCAACATATGGGAAACATTACATCACGTTTTCTGCAAATTATTATTCTGATTAGGCTCAGTTAGCATGTAACGACATGTTATATATTGTTCCAGATTGTATGAACTGAGGAGAAGTTCATAAGATTCTACGATAAATTGTGAACATGTTTGAGGTACTGGAATCTTTTGATTGTCATGAACATTAAAAAGGAGCACGTAAAATTCAGAGCAAGGTGGCATTATTCCTACAAGAAAGCATCCTAACCCAACATACATCGATCAAACACAATTTCCAAATGCATAATAGAATAAGAAAGTACAGCTAAGTTCAAGATTTGAAATATTGATTAACGACACAAAATAGCAAAGTTGGTGAAACTCTAATTTATCACAGAACACAATAACATGGATAGAAAGTAATAGAATAAGTCATCATGTAATTGAAAACTCCAAATAAATTATAAAAAGAAGCTGTACATAATTTTGCAGAGCTAGAACATCATGTTATATTTTTGAAACATCAAGCAGTACAAGAGTAACATCACACTATGTTTCTGCAAATTGTTGTTTTGATTATGTACAACTAATATGTAACATCATGTCATATATTTAAAACACCACGTCATATTTAGTGAACACTGCTGCAATAAATCAGTACATTGTCCAGTTATTTATCAATTTGCAAAATGTGAACAGATCCTATTAAAAATAAGTTCTTATAACGTGACCTCTACAATTTGAAAGGTCTGACATTTTAAATGAAAATTTTAGCATATTCAGAACTAATATACACTGTTCTAGAACAGAACAACATGATGTGTTCATTCATATCAGAATTTTGCTACTAATTAGTTTTTTCTGTTGTTTATTTGACCGGAGCTAAACGTAATGGAATTGTTCACATACTCATTCTGCTGCTCTCCAAATCAGAAAACAGAACATCATGCTTAAGTGCAAAAAGTTCAGCTTCTTACCTTGTGAAATAGGTACAATCTGTTCATCATTGATATTTGTTTCTCTTTCTTGTGTAGGATTCCGTGTTTGCGTTGATTGTATGATTTCTAATTTTTTTTCGATCTATAAATCACCTTCTTCCATATTCATCCAATTTTGAATCTGCAAAATATCGAAATTCTGTTTAGCAACAGATTTGTTGCAGTTGATGTTGAATTTAAACATAATATAGTTGTACCTTGCTTTCCGGGTGAATTTCTGATGTGGATTGATTTTTTCATTCGAAATTGGACTGGTTGAATTTTGATGAAGAACAACGTCTGGAGTCCCGGTGAGAGAGGGAAGAATTTTTTTGGTTCAGATCTGTGTTTGATCTGTTTTTCTTTCTCCCGTTTTTTATTTTTGTGTTTTGGGCTTGATTTGTTTTTCACGTTTTTGGGCTGGGAATGGGTAATGGGTTAGGTGTTATGTTATTTGCTACTTGGTCCTTCAGCTTTTTAGCACTTTATACCACTTACCCCATTTCTAGTTTAATTAGTTTTTCTGCCCCCGAATTTAGTTTACTTTTTTCCTATTTTGCCTCTAGTCCCTGGTCTCACCATGAGACGATCTCACAGGAGACGGACTCTTCAAACTTTCCTCTTTCACGTTTCACCTCAATAAGTTGAAAATGAAAATTAAGGAAACTTTGTCAATTGGTTGGTTGTAAACTTGTGATAGCTTATTCTTCCATGGTACTTCGAAATTGAGTTGGCAAGGTAGTTTGTGGCTGAAGTCGTTTTGACTATGTTTATCATGCCAATTCTTTACAAACCAATATAGTGCTATTTTTAGTAGACATAGTCCATCGGTTTTCATTATTTACTTTTACACTTGTTTACTAGTGCTTTAGGAATATGCTTCTTTGATTTATTATTCAATCACTTATTTTTAGATGCAGCTTAGACAACCACCCAACAGATACTTGTGAGGTGTGACATTGTATTGAATTAGATATCAGGGTCTTCTAATCTGGGTAATCAGGTGAAGAACACTAATTGGCATGGCTCGTTTTCATAACGTAAGTATCACTGCATCAAACTGAACCTATTAATTCGTCCTTTTTACTTTGCTTTTTTGGTTAAGGGCAAGTAATCGAGATAAAAAAAAAGTTCTTTTACATCAGTTCTTATTTTTTTCGAAGTAAAAAATATTTTTTATCTCGGTTATAAAAAAATCGAGGTAAAAGCCTGTCATTACCGATGTCACACGCATATCTAGATTACCGACATCGGGTTTTTTTGGGACCGACATTTCACGTCACTCTCACAGACATGAATGACCGATGTTGCACGCATGTCTGGCTTACCGGTTGTTTTTGAGACGGACGTCGCACGTACCACTCGCAAACATGAAATCATCGACGTTGCACGCATGTCTGACTGCACGCATGTCTGACTGCACGCATGTCTGGTTTACCGACTTCGATTATAATTGTGATCACACGTATCTGTTGCAGACATGAAATGACCAACGCATGTCTGGCTTACCGCATCACACGTACCTCGTAGACACACTTGCGATGCACGATTCAAAATAATTGAATGTATATAATTATATATTCATAATGTAATTTTTTATTGAAACAAAAATATAATATTTAAAAAAATTATGCAACTCCATTTCTTTTTAATTTTGAAAGATTTTATAATTATACTTTTAAATATGATTTTATGTTTATATTTCAAATGAAATAAATTAAATGTAGAGTTTGAGTAACAGAGATTTTAATAATAAAATTTAATGTTAAAAAAACTAATACGTAATTTTTGTAAATTTTTTATGCTACTCCAGTTCTTTTAAACTTTTAAAAGATTTTATAACTATACTTTTAACCATGACTTTATATTTCTATTTTTTAATAAAATAAATTAAACATAAAGTTCGAGTAATATGTGATTGAAGTCGAATATCAATAAGTAAATTTTAATATTTTAAAAATAAAATTCTGTATACTACTTATTCATAATTACATAAAATAAGTAGTATACAATTTGGTTGCTAGGAGGCACCCGTATGAGTTACTCAAGAACATGTATTAGTGCTTTCCAACATTTCACCCAAAAAAAATTATTTTATATTTTTATATTTAGGCAAGAATAACAAAAATCATATATTTTGGAGCAATGGATAATGGGGGTAACACAATTTTGGGCCATAGTGTAATTTTTTAAGATTGTGTAGAAGTAATCAATTTTAGCTTTCAAGGCCATTTCGTTCACTCATACATGACCAAATTGGAAAACCGCAACTGTATATTATTGAATTGAATTTTGGTGTCATCAATTTCGTGATTCGACAACTCACTTTCTTGGAGGGACCTAAGTGCAAAAAGTAAAAATTTTACTCGTAACTCCAAATTGAAATCCGCTCGAATGTGATGGTACCCTATACATCCTCGTTGTATTTTCCAAGTCTACAACATAGTATTTATCAATAAACATGCACAAGAATATATTTGTAATCTTTTCCGTTTTACCTTTCTTACTTCTAAGTATTCAACTCTAAGTTGCTCTAGAACATTTAATAGTGATTTCCAACATTTCATCAAAAAAATAATTTATTTTATATTTCTATATTTAGGCAAGAATAACAAAAACCATGTATTTTGGAGCAATGGATTATAGGATAACATAACTTTGAGCCATAATTTTCCAAGACTGTGTAGAAGTAATTAATATTGACTTTCTAGGCACTTATGTTCACCCATACATGCCCAAATTAAAATTTACAATCTCTTATTATTGAATTTCATTTTGGTGTCGCCAATTTCGTGATTCGACAACTCGAACTTTCTTGGAGGGACCTTAGTCCAAAAAGCAACAACTTTACTCGTAACTCCAAATTGAAATCCGCTCGAATGTGATGGTACCCTATACATCCCCATTGTATTTTCCAAGCCCGTAACATAGTATTTATCAATAAACACGCACACGAATATATTGTAATCTTTTATGTTTTACCCTTCTTACTTCTAAGTATTCAACTCTAAGTTAATCTAGAACATGTACTAGCGCTTTTCAGCATTTTATCAAAAAAGTTTATTTTATATTTCTATATTTAGGCAAGAATAACAAAAATCATGTATTTTGGAGCAATGGATAATAGGGTAACATAACTTTGGGCCATAGTGTAATTTTTTAAAATTGTGTAGAAGTAATCAACGTCGACTTTCCATATATGAATACAAATGAAATGGCTTGACTTTAACTAATTAATGTTCAACCCTTATTTAACTTTATATATATAAACACTAATGAAACTGTTAGAACTTAACTAATCAACGATCAACCCTTATTTGGCTTTATATACGTAAACAATAATGAAATATTTGACTTAACTAATCAATGGTCAACCTTTATCCCACTTTATATACATAAACACTAATTAAAATATTTAGACCTTAACTAATGAACGGTCAACCCTTAGTATTTATCCAAATTATATTTGGAAATAAGTTTTTACAACTCTGTTTGTTAAAAATATTTGGTTCAGTTTAGAAAATAACCTAGGATAATTACATGTGCCAAGTACATAACATTATTGTAACTACTTTAATTGATAAAAATATATATATATATTATCCTATAAAAATTAAAAGTTGAAGTAACATGAATATCTGATTTAGTATAACATGATGAGTTTTGTATTCTCAAGGCAGACAATTGCAAATGGACTTGAGAAAGTTGATGCTTCCTTTACTGCTCTTAGACTCAATGTGTTTAGTTATTATGAGCAGGTCCTTTTATTGCTCGGTTTAATTAACAAAAGGGAGTTTATCAATACTAAAGTATCTAAATTATTTGACCTTGCTACAACTATTTTCTTGACACAGGAAAAAATGAGAAACAATCACTAGTGGAGACACCTTTATTAAATGCAGTTCCACTGGTCATTGAAAGTCACTTTTGGGGTGATTTCCCTGGACATGTCTTCCATTGCTAACATTAGAGGCGGTTAATTCCTGGAACCTCCTTCTAACGCACCAATGGAAGGTGGTTCATAACCGACTTCCAACGTTGGGGTGGAACCGCCTTCTAATGGTTCCGAGCTCGTAACATCTTGATGTCCCTCAGACAAAGCATCTAGTTACGATCTCGGAACAAAACTCACACAGTCGGATCTTTGGATACTTGCGCACTCGGAACAAAGCCAACTCCACTGGAACTAATGTTTGGTTCCGAACTTGGAACAAGTGCCAGTTTATCTGATTTATGCACTTGTTACTATCTCGGAACTAGAGTGCATTCCGAGATCGGATATATTTTCTTATCCTAATTTGTTTGTTTTAGGGTTTTGAGCATTGAATGCTAGAGATTAAGTTCCGGACTCGGAACATATTTCGGATTATATGTTCTGAGTCCGGAACTCTGAATTTGTTCTATTATAATTTTTCAATGAAAAAATGACATATGTTCCAAGTTCGGAACACCAATTGGAAAGTATGGTGAAAAATTACAATTTCAATAAAATCCGGCTAAATAGAAGCCTTCCATACCAGGTCAAGATACACCAAAATAACATGTCATTTCCACACTATCTATCAAATATCTATGGACTATGCTAGGGCAACAACAATCTATAGATAGGAATAGAAATCTAATAAAATCTATTCCAATGACAAAGTCACCATATATACAAGCTACTTAAACCCCTTATACATTGGGATTTCCAATGGAATGGGAACGGCCATTGACAATATACCTTGCCAAGCAATTTCTTGTCATGTTGATATCAGTTTGCAAATACGGCTTCTCATCATCTTTAACATTCCTGTAACAGGAGATAATATTCCTAGAAGTTTCGTATTCTCAAGGGGAAAACTGCCTTCTCCTCTTAGACAATTGCAAATGGACTTGAGAAAGTTGATGCTTCCTTTACTGATTTTAGACTCAAGGTGAAATTTTTTGAGTTTAGTTATTATGAGCAGGCCCTTTTATTGCTCAGTTTAATTAACAAAAGGGATTTTATCAATATTAAAGTATCTAAATTATTTGATCTTGCTACCACTATTTTCTTGACATAGGGAAAAAAGAGAAACAATCACTAGTGGAGACACCTCTATTAAATGCAGTTCCATTGGCCATTGGAAGTCACTTTGGGGTGATTTCCCTGGACATGTCTTACATTGATGACGTTAGAAGGCAGTTCCTTCCTGGAACCACCTTCTAACGCATCAATAGAAGGTGGTTCAAAGCCGGCTTCCAATGTTGGGGTGGAACCACCTTCTAATGGTTCCGAGCTCGTAACATCTTGGTGTCCCTCGGACAAAGCAGCTGGTTACGATCTCGGAAAAAAACTAACATAGTCAAATCTTTTGATACTTGCGCACTCGGAACAAAGCCAAATCTGTTGGATCTAATGTTTGGTTCCGAACTTGGAACAAGTGCTAGTTTATCTGATTTATTCACTCTTGGAACTAGAGTGCATTCTGAGATCGGATATAGTTTCTAATCCTAATTTGTTTGTTTTAGGGTTTTGAGCATTGAATGCTGGATATTAAGTTCTGGACTCGGAACATATTTCGGATTATATGTCCCGAGTCCGGAACTCTAGATATGTTCTATTATAATTTGTCAATGAAAAAATGACATATGCTCCAAGTTCGGAACACCAATTGGAAAGTATGGTGAAAAATTACAATTTCAATAAAATTCGGCTAAATAGAAGCATCCCATACTAGGTCAAAGTACACCAAAATAACATGTCATTTCAACACTATCTATCAAATATCTATGGACTATACTAGGGAAACAACAATCTATAGATAGGAATAGAAATCTAAGAAAATCTATTCCAATGACAAAGTCACCATATATACAAGCTACTTAAACCCCTTATACATTGGGATTTCCAATGGAATGGGAATGGGCATTGGCAATATACCTTGCCAAGCAATTTCTTGTCATGTTGATATCAGATTGCAAATACGGCTTCTCATCATCTTTAAGATTCCTGTAACAGGAGATAATATTCCTAGAAGCTTTGTATTCTCAAGGGGAAAACTGCCTTCTCCTCTTAGACAATTGCAAATGGACTTGAGAAAGTTGATGCTTCCTTTACTGGTCTTAGACTCAAGGTGAAATTTTATGAGTTTAGTTATTATGAGCAGGTCTTTTTTTTTGCTCGGTTTAATTAACAAAAAGGATTTTATCAATATTAAAGTATCTAAATTATTTGACCTTGCTACCACTATTTTCTTGACGCGGGAAAAAAAGAGAAACAATCACTAGTAAAAACACCTCTGTTAAATGCAGTTCCATTGGCTATTGGAAGTCACTTTTGGGGTGATTTCCCTGGACAGATCATCCATTGATGATGTTAGAAGGCGGTTCCTTCCTGTAACCGCCTTCTAATGCATCAATGGAAGGCGGTTCAAAACCGGCTTCCAATGTTGGGGTGGAACCGCCTTCTAATGGTTCCGAGCTCGTAACATATTGGTGTCCCTCAGACAAAGCAGCTGGTTACAATCTCGGAACAAACTCACACAGTTGGATCTTTGGATACTTGCGCACTCGGAACAAAGCCAAATCCGTTGGAACTAATGTTTGGTTCCGAACATGGAACAATTGCTAGTTTATCTGATTTATGTACTTGTTACTATCTCGGAACTAGAGTGCATTCCAAGATCGGATATATTTTTTGATTCTAATGTGTTTATTTTAGGGTTTTGAGAATTGAATGCTGGATATTAAGTTTCGGACTTGGAACATATTTCAGATTATATGTTCCGAGTCCGGAACTCTGGATCTGTTCTATTATAATTTATCGATGAAAAAACGACATATGTTCCATGTTCAGAACACTAATTGGAAAGTTTTGTAAAAAATTACAATTTCAATAAAATCCGGCTAAATAGAAGCCTCCCATACCAGGTCAAGATACACCAAAATAACATGTCATTTCCACACTATCTATCAAATATCTATAGACTATGCTAGGGCAACAAAAATCTATAGATAGCAATAGAAATCTAAGAAAACCTATTCCAATGAAAAAGTCACCATATATACAAGCTACTTAAACCCCTTATACATTGGGATTTCCAATGGAATGGGAACGGGCATTGGCAATATACCTTGCCCATCAATTTCTTGTCATGTTGATATCAGTTTGCAAATACTGCTTCTCATCATCTTTAAGATTCCTGTAACAGGAGATAATATTCCTAGAAGTTTTGTATTCTCAAGGGGAAAACTGCCTTCTCCTCTTAGACAATTGCAAATGGACTTGAGAAAGTTGATGCTTCCTTTACTTATTTTAGACTCAAGGTGAAATTTTATGAGTTTAGTTATTATGAGCAGGCCCTTTTATTGCTCGGTTTAATTAACAAAAGGGATTTTATCAATATTAAAGTATCTAAATTATTTGATCTTGCTACCACTATTTTCTTGACACAGGAAAAAAAGAGACACAATCACTAGTGGAGACACCTCTATTAAATGCAGTTCCATTGGCCATTGGAAGTCACTTTTGGGGTTATTTCCCTGGACATGTCTTACATTGATGATGTTAGAAGGCGGTTCCTTCCTGGAACCGCTTTCTAATGCATCAATGGAAGGCAGTTCAAAACCTGCTTCCAACGTTGGGGTGTAACCGCCTTCTAATGGTTCCGAGCTCGTAACATCTTAGTGTCCCTAGGACAAAGCAGCTGCTTACGATCTCGGAACAAACTCACACAGTTGGATCTTTGGATACTTGCGCACTCGGAATAAAGCCAAATCTGTTGGATCTAATGTTTGGTTCCGAACTTGGAACAAGTGCTAGTTTATCTGATTTATGCACTTGTTACTATCTCGTAACTAGAGTGCATTCCAAGATCAGATATATTTTCTGATCCTAAGTTGTTTGTTTTAGGGTTTTGAGCATTGAATGCTGGATATTAAGTTCCGGACTCGGAACATATTTTGGATTATATGTTCCGAGTCCTGAACTCTGGATCTGTTCTATTATAATTTTTCAATGAAAAAAATGACATATGTTCCAAGTTCGGAACACCAATTGGAAAGTATGGTAAAAAATTACAATTTCAATAAAATTCGGCTAAATAGAAGCCTCCCATACCAGGTCAAGATACACCAAAATAACATGTCGTTTCCACACTATCTATCAAATATCTATAGACTATGCTAGGGCAACAACAATCTATAGATAGGAATAGAAATCTAAGAAAATCTATAACAATGACAATGTCACCATATATTCTAGCTACTTAAACACTTTATACATTGGGATTTCCAATGGAATGGAACTGGCATTGGCAATATACCTTGCAAAGCAATTTCTTGTCATGTTGATATCAGTTTGTGAATACGGCTTCTCATAATCTTTAAAAACCTTAGAATTTGGGAATGTTATTAATATGTGTAAAAAAACCTATAGCAATGAAAAACCTATAGCAATGAAAAACCTATAGATTTGATTCTAATCTTACGACTGATTTTAAGAAAATCCATACGAATTTGTTGATGACACTCCGCCGCATATAGCATTACGTAATACCCGCACTCTCAATTGTTTGCTTGTTTCTTGTACTGTTTAAAATAAAACTATAACATCATCATATCAAAACTTTGAGAATCCTAGAATTTAATTGAATTGTAAGCATGGGAAAAATAGTTTCACCTTGATCTCGACTATCTCCGAATTCTTTGTCCTGGATTCAATGAGGGAATTGACTGACGCATCCAAAATCTTAACAAATGACCGGGAAGGTTGATGATGTAGAGGATCCATCCAATAGATGTGGTTGTTCTCCGAAACAATAAATATTAATCTCCAATGGTCCCTACAAGAATATCATACATTATAATCGTCCAAAATAAAAGTAGGTTTGACGTAGATTTGATATTTGACCATCACCTCTCAATGTATGGGGAGACGAATAATTTTTATTCGTTCGTCCAATGCTTTATCGGATGAAAATATATAGTCCAAGTCGACCCTCTCTTTGACCGTGTTTCTGATTTCTTGTGTCATCACGGGGCACAAATACCCTATCCACCATTTCTCCTTTTGATTAGCAAAATAATACATGTACCTTTGATAAATAAAGAGAAAACATTATTTGTAAAAATAGTAAAGTTAATAAATTATTTAGTTGAAATATGAAAGTATATAGTACTTACAGTATGTATAAGGACATTATGGTTTGATTGACTTGGTCGCACCTCCACAAGTCTTTGAAGTCACTCCATGTCGCAATTATTTCCCTCTTTTGACCAAATACGCATTCATTGCCTGAAAATGTGTAGGTTGAGTTAACTTGGTGTCCGCCAATCAAATCATATAGCACTCTAACAAAGTGCGGTGAATCTTTCATAACTTGAACCCTTGTGACTGTTGGCTTAGCCTTCTTTGCTGTTTTGTGAACTATTCCAGGTGCCGTTTTAGGCTTGGACTTCAAATGAACATCCTTTGTAGGGTCAACATAGATTAGTCGATGAGGCCATAGGAGAAACAGTCCCTCGACGGTTCCCACGTGCTTGAATTGGCCATCTGGAATTGGCAACAGGATGTTGAGGACTAGTGGCTTGTCCAGTGAGACTCTGCATATTCTATCCCAGATTGGTACAGAATGATGATGTCGCATTGACTCGTGCAAAATACCATTGGCAACGTGGATCGGCCTACCATTTTCCGCTTAATCAGTGTACAACTCACACAAATACAATGTCTAAAATGAAAAAATAGTAAGTCAAACATATGAAGGTAATTGAAAATCAATATTATTATAAACATAAAAGTTTTGACCTACTTTTCGGCAAAAATGATGGTGAGGTCAACTTTATTCACTTCATCTCATTGCAGAGGTAGAATAGGATCGTGATTAACCTCAAGATCTCTATCTCCCAGTGAGAGGCGCGATCCTCTTGATGGTGGAGTCCAACCCGGTGTTGAACCAACTAAATTTTTAGGCATGAGGAGACCGGTGTGTTCATTTAACTTGTGTATCAATATATCTTATTGCTCAATCTTTTTATCTCGTGCAAGCGCTTCCTCTTGCAAACTGTGAACTCGGGAGGTTTGGTTTTCTTGTACAAACAGAGAATTCCGAATGCATCTCTTTGTGATATGTATGATCTAACCCCTCTTGCACGGCCCGGATGATCTGGTTTTTTTGTAGCCTCGCGGAGGATGTCGTGCTTACTCTTGGAAATGAAATGCCCTTCCAATTGTTCGATCCTTAATTTAACCTGAGCAACATTTTAAATTAAATCATCTTAGTCGTAACGTGGTTTAACATCTATCATTCTGCAAACCAAAGATTAACGATGCTTACCACTCTTTCAAAAGTTTCACGCTCGGGACTATTTTTGAATTCACCTTTACTATTTTGACGGCTGATTAGGAATAGATCACACCTATCTGTCTCTTCATCACCCAAGGGCTTCACCAATAATCGTTCCTTCTCATCGGTCTTTCCCCTGGTAATTTCTATTTGGACATCCCTTTTGAAACATTCCTTAATTAACTGCAGGGCCGCCAAACCATATCCACCACGACTCTTATGATGAGGTGTTTTGTTTTCCTTTACAAACTGTCATTTTGCACTCCTCGTACCCTACATATGTAGGTAATAATTTTTTTAAATTAAAATGAAATTTATTTTATTAAAATAAATAAGCAGTAAAGGTTGTGAAACTGACATTTTCATCATTCTCCAAAACTTGCCCCTTGTGGACAAGGATCTCCCAACTTTCGGGTATAATATATGTACAAATCAACCGTGGACAATCTCCTTTCCTAGTAGAGAAAATGTAATCTCGTGATAAGGTATATTTGTGCTCCTTCCAACTCTTCGACATCATGGTCGTTGCCCTCTTTTTAAAACCATCCATATCCGGGGCATCAAACTCAAATGGTCTCTACGTGGATTGAAATAAAAAAATTAATAATTAAATATTAAAGTAGGACATTATTTAGTACGCTTGTATTTGAATAATTTCAAATACTATAGTTACCTTGCACTCCATCCATAGGACATCTTTACATTCTTTTGGAACCTCGAGCCAACTATTGTACTTGATGTCTACCCTAGTTCTACCAACCTTCCCTACCCAGCTTGACCATTTAGCTTTTTTCTTTAGATATACACACTCTTGATTTTTTGAAAATCAACAAAATCAATTCTTTCCTAGCCATTCTCCTTTCTAATATTCTACAATGTGTTCTAGCATAACACCTCGCAACCGACCCCTCCTCCCCATCGCCATCACTGCCTAGGCTTTGTGAATGTCCACCTCTTGGACCCACATCTTCATCACGAAGCCTCTTCTGTGACATTAAACTACCAAACGACATACATCATTTTTTTAAACTAGGGTTTCTTTTAGAACAAAATGAAAACTAACTTTGGGGCTTAAAACATATAACAAAACTTACAAAAAAATTTGATAGACATTTCAAGGTACAATAAACCCAAGCTAGGATTCATATAGTAGAAGAAAGGAAATGGTGAAATGTTTACCTTTAAATCCAAACAAGTCAAGGTTGGATGTAAAATTATAGCCATGAGCACTCATGAACTTGGAAACCCTAACCCTTGGATTGCCTTTGCTTTTTGTAAATCCATAACCCATGGACATTGGATGTGATTAGCTTACATTTACTAGGGTTTCATGTAGTTAGCAGCAAAGATGAAGATTGGTGGAAGAAATTTTGAAGTGATCAAAGATGGAAGGAGGGAGAAGAGTTTTGGGGGGGGGGGGGAAATTTGGTGGGAATTCATGGTTTTCTGAATGGGTATTAAATGCCCATTTGAAAAATGTCTTTAATGTTATTTAGAAGCTGTGCCCGACAATCAATTCCGAACTCTATTCAAAGTTACGCACTCAAAATTTGATCGTTTCTTCAGTAATAGGGAAAGATCAAGTTTTGCTCTAGGAGCTTGGTCTGACTATATTAAAAAATCCAACAGAAAAATCATTTCAATCGAGCCCTTTCAACAGAAATTCCCCAATTCAAAAACCCTAGAACTTAAATCAACCAAAAATTCAAATGCAACCATGCCTAGGTACAGAGGTGGATGGTCTGGCGGTGGATATGGGGATGTTAATACCTAGAGTCAAATCCAATAGATGAGTTGGGGCAATTATCTCTTTTCTTCAACACTGATGCGGAGTCTAGGTATGTTCAGTTCCAAATTAGGAAATCTAGCAATCCTAGGGTTGTTGCTAGTGCAGGCATTGAAGACCTAGGGCTAGGCTATTTGATTGATTATAAAGCCATCCGGTTTTGATAAATTAGTGAATTTGGAATAACCTGTCCATTACGATGAGGTATTGCAATTTTACGCTAATTTAGGGAAGAGTAGGAACGACAGAGATCTTACTATAGTTAATGGTGTAACGATTCCTGTTACAAAATTCAGCATTAATGATGCCATAGGTTGTGAGTGTGGACACTAGAGCGGAAACAGAGAGCATATGAGAGAGCCCTCAAAGAATCGAAGATACCCAAACTTAAGAGGACCTATTACTTGTAATATCCGTATCAATTTTATTTACTCTAGGGCTATGAATATTTTTATGTTGAATTTCATAATTATCTAAATTCTTGACTTGGATGTTGAATTACTCTAATTTGTTGAATCCCAAATATGTTTACATTGCGACTTGTTCTGATTACTTTTAACTATGTATGGACTTGGTTTTCATATGTATGTCTAAATCTAAATGTGCAGTTAGAATTCCTATGTATTGAAATAGGGAAGTTGCGTATGAATGAGTGTTAAAATTGAAACTGACCATATATACAGACTGAGTTCTGAGCTCGGAAGTGGATCTTTGCGAATGGTCAACTCCAAAATACAAAGTGAAATAGTGCTAAACAGTTACCTTACAAATTTTTTCAACTACCCTTTTGGTGCCTTCCGCCACTTGGTCATCTTTCTGTGGTTGTCGATACAAGTTCATTGTGGTTCGTGTGAGTGACAAACTCGCGCAAACTAGCGTCATCCTCTTGAAGTAGAAAATCTTCGTCATATAACCCAATCCCAGTGTTTGTACCAAACCCGATTAAATCCTCATTTTCAAAATCATCCACAAAAGCTCTTTTGCCCTCGACCACAATCTCCCACCGGGAATCAATAGGATCTGTTATGTAAAAAACTTGATGAGCTTGTCCGACTAATATGAATGAATCTTCTCTCCAACCAGTCCTGCTACAATCAACACGTGTCTTCGATTATTTGACCATTGTTAAAATCAACCCATTCACATTTGAAAACTGGCACTCTCATTGTAACATAATCAAGCTCCCAAAGTTTTGTAATTGTACCAAAGTAGCAAGTATGGGCATACATCCGATTGTTGTCGGCCATGCTACCAACATGCAAAGCTTCGAAAACAAGTGAAACTCCACTATTATGATAGACTCCTTTATC
The DNA here is from genome assembly GCA_037428765.1 of Rubia yunnanensis. NCBI lineage: Eukaryota > Viridiplantae > Streptophyta > Magnoliopsida > Gentianales > Rubiaceae > Rubia > Rubia yunnanensis. The sequence goes on along the minus strand of CM075067.1, from coordinate 46,625,295 downwards.
ATCCATTGATTTTGTACCAAATGTAAAAATGTTGACATCATAACCACTAAATGATAGAAAGATGCCCAACAGTCTGCGCGACAACCATTTGATTGTTTCTGGATGCGGACCAGTCGCGGCGTGAGATCGTAGCTAGGAAGCAAAAGTTGTAGTGTGTTGTTGAAGAACTAGTGCTTCGTTCCAAGTGGGATTCAAAAATCAAATTTCATCCATGTGAATATCAATGTATGGGAAAACATCCTCATGATTCCGAAGAAAATACAAATGAGCAGTGCACAAGTCTTCAACACTAGGGCTAAATAGCTTAACCCGACGAACCCCTACACCATCCAAATGACCTTCATGCTTGGATCTGGAAACCCCCACAGATTCAACCTCATGAATATATTTGTACGAATTCAATAGTTTCCTTAGCACAATAACGTTGCACAATAGTGACATCAGGCCTATACATGTTCTTCACAAAATGCTTGAATATTTCCATGTACCGTTCGAACGGATACATCCATCTAAGAAATAAAGGACCACAAAGCTTAATATCCCTAACCAAGTGAGTTATCAAATGAATCATGATGTCAAAGAACAAAGGTTGGAAGTACATCTCCATTCGACACAATACTTCTACAATCATGGTTTGCAATCGATCAAGCTTTGCAGCACTAATGGTTTTTGAACATATAGATTTGAAGAACAAACATAACTTAGTAATGAAACATCGTACAAGGGACAAAAACAATTCCCAAATCGCAATGGAATTCAACTCTTGCATCAGATTGTGACAGTCGTGGGATTTCAATCAACCCAACTTCAACTCTGTTATCGATACACGGGCGCTGATATTCGAAGAATAAGCTCCAAGCACTTTCACACTACTTAGCATCTCACAATATAACTTCTTCTTCTTCTTCGACATTGAATAACAAGCGGGGGGAAGACAACAAGTATCTCCATCAGTAACGAACCCATCTCAGCCAAATCAAGTCGAGACTTCAATCTATCTTTGGTTTTACCGGGAGTATTCAAAAGTGTGCCAATTAAAGCATCACATACATTTTTCTCTATGTGCATTATATCGAGACAACGTCTCACATTCATATCACGCTAATAAGGGAGTTGAAAGAAGATTGAGCATTTCTTCCAACTACCTTCAATTGCCAACTTTCACTTCCCCTTACCAAAATTGTTAGGTGATCCGTAAACTTTTTCAAATACCTCTTCGCCTTTGAGTGACACAGCCCCACCTCGCAACTCTGTCTTGCCATTGAACCACTTCTCTGTAAAACGCCATGGATGCCCCTCGGGGAGAAATCACCGATGTCCCTGGTAAAAAATTTTAGAACCATGCTTAAGTTAACAGAAGGAGGTTTCTTTCTCACAAATCGGACATGCATAGTGTCCTTTCACAGGATAGCCCAAAAAATTTTCATAAGCCAGAAAATCATTTCTGGGGCAAAACAGGAGGGCCTTCATCGTGAAAATATCATCCACCACAGCATCGTAAGTACAAACTCCATCATTGAACAACGTCAACAAATCTTCCACTAGGGGAGTGAGAAATACATAAATGTCATTACCCGGTTGCTTAGGGCCAGAAATCATCATGGACATGAGAACGTATTTTTTTTCATTATCAGCCACGACAGTAAATTGTATATCACCAACATTATGGCCCAAGAACTATATGCGTTGCTCATGTTGCCAAATGGATTCATTCCATTAGTTGACAATCCAAACCTTAAATTCGGGGAATCCAATCCAAACTTCGGGAATATGCCATCAAGTTTTTGCCACTGCTCACCATCGGACGAATGCCTTATCATATCATCCGCCAGACGAACTCTTTCTGCATGCCATCGTAGTAATTTTGCATCTTGTTTGAAGCAAACAACTTCTGAAGGCGTGAAATTATTGGAAGATACCATAAGACCTTAGCGGGTATCCTCTTCTTCGACATGATTCCCACCTCCACACACACTCCTATTTCACCATGCTTTAACTTGTACAGAGATTCATCGCATACCCGGCATGTTTCCAGTTTCTCATTCTCCTTTCCCCTAAACAACATGCAATCATTTAGACATGCATGGATTTTTTCTAATTCTAAACCCATAGGACAAACAACTCTTTTCGCAGCATAGGATTTCTCAGGCATTTGATTTCCTTCAGGAAGCAATTCTCAAACCAATTCCAGAGGTTCTGTCATCCCTTTTTCAGTCCAACCAAATTTGGCCTTCAAATTCATAATTTTCAACGTCACGCTCAAAAGTGAATGTTTTGACCCCACGTGCAATAGAAAATTCTTGTCATTAAGCAATGACTCTAGGACCTCAGGTTTACCAGGGAATTCTCTGGCAACACCCTCCACCATCGCATCAATCAATCATCACGATCTAATTCAACCCCTTCCTTTGTTCCACCATTTCCACCACTATCCATCGGTACCTCGCTGTGCCATATCCAACAAGTGTAACTTGTTTGGAAATCTCAAAATATAAGGTGTTCGCGCAACTTCTTCCTCCCTAAATATGCATCGTTTTTGCAATCCTTGTAGGGGCAACGTGCACGCACCACCCCATTTTTATCCGTGTGTTTAAAAGCCACCCCAATAAATGAATCTACTAAACGAATATAATTTGGTGATGTCCTAATGTCGCTCTTGATTGCTCCGATTCTATCCATTAACTACAAGAAAATAACATCAAGGAAAAATCAATCATATCGGCAACGAAATTAAAATGAGCAACATATGAAATCAAAACATTTTTTTCCAAAGCATTGCGAAACATACTTCAACAATAATATAATTAGTTTGACGGTGTAAGAATATTTGTATATGTACAATTACCTTAGCCTTTTGCATCCAAAGAGTGCCTTAAATTTTTAGCTTATTTCTCCAAATGAAAATGAACTTGATGGTCCGCATTTATTGCTATCTATAAGGTGTTCTGAGTTCGGAACTCTAATTGTACCAGACAAGTTACAGAGCATTTAAGATCAGACGATGTTCCGTATCCGGAACATCTTAACGACTGTTGTTACGGGCTCGGATCATGAATAGTTGTTTCATCATGCATACAAGTTCCAAGTCAGGAACGTAAATTTGATCCATTTTCCGATTGTGGAACTTTATTCGAATCTGCGCTCCGAGTTTGTAACAAGAGCGTTTAAAGTCAGCACGACACAACCGCCTTCCATCTTCATTATTCAAAGGCGGTCTAATCAAACCGCCTTTGAACGACATGAAAATGCCTTTAAAATTTTAGGGGGGTCATCTGAAGAAAGTTTCAAGCTCGGAAGCGCCCAAGAAAGGTGGTTTTACAATATTCAGGCAGAACCGTCTTCCATTGGTGTCTTTAATAGGGCCTCTTCCACTAGTGAATCTCAAGGACTTCCTGAATGTTGCTGGGCCTATGGGTGTCACACATTTCTTATTGTATTGAAATCAGATTCTGGACCATATTTGAGGGTTGCAAGAACACCTCAGGGACCAACGCTTACTTTCAAGATACGCGAATACTCATTGGCAGCTGATATTTTTCAGTCTCAGCTTCGCATCTCCCTTGGTACCTTTTCTGTTTCTCGTACTTGGGATATAAAATATTGTATGCATTGTATGCCACTTCATACTGTATTTAGGATTCTGCCAGTCAGTATTTTATTTGGGATTGTCTCCGTTAATGTACCTACTTGATCATGTTGTTATTCATTAAAATTTCTCGCTAATCAAAATTGATGTGCATGTTGTGCTAGTTGGTTTTGGTACTGGTGAGCAGCATCTAAAGCTCACGACTATTATGTTCCAGAACATTTTCCCTGCCATTGACATAAACACTGTATGTAAAGAAGTACTATAATGATAAGTTCTTACCATTCATTTTAGTGCTATTATACTCACAGTTTGTGGATTACAGGTCAAGCTTTCAACTTGCCAAAGGATTGTGTTGCTCAACTACAATAAAGAGACAAAGCTTATTGATTTTCAACACCACTCCATAAGATTGCAACCAGTGGGGATTTCGCGCAGAATCAGGAAATTTGTGCAAAACCATCGGGTGTCTGATTTGAGAAGTCTTCAAGATGTTAGTGATTTTGTGACAAAGTATGTTTCCCTCTCTCTCACCATCAGATTGATTTTGTGCAAGTGTATATATTGGGTATGATCAGCCTGTGCTAACCTGCATGCAATGATTAATTTGTTGCTTACCCTAGGGCTGGTTATGGATCCGAGAGCGAAGAAGATGATGAGGCATGTACTGTCAGTCTGGCATTTGATCTTGGTAGGGTAAATCGAGTATCTTCAAAAAGTGCAGTAAAACTCCAAGAGATTGGTCCTCGCATGACGCTTCGGCTCATGAAAATTGAGGAAGGATAGTGTTCTGGCGTGGTTATATTCAATGAACATGGTATATACTTTAATTACACCCTATTTGCTTGAGTATCATACTACCTATGTGCACTCTCTGCCTCACATGCTATCTGTTAGAGTAAATCACGTTTCTGATTAGATTTTGATTGATTCTGAATAAGTCATGTTGACTAAGTCAGAATACTACTCATATTATATTTCCTTATAGTACTCTATATATTCTTGTCAACAATACAATAATTGATTACGGCATATACATCTTATCATGGTATCAGAGCAGTGTTCTGATTCACCTTCCAAAACTTAGATTTTTTTTGCTGCCGCCATCCTTCTTCTCCCTCTAGCGACCGAACCTCTCCACTCTCATCATGGCCAGTGAAAAATTATTGTTCAATACTCTTCTTCAAATGATGCAAATCAAGCTCAATAAGTCCAACTTTCTTCTCTGGAAACGTCATATTGAATACGTCCTCAGACCTCAGAAGCTTTTTGGTTATCTCGATGGGTCGACTCCATGCCCACCTCTCCCCACTCTGTCGCCGGCCGGCTCATCGTCTTCCTCTTTTGCCACCGCTCTTCGCGCTCCTCCCACTGACCGTGTGGCGGCTTACAAGTTGGCCAAGGACATCTATGACCTCTGGATTGATGAAGACCAGAGGGTCTGTAGTCTGTTGTTCTCCGCTCTCTCTCTCCTGAGGCCCTTTTCGAACTCCCGGCCTCGTGTGTGACTGCGAAGGACATCTGGGACAGTTTTTGCACCACTTTTCAGAACATTAGCACATTCACCATTCTCCGCCTTCATGCAGATGCCCACGGTATACGTAAGAGAGGTATCGTTCATGAACTCCATTTACAATTTCAAGATATCTTTGAGCAGTTATCCTTTATGGGTTCTCCAGTTTCTAATGATGATCAGATAATTTGGTTTTTAACTGCTCTGAGTTCAAAGATTTTTCTGGCCCCCTGATTAATTCTCCCCCTACACCCCTTTATGTTGACGTTTTTTCACGTGCTAAGAATAATGAGGCATTTTTGAAAAATCTCTAAGGAAATTCAGTACATGCGTCTGGCCCGGTAGCATTTTCTGCAGGTGAGCAGCCCCTAGTCGGGTGTGCGTGGGATCATGCACCGGCCAGGGGCGGCGGCACATGGGGTTCACGCATCGCCAAAGGCGGCCAAACTGGTGGCCACCAAGGCGGTCGGTTCGGTTCCGGTCCTGGTCAGTTCACGGTTGGGGTAGTTCCGAACGCGGCAGTCGTCACTGTACTTGATGTGGTCATCCGGGCCATTACGTTGCTACCTGTTACAAGATGTTAGCGCAGACCCATCGTTCAGACTCTACACTTGGTCGATAATTTCCAGAATTCCTTGCAGATAGAGCTAACTTCTCGCACATCAGACTGGTATGTTGATTTTGGTGCTACCAGTCATATGGGGTCTTCAGCCTTTGTCCTTGACAGTGTCGCACCTTATTCTTGTAATTCCTGTGTTTCTGTTGGTAATGGTGCTTCTATTCCAATTTCTCATATTGGTGATCTCGGGGTTCTGATACCTTGACACTGTCTGATGTTTTGGTCGTTCCTGCTATCACTAAAAAATTACTGTCTATTAGTAAACTGACCAGGTATTTAAATGTATTTGCTACTTTTGATGACCGAAACTTTTTGATTCAGAATAAGGTTTCCAAGGCAGTCGTGGGCAGGGGCAACAATGATGGAGGACTGTACGTGTTTGACAAGGGTGATGTAGCACTAGTTTCCTTCTTGCAGCAGAATAATGGATGGGCATCGTTTGAGCTTTAGCATGCTCGACTGGGGCATGTGCCAGCGACAGTCATTTCTAGTTTACAGAGGTCCATTCTTATTTCAGTTTCCTCTTTACTACATAAACCGCATACTTGCGCTGCTTGTGTTATAGCAAAGGGGCAGCAGTTAGCTTTTGTTGAAAATCATAAGCATGTTGTGCACGTCCTGGACTTGGTACATTGTGATTTGTGGGGGCCTTCCCCAGTTTTTTATAAAAATGTTTTTTCTTATTATGCCTTGTTTGTGGATGATTACTCTCGTTTTACCTGGTTTTTACCACTGCAACGAAAATCTAAGTTTGTTCACACTTACTTGTAGTTTGAGGCCTTAGTCGAGAATCAATTTATGACCAAAATAAAAGTTTTTCAAAGTGATGGTGGCACTGAGTTCTTAAATATGCACCTATGATCTCATTTTGCCTCCAAAGGCATTCATCATCAAGTTTCATGCCTATACACCCCGGAGAAAAATGGTCGGGCCGAGCGAAAACACATACATGTTGCAGAAATGGGCCTCACTATGTTTTTTCATTCGCATCTACCCTTGTCCAGATGGGATGATGCTTTTGCTGCAGCAGTTTACACTATTAATCGGCTTCCCACTCCGGTGTTACAAGGAACTTCTCCTTAAGGACTTCTTTATCACCATGATCTGATCTACTCAAACTTCCATCCTTTTGGTTGTTGAGTATTTCCATACGTTCATCCTATGGCCCCTCATAAGTTATCTCCTTGAAGCATCTCTTGTGTTTTCATCGGTTACAACTGTCATTATAAGGGTTTTCGCTGCCTTGATCCTTCCACTGGCAAGATTTATGTCACCCATCATACTCGTTTCGATGAAGGTTGTTTTCCTTTTGCCTCGTCATAGGCCTTGGCCACTGGTTCCGCTCTCTCGACCTTAGATGTTTCTATTTTTCTGGACACTGCAGGTAATTCTAGCCAGCCACTCTTGACCCTTGATCAGCCGTCACCTATACCCTGCACTACTTTCGCCGGACTCAGTTCCACCGTCTATTGATCGGTCAACTCCCCCCTGCACAGTCACCGGCGGCCAGTCCTACTCCCTTTCCGGCATCATCTTTGGCCACCTTGGTTATTCAATCCCCGACATCCTCTCTGGTTCCTTCTCCTCCGGCCTCTTCACGACAGCATCGTACTTATCGCATGGCCACTAGATCATCCGCTGGAGCTATTCAGCATCGAGACTATTCTGGTCTTCTGGCTCATGGTCTTCTTGCTGCCCTTCTCGCCCAGTTGGAGCCCACTGATTATCGTTCGGTGTTGAAGGACCCATCTTGTGTTGCTGCTATGAATGAGGAGATTTCTGCTTTACGGGGCCAGCACACTTGGGATCTTGTTCCACACCCTTCTGGTGTTAACATTGTTGGATCCAAATGGGATTATCAGCTGAAGTATCGTCCTGATGGTACAGTTGATCATCACAAAGCTCAGCTTGTTGCGCAGGGGTTCTCTCATATTCTAGGCTTCGATTTCGATCATACTTTTAGTTCAGTGGTCAAGGCCTCCACTGTCCGGACCATTCTTGCCATTACCACTATGAGGTCCTGGCCTCTTCATTAGTTGGATGTCAAGAACGCCTTTCTGAATGGTATTCTTGATACTCTGGTCTATATGGAGCAACTAGTTGGTTACTAGGACTCTCTTCATCTAGATTATGTTTGCTTCTTGCGAAAGGCCATTTATGGTCTCAAGCAAGCACCTCGTGCATGGTTTTAGCAGTTCAGCACCTATCTATCTCAGCTTGGGTTTCGGTGCAGTTCTGCCGACACTTTCCTTTTTGTTCTCTCTCGAGGCTCTTCATTTCTCTATCTCCTGGTCTATGTCGGTGATATCATCCTCACAGGCAATGACTCTGGGCTCCTTCGACAGTTTATTGATCGGACACATCGGGAGGTTGCTATTAAGGATTTGGGTGCCCTCCACTACTTTCTTGGCTTAGAAGTATCACCCACTTCTTCAGGTCTGCTTCTCGGTCAAGCTAAGTATGCTCGGGATATTCTCATTCATGTCGCTATGTTCGATGCAGCCCCAGTCTCTCCCCCCTTTATTCCTGGTTCGCAGCTAAGCAGCTCCTCTAGTTCGCCATTTCAGAATCTAACATTGTATCGATCCCTTATTGGTGCCCTACAGTATCTGACGACTACCCACCCTAATTTGGCATTTGCAGTTAACACCATCAGTCAGTTTCTTCAGGATCCTTGTGATGACCATTATGCTGCAGTCACTCGGATTCTTCACTATGTCAGAGACACTCTCAATTTCAGCCTCACCTTTTGCTCAACCAGTACTCCTGATATCTTGGGGTATTCGGATGCTGATTGGGCTCGTTGTCTCGAGACTCGCCAATCTACATATGGATATGCAATTTTTCTTCGTGGAAATGTTATTTCCTGGAGCGCAAAGAAGCAGCCTACCATTTTTCGTTCCAGCATTGAGTCAGAGTATCGAGCTCTTGCCAATACAGCCACAAAGATGGTCTGGATGACTCATTTGCTTCGCGACCTTCATGTTTCACTTTCGAGCTCCCCATTGCTGTTATTTGACAACAGTAGTGCCATTTTCTTAGCTCAGAATTTGGTTGCTCATAAGCGAGCCAAGCATATGGACATCGACTATCACTTTGTAAGTAGATAGTGGCAAATCAGGATCGACCACAAAGAAGAGGGATTTTTGTAAGGGTTCATGCATATAAGGGTGGATATAAGCCTAGATATATATATATAGATACATAGATATATATATAGATAGATATAGATATATATATATATATAATTTATATGTATATATATAGATATAGATATATAGATATATAAAAGCAAATAAAGAGGGTGGGTTTGGTTGGTTTTTCTAAGTTATGAATTTAAAGACAAGACAAATAGCAAAGTCAAGTAATTATGCTAATCATGCAACAAACTAAGAGAAAGGGATAAAAACTACAAATGACAAGGTTTGGTTAGATTTAGGAATTGGGGTTGTGTGTGTGAAAAATTCTCATTTGAGCTTTGATTTTGGGATTTATGATATTGAGAGTTTTTGTGAGGTGTTGATTGGAGGAATATTAGTTGGGATGTGGACATATGAACTCCTTCGTGTGCTTAAATCGTTTCTTACTCGAGAGCGAGTAAGGTTTAAGTGCGGGGAAGTTTGATGTGCCCATTTGATAGGTTATATTAGGACTTGTAGAATTCACTTTTGTACACTTTTGTGCTCTAAATGTGGCATTTTGCCTTGAAATTCTCTAAGGAGAGTTAAAAGCGGATTTTATGTTTTTATTACTTTTCTAGAGAATTTTGTGTGACAAGGCAATTTGTTTGAAGACTTTGAAGAATACCTTTAAAGATTTGAAGACTTGTATTTGAGCTTTTGAAGATTTGAAGAATTGAAGAAATGAAGAGAAGAGGAGGATATGAAACAAAAAGAAGAAAGAAACCAAGATACTGGAACTGGAGTCTGTCGCGAGATCATTGCGATCCCGTCGTGACTCGCGACAGACGTATAGCCTGAAATCCTTCTTGCTTTTTTGTACTATAAATACTCACCTTATCCTCTCCTCTTCACAACCTCTTCTTCCTGCGATTTTTCTGGGTTCAAACCCTAGTTTTTCTCTTCTTTCTTTTCTTAGTTTTTTTAGGTTAATCATGTCTTTTAATTGTCTATCTTAGTTGTATCTTGGGAGCAATGGATTGAAGCTTCCATTTCTATGTAGTAAGAACCATATCTATCTATTTAGTGATTTTGCTATTGTGCATTTATTGAGTTTTGAATGTGAATTGTTGATTGCATTGATGTTGTTGGAAGCTTAAGTATATGAATTGCTTGTATGATTACTTGTTAGGGTTGGGAGAAAGTATCTAATTCTCCCCTCTTTTAATGTGGAATCCAAGAGCATGAGTTAGAGCTTCTTAATGATGTTGATGTGTTGATAATTACTAGATGAATGTGATGATGTTGAACTCGTTGTCATGTTTGTTTTAGGTTGCAAATGAGATAGGTCTATGAATGTCGATAGTTTTTTACTAATCCTGTGTAAATTCATGAATTGGTTAAATGCTTAGACACGGTGTAGTGTTTATAAGTGTTGCCAAGCTTGTTGGTTCTTCGTGCTCAATGCCACCAATGGGATACTCTTAGTCGTGTTTTGGCTAAGGGAGTCATTGGTGAGGTTTTACAAGAGATGTCGAATTCACTCTTGCAAACTACTATCTAAGAAGGATGGAAGGTTTATCTTCACAACAAGTAGTAGAAGTAGTGAATAGATTGTTTCGCTTGTTCTTGAAGCCTTTGTTATTTAGCATTCATGTGTTCTTAATGCTATGTTTTACTTCATTTATGCCATGGGTTGTTTGAGAATAGGAAGTGTTTGCATGAATTAAGTGTTAGGGAGTTAGGAAAGTGACAAATTCCTTAGCTCCTTTGCATGAAAATCTAAGAACATGAACTTAGAACTTCTTATGCATAATGTATTGTGATTCTTGCTAGATAAGTATATTAATGTGGATTTTTCTCATATTTATCCTATAGATGCAATGAAAGGTTGAACCTTGAATGTGGTTTGTTCTAGGTTTTGCCTAATGAATGATATGTTTGGTTAAATGGCTATATCTTTGGTAGAATGCTTGTTCTTGTCAAATCTATGGTCCTTCGTCCATAGGTAACAATTGTGATAGGATGAGTGAATGGTTCAATGATCTATATTTGGTTTGGAAGTGGATATCAATTACCCCCAAGGCTTTGTTTTTGTAGTTTTAAAACCCTTTTTTTTAGTTTGTTTGATAATTAGCATAGTTCCTTGACTTTGCGAGTTATCTTGTTTTTTAATTCTCATAACTTAGGACAACCAACCAACCAAACCCTCTCCCCTTTTACATGATTTTATATGTGTATATATATCTACTCCTAGCATAATTGCAACTTTTTGTGTCTAAACGCTTAAGAAAATCCCCCTTCTTCTTGGATGACCCCGACTTGCCGCTATCTACTTAGTTGTAGATAGTAAGAATTTAGGACTTATAAATATTAACTTTGAGAGGTACGGCGACGGCCTCTCAACTTTGTAAAATTTTAAAATAACCTTAAAATCCTAAATCAAACAAAAAAATTAAAAGATTCCTAATCCCGCTCTGAGCTTATAGATTATTAAAATCAACACTTAATCTTAGTCAAATCAACCCACAATAAGAAGACCAAAAAAATCTCATACTTAAAACCCCTTTTGGCCTAGAGTTTAAAGACAAATCACAAAAATAATAAACAATGAGTACTCGCTACGATTCTGGCTCTATCTTCTCGACCCCGATGCCATTGTCGTCCGGTAGTCCTTCACCGCTTTGAGGCTCCACCGTCGACCCGTCGCTGACTTGCTGTGGAAGTGAAAATCGCTGCTCATTGATATCTGAATTGGAAAGTAATTTTGGGGCTGATTGGAATTTGGGCTTTACTCAGGAATTAGGAAGGAATAGAGACTATAGAGCTACATAATTATATTGGGCCTTTTAGTTTTTAACCAGGCCCAAAAAATCACTATTTTCATAATTACTTAGGCCCAATTTAAGCCCTCTTCTTGGTCTTATACAGGCCCAATTTATAATCCTTGAAAATGATAAATAAACAGGTGTGATCCCGCAGAGACTTCTCCCAGCCAAGATCTTCCAATTAACCTTTGCATACTTATAAGTAACCATCTATAATTTACTCTAAACCACGTGCTAGTGCTTTCTAAAATTTGATGGACACAATTTTATTATATTATATTTTCATAAAAAACCAAAAATAATAAATTTCATGTGATTCTACGTGGTGGAAATTATCGTTCTCATAACGCTTATCCTAGGGGTATAAATTGAAATACTAATACAAATGATGGATGATTACCCTGTTCCATTCATCCGCTCATGCCTAAATCAGAACATCTTGGCCCTGACAATGTGAATTAGATTAGGCTATCTCTAAATTTGCATTTCCACTTCTCCAACATTCGTGGAGAGACCTAAGTGCAAAAATTTAAAAGTTAACCAGTGGAGGTAAAATCGATTCCGGTCGAAAAATGCATTAATTAAGTTTATGGACAATTATAAAATTCAGTGTGTATTTCTAATATACTATAGAGTGTTTTTAAGGTCAATTATATATTGTTGGGTCAAATGCGGGCCCATTTGACATGGTTGTGGGCTGAAATGGTAAGGCTCTAAATCACACTTGCCAACGGCGGTCACATGCCGGCAATTATGTCGGATGGGTCATTATAGTTCAACGTCGCACTAGCCGAGCAGATTTCACAAGGGCTCTTCACGACTTATATGGATTCCATCTCACAAATCATTTTAAACTTTTAACTTTTCCTCAAATTCTAACAATCTTTCAACCACTTTTCTCAGAGTTATGGTTTCTAGATTTTTTAGATTTCTTTCAATTTCATATTTTTCATAGACAATATTGTTATGTATATGGTGTGTGAATTATGTGTGCTCTATGTATATGGGGTGTAGGGTCTAGGGTTTAGAACCTGCAAATTATCTGGTTTTCTAATTTTTTTTATGTTGTTGCCCGGTTTTTATGCGACGTCGCTTGTCAGTAGTTTCAACTTTAGTCTATGTGATTGATGTGAAACGTCGTACTTTCATATTTTTTTCTCCTCATCTTTGAATGAGAGGTCACACTCATCTTGGTAACCAGTCGGATATACCAGCAGGTCTGCAACGTCGTATTTACACTTTGGCTCAAACGATTAATTGAACTGATTTGAATCGGATTAATTTCTATCTATCATTATACATTTCATCTGTGACAATATGATCTTCAGGAATCATGACTAGCAGCAAAGGTTCTAGTAGTCGTGTACCAATTGAGGTGTGATCGATATTTTGTTTGGAACACAAATTCTTTAATATTATTATTTAATTATTACTAATTTCATTGACATTTTGGATGAGGAACGTGTCCGAACTTCATTTGGCGATATCAAACCTCATTTTGTACGTACGTTAACCCAAACGAACTTCGGTTCAATTCTTACTTTGGTAAGTCCTTCCGTTTTACACATGTATTTTATTTTAAATTATAATTTTCTCAAATTAATTTTCATGTATATAAACTTTGGCTTTATGCTTATAATTTAGTACATCCCCAGCCAAATCGAGTCACTCCTACCAAAGTTGAAGACGCCTGTTATCTTGCGGTGCCGCGGAAGAGAGTATCACATGAACTACTCGGGGAACAGGAGGCTAAAAACCCTGATCCCAAAGGGTTTTTGTGAGTTCCTTCATGGAGAGGACCTAGAGGTTGGGGAGACGCTCTACTTCAAGCTGATTGATGGTTCTACGCCCATAGTTTTCAATGTTATCATCTTACCCTATTAGTACTTGGATTTTGTAACAAATTATGACAAGCATCTGTAACATTAAGACCATTTTGTTGAATGCCTTGTTTAGCTAAATTAATATTGAATCTATTTGTTGAATGTTATTTTTATGTTATTGAATCATTAATATTTAACCTACCATATGAAACAAAAAATTTATGTTACGATCATACATAATACTATAAAATACTTGTGTATAATGATTATTTTGTTTCAACCATTCTTATAATAGAAAATATTTGTCATCGACGATCTTTTTTAATATATTAAAAATCCTTTTCGAAATATTTTCCTGCCCACTATGAAGTCGGTTGTCTGTCGACTTAAGTGATATCGGTGCAATGTCGCACTAACCGCAACGGACAACACAAGGTCCTAAAACGACGTCATTTCAAAATGGCTATAAATAAAGGGTCCCTCGGAATCAGTTTAAGCTCTTCATTTCCAAGTTTCTCGTGAACACCAAGAGCCTCTCCACTCATTTCCTCTACTCCTTTGACAAAGGTATGAATTTCTACTCTTGTAGTGCCTAAGTTTTTGTAATTGTTCCTTCACCTTGTTGAATTAATCTATGCCTTTTGTATTGGTTGTATTTTTGGTTTTCTAGTTCTTACTCAGATTTGTTAGAGCGTTAATTTTTCTTACATGTAAACCTAGGTATTATGTTCTTTTTTTAGGACGTTTTTGTGTAATTTTGTCTCCTTAATGCAAGTTTTTTTGCTGGGTTTCTGTGTTTTTTCCCATTGCTGTCTTTGATGCATGCGAAGTCAATTTCTAGTTACACGTAATTCAATTTATGCATGTGATGTCGTACATTCTTATTTCAAGTTATGCATAAGCCATCGCAGTAGTATCGATGTATACATCGATATTACCGATGTTTTAGCGACGTCGTATATAGGCATGTAAGTTTGCTTAATGTTTAATTTTGTGACCTCATTTTATTATCGGTCATGAAATCGGTCTTGCCGACTCACCGGCGACTTCGCTGGTACATGTTGACTCAACTACTAGTTCAGACTGTTATGTTCTTGTGACACATGATCGACGTCGCACATTGTTCTTATAAGGATAGTTTGCCCTAAACATATTGTTCACTTCATATACATGACTAATGGCTGGTGAAGGATCCTCTAGGTGCCCATTTTTTCAGGTATTTTATCATTTTACATATTTTTTTACTAATATATATGCACACTTTATCGAAATTAATTTTTATTTGTATTAATTATATAGTTCTCCACACAAAGGACAAAACCCTAAACCGGTTGTGTTCGAGCTTGAAGACCATACAATGGCTACAGAAAACCCGCGTTTCCACTGCACTTTGAAGCAGTAAAACTTTGGGAAAAACCCAACTTTGGTAAGGACTAAACTAGCAAATAGTTAAAATTATGAAATTATTTGATTTTCAATTAATACTATTTGTTTATAAATGCACATATATATATATATATTCATAATGATTTTTTTTCCTGATTAGTACATCCCGATTGAACTTGTACCACTTCTGCCGAATGAGAAGACCACCGTTGTGATGAGGTGCTACGGGAAAAAGTGTCGCATGAACTACTCGGGGCGAGGGGAGATCAAGGCCCTATCCCCGGAGCATTTTTCTGAGTTCCTTTCCGGCAACAACCTGCTCATTGGAGACACCTTGTTCTTCGAGATTATAATGGAGCTAGCATGCATGTGAGTCCTCTATAGGATAATCTATTCAAATATAACTTCAAGGACTCACAAGCTATAGGATCCATTTATTCTGTGTTGATTTTATTTCAAAACCTAGAACAAACCACATTCAAGGTTCAACCTTTCATTGCATCTATAGGATAAATATGAGAAAAATCCACATTAACATACTTATCTAGCAAGAATCACAACACATTATGCACAAGAAGTTCTAAGTTCATGTTCTTAGATTTTCTTGCAAATGAGCTAAAGAATTCGTCATTTTCCTAACTCCCTAACACTTAATTCATGCAAACACTTCCTATTCTCAAACAACCCATGGCATAAATGAAGTAAAATATAGCATTAAGAACACATGAATGCTAAATAAAAAAGGCTTCAAGAACGAGTGAAACAATCTATTCATTACTTCTACTACTTGTTGTGAAGATAAACCTTCCATCCTTTTTAGATAGTAGTTTTCAAGAGTGAATTCGACATCTCTTGTCAAACCTCACCAATCACAACTAAGAGTATCCCATTGGTGGCATTGAGTACGAAGAACTAACAAGCTTGGCAATACTTATAAACACTACACCGTGTCTAAGCATTTAACCAATTCATGAATTTACACAGGATTAGTAAAAAACGATCGACATTCATAGACCTATCTCATTTGCTACCTAAAACAAACATGACAACGAGTTCAAAATCATCACATTCATCTAGCAATTATCAACACATCAAAATCATTAAGAAGCTCTAACTCATGCTCTTGGATTCCACATTAAAAGAGGGGAGAATTAGCTACTTTCTCCCAACCCTTACAAGTAATCATACAAGCAATTCATATACTCAAGCTTCCAACAACATCAATGCAATTAACAATTCACATTCAAAGCTTAATAAATGCACAATAGAAAAATCACTAAATAGATAGATGTGGTTCTTATTACATAGAAATGGAAGCTTCAATCCATTGCTCCCAAGATAAAACTAAGCTAGACAATTAAAAGACATGATTAACCTACAAAAACTAAGAAAAGAAAGAAGAGAAAAACTAGGGTTTGAACCCAGAAAGCAGGAAGAAGAGGTTGTGAAGAGGAGAAGATAAGGTGAGTATTTATAGTACAAAAAGCAAGAAGGATTTCAGGCCATACGTCTGTCTTGAGTCACGACGGGCTCGCAATGACCTCGCGACGGACTCCAATTCAAGTATCTTGGTTTCTTTCTTCTTTTTGTTACATATCCTCCTCTTCTCTTCACTTCTTCAATTCTGCAAATCTTCAAAAGCTCAAATACAAGTCTTTAAATATTCAATTCTTCAAAGGTATTCTTCAAAGTCTTCAAACAAATTGCCTTGTCACACAAAATTATCTAGAAAAGTAATGAAAGCGTAAAAGTCACTTTTAACTCTCCTTAGAGAATTTCAAGGCAAAATGCCACATTTAGAGCACAAAGTGTACAAAAGTGAATTTTACAAGTCCTAATATAACCGTATAAAATGGGCACATCAATATTTGTGTGTTAAAAACCAATATTAGTTTATGAGGTTGGTTTATTTGTGTGATTTGTTAATGTATTTGTTTTTACTCCCATTCATATATCATTTGATTGAGTTAGCATTGGTGCTACCTATTGCAACTGCTTTCATGGAAAGGGTTTTCTCTGCAATAAAAAATATCAAGACTGATTTACGCAACAAAATGGGAGTTTAATGTTTGAATGATAGCATGGTGGTGTACATCAAAAAAGAGGTGTTTGTCGGAATTGAGGATGAGAAGATTTTGCAAAATTATCAAAAGATGCAGTCGTGTAGAATACAATTCTCTCCACTTAATTCTATGTCTGGTCCTCATGTTCGAAAGTAGGTATTTTAAAAACTATTTTTTTGTATTAAGACTATGTTATTAGTTAATATTAATTTTGTAATATAACTTTTAAAAATAATTATATTGGTCTTTGTAGATGAAAAAAAAATTCAATGTAAAATCCGCCCCTCCTAAAATTTTGGTCTGGTTCCGCCACTGTTTAGCTGCACATAGTTTGTATACCGATTACAAATTTGTACTCTCATTGCCTCTTTCTTTTCTTGGTTTGGGAGGCCTAATACATACCCCTCACTTTTGTGAGTTTTTAATATTAATAAAAAAAAATAGAGAAAATTAAGTGAGGGTCTATGAAGTGGTTTCAACTATTGTGTATAATAAAAATGCAGTGATTTCTTTGCACTTTCAATTAATGATGTGGAAGAGAGATATTTAGTGAGAACGTCTCAGGAAATGCGTTCTTTCCATAAGCTTATGAACAGTCTACATGGGTTTTTACCTTAATCGTTGTAATTTTTTATAAAATTTTAATATTGTATTTTATAAGTTCAAACAAGTAATAATATATATTTGAATGTAAAAATATAGATATATGAAATTTGGTTTTACCTAATTAATTCAATTATCACTACTGGTGTGTTCTAACATGACTAAATTAACCAAGTGCGTAATAACGTAAAACGTAAAAGACACACGACTTGGTTACGCAGTTCGGTGAAATCCACCTACATCTGCGGGGCCTGGCCTAGTTCAGAATGAATCCACTAATCAGAAAGATGCAGTACAAAGTACACCATACAATTATACTTATCTTATCTAACTATAACGTGAATCCTGCAAGCTCCCCTTGCTACCGATCCAGCTTGATCAGACTCCCTCTGACCTCGAAACTCGTCGACGCTGGATCTCCTCCTCCCGAGGAATTAAGGCATATGATTCTGAACTTTGTGCAGTAGGTTCGTGTGTTGGAACATAGTATTCTGGCTCTTTGCAATTCTCGAAAGATAAAAAATCTGTGTGCAGATTTTTTCTATTAAATCCGTAAATAATGTAGCCGTGTTTGTTCTCAATATATAGTCCATGAGCATATCTGAATTCTCCATGATTATCTCCATAATATTCCTATTCCAAATCTGCTTCTTGAAGCATATCCAAATCCCATAAATAAAGGGATTTTCCTTATCTCTATATCTCCATATATTCGATAATAACAACTCCATATTTATTGAGATTTCCCATAAATCAACTATGCTTCACACACCTAAACATATAGCAGAATATTTAGATTTCTATAACTCACAAATACCATAATATTCTGTCTTCTTTTTCCGTAAACATCTTTGGCGTAAATATAACTCATCCGTATAATACCCATAGCTGAATATTCCAATTCCATAACATTAATCCAATCCCACATATATAGGAACTGATATATTCTCCAACTCAAATACAACTTGGACTAGATGTATCCTTCTTAGATTCTGTCTTCAACCTTTCCTTATTTCACCAAAATTCCTTCTGTGATGTTGCAACTCAATAATACCATATTTTCATAATTTCCACAAATTGCCAACTAGATAAATCTAGACTTTACAATCTCCCCCTTTGGCATTTTGTGGACCAATCACCGTTTGGCATTTCATCACAAGAGCTTATGCAAATAAAGTCATCAACCTTGTAAACCACTCTGGATGTTGGAACATAGAAACATAACGTCTCCCCCTGAATTCCACATTCCTTCAACATCCAGAAATAATAAGCATGTTGGAACATCAATCCAACGGAGCCAATAAAGTCATCCAAGAAATCCAAAACATCTCCCCTTGGGACCATAAACATGCCACACGCAATAGACAAAGAAAACCAAAATCTCCATTAAATGCAGCTCCCCCTGAAGATAATAGCTGGCCTATGTTGGAACATAGCCATAGCAGAACATTTAAACCTCTTCAGGAGCAGCTACCTGTGCCTCATCCAAACTGGCATTTTCTACCTCCAATAGCTACCATCGAAATGGATTGAGCTCTCAACTTCACACCAATGTTTGTCAAAATCTGGATCAATGTTGCCTCCCATAGAATTCTTCTACAATCTCTCGGTTGTACTTCTTGTAGATTGAGGTAGCAGTCTTGAGACCCAAATAGTCCAGGTAAGCTGTAAATCCACACTCCTCATATACACCCAGATCAGTTGTCCTTTCGGCTAAAATTATATCTCTCATGGCAGTTTGATCAGAAGTGCCTTCAATAATCTGCTTACCTTGTGTTGGAACACAGTCACCAATGTTGGAACATAACAGCTCTTATTGCTTCAGAATCAACACATCTCCTACTCAGCTTCCTTCACTTCATCAGTACTTTCTCCCCCTATCTGGTGTTGGAACATAGACTTGTTCACCATCCAGATCATAATCTTCTCCAACCACAGTTACTGATGTTTGAACAGCTGAATCTCTAATCCATGTCCACGTCTTCTCAACCTGTCTCCAAACTCTGTGTTGGAACATGACCAGCATCACTGTCTTCCAACTCCTTATCATCATAAACCAGAATACCGGGAAGAACCATCTCTCTGATCTATGCATCCCATCAATCACCATAATATCTTCAACACCAACTTCTAACATGTCCAACTACGCCTCCATTTTTAATTTTTAATTTTTTTGAATTTTTTGGAAAAAATAAAATAAAAACCTACAGCTAATAAAAGCTTTAAAGAAATACCTCAAACCTGACAAACACCTAAGTGTTGTCTGAGGAGCTCAACCATAGCAGTGTCCAACGGCTTTGTGAAAATATCCGCAAATGGTCTCGATGTTGGAACATAGGCTACTACAACTTTTCTCTCAACCCGAATTATCCTTTTGACTTCATTCAAGTGAGATTCCTTAAGATCATCCTGAATTCTTACAAAAACTCCCACCATACTCATCTTCAATTCAGCTTGCATCAACGTCACAAAATCTTGTACCAAGTATGGTGAATTAGACCCAAAGATCATATCATCAATATAGATTTGCGCAATCAGTGTATTTGATGATTCTCAAAAAACAAGCAAGATGCGGATCTTCTCCCCCTTGACGAGAACCTTTCTGAATAGGAAAGGTTGTGAGTCGCCTATACCACGCCCGTGGTGCTTGTCTTGATCCATACAAAGCCTTCTTGAGTCGATGATATACTTCCTCATTAACCACATCATGTAGGGGAGCACTCTTGACAGCTTTTTGGTACATCGTAAAATTCATAGTGTAAGCCATAACAAGGAGAATGCGAATATATTCTAACCTGTTAATTAAGGAAACAGCAATGAGGGAGAGAAAATATTGTAGACCAGCAAGTTCCCTATAATTAACCCAAGGGATCAATTGAGTCATTCTTCCGCTTGATTCAGCCTTCACCGATGTTGGAACATGGGAGAGTTCTGGAGAGGACGATGTTCCAACATTGTTGAAGATATAAGAATCACCAGCTTTATCTTTAAGATCTGTCTCATCCGATGTTCCAACATCATTACGTCCCTGATCTGAGAAATCAACTGATGTTGGAACATGGTCAGCCGTACGATCTACTTCATCACATTTAACACTGTAGCAGTTCGCTTCTTGTTCCAATAAGTAACACTTGTCTGATGACCGAATACCAGTAAGCACTTTGTTGTTGCCATGTTTCACTATGCACTTTTCTTTATAGAATTCCACGGTCATATTATCATCACATAGCTGGCTGATACTCAAGAGATTAGACTTTAGGTCTTCCACCAACAAAACACCAGTGAATACGGGGAATCCTTCAATATGCAGTTCACCTTTTCCAACCACTCGACTCTTCTTTCCATCGCCAAACGTAACAAAACCACCATCATATGGCTGGATGTTTGTTAGTAATTCCTGAGTTCCAATCATGTGGCGAGAGCAACCACTATCAAAGTACCACGAGTCTCTAGAATGTGCAATATGAGACGTGTGAGCAATAAGGCAAGTACTCGTGCGTTTAACAACCCATACCTTTATGACCATTCTTGATCGCTGCACATCGTCTATGTTGGAACATACTAAGAGTTGTCGCCCTGTCATGATATCTCTGAGCAGTTTTTGGCATTGTTCCTCTGTATGACCTTGATACACACAGTAGCTACAAATGAGAGGTTTCCTTTGATGGGTCTTGATAAACTTTCTTTTCACCTCTTGAACCTTCGACTTGAGACTGACCTTGCTCCCTGATAAATTGTCAAACCCAATTCCATGTTGATCTCCAAAGTGTTTTCCCATGATCAGAATGTCATCAAGTTTTTCCTTTCCAGTGTTTAACTTGGTAATAGCTGCTTCGGCCATCTTAGCTCTCTTAGTTGTTGAGCTTAGATTCAAATTTAATTCTTCAATCTCTCTTCTGAGTTCACCAACTAAAACTCGCAAATCCTTCTCCTTCTTGCCCAGATGATTTTTCTCTTCCTTCAACACTCTATTTGTATCAACAACTTGAAGCCACATGGCATACATCTGCTCATATGTACTATAGATATCTTCATCACTCACAACTATTCCGTCATCATCACTGGACATGCCATCAGACCCTGTGTTGGAACATACAACTTCGTCTTTCTCTGGCATGTTGGAACATACCTCAACTGATCCACTGTGAAATTTTGCTCCAAATGCCATATAATTGCTTGTAAGTTCCTCTTCGTCTTCTTCATCATCTTCACTCCATGAGGTGACATATGATTTTCCTTGCTTCTTTAGGGTATTAGCACATTCAGCTTGGATGTGGCCGTATCCTCCACATTCTCGACATTGAATTCTTTCAGACAGCTTTCCTTCACCACTTTGGTTTCTAGAGAATTGCTGACTTCCTTGTTCCATCCGAGTTCCACGATTACCAAAATCTTGAGGACGATTTTTATTCCCTCCAGATCTTTCTTGTGAATTCTTGTTTACCACCTTCTTCAGCATTCTTGATAAACTCTTGGTGATAGGAGCAAGTTCTTCAATTCCATCATCACTATCAGATTCATGGATGACCCTTGATGAAGAGGATTTGAAGGCCAACTCCTTCTGGGCTTTCTTTGCAGGCTGTTGCATTGTCATCTCATAAATCTGTAGTGATCCCATTAGTTCATCCAAGGTCATGGTGGCTACATCTCTTGCTTCTTCTATTGCTGCAACTTTCATAGAAAATCTTTTAGGAAGAGATCTCAAGGCCTTTTTCACCAATTTTGTTTTCTTTGTAAACTTTCCCAAGTTGATACGCCATATTGGAGATGTCTCTGAGTTTCCCATTGAATATAGAAATAGTATTATCCTCCTCCATCTTAAGTTCCTCAAACTTTGTAGCCAACATCTGCAGTTTAGATTCACGTACACGACTTGTCCCCTCATGTACAGTTTGTAGGATATCCCATGCTTTCTTTGCTTGTTGGCATGTAGAGAAAAGTTTGAACTGGTCTTCATCTACTGCAGTAAATATGGCATTTAATGCTCTGGAGTTTGCCAAGCTTCTCATTCTTTCAACTGGTGTCCATGACTCTTTAGGCTTAGATTCTCCTCCTTCAGAACTTCCAACAACAGAGGGTTTCCATTATGTTTCAACATAGTACCAAGCCAATTCATCCAGTGAATTTACGAACACCCGCATGCGAGCCTTCCAGTAGTTGTAATTTGTTCCTTCCAACAATGGTGGGCGAGACACAGAAGCTCCTTCTCTGGTCGCCATTGGTAAAACTGGATCTCACTTTCCTTGACACAACCAAGGGAATAATAAGTGACCAAGCTCTGATACCAATTGGAATTTGGTGTTACCTAATTAATTCAATTATCACTACTGGTGTGTTCCAACATGACTAAATTAACCAAGTGCATAATAACGTAAAACGTAAAAGACACATGACTTGGTTACGCAGTTCGGTGAAATCCACCTACATCTGCGGGGCCTGGCCCAGTTTAGAATGAATCCACTAATCAGAAAGATGCAGTACAAAGTACACCATACAATTATACTTATCTTATCTAACTATAACGTGAATCCTGCAAGCTCCCTTTGCTACCGATCCGCCTTGATCAGACTCCCTCTGACCTCGAAACTCGTCGACGCTGGATCTCCTCCTCCCGAGGAATTAAGGCATATGATTCTGAACTTTGTGCAGCAGGTTCGTGTGTTGGAACACAGTATTCTGGCTCTTTCCAATTCTCGAAAGATAAAAAATCTGTGTGCAAATTTTTTCTATTAAATCCGTAAATAATGCAGCCGTGTTTGTTCTCAATATATAGTCCATGAGCAGATATGAATTCTCCATAATATTCCGATTCCAAATCTGCTTCTTGAAGCATATCAAAATCCAATAAATAAAGGGATTTTCCTTATCTCAATATCTCCATGTATTCGATAATAACAACTCCATATTTATAGAGATTTTCCATAAATCAACTATGCTTCACACGCCTAAACATATAGCAGAATATTTAGATTTCCATAACTCACAAATACCATAATATTCGGTCTTATTTTTCCGTAAACATCTTTGGCGTAAATATAACTCATTCGTATAATACCCATAGCTGAATATTCCAATTCCATAACATTAATCCAATTCCACATATATAGGAACTGATATATTCTCTAACTCAAATACAACTTGGACTAGATGTATCCTTCTTGGATTCTGTCTTCAACCTTTCCTTATTTCACCAAAATTCCTTCTGTGATGTTGCAACTCAATAATATCATATTTGCATAATTTTCACAAATTGCCAACTAGATAAATTTAGACTTTACAAATTATATGATATAAAAAAATATTTTCAAAAATTTTAAATTTTGCAGGTAATTTAACAAATATAGTGTATAAGGAAAAAAATAATTGACATTCCATAAGTTTATGAATAAACCGTGTGTCATGACACCTACTCTTAAATATTTATTGAATTGAATTCACCACTCTACATGGTTTTACTGCATTGGTTCACGGATCCGACGGCTTGATATGGGAAGTGACTAACGATTTCACCAGCATGTTACTTCAACTCACGGATCACGTCGTAGATTTTGCTTAGTACTCCCATCCCAACCGCCAAAGAAATACATTATAAATAGCCCGCACTTTTATGCTCAACTCTTTATTATTCTTCAAAAACAAAAACGAAAGAAAAACTCTATACTCCGTACTTCATTTCAGTTCTTTGAATTTCTCGCCTTCTTCCTTAACATTTCATCGGCATAAATGGGCTGGGAAAATCAGGTAATTATAACAATTTCATATCCCCCATGTAAATACCTTTATTTTATATTGAATATTTTTCATGGCTTTATTTCACTGTAGGTAGGTTAAGTTAGGGTTTTGCCATCCTGCTTGATTCACTATTTCTTTTCCAGTTTGTAGTTTTGATTATCTATCTTGTTCTATTATTTTACAAGGTTTTGGATTGCTACACAATATCATAATTGACATATAAGTTGATTTCAGCTCCAGTTGCCGTTTGAATTTGATTTGGGGTATTAGTTGTGCAGTTACTGTACCTTATAAGTTAAAAAATACTAGGTACTATGTCGAATTCTTTTGAAATGCTGTAAGGTATTTTTATTAGAATAAATTGTTTGTAATAATAATAAAGAGTGGCAATAGATGCTAAATCCTCTGGGTGGAAGGTTTGTGTAATCAGATAGGGAAAAGTTAGAATATCTGTAGTAGGCTTTCGGGAAAAAACTAAAACTAATTTGTGTAGTCAGAAGGATCCTCATCTGAGAAAGCTCATTTGACAGTGTAGTCTCTATTGCACTTGATTTATCTATTTCCACCCTCCTGTTATTGTAGAATTTTTGGGAAAAAACTTTTCGTTGAAAAATCGATTGCAATACAATTTAATATTCTTTCGCCTCAGCTAACGAAAGATTGATAGCGGTCGATGCAAGCTAATATAAATATCTGAGGACATGGAATGTGAGGATCTGAATTTTTTGTGGAAACTGAAGTAGGGATATGTACCTGAATAGATGTAATTCCCTCCATTTTTCTTCATTGATCATTAGAGATTTCTTCAGTCAATGTTCCTGCACGAGCTAAGGCTTATAAGTGGATCTTCAAACAAGACTCTACTTGTATATTTGATTACTATTCAAGATGTATTGGTCTTTTGATTTTAAAATGTTAGTGGTCAGTTATACGTGACTATAATGACATGTTTTGATTTGAAAAATAATATTTTGCTCTATATATATCATTTAGATGATATTTGCTGCAAATTATTTGAGTGAGGTTCAATTTAGAGGGGGAATGGTGACTTTTGCTGTTTGATATTCAGTACACTAGGTTAGACACATCAAAGTTTATGTTTATAATCGAGAAGTCACAAGATGCTTTCCAAATAGTTAGACATATCTACAACAAATTTTCAAGGGAAATCCTTATATGGGGTATGTGGCATGATCTGGATCCTTCTTTAAATTTTGGTGCCATGTGACACTCTAGTTCAAACAGTGTTAAAACATTGGGCTGTTTGGGTATCCTTCTTATAGAATTTAGCTGTGCCAACAATGAGGGACCAAGTTAAAGAGGATTCTAAGATCTTAAAGGAAAAAGGAAAAGGCAAAAATAAGAGGATATTTCCTGTTCTCAATGGGCTTGGTATTTTGTATTGGATGCTCCCTTATGTTTATTTGAAATTGTTGATGAACTACCTTAGGGATGATCAAATATCATATCATATCGTGGGCGAAAGAAAAGTCATATTGTGTTCTTCAGCTATCAAAACAATTGACCAACTCTATCTACATGTGACAGGGCATCAAAGGACGCTTCTGTTCAGCGAGCAAGAGCTGATACTTTCGATTGTTCTGGTTGCAGTGAATCTCAATGCCTCGGCCCTCGATGAAGATACTTCCCTTGAAAGTTCCTAGACAAACTTGCCCATCTATTAGTCTCCAGTAGAAATATTAAGGACCATGGTTCCATTTGGTTGAGACTGTGTGCAAATGGAATGATAAGAGTCCTGCAATGTATTGAGAACTGGGTCCTGTGATTTGATTATTAATAAGTCTGATTAATAGTAGAAGTTTTGTTCAGGTTTTTAAATGGAGTGGAAGAGCATTTTTGTTTCCCTGTTATTTTTGGCCAGTCTGGTTGAGTCAACTAGTGGATCAGGGAGATTTTGGTTTCATGATCTCAATGTTGTTTCCAATGTTGTAGCTGGCTCGTCATTACTTTATAGTTGGGCAGTTTGCAGTGCAGGAATATTTGTGTTGGTAGCTCTTGTTCTATCAATGTATCTCATCTTTGAACATCTAGCAGCTTACCATCAGCCTGAGGTTGGTTCTCAAACTATTAAGCTAATTACTTTGGTTTCTGCTTGTTATTAGTTTTGAGGAATATGGTGTCACCTATGAGTTTATCTTTTTCTGCTCTGTCTTGTCTGTAAAATTTCCGTTCTTCCACTAAGTTATTTATTTTCCTGAATGAGATGTTTTCCCCCTAATTTCGTTATTCCTTGTGCCTCAGGAGCAAAAGTTCTTGATTGGACTCATTCTGATGGTTCCTGTCTATGCCTCAGAATCGGTATGAGAAATAGATTGCTGTTATTCATCTCCTACTTTTTCCTCATGGAGCTTTTTTTCCTCTGAATCATAATTGTATGAAGCTATTTGCTTGGAAACAGAAAATGGCACACCAATTGTGACTATTGTAATATTCTATTCTGAAGTCAAATATCTATTATTTGCATCCCATATCAGAAGGCTAGCATGCTTACCGTTAGAGTGAGCTTACAAAAAATTTATTCCCTTCCTGCAATTGAACCTTGCCACCTTTCTTCCTAACACTCTTCCAAGAAACGTGTGTGGAGATCACCCCACACTCTTCCAAGAAAAGTGTGTGGAGATCACCCCACACTCTTCCAAGAAAAGTGTTTGGAGATGACCACTATTTTAATCATTTTTCTGGTTGTCCTTAAAACTGGGTACATATTGCAGGCTCCTCGTGTAATTTGGTCTCCTATGTGAAGAATAAGAAAGAGGTTTTTGAAATGCCCATTTTGTTTCTGGATTTATGATCTCAATAGTCCGATCTGAAGCTTTTTCAGCTACTGAGTTTTATGAAGCTGTATTCCAATTTTTAGGGATAAGGTTGTGTGGGCAATTTGTGAAAATGTATGTTAGTTTGATTAGAGTAATTTTCATGAAACATGTGTAGAATGGATTCATAAAAGACATATTCGTCCTGAAAACTATAATATAATTCATAGACAAATGTTAGCTAGGGGTGTTCATGGGTCGGGCCGGGTCAACTGACCCGGCCCAAATTGACCCTAAATTAAGGGTCAAATGGGTTGGGTTGGGACAAAATTCCCATAGTTTAGGGTCGGGTCGGGTCGGACAGGGTCATGGGTCGACCAAAATTGGCCAAAATCATATAAAAATAGTAAACTTGTTTAGTTTTAAAAAATATATTTCTAGCTTTATAAATATATATTTTTTTCAAGAATGTTAAAATTGTTTATGAAGTAAATTAATGGTGGACATATTGTATTAAATAAATTCTTTTTTATGATTTTATTTTCAAAAAAATGAGGCAAAATTGCAAACGGGTCAAAATGGGTCAAAATCTGACCCGACCCGACCCGACCCGACCCGACCCGACCCGACCCGACCCGACCCGACCCGACCCGACCCGACCCGAATGGGCTGGGTCAAAGCGGGTCGGGTAATTTCTTTCCTAAGAAACCTTAGAATATCTAGAACTAAAATGGACAACTGTATTTAATCTGTTTTACTGTATGAAGATAGTTTTTCCTAGTCTTTTTACTCTTTTTCGGTATCAAATACGGAGTATGTGCTGTATTTGGTTTGGGTTCATTCTTTTATTTCATATCTTTTGATTGCCTTATTGAGTTGATAAATTTTGGACTTGACAATCTTCCCTTTTTGGAGCAGTTCTTGTCCTTGCTGGATTCAAATGCAGCCTTTTATTGTGAGATAATTCGGGATTGCTATGAAGCATTCGCGTTGTACTGCTTCGAGAGATATCTCATTGCCTGTTTGGGTTCGTGAAAAGATGGTTATTTCATTTTGATTTGATTTGGTTGATTCCCATTCATTTATCTTAATCTAGAATGCTGGTTAATTTTATTTTAATCATTGTGTATTCTTGAGGCTAACATATTAATTGTTCCAGAGGGGTCCGACCCCAACCCCCTTTTCAGAAATAAATGAATATCAGAATATGGAATTATTGTTGACCTGGTCTTATACAAAAACAACCCCACATTCTCTATGACCTTTTGGTTTGTTGATGCACTAGTCTCTTCTTATAGAACACATGTTTGCTTAGTTCTGGTGGCTAGAAGATTGAAGTTCAATGTTACCTTTTCATTTGTTTTTAAGCATCTTCTGCTGCTACCCATGTCAATATATATGTTTGCGTCACTCTTTAGCATTCAGTTGTTTGAGAATGTGGAAGTTCAGTGCAACTAAAGCATTATCTATTCGAGTCATTTCTCTACATCTTGGCCTTACCAATTTAATTGTCATTTTAATTTTGAGTGGAAAAACATAAGAATGGCCTCGTTTTGCTGAATGTTGATTCATTTTCATAACTTCCTTCAAGCGTCATCCTATCATGTAAAAGTTTACAATCTATCACACACTTTTGATAGTGAAATTCTGAAATATATCTAGTGCTGAATGCATGTATTTTAATGCACTATGGTTAAAGCTTGTTACATCTGTTGTCACTACTTGAGCAGGTTATCTTATCTAATTTGCATGAATTTAGGCGGGGAGGAAATTACTATAGAGTTTATGGAAAATCAAGGCATGGCCTCTTCAAGCGTACCTCTACTGGATGAAGCTTATGCTTATGGTCTCGTTGAGCATCCCTTTCCTTTGAATTGTTGCCTCAGAGCGTGGTACCTCGGATCTGACTTCTATCAATCAGTCAAAATTGGGGTTGTGCAATATGTATGACCTGTAGAGGATTTGATTATTTCAGATGCACGCTTGTGTGTTTCTTTCTCCCCTATTGTGTTTCCTGAAGTTGATTATTTCTGAAGCTGATATTTTGCTTTCAGATGATACTGAAGATGATATGTGCATTGCTGGCTATGCTTTTTCAGCTATTTGGCATTTATGGTGAAGGGAAATTTGAATGGACATACGCGTGCGTAAGCTATCCTCATTTCCTCAAAATGTAAAAGCCTTACCCTTGAAGTATTTACTTAGCTTTGATTTGATTGTTTGCTTGCAGTTATCCGTACTTGGCCGTTATTTTGAACTTTAGTCAGACATGGGCCTTGTACTGTCTCGTGCAGTTTTATTCTGTTACAAAGAACAAGTTGGCACCAATTAAACCCTTGGCCAAATTTTTGACGTTCAAGTCGATTGTTTTCTTAACATGGTGGCAAGGTATTGCTGTTGCTTTTCTTTTCTCTCTTGGTGCCTTTAGAGGCTCTTTGGCTCTGGTCTTACAAGCACGTATCCAGGACTACATTATTTGCATTGAGGTATGTACCAAATGTACAAGCTGCTTCGTCATGATTTTAAACTTATGTGTTTGCTTCCTCCCACTGAAGAGCCTTATTTTCTGCAACCTAGATGGGTGTTGCTGCTGTGGTACATCTCTATGTCTTCCCAGCAGTACCCTACAAACTGGGAGAAAGATGTGTTCGCAATGTTGCTGTCTTGGCAGATTATGCATCTCTGGGGTCTCCCCATGACCCAGAGGAGGTCAGAGATTGTGAAAGAACCACAAAGGTTCGGATTGGTAAGAGCGAAGAAAGAGAAAAGAGGCTGAAACTTCACCAAAGTGTGTGCGATTTGGTTATCGGCAGTGGTGAAATTGTGAGATCTACATCCTCTTTTTTATGGGTTCAGCATCTCCTGTCACAATATCCGATATTTATGTTTGGTGTTTGGTGGATGATTTTATTTTGTAGATTGTGGATGACATGAAGTTCACAGTTTCGCACGTTGTTGAACCAGTGGAAAGAGGATTTGCAAAAATAAACAAAACATTCCACAAGATATCTGAGAATGTGAAACGGCAACAGGAGGAGAGGCAGAAGAGCTCTAAAGATGACAGTTACCTAGTGCCCTTGAACTCATGGTCAAAAGAGTTCTCGGAAGTGCATGAAGATTTGTCTGATGGTAGTCACAGTGACAGTGGATTGTCAAACGGGAGAAGATCTTATAAACCTAACCGAGGGACATCATCTTTGCGGTTCATGAACAGATAACAAACCCTGTATAGCCACAACAATCTGAATTTTTCTGACAACACTGAATTTTTCTGACAACAATCTGATCTACATAAGTTAAAGGAGAATTTAAGCATTTTTAAGCGGCTGTTACATTGTATGGAATATACTAATTGGTCACTCCTGATAGATTAGAAGAACGTTACCTTAGAACATTCTCGCCCCTCTGGAAAAAAAAAGTACTTTAACCTCAAAATTGTTTATATTTGACTAAGGCCTTACGATCTATATAATTTTCGAACTTCGGGAGTCATCTATCGACTGTAATGGTACCATGGTGCGGGGCAATACTGTTGGTTGGTGAGGGGCATTTTTGTAAATATTTGCAGCTTTATTTTTTCTATTCATTCCTCAAGCGTCTCTTTTTGTTGTGACGGATTTTTGGGAAATACTGTCTTCCATAGGCAAATGGGAAAATGAGATTTAATTAGAATAATGACAAAGTTTTGGAAAAGATTGGAAAGATGGAGTTGAATTAGAATTATAGAAAGGTAAAAGATTTTAGTTACAATATTAAAAATTTATTATGCTACGTGCAGTAGTTATAAGTTTCGACAAAGTCTTGGGATAAAAGGTAAAATGTCTAAGTTGCAATATTAAATTTTATTATAAAATGTATAGTAGTTATAAAGTTTATAGTCTGATTCATGCAATCCAAAAATTTTATTTCATTTCTTATAATTTGCACTTTAAACCTTGGTCTTTCCAAAGTATATGGAAAGATCGTCTTTCAAGAGACGGACTCATAAGTTTATAACTCTATTATTGCAACCCAAAAATTTTATCTTGATTTTTTCCTAATATGCAGTTTAAACCTTGATCTTTGCATAACTTATGGAGATACCGTTTTTCGAAAGATGCACTCTAGAATAATAGGAAGTTAAGGACTTGATTGCAAAATTCTAGAAATTGAGTCTTGATTAGTGTTATATTGTGTTCATATTTTGTGGCATTATTATGATTTTAATGAGAGATAATTTACACTTTAGGTATTTTTAGTGCAGAAATTCATGGATTATGAAGAATTTGAGAGGGTTAAGGTTAAAATTTCCCTTAACCAACAAATTTTTTTCCACTAGATTTTCTAGGTTGAGGTTTTTAATGAGACGATGTGCTCCAATGGAAAATGTTCTTAATTTATAAGACATTTTTCTTGGGATGAAGAAAAGGAGGCAAAAGCAGAATTGCTGAAGTTATGTAGTGAAAAGTAAATTATTGAAGGGAAAAGGAAAGGCGACATGTCCATAAGATTATTGACTGGCCAGGGACTGATAACCAAAATGGGGTTCAAATTGTAATTAATTAATAAATGGGGTAGTTAGTATAAATCCTAATTTCCTTCCTTTTTATTTTTCTTTTTCTCTGCGGTTTTTAGCAATTTTTCTTGGAATTTGTTTATCCATTTACTTTGTCTTCTGTGCTTTGTCATAGGCAAAACTTCATCTTCTTCTGCTTTTTCTCTGTTCCATCTCTTCAATTTTATCTTTGTTCTTCACGAAATCTCACGTAATATCGCCATTTAACTTCACTGCAATCTCGCCGTTCAACTTCGCCAATCAATTTCATTGTCAAGGATAGCATTCGGTAAGTCTGACATTCTAGGTTTTCAAATTTCATTGTCGTTCTTTTCCGTTTTTGCTTTACGATTGTTCACCATTCTAATGTAAGCTTTTTTTTTGTTTATTTGACCTAGTCTATGGGTAGGGCGAAGGGGAAAGGTCTTCCTCCTAAAGCTGAGAAATTGTCTCAGCCTTCTCATTCTCCTGGTTCGTATTTTTGTTTTCCGTTTTGAATATTTGGAGTTTTGCATTTTTTTTGTTCTTGTTGTGTGTGTATGTGCATTTTTCAGTTTTGTGCTGTTGACTTTTTTTAGATTGTTTATTTGTAAGTCGGATCTGCATACATGTTGATATTAACTTTTTTTGTAAGTCAGATCTGCATGTTTTGAGTCTTTTTATAACATGCATTTGATTGTTTAGACGTTGCATCTGTTGTAATAAGATATGTATTAGTTAGTTGCTTTGTTATTTTTTTTGCCTTATATTAGCAGTCCAGTTATTATTTTAATGTGTGTTTGTTGTCTTAAGAATTGTATATGGGCTAACAGTTGTATTAAATAATTATTCTATTATTCTAATTTATATATTAGATCACATATTTTGACTCTATTTTATAATATGCATTTATTTTCTTACGAGTTGCATATATTAGCCTAATAGATGTATTAGCACTTGAACAACCCCCCTCTAATACCAATTTTTTCTTGTTCTAGCACATATTTTTTTTGACCCAAAACACCAATGCCTAAGTAGGCAGTGAAACAATTTCACCGATTTTTAAAAAACTAATGTTAATTTAGCACCAATTTTTTTGTTAGCATGAATTTTTTAAACCAATGTTAATTTTAGCAGCGATTTTTTAAACCAATGTTATTTTTAGCACCATTTTTTTGTTAGCATTAATTTTTAAAACATGTGTTAATTTTAGCACTAGTTTTTTATGGCACTGATTTTCAAAAAATCGGAGCTAAAATTTTTGCAACAATTTAAAAAAAAATTCCCCCCTTTTAAAGAGGAGGCACACAACCGCTTCTAGAGGAAGGGAAAAAAGACCCAAAATTAATAATTTAGGGCCTTAATTTAATAATCAAATTAACTTCACAAAATTAATAATATAGAAATTTAAAAAATGTATGATACAAAATTAATAATTTCAAGAACCCATATTCCTCCATTGCTGCTTCACTTGAGAAATGAAGTCTTCCTCGGTTGGCAAGAATACCTTCTTTATCACATTTGATGATACTTCTTGATGCTCTGAAGCCAATTGTAAGCCACAAACAAAACATCATCAAGAAATTATTTAGCTAACTTAACATAATCCTATGAAAAGAACAGCATCCAACAATGATCACAAATCTTGGTCACTAAACATAAGGGGTAACTTGAGCGAAAGAAAAATGCACATTTATAGAGGAGCTCTTGATTCAAGAAAAGAGTCCCATTGAATAAGCCAAAACAAAACATCATCAAGAAACATCTAGGTAACCAAACATGGAATACTATGAACAGAAAAGCAAGGAGAATCTTCATCACTAAACGTAAGGAAAATCGTGAATGAAATAAATCTACATTTATAGATGAGAAAAGGAGGGCATAGTCTTCAAATTCAAGAAAACAGTCTCATTGATTACCCAAACCTTATCCATCCATACCAAAACTATAAGAAAGATCCCCTTAAAAGTACAGAAAGACTTATTATTTCCAGTCCTCTTCTAGTTACAGAAACATAAGAACTAGATTCCTGTTAGACTTCATACAACATATATGTTCAGATTGAAGCTAAAACTAATGCCATCCAAAATACAGTAAATACTTTCCAACAGAAAAGTGATAAGCACAAAACAAACATGGAATGCCACACCCAAGTAACACTTCCTAGAAGCAAAACAGCCCAATGCACTCAAAGCCTAGCTTTAGAGCTAACCGACAGTAAACAAACATTCGAAAACCGAAGTTAACAGACAGTAAAACAAGGGTAACCAGGTAACAAACCAGGAGTGGAGAAGTAATCCGCTTCTCAACAGCCAAAACAACTCCCTCCTCAGTCTTCAATCCAATCGCAGTCGAACCCAACTGCCAAATCAAACACAGAACCCTAAAGATCTAAACCTGAAAAAAACACGCACAATTACCAAAACCACAACACCCCAGTTCAAATTCAGATACCATGATTGCTTTAATGGCGTACTCGACCTGAAAGAGCCGGCCCTCCAGCGAGAAAGTGTTGATTCCTCGGTCATACTCAGTCCTACAAACAACCCGCAAACATGTTGGACATATATTGATTTTATCATGCGAAAATTAAATATCAAAATTGAACGAGCAATTAATATATGCAAGAATAATAAATTTTTATTAATTATTCAAGCATACAATCGAAAACTTAAATTACAAATAATCAAAATATAAATCATGTTTTAAGTAATCACAGAGTGATGGAGTCACTCGTTGCCCAAACGAATGAGTCCCGTCGTGGACATCGTTCCCTAAGATAAAACCATCGAAGGTAATTTTAACAAGTAAAATTACCTCGGAGTCACACAAAGCCCGAAGGACTATCACCGACAAAGACAGAGAAATAAGATAAGACTCAAGTTTAGAAGTAGGGAGGAACTTGAGAATGGTGCGTGGTTTCTGTCTGACATAGAGACTCTATTTATAGATGTCTAAGAAACCCTATGGGAAGATACGTGGAAGATCTGATTCCCGTAATCAGAGAAAATATTCTCTAACCACCAAATATTTTACAAATATTTGAATAGATTCTGGAAAGATAAGAATATCATATTCCTTATCATGATTAACCGTGTATCAAATCTCAGATATTCCACACGTGATTCTTAGAATATTTGTTATGCTGTTTGGGCTTTCTAGAGACTTCCACACTATCCAAACACATTTTAGATAGTCAAAAGATTACAGAAAACTTAGTACGTACGAATGAATTTCCGCCTAAGTTTCCATTCTCAGAGTGACTCTTTGAGCATCCATATCTCATTCACCCTTTATCCGTTTTGAGAGTTTAAACAGTCAATTTTATAGTACTCGCAGAGGAGAATCCAAAAAAGACACCCACTGACTCTAATTCAGTTCGAGCCCAACTCAAAACTAAGCCCAAAAGTTGACGAAATTCAACTTGTTTTACAATCATTTTCCAACAATCCTCCACATGAATAGATATTGATGTGGAATCAGAACAATCACGCCAGACACGGAGTTTGACTTGGTGATAGATTCATTTCGACGGCATAGATGCTGCATAGGATAAGTAGGCGTCTCCCTTTGAACTTTCCCTTGAGAGAGTACACTTAGCCCACTGGTTAGGAAGTAGATGCGATGTCCTTGAACTTCCCCGACCGCTTGTGTGAACGACAATGCACTTCCCACAGACATCTTTCCTAACCTTTGGGCTTTCCTCGGTTGTGCCCATTAATCAGGCCATGACACACGCCTAGTTCTGTAAGGTTTCTAAAGAATTGCGTCCCAACGATTCCCTTTCGAAGCGGCCACACTTCTCGCTTACATAGGTGATTCTTAGCGTAAGAGCAGTTCCGTAAACTATTGCACTCTTTCCAGTACTACACACTCGATGCCATGAATTATTAAAAGCAATTTAATGCTTAACCTCCATTCACATCACTGTTTCTTCATCATAGGAATAAGACAGGAGGTATGAAACCCCCACAGTGATCGCGATGGGTCTTTGCAGTTTAGTTGTCCCTTTGAACCTAGATCTTGGGATCTCCAGTCACATAGGTTGGGTGTCCACGTACGTAACCCACCATTTATTGGACTTAGTCATATTCCTTTCGATGAGTTCTCAACTAACTCTCGATTCAATTTCTTCGTCAAGAAATTAATTCAATCCTTTCGTCAAAGAATCATAACTCTTATCATATTGACCTTACGTAGTCAACATCGATAATTCTCGTAGAGAGTAGTCATCCAATGGTAAAGTGTCTCTGTCGAGACACACCATCATCGATATGACTTTACGCTACACCAATAAGCATACAAGTGCTTTGGTCATCCTAGGATATGTCTTTCCCAATTTTTGTCCAACACAATGGACAGAGATTCCTCTATGAATCTAGCAAGAGAGAATAATTTCTCTACACAACTCAAGCCATATCCACGAGTCCCACACACAGCTTGTTGCCAGTGATCATTTTTGGATTACTCGTGTATCATCTTGTTATCCATTGTAAGAATTGTCTAATGTGCAGTTTAATAAGTACAATAGACTATCAATGACTCTTGAGTTCTCTTCTTAAGAGACATCTCACCTTTACAAAAAGGTAACTTATAATGTTTAGAGTCATTCCATTGAATACGACATATCTCCAAGAGACTCAATCATCGTATCAATTTTACTATCAGTGAGAAAATATCAATTCAAAGACATAAATGACATGGTCATTTTCCGTGTCTCTTAGCGTATCTGCCTTCATCAAACTCATTGATTTAATATCACTGGCTACAACAATTAGTTTGGTCACATGATGGATCATTTAGGAGCATTGAGCTTTTCATTTTGCTCTATTCAGATTTTAATATCTAAATCTCCAAATAACCATTTAGGTCCATTAGATGTACTTCTAGCTTTCACAAAGCCTTGATAGCAAGTACCATCACCCTTGGACTCATTCTCACGTCTAGAGAACACCCATCAAGTACACAAATATACTTACTAATTGTTCAAATCTACTAGTACTCCAGTGATTTGCACTCGTGGTAGATCAATCTCTCTATTGATCACCACTTTCCACAAAAATTATTTCATGGAATCTCGTTTCCTTCGTTGGTTTATCCCTGATCCTTAATGATTTCATCTATTGACTCTTAAGTCCATTTAAGATAAATAAGGATCTCTTACAGAAACTTCCACAAAATACACTTTCCATCAAGATGTATTTCTAGTTTCCATATTTTATTCCTTGTGAATTTCAAGAAATTGATAGCACTTCAACATTGTGCATATCTAGTGAAAATACCGTTTAAGTATTCATTTTTACTACCTTCACAATACGCCAGCCCCCCACACTCGAAAGAACTTTTAGGATGGCTCTATGAGGAGCTTTGTTTTCCTCCTTCTGGGGTATCTTATTTAAAATATCACCAGCCAACTTAAAGGCTCCCCCACATCGCTTGATCATTTCTAGAAATTTCCTTCAATCACCATATGACCTTGCAAATGTCTACATTGTGAATCACATTCCCCAAAGGATTCTATGTATTCACATCATGGTCATAGATAACCTTATATGTTTTCTGTGCATCACGTAAGTGGTTTCGTTTATATACAAACCCAACTTACTAAAAGTCTGTGTGTTCAATAATGAATCAAACACTAGGTTCTTACCCATAAAATTTCTTTTTAGGGCTAGATCCTTTCAACAATCAAAACACATTCATGTATTGACCTTTTGTCTTGAAAGTCTCTCTTATTCCTTCAACTCCCTTGGGATTAGAGATAACTAAACTTCCCGATCTCAATTAATCATTCTTCCTCGCATGACCAATACCACAACCGATGTAGTATCAATCAATCGAGGATTCGATTAACTCTCACTAGGGCGCCGTGTGAGTTTACCAACTCCACACAATTTCATGCCCATTTTAAACCCAAGTTTCAGTACAACTATACTTTACTTTCAGACTACTCAAATTAAATTTGAATGCCTTTATGCTCGAAACACATTCAAGTCCATTGCTCGACTCAAGTTTGAGTGCATTGCTTGACTCAATTACGGGTTTACCCTTTTTGGTTCGAGTTAAATTCCTCCCAACTTGAACAACTTGATTCAAGTCTCTCGTGATGACTTTTCATCTCAAGTACCTATCAAAAATCACATGGTCGTTGAATTTTTAGGTTTTTCGTCTACCCCCCACATTGGGCTGGTTTTATTAAACATCCCCACACGTGTTAAGTTTCTCAAAACCTCGTGTCTTGGGGTTCCTGGACCAAATGTCTTAGGATTCCTCATCTCAGAATTCTAAGGCTTTCCAACCAAAAATCTAGAGAATTGACGAAATGTATTGGGATTCCATATCTCATGATTCTTAGATTTTTCAACCATAAATCAAGAGATTTGACCAAAAGTCTCAGGATTCCCATTCTCAGGATTCTTAGTGTTCTCAACCAAATTCTTGAGATTTTTCCCTCAATTCTTTGATTACAAATAATCAAAGGTGTTTAGCATAGTCATGATAACTCATGCTTTAGGGTTTATACCATGGTTCACAAGAACCAATACCCTAGACATAGTCGTAAACTAATGTCTTCACGTTCACATTTATCAGGTCATACAAAATAACCAGAATATGTCGAACTTCGAGACCATATGCTCTATCTATGCAATCTAATAATTGTCACTTGTGAGCCATATGCTCGTAAACGATCAATCAAGATAGTCAATTATCGGGACAAGCCTTGTCAAACCTTTCATTGCATCAAAAAGGGCACTTTCCCAAACAATTAATATAATCATAGCATATAAAAGCATAACACAGCTTTAGACACATCATAGATCTAAAATTTCCGTTTATGAAGCTAAATCAAGACCCTAAATGAACGAGAATACATCATGGATCAAATAACCCAAAGTCACATAC
This sequence comes from Rubia yunnanensis, assembly GCA_037428765.1. Taxonomy (NCBI): domain Eukaryota; kingdom Viridiplantae; phylum Streptophyta; class Magnoliopsida; order Gentianales; family Rubiaceae; genus Rubia; species Rubia yunnanensis. The sequence continues at coordinate 46,586,833 of CM075067.1, read as the reverse complement.
TTCATTCATGCACGAATATATTACACTCTTGCCGAGAGATGTCATGTTTAAGTGCAAATGAAGTTTACCAATTTTTCGCATGCGATTCTCAGACCCAGTATATAAAAGTCATGAATCACTAGGAGCACATTCTCACACAAATATGGTTTAAAATCTTTAACCAACATGAGCAGCCCACACAACCAAATTATTATACCATGCAATAGGTATTTCTACATTTGATCAAGTATTTAAGCAAATACTCTAACATTTCAAGGGCTAAGGAAATTAAACATGTCTCATAATTTCCATAATAATGTCTGATCTCATATTCTAAACTCATGGCATTTTTTTTTCCAATTTAATCCAATCTTTCATGCAAAGAATCAAATATGATTTCTTACCATATCAACATTTAATCTCATAAGCATGAATATCACGGAATTAGCATATTTCCATAATTATGCCATACATGCTCAACTCATTTTTCCACTATCAAATTCGATAGCCTTAGTGTACTGGACATATATGTGCAAATATTATTCACATAACTCTCTTTGTAACAAAATCTTGTTCACATCCAGATTCACGCAAATGGTTATCAAATATAATTCAAGCAATATATGTATATATAGCATATGCCATGATTCACTTTAATTAACGTGTGTACGTACCATAGTTTGCAAAACCATGGTTACAACTCTTAGACTCTTTCAGGTTGTCAAGCAAATCCCGTTGTATCTCCATGCCAAGTTTTTCTTTCATAAGAGATACCGCCGTATATACTCGGATTCACCAGTGTGTACATACAAAATATTATTCATCTTTAAATATATGTACACATCAAATATTGTAGTATAATATTTTTTAATAATTATACATAACAAATTGCTCAATATGATTTTGTTGTAAATAACCAAAACCATTAACATGCATATTTTCGCAAACATACAATTTCCATAAAATATGCAATCACATTTGGAATATATTAAACAGTATACTAAACTTGACTACCAGCATGTAATTTTTGGAAATTCTGGATCATATATATTCTGGCGCATGCAATCTATATCAATATGGAGTACATGCAAGCATATCAATTTGGAATACATGCAAGCATATTAATTTGGAATATATCATGCAGTAACCATCGTGCATACAAATTTCGTGGAAAAATTATGTTACAATCATGCAGTATTCTACAAATTCTGGATCACATATATGCAATCACATATCAAATACAATTTCCGCATCAATATAGATCAATAGATTTCATTCGTTTCAAGACTGTTGGACATATATTGATTTTATCATGCGAAAATTAAATATCAAAATTGAACGAGAAATTAATATATGCAAGAATAATAAATTTTTATTAATTATTCAAGCATACAATCGAAAACTTAAATTACAAATAATCAAAACATAAATCATGTTTCAAGTAATCACAAAGTGATGGAGTCACGAGTAACACTCGCTGCCCTTTTAGGAATCGCACTCCTGTTACTGCTTCAGTTGTTGCTGCTAGTAATATAGGAGTGACTCCATCATTTGATCTTGGCATTGAAGAAGTTAGAGGGGCATCATCTGCAAAAGGTCCAGCTGTGAAAGGAATCAATAAGAATTAGGATTTGAGTGTGATGAACTAGTATTTGAGATTGTTTTTTAGAATATTTGTTGGTTTGAATAGTTCATTTTTTAAGTTAGGGATTTGATAGGGGCAGTTGTACCCTTTATTCGATTGATTGTGTAATTGTTATGGTTTGACAGTATGGGATGATATAAAACTGTTTCTAGTTTTCTATGCTTTGTTGGAAATGATCATTTTATAATTTGATGTGATGTTTCATCATCAGTGTGTGATGTTTTATACTTTTGAGCAATCATTGTCTGAAGTTTTATGTTTAATGGGATGTGATCATTTTATTTTTTGATGTGATGTGTCATAATCAGTATGTGATGTTTTATACTTTTGATCTATTGGTGTGAAGTTTTATGTTTTGTTGCCTGTGATCATTTTATATTTTTGATATGATGTTTCATAATGATTGTGTGATGTTTTATATTTTTGATCAACCAGTGTTTGAAGTTTTACATTTTTGTATATTTTTTTCCAGAAAATACTTGGTCATTCGTAAGATAGATTATGACTTATGAGGCACTTTTTATTTGTAAATCATCATTTGAGAAAATAATAACACCAGTGAATACACGTGTAACATCCAAAATGGAAGTATATTTATCTTTTAAATATCATGGTAAAAAAAATTAACATCCTGATCAAAACTTATTTCTAAAACATCAAACTGTAACAAAGTAACATCATTCCATAAGTGTGTAAGATCACATTATTGCAGTAAACATATACCAACAAGCTGGTTTTTTTTTATGAAAAATATTGTGAGATCTCAGAAGGAAAAACTACTGTGTGCGAAATAAACGTGCGATACACACACTAAACTAACTATTCACATTTAAACTACTGTTCCTCTTCTCCTTCTTTCTTTTCTGCCTAATGGCTCTTTCGCTGGTTACTGTCTTCGGCTACTGGTCGACGGAGATGGCGTCTCCGACGCCAAACCCATTACCTGATCCCAACACAGCCATGGGCAAAACCTTCCTACAAGCTTTGAATACCAAGCTGACACCACTCACAACCACCCTTCCAGATACGCCTGATCTTCACCCAATAACAGAATACAAGGGCAAATTGGCCTACATCCTTCCCCCGGAGGAAGGCGAGATACTTGCTTCCCATTATCAGAACACCTTGGTTGGAAAGTTCAATCGGGGGAAACCGTCCATGGATAATCTCATTTCTGCGTTTATATCTATAGGTTTTAAGGCTAAATTTCAATTGGGCTCAATTGATTATAGACATGTTCTCATTCGATTTCAGGATTGCGAGGATTACCAAAGGTGCTGGATGAAGGGCCAATGGATGGTACACGGAGCCTTGATGAAGGTCCAGAAATGGACTACAGATTTCTCATCCACTACGGAATCATCAATAGTTCCAGCATGGGTAACTATTCACCAACTGCCTTTACATTTCTATAATATCTCTGCTATTAAAGGCATCAGTAGTCAGATAGGTAATTTTCTGAAAATGGATGCTGTAACCCAAGCTCTAACAAGACTTTCTGCTATAAAAGTTTGCGTTGAGGTGGATCTTCTGACCCAACTCCCAAATTCTATTGTAGTAGGAATTGGTAATAAAGTTGCAGACTATAAAATTGAATATGATCAGTTGCCTCTGTATTGCAATCACTGTAAGATCATAGGACACAGTCAGGCTAACTGCAATTTCTTGCATCCTGAACTAAGGAAAATTAACAGGACTTTAGCTAAAGTAAATGTTACTAAAGCTATTTCAGACTCTGGTAAAGATCTCAAACAACTTGCAGTAGATCAGAATACACTAGGTAAAGACTCTAATGAACCTTTGGAACAGGAAGGGCCATCTAACTTATCAGTCTCCCAAAAGGAAAAGGATTTTCAGATACAAATTCAGGAAACTGAAATTAATTTGGGTAGAACTAACTATGGGAGAGAAAAGATGGAGTCACATGTGAAAAGAAATAAACCTTTTTACTCCCTAGATGATATTTCTAAGCCTATCACAAACCTCTTTTGGAGAAAAAAGTCACAACAGTCAGAAGGACTTCCTGCTCCACTGGTACCTCTTCCTGCTCAGGATGAGGTTTTACTTAATAGGAACATGGTGTCCATATCAAATGCTTTCCATACTCTAACTGAATTACAGGATGAAGAGAATGAGGCACAAGAGGAAGAAGCTGTTGACATTTTCCACGAATCTTTGGAGACACATGAAGTTCATTTACCTCAGGTGAATGCAGATAAGGACATTAATGAGGATCAGTCCCCTTTGCAAAATTCAGCTGAAGAGCAGAGTAATCCAGTTGTAGCTGCAGTGCAGAGCATCCCTATAGTGCAAGATCAAAGTGATAGAATCTATGAACTATGCACTTCAGGGGAAAACTCTGCTGCAAAGAAAAATGCTCAACCTCAGGTTAGTTGTTCTCCTCCAGATAAATTGAAGAAAGGTATTGACAAAAGAGGCAAAAATACAAATGTTTCACTTACTAATTTAAGGAAATTAAGATCCTCTCAAAAAGCCTCCCCCCATAGTTTTAAATGATACAGTACACCAAAGTAGGTAAAATTCTAGTTTGGAATGTTAGGGGCTATGGCACTTCACGAGATAGATTAAAATCTTTAAAAAGGATACACAAGATTGACATTTTATGTCTAATCGAACCATGGCATGATAATCAATTTCTGAGCCAGTTGAAACATGAACTTGGTTATAACAATGCTTTCCATGCACTCACTGCTAAGATTTGGATCTTATGGAATCAGAATTTCAGTTTGACAATTTTAAAAGAATCTGACCAGTTCATACAAGCTAGAGTAACAGATAATGCCTCTTCAGTTTTCTGGAATGTGAATTTTATTTATGCAAGTGTCCATCGACAAGTGAGAGAGAAACTGTGGCTAGAACTACAAACTACTGCACTAGATCCTTCAATTTATATTGGTGATTTTAATACTGTTGCTTCAGTTAATGAATATAAAGGTAGGAAATCCACCCCACGGAAAAACATTAAACAATTTAATGACTTCCTATCTATGATGGACTTACATGAAATACCTACTGTTGGTAATTCTTTCACCTGGAGTAACAATAGACATAAAGATAAAGGGAAGGATCTTCTTTTTCAAAGGCTAGATAGGGGAATAGGTAACTTAGACTGGTTAGAGAATTTCCCTCATAGCTCCATACAGGTTCTAAACAGAAATACATCAGATCACTCCCCTCTTCTCTTATCTATTCAATCAGCTGTAGAGGTAGCTCCAAGACCTTTCAGATACCAACAGATGTGGTCTAACAGAGAAGAATTTTATGATGTTGTTGCTTCTAACTGGAAATTACCCTCATCCATGGTAGGAATAAAAAAATTTGTACACAAGTTAAAGAGGCTTAAGATAGTAATTAAAGAATGGAACAAAAATGTTTTTGGAAATGTTAATCATAATCTGGAAAAATCTGAACTAAAAGTTAATGAATTGGAAATTCAATATCAGCAATTGCAGGAAGATTTGGTTTTACAGGATCTATTGAAATCTAAAGCTTTACTCCTCAGATCTCAGAAGGAATACAACATTTTTCTGCAGCAAAAAGCTAGGGTAAACTGGTTTGAGCAAGGTGATGCAAACACAAGATATTTTCACCACACGATTAAGGAAAACAGAATTAGAGCTAGGATAACTAAAATTAAAGATGGTGAGGGTAACTGGATAACTGATCCAACCTTGATAAAAGATGAGGGAGTAAAATTTTTTCAGAATCTTCTGACTGAGGATACTGATCACAATGATGGGAGATATCTAAAGTACTTTATTCAAGAGATTCCTAGGGTGATAACTGATCAACAGAATTCAATTCTGCTGAACCCCGTTAACTTACATGAACTGAAAGATGCAGTATTTGATCTCAATAGAAATAGCTTACCTGGCCCTGATGGATTCCCTGGAGATTTTTACTTAACTTTCTGGGATGTTATTAAGAATGATCTCTTGGGTGCTGCCAATGATTTTTTAAATACTGGAGACATTCCAACGGCAATATCTAGTACTTCGCTCACCTTAATACCCAAAAAGCCATTCCTAATACATTTGCAGATTTTAGGCCTATAAGTCTATCAAACTTTGTTAACAAAGTTTTCTCTAAAGTGTTAATGATGAGGATTAAACCTTTGATGCATCTACTTATTTCCCCTGAGCAAAGTGCTTTTTTTAAAGGAAAGGAAATTTCGGACAATGTCATTCTAATGCATGAAATGACAAGATTACTCTCTCGAAAGTCTAAGATATCAAATTTGATAATCAAACTGGATATGCAAAAGGCCTTCGATAGGGTCTCTTGGTCTTTTCTTAACTCCATTTTACTTCAGTTCGGATTCCATGGCAAATTTGTTAGACTGATCATGCTAAACATCGCATCTGCTAAATTCTCAGTTCTAATAAATGGTGTTATATCTGGTTATTTCTCCTCTTCTAGGGGAATCAAACAAGGTGATCCCCTTTCACCTTTCTTATATAATATTTTATCTGAAGCTTTTTCTAGGGGCTTGAGGAAATTGTTCACTATACGATATTTATAGCACTTTGATCCTCCCAGAACATGTTCTCCACTTACTCATCTTATGTATGCAGATGACACAGCTGTTTTTCTCAATTCTAAGCCACAAAACTTAAGACACTTTAAACATTTTCTGAAGGCTTATGAGATCACTTCAGGTCAAAATGTTAATTTTGCTAAATCAGAATTCTATGTTTCCCATAAAATTACTCAGCAGAAAGTCCAAGTAGTTAAAAGGATATTAGAAATGGAGAAAGGCTCCTTTCCTTTTAAATACTTGGGAGTCCCTATATTCTCTGGTAGGAATTTAAAGGTGCACTATTTGCCAGTAATTGAGAGAATGGAAAAGATGATTACCAATTGGAAGAATAAATGGTTAACTTTAGCTGGTAAAATCATTCTGATCAATAACTGCTTCCTCTCAATTCCAATACATTTATTTGCAGTCCTTAAACCCCCTAGGATAGTTCTCAAAATAATGGAAAAGATGGCATCTAGTCTAATTTGGGGAAAATCAGATCAGGATAGTAGGAAATGTTGGAGATCATGGAAAAGAATGAGTTACCCTGTAATTGAAAACGGTTTAGGATTAAGAGATTTGAAAGCTACAGTGGATGCTTTCTCATGTAAGTTATGGTGGAAGCTACAGAGAAATGAGACTCAATGGTCCTCTTTGTTATGGACTCTACCTGATACTTATAAACAATCACAAATCTGGAGTAGAATAAAGTCTGTAACCCCAATGGCAAACAGTTTAAGTAGGATCATCTTTGGTAAAGGGGACTGTTCATTTTGGAATTCAAATTGGATGGGAAATGGTGCACTATATTATATCTGGCCTGAGGATAGGGACATTCCTTTTGAAGACCTTACTCTTAGTTCTTTCATTAATAACAAATCTGCCTACTTACCAAGGCTGGAGCCTTATTTGGCTACCAATATTATACATATATTGCAGGAAGTTAAGTTGGAGCATCTTCATGAGGATCAGCTGGTATGGACTCAAACAACATATGGGAAATTCACCATCAGATCTGCATACAACATTCTCAGACAAAGGAACCCTGAAATCACACATTTTCACAAGGTCTGGTCTTCTTACATTCCTGGTAAAATGTCTATACTTACTTGGAGAGCTTTAAACTGTATCCTTCCCTTTGATAATGTTCTAAGTAGGATGGGATTTTATTTAGCTTCGAGATGCCCTTTATGTTTGTGCAATAAGGATAATCTTGATCATTTCTTTAACTCATGTCCTGGATCCCTATCAGTTTGGTATAGTATCCACTCCCTACTAAAGCTACCACAAATTAGTTTTCCAAATCTTAAGAGTAGGGTTGAGTACTATTTATCTTACAATGCGGAATCAAAAATACACTCCAAACTGATAAATGCCGCTTTTATAACTACAATCTGAACATTATGGACGGGCAGAAACAAATACATTTTTGAGAATAGAACTTTAACAAGTGAGAATTGTACCCATGAAATTAAACAGACTCTCTTCACAATTTTCACAGCTCATAAAATTCAAGGGAACAGGGAGAAGCATAAACATTGGGTGCAGGCTAACATCATTCCAAAAATTTATCAGAAACATAGACCTGCAATAACTATAGCAAATTGGGAAAAACCAACCACTGGCTTTAAGATAAACACAGATGCTTCTTGGATCAGTACTGGATCTACCTTTGCTGCAGTAGTTATAAGGGACTGGAGGGGGGAGGTGGTCAAACTCAGAGTTAAAAAACTGAATTGTACAACTCCTCTGCAAGCTGAATTACTGGCTATCAAGATGGGATATGAGATCTGTTCAGAATTAGCCTTAGGATTATGTGTTTTTGAATCTGATTGTTTAACCGCGGTCAACAGCATTCTAAATCCTAACAGATGTCCCTGGAGAGTCTTCTCCATATGTAATACACTTCATGTACTTCTTGCATCTCATTCAATTCAGCACATACATAGACAAGCTAATATGGCAGCTGACTTTTTGGCAAAATTTGCTAGGAAAAACAATTTGCAAGGGGATATTGATATTAGGTTAATTCCTCATTTCCTTCGGGGATTGCTATTTTTAGACTCCATTGGTTTCCCTGCATTGCGAGTTGGATCATACATGGACATCAATAGGACATAGATTTGGAGGACTACTTTGTTACTGTATCCTTTATTGCTGCTATTTGGCTCGGTTACTGCTTCTTGCTTCATTTCATTTCAGGTAATATGCTAGTCTGGAGGGATAGGGAAGGAACTGAGTTGGATCATACATGCATTGCGAGTTGGATCATACATGCATTGCGAGTTGGATCATACATGCATTGTGAGTTGAATTGCTATAAGGAGGCACTCTACACATTTTACTGCACTGGAGATCTCCTCACTGCAGCTTTGTTATACTGAACTTTTGGGATATCTTGCACTTGAGTTATCTCTTGGTTGGCATACTGTTGACTAATAGGCATCTCGAATTTTCGATTCGTCGACCGGTTCGCGGTATGTCAATTAAGGTACATAAATGAACTACAGCTCTTCTTCTAGCTTAGAAAAGGTTATACTACCACTTTTGAAAGCAAGCATCTACTTCAAGACTTCAGGCTTTACGATCATCTTCGAATGATCCTTTTGTATCTTGTACAGTTCTCAGACACTACGAGCCAATTCTGGCTTATTAAGCTTGGCCAGGGGAGCCTAATAAAGTCCCCCCATCCTAGGATGGTTTTAATTAAAAAAAAAAACAAGCTGGTTTTATATCAATTGAGCTTTTGGTGTCTTGGATCCGAATTCCTTCTTGACTGGCTTCTTCCTTTTTTCAAGCTTACCTTTCACTCTTGCAATTCTTCCTTTTGTTTTTATTTTTGGTGGATCGAGCACTTCGGGAGCAGCCTTTGTTGTTGAACCTCTTGCACTATTAGTTGCTGAATACTCTTGTGTATCGATTGCTTTGATTTGATTGATTGTAGCCGAGTCTCTATTCAACCCTTCTTCAAGGATTCTTCTAGTTTCTATGTCCTCTTCACACTTCAAGACAAGATTGTAGTACTTTCGTAGCATATCATGACGCCATGGTACCTTACCTTTGATCTCCTTATTTTGTGGTCCTGTTCCTCCGAGCACCTTGTTCCATATTTCTTGCTTTGACATCTTTGTCCATCTCTTGAGGATGTAATCTTCAGGGATGGAAGTGATGTTTTGTAAATGCAGGATTCGAAGTGAATGGAAACACAACAGACCTACCTCTTCGAAGTACTTGCAAGAGCATTTGATTTCCACCTTTTGATCCTGTTTCTTGAAAGTAACCTTCTCCATTTTTGTGTGGTCGTTTTCTGGTTGTACTTCAAAAACATCTTTGAATCCAAGGTTGAATGTTTTTACTACTTTACTTGCCATGGCTAGCTTCCATTCTACCTCGAAGTCCTTGTACAACTTATGTGTGTAAATTTGAGCTGCATGTTTCAGAAGTCCAGGTCCTTGTTTGGCTGACCTTGGTTTTCCTATTAATCCGCTGTATTCTTTGCTGGTTTCTGTGCTTCTCCAACCGTGTACCATTTTTTCAAAGATTGAGAAAAACTGTGTCAAGTTTGTTGTTTTGTTTGCTCTGAAGCAGATTGCTTTGTTTGTGCTTTTGCTTCTCTGTGATAATAATGTCCCAACCAAGAAGAAGTCTTTGCTCAATGCGGTACACCATTTCTCTCGTAGTCCGTATAGGCGCTTGAACCACTAGTTGTCATGAAGCTGGTACTTATCCATCATAGAATTCCAGCATCTCTGGAATTCTTCTTCATTTGCGCATTTTTTCAAACAATGGTCGAATGTCATGCCAAATTCTTCATCGCTCTTCACTTTACTGTAGTGACTGATTGCATTTTGTTTCAAATGCCATGGACATAACCTATGTTTTGTGTTGCTGAACACCTGGTACAAAAATTTGTTTCAGTATGAAACAACATACTTTATTTATGAAAGGTTACCATCTGCTATTGAAACATCACGCATAGGTGTTTTATGTTTAAATTGATTTCAGTAAGCATCAAGCAATTTTTCATGAAATTTGATTTCATAGTACAGGAGCATCGTATATGATTTTTAGAAATGAATTTATGGTGTTTGTATAATCATATATGTTGAGTTATGAAAAATCAACTTAACATCACAGTAACTGAGGAAGTTCTGAAACAAACAGATTCTGAAACATCTTATACAGATGGTGAAACATCAACACAGTAACTGAGCAGGTTGCTGTAAGTACTTTTTGGATTGCATATGCCATAATTGAGTCCTGGTCAGTAAATATTGTCCCTGGTTCTTTTCCTTCCATTGACTTTTTGAATGTTTCTAGCAGCCAAACGAAAGTCCCTTTCTTTTCGTCGCAAATAAATGCACAGCCAAACATCACATTGTTCCAATGGTTGTTGATTCCCACAATCGGTGCACAAACAAGGTTGTACTTGTTTGTCCTGTATGTGGTGTCAAAAATCATCACATCACCATAGAGCATGTAATCCTCTTTCATCATTGCATCTCTCCAAAAAAGCGCGGATAGTTTACCATCCTCATCCAACTTGACTCTGAAGAAGAAATCCTCGTCTCTTCCATCTATTTTGTAGAGCTTATCTATCACATTGTGTGCATTGCCTCCTTCAATATCTTTCATCCTTAACCTGTTGACATAATTAATGTGGTCCCTCATCGTGTACCCTATATTTTCTTGTCCATTTACGTCGCATGCCAAGTACTTGAAACTTGTTGCTGATTTTAAACCTGTCAATTCCATAGCCTCAATTGCTCTTGCCTTTTCATCCTCTATCTTCCTCTCACCATGCTGCAAGTATTGCCACTCCTTCCTTGTAAATTCATGGTTGTGCTCAGTGATGTGGTGCTTGATTTCATAGATGTTTTCATCTACAAGCTTGATCCTGATTGCAGCCTTACATTTTATCCTTGTAATGGGAAATTCTTTTATCTTTCTTCTCTTATTTTGTGGTTGTTGGGTCGGGGTGTCAAGATTGTTTGAAACTAATTTCCCTTGGCGCAAGCATGTGTAATATTTTTCCTTCACCTTCCCTTCACTTGTTAGTCTTTGTGTTGACTTCTGTACAAAAAATCCAAGTGTAGTTGCATGTGCACGGTATAATGTTTCAAGCCCTTCCCATGTAGTTGCTTGCACTCCTTGAAGGGATTCTGTTTGATCTATTTCCAACAAGTTTGGTAGACCTGTGATTGAAAACTCCCAATTAATAATAATGAAAAGATGTTACACACAATGTTGTAGACATAGAACATCATGTTATATGTTTGAAACACCAAGCAACCTATGAGAAACATTACATCACGTTTTCTGCAAATTATTATTCTGATTAGGCTCAATTAGCATGTAACACCATGTTATATAATTAAAAAACCATGCCAGATTGTATGAACTGAGGAGAAGTTTATAAGATTCTACGATTAACCGTGAACATGTTTGAGCTACTGAAATCTTTTGATTGTCATGAACATTAAAAAGGAGCACGTAAAATTCTGAGCAAGGTGGCATTATTCCTACATGAAAGCATTCTAACCCAACATACATCGATCAAACACAATTTTCAAATGCATAATAGAATAAGAAAGTACAGCTAAGTTCAAGATCTGAAATATTGATTAACGGCACAAAATAGCAAAGTTGGTGAAACTCTAATTCATCACATAACACAATAACATGGATAGAAACTACTAGAATAACTCATCATGTAATTGAAAACTCCAAATAAATTATAAAAAGAAGCTGTACATAATTTTGCAAAGCTAGAACATCATGTTATATTTTTGAAACATCCAGCAGTACAAGAGTATCATCACACTATGTTTTTGCAAATTGTTATTCTGATTATGTACAACTAGTATGTAACATAATGTCATATATTTAAAACATCATGTCATATTTCGTGAACACTGCTACAATAAATCAGTACATTGTCCAGTTATTTGTCAATTTACAAAATGTGAACAAATCCTATTAAAAATAAGTTCTTATAACATGACCTCTACAATTTGAATGGTCTGACATTTTAAATGAAATTTGTAGTATATTCACAACAAATATACACTGTTCTAGAACAGAGTAGCATGATGTGTTCATTCATATCAGAATTTTGCTACTAATTAGTTTTTCTGTTGTTTATTTGACAGGAGCTAAACCTGATGGAATTGTTCACATACTCATTCTGTTGCTCTCCAAATCAGAAAACAGAACATCATACTTAAGTACAGAAAGTTCAGCTTCTTACCTTGTGAAATAGGTATGATCTGTTCATCATTGATATTTGTTTCTCTTTCTTGTGTAGGATTCTGTGTTTGCATTGATTGTATTATTTCTAATTGTTTTTCGATCTGTAAATCACCTTCTTCCATATTCATCCAATTTTGAATCTGCAAAATATCAAAATTTTGTTTAGCAACAAATTTGTTGCAATTGATGTTGAATTTAAACCTAATCTAGTTGTACCTTGCTTTCTGGGTGAATTTCTGATGTGGATTGAAGTTTTCACTCAAAATTGGACTGGTTGAATTTTGATGAAGAACAACGTCGAGAGTCCTGGTGAGAGAGGAAAGAAATTTTTGGTCCAGATCTATGTGTTTGATCTATTTTTCTTTCACCTGTTTTTTGTTTTCGTGTTTTAGGCCTGCTTTGTTTTTCACGCTTTTGGGCTTGGAATGGGTAATGGGCTAGGTGTTATGTTTATTGCTCCTTGGTCCCTCAGTTTTTAGCACTTACATGATTTACCCCGCATCCAGTTCTATTAGTGTTTTTGCCCCCGAATTTAGTTTGCTCTTTTTCTATTTTGCCTGTAGTCCTTGGTCTCACCATGAGATGGTCTCACAGGAGACAGACTCATATGATTAGGGTTACACACTTACATTGCAATTGGGCTATTATTTGGGCTCATAAATGTGCCAAATTCAGACTTGCTTCATTGATAGTATATCGTAGATTCAACTTAGACATAGCATTGATTGCGATTTTATCGTAGATTAGTCAAAGCCAACCTAATTATTAGTGTTTATATATTGAAAGTCAAGTAAAAGTTGATCGTTGATTAGTTAAAGTTAATTTATTTATTAGTGTTTGTATATAGAAAACCAAGTAATGGTTGACTATCAATTAGTTAAAGTCAACTTAGTTATCAGTTCTTAGTGTTTACATATTTAAACCCAAGTAAGGTTTGGCCGTTGATTAGTGAAAGTCAACCTAGTTAATAGTGTTTATATATAGAAAGTCAAGTAGATGACCTTTGATTAGTTCAAGTAAACTTAATTATTAGTGTTTGTATACAGAAAGTTAAGTAAGTCACCGCTAATTAGTTAAAGTCACTTTAGTTATTAATTAGTGTTTATGATTGAAGTCAAATTAGGGTTGACTGTTTATTAGTAAAAGTCAAATTAGTTCTTAGTGTTTATATATTGAAAGTCAAGTAAGGTTTGACTGTTGATTAGTCAAAGTCAACCCAGTTATTAGTGTTTACATATAGAAAGTCAAGTAAGGGTTGACCATTGATTAGTTAAAGTCAAATTAGTTATTAGTGTTTGTATATAGAAAGCCAAGTAAGGGTTGACCATCAATTAGTTAAAATTAACTTTGTTATTAGTATTTATAAACAGGAAGTCAAATAAGGGTTGATCGTTGATTAGTTAAATAATGGTTGATTGTAGGTTAATTAAAATCAACTTAGCTGTCAGTGTTTGTGCATAGAAAGTCAAAGAAGGGTTTATCGATTGTTTATTAAATTAAACTTAGTTATTGGTGTTTATATATGAATGTTAAGTAAGAGTTGATCATCGATTAATTAAAGTCAACTAAGCTATTTGTGTGTGTGTGTGTATATATAGAAAGTCAAATAAGAGTTGATTGTTAATTAGTTAAATTCAAACTAGCTATTAATGTTTGTTAACATATAAGAAGTCAAGTAAGAGTTGATAGTTCATTAGTTAAAGTTAACTTAGTTATTAGTGTTCATATATATACTAAATCAAGTAAGAGTTGATAGTTTATAAAGAGTGTGTTTGGCAAAGTTGTGCTCATAAGCAAAACAAGCTTATTTTGAAAGCAGAGGGAGACTAAATTCTGTTTTCCTCCCCAAAAAAGCTTATACTTCTTAAATAAGCATTTTTTTTCTTTTTACCAAACACAAAACATATGCTTAGTTTATAAGCAAAACACTTATATGCTCTGCCAAACAGTGGCAAAGTCAACTTTGTTATTACTATTTGTACATAGAAAGTCAAATAAGGTTGAGCATTGATTAGTTTAAGTCAAACATTTTTATTCATATTTATATATACTAATTCAAATAAGGATTGACCGTGATTAGTTAAAGTTAACTTAGTTATTAATATTTATATATACAAACTCAAGTAATAATTGACCGTTGATTAGTTAAAGTGAAACATTTATATTCTTATTTATACATACTAAGTTAAGTAAGAGGCGACTGATGATTTGTTAAAGTAACCTTAGTTATTAGTGTTTACATTAGAAAGTAAAATAAGGGTTGACCATTGATTAGTGAAAGTCAAACATTTTAATTTGTATTTATATACTAAGTTAATTAAGGGTTGAACATTAATTAGTTAATTTCAAACATTTTTATTCGTATATATGTATATTAGATCAATAAATGTTGATCGTCGATTAACTTAAGTCGGCTTAGTTATTAGTTAAAGTCAACAAAAGAAGTGAACGATTTTGAAAGTTAAGGGAAAAAAATGGTTAGAGCGACTGCGTAGCTGCACCCAGCCCCTGGCAACATTTTTATAAACCTTTGGCAAAATTTTTGGGGGTTTTTTGAAAGTTTTGGCGGGAATATTAAATTTCTAAAAATTGTGGTGAATTTGTTTTTGAAATTTTTGGCAATTGTTTTGAAATTTTGGGGGGGGGGGGGGGAGATTGAATTTTTAAAAAAATTGGCAATTTTTTGAAATTTTTGGCGAGAAGGTCGAATTTTAAAATTTTTGGCAAATTTTTCCGTTGGCAGATTGAATTTTTAAATTTTTTAGCACCGATTTTTGAAAACCGGTGCAATTTTTTTCCAACACCAGTTTTGAAACAAGTTTTTTTATTTTAACACCGGTGTTAAAAAAACCGGTGTTGAAATAAAAAAAATTTAGTGCTATTACAATTTGGGCACCAGTTTTGAAAACCGGTGCTAAAGGGAGGTCTCTGTGGTAGTGTAGTTAAACATCTTGTTTTTCTGATTTGTATGTCAGATCCACATGTTTTGACTCTGATTTATAATGTGCATTTGTTGTCTTAGAAATTGCACATGTTAGTGTAATATATATGTGAGTTACTTACTTTTTTTTTTCTATTTTTACTGGATGATTGTCAGTCTATTGATTGTTATATTGTGCACTTGTTGTCTTAGAAGTTGTATATTTTAATATAACATATGTATTAGTTACTTAGTCCGTGTTTTGATTTTCACTGATTGTTAGCTACTTATTGTTATTCTTCCTGATTTGCTACGATGTATTTGTTTCATTACAAGTTGCTTTGTTAGTTTAATATATGCATAAGTTAGTTATAATGTGTATGTCAGATTATGTTGCTTACTGACTGTTAGACTATGCATGCATTTGTTTCATTACAAGTTGCATATATTAGTATAATCTATGCATTAGTTAGGTATACTATGTTTTTCAGATTAGGTTGCTTATTGACTGTCAGAGTATGCATGCGGGGGGCCGTCGTCGTGCCTCTCAAAGATAATATTTATAAGTCCAACTTACGGCTAACTACTAAATAGTAGCTAGTGGTAAGACGGGGTCATTCACGATGAAAAGGGGATTTTATCAAGTGTTAAAGCATAGTTAAAAAGCAAACAAAGATGTCACTCCTTGTGTTTGGTAACCGAGTTGGGGGGTTTTGAGTTGGAAAACACTACAACTACTTTAACGAATAAATTAACCAACAATTAGGGCAAACAATACAACTACAAATACACTAGCACGAAAGATGTAAATAATATGATATCGAGTTTTGGGTACAACTGGTTTACATTTCTAGTCATCCTTTGATCATAGATTAATTATCCTATTTTTATACATCAATCACATATTGTGGATAACTTGTCAACACCTTTCGAGTGTTGACATTTCTCACTTCTCCTCAGTTATAGTTAAAATGGGCGATCAACGCCACACAATAACCCTTATCCTCAGGTCAGCCTCAACGATCAACGTCATAAACTTTCCCAAGGATAGCATTACACATGGAGAACCAACATAACTACCACAATGTCCTACAAGCGAGAAACACATAGATAGCACAAGTATATTTACTAACGACTACGAGGATCGGCTTTCATGCTAATTGTTATTTGGCTACATTGATAATTAGACAAAACTCATCTAACTTCATCCTAAGACTAAGCAACACCATCAATCAACATTTATAATTAGTTGTCACTCCTAATTATAATCTAGCATTGACCCACAACAATCACGTTAACCAAAATTTAAAGTCTCCGGGTTTGACAAAAAACCCAATACATAATCAATACACAATCATCAACTAGTTGATCATCCTAGTCTAAATCATGCATCAATCATACAAGAAAGCACCAAATATACTTGATAATCAACGCAAAAAATAGGAAAAATAGAATCTTAAAAATTCATACTAGAAGTGCCTACCAATTGCTCCCAAGAGTATATTTAGCATAGATTATGAAAACCCATAACAAAACAACAAAAATCCATGGAAGAAATGAAAAAACTAAGAAAAGATGAGTGAAAACTAGGGTTTTTATGTCTAAGGTTGGTTAGAAGAGAATGGGGGTGAATGAGATAAGGTTTGGAGTATTTATACTACAAAGAGTGGTAAAAAAGGGTTAAGGCCCGATGCAGGCGCTCTGGCAGCACGAGGGTGCTTGCCTTCTGAGGCAATGGTGCTTGTCTGCTGGGAAAAGGTGCTTGTGCGCGCAGACTCAGGCACCGGTCGTGCGTTTCTTGACTGAGACTGTACGTCACGGATTGCCCCATCGCGCATGGTTAACCACGCAGACTGCACGGTCTTCAGTCTTCGCACACTCGTTGCCTGCTGGACGCACGGTTTCTCTACTTCCCCCAACCGATCAGTCTTTGCATCGTTTTCGGAGAACTGTTGCTCCAATTTTGGACTTCTTGCAGTCGATTTTATAGAGCTCAAGAAGAGGAATCCTATGGTACCACCCTTGAAGGCTGATTCTTCTAGGATCATTTTAAAAACTTTGTCCAAACCTCCGGGTGACAATTCACCAACTTCTTTGCCTTCTTTCTTCGACTTCTATCTTCTTCCACATTTTGGCTCATGGCCTTCTCTAAACCACTCCAAAGAGCTCATGAGAAATCTACAAATTAAGCTCACAAAATGAAATCTAAATGCTCTTCGTAAGGACCGAAAATCTAGTAGACTAAACATAGTTTACAAAATGAAGGATTTAGATATGAAAATAAAAAATGGTCATCTAAACCCCTTATGATGTAAATCTAGCAATCTTCCAACAAAAATATGACAAAAGGGGTGTTAAATACTATGGAAAATACATGCTTTTGACATCTTATCAAACCTCCCCGCACTTAAACCTTTACTCATCCTCGAGTAAAAAGAACAAGCAAAGATCTAAGCATAAACTAGCATGCCAAAGTTTTCCGAAAACATCCAACATCATATTCCTAGACTACCCTAACCCCCAAAACATAAGAATTTCTCACACTCTCATATCCCAAAGTTTAAGATAATCTAAACCATCACACCAAACAAAGGTGAGGTATAAAACACAAGTGCCAAAACTAGCTTAGTCGATCAAAGAATCCACCAAATAGACAAATGAAGAGAAGCATATTTTTTTTTTCAATTTATCTCATTTTGCCTAGGGGCCCTCTCGGGTTTTCATCCTAGCTTCGCACATTTTTTTCAAGGCTCACCATCACCTTTTTCCACACCATTTGGCTTCTCATTTTTGCATAGGTTGCCCTTTCTAGTTTTCAACCTATCAGGGACCCCCGATCATGTCTAAGTTGCCCCTTGGGTTTTCAACTTAGCAGGGTGTTTTCTATTTTTTCTTTTTTTTTTCATTAGAAATGCTCTCAAAAGAGCTACTTGCTACAACAAAACTAACTACTAATCACAAGTAACATCTTATTCCCCTCCCCGCACTTAAATGTTGCATTGTCCTCAATGCACATAAACATTCTAGAGCATATGCCAAGGATGGGAAATGAGAGAATATTCATGATGAGTAACAAACACCAAAATACGCTTAGTAGCATAACTATAAGATCCAATGGACAAACTACCACAACCACAACATACTCTCCCCACAACCTTCATATAAAGGTCCAATAACAACCATTGTCATGCACGAAAAATTGAATAGAGCATTGAAATTGGAATGGACGAGAGAGATACCTCTTTGGTTTTGAATTGTGTGTTTCAAGTGGGTCGCGAGTAAATAGGTTTGCGGTGTCTATAGTGGTGGTAGGGGGGAAATTTGGTACTTTGGAGATGAGGGAGTGTGTGAACATCGCGGACCTTGCACTTCTATACAGTTCGTGAGTTGAACTTCTCTTAGCCTCGGGCGCTCGCCCATTTTTCTCGCCCCTTTTTCTCCAAAAACAAATACTCCCTGCAAAACAATCATGCAAACCAAGCGTAATAGTGTTCCAAACAAAAACTTTAAAAATATAAAAAGGAGAAAAAATCAATCATGAATTCCAAATAAAACAACAAATCTCCACGATTCTTAACAAAAAGGAGATCACAATGACATCGGCGGAATGTCACAAATGACTATCCGGATGATCAAAACCAAGTGTATTTAACATCGTCGACACGACATACTCCCCATTTTTTTCAAGCTTCAATCAAAACACTCCTCAGGTCTCTGGAATCACCATCAGTGATTCCACTCATTCTTACCTTGACATGTATTGGTCTCCAACATTGTCTCGCCCTAAACCTCAACTTATGGGCCAAATGAACTTGTACGCCTCGCCCTTTTTTGGGTGGTTTTGTGGACTCTTTAGAGTGAAGGGGGTTAAGATAATGTTTCTTTAACCCCTTCTTCACTCGCTGCAAGTTAGTACTAGAGACATTTGCATATTCAACATTGACATTGCTCAAATACTAGAAACTTGCTTAGATGAATTACTCATTCCATTATCAACTTTAACTAAATCAATCACGTGGCAATGTTCAAGTTCTTTGTAAGGCTCATGAAAACTTTCAAGTCTAGTGACACCATGGCAAGACATTTTATCCTTTTGAAGCTCTTTATCCTTGTAGATCTCATAACCTACTTTTTCTCCGTCAAACTCTAAGGTCAATGAGCCACTATGTACGTCAATCTTAGTTCTTGCCATTTTCAAAAATGGTCTCCCTAACAAGATAGGGGGCCCACTCTCATCATGTGACATATCAAGAACATAAAAATTGGCAGGGAAAACTAGTTTATCCACTTTAACCAACACATCTCGCACTAATCCTTTCGGAATAGCTTGGGAATAGCCGACTAGTTGTATGATCACCCTAGTTTCATGCAAAGTCCCTAAGTTAAGATTCTTGTATAAAGAACATGGAATTACATTAATAGAGGCTCCTAGGTCTATCATTGCCTTTTAAAAAAAATCACCTATGACACAAGGGATAGTGAACATGCTGGGGTCATTGCATTTATGGGTAATTTCTTTTGAAAGAGAGCCGACACGTGTCCACCTATTTTAATTTTTTCAAAATTCCTCAATGCTTTAGTTCTCTTAGGTGTGCATAAATATTTAAGGAATTTAGCAAACCTAGGCAATTCATTGATAGCATAAAAAAGGGTAATGTTTACCTCACATTTGCTGAAGACTTCAAAAAGGGCTTTGT
This sequence comes from Rubia yunnanensis, assembly GCA_037428765.1. Lineage (NCBI taxonomy): Eukaryota > Viridiplantae > Streptophyta > Magnoliopsida > Gentianales > Rubiaceae > Rubia > Rubia yunnanensis. The sequence goes on along the minus strand of CM075067.1, from coordinate 46,566,800 downwards.
TCTCATCCTTGCGATTCTTATCCCACAAAGCCACCAGAAAATGTGGTGATGGAAGGATTTTTTCAATTTCCCTCGTCTTTGGTGGTTGAGGGCTCACCTCCTTGACCTCTTGGCCTTTCACCACAAGCTCCTCTTCAACTTTTTCTCCCACATTAACAACGCGGTCGGGCTCATTGGTTTCTTTCCCACTCCTCAAGGTGATTGAACTTACATTTTGCCTTGGATTCAATTCTTGTTGTGAGGGAAGTTTTTCGGAATCCCTAGCCTCTAATCAGGCCACGGAGGATGCAATTTGGCTAACTTGAGTTTCCAAGTTCTTGAATATGGCTGAGGTGCGGTCCTCTAAATTTTTGACCATGGTGGTCATGACATGCATAAGCTTCTCATGCTCTGACCTTAATCTCCCCTCTTGGGGGTTAGATGAACCCTCATCGTTCAGGTAGCCTTGTCGTGGTGCCCGATTATACCCTTGGTTTCCTTGTTAATGAGCTTGTACCCCTTGATGGTATGGTTGAGACCCACATTGATTACCTTGAAAATCACTTTGAGAATTTGATTTACCAACTTTCTCATCTCTCCACCAAAAGTTTAGATGGTATCTACACCCAGGGTTGTAAGTTTAGGAATATGGATAATACTTCTTCTCATGAGATTGTCCCCTTTGGAGACCTTTTCCACCTTGATATGCTCGATTTCCTTGGAATCTTGGCCTTGACCCCCTCGGTAGCCAATTTTCCTCACCTCTTCAAACCCTCTTTCTTGAAGTTGAGGGCATACATTGGTGTGGTGATCCAATGAACAAACCCCCACAAACTTTTGTTTGATGCATCCTCCCCTTCATTAGCTCCTTCATCATAGAGGCTAAAATTTGGACTTGCTCCTCAAGCTTGGGGTTTTCCGGATGTGGAGCTTCTTGCACCCTTGCCTTTTCTTTTAACCCGAATTGTCTTGTTCCATTAGCCATCTCTTCAAACAATGCCATGCGTCTTTTGGGCTCTTGTTGGCAATGGACTCATAACAAGCAACATTGATCATTCGTATATCTTCAACGGGTAAACCATAAAAAAAATAGTACACAAGATCTCCTTCCTTGTAAGGGTGGCATGGGCAACTTGCTAGCAACCTCTTGAACCTCTCCCAATATTCATATAAAGATTCACCTGAATATTGGGAGATCTTGCTCAACTCCTTCTTTAACCCCCCGACTTGGATGCCGGAGAGAACTTTCCCAAGAACTTGCTCTTCATCTCCTTCAATGAGGTTATACTTCCCGGTGGGAGGTAGTACAACTAATCTTTCGCCGCATCCTTCAAAGTGAAAGGAAATGCCCTTAGATTGAAATAGTCCTCCAAAATTCCAGATGGTTTCATGTTGATGGTCACATAATGAAACTCAGAAAAATGCTTGTTCGCATCCTCCCCGATCACCCCATGGAAAGTTGGTAACCAATGGATCATCTCGGACCTAAACTCATAAGTGACATTTTCCGGAAGAGAAGGGAATGTGATGCAAATAGGTGGGCTTTCTAGGTTAGGAGCCATGACCTCCCTCAAGGTTCTATTATCATTTACCATGGAGGGTGTAACTACTTCGGGCGATGGTTGGGTGGCTTGGTTAGCAAAACATGCTACTCTCCTAGCTCTCCGGAGCGTTCATAAGATATCGGGGTCGTAGTGCAATGGTTCTTGTCTATTGGTACGATTATTGACCATAAACCAAGAACCAAAGCAATACAACCTTATCCCAAGTAACAATTCACATCGGTTAGAATTCGGTTGTTGGTCGGCTGCGATTACTGTGTGTATGTGTGATTTTGGTGCGAATTCAGTGCGATTCAATATCATCTTCCTCTCCTTCTACCTCTATTTCTTCCATCCCTAGCTGTTAAAATCCTATACACCTGGTCTCTGCCGGAATCACTTTGCCGGTAACGGCTAATTTAGTCGTTAACGGCTACTGCTATGTCGGGCATAGTTATTCCAGCTGCTCCGGATAACAATCAAGGTACACAAGCTACTCCTCCTCCTATCACCTTCGCGGCTGCCCTAAAAAACAAAGCCCCTTCACTATCAAAGCTACTACCAAATAACCCTGAGCTTATCCCCAAATTCCAACATCTCGGTGAGGCAGCTTGTCTATACTCAGATGAGCAAATAGCAAAATTATCATCACACTATTCGAATGCCCTAGTCGGAAAGTTCACCAAGGGCAGATGCCCAATGGAGCAACTGAACAATTTTTCAAAACTGTGGGCTTCTCAGGTAAGTACCAACTTGGTTCCCTTGATTACAAGCATGTGCTCATTAGGTTTGAATTGCTAAATGATTACCAACGAGCATGGATGAAAGGAATTTGGAATTTCAATGGGATACTACTTAAAATGTTAAAATGGACTCCTGATTTTTCAATCCATAAAGAATCACCTATAGTTCCAGTTTGGTGTACAATTAGAGAAGTTCCATTATACTACTATAACTCAGCTGCAATCGAATCTATTGGCAATAGCATAGGCAATTTTATTAAAATTGATCTTGCTACTGATATGCTTACAAGACCTTCTGCCATTAAATTATGCGTTGAAATGGATCTTCAAAAACCAATCTGTAACTACATCAGGCTTGGCTCAGTAACTAATAATAGAAAATACCAAATAGAATATGAGGATATACCCCTTTACTGTGATCACTGTGCCAAATTAGGACATTCCAAACCTCAGTGCAAAGCCTTTCCTCCTAATGCCAATGTCAATACTGTTGAGCTTATCAGCACTCAGGCCCAGCCTCAGTGGCAGGCAACTGGAAAAAAATTTGAAACACCTCCACTGATCTCCTCTGCTGATCATATAGACTTGGTTGTTCCTGTGATTAATAAGGAACTTAACCCTGAACTCATAACTTCATCTCCTCTTAACCTGGAAACTAACACTATCCCAGAGATTCCTGTAATATCTGTAAGTGCTAGGGAAAACTCTGTCAGTCTCTCTAGTCATACTACTCAGGTTCCACTAGATAACTCTATCTCTAAGCTGGTTGAAAGAATAGCCTTTAAAAGTTTTACTCTAGTAGCCTATGCCTCTGATGATATTCAGGTAGGGACCTCTCTTTCTAGCCTGAATAGGAATAATGGGATATCCTCACCTCTACTAGATAGAATGGGGAATAGGTTTTCTATTTTGCAGATGGACTCAGATGATACTACTCAAGAGCAGGATGAGACTTTAAATCCTCAAGCCAGTTCGAGCTCAACTCCATTACAGGGGCCGAACCTTCTGTCAGGTAAGGGAAAAGGTAAAAAGTCTAACTACTTCAGTCAAATAAATAGAATGATGCTTAGATCATCAACTAAAAGTCATAAGTCTTGTGAACAATGATAGGTTCTCTTTCACTAAATTTCTTGGTGTGGAATATCAGGGGTATGGAAACATCAATGCTAAGACTAATGAACCTAGTCAGGATTAAAAAGATTCAATTTTTATGCATCATTGAACCAATGCATGATAACACTAAATTTCAATCCTATATGGATATACTTAAATTTGCTGATGGCTTGACCCTGTATAATGGAAAATTTTGGCTGATGTGGTCTAATTCTTTTTCAGTAACCCTTAGCTCATCTCATGAGTAGTATTTGCATGTGCATATATCTCATGAAACCATAATTCTTCAGGTGGAAGCTGTTTTCATATATGCTCTTAGGAATAGGAAGGGTAGAAAGACATTATGGAGTGACTTAGCAGCACTTAATCAGGGGGATACTATATTCATAGGAGATTTTAATACTATTACTTCCCTTTCTAAATATAGAGGCCCTAACTCTCCCAACCTGGGAAGTATTAGAGATTTTAATACTTGGATAAGTACCTCGGGCATGCAGGAAATTAACACTGTTGACAATTTATTCACTTGGTGTAACTCTCGACTCAGGAATCCCACATCCAAAAGGCTAGATAGAGAACTAAGTACCATCTCATGGAATCAGAAATTTCCCTCATCTTCTATTCAAATTTTGAACAGACAGACTTCTGATCATTCCCCTATGCTTTTAAATATTTCTAACCTTACCACTCTTAACCCAAGACCTTTTAGATTTCTTAATGTGTGGTTTAATCGTCTTGATTTCATCACCCTAATTCAGACAAGCTGGAATAAACAAATGGTAGAAACTGGTTTGCTAGGTTTCTTCCTAAAATTGATTAGGTTAAAGAAGGAGATTAAAATTTGGAATAAGGAATGTTTTGGAAATATTGACACCAATTTAACTAATGCTGAAGAATCAATGAGAATTCAGGAATTGGTATATGATTTAAATCCTTCTGACACTGAACTCATTAGATTAAATCAGAAAAAAACATTATTACTGAGAGCTCAAAAAGAGAAAGAAAAATTTTGGAAACAAAAGGCAAGATTGAAATGGCATAAATTGGGTGACTATAATACAAAATTTTTCTATAAAATGGTGCAGGAGAAAAATTGTAGATTACAGATCTCAAAAATAAAAAATAGAGATGGTCAGTGGTTAAATTCTCAATCAGATATCCAGAAAGAGGCCATTTAATATTACTCAGATCTGTTATCTGAGCCTAATCAGGGACCTAACTATACTTACTATACCCATTTTCTGAGTCAGATTCCCTCTTACATTACTGCTCAAGATAATATTGAACTAGCAAAGCCAGCCTCTGAATCAGAGGTTGAGGCAGTAATAAAGGGATTAAGCAACAATAGTAGCCGGGGCCCGGATGGATTTACTAGTAAGTTCTATTCTAAGTGCTGGTTAATTATAAAAAAGGACTTAGTCGATGCAGTGAATGATTTCATTAGGGGCTCTTCCATACCAAAAGGAATATCTAGCACATGGATTACATTAATACCTAAAAAACCAACTCCTGGTTCATTTGATGACTTTAGGCCTATTAGTCTTTCTAATACTATTAATAAAATCTGCTCTAAAGTATTAATGGAAAGACTAAGACCTTACATGGATAAATTAATCTCCCAAAATCAATCGGCTTTTATGAAAAATAGAGATATTTCCGATAATATTCTCTATCTTCAGGAATTAGTGAGATTTTTGGATAAAAAGGCTAGAACCCCAAACTGTATTTTAAAACTGGACTTACAAAAGGCATTTGATAGAGTTAACTGGGACTTCTTAAAAAGTGTGCTTAGGAAGTTTGGTTTTGATGGTCTTTTTTTAAATGCTGTAATGTCTAACCTTTCACAAGCCTATTTTTCGGTTCTAGTTAATGGAAATCCAGTGGGATTCTTCCAAGCCACTAGAGGTATTAAGCAAGGTGATCCACTCTCTCCTTCTCTTTATCATTTTCTCATAAGCTTTCTCTAGAAGTTTATCCTATATTTTCAGTAATGGTAAACTATCATATTATCAGATGTCATCTTCAACTTTACCAATCTCCCATCTTATGTATGCTGATGATACTGTTATTTTCATGCAAGCCTCAAAATCTAATTTAATCAAAATTAAGGCTTTTTTGGATATTTTTGAACTCACCTCCGGCCAAAAGTTCAACTTTCACAAATCTGATTTTTACATTGGAAAAAGAGCATCAAGTATTAAATTAAATCAGATTAGGTCGATTCTGAAAATGAAACAGGGATCTTGGCCTTTCCAATACCTAGGTTGCCCTATTTTTAAGGGTCAAACTTTGAATAGATATTATCAACCTTTGATGGAAAAGCTTGACAACAAGTTAAAAAACTGGAAGAATAAGTGGTTAAGTCCAGGGGGCAAATTAGTTTTGATTAAAAGTTGCTTATACTCCCTACTACATCATTTATGGGCTGTGACAAATCCCCCAAAATCTATTATCAAATCATTTGAGAAAAAGCTAGCAAGATTTTTTTGGGGGGAAACTGATGGGAAAAGAAATAAGATTTGGAAAAAATGGGTAGAGTTAGCTAAAGCAACATCCCAAAATGGCTTAGGGTTTCGATCTATCAAAGGAATTGTTGAAGCATACTCCCTTAAGCTGTGGTGGAAAAGCCAGTTAGGTATAACCTTATGGTCTAAATTAATTTGGTCTTTACCAGACTCTTATAGGACTTCAGTTACATGGAAAAGAATTTGCTCTGTCAATGCCATAGCTGAAGAAAATTCTATTATTATCCATGGTAAAGGGGCTTGTAATGCTTGGACCTCTAAGTGGTGTCCAAATGGACCTCTGATCAATAAGATTCCAAGTAACATCCTTCAAACACTACAACTGTACTCAGTATCTGATTTCATCAGGGATAAAGCTCAGATTCTTTCTCAGATTACACCCTACCTAGAAAATGATACTGTTTTATTTCTGCAGGAGGCAGTGGTGGTGGAAGATAGAGATGATCGGATCATATGGAAACCGGACATTGCAGGTGCTTTTTCATTTAAAACTGCATATCATACCATCACAAACTTTTCAGGTAATTTTCCTGTCTCAGAAATTGTGTGGAATGTATTGCTGCAAAAAAAGGTTTCTATTTTTACATGGAAATTGCTTCATTCATTCCTTCCCTTTGATGATGTACTTATAACCTGTGGATATAGTTTGGCTTCTAAATGTCCTGTGTGCTGTCACTCTGATTCAATTGAACACTTTTTTATATCCTGTGCACTGGCAAAACTGATATGGAATAGAATGGCTGCTCTCATAGACTTCAATCTTCCTGATAATCAATCCCTCTCCCATAGATTCTATTCCTTTTGGAACTGTTCGGACCTAACTAAAAGCTACCAACTCTTGTGTAAAATACTTCCTTCACTCATTTGTTGGAGTCTTTGGAAGGCTCGAAATAGGCATCTCTATGACCAGGTTCCTTTTTCTGCTGAGCTTATAAGTAGAGAGATATTGGACCTCATTAAATTATCACTATACTCCTGTCCTTCTAAGATGAGTCCAAATACTGCATTTCCTCAATCACTTAGACATCTAATTCCCCTTCTTAGGCCACCTCCTAAGCCAATTTTTAGGTCTGTCTGGTGGGAAAAACCTGGCATCAATTCTATTAAAATTAACACGGATGCATCATGGCTTTCTCATACAGCTGCTGCTGGGATTATAGTTAGGGATAGTTCAGGCATTCCTTTACTCATTAATTCAATCACTATTCAGGCTACATCTTCTCTTCATGCCGAACTATAAGCAATTCTGGCTGCTGTTCAATTTTTTCCACATAGAAACATTCCCCTAATTATTGAATCAGATTCTACTTTAGCTATCAATATGATTGAAAATCCATATTCTGCTAATTGGAACTTTTTCAATTTGGCTTATAAGGTTAAGAGTTTACTATGTGGAGCGGTGCTTAAGCATGTTTATAGAGAATGTAATTCAGTGGCTAATGCTCTTGCGAAACATCATTCTTCTCATAATCAGCCACTAAACTTGTATAATTTGCCAGTTCATATCAAAGGTCTCATTTCTCTTGATATGGAGCAATTTCCTCATATTCGAACTCAGAAACATGGCCTCTATAGGACTTGATACTGCTAATGGGGACTTTATTTTTATACAGATCAATTTGCTACACATGAAGATGGAATGAGCGACTGCTCATCATTTGGCTGCCACTCCAATTTGGCAGCACATTCTCACTTTAAATTTTAGCCTACTCGCGTGTAACTCTAGTCCTCTAATTCACTTCTGGGTTCTGACCCTTATCATGCTTAGTTATGGACGTACTGTGTCTGAAGTTGCCTGGCCATGGGCGAGAATTAATACGTGGGGTGGAGATTCTCTCTTTTGGATCGCAACTTCATTACAGAATACGTTGCTCTTGTATAGATGCTCTTATCTACCTCAGTATAGAAAGTTATAGGTCTTTTGGAGGTAACTATGTTACCTCAATGCTTTGGAAACCAGCAACACTGATGTACTAAAGGTTGTTTTTGTCACAAGGCTTGGGGAACCTTAATACATATTCCCTCACCTTTGGGTGTTTTCATTAAAAAAAAAGTAACAATCACAAGAGCAAGTAAAATAACAACAACAAACAACTAAAAAAACAACACACAAAAACTACACTAACAATTTAATAAAATACACCTTTCCCTCGGCAGCGGCGCCAAAATTTGGGAGGCCTTCTCGTGCTTCTCATAGTTAATATTTATAAGCCCAACTTACGGCTAACTACTAAATAGTAGCTAGTGGTAAGACGGGGTCATCCACGAGAAAAATGAGGTTTTATCAAGTGTTAAAGCGTAGTTAAAAATGCACAAAGATGTCACTGATTGTGTGTGATAACCGAGTTGGGGGGTTTTGAGTTGGAAAACACTACGACTACTTTAACAACTAAATTAACCAACAATTAGGGCAAACAATACATCTACGAATACACTAGCACGAAAAATGTAATTAATATGATAATGAGTTTTGAGCGCAACTAGTTTACATTTCTAGTCATCCTTTAATCATAGATGAATTATCCTATTTTTATGCATCAATCACATATTGTCGAGAACTTGTCAACACCTTTCGAGTGTTTACATTTCTCACCTCTCCTCGGTCATAGTTAGAATGGGCAATCAGCACCTCACAATAACCCTTATCCTCGGGTCACCCTCGACAATTGGCGTCATAGACTTCCCTAATGAGTTGTGAATTTGAAGAAATTAAAGATATTCACTTCCCATATTGATGATGGGGATTTTATTATCTTTCCAATTAAAATTCCTTAATTTTAGAAATTAGTTGATTAGAGTCAGAATAAATTTCTTTATATTTAATTTTTTTTTCTTCGGGATGAAGAATTCGAATTTCGTGTGGACTTGGTTTGTTATTTTGGACAGCAAAATACGGGTGTATAAATACCTGTGCGGCAATGCTACCTATACAGACGTATACTGAGATAGTACATCTCAGATGGAGTACATAGTAGATTATACTCCATCTGCTCCTCTATTTATGTCATTTTTTCTGCGATAACTTTTGTTACGTACGATAATAGATTACAAAATTTTATTTTTAAAAAATTGCACGTTACGAAAAATTCAAAGACATATCACATAATATCCATTATCATATACAACCAAAGTTATCGATGATCAAATATGCCATAAAAAAATGCTGATCAAAGGGGGCCATAAATAGAGCACCGGAGGAAGTGGCGACCGCATGCATGCAATGGGATTAATTGTTTGAAGAAATTCTTGGGTAATATGCAAATATAACCCTACCCTATATGTTGAGGAAAATGCAAATATAACCCTGAGTTGTTTTTAGTGCAAATATAATCCTATCTATTACACATAAGTGCAAATATAACCCTAAAGCCACTATTCTGGCATTGACTGGCCATTTCCGGTCATTGACCGACCAGAAATGACCAAAATGCCCTTCTAACCTAATCCAAAATTTTAAAAGACAAAAATACCCCCACACCAATCTGCCACCCCCACCACCACCTGAACCCCGCCCTGCCACCACCTGAACCCCGCCCTGCCACCACCTGAACCCCGCTACCACCTGAGCCCATCCCCGCCACCACCTAAGCCCATCCCCGCCACCACCCGAGCACCGTCCGCCACCACCTGACCACATCCCTGCCATCACCTGAGGTTTTTTCAGTTTTTTTAAAAATCATCAGGGGAAAATTGATCATTTCACCGTATTCCGGCTTTAAACCGGCTAAAAAGGTTTTATTTGAACATAGCCTAAATAGATAGGGTTATATTTGCACTTTCGAATAGCACAGAGTTATATCTGCACTTTCTTCGATTATATAGGGTTATATATGAACTTTTCTCGAAATTCTTTGTGATCAATATAGTGGCAGACGTGTGCATGCAGAGCATCCGATTCCTGGTTTGATTTTCTTGTTTTCGTAATTATTTTATTATTAATTATGCTTAGACTTTATATTATTTATTTGTTTAGTTTAATTAATATGAGTTGCTCAGTGTTTAGTTAGAATAATGACACACAAGTTTAATGAATCTCTGTGGACTAATAAATTTTATAATTATTATATATGAGCTCCTGATTGTTCTGAGCATGATTTATTCTTGTTTTATTTGAGACCGATCAACTTGAATTTAATTGAGATTGTGCTAATTAATTTCACCAATCCATAATTGTTGGCAACGGTTAATAAGTGGCAAACTTCCGTAAAAACAGCAAACTGTCGTAATGGAGGTAGTGAATAATTGGGTAGATAACTATTACTTGCGAATATGTTAGAATAAATCAGATTCCTGATTAGATTATGATTTATTATGATTAGAGTTCTTTCTTTATTACACCTCTATTGTACCCTCTATATATTAAGTCATTAATAATACAATTCTTTACAGCAAATCATTCTATCATGGTGTCAGAGCAAGTCTGATCTTTGGCCCTAAATTTTTTCTTTTTCTTTCTGTCTATATTTTTGGCCAAAATCTGGCAAACTTCCGGCGTCGATCTCGTCATCTCCGACAAATTTACCAATTGTAACTTGGTCTTCCGTCATCCTTCGCGCCAATCACCATTGCTGGTTTATCGGTCTTTGTTGTTGCTCAAGTCCCCGGTGTCGTTCTCAGCCTCTGCTTGCTGGTTAACCTCTCCACAAGCTTCAGCTCCTATTGTCGATCAAGCGTTCTCCGACGACGGTCTATTGTTCCCAGCAAATTTCTAGCAAGGGGGGTGCGTGATCAGCACGCGCCCGTTATTTTTCCCGCAAGTGAATCTCCGCAGCTAGCCCCATCCCAACGCGTGAGCCACACGTGACTCACCAGCAAGGGAGTTTCTCGCATCCTCCAATTTATCACGAGTTGAAGTTCTTTCTCGCGAGTTGCTCAACTTCTAGCAGTTTTTTTACCACAACTTCGTCAGCACCCAGTCAATTTTTGTGCAATTCGGTGTGTTGTGCAATTTTTGGTCTTGCTATGGTTTGTTTGGGCTCTCATCTCGGGAAGATTGCTCCACTAATTGGATTGCGGATAAAGTTTTGTTTCAGACCAATTTGAATGGTCCCAACCATCATCTTTCGTCGAATCAGTGGACCATTGATTCAGGTGCTACATCTCATATCATTGTTCGCACCAGTTATCTTGATAAGGTACAATGTTATCATGGTTTTGATTTTATTCTTATTGGAAATCGTGAATTATTACTAATTTCTCACATCGGCCAGTGTCATTTCTCTGGTTTCTCTGTTAATGATGTTCTTGTGGTCCCTAAGATTACTAGGAGTTTATTGTCCATTAGTAAGATTACTCGTGATTTACCTGTCCATGTTATATTTGATGCCAACGCATTTTTCATTGAGCACAAGCATACAAGGAAGATAATTTCTAAAGGCCGTCATAGTTCAGGTCTTTATTTTCTTGAGACTGGTGATTCCAGCTTTTTAGGTGAATTATGCTCTGGAAAGCTTCAGGCTTCTTTTGAGCAGTGGCACTCTTGCCTCGGTCTTGTGTCTCATGATACTATTCAGTTGTTAAGTCGACAGGGCCATATTACTGTTACTTCTTCTATGCCGGCATCTGTTAGGCACTCTCCTTGTTAGATGGCAAAGAGTAGTCGTTTACCTTTTTCCACTAGAGACAATCACACTACTGGTTTGTTGGATAAGGTGCATTGTGATTTGTGGGGACTAGCTCCTGTTTTATCGGTAGGTGGTTCTTCTTATTATGCCATTTTCATCGATGATTTTTGCGATTCACATGGTTTCTCCCGATGCGGTACAAGTCGGACTTCTATGACACATTTATCCTGTTTCAGAAATTTGTAGTTTTCTGTTAGGGTTAAAAATTTTCAGTCCGATGGTGGCATAGAGTTTACTAATCATCGACTTCAGGCTCACTTCACACCATGTTGCATTCATCATCATATGTCATCACCCTATACACCTGCTCAGAATGGCCGAGCTGAGCGAAAGCATCGTCACATCACAGACACCGGTCTTGCCATGTTTTTTCACTCTTCCGTGCCACATTGTTATTGGGTGGAAGCTTTCTCCTCCATGGTTTACATCATTAACCGTCTACCTAGTTCAGTTCTTGGTGGACAATCACCTTTTGAGGTTATTTTTGGTCATGTGCCTGACTATACCCTCTTTCACCTATTTGGCTGCCATGCATTTCCATGTATGCGTGCCACTGCTACTGATAAGTTTGCACCGCAATCCATTCCATGTGTTTTTATTGGCTACAAACCTCGTCACAAGGGCTTCCAGTGTCTCGACCCAACTTCTGGGCTCATCTATGTCTCTCGCCACGTTCGTTTTGATGAAACTTTATTCCCTTATGTCTTATCTTCCGCAGACAGTCGTTCTATGTTGGATCTGAAGATTTTGTCATTTTTTGATGGAGCTGTTACTTCATCGATTGGGTTCACCACACCTGTGCCCATTCAGCCACCCGTCCTTCACCACCATTCTCCCTTTGGACGGACGACTCGGACCCGGCTCCTCAGCCGGCAGCCATCACATCTCAGCCGTTGGCTACCACACCTCAGCCAGTCTCGACCGTCCTTTCTCTGACGTCTTCCAAAGGTCACTCTCCGGTCAGCTCTGCTCGGTTTTCTTCGGCATCATCAGCTGGTTCGATTCCTCCAGCTTCACTGCCACAACCTCGTACTCATCAGATGGCTAATCGGTCTTCTACTGGTACCATTCAGCGTCGGGATTATTCATGTATTATTGCTCACAGTCTCACTGCTGCACTCCTTTCTCAGACATAACCCACCGATTATCGCTCTCTCCTTCAGGATCCAGCTTGGGTTTTAGCCATAGATGATGAGATGGCCACTCTTTGTGGTCAGTACACTTGGAACTTGGTGCCTCGACCTTTAGATGTCAATTTTGTTGGCTTCAAATGGGTCTATAGGCTCAAGTATCGACCAGATGGCACTATTGAGCATCACAAAGCTAGACTTGTGGTGCAGGGTTTCTCGCAGATTCCAGGTTTTGATTTCGACCACACTTTCAGTCCTGTGGTCAAAGCCTCCACTGTTAGGACGGTCCTTGCCATAGCCACCATGTGTTCCTAGCCACTTCATCAGTTGCATGTCAAGAATGCTTTCCTTAACGGTGTTCTTAATGTTCTGGTCTACATGAAGCAGCCAACGAGGTTTTCAGGATTTTGTTCATCCAAACTATGTTTGTCACTTGCGAAAGGCCATTTATGGTCTTAAGCAGATTCCCCGGGCTTGGTTCTAGTGTTTCAGCAGTTATCTAACACAACTTGGTTTTCAGTGCAGCTCAGGCGATACTTCTTTATTTTTCCTCTTGAGAGGGTTGTCGTTACTGTACTTACTTGTGTATGTGGACGATATCATTCTTGCAGACAATGACTCGACTCTTCTTCGCCAGTTCATCGACCGGACACAAAGAGAGTTTGCGATTAAGGATCTTGGTGCTCTTCATTACTTTCTTGGTCTTGAAGTTTCACCTACCCCCCAGGGTTACTACTTAGCCATGCAAGGTATGCACGTGATATTTTGAATTGGGCCACTATGTTTGACGCGTCACCTGTTTCTACCCCATTTGTCACCGGTTCTCAGCTTCATAGCTCTACGAGTCCTCCGTTTCGGGATCCTACACTTTATCGTTCTTTTGTTGGTGCTCTCCAGTATCTTACCATCTCTCGCCCAGATTTGGAATTCTCGATCAACAAGGTGAGTCAGTTTCTTCAGGATCCCAGAGATGACCATTTCACTGCAGTGACACGGATTTTGCGATATGTTCATGGCACTCTTCATTTTGGTCTTAGCTTTCATTCTGCTAGTACTCCTGAGGTGTTAGGGACTCTGATGCTGACTGGGCCCGCTGTCTGGAGACTTATCCATCCACTTATGGTTATGCAGTTTATCTTGGTGGGAATCTAGTTTCTTGAAGTGCTAAGAAACAGCCTACTGTTTCTCACTCTAGCACTGAGTTTGAATACCGTGCTCTAGCTAACACTACTTCAGAAGTGGTTGGCTCACTCATTTTCTTCGTGATCTTCGAGTTCTGCTTTCTGGTTCTCCACTACTGTTATGTGACAATAGTAGTGCTATCTTTTTGTCTCATAATCCGGTGGCGCACAAGTGGGCAAAGCACATTGACATCGACTACCATTTTGTTCGTGAGTTGGTGACATCAAGAAAGCTGCGCGTTGATCATGTTCCAACTTCTCTTCAGATTGCAGACATCTTCACCAATGGGCTCTCTCGTCCACTGTTCAAGTTCTTCAAGTCCAAGATGTGCGTCGAAGAGCATTCGACGCTTGCTTGAGGGGGGCATTAGAATAAATTAGATTCCTGTTTAGATTATGATTTATTATGATTAGAGTTCTTTTATTATTACATCTCCATTGTACCCTCTATATATTCAGTCATGAATAATACAATTCTTTACAACAAATTATTCTATTAGAATACTTGGGTAGTTATCTATATTGGGTTCTTTTTGTGTTTATGCTATTGGGATATTTATCTGGTTTAGCGAATAATTGCTAGATGTATTCCGATAGGGAAGTAGCTTGTTCAGCAAATACTTGTTATCCTATAACTGGTTGATTTATGGATGATAATTTTATTGCGCCAATGTTTGGATCAAATAACTAGTATGGATTTATTCAAATGTCAAATTTTTTCTCCATTTGATAATATCTTAGTAGTTTTAGTTTTATTATTTGATTTCTTAGTTGATAAAAATCAAGCTCCTACAATAAAGTGTGGTGGCTACACCAAATTTGATCATTAGGAATTTGAATTTTGATTAAACCATTCTCTGTGGGATCGACCCTACTTATCACTGTGCTAGATTAATTCCTAGCATAATCCAGGAATTATTTGGTGGTTTAACAACACACCGAATTGGCACCGCTGCTGGGGAACAATAGTTAGTTTTAATTTCTTTTTCCTATTGATCCCGGTTACGTTTTTTTTTGTGTGTGAGAAAATCTTCAAATTCACACCTGACATTTGATCCAGAGGTCGAGAAGACAGCCAAGAAAAATCAAAAGGAAGCTCGTGTGCAAAAACAAAGAGAACTTTTATCCCAGAATTCCGCAGCCCTTCCATTTGGCAAAACAGAACCCTCAGTCGAACTATATTTTTTTGAAACAGATATTTGTTGAGATGGCTGAAGACAACACACTGATGTACAAACTCTCAATCCATGAGGTAGGAAATCCCCCATCTCCTATTGTGCTACCTGAAGGAGAACCCCCAGTCGAGATTAAGCTCAATCTCTTGAACGTGATTCCAAAAGTTCTATGGAAAGTTAAGGGAGGACCCTCATAACTTGCTGGACGAATTTATAAAGACTTGCAAAGTTCAGAGGCTACCTAGGTTAGTGTTCAAACATCTCTTCCGACTTGCGGTCTTTCCTTTTACTATGTCAGATGCAGCCAATGCATAGATTACCACCTTGGAGCCAAATTCGATCACTACATGGGATAGCATGAAGAAAGCGTTTCTTGAGAATTTTTTCTCTGACACCAAGAAAAATACAATGGTGAGGAAAATACAATCTATCTCACAGGAGTATGAGGAGAACATCAATAATTATTAGGTGCGATTTAAGAAGTTGGTGGATAGTTGTCCAAACCACAAGATGTCTGAAGGGGAGTAGATGAAGTGCTTCTACTATGGAATGAGCACAGAAGATAAGAAGTTACTTGATTCTCCGAGTAATGGATTATTTTTGAAAAGATCAAGGGCTGAAGGGAAACGATTGCTTAAAAATGTTCTTGAAGCTGTGAAGAAGTATATCTTACCACCTCAACGTCAACCAAAGAAAGTGGCCAGAGGAAGAATTTTGGATTGGGAGGACAAGATGGATGAAATATGGAGAAAATAATGGAAAAGATGTTGTCCACCATTGAGAAGAAAATGTGTTCGGTTGAAACTCAAAGGCTTTGTGATTTGTGTGGAAATATAGGGCACCTGACACGTGATTGTGCCATTACAATTGAAGATGCAAGTGCTCAAGAAAATGCAATTAGTAATGTTCAAGGAGGCTAAGAAAATTGTCTTGACCCTTATTCCAACACTTACAATTGAGGGTGGAGACATCGTCTTAATTTCAGCTGGCTAGTTCAAGGAAATCAGCAGCAGCAACAAGAAGAAGTTTACAAACCAACACCTTAGAGAGGAATGTATCAAGTGTGCAACCCAAATCAACAAGGGCAGACCAGGAAGTCTCTTGAAGATATGATGACTGAGTTGATGGAGTCACATAAATTATTGCAAAACAACCAAATTGAACATCAATAAGCCAGTCATCAAGAAATTAGATATCTCAAGAATCAAATGGTGCAACTATTAACTTTTGTAAATGAGATTAGAGGAAGTCTAGAAAGGTTACCATCACAAGTTCAGCCAAATCCACGATAATATGCGAATAAAATCACATTACAAAGTGGGAAAGAGCTAAGAGATCCACCAATAAAGAAACTGGAAAAGATTGAAAAAACCAGCAGTACCGTAGGCTCTCATTTGGCTAAACTGGACCTCTCTGCTAACGGATCAGACACTTCCCAGTTGGCCAATTGGAACCCTATCTCTGAACATGCTGTAGAAGAAGTTGAAGGTAATGCTTGTTTTCCTAAACAAGCTGAGGTAAATAAGCATTTGAGTTTGAAAGATCCATCCATAAAAATTCTGGCCCCATTCCCTGAAAGGTTAGAATAGAAAAAGAAGATCAAATTGATTTCTTATCTATATTTGAAACTATGGATATTAACCTTCCATTTTTGCAGGCAATAAGGTTACCCTCTCTAAGAAAATTTTTGAAGGATTTTATTGCAGGGAAACCTAAAGATGCTGGTAAAATCATAATGAGCGAGAATGTTTCTGCGGTGATTCAAAAGAATTTACCACCCAAGTGTAAGGACACATGTATGTTTTCCTTACCTTGCTTCATAGGAGACAAATATTGATCATGCAATGTGCGACTTAGGAGCCTCTATAAATGTTATGCCATTGTCTGTTTATGAAAATCTAACTGGAGTAGAAATGGTAGACACTAGAGTGACTATCCAACTTGTTGATCGATTGTGTATATATCCCAAGGGTTTATTGGAGAATGTGCTTGTGAGAGTGAACAACTTTGTATATCCAACTGATTTCTATGTGGTTAAAATGAGTCATGGGAAAGAGGGTGTTTTATTGGGTCGTCCATTCTTGAAAATGGCAAACACCATTATAAATGTTGGTAATGGAACTATTTCTCTTGATTATTTTGGTGATAAATACATATTTGACATTGATAAGCCCATGAAGAAACCAGTAGATGATGAGAATGTGTATGCCATCGATTATAGTGACCCTTTTTTCCAAGATTCTCTTGAGACCGAAATTTTTCAGGATAGGATAGAATTCAATTTCCTACAAGTCCAGACAAGGTAAATGTTCAAGGCTTGAGCGATAAGGAAAATTGCGAATTGCTTTGTTCACTGTACTCTCAGGAAGTGGTGTCCAACACTAATATAAGAAACAATGTTTCCAGCCCAACTCAGTCTGAATTCAATGCTCAGAATAATTCTGAAATGCATACAGAGTCCAGTTTGACCAAACAGGACCCGTCTGCCAGGCCAGTTCAATCGGATGTGAAAACCTCAAATTCTGAATTTAAGGCGTTACCACCTGATCTGAAGTATGTTTCTCAAGGGGATGATGATACTTTTCCACTGAATATGGTGTAACTCAAGTGTGAGGAAGAAAGAAAGTTCCAACTTTAAGAATTGGGGGATCAACGGTTGGGAGAGTTTGATCGAGCTATGCGGTACAAAGAGCGTGATGAAGTGTAGCACGAAAGGAATTTGAAGTCTATGAAATTTGTGGTTGGGAAGAAAGTTCTTCTTTTTGAGTTTAAGTTTCGAGTAATGTCGTGGAAATTCAAGCAGGAGTGGATATGACCGTACAAGGTGACCTCGTTTTGGCCAGACGAAAAAGAATAGTCCTCATTGATGGTCATTGCCTTAAGTCGTACTATGATGTTTCTCAGGTGACAATGGTAGAAGACATTCCACTGTGTAACACCCCTCTCAATTAACGGCATATGAAAGTCTAGCCAAAGACTATAAACAAAGACGCTAGTTGGAAGGCAACACATTTTTCTTCATTTTTTTCTTTTTACTTTTTTTAAAAATAATTTTTTTAGGAATTTTAATTTCTCATCTTCTCTTAGTTCTTGATCTACAGAGTTGAACTATTTTAATTGCACCATGTAGAATTCACACCTTTGGAGAGCTGGGACTCGCATGTTTTCGTATGGCCAAACTAGAGGTCTGCGGCAGAACCTGATTTTGATCAAACACCCTCCTCTTGATCGGGAATTCCCCCAAACCCACCACTATAATTTCTCTCTTTCCTTTGCCATTTTTTATGATGTTTGGCCGTGTGTGAAATCTTTTCTCAAATGAGCTTTGCATTATTTTCTTGAGGGCAAGCAAAGTTTAAGTGTGGGGAGGTTTATTGTGTGTTTTGTTTCATATTTTTTTTGAATTTTTTTTTGAAATTTCATTTTTTTAGTCAAACATCTGTTTTGAGTCGATAATTTAGCATGAAGAAATTCTAGTAGCTTTTGATAAAAGTATCCTGCCAGTTGTAAACTTCATTGTAACAAACTTGGTAAATTTGATATGCCTTGAGGTTTTTGAATGAGATTTTCTATAGTTTGTGAAATTTGGTTGATATGATTTTTGGGATGACAAAAAAGGATGAGTATAATTGAATAATTTAGTCTACTAAAGTGAGGTTTGAGCTAGAGTAGAGCACTCTCTACATAATTATTTATTCTGAGAGGTCACATTGTTATGATTAGAGTTGTTATGTGTGAAATTGATAGAAGGCACTAGGATGAAACCGCACAACTTAAATAGCCTACCAATGACATTAACCCCTAGTGAAATACTTTGAAGCTTTGACTATGTTCTTTGATATGAGCTACTATATATTTAGCCAAAACCTTGTTTTATCTTTTCTCCCGACCCTATTATGCATGTTCTTGGAATTGAAGTTGATGAATTCATCCATTGTTCTCTTGAGTTGATAACATTACTGAGCATGTGTTCTGTTTGCCCAGATGGAAGGGTTTGAAATGTATGCAAGGCTGAAAAAAAAGAGGTTTTAGTATCCAATTGAATCTGTTATGAACATACGCAATGGTTCGGTTTGGCCAAACAGAAGGGGTGTGAAAGAGAAAAAAATGTATTTCTTATTATGTTGCAATTTTTTCTTCACGAGTAGTGATTTTGGACTGCAATGAAGAGGAATAGCGCTGGAAAAAAATCAAAAAAAAAAGAAGAAAGAAAAAAGAAAAAAAGCACCTACATTTGATGTGATATTTTCTCGGCTATCTCTTACTAGCCATGAGTTTGAAGGTTGTTGGTGAATGTCTACCATACATGGATGATGGTTCAAGAAAAAACATGTATAATACTTTGATCGATATATTGTTGAGCTTAGAACCCTTAGGATCTCTCCAAGCTGAATGGTTCCTAGCCCTGTTACTACCCTTGAGAAAGACCTTCCTGATTTGCACATTAACTTCTCCATGTTATAACTTGTGAATATTTGAGTGATTGTCCTCCATATGTTGAGAGTGATTGAGTGAAACCGTGAGAAAATATTCATTGCTTGTCCTATTTTGATTGAATTGATGATTATATTTCCTGATCTTGAACATTTCATTTCAATTACTTTGAGGATTGATGATTTCCATGTATGGTAACATGATCCTTTAATACTTGGTAGGGGAAAATCTATCATTATAAGAGCAGAATCTAGAGCTTTTAAATGTTAAATTTTTGTTTGTCTTGTTGTGTGGTTTGTGTTTCTATTTTTCATTTTTATTTTATTTTTATAGGATTATTTTAGATAGAGTTTTATGAGGGAATGAGAACTTATGAACACTGGATTGTTGATTGATCTTATATTCTTCACTTCACACTTGAGGGCAAGCATAATTCAAGTGTGAGGATATTTGATGTGTGTTATATTATGTTCATATATTGTGTTCATATATTGTGGGATTAGTATGATTTTATTGAGATATAATTTGCACTTTAGGTGTTTTTAGTGCAACTATTCATGGATAATGAAGAATTTTAGAGGGAGTTATACATCATACTCTTTTTCCCTTAACCAACAGTTTTTTCCCTTTCCAGGTTAAGGTTTTTCATGAGACGATGTGCTCCAATGGAAAATGTTCTTATTTTATAAAACATTTTTCTAGGGATGATGAAAAGAAAGAAAAAGCAAAATTGCTGAAGTTATGGGGTGAAAAGTGAATTTTTGAAGAGTTGGAGATTTGAAAAATTAAAGATATTCACTTCTCATATTGATGAGGATTTTATTATCTTTCCATTTGAAATTCCTTAATTTTAGGAATTAGTTAATTAGAGTTAGAATAAATTTTGTTATATTTAATTTCTTTTTCTTCGGGATGAAGAATCTAAATTTAGTATGGACTTGGTTTGTTATTTTGGACAGCAAAATATGGGTTTATAAACAGTAGCAGAATTAGGGGGGGGGGGGGGCTCGACCCGGTGTGCCCGCCCCCCTAAACTCCGGAAACTAAGGGGGTAAGTACACCTCTAGTCTTTGGGCGCCTCGGTTGAAAAAGAAATTGGTGATGGTTCCGCCTTGATGCGCCCCGCAAGAAGGAAATTTTTACTGCGCATCGGAAAGATTTCACCGATAAAGAGTTGCAGACGGCATGGTTATATTGAAGAAGACCTATCTCAGGTCTTTATTAATAGAGACTTCTTATTCTTGAGTTACATTGGGGTTGGGCCTTTTTAAAAATATTAAAACATCCCAAAATATTCAAATCCATATCAATTATTAATTGCTCCAAAATTCTAAATTAGTACTCCCTCCGTCCCATTTCAAGGTTCACCTTTTGACTTTTAACAGTTGGCTTAAAAATGTTTGATCCTTAATATCTTTCATTAAGGATAACTAAAACTTTTAAAAATTTGATATTTTAAAAATATATGTTATAACGAATCTAGCATTGTATCACACAATAGTTTAAACTTATATACCAATTCAATTTTAGGGTCAATGTTAGGAAGTTTTGACTAAATGATTAGTTAAATTGATACCTAAAATGGGATGAATGGAGTACAATACTCCCAATCGTGCTCTGCTCTTTAACCCTAATTTCATTTCCCCCATATCTTATTTCTCTTCAAAACTGGAACTTCCGGCTACTGTGAGCAGCCATGGGTGGCGAAACATTGGAGGAGGACTGGCGGGTGGCAAACCGGCGCCCATAGGCAATTTCAAAAAATGTCCTTTCCATTATCTTTACAAGTAGTGAATTATGATTTAAGAACAAATTTTGTATTAATATTTTATTATTAGTTAATATTAATTTTGTAATATGACTTTTGAAACTAATTAGATTGGTCTTGCTGGATGAAATTCTTTTTATGCAAAATCCGCCCCTCCTAAAATTTTGGTCTGGTTCCGCCAATGTATATAAATACCTGTAGGGATTTTTTTTTTAAAAAAAACCCAATGAAGGGAGGGTTATATATTAGCGGCCCCAACCCAAAACTAAAAGATCTGTGTTACAAGTTTGGTTCAAGTGTCAACAGATTGTTACACAGAGGGGGACGTTGGAAGTGTTTCCGTTCCCTACACTTCCACCCCCTGTGTTAATGCAGGGTAATAGCCGGATTTCCATGGTGACCCTAAGTGATTCATAGTGAAAAACCATACAAAATAGTTTGTCCTAGAAATAAGTCTTCCTCCAACATGGAAATATGCCTCCTCCATGTTTGAAACTGCTCAGAAGTCCTGATTGCCTAGAACAATGGCAAAGTGCTGTTTAAGATTGTTGAAGTGCATCCGATGTGATTGTGTGGTGAACAAACCTTCCTTGAAACCCTGCAAAGATAAAAATATGAATAGTATCTGATTCTTATCTTAATCTAAGTG
The DNA here is from genome assembly GCA_037428765.1 of Rubia yunnanensis. Taxonomy (NCBI): domain Eukaryota; kingdom Viridiplantae; phylum Streptophyta; class Magnoliopsida; order Gentianales; family Rubiaceae; genus Rubia; species Rubia yunnanensis. The sequence continues at coordinate 46,544,938 of CM075067.1, read as the reverse complement.
TTGGAACTTTCATTCTATCAAGGTGCAGTAAGCCTTTGAGCTTCTGATCAAGTTGGGGCAAGTTTGTAAGTGACCGTCTGGTTTAGTATTCTTTGACAGGTAGTCAGTCACTAAATTCCCTTCCATAAAGGTGTGTGAGAGTGGGAATAGTCTAAGTAAAATATGCAGTTCCCAGGCAAGGTTAAATAATAGCCAAAGGGCTTTGTCAGGCTGGTTAATGCATTCTATTGCCTGCTGGCAATCTGTTTCAATTGAGAAGGAAAAGAGATTGTGTAAACTTGCTAATTTATATCCTTCTCTAATGGCTATACATTCAGCCTGTAGGGCAGATGTGGCTCTCTCTATTTTTGTCACAGCTGAGACAAAGAAACCATGTTTATCCCTCAGAATGATACCTATCCCACATAAACCATTAGTAGTGTGCCATGAGGCATCTACATTAATTTTTTGATTATATTGAGGGAATGACCTATGAATGGCATGTATCTTAGGCTTTTTTGGCTGGGTGAGGAAAGGGATAAGGCCAAGCTCGATCCATATTTTGTCCTTTCTTTTGTTGCTAGGGGTTGGATGTGTATAGAAGGCATCAAAAATGTATTTTTTGATGCCTTCAATGCATGAGTTAAGGCTTGGGGCTTGATTATCATGGATAAATCTATTCCTAGCCTTCCATAAGTTCCAACATATCAGGATGGGGTAATGGCCATCAGTTTGTTGTGTATTGAAGTAGAGCCATGCAAAGTCCAACAGTGTGTCAGTTTGTTATATATGGACTGACATGATGGTATTTTGCCTAAAATTGACTGAAAGTGATTACAAATGGAGGTGGCTAGTGTGCAACATTGAAGAAGTGTGACAATGAATTAGAATTTTCACACAGAGGACATTTTGAAGCTAAGCTAATGTTAGAGAAGATGATGATATCATCAAAAGGTAGTAGTGCATTAGATAGTCTCCACATTAAAAAGTTGATTTTTTTAGGGATATACATATGCCATATTTTCCTCATGATTGTGATTCTGTTTCTTCTCAACAATATTGCCTTGTAAGCCTTTTTTAAGGTGAATTGTCCATTGATTGAGGGTTTCCAAATGAGCTTGTCCAGTCTTGTGGGCTTGACTTGTGCATCATGAAGAAAGTTTTGCAGCTCAGGGGGTTGTGCAGTGAGGAGTGGTTGCAGCTGATCTTTCTTCATAATGAAATATGCAATGGTGGATTCCAAAGGTAAGATATCATGTAAGTGATTACATAATTTAGTTAGATGTCCAAAGCCTGTCCAATTTCAAGAGTAGAAATTTGCAAGACCATTTCCATGTAAAACTCTAGAGTTTTGTTTAGCTATGGTGCTAATGTTCCCTATCCTCTTCCATTTTTCAGATTTCCTTTGGGCTTTAGGGAGGGACCATATGAATTGTGACCATGGGGTTATTCCATGTTGGTCTTTGAAAAGGTACCTAGTAGGTTTTTGAAACTCCTCAGCCCAAGTCCATTTTGATCTATAGGAAAACAACTTTTTTTGGCTTATCCATATTTTTTCGTTGTCTGATTCATTTCTATCCCACAGGAAATTGGTGATTCTTATCCTAAGCATTTTTAGGAATAGGGCAGGAGGTTTCATGACAGCCCAGAGGTGTTGAGGAATGGAGTACATGACTGTCTTGATAAGTGTTAATCTCCCTGCTAGACTCAGCCATTTATTTTTCTAGCTTTAAAGCATCATGTCATATTTTTCTAGTAAAGGCTGGAAATGGATGGGTTTAGCTCTCCCTTAGTAGATAGGGCATCCAAGGCATGTGAAAGGAAAGGAGCCCTGTCTCATTCCTAATTTGTTTTTAAATTCACATAGTTGGGAATATATGGCTAATGTACTTAGGTAGAAGTTGCTCTTACTTTTGTTTATTTTTTGTTCACTCACTTCTTCAAAAATAGTTAGGAAAGCTTTTAATATAGTGAGGTAGCTTGGAAAAAAACATTGTGTCTTCAGCATAGCTAATGTGTGAGATAGGTAATGCACCATTTGGAAGATGAAAATGTCTCATTTTCCTCCTATCAAAATAGACTTTCAGACTTCTACTAAAAGCTTCAGAAAATAGATTAAAAAGAACAGGGAATAAGGGATCTCCCTATTTGATTCCTCTTGAAGGTTGGAAAAAGCCTGCAGTTTTACCATTAATGATAATAGAGAAGAAAGCAGAGGATAAATTGGATATGATACAGTTAATAAAGTCATGGAAGAAACCAACATTTTTAAGAATATCAGCTAAAAAGTCCATCTAACTCTGTCAAAGGCCTTAGTAAGGTCCAGTTTCAGTATACAGTTAGGACTTCCTCTTTTGTTATTCATAAACTTTGTCAATTCTTTTACATGTATTACATTATCTGCCATTTCCTTTCATGAATGTTGATTGGTTATTAGAGATTAGTTTGGGCAGCAAAGGGGTAATCCTGTCAACTAACAATTTAGTAAAAATTTTATTTACAAAGTTAGTTAGACTTATAGGTCTATAGTCAGAAGGGTGTTATGAGTGTTTATCTTAGGAATAAGGCAGATCCAAGAGCTGGCAATGCCAGGTGGGATTTTTTTTGCTAGATAAGAACTCATTTACAGCTTCTAGCAGGTCTAATCCTATTGTTTCCTAGTTAGAGGTGAAGAAGCTGGAGGTATAGCCATCATGCCTTGGTGAACTGTTGTTGTTCATGGAGAAAAAAATAGCTCTGATTTCCTCAAGTGATAGTTTAGTCATTAGTGACTCATTATCCTGTGGTGAGATGATATGATGGATCTGGTTTAGGAAATGGTTATGGAAGTGGTGTTAAGTGTGTGAGGTGTCATGTTCTTCACTTAGGAGTTCCTGGTAGAAATGTATGACCTCAGCTTCTATTTGTTCAAGATTTTCAGTCCATATTCCATTTCTGTCCCTAATTTTAACTATGTTTTGCTTGACCCTTTTTTGTTTGATAGATGTATGCAAGTATTTGGTGTTCTCATCACCTTTCACTAGCCTTTTTATTTTTTGCCTTTTGCTTCTAGTATAGTTTTTCATCATTTAGTGCCTTTAGGAGCAAATCATTTTTTTCTTTCAAAAGGATGTAGTCCTGATATGAGTTAGTGTTTTCATATGCCAATTCTTGAATCTTAAGGGCTTCCTTTTCTAGCTTAATGTTGGCATTAATGTCTCCAAGGTTTCTTTATTCCATTTCTTAAGTTCAGGTTTGCGTCTATTGAGTTTAAGAAATACTTTGGCCATTCATGTGGCTTGGATAGGCAGGTTCCAGTTATCTTTGATAATATATATTAGTTTTGGCCTAGTTAGCCAGACATCTAGAAACCTAAAAGGTTTTGGGGCAGAGGGGATTTCGCTGCCAATTATGATTACAAGTGGGCTGGGATCAGAGGTACACCTATTCAGGACATGATCTAAACTATTTGGGAAATTACTAAACCATTCAATGTCAGCTAGTGCTCTATCCGGTCTTTCTAAGTTTGGATTCCTTCTACCATTAGTCCATGTGAAGTGATTTCCCACTGTGTGCAAGTGTGTCATCTGTGCAGAGGTAAAAATTTCAAAAAAATCTTTAATGCTTTGTGAGCTAGGTGTTGAAGGTCCTTTATACTGAGCAATTGAGGCCATGACATTATAGTCCCCTATGATTAATTTGGATGTGTGAGGGATGTTACTAAGTTAATTCTATAGATTCTTCCTATCCTTCACATTTATTGTAGCATGAACAAAAATAATTCTCATTTATTGGTTAGAGCTGGGGTGATTCAGTTTAGCTAGTGTAACTGTGCAGCTTCTACTTCCACTGATAATTGAATTATGTCATCCCACATGAGCCAGATATTATTGTTTGTGGAGCTAAAGCAGCTGTGTAGGCCAAGTTTTCTTTTATATGAGTCAATTTGATCATGTTTGTGTTTGAGTTCTAGTATGCCTAGAAACTGAATGTGGTGGATTCTTATCAATTTCCTAAGCCTATTAATAGATGTTTCTATTCCCCTTAGATTCTATACTAGTCCTTTAACTGTTAGGGCCTTATTAATCATTTAAAGGTATTTTTATTTATTTTTGAACTAGATCTCAGGTTCATCTTATTACGTTTATTAAACAGGGTCCTCTTCCTAGTTTTGGGGGTGTCATATGTGAGAGATTGAGTTCAAGATACTTACCTACTCTAGCTGTAGCACTTCTACTCGTTAAATTTGTTATCTTCTCATCTTTTTGATAATCTTCAAGGATCTTGAATCTGTTTTCCATGTCTGGGCTATTCCTGAGTGACAGAGAGACTTCTTTGTTAGCATCACTATCTCTTTGAGGGGAGTTAGGGATCTTACCTGAGGTGTCATCCATTGAGACTTCTTTAACCATAGTGGGGGATGGTAGTAGGTAATTTTGAACACTTGGTGCTATATCTTCTTTGACAGATTCAGCATGTGGTTCTTCTATTATTTGGTAGTTCTCCTCAAGTTCTAGGTGAGTGTTAGGAATGTTATCATGTAAGGAGGTTTTGGGTTGGAGTTTCTCAACTATTTGTTCAGTGGCTTCACTGTGTTTTTGGGATACAGTATATCCAGAGGAGCTTACTGTTTCTTTTTGGCAGGTATCCAGGTTTCCTTAATTTGGTTTGCCATTAACTTAATGATAGAATTAGGTCTAGGGTTGGATTTTGGCCTCAACTCTGGGTTCAAGACTCTGCAAATAGATAGCTCATGCCCTAGTTTCTTACAGTGGGTGCAGTACGTGTGTAGGTTTTCATATTCAATATCATATTTTTCATTTTCAGTAATGGATCCTAGCCTAATAAAAGTGGGTAAGTCTCTCAGAAGATCAATTTCTACACAGTTTCATCACAGAGGGTTTAGTCAGTTTCTCTGTGGCTGGATCCATTTTCATACATGTACCAATTTGATTCCCAAGAGCAACAATAAAAGGGGTATTATAGTAACAAAGTGGAACATTTTTTAGCGTTACCCATACTGGTACCACTGAGGACTCCATCTCCGGTTTGAAATCTGGCGTCCAACGGAGGATACACATGGTGATTCCGTCGAAGGACCAGATGACCTTAATCCAACATCTATGGAAGTCCTTCTTGGCTTGAAAACGGATGGGTATGTTGCGATGATCGATGGATTCAATTTGGTACTTTCCAGTAAACCCTATTGATTTGAACTCTGATTCGATCCATTCCATGGCCGATCTGCCTCTTGGGAAGTTGCCAATGAGAGTGTTCGCATAATGACTGGACAACGATTGGATTTGCTCCGGTGAATAGAGCACTGCCGGTTCTCTTTTGTATAGGGTTTTTGGCTCGATGTTAACCGGTGACGGTAGGGAATCAGAGATGGGTGGGTTTTTTTTGTTTTTGAGGGCTTGGGAAAAAACTTTTAGTAGCCGCCATGGCGACGATTGTGGTCGCAGCAAATATCCGCTAGTGTCGGTAGAGTAAATAGGTGGCGATTTGGAGGGATTTACTGTGGATTAGAGGCAAGGTTAGAGAGAAGGGAGAGAGATGAGAGAGAGAGAGCTAGTTATCAATATTTATGATCCATGGTTTGCAGCAATACTACATATACAGACGCATATAGAGATAGTACATCGCAGATTTTGGTTTTGAGTAGGATTAGTTTGAAAAACATTATATTAGTTGTAGTGATTTAGTTTCGACAGCCGCATGCATGCAATGGGATTAATTGTTTGAAGAAATTCTTCGTGATCAATATAGTGAGCAGACGTGTGCATGCAGAGCATCCGATTCCTGGTTTGATTTTCTTGTTTTCGTCATTATTTTATTATTAATTATGCTTAGATTTTATATTATTTATTTGTTTAGTTTAATTAATATGAGTAGCTAATTGTTTATTCGGTGTATAATAATGAAGCACTAGTTTAATGAATTTGTGAGGCCTAATTGATTTTATAATTATTATCTGTGAGTTCCTGTTTGTTCTGAGCATGATTTATTCTCGTTTTATTTGAGGCTGATCAACATGATTTAATTGAGATAGTGCTAATTAATTCCACCAATCCGTAATTGTTGGCAAGGGTTAATAAGTGACAATTTTTCGTAAAAACAACAAACTGTTGTAACGGAAGTAGTGAATAATTGGGTAGATAACCATTACTTGCGAATACCTCGTGTAGTTATTTGTACTGGGTTCTTTTTGTGTTTATGCTATTGGAATATTTATCTGGTTTAATGAATACTTGCTAGATGTATCCTAAAAGGGAAGTAGCTAGTTCAGCAAATACTTGCTAGCTATCAACGAGGTAAGAAAGATTTAAGATAGTTCAGCAAATATATACTTGCTATCCTATAACTGGTTGATTTATGAATGATAATTTATTATTGCGCCAATAATCAGATCAAATAACTAGTGTGGATTTATTCAAATGCCGAATTGTTTCTCTATTTGATAATATCTTAGTAGTTTTAGTTTTATTTTTTGCTTTTTTAGGTGATAAAAAAATCAATCTCTTGCAATAAAGTGTGATGGCTACACCAAATTTAATCATTAGGAATTTAAATTTTAATTAAACCGTTCTCTGTGGGATCGACCCTACTTATCACTGTGCTAGAGTAATTTCTAGCATCCAGGAATTATTTGGTGGTTTAACTACGCACCAAATCTCATGCATATATATATTAGGGGAGGATTTAGATGAGAACCCTCTTTTATGTGAGAACATCATATTATGAAGAATATATCTAATCCATTAAATCATTTAATCTAATGGGTCAGATTTAGTGCACTTCATAATAATAATCCTAATCTGCGCCTCTACCTAATTTCCGAAAAATCAAACCTCCGCGATTTCCCTTTTGGCATTCTTCCTATTTGATTATTCTCAAAAACACGCCAGGCCAAATTAAGCTGCTTAATGTTAGTCTGCTCACATCATCTTAATTGAAGCTTCTTTATGTTAAACAGATGAATTATTTAAATAACAAAATATTTGCATTGGATCAAAGATTGTGGTATCTATTTTACCTGAGACCCAATTTGCTGTAAGAACTTTGAATCGTAACTTTTTATTTTCTTTGTGCATCTAAAGCTCCTAAATATTATATTTGAAACACTTATAAGTGATGATTGAAACACCTACTAATTATACTCTAACCATCCAGTTATTTTCGTAGCACATTCAAACTATAAAAGAATCACATGCATATTATATTTGAATTTTGAAGCATGTACGAGTTATACTCTAAGCACCTAGGTGTTTTCGTAGCTCATTCAAACTATAAAAGAATCACATACATATTATATTTGAAGCACTTATAAGCGATGTTTGAAACACCTACGAGTTATACTCTAAGCACCTAGTTGTTTTTGTAGCACAAGTAAGTTATAAAAGAAAAACATCTAAAGAACTTACATGCAACGATTGAAGCCCCTAGGAGGTAAACTATAAGCACTAAGTTATTTTAGTAACACCATAAGTTATAATAGAAGCACATACTACTACATTTCAAGCACTTATAAGCAACTGTTGAAACACTTATGGGTTGTAATCTAAACACCAAGTTATTTTCATGACACACAAGTTATAAAGTAAGCAACTTCAACATACTCCCTCCATCCCACTAATTCCTAATTTCGTTCTTGGCTTGTCCCACTAGTAACTTCCTATTTCTACACTTTCTACATTTAGTTATAAATATGTGGTCATAACTCTTCATTTCCTTTGAATTATGTGGGCCCACTGTCAAGATCAACCATTAAAATGAACAATTAGCCCATGTGAAGGAGATGCCACATAGACTTGTCTTAAACTTCGTGCAAAAAGTGATTAGAAACTTATAAAAGGGACGGAGGGAGTATACTTGAAGCACTTACAAGCATTGATTGAAGCACTTACAAGCATTGATTGAAGCACTTACGAGTTGTACTCTAAGCACCAAGTTATTTTTATAGTACATTTGAAGCACCAAGTTATAAAAGACACATTATATTTGAAGCACTTATACGCGTTGATCAAAGCACCTACAGGTTGTACTTTGAGCACCAATTTATTTTTACAGTTCACAAGTTATAAAAGAAACATTACATTTGAAGCACTTACAAGTAACGAATGAAGCACCTATCAACTATACTCTAAGCACTATGTTATTTTTGTAGCACACACAAGTTATAAAAGAAACATATACTAGTTACATTTGAAACCCTAAGTGTGTTTATTGTGATGCTTGTTCAAACTTTAGCAATTAAAATTTGAATTGTCTACTCAAAATTTTTTTAGAAGAAATACTTGTTGCTTCTTGCTACATACACGCATAGAAGGATGATGTGTCTGGGATGGCTGAGCATTCAATGGGCTTGAGATTCTCGAACCGACCTTTAATAAACTTTCCCCGGGAATCCCAGGGGTCAATTCTCCGATGCTTAAGCACTCTAAGAGTATGTATATGGTCAAGACATAATGAATACATAAAATTAATTCATACCTGGTATTTATACTGTCTGTTCTAAATAACAATATCCTTAATTATAGCCATTGATGTCTCATAAATGCGGCGAGCATTATAGCATTTAATAATACCTTAATTGGGCCGTTATTAATACGTCCCAACATGCCTTTCGGGCCCAACCTTTATTAAGATCCCCCCAAAAACTAGATTCTTCTTCAAGACCCTGGAATGACACATTAGCGAATCGAGAGCCCTTCACACAATGATGGCATGAGGATTTTTTGCATAAATGCATTTGAAGCCTCGTTATCCCCCAGTGGTTTGAGGATGTTTACCTAAACGTATTCGAGACCTTGCATTTTTCAGTGTCTCGAGGACATAGGGGTTTAATATGAGTCCTGTTACCTAGGTTCCAAGTCTCGAGGGAGGGAATCCAGTTTTCTTATTTTTAATTTTTTCATCGGAATACCAAAAGGCGCACGCGTGTCAGTCAGTTACGCGTGTCACTGCACCTAAAGTAGTGTATAGAAAAAAGGTGAAAAGACAGTCACATCTTTTCATAACTTTTGGTTTTTCGGAGAAGTTATTATTATTTACTCTCCCTCGACCTGGCCGTCATTTTAAACACAAGCCGAGGGACTTAGTGGTCAAAAGATAAGAGATTTATATTATGCACCCGTAGTTACTGCTATGCTACCAATGGGTAGTAAGCGGAAATCCTTGGGTTTGTCCAGGCTCAAGTACTAATTAAAACACAATCTCATGCGGGTCGTCAATCCGCACGAGTGAAAGGAATAGCTAGTAGTGTAGACACACAACTGGGGGGGTGGGTGTTTTCAACTAACAGCTACAAGCATGAAATTAACAAACAAGTATACTATTTATACTAGGCACTTGGGAATAATTTAGCAACATGATAGTTCTAATGTTTCAATCCTCGATTCATTCACATATAGATATACAGAATACCTATCAGTGTGTTCACAACACGTGGTGTGGCTGATGGTATTCAATTCCCCAACCCTGTCACGACGGGTGCTCTCGCAACCCTCCACCGGCACTGCCATCGTAATTGGGGAAGTAAAGAAAGGTCCGACCCTCCTTGTAGGTATGTTTCTCACCCATGGTATAACATCCCAGGCTTCCACCATGAATGCAACTACTCCCCCCGAGTCTTATATACGCTAGGCCCAAGGTTCGTAGGCACCTTATCTATGATACTAGGGTTTCAACACAACACCTAGCTTTTTACTATTCACTATCTCTACCCGCAACCTCTCGAACAACAGTTCCGGAGTTAGCTAAGATTGGTGCGGTGGCAAATAGGTTAGAGCATCATCAAATCACCCGGGCCATACCCACGCAGACACATTCTCTCTTACCCATTCTAATATCCAAGTCTCTCTTCTCAAGGGGCATCAATAATTTCTTCATACATGAATACAAACTAAAGTGTGTGATTATATGTGGTGTAATATTCATGTGTTTATAACATTTAAGAATAATCACAATAATATCATAAACACAAAGATAGGATGAATCTAATGAATCTCATAAAGCATTTAGAACATACCAAATGGAAAAATGAATCCTAAGCTAATCTAACTACTCCCTAGACATGGAATTCAATTATATATTTTAATTCCACATCTTTGGTAAAAAGCCAAAAGAAAATAAAAGAAAAGATTACAAAATTACAAAAGGAACTCCTTCCTTCTGTCCAAGCTCTTTCTTCTTCAAATGTGTTTCCAAATATGTTCCAACCTCCCTAAATGAGTAGAATAGGGTCCTCAATATATTAGTAGGAGATTGGGCCTAAAAATAGGGCCAAAATAGGCCAAAAGTAGCAAAACCCTAGGTCAGCCGCCAAGGTTTCACATGCCGGTACTAATGCATGGTCAGTGAAGCATGCATAGCCACATAATTATAGATCTGCCACGATATGTGAATGTTCATAGCCACAGCTCGTGGGATCGGGCGTGGTCCTTAAAGCTAGGATCTTGCAACGGTTCATGAAGATTTTCATGGACCGCAAGTGGCATGCAATTTTTGCTCAGAGTTTTCCCGCGGCGGTCCGTGAAGGTTTTCACGGACCGCGAACATCTTGTGGCTTCTCCTCAGAAATTGTTTCATGGCCCATGAAGGTTTTTATAGACCGCCAATAGCTTGTAGTCTTGTTCAGAAGTCTTCTCACGGTCTATGAAGGTTTTCACAGACCGGCTCCATACTTAGCCAAATTCTTAAACTCTTTATCCCCTTGCTTCTTGGCCTGGTGCTTTTGTCACAGCCTAGTGCCTTGCCTCATGAAGGTTCGTGCTGGTCTCGTGCAAGTCTTCACTGAGCATTTACATGAAAATAGTACCTTTTCTATTGCATTTTCCATTGCTTGGTCTCGATCAGTGAATATGGTTATAGGTTTTTTCCCTCCCAAGCATTTTATGAAATTTTCAAGAAACCATTTGAACATTGGTGCCTTTTCATCAGATATGAAATCACAATAAAACACGACGTTCTTCCAATGATTATTGACGCCCACAAATGGAGCACATATTAGGTTGTATTAGCTTGCCCTAAAAGTTGTATTGAATACCAATACATTTCCAAACAATGTGTTATCCTTCTTCATCATTGAGTCTCTCCAAAATAATGTTGATAACCTGCTTTCATCATCCATCTTTACTCGAAAGAAAAAAATTTGCATCTTCTTCATTCTTTTATTGAAGCTGCTCTATAACAGTTTGTCTATCCCCACCTTCAATCACCTTCATTCTCAGCCTTCTAATGTAGTTTATATGGTCCCTCATTGTATGGCCTAAATTCTCTTCACGTATAGTTTCATGAACCAAGTAATTGAAGCTAATTAATGGCTTTAATCCAGTGGCTTCCATCCTCTCTATGATCTTGGACTTCTATGTTGTGATTTTTATCTCACTACATTGTAGATATTGCCAAGTCGGTCTTATAAACACATGGTTGTGTTGCAAGATATAGTTTATCTTTTTATAAAGGTTGTCGACCAACTTGATTTGTATTTTAGCCTTGCAGCCTATTTTGGTTATAGAAAATTCATTTGTCTTTCTCTTTTTTGAGGTTAACTCTTGCGATCCATCACAGATTGGCATTGGTGGGGTTGATGTTGCTTTATTCTTTGAGTTTTCCCTTAACATGAGCATGCAAAGTACTTTTCAGTAATGACTCCTTGGTTGTTTTTCCATTGTGTGGTTTTATTTGTAGCCAAAACCTAATTTATTAGCATCCCATTTGTAGAGGTCGTCCAATTCTTACAGCGCTCTTGCTTGTAGCCCATCAAAGCATTCAGTCACGTCAATTTCAGCTAAGTTTGGTAGATGCTCATACAATGTAGTAAGTTCAAATAAAACATTAGAGTTTTAGATCGAAACATTTGATATGTAATATAGATCATATAGGTTTTATGTTACTCATTCATAATTTTAGTTAACTTTTATTTTCATTTTTCTCTTCTCTGAACTAAAACTCTTAAATATGCTCAAAATAAACATCAAAACTTTATATTGAAACACAGATATTAAATCTTAAAACAATAACATTTTAATGAAATTTGAAGTGTTAACATGTACTAAGATTTCATATTTATTTAACAAAAAAAATCATATTTGATCAACAAAAAGGTAGTATGTATGATTTAAAAGGTATCACTGTGGGTATGAAATATTTGATTTTTAATGAATCTAATAGTGGATTGAAAGGGACAAGAATTTGTGTATGATAGCAGCAACAACAATAAGTTCTTCGATTTCATGAACAAAAAAATTCATATTTGATAAAAAAAAGATAGTACGTATGGTTTAAAAGTTATCACTGTGGGTGTGAAACATTCAATTTTTAATGAATCTAATAGTGGATCAAAAGGGAGACAAACCTTCAATTTGTTCAGTAATTATGACAGTAGCAACAACAAGACGTTCTTCGATTTCTTCTTTAATTCGTTCAGTTATGATCATCTTAACAATAAGATTCAATAAAATTAATAAAACCTTAGGATCATATTGCAATGCAACACTGAAATCGCAAACAAAATTAGAATTAAATCACACAATTTGTCTCTCTTCTCCAGAGTTCATCATGCTGCAATTTGCACAGATTTAGCGGCGATCTGCAATGTTTTCTAACAATCTATGTTGCCGATATGGCCGGATTGAATTTTGAGATATGCATTTCGACCGATATGATGCAGAATTGTAGACCGCGATGGAAAATGGTAGAGCTGCAGGAAAGTATTTGGGGGAAAAAAGTGGAAGAGTGGGGTTTTAGCTTATAAAGGCGTGTGAAATAACCCATTTTTTATGACCCAAATTTCTACCCTGATTTCCTCTCTCCAGACCCGTGAGTTTTGCTTGCCTATTGTCTGAAATTTGCAATGTAATCCTTGATCTTTCCATAGCTTATGGAAAGACATTATTTAAGAAACGAACTCTTTTTTTAAGAGATGTGTTATGAAATACTTATTTGTAAATAAAAATTACCTTTTCAGATTGATCAGAACTATTTTACTCATTAAATATTTAATTGCACATATTTAAAAGTGATTAAAAAATAATTTTATAAAAATAGATGTTAACACAGTTATAACAATATATCATATGATAATATATTATTTTTATCTATTATTTGAAATTTACTTTTCAAATTAACAAAGTTTGACTAAATGAATAGTCGTGGTACATGAAAATAGAGATAGGACGGAGGGAGCATAATATTTGTTATATGTAATGAAAATATTAAAACTATAAATGTGAACAATATGATTATGGAAATGAGAGGAAGAAAATGTGAGTGGAATGTTTGACGCTTCTTTATTTGGATAATCCTTTCTTCACAAACGGAAGCATTATTTATAGTGCTCATTTATGAATGACATTAAACTACACCGCTAATAAAGTCTCATTAAACTACAATTCATAAAACTTCATTAACCTTTGTTTACGAAAAGAGTTTCATGTCTTCACTTAATGGACATTTCACACTTTTATTTATAACACTTCCCCTTGAATGTCCATTCCTAGAATAATGTCTCTTTCAAATCTTACTAGGAAAATCCAGTGTGGAAAAAACCTAGTGAAGGAAAAAGAGTACATCTTCTATTGGAGCACAATGTCTCATTAAAAATATTACCAGGAAAACCCAATGGGAAAAACCATGGCTGAGGAAAAAAGAGTACAGTGTATAGCTTCCCCTCTTGAACACATCATTTAATATATCTCAATCGCCGCATTCTAATCTTGTGCACCTATTTTTCAAATGTTGACGTAGGTAGTGATTTGGGGAAGAGATTAGCCACATTGTCACTAGAATGAAGTTGTTGAACACCAATTTCACCATTCTCTTTTGGGTCATGAGTGAAGAAGAACTTTTTGGTGAAATGTGTTTCGTTCTATCTCCTTTGATGAATCATTCCTTCAATTGAACAATAAAAGCAGCTTTGTCTCCAAACAAAGTGGTGTGAACTGTCATGTCAAATTCAAACCACAAGTTCCTCAACTATAGTGAATTACATATCTTAACCAAATATATTCCCGACTGGCTTCGTAAATCGCTGATATTTCAGCATGATTGGAGAAGTGGCAACCATTTCTTCATGGAACGCAAAGTGATAGATGTGCTTGCACATGTAAATAAATAACCCGTTTGCGACCGAGCATAGCAAGGATCAGATAAGTATCATGCATCTACATAACTCACGAGATCAATATTAAGTGACTTAGGGTAATAAAGTACTAAGTCAATCGTACCCTGAAGGTACCAGTTCGTCTTTTTCGTAGGTACCAGTATCGGGAAAAAGTGCTACGATTCTACAACGCGTCGAGATTAAGCAGCTACATGCAATTGCTTTATTGGTATTTTGGCACTGGTAGTCCATTCCTGCACCAGTTCTACAATCGGTGCTCCGTAATTAGTCAAAATTTTATGTGTATGCTCTTGGGCTGTAAGAAAAATTTTACCCACGTAGCATCAAGCTGCTGCTTTAACCAAAAGTTAGCTCCGGTTTAGGGGCTAAAGAGCACCGGTCACAGTAATTAATAAAGAGCCCATCTTGGTTTAATATGAACCCTTGATTTCTATGAGTTGATTCCATTTGAACCATTCAAAATTTGTCTATATAAAGTAAACTTGAAACACTAGATGCAATCCTCCCTCATTGTCCTCTCATCCTCCCTTTCCATCCCTTCCCTCCTACTCCACCACCTTTTCATTACCGCTCCCGCCTCCTAAACATCAAACCATTACCGCCGCCGCCTCCTCCCTCCATATCCGCCTCCTTCCTCCTCCTACCTCTCCATATCCGCCGCCTAACACCACCTCTCCATTTTTTCCTGATTTTGTGTGTGTTCTTCATTCTTTTTTTTTCTGATTTTTTGGGTGTGTTGGATTTTTGATCATGTTGTTTTGATGATTGTGTGTGAGATTTTTTCCATTTTGGTAATTTTTTGGGTGTGCGAGATTTGTGCATTTTGTGATTCAATTGAAAGTGTATTACACACACGCACACACACACATATATATGTAGTTCATTGTGTATGGTTTGATGTTTAGGTGTTTTTCCCTAAAATAATTTTTGTTCCCCTATGATATTGATGATTGTGTCATGTTTAGGTGTTTGTCATAACCAGAATTTGTATCATGTTATAAAATGTATGACGCATTGTTGTTTTTGTTATGTTGAAGTGTGATATAGTTGATTGTGTGATTTTCTAGATATATAATGGGTGAGATATGTAACTGTGATTTTTATTTAACTATGTACGATGTTGAAGTTTTTTTAAAAAAATTAATGTGATATAGTTTATTGTGGGATGTTGATGTATTTATGGTTTAGTTTTAAATGCGTCGAACAACTACAATGTTTTAAATGAATGACGAACTAGATTAAGGTTTACAGGTCTTTTTGCTTGTTTTGATGATTTCAAGTTGATGTTTAAACTGTGGACATGTTGCAGTCTATCAGAGCTAAGTAAACATGACGTGTTTGACATGGTTTGTTCATACACGCCATGTTTCCTTGGTGCTGTAAAACCGCTTCACTTTGACATTTTAAATGGTTCTCTATGCCAAATTGTGTTTTGCAAAAACTTAAAGGAAGAAGCATTAGTTAAAGGGCACTGCATTGATTGCTTCCTATTCATGTATTGCCCTCTAACTAAGTAACGCTTCTTACATTACGAAAAGTACTGTAACATTTATAGAACTCTGCAATTTAAAATGTGGATATTTTGTAGTGTATGAGCACCGAGTAGCATGGTGTGATTATCTATTGAACATGGTGTGTATAACATTAAATCATTGTTAATGTTAAATACATAGTTAAAACATTGTTATACACACCATGTTTCCTCGGTGCTTAAATACTGCAACATTTCAACATTTTAAATTGTTTTCTATGACAAATCGTATTGTGCTCAAGCTTAACGGAAGAAACATTAGCACCGGTTTACATGTCTTTTTGCTTGTTTTGATGATTTCAATTCGATGTTTAAAATGTGGAGATGTTGCAGTCTATCAGCGCCAAATAAACATGTCATGTTTCACATGGTTTGTTTATACATGTCATGTTCCTTGGTGCTATAAAAATGTTTCCTTTCGACATTTTAAATGGTTTTCTATGCCAAATCATATTGAGCACAAGCTTAATTGAAGAAGAATTAGTTAAAGGGCACTGCATTGGTTGTTTTCTATTCATATAGTGCCCTGCAACTAAGTAATGCTTCTTCTATCATGAAATGGTGATATAAAATTTGTAGAACTTCACAATTTCAAATGTGGAGATTTTGTAATGTATGATCACCAAGTAGACATGATGTGTTTATCATTAAATGTTTAACACTGTGTGTTTAACATTAAATCATTGTTAATGTTAAATACATAGTTAAAACATAGTTATACACACCGTGTTTCCTTGGTGTTTAAATGTTACATCATTTCGACATTTTAAATTGTTTTCTTTGAAAAATTGTAGTGTGCACAAACTAAAGGGAAAAACTAAGGCTGAACAGTACCTCTACAAATCTTAATCTATAGGTTAGTTGACATATTAAAAATTAAAAATGACTTATTCTTACTTATTGATTACTTTCATGTTATTAATCATTGAGTTATTTTTTGCACAATAGATATTTCCCCCGGAAAGTGTAGCGTACAATGACAAGGAGATAATAGATGTCACAGACACAAGGTGTTAAGCTTGGATGAACGTGTCTTCCTAACAATCCAAGACTTCGGTGGACCTAGTGTATTTCAACGTGTATTTGATTGGGATATGGTTTTACCTTTTTTCTTGAGTTATATCATATTGATGGATTGCTTTTTTTCCACAAAACATTCTTACATTTTCAAATATTCTTGCTTACCATCAATTTAATTGTTATATTGTGTTCTTGTCATATCTAAGTTTCTTCTATGATTTTTACCTGGCTTTCTATTCTGGGAGGGTCTGGAAAAATTTTAAAATGAAATTGAAAATTAAAAAAACACCGGTTTTACAAATAATAGTACCGCTGCTTAAACAACCATCTCCAAAGCAAGAGCGCCGGAAAATAAAAAGTAAATTGATGCTTGTATTTTTAATATTTCCGGTTTTAGGCACCCGTTTAAGTTCATGTACCGGTGCTACGTAAGAACCAGTGATCATTAACAAGGATTCAACAGTCAACACTGGCCACTTAAATACCGGTGTTGTAATAAAAGTATTCAGCACTAGTTTTATGAACTAGTGCCATAGTAACTACGTTTTTGCACCACCCTACTTAGGCACCGATCTACTGGAGGCACAAAATACCGGTGCCATTGCCCCCATTGACCGGTGCTATAGGGGGGTGCCTTTTGTAGTGTACAGATAAGCAACGAGAAAATTCATCTATTCTTCACCAAAAATGTAATGTCTTTCACAGAGTCCAACCTTGAACAAATAGCAAGTAGTAACATTGAAAACATTTTACACTTGCACATAAAATCATACTACTATCATGAACCCTAAAACTACATAGAATGGTTCTGTAAGAGTTGTACCTTACCTTACCTATATCGATTACTTACATAAAAATCATACTCCACATTTGCTAGAGCTCTCAAAAGAACTCTTGAAACAAGGCACAATGTCATGAACCATGAGCCTAATCAGATTGCACCCGGATGATTTTTTCAAGATCAAGACATTCTCGTAAATCTATATCACATGCTATCTGGGCCCATTCTTAATCATCGTCCCAATACTTGGATTTCAAATGTGCCTCCCTCGAGTTTCACCTTCATGGCCATGTCCTTCCTCAATTTGTTGATAGTGGAGTCCAAGTGTATATGTATTTCTCTGGATTGTGTCGCCACTTGCATAACAAAAGGAACTACTGATTCTATTTTTCCCATCAACGTTGGAGCCTTGTAATATTGTAGCAACACATGTCCACTTAAACATGAAATAACACACCCCTTTACAGTCACTTCAACGTTCTGTCCCTTATAAATAATACATTGTGTACCTGGGATACAATCTTGATTGCAATAAATCTTGTCTTGACATTTCTCATTACTATATTGAACCATTCTGACATGTGTCGCGACCCGGCATATCCAATTCTCTAACCACACCTAATTACAAAAAAAAATATTGATTAAATCTCGTGATTAAGAAACATGACACTTATAGTCATAGGCACACATGCATCACTGCTGTTGATATTAATGAATAGTGACATATGTATAGTACTAGAGTCTAGCTATGATTGAAATAAAAATAGAACATAGTGTAACAACGGAATTCAAACACACTGAATAAAAATTCCATCAAGTTCTTATTACGCAACAACATTGTGTAACAAGATCTCTCACTGTGCGCAAGGGTTCAGACCCAGATAGGTCTAATGCCAAATTGAATAAGAAAATATCCGGTCAAGTGTGGGTGTGCGCCTCTTGGCTAGTAAGCACAAAGATACTTTCTCAGTTAATGAAACTTGTCATTTACAGAAATGTTACAG
Source organism: Rubia yunnanensis (assembly GCA_037428765.1). Taxonomy (NCBI): domain Eukaryota; kingdom Viridiplantae; phylum Streptophyta; class Magnoliopsida; order Gentianales; family Rubiaceae; genus Rubia; species Rubia yunnanensis. The sequence continues at coordinate 46,526,519 of CM075067.1, read as the reverse complement.
AAACAGAAGCATTCTTGCAACTCATTAGATTCTTGCCTCTTGGCCAGTGACCACAAAGATATTGTCCACATACGCTTAAAGCTTGTCATTAAATAAATAAATCTCGCAACCCAATCGAGGCAAAATGTTATTGAAATAGGAGCACTAAACTTGCAGCATAATAAGCCATTATGTAAAAACACAAGTAAAATGTCAAAAATAAACAGTAACATTAAAAGAACTAGAGAACACAATTTGGGAAACAAACTTGCCATTAAATTTGGCCACCATGAACAAGAACAACAGTTAACAGATTTTTTTGCAGGTTTAGCTATACAATTTGAGTAGGTCGTACTAGGTCATTTCAGGCATCAAATGATCAATCAATATCACATTCACTTTCGTACCTTTAAATAACTCACATCTGCAAGAAAATCTCATAAATCAAAAGGGACCATTCAAGATTCCGATTCAATAATTAAAATCAAGAAAACTTCTAAATATTTACATAAAAAATCAACAAAACCATTCTCACTCTATCCAATCCAAAATACATTAAATTCAACAAAATTGGCAAAACCCACCGCTGCAGCTTAGAACAATTGACATCTCACCTATAACAATTATGTTTCTCTGCCAAAGGAGATGAGAGGTGAAGGCGTGGTGGAGAAGAGAGTCTTGGTGGCCAGTGAAAAAGAGAAGGGATTGAGGCCATCGTATGGTGGCCGGTGAAAAAGAGAAGGGATTGAGGCCATCGTATGGTGACCGGTGAAAAGGGGAAAGGATTGAGGACGCGATGTGGTTGATCGGTGAAGAAGAGAAAGGATGTGGTGGATGCCGTAATGTGGAAGGGTTTCTTTTCATCCACAAATTGAAAAGATACCTGGTTTGGATCACCCATAATTTTAACCTATCAAATTAGCCTTTTTCATGTTCGTGTGCACTGATTGTGCTACTGCGGATGAGAAGAGGGCTAATGAGGAATCATCGCCCCCGTCCCCCACCAAAGGTGACCAAATAGAGGGTTCGTTGAAGAAGATGAATCCTGGTGTTCTAAGGGAGCCCCTTGAGTGTCTCCGTGTTGTACACTGGGGTGGGTGATGTGCTGTTGCTGTGTGTGATTGAACTTACCAGGTTTTTATGCATCCTCTATTCATGTTTTCATGACTTAGAACTAGGAGAATAGTGTTTGTAGTTTTTTGAGTGAGGAACCAAAATAAATTTAACTTTAAAAATTATATTAATGATCAACGGCTCATATGCATTTGAAGTTCGAATTAGAATGTTAAACCCGACGGGGAAAACTCTTCTAAATTTGGATTCTTCATAAAAACAAATAGTTCATAAAATTATTAAAGACACGACATGAGTTGCACAGTAAAAGTATCATTAATTTTTTTAAATTAAATTAAAAAACTAATGAAATAACTTCTTATGCTTTTATAACTTGGCAAGTACCGTGCATTGCATGAATATTTATGATTAATGTATTTAAAATCAATATTAAATGCTTTGCACTAAAGATATATCTTTTAAAACATTTTTCTCCACGGATCATTCATAATCAGAACCCCAATACAACATTTCAAATTCCTTTTGTGTTTTAATATTTTTTTCATTTTAATATATGACTGTGCAATGCACGGATACTGCCCGATTATATAAATATTGAAATTTATTTATAATATGTATATACAGTTCTTAAAATTACTTAATCATCAAGTCAATGGTATACTTCAAGTATATTTTGAAAATAATGAAAATAAAATGAATGAACAATGTTCTTCACACCATTTTTGTCTGAGTTAAAACATCCCACCATTCAAGATTTTGGTTTTATTTACCTTATAATCACTAAACCAATTGTATATATAAATGCCCCATAAATACATTTCTCGAATATTTCAAGAAAATTAGCGAAGGTTTCTTCAGTGTGCAACAAAATTTAAACCATCCAGCATTTCCATGGTGAAAATCCAATCCAGAAAGAGAGGTGTGAAATACTTCAATATCAAAAGAATTAACTAGACTGTGAGAGTTCAGGATTGCATGTTGTGTAAAATACTAGAGCCTGGTTAGTCTCCGTACATAGCTAGAGTGGAAAAGATAGAGGCGATACGTAACAACTACAACGTCAATGTGAGGTGGTATTGTAAGCACAAGGAGATAGGTAGTTCCATGGCTGGAAAGAACTGTTCCTTTTGGACCACTATGACACCTAGGGTGCCCACAAGATTGAGGAAAAGTTCTTTCTCCACACTTTCAAGAACTACACCAAGCTCGAGAGTGTAGGATTGGATGATTACTATTGCTAGTTCGAGTACAAAGCTGGCTCTAGTTCAGTGGTCCACGATTGTGTCACTACGCATTGTAAGTGTGAGATGCCTTACAACACATGATCTCATTGTGCAATGCGAGGGGTGCAAGGATTGGTTTCATCCCACATGTCTCAATATGTTTGTGTGCACCGATTGTGCAGCTGCGGATACGAGGGCCATGTCGAAGAAAATCAAGACGGGTGTCTAGACACAGGCCCCTTAAGTCTCTCCGTGTTGTACATTGGGGTGGGAGATATGTTTTTGCTCTGTGTTATAGAATTTCCTAGGTTTTTATGCATCCTAGATTCATGTTTGCGTGAATTAGGACAAGGAGGATAGTGTATGCAGTTGTTTTGAGTGAGGAGTCGAAATAACTTTAACTTTAATAATTATAGGAACGATCAACTACTTATAAGGATTTGAAGTTCAAATTTCAACGTGGAAACCTGTGGGGGGAAATCTTCACGATGTTGGATTTTTCATTATAAAAAAAGAGTTCATACAATTTTTAAAGATATAATAGGAATTGTACAGTAAATATATCATTAATAAATAAAATCAAATTTAAAAAAATGAAATAACTTCTAATTCTTTTAGAATTGGGTGTGTATCGTGCATTGCACGAACATTTATGAATAATGAAAATTTTAATGAATAAATTTTAAAGTATTTTGAAGTCAACTGATTCTTTAACTCCTACAAAGCTGATTTGTACCCCTTGAAATATTTATCTCCCATGATATTCATAGTCAAAATCCCAATGCAACATTTTAAATTCCTTTTGTGTTGTTATTTTTTCATTAAATACTGGATTGTTTCCAATTATGTGCTTCTAGTTATGATGTGTTGCCTTCATTTCAGCACTGCTTGTTCAATTATTAAGCTTATTCAGGAATTTGCAGATTCCCACTGTTGAAATTAATTGCAACTACACTTTCATCCTTGTATTGCTATGAATACCCCATTGGTTGTATTTAGGGGTGGGCAAAAAAATAAAAAATTTAAAACTGAACCGAAAATCGAATAATTCGAATTTGAATAATCAGAACCAAATTTGAAATACGAATTTTGGAAAGCCGAATGGAGTAAACCGATTCTTGAATATGGTTTTTGGTTTGGTTTTGGATATTGAAAATCAATCCAAAAACCAACCCGGATACCGAATTGCAGTTTTAAAAAAAGTTAATTATATATAATAATAATATAATTTTAAAACTCTAAAATTGTTAAAGTTGAATTTGTAGTGTAATTTTTGGATTTTGATTTTAACACTTGATTTTGATGATGTAGAAATTAAATTACACGTTTCTATAGATTTTTGAATTAATTTATACATTTTAGTATTTTTTTAAAATCCCATGAATTCGGTTTATTTGGTTTGAAACTGAATTAAAACGAAACTGAATTTTGAATTCGGTTCTAATAATTCAATTTTTGGGGTTATTAGGATCAGTTTTTATTTTGAGTTTTTTTAGAGGCTAAACCTAATAACCCAGATTGAATAACCAAAAACCTATTTAATCAACCCGATGCTCACCCCTAGTTGTATTTGAGTTTCAACATCAGATGCCCTTCTTTTACCACCCTATCTATTGGTGATTAAAAACCATCATAGATGGTTCCTATAATGATTACAAATATATATATATATATATATTCATACCATACGCGGGGAAAAGTATATAAATTAAATTAGTTATATATGGTCGAGCAATGAACGGATATTGTCCAATTAGTGTTCCATTAAAATATTGGAAAAGTCTCAGGAAAGACGGTCTTTCCATAAGCTTATGGACAGTCCTCAGGGGCATTTGATTTAAATGTTGTAATTTTTTATATAATTTAAATATTGCATTTTATAAGTTAAAACAAGTAATAATATGTATTTAAAGGTGAAAATATAAAAATATATGATATAAAAAAATATTTTAAAAATTTTAAATTTTGTATGTAATTTAAGAAATACAGTGTATAAACCTATCTGAATAAACTGGAAAAGGTAAGAAAAAATAATGTTTTCTCAGCCACACAAGAGCAAGTTCAATGCACTACACTCATCATTTTCAACTCCATGTCAAGGTTTATATAATACAAGCTCTTACAGAAAAAGTTACTGGATTCTACCATACGTAACACGAAATCTAACAAGAACATAATTTTTACAGACATTACAATTGCTGCACATAGATGGATAGACACATGGATAGAGTGCACGGGTGCTGCCTGGTTTTCTTTCGGACTGTGGCAGCATGCTCATGCTCAGGATAGTAGGTGCTCAGGATGATTTCTCGGGCTTCACTGATACGGCTGTCTCAAATGGCAACTCTTTGTCTTTCACAACCATTCATCTGCAACTCTATGCTAATTCATAGATTTTGGTTATTAGTTGAGGATAAACTCCATTAGGCTTTGGGAATAATTCTGACTGTCCTGTGTTTCGTTAATTCGACTTACTAACAAGTTCGATGATTTCTTACATAGCCTAATAGTTTTTGTAATCCTATAACTATCATCCATATTACTTTTTTTTTTTTGGTACAAACCATCGTAAGATGGGGGGACTTTATTTGGCTCCCCAAACCTCCAAATTGGGCTTAAAACCCGTAGAGTTTATCAGACAGTTAGATACATGAGAGAATTTGAACAAAATATAGACAGTTCCATCGGCATAGGTATATGCCATCAAAAGAAGAAGCCTGTACAAAAGCGAAAGGGAAGTGGAGAGTGGCTCTCCCTTCATGTATTCGAACCGGGAACAGGAGGAGCTCTTCTGTTTGTGTAAGCCTCCACACCCCAAGTGTCGACTTACACTCCAGCCTAGCCTAGCCAAACCCTGTGTTATGCCCTGATTCTTCTCCAAGAGTGGAGATTATCCATCAAAAGTTTCTCTCTCAGTTGTGGAAAATGTGTGAGATCAGTGAGATGCCGTGATTCCCTCGTTTGCTGACCATACTTTGCTAAAAAATCAGCAGGGCCGTTAATTTCTCTGTAGATGTGGGAAGCTCGGATGTTGTTCTGCTTCATCAGGTCTGCAACTTGTCTGGCCAAATGGAGACAGATCCACGGAGGCTCCAAGTTGCCATTTATGATGTTCACTGCCGGTTGACTGTCCATCTCCAGTGAGATATTGTAATAGCCGTGTTCCTTTGCTAATTTGATGCCTTGAAGGGCTGCTTGGAGCTCCACCTGCAAAGGGGAAACCCCGTGTGTTATATTGTAAAAAGCCAACCTGAATCTTCCCCTATTATCTCTTATTAGACCCCCAACAGATGAGGAGTTTTGTTTAAAGGATGCATCAACATTAAGCTTGAATCCAGCATCAGGGGGTTCCCATTTGATGGGGATAAGTCTTGTTAGGGGGGGTGGATTCAGAACAGAGATCAATCCTCTTTGGATCCATTTGCAATCAGAGGGATTGCCAGAAGCATGTGTCCTAACTATGGAGATTAGTCTACTGTTTGCCTTTACTTGATTCCAGGTTTGTAAAGGAGTATTTTGAACACCCTGGTAAAGTATCTGGCCCCTAGCTTTCCACAGTTCCCATAAAATTAGACATGGTAGAGAGGAGCACAGGAAAACATGAAGTTTTGGCAGATGTGATATACTCCAGTATGATGTTAATCTGTCCCATAAATTAACAAAATGAATCTGTGGTAGTTCTAGGATAGCATGCATTTGTTTCCATATTAGAGAGACATAAGGGCATGTGTTAAAAAAATGCTGCAATGTATCCTCATGCTGACAGAAAGGACATTTTGATACATTAGTAATCCCAAAATCTTTAAGCATATCATCCATTGGCATCAAATTATTAAGGATTCTCCAAGTAAGGAAGGTAATCTTCACAGGTAAGTTTAGAGATTGTACCTTTGTCAGTGAAGCTGATTCTCTATGCCTGTGTCTCAAGCTTTTATATGCACTTTGAATCGAAAACTTACCTTGCGGGTTTGGTGTCCATACCATGATGTCCTTGTCCTCAGTAAAAATGTGCTCCCTTTGCATCTTCTGTATCATATATGCAGAAATGTATGGTGCCAAGAAAGCTAATATTGATACCTTGTTAGTGTAAAATTCTCTAACTGTCAGGTTAGGATGCAAGGGTCTGATTCCATCTATCTTATCTATCAGCATTCCATCACCCAGCCAGTTTGAATTCCAGAAACTGCATGTACCATTTCCCAAAATGATTCTAGTGTGGGATTCTGCAAATTCAGAAACTGACTTCACTCTCTTCCATACATCAGAAGTTCTTCTGTGGTTTGGAAGAGACCAAAGGAATTTGGTCCAGGGTGCATTACCCTGTTGCATTTTCCACCAAAGCTTAAGGGAGTATGCATCTATAATGGAGTCTAAGTTTTTAAAACCTATCCCATTCTCTTGTTCTGGAAATGCCATTCTTTCCCAGGATCTCCAGTGTTTATGCTTCTTTCCTTCTGTTTCCCCCCATAGAAAATCTGAGCATAGCATTTCAATTTTCCTAAGAATGAAACTTGTTGGTTGCATCACAGCAAATACATGTTGGGGTATGGAGGAGAGTACATACTTGATAAGTATTATCCTTCCCCCTTTAGAAATCCATTTAGAGTTCCATGTATTTATTCTAGCACTTATAGATTCTAAAGTTCCAAGAGAGTGTGCATTAAGTTTTCTACCCTTATATATGGTACAGCCTAGATACTTAAAGGGAAAACTACCCTCCTGCATACCCAAGATTCTCTTAATTTTACTTTTATGTGCCCTACTGCTTTTATCACCTGTGTAGAAGTTGGATTTTTGCATATTTACTTTTTGCCCAGTAGCCATTTCAAATGAGGTGATAAATGCAGCAAAATTCTTAAGAGATTTATCAGTTGCTTTAAGGAATATACATGTGTCATCAGCATAGATTAGATGTGTAAGTGGTGTAGTGTGCTGTGGCAAATGAAACCTTGCTAATGTACCAGATTCAAATAAGGAATGGAGCTTCCTGGACATGAGTTCAGTTAATATGTTGAACAAGAAGGGGGACAGAGGGTCACCCTGTTTGAGACCTCTTGATGGTTTAAAAAAACCATAAGAAACTCCATTAATGATAACAGAGAACCATGCTGATGCTATGTTAGACATAAGTATTCTGACTAAAGTGCCATGGAATCCCAGTTTGAGCAGAAGTGAATTAAGAGCAGGCCAGGAAACCCTATCAAATGCTTTGGTCATGTCTAATTTAAGGATAAGGTTGAGACATTCTTTATCTTTCTGCAAGAATCTAGTAGCCTCTTGCATCAAGATAACATTATCTGCTATTTCCCTCCCATGAAGGAATGCTGATTGTTCACTCGATATAAGTGAGGGCATCAGAATTTTTATCCTTTCCATCAGTATCTTGGAGCAAACTTTATTGCTAAAGTTTGAGAGGCTGATTGGTCTGAACTCACTAAAGGTTGATGGTTGTTGGTTTTTGGGGATAAGAACTATATTTGTGGAGGCCATTGCTCTTGGGATTGGTGTACCAGCTTGAAAATCCCTTACTGCTTCAGTAAGGTCCTGGGCTATGATGTCCCAACTGTTTCTGTAAAACAGCCCATGGAAACCATCAGGTCCACTAGCACTATTTTCTCCAAGACTAAAGACAGCAGCTTTGACCTCATCAGTTGTGACTGGTTTCAATAGCTCTGAATTAGTCTGGGGAGTAATCAAGGAAGGAATGTCTGTGAGAAAAAATGCTAGGTTTTCTCCATGCATGTCTGTATTCTCATCTTGCAGGAGATTTTTAAAAAAAGTTTCCCCTGCAGTTCCAATAGCATCCTGATCAGTTAACCAGTTCTGATGCTCATCCTTAATTTTTTGTATGGACAATCTAGAGTGCTTCTGTTTTACAGACTTGTGAAAGAACTGACTGTTGCAGTCCCCATCTTTCATCCATCTAACTCTACTCTTTTGTTTCCAGAAAATGTCCCTCTCCTTAATTTTGAATAGGAGGTTGGTTCTAGCAGTGTTGAGAGCTTCTAGGGTAGAAGGATTATCTTGATCATCATTCTCAGCTTCTAATCTATCTACCTCCTGTTCTGCTTCTTTTATATTTTGGAAAACATCTTTGAAAACTTCCCTATTCCACTGTTTAAGAAAGATTTTGAGCCTTTTGAGTTTGTTACAGAATTTTAACATGCCATAACATTCTATAGGCTGCTCCCAGTTATTTCTTAGAACCTGTTGAAATCCTTCTCTCATGTACCACATATTTTGGAACCTAAATGGTTTTGGGTAGATTTTAGCCTGATTATTAAAGCTTGCTAAGAGGGGAGAATGGTCTGATGTGGTCCTATTCAGTACTTGGATTGAGGTACTTGGGTAGATTTGCCTAAGCTTCAGGTTGGTTAGACCTCTATCTAGCTTTTTAGAGACTTTTTCTTTAACCTTAATTCCTTTCCCTTTTAATCTGTACCCAGTCCATGTGTAAATGTTCCCAACTGTGTGAGGTTCCTCTAGATCCATAGCATTTATAAAGATATCAAAATCTATTATACTATCAATACTTGGACTAGAAGAACCATTATATTCAGAAAGAGTTCTAATGACATTGAAATCTCCTACCAGGAAATATGGCAAGGAAGGTAAGTTAAGGATCCTACCATACATCTCTTGTCTTCCTAGCCTTGAATGTTCAGCATAAACAACAATTAGATACCATTCATTTCCTGGGTTCTGGTTTTCAATCTTAAGAACAGTAAAATTTTTGTCATCATGGATTAGTTGGGTGTGTATATTAGTGTTCCACAAAATCCATATTTTCCCTGATTTAGATGCTAAGCTGGAGTGAAAATGCAATTTCTTAGTAAAGCCATCCAGGGTGTTAATTTTCTGTTTAGGCTCAATAATGGCAAATATATCAGGCTTATGAACTAGACTTAATTCTTTAATTCTTTCCACAGAGGTGGTTAGTCCATTTACATTCCATGTTAAGATTTTACAATTCATGGGAAATGTTTTGTTTGGCAGCTAGTCTAGAACTGATTCTGTTCGGTTGAGAGAAGAATGTAGGTTTCTTCTTATCAACCTTGCCAGTGTGTGTCTGCTGATCTAAATTGGGTGTAATGGGTATAGCATATTCAGATGGCACAGAGAGAGCAACAGAAATTGGATCAGGAACTTGTAAAGAAGTGACAATTGATGTGGTCACATTATTCATGGGCACAGTGTGCTCCACATTAACATCCTGAGCATCTATATTAGCAGTTACATTCTCAAGCTCTATGTCAGGTTTATTGACTACAGTAATTGAGTTTGATGCATTGTCTCCCAAATGCGAATCTTTTTCTATTATCTTAACTACATCCCTTACATTCTCACTATCACTAGCGATCATGTTATCATCCTCGTTCATATCAAGTGATGCTTTGAAGGAAGAATTGTCTGTGTTTCTTTTAAAAGAAGAAGGTGTAGGTGAAACCTGGTTAATGAGGTTCTTTTCTGCATTGACCAGAGTGACCTCATTCTGGATGCTCACTTCCATAAGGTCCATTTCAAGATCTTCAGCTGGCTCCTCTGCTTGTTCCACTTTATCCTGATCCTCATCTAAAAGTTGAAATCGATTAGTAGTTTGAAATATGATTTGACCAGAGTTACCTGTTGTCAATGGAGGTGTGCAGTCTTCCACAGAGACTCCTATATTGGATGGACCCGATTTGGCTGGTGACTGAAAGGGGGGCTCATGACTGATCTTTCCCTTTCCTTTATCCAAAGTTGTTTCCTCCATGGTGATGGCATCCAGGAAGATGTCTTCCTCTTCCTCCTGGATAGTGTGAGGGTCTATATCTTCTTTCTTTTTCCAGACCTCCAAAGGTTTCTTCCTGGTTTCTTGGTGTGGTTGAGGTTTCTTAGGGGCACCACCGATTATGACCTGGCCTCTTGATACTAGCCCCTTTGCTGTGTTCTTAATAGCACCAGAGTTTGATTGTGAAGCTGCTTGTATTGTAGCCGGAGTCGTTCCATTCCTCAATCTACAGTTTGACCCATTATGACCCAGTTTCTTGCAATCCTTGCAGTATAGGGGGGGATCCTCATAGGTGATATTGTAATATTTATGCTTTCTCAAGGTTCCAAGTCTAACCTTGGCCGGAAGAGGGTTCCTAAGATCAAACTCTACGCTCATTCTGACTGTGGAAGGTCTCGATAAATTTTCTGTTGGGGTATCAGCATAAAGAAACTTTCCTAGAGACTCACCAATACCTTCTATGGCGTCAGGGTGGAAGAAATGCGTCGGTGGTAGCTCAACATTGATCCAAATGGGTGCGAATGGGGGCTCCTCGTCGATGTCAAAATCTTTGGTCCACTTTAAGATTCTCATTACAGACCCTCCAAGATTCCATGTGTATCTGCTCCAGCAGCGATGCAGATCTTCATCTAGGTCGAAGGTGATTCTCACATGCCTCGCATCCAGAGCGGTGATTTTGAATTCTCCTTTGAATCCGATTGTCTGGAAATGGTGCCGGAGAAATGGCAATGTTGGCCGGCCTCTGGTAAATTTCCCAACTAGGGCGTCATTGAACGGTTCGGCGATGAGGTCGATTTCTTCCTCCGTGAAGAAACAGCATGGTTCCCCTTTGTAAGATAGCTGAGGTTTGAGATTCAACTTCTGGAGCTTGGGGTGTGGTTTGCCTTCTGGGTTCCTCTTTGGTTTGAGGCAGTCAGCATAGGCCGATTGCGGGCTGCCTCCAGGTGGAGGAGCCGCCATGGAAGCAATAATCGGGGACAGTTGGATCTAATTCAGACTGATGGTGATCAGAGGTGAGTTGGGGAAGAAGAGAAAGGGGAAGAAGAAGAACAGTGGGTGTTGTGTGTGTTTCGCACTTTTTTCGCACCTAGATACAGTATTTTCCAACGGTTTTGAATTTATTATGAGTCTCTATCATCCATATTACTTTCATTCTTTTGGAAGCAACTACTGTTGCTTCAAGAGCATAATGCTCACTCTTGTATATTTCGACTAAGCTATGGCTTCATCTTTTAAATTCTGTTTATTTTAATAAAAAAAAAGGTAAAAAAAACTAACAGAAACCAAAGGTAAAGTGATAGAGCGACACATTCTGTTCAACGAAATCTGTAAATATTGAAAACATTTTCCCTCTTCACCAACTCAAAGATGCAAACCTCTCCCTCTTTCAACCCTTTCTCCAGCACAATCTGTTTCCAACCAGTGCTACTAATCATTCCATACATTCTATACTTATAAACAAAAACAGATCATTTAGTTTTCTCATAGGTCACTCGCAAAGCAAAGTTTAAAAAATAATGCTTTTGATGCATAACACTGGCTAGAAAAATTCACTTAAAACATTTTTTAAAAATAATATAAAAATATTTTTAATTGATATTTTAAATTAAATTACAAAAAACATCTGAAATTACTTCTTATATTTAGAACTGGGCGAGTACCGTGCATTGCATGAACATTTATGCCTAACGTATTTAAAATAAATATGAAATAGTTTACTTTAATGTTATATTGCCATAAACATTGATAAATACTCAAATCTCAATTGTTTGATGATTTTTTTTTATGAATATTTATTTTGAGGTCAATTGATTCTTTAACTTGCACAAAACTGGTTTGTATGTTTTGAAATATTTTTCTCCCGGAGAGCATTCATAATTATAATCCAAAATACAATATTTTTATTTCTTTTTTGTGTTCTCACTTTTTCATTTGGTACTAGATTCCTTCCAATCACAACTTCTAGTTATGATGTGTTGTTTTCATTTCTACACTACTTGTTCGATTGTGAAACTTTGCAAATTCCCTTTGTTGCATTAATTGCAACTGCATCCTCATCCTTGTGTTTTGAATCAACCCTGATATGATCTCCTTGCGTAAACTCTAGAGTACGGAATTTAAATCTTTGATGGGAGGCCATCGCCGTTCCTCTCAAAGATAGTATTTATATGCCCAAATTACAGCTAACTACTAAATAGTAGCTAGTGGTAAGACAGGGTGGTCCACAAGGAAAATGGGGTTCTATCAAGTGATAAAATGTAGTTAAAAGCACACGAAAAAGTTACTCTACGTGTGTGCTAACCAAGTTGGGGGTTTTTTGCCTTTTGGAAATACTACGACTACTTTAACAACTAAATCAACCAACAATTAGAGCAAACATTATAATTACGATCACAACTAGCACGAAAAAAGATAACAAATATGATAACGAGTCTTGGGCGCAATTGGTTTACATTTCTAGCCATCCTTTGATCATCGATTAAGTATCCTACTTTTATGCATTGATCACATATTGTGGAGAACTTGTCAACACCCTTCGAGTGAAAATATTCCTCGCCTCTCCTCGATTATAGTTAGAGTAAGCGATCGGTGCCACACAATAACCCTTACCCCTCGGGTCGGCGTCATAGACTTTCCTGAGGATAGCAATACACATGGAGACCCAACACAACTACCACGATGTCTTACAAGCGAGAAACACATAGATAGCACAAATATATTTACTAATAACGACTACGAGGATTGGTTTTCATTCTAATCGCTATTAGTGAGCCACATTGATAATTAGTCAAACCCATTCAAATTCATCCTAAGTCTAAGCAATTTCATCAATCATCAATCATAATAAGTTGTCACTCCTAATTATAACCTAGCATTGACAAACAATAATCACATTGACAAATATTCAAAGTCTTCCGGGTTTGACCAAAAACCTAGCAAACAACTAACCCACAATCTTCAACTAGTTGATCATCCTAGTCTAAATCATGCATTAATCACACAAGAAAACAAAAAATATACTTGATATTCAAAAAAAATAATAGGATGAATTGAATCTCACAAATTCATAATAGAAAGGATTACCAATTGCTCCTAAAAGTATATTTAGCCTATACTATGAAAACCCATAACAAAATAGCAAGAATCCATAGAAGAAGTGAAAAAACTAAGAAAAAATGATGGAAAACTAGGGGCTTTTAGGTCTAAGGACGGGCTTGGATGAATGAGGAAGAAAGAGATAAGGTTTGGAGTATTTATAGTACAAAATGGTCAAAAGAGGGTCAAAATCGCACTAGGTGCACTAGCCGCGTGGTAGGCACGTGGGCGCGCGAGGCTGACGTGAGGCTTCCAGGCACTGGCGTGAGGCTGATGCATGGAACAAGAATGCTGGCACGAGGCTGATGCGTGGGATGAGAACGATGGAATGAGGCTGATACGTGGGACGAGAATGTTAGCACGAGGCTGATGCACGAGATGGGAACACAGGCGCAGTCGTTTGTTGGAGTGAGGCACGGACGCGCGTTAGGCACAATGGCTTTAGCTCAAGCGCATGCTGAGATGTGTGAGGGCGCGCAATGCGTGGCGCCAAGGCATCAGTCTTGAGCATGGGCGCGTGGGCATGCACTGCCCACACGATCTGGTCTTGGGCACTGCGCTCCACCCCTCATCTCTCGCAAGCAGGCGCGTGCTTGAGGGCACTGGCCCCGCACCCATTTTTCTTGATCAGGTGACTGTGCGTGAGCGCGTACTTACTCATGTTGGCCATGCAATCCAGTGCTGAGCACTTGTGCCATCACCTATTCTATCATGCGTGGGAGTGTGGCTAAGGGCGCTGGCCGAGCGCCCGTTCTTGTTCACCAGGCTGGTCTTTGCATTGGTCAATTAGCCTTTCTTCATGTCCGAACTCTCTTCTACCATGTTTGGATCGTAGCCTTCAATCTTCTACCATTCTTACGAATGGCCTTCATGAAATCAATCTGAAGTGCTTACGAGCAATCTACAAACTAAGCTTACAGAATGGAATCTTGATGTTCGTAAGGACCAAAAATCCATTAGACTATAAATAGTTTACAAATTAAGGGAGATAGATATGAAAACAAAAAATGGTCATCTGAACCCCTTATGATGTAAACCTACCTAAATCTAGCAATCTTCCAACAAAAAGATGACAAAAGAGATGTTAAATACTTTGGAAAATACATTGGAAAATACATGCATTTGATGTCTTATCAAACCTCCCCACACTTAAACCTTTACCTATCCTCGAGTAAACAAGAACACACAAATATCTAAGCGTAAACTAGAATGAAAAATCTTTCCCAACACATCTAACATCGCATTCCTAGACTACCCTAAACCCCAAGACATAAGAATCTCTCACACTCTCACATCCCAAAGTCTAAGATAATCTAAACCTTCATACCAATCAAATGTGAGGTATAAAATACAAGTGTAAAACTAGCTTACTCTACCAAAGAAGTCATCAAATAGACAAATCAAGAGAAGCATAAAAGTTTTCAATTTCTCTCATTTTCTCTCATTTTGCCTAGGAGTCCTCTCAGGTTTTCATCCTAGCTTCACATTTTTTTCCAAGGCTCACCCTTACCTTTTTCCACACCATTTGGCCTCTCATTTTTGCATAGGTTACCCTTTTGGGTTTTCAACCTATCCAGGTCCCCCAATTTTGCCTAAGTTGCCCTCTCGAGTTTTCAACTTAGCGGGGTGTTTTCTATTTTCTTTTTTTTTTTCATTAGAAATGCTCTCAAAAGAGCTACTTGCTACAACAAAACAAACTACTAACCATAAGTATTATCTTATTCCCCTCCCCGCACTTAAATATTGCATTGTTGTCAATGCAAATAAAATTCTAGAGCATATGCCAAGGATAGAAAATGAGAGAATATTCATGTTGAGTAACAAAAACCAAAAACACGCTTAGTAGCACAACTATAAGATCTAATGGACAAAATACCACAACCACAATATACTCTCCCCACAACCTCTATCATAAAGGTTCAATAACAACCACTATCATGCACAACAAATTGCATAGAGCATTGAAATCACAATGGAGGAGAGAGATACCTCTTTGGTTTCGAATTTTGTATTTCAAGTGGGTCGTGGGTAAATAGGTCCGGGGTATATTTAGTGGTGGAGTGTGTGAGCATCGCGGACCTTGTACATCTATACGGTTCGTAAGTTGAACTTATCCTAGCCCCGGTTACTTGCCATTGTTATCAATATACTATATGCAATTTACTCTATGGACTCTAAGCTGTCTTTACTACCTGTTTGCTTTGGAATGGAATCTACTTTGTTCTTCTGTTTTGTCTCAGGCTATCTGACGGACCATGAGGAAAACTACCACCGTACCATAAGACGAAGATTACCACTGCACTCAGATAAATCAGCACTACTCAGGACGAAGAAACTCAAGCCATCTCTTGGACCAATGATCCCTTCATACTTTTAACTTTCTTCTTATAGCTTCTTTCCTGTTGATTTCCACGGACATACTTTTAACTTTCTTCCTATAGCTTCTTTCCTGTTGACTTCCACGGACAAACTGGGGTTTCGACTTGTTCGATTCGCCGATCTGTTTATGGAATGCATCGGAAATTAGCAAAAGGAAGGTTCTCACCCTAGATTAGATTCACTCTTCTGATAGCAATTTATTTTGCTCCTGGAGCTTCTCTTTGCTCTCTGATCATGATATGGATGATCTTTTGTAATCATATATGAACTTTCAGGCTTTTTCCAGCTCTGTGGTTTGGGGAGCCAAATACAAACCCCCCCCCCCATCCTCGGATGGTTTAAATAAAAAAACTCTTTTTTATCCAAAACCAAATGCTTCTTGCAAAAAAAATCATGAAATCCAAGCGTAATAGTGTTCCAATGAAAAATAAAATAAAATAAAATAAAAAGAAGAAAAATCAATCATGAATCCCAATTAAAACAACAAATCTTCACAATCCTTAACAAAAAGGACATCACAATTACATCGATGGACTGTCAAGAATAACTATCCAGGTGATCAAAACCAAGTTTATTTAACATCTTTGGCACGACATAATCCCTTTTTTCAAGCTTCATTCAAAATATTCCTCAGGTCTCCGGAATCACCATCCGTGATTCCACCCATTCTTGTCTCCGCATGTATTGGTCTCCAACATTGTCTCGCCTTAAACCTCATATTCGGAGCCAAATGGACTTGTACACCTCGTTCCTTTTCAAGTGATTTTAGGGACTCTTTGGAGTGAAAAGGGTTTAGATAATATTTCTTTAACCCCTTATTCACTCGGTGCAAGTTAGTTCTAGAGACATTCACATATGCAACATTGACCTTGTTCTAAATACTAGAAACTTGCTTTGATGCCTTACTCATTCCATTATCAACATCAACTAATTTAATCATGTGGAAATGTTCAAATTCATTGTGGGGCTCATGCAAACTTTCAAGTATAGTGACACCATGGCAAGACATTTTATCCTTTGGAAGCTCTTTATCCTTGTAGATATCATAACCTACAATTTCTTCGTCAAACTCCAATGTCAATGTACATCAATCTTAGTTCTCACGTTTTCAAAAAAGGTCTCCCTAACAAGATAGGGGGCACACTCTCATCACGCGACATATGGAGAACATAAAAATTGGCGGGGAAAACTAGTTTATTGATGTGCCCATTTCATACGGTTATATTAGGACTTTTAGGATTCACTTTTGTACACTTTTGTGCTCTATATGTGGAATTTTGCCTTGAAATTCTCTAAGGAGAGTTAAAAGCTTTTACGCTTTTATTACTTTTCTATAGGATTTTGTGTGACATGGCAATTTGTTTGAAGACTTTGAACACTTTGAAGAAAACCTTTGAAGATTTAAAGACTTGAAGACTTTTATTTGAGCTTTTGAAGACTTGAAGAATTGAAGATAAGTGAAGTGAAGAGGAGGACTTGAAACAAAAAGAAGAAAGAAAGCAAGATGCTGAAAATGGGCTCGGTCACGACTCGCGATGAACCTGCCGCGACTTGCAACGGACGTATGGCCAGAAAATTTCTTACTTTTTTTATTATAACTACTAAAACTTATCCTCTCCTCTTCACACCTTTCTCCTTCCTGTGTTTTCTGGGTTCAAACCCTAGTTTTTCCTTTCTTTCTTTTCTTAGTTTTTGTGGGTTAATCATGTCTTGTAATTATCTAGCTTAGTTTAATCTTGGGAGCAATTGATTGAAGCTTCCATATCTATGTCTTGAGAATCATATCTATCTATTTAGTGCCTTTTCTATTGTGCATTTATTGAGCTTTGAATGTGAATTGTTAATGGCATTGATGTTGTTGGAAGCTTGAGTATATGAATTGCTTGTATGATTTCTTGTTAGGGTTGGGAGAAAGTAACTAATTTCCCCCTCTTTTAATATGGAATCCAAGAGCATGAGTTAGAGCTTCTTAATGATGTTGATGTGTTGATAATTGCTAGATGAATGTGAAGATGTTGAATTCGTTGTCATGTTTGTTTTAGGTAGCAAATTAGAGAAGTCAATGAATATCGATTGTTCTTGGCTAATCTTGTGTAAATGCATGAATTGGTTAAATGCTTAGATACGGTGTAGTGTTTATAAGTGTTGTCAAGCTTGTTTATTCTTCGTGCTCAATGCCACCAATGGGATACTCTTAGTTGTGTTTCGACCAAGGGAGTCACTGGTGAGGTTTGACAAGAGATGACGAATTCACTCTTGCAAACTAATATCTAAGAAGGATAGAAGATTTATCTTCACAACAAGTAGTGGAAGTAGTGAATAGATTGTTTCACTCGTTCTTGAAGCCTTTGTTATTTAGCATTCATGTGTTCTTAATTCTATGTTTTGCTTCATTTATGCCATGGGTTGTTTGAGAATAGGAAGTGTTTGTATGATTGAAGTGTTAGGGTGTTAGGAAAGTGAGGAATTCCTTAGTTCCTTTTCATGAAAATCTAAGAACATGAACTTAGAACTTCTTGTGCATAATGTGTTGTGACTCTTGCTAGGTAAGTATGTTAATGTGGATTGTTCTCATATTTATCCTATAGATGCAATGAAAGGTTGAATCTTGAATGTTGTATGTTCTAGGTTTAGCGTAATGAATGCTATGTTTGGTTAAATGGCTATGTCTTTGGTAGAAGGCTTGTTGTTATCAAATCTATGGTCCTTCGTGTATGATGCCGTTGATGAAATGCCTCTATGGTGTTGTTTTCCTAGAGTGATTGTCAATGAGGTTTGCAAATGGTCATTGTTTGTCTTTGCAAATTACTACTAAGAAAGAATGAATGTTGATCTTCCATCGGCATTCCCCGTAGGTAACAAATGTGATAGAATGAGTGAATGGTTCAATGATCTACATTTGGTTTGGAAGTGGATATCTTGCCCCCAATGCTTTGTATTTTGTAATTTTAAACCCCTTTTTCTTAGTTTGTTTGATGATTAGCATCGTTACTTGACTTTGCTAATTATCTTGTATTTTAATTTTATATCTTAGGAAAACCAACCAACCAAACCCCCCCCCCTTTTTTAATGCTTTTATGTGTGTGTGTGTGTGTATATATATATATGTTTACTTCTAGCATAATACCACCCTTTTATGTTTAAATGCTTAAGAAAATCCCTCTTCTTCGTGGACGACCCCAATTTGCCGCTATCTACTTAGTTGTAGTTAGTAAGCATTTAGGACTTATAAATATTAACTTTGAGAGCTACGATGATGACCTCCCATTTATCCACTTTAACCAACACATCTCGTACTAATCCTTTAGGAATAGAGGCTTCTAGGTCTATCATTGCCTTTTCAAAAAAATTTGTCACCTATGACACAAGGGATAGTGAACATGCTGGGATCATTGCATTTAGGAGATAGTTTCTTTTGAAAAAGAGCTGACACTTGTGCACCAATTTTAATTTTCCCAACATTCTTCAATGCTTTAGTTCTCTTAGGTGTGCATAACTCTTTAAGGAATTTAGCAAACCTAGGCACTTGATTGATAGCATAAAAAGGGGAATATTTACCTCACATTTGTGGAAAACCTCAAAAGGGCTTTGTTCTCAACCTTGCGATTCTTGTCCCGCAAAGCCGTCGAAAAAGGTGGTGGTGGAAGGATTTTTTCAATTTTTTTCTTCTTCGGTGGTGAGTGATCACCTCCTCGACCTCTTAGTCTTTCACCATAAGCTCCTCTTTAACTTCTTTCCCATCCTCAAAAACTTGCCTCGGCTCCTTGGTTTCTTTCCCACTCCTCAAGATGATTGAGCTTACATTTTGCCCTGGGTTCAATTCCGGTTGTGAGGGAAGTTTGCCAGAATCCCTAGCCTCCAATCGCGCCATGAAAGATGCAATTTGGATAACTTGAGTTTCCAAGTTCTTGAATCTAGTGGAGGTGCAGTCTTCCAAATTTGTGACCATGGTGGTTATGGTATGCATAAGCTCCTTGTTTTCCAACCTTGATCTCCCTTCTTGGGGTTTAGATGAGCTCTCATCCCTTGGGCAGGGTTGTTGTGGTGCTCGGTTGTACCCTTGATTTCCTTGTTATTAGGGTTGTCCTCCATGAAGATTTGGTTGAAACCTACCTTGGTTACCTTGAATACCACCTTGATACACACCTCTTTGGAAACCTTGTCTGCCTTGCCCTTGTCCGCCTTTGTATCCCATTGCCTTTACTTCTTCAAGCCCTTTATCTTGGAGTTGAGGGCATACATTGGTGTGGTAATCCAATGAACAAATCCCAAAAGCTTTGGCTTAATGCATCCTCTCCTTCATTAGCTCCTTCATAATGGAAGCTAAAGCTTGAACTTAATCCTCAAGCTTGGGGTTTTCAGGATGTGGAACCTCTTGCATTCTTTCCTTTTCTACCCCGAATTGTCTTGTTCCATTAGCCATGTCTTCAAACAATGCCATGGCGTCTTTCAGGATCTTATTGGCAATCGACTCATCACAAGCGACATTGATCATCCTCATATCTTCAAAGGACAACCCATCAAAGAAATAGTACATAAGATCTCCTTCCTTGTATGGGTGGTAGGGGCAACTCACTAGCAACCTCTTAAACCTCTCCCAATATTCATATAGAGAATCACCCAAATATTGAGAGATGTTGCTTAGCTCTTTCTTTAGCCCCGCCAACTTGGATGCCGGAAAGAACCTATCCAAGAACTTGCCCTTCATCTCCTTCCATGATGTTATACTTCCTAGTGGGAGGTAGTACAACCAATCTTTGGCCACATCCTTTAAAGAGAAAGGAAACACCCTTAGATTGAAATTGTCCTCCGAAATTCCGAATGGCTTCATGTTCATGCTCACATAGTGGAACTCAGACAAATGCTTATTCACGTCCTCCCGGTTCACCCCATGGAAAGATGGTAGAAAATGGATCATCCCAGACCTAAACTCACAAGTGACTTTTTCCGAAAGAGGAGGGAATGTGATGCAAAGGGGTTGGCTCTCTAGATTAGGAGCCACGAGCTCCCTCAATGTTCTATTATCCTCCACCATAGTTGGTGTGACTATCTGGGGTGATGCTTGGGTAGCTTGGTTAGCAAAATGAGCTAGTCTCCTTGCTCTCCAGAGTGTTCCTAAGAGATCGGGGTCGTAGTGTAAGAATTCTTGTCTATTGGTACGGGTCTCGACGATAAACCAAGAACTAGAGCAATACAACCTTATCCCAAGTAACAATTACAAAAGCAATCAAGAACCAACAACAAAAAGTAAGAACACAAAACAACAAAGAACTACACCAACAATTTAATAAAATTCACCTTTTCCCCAACAGCGGCACCAAAATTTGAGAGGTCATCGCAGTGCCTCTCAAAGATAGTATTTATATGCCCAAATAACGGCTAACTACTAAATAGTAGCTAGTGGTAAGACGGGGTCATCCACGAGGAAAATGGAGTTTTATCGAGTGTTAAAATGTAGTTAAAAACACACGAAGAAGTCACTCTACGTGTGTGGTAACCAAGTTGGGGGGTTTTGCTTTTGAAAACACTACAACTACTTTAACAACTAAATTAACCAACAATTAAAGCAAACAATATAGTTACGATTACAACTAGCATGGAAAAAGATAACTAATATGATAACGAGTCTTGGGACATTTGGTTTACATTTCTTGTCATCCTTTGATCATCGATTAAATATCCTATTTTTATGCATTAATCACATATTCTGGAGAACTTGTCAGCACCTTTCGAATGAAAACATTTCTCGCCTCTCCTCAGTTATAGTTAGAGTGAGTAATCGGTGCCACACAATAACCCTTACCCTCGGGTCACTCTAGACGATTGGCGTCATAGACTTCCCCAAAGATAGAAATACATATGAAGACCCAACACAACTACCACAATTTCCTACAAGCGAGAAACACATAGATAGCACAAATATATTTACTAGTAATGACTACGAGGATCGGCCTTCATGTTAATCGCTATTAATGTGCCATATTGATAATTAGTCAAACCACATTCAAATTCATCCTAAGTCTAAGAAATTTCATCAATCAACAATCATAATACGTTTTCACTCATAATTATAACCTAGCATTGACCAACATTAATCACATTGACAAAAAGTCAAAGTTTTCCGGGTTTGACCAAACACCTAGCAAATAACTAACCCTCAATTTTCAACTAGTTTATCATCCTTGTCTAAATCATGCATTAATCACACCAGAAAGCACAAAATATACTTGATGATCAAAGAACGAAATAGGATAAATTGAACCTCAAACATTCATACTAGAAATGCTTACCAGTTGCTCCCAATAGTATATTTAGCCTAGATTATGAAAACCCATAACAAAATAGCAAGAATCTATAGAAGAAGTGAAGAAACTAAGAAAAGATGAAGGGAAACTAGGGTTTTTTAGGTCTAAGGTTGGGCTGGGATGAATGAGAAAGAAGAAGATAAGGTTTGGAGTATTTACAGTACAAAATGGTCAAAAAGGGTTACAACCGTAGCAGGCGTGCTAACTGTGCAGTGGGCGGGATGGGAACGTTGACGTGAGACTTCTGGGCACTGGCGCGAGGCTGATGCACAGGACGGGAACGCTGGTGCGAGGCTATTGTGCGGGACAGGAACACTGACGCAAGGCTGATGTGTTGGACGGGAGCGCTGGAGCGTGCACGGGCTGGAGCAAGGCGGGAACGTGCACTGGGGTACGGGTGCAGGGAGCTGGGACTCACAAGGACATGCAAGTGCACTGGCTGCACGATTTGGTTCAGGGCGCTATGCTCCACCCCTTATCTCTCAAGTGCGGGCGCACGCCTGAGGGCATTGGTTGTACGCCCTTTCTTCCTTATCAGGTGACCACTCATGCATGCGTGCTGCCTCGTGCTAGCCCCGTAATCCGATACTGAGCATTTACGCCACGACCAATTCTCTCGCGTGCGACTAAGAGCCTTGGCTGTGCACTCGGTCTCTTTCACTCAGCTGGTCTTCGCATCAGGCATATGTCCTTAGTTCTTCAAGTTCGGACTCTCTTCTACAACGTTTGGATCGTGGCCTTCAATATTTTGCCATTATTGCGAATGGCCTCCACTAAACCAATCTAATGTGCTTACGAGCAATCTACAAAATAAGCATACAAAATTGAATATATAATTCCCGTAAGGACCAAAAATCCATTAGATTATAAATAGGTTACAAAATGAAGGATTTAGACATGAGAACCAAAAACGGTCATCTAAACCCCTTATGATGTAAACCTACCTAAATCTAGCAATCTTCCGACAAAAAGATGACAAAGTGATGTTAAATGTTTTAGAAAATACATCCATTTGATGTCTTATTATTTGACTAAACGAGGGATTTCACAAACCCTAGTATAGATGCACAAATTGATCAAGTAACTCACCCCCCTTGATTACTCTCAATTTGAGATTCGTTCACTAACTAGCCTACACGATTAGCTATAAATAAAAAAGTATTGATTCTTAATTAACTTACAGGATTATGCAACAATGAAAACGCTCGCAAGAAAAGAGTATGAAATCAAAAAGTATGAATATTTGATTGATAAAAGGTCAATAATTTCGGCCAAAGACTCCCATATTTATAGGGTTGAATTCGGCCAGTAAAATTAGAAACTGGAATGACTTATGGCAACTTTAATAAACTAAAACCATATCTAACTAAAATACCTAAAATAAATCTAAATGATGACCATATTCATCCAAGTAAATTAATCTAAATATTAGATGAGTTCTTGAATGAATCTGCCTTATCTAAATTTACCAAATCTAATTCTAATCAATTCAAAACTAAATATTCTAAACCCGAAGTAAAACTTAACCAAAACTCTTCTAAGCCAACATGGCCGAGCTAATGGGCCTTATTCTAAAATGAAATAAATTACAAATGATCACACTACTTATGTGTCCATTATATGTGCATATTTTAGTACTTTTTGGGATCACTTTTGTGCTCTTTTGTTATCAAGAATTTGTGTTTTACCTTGAAATTCTCTTAGAAGAGGTAAGAGCGACTTTTGGCTCTTTTACCTCTTTTTAAGTGTATTTTGTGTGACCAAGTAAGAACATCGAGACTTGAAGACCGGAGACCAATGATGATCACCTTTTGAAGATTTTGAAGATTTGAAGACTAGCTTTGAAGATTGAAGACAAAAAAAGAATCGGGGATTTGAAGACAAGGCGACACAAGGGTGAAACTGGTCATTCCCGCCCGGGCGGCAGCCTGCCACACTTTTACTTTTTGCTTTTCTTTTCCTCCTTCTCGCACTATAAAAGAAATTTTTGGCCACCCACTTCATATCTTATCCTCCTTGTCCGAAATTCCTCCTCTCCCAACCCTAGGTTATTCATCTTTTCCATATTTTCTCTCTTCATTTCTCAATGCATTTGTTTAAAGATTTTAGTATGATTTGTATTAGCTAAATCTATCTCTTGGGAGCAATTGACTAAGGCTTCCAAACCCATTTCTTAAGAACAATTTGTAGCTTATTCATTGCTTTTACTATTGTGCATTTATGGAGCATTGAATGTGTTTGTTGATGTCATTAATATTGTTGAGAGCGTGAGTATATGAAATACTTGTATGAATTGCTTGCTAGGGTTTGGGGGAAGTGGGTTTATTTCCCCCCTTTTCTTGTTAGGAATCTATGAGTATGATTTAGAGCTTTTGATTGTGTTGATGGATTGATGATTGCTAGGTGAATATGATAATGTTGAACTCTTTGTCATGTTTGTCGCTTGTAGCAAATGAGAGAAGTCTATGAATGTTGATCGTTCTTGACCAATCTTGTGTAAATGCATAAATCGGTTAAATCCTTAGACACGGTGTATTGTTTATAAGTGTTTCGGAGCTTGTTGATTCTTAGTGCTAAATGTCATCAATGGGATACCTTAAGTCGTGTTTCAACTACGGGAGTCATTGGTGAGGTTTGACAAGAAATGTCGAATTCACTCTTGCAAACTACTATCTAAGAAGGATAGATGTTTAGCCTTCACAATGAGTAGTGAAAGTAGTAAATAAGTTGCATGTTCAATGATGGATAAGAGGTTTGGAAGTGGAAGTCAATTGCACCCAAGGTTCCGTAAATTGTTGTTTTCATCTTCCCTTTAGTTGTATTGCATGATTAGCATCGTTCTCTTGCTTTGCTAGTTGTTGTACTTTAATTTGATAACTTAGGATCAAACCAACCAAAACCTCCCATTGTTTATATGCTTTTATATGTATCTATGTATGTAAGTGCTTAGTATGTCTTCTCCTATATATGTTTAAAACACTTGAAAAGATCCCTCTTCTTGTGGACGACCCCGACTTGCCATTATCTACTTAATTGTAGATAGGAAGCATTTAGGGCTTAAAAGTATTAACTTTGAGAGGTACGGCGACGACCTCCCAAATTTTGGCGCCATTGCCAGGGAAAAGGTGTTTATTTTTAAGTGTTTAGGCATATTATGTGCTTTTTGTAAATATTTGTTAGTTTGGTTTTATTTTGATTTCTTAGTTGATTTTCCATTTTCGCTTGGCTTGGCGACGTATTGTTCGAGTTCTTGGTGTATGGTTCGCAAGCGATCCTCTTCACAAGAACCCTTACACTACGACCCTGAGTTCAAGTTGAATTTGAGACGGGCTAGGAGGCTTTCTTTGGAAAGTGTGAATAACACCCCTCCTAGTGACCATTTTGTAGATATATCTTCATCAATGAAACATCGAATCAAGCACAAAGATGAGCATCCAAGAGAAGAACCTCACCATCCTCCTCTCCACCAAAGAGAGATCCCCTTGGGGCAGCCCTTGTTGAGAGACGTCATAGCTCCCAACCTCGATCAACAACCGATGTGTATCGAGCATCCCGTGGTTGGACCAAATGGGCATTTTGAGCTAAAGACCGGGTTCATCAACATGCTACCCGCTTTCCTTGGTAGGCAAGGGGAGAATGCTAACAAACACCTCACCAAGTTTCACTTCTTATGTGGTGGTACGGTCTCCCATGGAGTGGATGAAGATTTCTATAAATTGAAGGCATTCCCGTTCACACTGAGGGATGGTGAAAGAGATTGGCTCCACTACCTACCGCCCAAGAGCATCAAGAGTTGTCTTGATATGAAAACAAAGTTTCTAGCCAAGTACTTCCCGGCCTCGAGATCCGCCGCCTTAAAGAAGGACATAAGCAACATCCTTCAGTGGCATGAAGAGTCTCTCTTCGACTATTGGGAGAGGTTCAAGAAGCTTCTTACAAGTTGCCCTTACCATGGTTATTCGGAGGGGGATTTGGTGTATTACTTCTACAATGGTCTTCTTGATGAGGATCAAAGGTTGGTGAGAAGTTCTTGTGGTGGCACCCTTGGAAATAAAACATCCGCCGAGGCCATGCAATTGTACAAGGAGCTAGCAGAGGAATCATGAAACTTTAGCTCAAGGGCCAATTTGAGAAGGAGAAACCCAATGCCCGCGAGTGACTCTTCCAACAGTGGGAAGCTAGAGGATCAAGTCTCGGCCCTTGCATTCATGGTGAAATCTTTGATGACAATACCCGAAAATGCGCCCCATGTTAAATCATGCAAAATTTGTTACTCGGCGCATCCTACGGACACTTGCCCCACTTTGCAAGAAGACTACGTCGAAGAGGTGAGTGCCATGGGGTATCACGGGAATCAAGGATACCAAGGAAACCAAGGGTATCAAGGTGGTCAAGGCTACAAGGTCACCAAGGCTATCAAGGGTATCAAAGGTACTAAAACCGGCCATACAATTCGGGAAATCGTGATAACCCAAACCTCTGGTATGGAAATCCTCAAGGAAGCCAAAACCTCAACCATACCGGCCTCCTAAAAAACAATATATACCACCTCAACAACAATTCCAAAGGCTCCAAGACAAACCCCGAGACCAAGGGGAGGGCTCGGGGCTATCCAAGGATGAGGTGTTGCAAGCCATTCACCGGTTGGGCATGAGCACAGAAAAAAGCAAAAAATTCCAAGATGAAGCCAAGGCTAGCATCAAGAACTTAGAAACCCAAGTGAGCCAAATAGCTCAAATGGTGAACCGGATGGAGGCCCGGGAAAAGGGAAAACTTCCCTCCCAACCGGAGATCAACCCCCGCCAAAATGTGAGTGCAATTTCATTGAGAAGTGGAAGGGAGGTGAAGGAGCCCCGGGCAAGGATTGTTGTTAAGCGTAAGATTGAGAAAGAAGAAAGCCATGAGAAGAAGGCCGAGGAGTTGACCAAGGGAAGCAAGGAAGAAGAAGTCGAGGTGGAGGCATTTGTGCCAAGACCGGGATCAAATCCCAAAACCTCATCCCCACCTCACAAGAAATCAAGAGGGGCGGAGATCCCTACCTATGTGCCGGAACCACCATTTTCGGAGGCATTGAAGGACAGAAGGACCAAGGAGGACACCAAAGATATCTACAGAGCCTTTCGTAGATGCGAGGTAAATATTCCACTCTTAACTGCTCTGAATCAAGTTCCTAGGTATGCCAAATTCCTTAAAGAATTGTGTATCGTCAATAGGAAACAACAATTGAAAAATAATAAAAAGAGTGAAGAGTGAATATGTCTCCGCCGTGTTCAATGATGAAATGCCCCCCAAATGTGATGATCCGGGAATGTTTACAATCCCTTGTGAGATAGGAGGCAAATGTATTAACAAAGCCATGTTAGACTTAGGTGCTTCAATCAAAGTGATCCCATATTCCGTGTATGAAAGTCTAAATCTAGGCACTTTGCACAAAACCGGGGTTGTTATCCAGCTAGCCGATCACTCTAGCATACACCCGAAAGGTATTGTGAAGGATGTGTTGGTGAAAGTGGATTCTTTAACATTCCCCGTTGACTTTTATGTTCTTGAGATGGGAGGTGACAGTAGCTTTAAACCTATCCTTTTAGGAAGGTCATTTCTAAAGACTTCAAGGACCATAATTGATGTGCATAAAGGAACATTGACTATGGAATTTAAGGGGCGGAGGGTAGAATTTGACACTAATAATTCTATTGATCACCCTAGTAGATATCATTCTTTCCAAATTGTTCATGTTATTGATGATGAATGTCAAGATGAAATTGAGGTCAGGAATGGTAGTTCCTTAAATGTTGCCATAGATGATGTTTTGAGCGATGATTTGATTTCAAATGTTGTTAGTACTAACTTGAAGGAAAGCAACGGCGAATGCACTCTTGGGGGCGCAACATCCAACCCTTTTCGTGTGTCTGCGGGTAAGCCAGTAAGAGTGTTTTTCCCTCATTCTCTTGAGAAAACTTCGGTGGAAGAGTGGAAACCACCACCGAAAGCTCTTAAATGGTCATCCCTTGGAGAAGGAGAACTACCCCCGAATGCTTACGTGCTTGAGATAACCATGGAACAAAAAGGTGAGTTGTTGGAGATGGTAAGGGAACATGAAGAAACCCTAAGCTACTTGAAGGAGGTTTTGTTAGGGGACATTGCGAATCCCAATTGTTTTGACCCTGGCCGAGGAAAAGGGACCGATCATCTCGATCCAGTTTGTGAGTAAGCTTCAAGAAGGGGATTAAGTCGTGCCGACGACATTAAATAAACTTGGTTTTGATAATCCGAATCGCCATTCGTGACTTTTCGTCGAGGTTATCTCAATTTAAATTTTTATTGTTATTTTTCATTGTTTTAATTTATTTTATTTCTATCACAGTTGTGTTTTCCATGATTTTATAGCAAAATAGGTCGAGCATTGGAGAATCGATGACAATTTTGGAATAAACAAATTGGCCATGGAAGAAGAAGAAGAAGAAAAAAAAACCTGATCAGGGGAGCTGGCCGCGGGAAGCTGGGAGCTCTCTCGCGGGAAAAAAAAAGAGAATCAGAACTGACTGGGCGTGGATGCTGGGAGCCTTCCCGCGCACGGGGCCAAGCCTCTGCCCGCGCGACACTGTTCACCGGTATTGTTCACTGGTACTGTTCACCGACACTGTTTATGGCCAAAAATTTTTGTTTTCTTTTTCCCATTCCTTCTTCCTATTTTCCCTCTCTTTTCCATTTCCTCATTTCAAGAACTCCCCCAAATAATTCATCTCTATCTTCCAAATTTCACCAATTTTTGTGGTGATGTGCTATATTGTCAATTGTTCGTTGGACTCTTAGAGCTTGGGGGAGTCTTCGCATCAATATTTGTAAGTTGTTTTTCCTCTGTCCTTATACTTGAAACTTATTGTCTTAGGTTTTTTACATTGAGAGCAATGTATGATTTTGAGTGTGGGGAGGGGGGTTTAATGATTTACATGTATATAATTAGCTACTTTTGAATGGAAAAACACGAAAACAAATATAGAAAATGAAAAAAATTAAATGAATCCCGCTAAGTTGAAAACCCGAGAGGGCATCTTAGGCAACATTGGGGGCCTGGATAGGTCAAAAACCCGAAAGGGCGACCTAGGTAAAAATGAGAGGCTAAATATGTGGAAAAAGGTGAGATGTAAGCAAAAAAAAACATGACGTGTGCCTAGGATGAAAACTCGAAAGGGCTCTTAGGAAAAATGAGAGAAAATGAGAGAAATTGAAAAATGTTAAGTGTTCACTCTTTTGCCGGCGTTGGAGTCATAAGGTTGCGGTGGCCATATGGATGGATCGGGTAGCTTGACATCTTGAGACCTCTTGGGATTGGGAAATTTAGCGGGCAAACGAAGTAAGTTATGAAATTCTTGATTGTTGATATACTTCGTTTTTAGGATGATATATTGGTACAAAGTGGAGTATGTGTTTGAACTTTATGTATGCTTTTAGCTTCACCTTGTACCATTGGATTTGGGATTGTCAATTCGGGATTTGGAGATGTTTTAGGGATATCAATGAATTGATAGGTTGATATGGTTTGGGTAGATTTAGGAATGGGGGTTGTGGGAAACTTCTCATTTGATCTTAACGTTGGGATGTGTGATATTGAGAGTTTTTGTGAGGTATTGACTTGGGGGAATATAAGTTAGGATGTGGATACGTTAATTCCTTCGTGCACTTGGATCTTTTCTTACTCGAGGGCGAGTAAGGTTTAAGTGCGGGGAGGTTTGATGTGTCCATTTTATGTGCATATTTTAGTACTTTTTTGGGATCACTTTTGTACTCTTTTGTTATCAAGAATTTGTGTTTTACCTTGAAATTATCTTAGAAGAGGTAAGAGCGACTTTCGGCTCTTTTACCTCTTTCTAAGTGTATTTTGTGTGACCAAGGAAGAACATCGAGACTTGAAGACCGGAGACCATTGATGATCACCTTTTGAAGATTTTGAAGATTTGAAGACTAGCTTTAAATATTGCAGACAAAAAAAGAATCGGGGATTGGAAGGCAAGGCAACACAAGGGTGAAAATTGCCATTCCCTCCCGGGCGAGGCCATTCCCGCCCGGGCGGCAGCCTGCCACACTTTTACTTTTTGCTTTTCTTTTCCTCCTTCTTGCACTATAAAAGGGATTTTTGGCCACCCATTTCATATCTTATCCTCCTTGGCCGAAATTCCTCCTCTCCCAACCCTAGGTTCTTCATCTTTTCCATCTTTCCTCTCTTCATTTCTCTATGCATTTGTTTATGGATGTTAGTATGATTTGTAATAGCTAAATCTATCTCTTGGGAGCAACTGACTAAGGCTTCCAAACCCATGTCTTAAGAACAATTTGTAGCTTATTTATTGCTCTTACTATTGTGCATTTATGGAGCATTGAATGTGTTTGTTGATGTCATTAATGTTGTTGACAGCTTGAGTATATGAAATACTTGTATGAATAACTTGCTAGGGTTTGGGGGAAGTGGATTGATTTCCCCCCTTTTCTTGTTAGGAATCTATGAGTATAATTTACAGCTTTTGATTGTGTTGATGGATTGATGATTGTTAGGTGAATATGATAATGTTGAACTCTTTGTCATGTTTGTTGCTTGTAGCAAATGAGAGAAGTCTATGAATGTTGATCGTTCTTGACCAATCTTGTGTAAATGCATAAATCGGTTAAATGCTTACACATGGTATAGTGCTTATAAGTGTTGCCGAGCTTGTTGATTCTTCGTGCTAAATACCATCAATGGGATACCTTGAGTCATGTTTCGACTACGGGAGTCATTGGTGAGGTTTGACAAGAGGTGTCGAATTCACTCTTGCAAACTACTATCTAAGAAGGATAGAAGTTTAGCCTTCACAACAAGTAGTGAAAGTAGTAAATAAGTTGCATGTTCAATGATGGATAAGAGGTTTGGAAGTGGAAGTCAATTTCGCCCAAGGTTCCGTAAATTGTTGTTTTCATCTTCCATTTAGTTGTATTGCATGATTAGCATCGTTCTCTTGCTTTGCTAGTTGTTGTACTTTAATTTGATAACTTAGGATCAAACCAACCAAAACCCCCCCTTGTTTACATGCTTTTATATGTATCTATGTATGTAAGTGCTTAGTATGTTTCTCCTATATATGTTTAAAACACTTGAAAAGATCCCTCTTCTCGTGGATGACCCTGACTTGCTATGATCTACTTAGTTGTAGATAAGAAGCATTTAGGATTTAAAAGTATTAACTTGGGGAGGTACGGCTACGACCTCCCAACTACCTTATTAGAAAACCCAGTGAGAAAAAAGGTATAGTATTATCCTCCTAAAACCCTAATTTAATAAAAGAATTTAGAAACCTTGATTCGTATCACAGCCATTGGTGATATTGGAGTTTCAACTTTAGATGCTCTTCTCTTACCACCTTATCCATGTGTGATGACAAAAAAATTGAAATGGTTACTACAACGGTAACAACTCCTGATCCATATAATATATCCTCATTCTCCAATTCCTGATCCATATAACATATCCTCATTCTCCAATGCCAAAGCCGTTGAATCCAACACCACCAATAGTGAAAATTCCCTATGGAGGTTAATATAGATACCCAATAAAGAGAGAAGGAGGCAATAAATTCTTTTAACACACGGTAAATAAAATATTTGCCAATAAAATGTAAAATAATATTTAATTTTACATTAGTACTTTAAAATAGAGGGAAAACAAGGGGGCATCTTAAGAAAGCTTAAGATAACTTAGCCTAATTGTATATATTAATTTCTAATAGTTCTAATTAGTATTCCTTTCAAAACTATTTGCTTGAATAATTTGGAAGTTTAATATGCATAGATTGTGATTTATGATGTTTAGATTTTGATGGATTTTTAATTTTTAATAAGCATAAATTTATGAGTTCATGTTGTTTAGGTAGGAAATGTCATGTTTGTTCTTTCTAAATTTTTTTGCTAAAAGTATGCACCAATTATGATTGTACGTATAATGTTTAGGTATTAGTTATTTACGTTTATTTATTTCCTTTTTTCCAATATGGTTTAGTAAAATATATTTGAATAAAACCTAAAACCGAATTTGAATAAACCAAATTTAATTTTTCTAAATATATTGTAGTTCTTTGTTTTGGGTTTGTAGAGGTTCAACCTGATTAAAGCAAACCGAAGAAACAAAAATATTTGAAAACTTACCCGATGCCCACCGTTAAACCTATCTAAATACACGGAAGAAGGAAAAAAATAATGCTTTTGATGCATAATCATAGCTAGATTATTTACTTAAAGAAATTTTATTAAATAATATACAATATATGTGTAATTAACATTTTGAATTAAAATTTTAAAAAACTTATGAAATAACTTCTTATGCTTAGAGTTGGGCGAGTACCGTGTATTACATGAGCATTCATGACTAATGTGTTTAAAATAAATATGAAATATTTTACCATAATATAAAATCTCCATAAATGTTAATCAATACTAAAATCTCAAGTTGAGTAATGAAAAGTTTTAATGAATATTTTAATACTATTTTGAAGTCAACTAATTCTTTAACTCGCACAAAGCTGATTTGTATCTTTTGAAATATTTTTCTCCAAGGAGCATTCAAATTCATACTCCCAATACCGCATTTTTGTTTCCTTTTGTGTTCTTATTTTTCCATTTGGTACTAGATTGTTTCTAATCATGTGCTTCCAATTATGATGTGTTGTTTTCATTTCAACACTACATGTTTGATTATTAAGATTTTTCCAGACTTTGCATATTCCCTTTGTTGCAATTAATTACAACTGCATCCTCATCCTTATGATTTGAATCAACCATTCACTAGTAGAGAGCTGCTTATAAAAGGTGGCATTAGACGGCGGTTCCAAAAAAAATCAAAGGAACTGCCTAACTGAAGCGTTCTGAACTCGGAACCCATATTTCGGGACCTGTAAATCAATTTAAGGATTGTTTAACCGCTGGTTAAGGTGGTTATTAAATTGCCCCAGCTAAAGACGGTTATTCGCATAACCGCCTTTAATTGAGCCATTTCAAAGGCAGTTATGCCAAACCTCATTTGATTGAAGAAACTTCCAAACTTGAAAGCCAACCCCAGGTATGTCCTCTATTAGCTTGTCGATGGTGGAGTCCACATGCATATGTATATTTCTTGATTGTGTCGCCGTTTGCATACCAAAATGAACTACAGATTCCATATTGCCCGACAACATTGGAGCCTTACAAGATTGTAGTAGCCCATGTCTAGTGTAAGATGAAATAATACACTCCTTTAAAGTCACTTCAATGTCCTGTCACTTCTAAATGATATATCGTATAACTGGGATACAATCTCGCTTGCAATGAGTCTTGTCTTGACATTTCTCCTTCCTGTGTTGAACCATTCCAATGTGTGTCACGACCCTGCGTGTGTCACGACCCAACATATCACTTTTCTAAAAACATCTAATAACACCATAAAATATTGAGTAAATCCCATGATTAAGAAACATGGCACTTATAGGCATAGGCACAAATGCATCACTGGTGTTGATATTAATGAATAGTTATATAAATAGTGTACTAGAGTCTAGCTATGACTGAAATTAAGGTAGAACATTGTGTTACAACAGAATTCAAACACATTGAATAAACAATTTCATCAAGTTCTTATAACGAATCAACATTGTGTTAAAAGATCTCTCACAATGCGCAGGGGTCCAGGCCCAGATAGGCCTTATGATACATAGGATAAGACTGCGGCTCTTGGCCAGTAAGAACAAAGATACTTATCATTTAATGAAACTATTTGTTTGTATAAATGTTACAGAAACAGAAGCATCCTTGAAACTCTTTAGTTTCTTGCCTCTAGGCCAACGACCACAAAGATACTGTCTACAAACACTTAAAGTTTTTTGTTTAAAAATAAATCTTGCAACCCAATCGAGGAAAAATGTTACAGAAATAGGAGCACTAAAATTGCAGCTTAACAATCCAGTGTGTAAAAACACAAGAAAAATTTCTAAAATAAACAAAAACATTAAAATAACTAGAGAACATAATTTGGGAAACAAACTTGCAACTAAATTTGGAAACCAAGAACAAGAACAACAGTTAACATATTTTTTAGCAGTTCTGGCTATACACTTTGAGAAGGTCTTACTAGGTCATCCAGGAATTAAATTATCAGTCAATATCACATTCACTTTCGCACCCTGAAATAACACACACATGCAAGGAAATCTCATAAATGAAAAGGGACCATTTAAGAATCTGATTCAATAATTAAAATAAAGAAATCCAATAAAGCTTCTAAATACTTACATACAAAATAATAAAAAAACCATTCTCCACTCCATCCAGTCCCAAATACATTAAATTCAACAAAATTGGCAGAACCCGCGGCCGCAACTTAGAAAAATCGACATCTTATCAGTAACTATTATGTTTCTCTGCCAAAGGAGATGAGAGGTGAAGGTGTTGGTGGAGAATGGAGTGATGGTGGCCGGTGAAAAAGAGAAGGGATTGAGGCCGTCGTTTGGTGGCTGGTGAAGAAGAGAAAGGATCAAGGAAATGATGTGCTGGATCGGAGAAGAAGAGAAAGGATGTGGTGGATGCTGCAATGTGGAAGGGTTTCTTTTTATCCACAAATTGGAAAGATACCTATTTTAGATCTTATAACCCATAATTTTGACTCCACAAATTAGCCTTTCTCATGTTCGTGTGGTTTGATTGTGGTGTTGCGGATGTGAAGAGGGATAACGGGGAATCATCGCTCCCATCCCCTGCCAATAGAGGCCAAATGGAGGGTTCGTCAAAGAAGATGAAGAAGGGTGCCTAGAGGGAGGCCCCTTGAGTGTCTCCGTGTTGTACACTTTGGCGGGTGATGTGTTGGTTCTATGTGTGATAGAAGTTACTAGGTTTGCATGCCTCCTATATTCTTTTTTTTTTTTGATTTAAAACCATCCTGGGATGGGGGGTATATATTCATGTTTTCATGAATTAGAACTAGGATAATAGTGTTTGTAGTTGTTTTGAGTGAGGAGCCTAAATAAATTTAACTTTAAAAGTTGTAGGAATGATCAACTGCTCATATGGATATGAAGTTTGAATTAGAATGTTAAACCCAGCGGGAAAAACTCTTCTTAATCTGGATTCTTCATATAAAAACAAATAGTTCATACAATTATTAAAGACATGAAATGAGTTGCACTAAAAGCTTTCATTAATATTTCAAATTAAATTTAAAAACTAATGAAATAACTTCTTATGCTTTTATAACTGGGCAAGTGACGTGCATTGCACAAACATGTATGACAAATGTATTTAAAATCAATATTAAATGCTTTAAACTGACAATATTTTTAAATAATTTTCTCCATGGATCATTCATAATCAATACACCAATAGAATATTTTTAATTTCTTTTGTATTTGTATTTTTTCATTTTGTATGTGGGGAAAAGCATATGATATAAATTAGTCATATATGACCGTGCAATGCACGGATACTGCCTGATTATATAAATATTTAAATTTATTTATAATTTATACATACAATTATTAGAATTACTTAATCATCAAGCCAATGGTATACTTCAGGTATATATTGAAAATAATAAAAATAAAATGAATGAACAATATTCTTCCCACAAATTTTGTCTGAGTTAGAATATTCTACCATTCAAGATTTTTGATTTATTTACCTTATATTCACTGATCCAATTGTAAATATAAATGCCCCATAAATACATTTTTTAGATATTTCAATAAATTAGCAAAGGTTTCTTCAGTGTGCAACACAGTCCAACCATCCAACATTTTCATGGTGAAAACTCAATCTGAAAAGAGAGGTGTGAAATATTTCAATATCACACAAACAAACAAGATTGTGAGAGTTTACGATTGTGTGTTGCTGAAAGTACTAGAGCCTAGTTAGTCTCCGGTCCGGTAGTTCCAAAGCTAGAAGGAACTATTCCTTTTGGACCACTATGACACCCAGAGTGCCCACAAGATTGAGGCAAAATGCTTTCTCCACACTTTCAAGAACTACACCAAGCTTGAGAGTGTAGGACTGAACGATTACTATTGTTGGTTCTAGTACAAGGCTGGCTTTGGTGCTTTGGTCCCTGACCGTG
Organism: Rubia yunnanensis; assembly: GCA_037428765.1. Lineage (NCBI taxonomy): Eukaryota > Viridiplantae > Streptophyta > Magnoliopsida > Gentianales > Rubiaceae > Rubia > Rubia yunnanensis. Next base: position 46,490,591 of record CM075067.1, on the reverse strand, counting down.
TCGCTACGTATTTTAAGTGTGAGATTCCTTACAACCCGTGATCTCATGTCCAATGCGAGGGGTGCAAGGATTAGTTTCATCCCACGTGTCCTGATATGTTCGTGTGCACCGATTGTGCAACTGCGGATGCAAAGAGGGCCCACGGGTAATCATCTCCCCCGTCCCCCGCCAATGGTGGTCAGAGGGAGGTTTCATCAAAGAGGATCAAGATGGGTGTCTAGAGGGAGGCCCATTAAGCCTCTTCGTGTTGTACATTGGGGCGGGTGATATGTTGTTGCTCTGTGTTATAGAACTTCCTAGGTTTTTATGCATCCTAGAATCATGTTTTCATGAATTAGGACAAGGAGGACAGTGTCCATAGTTGTTTAGAGCGAGGAGTCGGAATAACTTTAACTTTAAAAACTATAGGAATGATCAGCTACATATATGGATTTGAAGTTCAATTTTCAATGTTGAAACCTGAGCGGAAAAATCTTCTGATGTTGGGTTTAAAAAAAAAGAGTTCATACAATTTTTAAAGACACAATGCACAAATATTGCCTGATTAGTGTTCCAAGAAAATATTTTCCCCGCACATTAAACCTATCTAAATACACTGAAAAGGGTTTTTTCACAGCACAAGAGCAAATTCAATACACTATATTCATCATTTTCAACTTCATATCAAGGTTTATAAAAGACAAGCTCTTGCATACTAGCTACTGGATTTTGCCATTCGCAACTCGAAATCTAACAAGAACAGAATTTCTACGGACATTACAATAGCTGCACATACAAATCAAGCTCGAAAAACTAACAGAAACCAAAGACAAAGCGATAGAGGGACACATTCTGTTCAATGAAATATGTAAACATTTCAAATATTTTCCCTCTTCACCAACTCAAAGATGCAAACCTCTCCCTTTTTCTTCCCTTTCTATAGCACAATTTGTTTCCAACCAGTGTTACTAATCCTTCCATACATTCTATACTTATAAACAAGAATAGGCCATTTAGTTTTATCACCAGCCACTCGCAAAGCAAAGGTAAAAAAAAATATTTTTTATGCATAACGCTTGCTAGAAGATTCACTTAAAACATTTAATATATATATATATATATATATATATATTTTTTATATTTAACTATAAAAAACTTCTGAAATGACTTCTTATGCTTAGAACTGGGCGGACATTATGCATTGCACGTACATTTTTGACTAATGCATTTAAAATAAATATGAATTAGTTTACTATAGTGTCATTTCACCATAAACATTAATCAATAATTAAATCTCAAACTGTTTGATGAATTTTGTTTATGGATATTTATTTTGAATTTAAACGATTCTTTAACTTGAACAAAACTAGTTTGTATCTTTTGAAATATTTTTCTCCCGGGAGCATTCATAATTATAATCCTAAATACAACATTTTTATTTCTTTTTGTGTTCTTATTTTTTCATTGGGTACTAAATTCCTTCTAATCACGGCTTCCAGTTATGATACGATGTTTTCATTTCAACACTACTTGTCTGATTGTGAAGCTTCTTCTTCAGGACTTTGCAAATTCCCTTGCAATTAATTGTAATTGCATCCTCATCCATGTGTTTTAAAATCAACCATTGGTGGTATTGGAGTTTCAACTTTAGATGCTCTTCTTTTACCACCCTATCCATGGGTGATGAAAAATAATTTAAATGGTTACTGCAATGATAACAACTCCTGATCCATATATCATATCCTCATTCTTTAGTGGAAAATTCATTGCATCCAACACCACCAATAGTGAAAAATATCTATGGAGGTTAATATGGATACCCAACAAAGAGAGAAAGAGGCAATAAATTCTTTCAACACATGCTAAATAAGATATCTTTGTTCTATTAAAATCCAAAAAAAAATCGAATCGAAAATCAATTATTCGAATATTGAATAAACCGAACTAAATATAATATTCAAATACCTGAACCGATTAAATTGAATTGTGAATATGGTTTATGATTTTGTTTTGGTTTCTAAAAACAAACCGAAAATCAACCCCAAAACCGAATTACAAATATATACATAAATTAAATATATGTTAATAAAATATAGAATAATATTTAATTTTACATTAGTACTTTAAAATAGAGAAAAACGGGGGAATCTTAAGAAAAATTTAAGCCAACTTAGCCTAATTGTATATCTCAATTTCTCATAGTTCTATTTAGTATTCCTTTCAAAACTATTTGATTAAATAATATGGCAGTTTAATATGCATAGATTGTGATTCATGGTATTTAAATTTATGAGTTCATGTTGTTTTGGTAGGAAATGTCATTTTTTTCTATTTTTTTACCTATTATGATTGTACGTATAATTTTTAGGTAGTTATTTATGTTTATTTATTGGCTTTTTATCCAATTTGATTTGTTCAAATTTATTTGAATTAAACCTAAAACCGAAAAAACCAAACTTGAATAAACAAAATTCATTTTTCCAAATATATTTTGGTTCTTGGTTTTGGGTTTGTAAATGGTTAACCTGATTAAACCGAACTGAAGAAACTGGAATCTTTGAAAATCGACCAAATGCCCACTGTTTAACCTATCTAAATACACTAAAGAAGGCAAAAAAATAATGTGTTTGATGCATAATGATGGCTAGATGATTTTATTAAAGAAATGTTATTAAATGCTATACAATATATTTATAATTAATTTTTTCAATTAATTTTTAAAAACACTAATGAAATAACTTCTTATGCTTAGAACTGGGTGAGTACAGTGTATTGCATAAGCATTCTTGACTAATGTATTTAAAATAAATATGAAATTATTAACTATAATGTCATATCTCCATAAATGTTAATCAATACTAAAATATCAAATTGTTTGATGAAATATTTTAATTAATATTCTTTAAACTATTTTGAAGTCAACTAATTCTTTAACTCGCACAAAGTTGATTTGTATCTTTTGAAATATTTTTCTCCCAGGGCATTCATAATCATACTCCAAATACGAAACTTTTGTTTCCTTTTGTGTTCTTATTTTTCGTTTGGTACTAGATTGTTTCCAATCAAGTGCTTCCAATTATGATGTGTAGTTTTCATTTCAACACTACTTGCTCGATTATTAAGATTCTTCCGGACTTTGAAGATTCCCTTTGTTGCAATTAATTACAACTGCATGCTCATCCTTGTGATTTGAATCAACCATTCACTAATAGAGAGCTACCTATAAAAGACGGCATTAGAAAGCGGTTCTAAGTAAAATCTAAGGAAATGCCTTCCTGAAGCAATTTTGAAATTGGAACCCTTACTTTGGGACCTGGAAATCAATTTAAGGATGGTTTAACCGCCGGTTAAGGTGGTTATTTAATCGCCCTATTTGAATACGGTTATTGGCATAACCTCTTTTAATTGAGCCATTTCAGGGGCAGTTATGCCAAACCTCCTTTGATTGAAGAAACTTCTAAACTCAGAAGTCTGTCCCAGGTATGTTCCAAGTTTGTAAGACACACATCGGATCATATATGTAAGACTAAAACAATTTTTGAGTTCGTAAGTAATTTCGAAGATTGTTGTCTGAATCTGGCTTTAGCATGGGAGCGGAGCAATGCATTAGAAAGAACTAAAAAGCCTCAAGGAGATCTAACAATTTCTCGTTTAAATAAACTAAAACACACACTTCTAAAAATTTTTAGAGTCACCTAAGATATAGGACTTATCTCTATGTGCAATTTCTTCAATCACATCTACAACTAAGCAATAAGAAAATCCATTTGTTCTTCACCAGGTATACAATATATCATTTAGAAGTGACAGAAAGTTGAAGTGACTTTAAAGGTACAATCACGCTTGCAATGAGTCCCATCTTGACATATCTCCTTGCTTTATTGAACCATTCTGACGTGTGTAGCAACCCAACCTATCACTTATCTAACCACACCTAATAACATCATAAAAGTTTAAGTAAATCTCGTGATTAAGAAACATGGCACTTATAGTCATAGGCACAAATGAATCACTATAGTTGATATTAATGAATATATGTAGAGTACTAAAGTCTAGTTAAGATTGAAATAAAAATGGAACATAGTGTTACAATAGAATTCAAACACACTGAATAAACAATTCCATCAAGTTCTTATAACTCAGCAGCATTGTATACAACATCCCTCACTATGCACAGGGGTTTAGACCCATATAGTCCTAATGCTACATAGGATAAGACAATAGTCGGTCCAGTGTGGGTGTGCGCCTCTTGGCCAGTAAGCACAAACATACTTTCTCATCTAATGAAACTTTTCATTTACAGAGATGTTACAGAAAGAGAAACATCCTTACAAATTATTAGTTTCTTGCCTCTTAGCCAGTGACCACAAAGATACTGTCTACATACATTTAAAGCTTGTCATTTAAAAAAAATCTTGCAACCCAATCGAGGCAAAATGTTACAGAAATAGGAGCACTGAAATTGCAGCATAACAAGCCATTGTGTAAAAACACAAGTAAAATTTCGAGAAAAAAACAATAACATTAAGAAAACCAAATAACACAATTTGGTAAACAAATTTGCCACTAAATTTGGCAACCATGAACAAGAGCAATAATTCATAATAGTATTTAACTGAGTTAAATAGGTCTCATTAGCTGAAGTGCTAGATTTTCCCTGCTTGTCTAATTTAGCAGGTTTCCTAGACTTGGAGGACTTTTTCTGGTTCTTTGTGGGACTTACATGTGCCACATGGAGGGGCATATCCTGAGGAGGGTTTAAAACAGGGATTTCTGGAACCTCAGTACTGGGAGCCGGACCCTCAGCACTGGTAGCAGGAGCCTCAGGGCCCAATTCAGAAACTTCCACAGGGTTTTCAGGTTCAGCTAGGAGAAGGAACCTATTTTGTTTGGATCTCTGCTGAGAGAAGATAAAATTTTTAGCAGCCAAAATTGTATTCAAAGGAGAGAAAGTCTTACCTCTTTTGGCCGGGGTGTCATCCCTAGCATATGCTTTCTTACTGTTAAAGTGTGGTGGTGCAGAGGAGGGGTAATTTCCAGCATAGGTTTTAGGGTGAAGGTCCTGAGTGGGGGAAAGTTGTTGTAGTGTAGGTGTGCCGGAGTGCTGGAGATGGAATCCAGATGAAGTTTCTGCTAGAGAGACCACCACAGGGGCCTTTGACTGAGAATCTTCATTGATTTCTTCTTTTTGAGAGGTTTCTTCTTGTTTCGTGATGTCCACAATTTCAGGAACATCCATAGAAAGATGTACATCATTCACAAACTTAATAGGAGGAATGAACACTTCAATGCTTAGACTTTCTAATCTAATCACTAGGCACAACTTTGAACTTCTCTGCATTATTGAACCTAAACATGATAACATGCAATGTGAACATTATAGACAGCTACTTCATTATGACAATTGCATGTATGCAAGTAATGGACATATTTGGCTTTTTTGGAATACCAACTTGTCATTATCTGTTAAAGCTGATAATTTTCAGTTTCTAGCTGTAACTTTGAACTCTCTGACTCTCAATAAAAGTATGGATGCATTTTTTGTTTATGGTCTGAGAACTAGAAATGGTAGGAAAGATCTATGGTCTGACCTTAGGTCTTTTGTTCACTCTGAGTCAATTTTTATTGGAGATTTCAATGCTATTACATCTATAAACGAATATAAAGGTCCTTCTACTCCCAAACTTGGTAGTATGAAGGACTTTAATGAGTTTATTAATGTAATGGCACTGGATGAAATAAACACTGTTGGGAATTTTTTTACTTGGAGCAACAACAGACTTAGGAACCCTACTAGACAAAGTTTAGACAGAGGTCTATGTACATCATCATGGTCATCCACTTTTCCTGATTCTTCTGTTCAAGTTTTAAATAGAGCTTCTTCTGACCACAATCCTATGATTCTTTCCATTGGCAGTGATATTCAATTTGTCCCTAGGCCTTTTAGATTTCTGAATACTTGGTATAAAAGGAAAGAATTCAGGGATTTTATCAAACAGAACTGGAATCTTCCTATCCGTGAAACAGGAATGCTTGGCTTTTTTCTTAAATTAATAAGACTGAAGAAGGAGCTTAAAATTTGGAATAGGGACCATTTCGGTAATGTCCATGAGAATGTGATTAAGGCTAAATCAGTTCTAGGTTTCCATGAATCTGAATATGATATAAATGCGTCCATTGAAAACCTGGTTAGAGTAAAAGAAGCTAAGGCTAGTTTGGTCAAAGCTCTCACAGAGTAAAAGAATTTTTGGAAACATAAGGCTAGGGTAAAATGGCTAAAGGAAGGGGACAGTAATACCAAATTCTTTCATAACTCTGTTAAAGAAAGAAAAAGTAGGCTTGACATCACAAAAATTAAGAGCAGTAATAACCAATGGCTAGATAACATGCAAAATATTTGAGAATGAAGCCATTAACTATTACAAGGATCTCTTAACCGAAGATAGTACCCCTGATAGAAACCTGTTTCAATCTCATTTCTTAAGCCAAATCCCTAAATTGACCAACAGTGAAGACAATGCTAAATTGCTACAACCTGTTGTACTTTCTGAGCTTAAAGAAATAGTTTTTAGCCTGAACAGAAATGGAACTCCTGGTCCTGATGGTTTCACTCCCATTTTCTATATCAAATCCTGGGATGTCATTGCCAATGATTTATTGTCTGCAGTATATGATTTTTTATCTAGCAGCAACATTCCTAGGGGTATCGGCAGCACTTGGATCACAATTATCCCTAAAAAGGATATTCCCGTGTCTTTCGATGATTATAGGCCAATAAGTCTTTCTAATGTTGTGAATAAAATCTGCTCTAAGGTGCTTATGGAAAGACTTAAACCCCTTATGCCCAGGATTATCTCTCCACAGCAAACTGCCTTTCTTAAAGGAAGAGATATCTCTGATAATGTTCTCTACCTTCAAGAAATGGTCAGATTCTTGCACAGGAAAAATAGAACTCCTAATTGTATTGTTAAACTAGACCTCAGGAAAGCATTTGATAGAGTTAAATGGTCCTTTCTATATTGTGTGCTAGCTAAATTTGGTTTCCATGCTAAATTCATTTTTAGTATTATGAAGAATCTATCACAGTCATTGTTCTCAATTCTGATAAATGGTAAGCCTGTGGGTTTTTTCCAAGCATCAAGAGGTCTTAAACAAGGTGATCCTCTCTCTCCTTTCTTGTTCAATATTTTTTCAGAAGCATTTAGCAGGAGCTTAGCTTTTATTTTTCAAAATGGTAAGCTAGCCTACTATGACTTACCTGGTCAGGCTCTCCAAATCTCTCACCTCTCTTATGCAGATGATACAGTGGTTTTTCTTAAAGCCAATACTCAAACATTGATTAGGTTTAAAGCCTTCTTATCTAAGTTTGAGGATACTACTGGCCAAAAGATAAACTACAACAAGAGTGATATTTTCATTAGTAGGCATGCTTCTGTTCATCAAATTACCTCTGTTAGGACAATTCTTGGCATGAAAATTTGTAGACTTCCTTTTAAATACTTAGGTGTCCCCATCTTTCATGGCTTTGCAAAAAAAATATTTTTCCAACCATTAATGGAACAGATTGATTCTAGGTTAAATAGTTGGAAAAATAAGTGGCTTTCAACTGGGGGAAAAATCACTCTCATTCAGTCATGCATTTATTCTATTCCACAGCATATTTGGTCTGTTCTTAAACCTTCAAAGGAGATTATTCACACCGTGGAGAGAAAACTGAGTAGATTTTTCTGGGGGGTGCATGATCTGAAACCTAAAAGGGCATGGAGGAAATGGGATGCTCTCTGCTATCCCATTAACCAAAATGGCCTAGGTTTCAGATCAATACCCACCATCATTACCACCTGCTCAGTAAAATTGTAGTGGAAATATCAAATTACTGATGCCCCATGAACCCATTTTATTGCTTCTCTGCCACCCTCCTTTAGAACCTCATCAAATTGGAAAAGAATTTGCTATGTTAATGCATGGGTTGAGTCTCATTCTAGAGTGATAATTGGTACAGGTTCATGTAATTTCTGGTCATCCAACTGGCTGGACTTATGTCATGTTATGGATCTGTGTGACCAAAGTCTTATTGACATTCCAACTGACTGTACAATGGCTAATTTCATCTTTCACAAGGACACTCTTCTTCCTAAAATCTCCCCTTTTCTCTCACCTAATGTTGTCTCTCTTTTGCAGGGTGCAACACTCTCTCCACACAGACAGGATAGGTTAATATGGAAACCTGACAAAAAGGGAAGTTTCTCCTTTCACTCTACATATCAATTGCTCAGATCACAAAGAGGTAATATTGCCTCAATTCAGCACCTCTGGAATCCAAGGGTTTCAAAGAAAGTCTCAATTTTTATGTGGAGATTAATTAACTCTTTCCTCCCGTTAGATAATGTTTTGAAAAAGATGAGTTTTTGCATGCCTTCAAGATGTTGTATGTGCTATCAGCATGAGGAATCTCTAGATCATTTGTTTAATTCTTGTCCTTTTTCCATTCACATTTGGAAGACAGTGCACGAGTTTATGGGTATTAGGGATAGAATTTTTCCATCCATATGGGAAAGACTGTCATGCTACCTCACATATTCTGGCCTCAGCTCTTTACATTCCTTGATCATTAAATTAGCACCTTCAATAACTTGCTGGAACCTCTGGATGGTCAGGAATAAATATCTGTATGACAATGTGCCTCCACTGACCAGCTTTGTTGTTTCACAGATCAGGGATCAGATCTTCTATTCTTTTAGTGCTAAACCTGTTTATGTTTCTTCTGTTTTTGACTTGGGTATTGCAGATCACTCCTTTCTTTCTCTAATCAAATCTGCCCCTAAGCTAAAATTTTTTTAAATTGATTGGTCTAAACCGTGCATAGGTTTTAAAGTTAATGTTGATGCTACATAGTGTGGTCTTTCTAAAAAGTGTGGGCTTGGTATGATCATCAGAGATAATAGAGGTGGTCTCATTGATGCACACAGGAAGTATACAAATGCTGAAACTCCTCTAGAAGCAGAACTTGGGGAAATTTTATTTGCTCTTTAGAGGCTGCTGGTTGCATGCTATTCAGTTCCTATCTGTATTGAATCCGATTGTCTTAATGCAGTCTCCTTTGTTCTGAACCCATCAATTGCTCATTGGACATTGTTCCAGTTGGCCGATGACATTAACCTTCTTCTGAATGATATTACCCTAACGTATGTATATAGACAAGCTAACCAAGTTGCTAATAGCATAGCAAAATCATGCCTCCAAGCTCAATCTTGTTCAAACCTATCTTTTAATTCCCTATCTAACACTGTACAGGGACTGATTAGACTTGATCAGATTGGTGTACCTACTATCAGAATTGCAACTTGAACAGATGCTACTAATCTTACTTGTTTTCTGATAGGTGCACACCTCTGACTAAGAAGATCCTTTCAAGTTCACCATGAATGAGAAGATATATTCAAGCTGAGAGGATCCAGGATGCTGACCAAAGATCTCGAGGGATGCTGACCATGATGAGCTATGCTGGGACTAAATTCCAATGATCAATTTTCGGCTCAGGAGTTTCTCCTTTCCAGCTCACTTTTTAATTCTAGCTCCACCTTTTGACTAAATTGTGCTTCGTTTTATACGATCACTAAATTGTTCGAAGATACGGAGCTAAAATTATTGGGTGAACACAGAAACCTACTGCATTGATTTTGGCTGATCAGATGGTTCGAGACCTCGAGGGGTGGTTTCGGGACCCCGAGGGATGGTTCGAGGCATCGACCTCGAACATGGTGGATCGAGGAGTTTTGGCAGTTCGAGACCTCGAGGGGTTCGAGACATCGAGACCTCGCACATGGTGGATCGAGGAGTTTCAGCGGTTTGAGACCTCGAGGGGTGTTTCGAGACCTCGAGGGGTGTTTCGAGACCTCGAGGGGTGTTTTGAGACCCCGAGGTGATCGAGGCCTCGAGGGGTGGTTCGGAACCTCGAGGTGTCTTTCCGAGACCTCGCAAATGGTGGATCATACCTAAATGGGTTAGTACTATTTTTTTGGGTGAACACAGAAACCTACTACATAGATTTTGGCTGATCACATGGTTCGAGACCTCGAGGGGGTTCATGACCTCGAGGGTTTCGAGACATTCGTGACCTCGCACATGGTGGTTCGAGGAGTTCAGTGGTTTTAAAGACCTCGAGGGGTGTTTCGAGACCCCAAGGGATTCGAGGCCTCGAGGGGTGATTCGGGACCTCGAGGTGTCTTTCCGAGACCTCGAGGGGTTCGAGACATTTCAGCGGTTTTGAGACCTCGAGGGGTGTTTCAAGACCCCGAGGGATTCGAGGGGTGATTTGGGACATCGAGGTGTCTTTTCGAGACCTCGCAAATGGTGGATGATCAGATGGTTCGAGACCTTGATGGGGTTCGTGACCTCGAGGGGTGGTTTTGGGACCTCGTGGGATGGTTTTCATCGAGACCTCGCACATGGTAGATCGAGGAGTTTGGTGGTTTGAGAACTCGAGGGTTTCGAGACATCGAGACCTCGCAGTAGATCGAGGAGTTCGGCGGTTCGAGACCTCGAGGGGTTTCGAGACCCCGAGGGATGGCTCGAGGCCTCGAGGGGCAGTTCGGGACCTCGAGGTGTTTCTCCGAGACCTCGCAATCGTATCCTAAATGGGCTGTGACAGATTTTAGCTGATCAGGAGGTTCGTGACCTCGAACCTTTTCCTACACACTAACATAGGTTAGTACTATTCTTTTGGAATCAACTAGGGTTGGTTCGAGAGTGTTCCAACTCTCATATGTATCTCATATGATCCAAACTTAATGATGGCTACCTGTATTTTGTGAATGTTTCTTTTTAATAGTTTAGGGGGGCCAAATAAAATTTCCCTCCATCTCCGGATGGTTTCATTTTAAAAAAAACACAAGAACAACAATTAGCAGATTTTTTAGCAGGTTTGGCTCTACAATTTGAGCAGTTCATTCTGGGTTATTTCGGGCATCAAATGATTAGTCAATATCACATTCACTTTCACACCCTGACATAACACACATCTGCAAGAAAATCTCATAAATCAAGTGAGGAGTTGAACTAACTTTAACCTTAAAAATATGAGGAATGATAAACTGCTCATATGGATGTGAAGTTCAAATTAGAATGTTAAAGTCGGTGGGGAAAACTCTGATTTTGGATTTTCCTAAAAACAAATATTTCAAACAATTATTAAAGACACAACAGGAGTTGCACGATTAAAGTATCATTAATATTTTAAATAAAATTTAAAAACTAAGGAGATAACTTCTTAGGCTGTGGGCAATAGTAAAAATTGCTAGTGGCCACAAACTAATTAAATATATTATTTTTTATCCCCCTTTCTCTTCCACTTCACCTTAAGAGACCATTTAAGAGACAACCCATTTTTTTCTTCACAATGGCAAGAGACTACTCTTTACTATTCATGGACCCCGCTTGATTTTCTCTATTCTACTCATTGATTTTACCATTAAATTTTATTTTAAATAAATTTGTCCACCCAATATAAGTTGAATGTGAAATTTAATATTATGTTTTGATATTTAAAATATAATTTCATTTTTTGAAAAATATGTTAAATAATTTGTTTTTCTCGTTCTTGTCAATATCATCCTTTTTTTTATTAAATCTCACGTAAGTGAGGGGGTGTATATTTGGCTCTCCATGCCTTTCAAAGTTCAATGCGTGTAATACATTAGTGGAAACTAATTACAAAATTGAGTTTCACCCAAAAACCTTCATTTACACCCTATCTCAAGGAAGGAAATGACCCTATAACCCGTTCAAGGACTAAACTATGGCCTTACACTTTCTAGCCTCCAAACCCAGTGTCGACTAGAAGAGGTGACCTTTCATAGTGTCCCCTTGCAATTATCTTCCCCTGAGCACCCAGTGTGCAACATTCATCAGCACCTCCGCATCTCAGCATTCTCTTCTCCATCTAAAAGGAAAAATAAAAGCAGCAGTACTTCTTCTAATTGATAATTTCAGAGACAGAATACATCCGCTTAGATCAGGATTACATGCTTATGAGTAAATTTTTCTGATAGAAGGTAAGCCCTGTTTATCTGCAATGATTATAGCTTTAAGCTCTCTTGGTAATTGAGTAAAGGATTGGAATGTATTTACCTGATTTGAACTAGCCATTTTGGCTAGAAAATCTGCTGCTCTATTTGCTTCTCTGTAAATATGATTTACAGTAACTGAAATCTGTTTCATTAGATCCCATATTAATTTAATTTTTTCGATTATGTTCCAGTGAGGTTGCAGTTTTTTGTTTACAATCTTAATGAGCATTAGATTGTCACTTTCAATTTGTAAGTAACTAATACCCATGGAAATTGCCAATTGTAAACCTGCTCTAACTGCCCCTGCTTCCAAATGAAGAGGAGAAGGGCTAGTTAATTTCTAGGCATCAGCTATTAATATGTCACCCAGTGAGTCTCTTATAATTAATCTCATTCCAGCCTGATTTTTATGTTTCCATGAACCGTCTGTGTTTAATTTATGGATTAGATGAGATGGAGCTGTCCAGGCAACAGTGACAAATCTGCCATCTTCTTTTTTATTGTTTATTAACAACCTAGGCAGTGTATTAGATATATCCCATTTGAAATTTAGTTTATAGGCTACCAAAATATCATTGAAGAGGTGTAATGTTTTCCTAAACATCATTATGATGTTAGGTTTAACACTTTCATGATAGTGTTTGTTCCTAAAGCACCATATTGTCCAAACAACTATGCAGGGTATAATTTGAATCAGTTTTTTATGATCAGGTAGGTTACTGTTATTCCAGTAGTTGAAATACCTATCCCATAGATATAGAGAATGCTTAGTTGGAACATTAAAGACGGTATCAATCCATGTCCATAGTTTTTAATTTCTGTGCAAGAATTAAAGCTATGGTGAATACTCTCTTCATCACCTAAACAAAAACAGCAAATGGATGGAAGATTGAAAGATAAATCTTCTAATACATCAGGTAGGGGGATTAATCTGTTGAGCATTTTCCAGTTTAGGAAACTTATTTTTCTTGGCATAGTTGTGGACCAAACATATTTTAAAGAGGATACTCCTGTTCTTTTCTTCCTTAACAATTCATAAGCACTTTTCAGGGTAAACTTACCATTTTTAGTAGGTTTCCAAATCATAGTATCCTCATACTTAGGAAAAAGTCCTTGAGTTATGTTCAGTTCAGAGATTATGTGTTCAGGTAGCAGTTGACTCAATTGGTTAATATATTCTTGTTTGTTAATTATGAAATCACCAACTATTAAGTCTGGAAAAGGAATAGTTTGGTTATGATCCCATAACCTATAAAGAGGACCATAATCTGTCCATCCTGAGTTCCAGAAAGAAACTTTCCCTTTCCCTATTTGTACTTTTGAGTTTAGAATGGCTGTTTCTTGAATATCTTTGATTCTTTTCCAGGTTTTGGAAGTTTTATGATGATCGGGGATTGACAACATGAATTGAGACCATAGGGATTTTCCAACTTGTAGCTTCCACCATAATTTAATAGAGAAACTTTGAACCAAAGTTTCAATATTTTTAAATCCAAGGCCATTTTCTTCAATAGGATAACATAGCTTTGGGTAAGCCCTCCAAATTCTTTTCCTTTGTGAGGTTTCAGAGTTGGATGACCATAGGAATTTGCCTAGGATTTTGTTAAGAACATCAATGATGTGTTTGGTCGGTTTAAGAATTGAAATCTAATGTAAAGGGATAGAGGTTAATATGTGCTTGATCAAGATTATCTTTCCTGCTTGAGATAATAGTTTATTTTCCCGCCTATTAATTCTGGACTGTATTGATGATATAATACTTGAGAAATAAACATTTTTGTTCCTACCTATATAAACTTGGCATCCAAGATATTTGAAGGGAAAGTTACCTTGTAACATTCCTGTTGATGTTTTAATATCACCAATAGCTCTAAGTGGGCAGTGTTTGGCAATATAAAATGAAGATTTTTCAAAATTGATCTTTTGGCCTGAAGCCATTTCATAGGATTGTAGGAAACAATTTAATGTTTTAAGTCCAGATTTAGAATAATTTAGGAATATAACAGTATCATCAGCAAAGGATAGATGAGAAATCTTCTGTATTGAATTTGGAAGCTTATAAAACTTCAGGTTTGAATATTGAAATAGGAAGTTTAAGTTCCTTGAAAAGGCTTCTATCATTATAATGAATAGAAGTGGAGATAGGGGATCTCCTTGTTTTAATCCCCTAGTTGCTTGAAAGAAGCCATATGATGATCCATTTATTAAGATGGAGAAAAAAGCCGATTTTAAGTTTTTCATTATTAGTTCAATTATTGTGATGGAGAAACCTATCTGACCAAATAACTTGGATAAGAAGGTCTAAGAGACTCTGTCAAAAGCTTTCATCATATCAAGTTTTATTATCATGTTAAAACCTTTGGCTTTGGTATTAATGAAAGAGGTAAGTTCTTGCATTAGGAGTATATTTTCTGATATATCTCTCCCTGTGATGAATGTTGTCTGTTCTGGGCTGATAATGATGTCCATAATTGGTTTAAACCTTTCAGTAATGATTTTGATTAAGATTTTATTAATAAAATTACAAAGGCTAATTGGTCTGTAATCTTTAAATGAGGAGCAAACTTCTTTTTTTGGTATACAAATGATTAAAGTGGCTGCAATTGATTTAGGGATGTTAGTTGATGAAAAGAGATCCTGTATAGCATGTAGGACATCAGTGTTAATGATGTGCCAACATTTTTGATAGAAAAAGCATGAAAAACCATCTCGCCCTGAAACTGAATGACCATCCATTATTTTAATTATGGAAGATAGTTCATCCATTGTTACTGGTTTAGTGAGTTCACAATTCATTTCTTCAGTGATTAGTTTAGGAATATTTCCCAATAACCATGCAGTGTTAATTCCAGAAGGATCTTTGTACTCTTCCTGTAAAAGGTTAGGGAAGTATTTAACACCCTCTGCTGCTATTTCCTCTTGAGTGTTTAAGGTTATACCATTTTCAGTTTTAATTGAAAATATGGTTTGCCTCTTATGCTTAGATTTAACTTTTTGATGGTAGAATTTTGTGTTTTGATCTCCTTCTGTAAGCCATTTTATTCTTGATTTCTGCCTCCAGAAAGTTTCTTGATTAGTCAATGCCAGTGTTAACTTTTCTTTTGATTTATTGAATTGTTCCAAATTCAATTGTGTTTCATTTTGTAGTAGGGCAGATTCTGCTTGAAGAAAATTTCTTCACATACTTTAACTGTGTCAAAGATATTCCCAAAAGTGTGTTTATTCCAGTATTTAAGAGCAGTTTTTAAATTTTTTTAGCTTGAATAGGAAATTGTCAATTCCAAATTTAGTAGAGGGAATATTCCAAGAATCCTCTACTAACTTCATAAAGGTTGGGTGATTAATCCAACATTCTTGGAACCTAAAGGGGAAGGTTTGTTAAAAAAATTTGTTTCACCTATGGTGAAAAATAAGGGTGAATGATCTGAATTTCCTCTTGCTAATGTGTTAATGCCAGATTCCTTAAATAAATCCCACCACAGATCATTAGATAATCCTCGGTCTAATCTTTTCCAAACTCTACCTTTGGATCTTATACCTGTCCAAGTAAAAGTAGATCCAGAAGTTGGAATTGTAGACATGTTAGCTGCTTTTTGGAAATTATTAAAATTATGGATATTTTTTGTGTCAGGTTGAGAATGTCCCAGATATTCTTCCATGGAACTTATGACATTAAAGTCTCCTATTAAGCATAATGGTGAATGGTTATGGTTTAGAATTTGTTTCCATAGTTTGTTTCTTTCATTTATAGTATGTTTGGCATAAATGAAGCCTGTAAAACAAAAATGGGAGATTAATTGATTATGAAATTTGTTTAATATCATTTGTTCCTCTACTGAGATGATCTGCATTTTAATTGATTCATCCCAAAGAATCCAAATTTTACATTTTGGATCTGAGAAGTGATGTTCAAATTGAGTCTGGAAGGCCACCTTCTTGATGGAGTTGGCTTCCAACATTGGTTCAATTATGGTTAGGATATTAATGTGATGTCTTTTTTTAATGTTTTTTAACCTATTTATGGTGGCAGAATTGCCCACTCCCCTATCATTCCAGACACATATTTTAATCCTATCATTGAGAAGATTTGTTATGTGTCGAAGCTGAACGGGTAATGACCGTTTTAGGGGTTTGTGTATAGGATTTTTTATTATGTTTTCTGTTCTTGTTTATGTCAATATTATCTAAGTCCTCTTCTGAGTTTATTAATAAATTAAAGTTATTCTGTGATTCCTGTAGAGCTGTTTTGGAGTTTTCAAAATCATCTATAGACAAAGAGGATGTAGTTGATTTTGAACTGTTCTTGGTCTTGGAGTGTGAGGAAAACAGTGGAAAATTGCCTCCATTTATTTCTATGAAGGTTTCTTCATTACATTCTGTTTCTTCTGAGGTATTATTTGATTCAAAAATTAAGCTATCTTTTTGATGATTTTTATGTGTCTGATTAGATATAGTTCCTGATATGGGGGTTGAATCTAATATTTTGCTTGGGTTTTCAACAATATCAATATTGTTGTTCATATGATCATTAACAGTTGGTGTTACTGTTTGTTTCATATGTTGAACATCAAGGCCATGATCTAACTTCAGAAGTTGATCATCAGTAGAATCATTAGGTAATGTTAAAATAACCACTGGGATATTAGCATCTGTGTTTGTTTCAACATTGTTTCTAATATAAGTAAACTGCTCAGTACTCATATTTAAATGTGAGGAGTTCCCAGTGTTCACATTATCTAATTGATGAGAGTTTAAGGGAGAGACCTGGGAACCTTGACCAAGGTTCAATACTTCAGAACTTGTCTCCCGTTTCCCTTTCTGAACCTCTGAAAGAGTGGGGTTATTGTTCTGTTTATCTACTCCCTTATTGAGAGTGTCTTTGGTAACCTGCATTTGATTGTTGGATTTGTTCTTGTTGACAGGTATATATATTTTTTCCTGAGAAGATAGACTTGAAGAGGAAGTTTTATTGCCCTTGCCAGTAGGTTTTCTCTGTTCACCTATTATGCTATTATCTATATTTGTGGAAGGCCTCCAGGCATGAAGAGTTGACTGGGTTTGGTCATTTCTACAAGAGGAAGTAGTGTGTCCTAACTTAAGGCATTTAGCACAATATGCAGGCATATTCTCATATTCCAAGTATTGCCAGAAACCTACCCCTCTAAACTCAATCCAAATCCTTTCCAGTTTTATTTTTGTAATGTCTATTTCAACACAAATCCTAGCTACATGTGGTCTGGACCGATTCAAAGTAGCTTTATCTACTTTAACTGGTTTACCAATAATATTACCCAGAGATATTAGTACCCATTCATCAAAGAATTGTTGAGGAAGGCCATACAAAGAAATCCAAACAGGGCATATAGGGGAATCAGCATTTGGTGAAAAATTAGGTTCCCATTTAGTAATTCTGAGTGAATAGGATCCGAATTCCATACCTTGTGAAGCCAGCAGCGATAATAGTCCTCCTGCAAAGAAAAACGAATTAGTACCTAACGGTTATCCAAAAGTGATATATCTGTGTGACCTTTGAAATCAGCGGTTTGGAAATCTCGTCTGAGGCGATCTAATTGTGGTCTACTTCGAGCAAATTTCCCTATAACGGTTAGCCTAAGAGGAGCCTCGATCTTTTCACATTCGTCGTTGTTAAAACTCAATCCAGGTTCTCCTAGATGTTCTACAGGTTTTTTTTGGATTGAATGGACCTCTGGATTGGGAAGGTTGGGAAAGATCGAAATCAGAGATAGGGCGTAGGGATCGAAGTAGTTCTTTGCCTAGAGCTTGCTTATAGGAGAAAGCCGGTTGAGGTTCTGGCGATGGTGGTGGTGGCTCCGCCATAGGCGTCGCCGTTGATTCGGACCGTAGATAGGGTTTCAGATCGAGGAAGAAGATGAAATCGCCTCAGGGCCTTTTTCGGAAATAAGCAAGAAGAATTATGTATTGACAAAAAAACTGTCAATATCATCCTTCGGTGTAAAAAAAATTAATTTCATTCTATTAAAGAAATTATTAAAATGAAATTGAAACAAAAATAAATAATAAGAAAATTTATTTTTAAAATTATATAAAAAATATTAAAATTGCAAAAACCAATTATAACAACTAGAAAAATTACATAAAATAATGAAATAATAAAATACTGATCTAGTCCGACCAATTATTACAATTTGAAAATCAAAATATTGATCTAATCTGACCAATTCTTACAAATAGAAAAATGAAATATTGATCTAGTCTGACCAATTATCACTAACAGAAAACAAGTTAAAAATTAAAAATGAGAAAACATGGATAACAAAACCATATCGACATCTTAATTTTGACCACCCAAATATTTGGTAAACATGTTACGTAAGGTCGTTTTTCAATTGGGAAGAGTGGTTCGGGTAAGGAGGGATCATGTATGCATTTTGGGAAGATTGGTACTAATTTTGAAAATTCATGTATGAATGTTGAGAATTCATATAGAAGTGGGTAGGGATGTTTGGAAAATTTTCACTAAATTCGGAATTTGAAAACGGACGATAATTTGGATTTTGCGAAAAATTTTCCAAATTATAGGAATTTGGAACCACCTTATCTTTGCTCTTCGACGTTCTTCGTGGATCCATCACAAAGTATGGATTACAATGTAGAAGATGAATTAGTGAAGTAGAAGTATTGGAATTGGAAGTGGTGTGATGAAATGAGTTAAAATCATCTATATTTATAGGTTAAAAAGTGGGGGGAAATGGAATAAAAAAATTAAAATTGCAATTCAGAAAAAAAAATTGGAATAATTTTCAAAAAATTATCGTTGGGACACGTGTTGCCACTAGAATGGGATACGTGGCCCACTTAAAAAATTGACCGTTAATAGCCATTACAGGGGACACGTGTCACCTTGTGATTGGTCCGTGTGTCCCCTGATTTAAATTTAAACACCCATTTAGATACTAGCTGCTACAGACACGTGACCCAATCCATGGATGACACGTGCCTGTATAAGAAACTTTTTTAAAAAACATAATTAAGTGGGACACGTGGCCAACTCCGGGGGCGACACATGTCCCACACGGCTAGAGAAAATGGGCAGCTGTTCAGCGGCCCCATAGCATGCAAATGGGTCAAATTTTTGCCCCCACATGCGGCCTCCTAAATGGTCTCTTAACAAGTGCCAAATGGGTGGTCTCTTATTAAGAGACCACCACTGTGGTGCTTTTCGGTCTCTAGCGCGATCTTTTAATTTTAAGAGACTGCCCATGCCCTTATGCTTTTAAAACTAGGCAAGTGACGTGCATTGCACGAACATTTATGACTTATGCCTTTAAAATCAATGTTAAATGCTTTACACTAACGATATATCTTTTCAAATATTTTTCTCCAAGGACCATTCATAATAAGAACTCCAATATATCATTTTTAATTCCTTTTGTGTTCTTATTTTTTCATTTTGTATGTGGGGAAAAGCATATAAAATAAATTAGTCATATATGACCGTGCAATGCACAGATACTGCCCGATTATATAAATATTGAAATTTATTAATAATTTGTATGTACAGTTCTTAGAATTACTTAATCATCAAGTCAATGGTATACTTCAGGTCTATTTTGAAAATAATAAAAATAAAATGAATGAATAATATTCTTTACACAATTATTTTTTGAGTTAGAACATCTCACCATTCAAGATTTCAAATTTATTTACCTTATATTCACCGATCCAATTATAAATATAAATACCTCATAAATACACCTCTCAGATATTTGAAGAAAACATGGAAGGTTTCTTCAGTGTGCAGCACCGTCCAAACCATCCAGCATTGCTTGGCAAAAACTCGATCAGGAAGAGAGGTTTGAAATACTTCAATATCAAAGGAACCAACAAGACCGTGAGAGTTCACAATTGCATGTTTTTGAAAGTACTGGAGCCTAGTTAGTTTATGTACATAGCGTAAGTCTAAAAGATCGAGGCAATATACAACTACTACAACGTCGATATGAGGTGGTACTATAGGCTCGAGGAGTCAGGTAGTTCCACAGCTCGATGGAATTGTTCCATTTGGACCACTATGACACCCAGAGCGTCCACACTATTGAGGAACCGTTCTTTCTCCACACTTTCAGGAACTAAACCATGCTCAAGAATGTAGAACTGGATAATTACTATTACTTGTTAGAGTACAAGGCTTGCTCTAGAGATTCGGTCCTTTACCATGTCGTTGCGTATTGTAAGTGTGAAATACCTTGCAACCCATGATGTTATTGTCCAATGCGAGGGGTGCAAGGATTGATTTCATCCCATGTGTCTCGTTATGTTCGTGGGCACTGATTCTGCAACTGCGGATGGGAAGAGGGCCAACGGGGAATCATCTCCCCCGTCCCTAGCTAAGGGTAGCTAGATGGATTTTCGTCGAAGAGGATCAAGATGGGTGTCTAGAGGGAGGCGCCTCTCCATGTTGTAGATTGGGCGGATGATATGTTGTTGCTCTTTGTCATAGAATTTCCTAGGTTTTTATGCATCCTAGATTCATGTTTTCATGAATTAGGACAATGAGGATAGTGTCTATAGTTGTTTCGAGTGAGGAGTAAAAATAACTTTAACTTTAAAAACTATAGGAATGATCAACTGCTTATATGGATTTGAAGTTTCAATTTCAATGTTGAAATCTGCGGGGAAATATCTTCTGATGTTGGGTTTTTCATAAAAAAAAGAGTTCCTACAATTTTGTAAAGACACAACATGAGTTGTACACTAAAAATATCATTAATAAATAATATTAAATTAAAAAACTAATGAATTAATTTCTCATGCCTTTAGAATGAGGAGTGTGTCGTGCATTGCACGAACATTTATGACTAATTTATTTAAAATCAGTGTGAAATGCTTTACTATAATGATATATCTCAAAAACAATTTCATCAGTACTAAAATCTCAAAAAATATTTCATCAGTACTAAAATGCTTGTAGTTGTTAGTTGAAAACACCAACCCCCCCCCCCCCCCCCCCCGAGTTGCATGTATACACTACTAGTTGTTCCTTTCATTCGTGTGGATTGACGACCTGCACAAGGTTATGTTTTAACTAGTACTTGAGCCTTAGCATCCTTATGGACAAACCCAGGGCATGTCACTTACTATCCCTTGGTAGCATAGCAGTAAGAATGGGTGCAGAATATAAATATCTTATCTTTTCACCACTAAGTCCCTCGGCTCGTGCTTTAAACGACGATCTGGTTAACGGCGGTTCAAAATTTTGGCGCCGCTGCCGGGGATGCTTTGCAGTTCAAGTATTAGTTGAGCAAGACATGTTGGTAGAGTAGTTAGTAGTGTCTTTTATTATTTTTCTTGTGTTTGTTTTGTTTGCTGCGAGTGGAGTTTTGGTCATAGTTTCCTTGTTACTTTGATTCTATTTGATATTGTGACATTGGAAGGATAGTATGACCCTAGTTTTGGTACATACCCGTACCAAAAATCTAGGTGTTTTTCATTCTCTAACTAATTCCATAGGTAATCAGAGGAGAAAGAGAAAGAGAACTAGATCGGAGGCTCAACCTAGGAGTTTGAATTTTATGGAAGCATTGCACAAGATGGAAGAAGATAACCACACCTTGAGGAAGCTTATGGCCCCAAACTTACATAACCAACCTTTATGTATCACATTCCCACCCTTGCCTCCAAATGTGACTAGTGATCTGAAAAGTGGGATGATACATTGCCTTCCTACATTTCACGGTATGGCGGGAAAGGATCCAAACAAACATTTGTCAGAATTCCATTTGGTGTGCATGAATATGAAGCTGTCGGGAGTGTCGGAAGATGATTACAACTTGAGAGCATTCCCCTTTTCACTGCAAAATGGAGCAAGAGATTGGTTGTATTATCTACCACCCGGGTTGCATTGGGCTGTGGATGGATATGAAGCTGCAATTCTTGGAAAAATATTTTCCAGCATCTAAGTTGGCTGGGTTGAAGAAGCAATTTTCCAACATTACTCAAGGAGCGACCGAGAGCCTATATGATTATTGGGAGAGTTTAAGAGACTCCTAGCTATTTTCCCCTACCACCCATTCAAGGAAGGATATTTTGTCTATTATTTCTTTGAAGGTCTTTATGACAAAGACATGAGGATGGTAAATGCCGCATGCAACGGTTCTATAGCAAACAAGTTCCCTAAGGATGCGATGGCACTTTTTGAAGAGATGGCCAATGGGATGAGGCAATTTGGCACATGGTCTAAGGTTAAGGTCTTGGATGAACCCACACACACACCAAAGTTGGAGAGCAAGTCCAAGCTTTTGTATCTATGATGAAAGAGCTTTTGCAAGAAAAGATGCACCAAGTCAAGATGTGTGGGTTTTGCAACCTCGACCACCACTCCAAAATATGCCCTGAGGTCATTGGTGATGTGCAATAAGTGAACGTCGTGGACTACAACAATTGAGAGAGATCTCAATTTTCTAGGGGTCAACAACAAGGGTTTCGGGGGAACCAAGGTGAATCAAAACCGGACCCCTATGCAAATGCATTCAATCCGAGGTATAGAGATCACCCTAATTTCTGATGGAGGGATCTCAATCAACCTCATGGTATAGGGGTGGATAAGTACCACCTCAACCTTATCCTAGGGGTGAAGGTTCATCCAACAATCATACCACACTTTACAAGTTGGATAGAGAAGAGATCTTGGATGCCATTGGTCAATTGGGGAAGAAACATGAGATCTTCGCGGAAATGACTAGGAGGGAAATTGAAGACCTTGGTACTAGAGCATTCTCAACTATCAAGAACCTTGAGATTCAAGTTGGACAACTCGCCACCTCGTGAGCCGACTTGAAGCAAAAGAGTCTGGCAAACTACCTTTCCAGCAGGAGGTGAATCCAAGAAATGTAAGTGCACTCAAACTAAGAAGTGGTAAGGAAGTTCTCGAAACCAAGAAGAAGATGACACAAGAGGATAACAAGTTAGTGGAGGCCACCAAAGCACATTTCAAAGAAGAAGTGATAGTTTTCAAGAAAGCACCCTCCAATGAGCTCCCACCACCCGAGGCACGAGTTGCTATTCCACCTCCATTTCCAAGTGCTTTGAAGAGAAACCTGAAGGTGGAGACAAATGAGGCCAACATTCAGAAAGTCTTTGAAAAAGTGGAGGTATCTATCCCTATCTTGTAATTGATTGACAATATACCTTCATATGCTAAATTTCTTAAGGTTTCATTTACAAAGAAAAGGCGTAGACCGCCTAAGAATTTAGGGAAGCTAAAAATTGGGGAAGTCGCCATTTTGAATCATAAGAATTTGCCTAATAAATGTGATGACCCCGGAATGTTTTCTATCCCAGTTTCTTTAGGTGGAACACTTGTTGAACATGCCATGATAGATTTAGGAAATTCTATCAATGTGATTCCATTTAGTCTACTTTAATGTCTTGAAATCGGTGAACTTAAAGATACTAGAGTGATTGTTCAACTCGCCGATCACTCTCAAACTAGTCTTCGTGAGCTATTAAAGGATGTCATGGTGCGAGTAGGCAAGTTGGTTTTTCCGGTGGACTTTTATGTCCTAGGACTAAAATTGATGTCCACTCGAGAATCTTGACTCTAGAGGATGGCAAAGTGGAATTCAACATTTATAAATCTAGGCATGATTCAACAAAACATTCTCTTACGTGCAAAGGTATGACACTTTTTGATGAGCATGAATCTCTTGTTGATAAGTTTGTGGAAGACCCTGATGAATTTCATGATTTGGTCATGATATGTCCGTACTAGATTGTTTTTCTATGCTAACCAAATTTCAATAGGAAAAGGGGGAGCGTCGAAGATTTTTATACCTCCTCGACCTCCTTCTAACCCCAAAGTGACATTCAAGGAGTCAAGGTTGGCAAAGCAAGGAGAGACATTTCTAGGTGCTGACAAGGAATACAAAGGTAAGGATGGCTCGTTGTGGAGATCTGTGCACAATGATGTCATCGTGGGCGGAGTTATTGATGGTGATTTCAGAGATCCACCGGTAAGTGCTTCAAATTAAAATGCGTGAAGAAAAATAAGTCGTGATGCAACAATAAATATACATGGTTCTTTTGTTTTCTTGTTTGAAGTAGTGTAGTGGCTTGGTAGAATTTTCAAGTCTTGCTTGAAATAAAGGACCCTTTGAGTGAAGTTTTTGCTTAATTTTGAGACCTAGATGTGAAAATGTGTGCTTATGTGTAGATGGAATGGATTTTAATGGGTGACATAGTTTTCTTTCAGAAATTGAGAAAAACTAAGAAATGGTGAAAAATTCGGGGTTTGCTTCGTGACAATGCTTGTCACGAAGGGCAGGTATCATGCTATGATGTTGGCCACGAGACTCTGTCTCGTGAAGGTGGGAAAACTGGGTAAAAAAATCTTTTTGGCAATTTTTGATTTTCCACCCCCAACTTGTCTAAAAAATACTACTTTTCAAAAAAGAAGTTTGGATTTCAAAATTAAAGATGCGTTTTTATATTCAAGAAGTGATATTTCCTATTTCCTTAGGATTTTTTATGCAAATAGTACTTCCAACATTAATTGATTTAACTCAGGTTATTTGCAGAACTTCAGTTTGCCTAGAAACTGCCCACAGATAACTCATCTTATGTATGCGGATGATACCGCAGTCTTTCTGAATGGTAATCTCAAAAACCTGAAAAGACTTAAAAACTTTCTGATAGCTTATGAGCAGACTTCGGGTCAGAAAGTTAACTTCTCCAAATCTAATTTTTTTGCTGATCCTAAAACATCTGTGGTTAGATTGCAAACAGTTTCTAGGAATTTAGGTATGGCTAGAGGTTCCTCTCCTTTTCAGTATCTAGGGGTTCCAATTTTTGCTGGAAGGAATAAACAAATACATTATCTCCCTGTTTTGGAGAGAATGGAAAATACCATTAACAACTGGAAGAACAGGTGGTTAAGCACAGCAGGTAAAATCATTCTTATTAATCAATGTTTTCTCTCCATTCCAACACATTTTTTTGCTGTACTCAGTCCTCCCAAACTAGTCTTAAGGAAAATGGAGAAGATGGCTTCAGGACTTTTTTGGGGTAATAATGAGACCCCTGGAAATAGGAAAAAATGGCGTTCCTGGAAAAGAATGAGTCTCCCGGTTCAAGAGAATGGTATAGGATTTAGAGACCTCCAGGCAATTGTAGATGCTTTCTCATGCAAACTTTGGTGGAAATTGCAAACCAACAACTCCCAGTGGTCTCAACATTTGTGGTCTCTCCCTGAATCATATAAAAAATCTAACACATGGCATAGAATATGTAAGGTTACTGAAACTGTAAACAGTCTAAGTAGAGTTCTTCATGGAACTGGTACATGTTCTTTCTGGAGTGCTAACTGGACTGGTGATGGTGCTCTTTTCTATGAATGGCCTGATGGGATGGATATCCCATTTCCTGAGTTATCTCTTAGCTCTTTCATTGCTAACAAAAACTCCTACCTTCCAATCTTGGAGCCTCATTTGGCTACCACTACTAACTTTCTTTTGCAGGAGGTGGAAATCACAAACTCACATGCACATAGGTTGGTCTGGACTCCTTCACTGGATGGGAATTTCTCTACCAGCTCAGCCTACAAGATTCTCAGACAAAAAGGTACAAACATTAGACATCTACACAAGGTATGGTCTCCTTTCATTCCCCCCAAAATGTCAGTTCTTCTATGGAGAGCTCTTAATGGAATATTGCCTTTTGATAACATACTGCGAAAATTTGGTTTCTCTTTAGCCTCTAAGTGTCCTCTGTGTAGGAATCACTCAGACACCCTAGACCATTTTTTAACTCATGCCCTTCTGCACTTGTAATCTGGAACAGAATTAACACTCTCATAAATTTACACCATCCAGTCTTAGGGAGTTTCAAAAACAGGATAGATTACTATCTCTCGATAAGGGCAGAGTCCAAGATATTCTCCAACTTGATTATAGCAGCCCTTTTAGTCACAACATGGTCCCTCTGGATTCACAGGAATAAGATCCTATTTGACAATCAATCCTTTTCTGTTGATTCATGCTTTTATAATGTCAAAGATCTGATAAATTTAATTTTTACTGCTAATCCACTGAGAGGTAATAAAGAAAAACACAAGGACTTAATTCAACCAGGAATTATGCCTAACATACTCCAAAAACATAAAAGTGTTTTATCAGCTGTTTGCTGGGAAAAACCAGCTTCTGGTTTCAAACTAAATACTGATGCCACATGGATAACTGGAGGTGAGTCTTCATGTGCAGTGATAGTGAGGGACTGGAATGGGGAGGTGATTAAACTGAGAGTAGATGTTTTCCATTCTGATTCCCCTCTACATGCTGAATTGGTAGGTATTCAGAGTGCATATCAGTTATGCTCTGAACTTGATCTTCATGGTTGTGTGATTGAATCAGATTGCTTATCAGCAGTTAAAGGTATACAGACTCCAATGATCAGTCCATGGAGAGTTTTCTCTATCTGTAGCACCTTGAATGAAGGGCATAAAGTTAATCCAATAAAATTCATTCCAAGGGAATCTAATACAGCTGCTGATTTTCTGGCAAAATATGCAAATGAAAAGAACCTGACTGGAGATTTAAACATTGATCATGTTCCTTCTTTTCTTAAAGGTCTCTTACTGTTGGATAAAATTGGAGTACAAGGAGTGAGAATTGTTTCTTGATTTCACTTAGACCTATTTCACCTGCTAAGATTAGAATTACTATTTATCTCTACTTTTCGAATGGATACTGCTGGTGTTTCTCTTCTATGCAGGAGAGGTTTTTCTTCACCGACAATTTGATGCTGAAGCAAAGAAACATGTTGAGGCATCTCTTCAGGCCTGATCTCAGAGATTGCAAACATTACATAGAGAGAGATCACGGGGATGGAGCTGAGGTCTGAGCAAAATAACACAATGGCCACACAAGGATTGACAGCAATTTTCTTCTGATTCTTCACCTGTTTGAAGCTGATACCGGGGATTTATACCCCACATAGGACATAATTAATCATCTTGGCGGGCACATCGTTGACAAATAGGAGTCTCGTATATACGTTTCCTCGACCTGTTCGCGATGTTGCTCGCTGGATGATTGGTTTAGCTAGATCTTAGCTTTAATTTTTTTCCTCGACCATCTGGGTGGAAACACCGATTTTGGAAGCAATTTGTTTTGCTTCAGGAGCTTTACTTAGCTCTGGGTTCATCTACAGGATAACCTTTTGTAAACTGTGATGCCTTGACACATTTAGCGCCTATTTTGGCTGAATATATTGGTTTGGGGAGCCAAAAATACACCCCCCATCCTAGGATGGTTTAAAATTAAAAAAAAAATACTACTTGTCCCCGAATTTGAAATTCCATCTATATATACATTGTACCTTTTTCTCTCTTTTTCATCTGTGCTGAAATTTCATTCTCATGGTACAATTCTCCACCTAATTTCATCATCTACACATTCTTTCTTCTCAAGAAACACTCAATCACACACACTCTTTGGTGAGCTAAAAAAAGTGAAGCTTTTCTCCCAAAAATTAGCAATTTTTTCTTCTCCTTGTGTGGATCTTACACTTCTTGGCTTTAAATTCTGGGTAACCCTTTGATCTCTTTGTATATATGCTTGATTGACATTGTAGTGTTGTTATGAAAAGCGTGATTTTTGGATGAGCATATGTTGATGTGATGTTTGAGCTTGTGTGTCCAATCTTGTGATGATGAATTTATGGGAGTCTTGAATGTGCTATTGATTTTGAATGATGTGTTCTTCATTTTTGGGTGATTAGAGAGAGCATGAATATTTTTTGCATTAATCTATTGATGGGTTGGTGAAAGGTAGACATGATGTTGTTGGTTGATGAGGAATATTCTTGTTTTAAATGACCTTCATGCCTATACCATCATGCTTTAAATGTTTGGTCTTTTTGGGAGAATGCTCTTTATTGGATGATATCATGGGTCATGCATTGTTTACTATCACATTACCATTCTTCTCTTTCATTGTGTTAGGATGCCTCCGAAAAAGGGTACTTTGGAGAAATAGAAGTCTTCACGGGGTGAGAAACGGAAGAAGCCGGCAAAGAGTGCAAACCCTAAACCGGAAACTCTTGTTCCCTGAAACCCTAAGTCTATGGCCGTTGAGTTTATGGGTTTGACCAAAATTACCGGGACTGTAGCCCGGAGATGGAGGAATTTGAGGGAGCCAAAGAGGATAAATTTAGAGACTAGTTTTGCTTGCAAAAACACCTTGATAGCTATAGGCTTACTTGAACCAGTTGGGTAGGCCTAGAAGGTTTTCTCAATGTGCCATCGAAAACCTACATAAGGTGCACTTTAGAGTTTCTAGCTACTATTTGGAAGGTCACAGACGAGAAGGGTCACTGGGCGATTAAGTTCAACTTAGATGACAAGGAGTACCAAATAACCTATAGAGAGGTGGCATTAGCTTTTGGGTGGAAGACTGTCCGAGACATTCCATGGACTCATCGCCAAGGAATGACATTCTCCCTTGGGAATTTTTTAGAGGAAACTAACCAAGACCGGCAGGAAGAATCTGAGCTAGAGCACGGCTATAGTCCACCCGGAAATATGTTATGTTCATCGACTCTTTTCTATGAGCGTTCTATGCCACGGTGAATTGACGCATTGTCTGAGCTCCAATGTACACCTTCTTTGGGTGATGACACCGGAGGGGAACATATACTCGGACTTGGTTAGTGTTATTTTTTAAGAATGCATAGCAATGGGAAAGCATAAGAGTGGGAAGATTCCTATGGGAGACATGGTTGGCCTTTTGGCACGACATTTGGGACAACCTATCTTGCCTAGGGAATTAGCCAATATGGGTCAGTCGGGAGCGACCTATAAAATTGAGAAGTTATCTAGGATATTCATGTTGGGAACTACAACTTTGGAGGATAGATTTGTGTGGCTTTACAGTGGAGCACCTACTTGCAAATACATGCTTCTTCAGCAACGGGAGCGCACCTCTATCAACCTTGATACGAGCCTAGATGAATTGTTCATTGAACCCGATCCCCGATTAGAGAAGGACTTTTATAGAGTATTGACCAACCCGGAGATAGACCTAGACAAGGCCAAATGGGAGACATCTTCGAGAGCAATTCCAAGCCGATCTCATTTTCCCATTGGCATTATGGATCAACAACACCTACTTGGGGAGAAACTCTCAAATTCTTCCCAAGAACTTCAGGAGATAGTTCAAGCTATTGGATGAGTGAAGGCACAAGTTGAGGAGCTAAACATGAGGGTGGATTGCCTTGAGGCCACAATCCAAGCAACAGGATTCATTGAGTGGTGTTTCAATAGCTACGAGGATGCCGCCCCTTCGAGGCCGGAAGCGTAAGTCACTAGTTTCCCTACTTCAGTTTTCATTTGACGTGAGAATGCATAAGACACTATGCACTATTTAAGTGTGTGGAAGGGATTAGTGAGTACTTAGGAATACTCATTCATGGATTTCTTTGTGCATGCATGTTTTGTTTGTTTTTCTTGGTATATTTTTGGTTACTTGTGATAGGGATGTTTTTGGAAAATTTTGGTGGTTTACATGTTATGCTATGATTTTAGGATTCTAGTTTGCATTTGGAATGTGGCATTAAGATTTGGTGGTGTATTGGTTTGCTGCTTACCTTTTGTAGTATGAAGCTCACTTTTGGGGCAATTTTACACTACACCAAAAAAAATGGAAATTTTGGAAAAAAAATTAAAACCTGAACAAGTCAAAAACCCGAAAGGACAACTTGGGTAACATTAGGAAAAGCCCAGATAGGTTGAAATTCCTAGTTAAAAGTGAGAGGCTTGGCCTGGCTAGACTTACGAGTCTACGCAAAAGTGAAAGGCCGTGTGGAAAAATGTGAGAGGTGAGCACATTTTGTGGGACAAAGCTAGGATGAAAACCCAAAAGGGCTCCTAGGTAAAATGAGAGAAATTGAGAGAAAAAATGAAAAAAGAAACAAGAAACTAGGTT
This sequence comes from Rubia yunnanensis, assembly GCA_037428765.1. Classification (NCBI taxonomy): domain Eukaryota; kingdom Viridiplantae; phylum Streptophyta; class Magnoliopsida; order Gentianales; family Rubiaceae; genus Rubia; species Rubia yunnanensis. Next base: position 46,460,584 of record CM075067.1, on the reverse strand, counting down.
GCGATACATTAGACTCCTCGGTTGCAGCAAGGTCGAGAATCTTGAGTTATCCCTATGTTGCAACCAAGTCAACGGCTTTTGGATTTCCTTGGTGGATTGTTTTGTTTGAGTATTGCTCTTTGATTGCTTTTGGGACTAATTTTGGGAAAAGTAAGCTTGGCTTTATTCCGATCTTTTGTCACTCATTTTTCCATACACATTTACTTGATTTCGGTGGTTTGGTTGCTTTAGGAACTTTGGGGAGCGTGAAAGTTGTGAGATTTTCACCTTCTTGGGGGAACTAGGGTAGTTTGGGAATAAGTTGAATGCATTGGCTATTTTTGCATGCTTCATTCCACTTGAACCTTTTTTCTTTGATTTTATTTACTCGAGGACGAGTAAAGGTTTAAGTGATGGGAGTCTGATCTGCACCATTTTGTATTATGTAACCAATGCATTTGACATAGTTTTTAGTTACTTTTGGTTAGCGGTTTGGTGACATTAGTTGAGTTAACCTGACAAGGGTTTTAGACAACCATGTTTGGTTTTCTATTCTAAATCCCACATTTTGTATACTTAATTAGTGATTCTTGACATCTCATGTTCACGGGCTCCTTGGCTTTCATTATTAGTGTCTTTAGTAGGTCGTCGTGAATGCTATTAGTTACATTACATTCTTGTGAAGGCTGTTTGTTTTTAACTGTAGAATATTTGAAGGCCATTTTCATTTGAATGGTAGTAGAAGAAGGCCACAAACATCAATGCATGGTAGAAGAAGATTGAAGCCAAAGATAGATGGCTTCGGAGTTCAAGACGGTCAAAAGAGAAAATGGTGAATCGTGGTCTGAGGAGTGTTGCCTTAGTCCGAGAATCATCCAGGAAAAATTAGCCTTCAAGGCTGGTTCAATTGGATTTGTCTTCTCCATTATTACAAAATTGACTGCTAGAACTCCTAATTTGGACTAACGATTCACCCGTGACAAGCAAACAAAGTTCAGCCAACGAAGCACCAGCGACCTACAGTATAAAACATCAACCTTACAAAAATTTGTTTAATGAAATAGTATATTGATCTTCTCATAAAAATTATGGTTTCCTTATAAACTATTTCTATTTTAACACAAATTGTACACCCTTTTACAGTATTTCAATATATAACTTAGATGTTTCAACATAAAACCTATCTATTACAAACTGAAATAGATTTTACCAACAACAAGACACCGACTATGTCTATGGCACCTTTACCAAAATGTGTGTACGCACTATGGATAATTGAAGAAAGATGATCCATTCAAAAAGGCATTTGACCGTTGCTTAACAGGGTGTGTTAATCATGAAGAATTTGAAGACATTTGGCAGACCATGATCACAACATATGGCTTGGAATACCACACTTGGTTTCGACGTCTATACAATATCCTCAAGAAATATGCCCATCTTTGAACCAGGATTTTTTTCTCAGCCAGAATTCTAGTATCACAAGGGAGTGAGAGTAAAAACAGTGCCATCATGTTCAATGCTAGTAAAACAACATCTCTCACTCAATTCTAGGAGATATTTAAGAAAACTGGCAAGAAATGGAGAAGCATAGAGAGCACATATGAACACAAATGCGCTTGATTCATCCCAAAATATGTGCATGATAGTCATGCTAGACTTCTAAAACATGCATGCAAGGTTTTATACTCTGAAGCTATATAGTGACTTCAAGAAGGAATTCGACATCGCAATGGCAACAACAATAGTTGAAAGCTACAACGGTGACAATTTCAAAGTGTTAAAGTAAGTTAGGAGAAGCATCCAACAGTAATAGAACCAGTAATGTTAAAAAAACACAAGAATTAGTTGAGCTTAACTGTTCTTGCAAAAGAAGCAGGTATGTTGTGATCAATTGTTCTTCTCATAAATAATTATGGTTTGAGTATAAACAATTATTGTTTTAACATAAATTGTACACCCTTCAATATATGAGTTAGAAGTTTCAACATGAAATAGGTATGATGTGCTTTCATTGCATTAGAGTTTTTCACCTCCATTCTATCTCCTGAATACCCCCACGGTATGTTTCTAAAAGATGGACAAAAAATGTGCTGAAACGGGTATGGGACAAATACCTAAGACATAGACCCAAAAAAAATAAATTAAAGAACACCATTCCATGGTGTCATGAAATAGCAAGGAAATTATTAAACCTGATCTAGAAGAGTGAAGAGATTGTAAATGCTAGAGGAGTACTCGAAGATGCACTAGGTAAAGAAACGGTCGCAATTCAGTGAATCTTGTCTACAGAATCAAGTGTCACAGAACAAAACGATGCTATTAGTGCATTAAGTTCAGTCAAAACAAAGATACTTGATCCAAAGTATGTAAAGACAAAAAGAATGTGTGCAAGAATCAAGTCGAAATTAGAGAAAGGCAAACGATCTACAAAGGAGTTTAGTACCAGAATTCCAAAATATCATATCATTTGAATCACTTCAAAAACTTATTTTAAGTGTAATTCAGAATCTAAAAGTTCCTTTTATGTCACAGTATAGACTGCATTCATTACAGTGTTTATTCTTAAATATTAATTTTTTGTGATAAAGAAGTAGTCTTTCAACAACCATTGCATGTATTATAATCAGTGCACTAAAATGGTAAACTTATGAGTTATGCATTTTATAATGAACATCTATCCTATAAAGTCTCAATTTTTTACCCTAATTATCAAATCTGCCAAAATCAAAATCAAGTTGATAGAATGCTAAACTTCTTGAATTATGCAACTTATGGTTTAGTTTCTAAACTAGCCTAATCGTGGGACATCAAAAGTGGTATTACTACAAACATTTAATGTTTTAACCTAAATTCTAACCTCGCACAAAAATAAGCAGGTAATTTTGAAATTTTAAGATAAAGCATTAAAACAAAATAAACTTCTGAAATGTACGTTTTATAGTGAGCATGTATCACTATAAACTATCATTGTTTTAACATAAACATCCAACCTAACATGCCTAAAGTCAAATTGCTTCAAAATAACAAAAGAGTATATGTTTTCATCCAAAACATACAAATTCTTGGCATCTAAATCCACAACCTATTACAAAATATTTTCAAATCACATAACAATGTGAAGGTCAAAACTGGGCATGGAATCTGCTACTTTCTTCTTAAAACCATTCATCAAGTCATCAATTTGCTTCAAGATCGCAGGATCATCAAAGAAATCTTGAGAGCTGGGCTACTGCTCTGAATCAGTGTCGGGATCATTCTGAGCGGCCACTGTTTGTGCTTTTGAAAAATGTTCTGATAATTTGGAAGTAACCACTTCCATGTCCCTTCAAAACGAGGGAAATGATTCACCGACAGCCTATGAAATAGTAACTAATTATACTAAAATACAACTCAACGAAAAAAACAAGAAAAAAAATGAAAACACCATACTCACATTCCGTTTAAAGGTTGCAATCTCTTCATCAGTTGAAACCCCCAACAGGAATATCAAATTGTAGAACCTGACTAGTAGGAGCAGTAGCTTTACGATACCCACTCGTACTACCAGCAAAGGTAGATGTACCTTTCAACCCACCAGCTATCAGTCTACCACAATCAGTCAAAGGATATACATCCTTCAGTAGCGCAACTCGTTCCTACCCAGATTTCTTCAGCCACCTGCACCTACTTTTCATCTTTGCCCTAGCCCAATGCTGAAGAAGGGGTCCATAGGACCCTTCATACCATGATAAGGAACACGGTGCAAAAACTGAATTAATAGAAAATGGACACAACCACTCAGAGCCTTATAAGAGGCAATCTTCTTAAATATATCCACACCCTCTCACAAATTTTTGAAAACATATCTAGTTCAATTAAGCATGTTAATTGAGCTCACGTCTTCAACTACTCTTAAATTAATAGCTTTTCTCCTACAAGGAGCTAGGAAGCACCCAACATAGTACAACACAAAACATCACTAAAACTCCTCACCTCCTCCTGTCAACTCAAGCATCACCTCATAAACTAGATCTAAAGGAATCTCCCAGTACATGAAACAACACCTTTTACCTTGGTTTTAGAGGGGTTCTTACCTCGGTTTTAGTCCAGAAAAATCGAGGTAAATATAGCTGAAGTAAAAGTATATTTTTTTACCTCGGTTTTGGTCCAACGTTGGCATGTATTGTGACTGAAGTTGGACTATGGAGGAAGGCTGATGATAGGAGACCATAGATGCGATATCGTTAAGAGCAAAGTTGATATGCAAAAGCACGCGACATCAGCCATATCAAGAAGGCGGAAGATAAGAGAGGAATTGTGGCGACATTACCAAAGATGTCGTCGATAAAAGGAGCGATGTCGCAGGCGCTGTTTTGCAACATTGCATTATGTTGAGCACCCACTTTGTGTGCCAGTTGGCATGGAACGCTGACGAATACGATGTTATTTGGAATTTTCAATGTCGCAAAAAAAAGACATCGGTTCAAGCGACATTGGTAAGGTGTCATTTTTTAACACAAGTTTATGTGACGTAATGGATTAGTCATGGTGCCATCGGTTCTTGTACAATATTAGGATGTTTCATATTTGATTACCCAAGCAATCGTTCATCAATAGCTATTGCATGTTATTGAATATTCCAGATGTCGTGAAATGGTGAAATATCATACAACAGTGTTCAATTACTATAAGAAAGAATGAGAATGTAATGAACCAGCATAACTATAACATATATTACTCATACATGCAAAACCTATTAACTTAAAATACATGTGGTTGATATGAAATTGAAACATTAATTTTATTGAACCTCTATTGTGTATGTTACACGCTGAATGTCCATCGATAACTCTTTTTGTCCTATTACAACGAAATACACATGAAAAAAAACTAATGTTAGAATTGGGAAGTCCCCAAATGATATACACATACTGTAGTTATATATAGATGACATTAATGTCAACAAGGAAACTAGTACCTGATGACATCGCATTAGGAGAGTCTGAAGTCGTAATGTCTGACACAAAAGTGACGTTGGACATTCTGACCCGCCTCCACCCGGGGTCGTTAAAATTGTAGCTTAGATTAACCTGAGCAGAGGCTGAGAAGGTCAAAGATATAATTTATAGTTCTGCACCTATTCTCACTACTACACTACCTAGAGGGTAGTTAGCGGTAAGCCATAAGTTTGTCCACATATATGCTAGGGCTCAAGTACCAACTAAAAAAACAACCTCGTATGGGTTATAAATCCGTACGAGTGAAAGGAATAGCTAGTAAATGCAAACACAAAAGGGGGGATTTTGTATTTTTAGATTATCAACTACGATGTATAAAGTAAAATTGCAAGTAATCTAATTAAGCTAAGAACTCGGGGAGTCATTTTGGAACATGATTAATATAATGTTTCGATCCTAGATTCATTCACATATAAGATTTACTAAGCAACCTAAAATAGTGTTTAGAACACGTGATGTTGCCGATGGCATACACTTCCCCGTACCTGTCATGTTGGGTGTGCTCGAAACCCTCCATCGACGCACCCATTGTAATTAGGGGGTGTACAACAAGGTCCTACCGTAGTTGTAGGTTTGTTTCTCCCCCGTGCGATTACATCCTGGGCTTCCACCATAAATGCACTACTTCCCCCAGGTCCTATCTACTAGGCCTAAGGGTCGTAGGCACCTTATCTATGATACTAAGGCCTCCTACAACCCTAGCTTGCTACTTTTTCACTATTTCTACCCACAATCAATCAAAAAACTTTACGAAGCTAAGACTGGTGCAATGGCAAATAAGTCAGAGCAATACTCGGGTCTCCCATGCACACACTCACGCACATGCAACATACTCCCTTACCCATTCTAACATCCAGATTTCTCTTCCCAATGAGGTATCAATAAGTGCACCATAGATAAATATAGGCCAAAGTGTGTGCTGACGTCGTGTAATATTCATGCATTTAAAACATTCAAGAACAATCATAATAATATCATGAACATAAATAATAGGATGAATCTAATGAATCTCACAAAACATAAGTTAAAATATGCGCTACAATTATCCCAAAGCTATGGAAACTACTCCATAGATATGGAATTCAAATATAGATTTGAATTCCACATCTAGGATGAACACAAAAATAAAAGGAAAGAAAAGAAAAGGAGAGAGTGTTTCTCTCTCTAAAAGTGCTCTCCTAATGAACTAATCTACCCTTTACATGTTTAACCTAGTAGGCCCAAAATAGGAGAAGGGTATTGGGCCTAAAAATAGGCCAAAAAGGCTAAAACCCTAGTTCAGCCGCCGATCGGCACTAGCCATCGTGGATGGCGTGGTCCGCAACAAGTATATGTTGTGGGATGAAAAATTTCTCTCAGGATGTTTTCCTTCATCTGGAACAGGGTGCTAGATTTAGCACAGGCTGACGGTGGGATATAGCTCGGGTCATGGCCTGGAAGCACGGTATGCTCAGAAGTTTGGCGCGGAGTGCGTGCTTTGGCGCAAGATGTGGTCTGGAGGCTTATTCCACTCAGATGTTTGGCTTGGGGTGCAGACTTTTGCGCAGGCCATGGGCTGATCTTGGCATCTTGATGATGCGGGCTATCGTAAATGAGATGGTTTGTGCCCATACTTAGCCGTTTTAAAGCAAAGTCTCAAACTCGTGATGTGTGGGCCATGGGATATAGCACAGGTCAAGTCATTACCTTGTTCTAGAACTATTGGCATGAGACATCTCCTCTGGCGCAGGTCGTTGGTGCTTGACCATGAACCACTCGCGCTAACCTGTGGTACCTTGGCTGGCTGAACATGTTTCCTTCGCTACGGGTGAACCATTAGTCATATTTTTTAGTTCTAGTAGTATATTTTGTATTGCTCAAGAAAACAAATACAATGGAATCAGCCTTAAGGGATAATTCTTCTCGGATCATTCTCAGACTTTGGCATAACTCATCGGACCATGATTCCCTGTTTCTTCATTGGATGCTTTAATCTCCGTTGCCGCCTATCTTTGACTCCAATATCCTTCTACCATGCATTTATGTTCATGGTCTTCATCTACTATCATTCTAGAGATGAATGGCCTTCAATCTCTTCTACCATTCTTGCAAACGACTTCAATATATTTCTACCGCCCTTACGAATGACCTTCACATAGAATGTAAGCAAAAAGTACCCACGGGCAACCCACTGAAGATGATCAAATGGAAGATATAGGAGCCCATGGATACAAGATATCCATTAGTACTAATTAAGTCTACGAAATGCAGGATTTAGACAATAAAACCAAACATGGCCGTCTAAACCCCTTGTCACGTAAAGTCAACTAATACTAGCAATCTGCCAAAAAAATGTTATAAAAACTATGCCGAGTGCAATGGTTAACGCACGCAAAATGAAGCACATCGCATTCATAGCATTTGCGATATTGATAAATGTTCGGTCACATATTGTATGGTACGATTATATGTGGCCGACGTCGCACACTCAACATGTGTTCATACAAAGATGAGATTATTGTCCATAATCACACCTAATCTAAGCTTTTTTTCTCACACCCTATAAACATTGCATTAGCTTGGAAACACAAACCATATACACTGTACAACATGTAACACAATCATCATACTTCATGAATATATTCAATCAATAATCAATGAAAAAATAAAACATAAAGAAGGTATATTATAATAAAGGTGGGAAATGAAATGGATGGATGTAAAACTACCAATTACTTTGAACTCGGGGATGTTCCATCCTCGTATGCTTGTTGATGTATGAGAGAAGCAATTTGATTGAGAATAAAGGGGTTGATTGGTGTGAATTTATAGGATGGTTTGGAGTTGGATTTGGTAGAAGTGTGTTGGTGATGGGAAATGGATGTTGATGCTGGTTATTATGGACATGAAAAAGGGATGGGGGTAAATTTTGGTTCAAAATTTTGGCTGAAAATTTCATTTCGCGCTTGAAAATTCAATTCAAGCGGCGTCGCTAAGAATTCTCTTTGGGGTTTATTTGAAGAGGAACATTTGTGATGTTAGACTTAAGGATTATAGTCTAATTTCAGACAAGAGTCATAAAATACTCCCTGTTAAGATTGCAGCCCCAAATTGGAACAACATTGCTCTAAGAATGTGAATAAGAAAATGATATATCTCGTTTTCCATTTCAACTTCTCCACTTTCTTGGAGGGACCTAATTTCAAAAATTAAAAAGTTCACCGGTTGTCCCGAACCCAATATATATATATATATATATATATATATATATATATATATATGCGCCATCTCAAAAAGAAATTTTGACATCCATAGTCGAACTTATATTGAACGAGGGTAAAATAGAAACTGGTCTCATGCCACCTATACTTCCTCAACTTCTTCCAAGTTACCCCTTGTACACTTATAAGTAATTATCTAAAATTTATTATAGTCCATGTACTATCGCTTTAAAAAATTTGATGGACGGAATTCTATTATCTTTTTTTTTCCTCAAAAACTAAGAATATGAAATTTCATGTGATTCTATGTGGTGGAAATTATCGTTCTCGTGACACGTATCGTAAGGGTGTTAATGGAATACTAATAAAAATAACGGACGATTGCCCTGGTATATCCATCAATGACCAAATCAGAACATTGTGGTCATGAATTGATGAATTAGTTGAGTGTATCTCTAGTTTTACATTTCAAGTTTCTTCCACTTTCTAGGAGGGACCTAAGTGAAAAATTATAAAAGTTTACTATCAATCCCAAACCCGATTAGGATTGGGCCGAAACGAATCTTTGACATCTGAGTTGAACTTACACTAACCAAGTGTAATAAAGAAACTGGTCTTATTCAACATATACTTCCGCAAGTTCTTATGAATGACGCCTCATATACTTGTAAGTAATCTTCTACAATTTATTCTAGGTCATGTACTATTGCTTTAAAAATTTTGATGGACGGAATTCTACTATCTTTTTATTTCTCAAAACCGAATAATATGAAATTTCATGCAATTCTATGGGGTGGTTCCCATCAGACTGGACGTCAACAAAGTTCAGCAGTTGTGTTAAAATCGATTCCCATCAAATTGGACGTCTATAAAGTTAATGGACATTTATAAACTTTAATTAGTAGTATATAATATACTATTTACCATTATTAAGGTCAATTTTATTTTTTTTATTCAAACATGGGCTCATTTCCTATGCTAGTAGGCTGAAATGGTGAGACTCACTTTAATGCGAGATTACGTCGGTCACATGTCGGTCAAATGTCTCTAAACACGATGGATATGTGAAGTCGCATATATTTTTGTTCAAACATAGGCTCGTTGTTATGCTAATGGGCTGAAATGGTGAGGCCCACATTTAGATTAGCCAAACTCGCTTCAATGTCGGTACCTTGTCAGTTTGGTCTACTGAACTACGACATCGCTTAATCCAAGGCGGAATTCCCAACGATTCGTAACGACTATATATATGGAGCCCACCTCATACATCACTTCAAACATTCAACTTTCCCTGGAATATCAGAAGTGTCTCGACCAGTCTTCTGAAAGGTATGCTTTCTAGATTCCCTACATTACTTTCATTTTTGTATCTGTCATTAAATTTGATATGCATATGGTGTAATTCCGAGCGTTGTTTGTTTTTACTATTGAAATTTCCATGGATGTTCTCTTTAGATTTTAGGAATTTGAGTTTTACATTCTCACCTGTCAACCAGACCTCTTTTGTTGTTTATAACCTTTGTTTGCTCCGATTTTCTGTTGTTGAGAATGCATCTATTAGGGTTGAATGCGACGTTGCTAGTTCATCGATCCTCCTTCATTTGGAGCGAACGTTTAGCGATGTCACTTATTCTTTTTTTCTGTTAAAACTACTTCAGTAAGATGTCGCACTGTTCTTGTTTAACCAATCGATTTTATCAAGTGGTTAGCGACGTTGCATTGACATGTCGACTTTACCATTGCCTTGACCCGGCGTGTCAGCGACGTCGCTAATACAAGTCGACTAAGGCATTTTTTGGGCCGACAATTAAGTGCAATGCCTTGCCTACAAATTAAATAGATTAATTGAGCCAATTTATATTGAATCTAAGACTTCTTGGATAACAGTGGTGGTTCTAGTAGACGTTCCCCGATTGAGGTGAGTCATTTCTTGTTCACAATATAAATTTATTTTATTTTCTCATTTATTTTCTATTTATATTATTAACAATTTCACTAACCATGAAGATCCCTAGAGATTCTAATGAAGATCGTCATCCGCGGACCACATTCAGGGATGTCATTCCACACTTCATCCACACTCTTACCTAGATAAACTTTGGTGCAATTCCTATTTTGGTAAGTCCTCCATGTTACACATGTATTATATTTTCTATTACCTTTTTCTATAAGTTAATTTCACATTTGCTAAATTTAGTTTTTTGTTTATAAATCAGTACGTCCCAGAACAGATTTCAGAGCTCCTACTGCCACACAAGTTGCCCGATGTGTTGTGATGCAATGGGAGGGAATATGAGATGCACTATTCGGGGAACAGGAAGTTAAAGACCCTGACCCGAAGAGGTTCAGTAAGTTTCTTGATGAAGAGAAACTCATGATTGGGGACACGGTATATTTTGAGTTGGTCAATCGTGTTGGGCCCGTCGTTTTTCATGCCATCATTTTTCCCCGCAAATTTCATTTATTACTTACTTTTCAACATTTGTTTTTTAAAAAAATTAATTCGAATTCAGAACAACATTAATTTAAAAGCATTTTGGAGAACAGTAATTATAAAAAATATACACCGTATGCAAAGTAGCATGAAACAACAATAATGTTGGTGGGCTATTTCAATAATAAAATCATAATTAAAATCATAATGTTATTTTAATGTTATTCAGTCCTTAATATTTAACTTAACAGATAGACAAAGTTTTAATAGGATTATCATTAACATAACTGAAAAGACTTGTGTGTTATGAATAATTTTTTCGATCAGTCTAAAACTAGCAAATTGTTGTTCGAACAAAAATTGTAAATAAAGTCGAACTGTTGACCGGCTGCTTGGTGGGCTGAAATTGTTAGGCCCATGTAAGGCTGTGACTTTAGAAAGTGGTCGACATCATGTCGCCTGATCCAACTGTGGTGTGACACTTCAGACTCCAAGGCAAACTCCACAATGGATGAAAACAACGCCATTCCAAAACAAGTATAAATAGGGAGACTCTAACATCAGTTCAATCATCTATTCACAAGTTTCCCACAAATTCCAACAGTCTCTAGCTTCCTCCCTTCTCTTCTATCTTGGGAAAAGTTATGTTTTTTCTAATCTCCTAACACCTAAGTTTTGTAATTTTTTACTTTACAATGTTAGATATATGGTTTGTGAATGTATTGTGCTTTTTTGGTTATCTAGTTTTGTCTCCAATTTATGAGAGTGTGAACTTTCCTTGACTTTGAATGTTGGTAAAATGTTTTGGTATGTCTCCAAAAGGTGCTTGTTTAATTTGATGTTGATAAAGCCTCACTTTTTCCGGTTTGATGTGTTTCTTCCCGTAGCTTCCTCTGAAATCTGTGATGTCGATATTCTGTCTATCACGTATTGGGTCATGCGATAATATTGTGACATCGTATATTCTTATTTCCAATAGCTTATTCTCCAGTTTGTGACGCTGCATGTATATCAGTGTGACCTTTTGTATGCCGAAAATGTTAGCGACATTGTATTATGGCTTCTAAGATTGCTTTGGATTTAAATATGCGACCTCGGTTTTGTGTCAGTCAATTGTTTGGTTTGACTGACAGTTAGTGAAGTCACAGGTACACGTCGACCAACCACTGCTTTGGACCGACATAAACTTTTGACGGGCTTGCTGATGTCGCAGCTTTCATTCTTTAGGGTATAGTTTTGCACTTAACATTTTCACTTTTGATGCAGGACTAATGGCTAGCAAAAGATCGTCTAATCATCCCTTTTTTTCAGGTCTTTCACCCATTTACATATATATTTACTAACATAACTTCACACTTTGTAACAACTAATACCTTTTGGTTTCATACAGTTCACCAAACAACGAAGCAACCCAGAGGTTGTTCTCTTTGACATTGATCATTATTCGATGGCTATTGATAGCTCACATTTTGACTGCACTTTGAAGTAGCTCAACTTTGGGAAAATACAAACTTTTGTAAAACTTTTTAAATAAATTTTATTTTTTGACAATTGCATATGCATATATATATATATATGTATATATCTAATCAATATTTTTTACCGTGACTTAGTACATCCCATGGGAGATTGTACCACTCCTGCCGACAGAGAAGACCCCCGTAGTGCTGAGGTGCTAGGGGAAAGAGTGACATATGAACTACTCAGGGGGTGGAAAGATCAATGCCTTTTCCCCCAAAGGGTTTCGGCGAGTTCCTTAGGGGAAACAACCTACGCATCGGGGACACCTTGTTCTTCGAGGTGATAGAAGTTGTAGGGCCAATCGTCTTCTAGGTCATCATTATCCGAGTTGATTGAGTTTATTGTAATTTTTGTTATGTTGGAACTAAGACAACTCTTATTAGAATTCCTGAACTATTTGTAAGGATAATTTAATGACTACTATTTTTCTAATTATTTAACTATCTTATTTGAACATTATATAATTGACTGTGTATATATGTGCGATTTGATATGTGCATGATTTAATAAATCATTTTATAATCCTACGCTTAAAAATCATTCAACAAAGGGGGTACTGGTCGTGTATGAATAAGGGGAGGATTTATAGGGTGTTTGTAGCACAATGATTGCTAGCAACTGTTGTGCCTAATTGTCCTTAATTTTACATTCCCCTAAATTAATCGTGATGACGGGATATTGGAAAGAGAGAGATGCCAAAATGGGGAAAAGCTCAAGACCTCAATTTTCTTTTTATATTCTTTTCTATCACCATCAAATTCTTTACTTTAACTTGTCTCTTACATATATGTGACTTTGCTTGTCATTCGCAATACGTATCGGTAAAAATGACATGTAAACGGAAATCAAGCAAGCTTTTGAAACAACATATGCGACGTCACACGCTATTCCTTTTTTAAAATGAACACATATTAATGGGAGGGATATATATTAGGTTCCCCAAACCTAAAAATGGCAAAAAGATTCTTTTACAAGACTTTACTTCAAGTAATTTTGAAGACTTTGTACCCAATGATAAAATGTATTTGTCAAAATTTCTGACCGGAAGTCTACTTAGGGCGTTTTTGTAGATGATTCCATTTTCCATGTCTCCACCCCTCGTGTTAACATGGAAAAATGGCTAGATCTCCAAAAAGGCTCTAAGTAAAAATCGTTTGAGTGCTGGAAATCTATTTGTATCTTGTGCCTCGTCAACTTCTTTGCTGCTTGGTTCGAGTGCTCGAGGGTCGAGTGCTCGAGTCTGGTGGTTCGAGTGCTCGACTGTCGAGTGCTCGAGTATGGAGGTTCGAGTGCTCGACTGTCTGAAGGTTCGAGTGCTCGAGTCTGGAGGATTGAGTGCCGCCTGGTTTGAGTGTTTGAGTGTCCTCGAGTCTAGAGGTTCGAAGACCTGATGGTTCGATCCTCGAGGCCTTATGGTTCGAGTTTTGGTGTGCAGAAAATACACCCTGGTGTACAGCAGACCTGGATTCCACCAGTGTTCCATCTTGTGTCTCATTCTCTTTGCCGCCGCCACTTGATTCGAGTGCTTGAGGTTCTAGTGGTCAAGGATTAATTGCTTGATGGTTTGTAGGCTCGAGGGCTTGTTGCTCGATGGCTTCATGGCTCGAGGTCTCAAGGGTTCGAGAGCTCGATGGCTCGAGGGCTCGATAGCTCGAGGGCTCAAGGGCTCGAGACCTTGAGTGACGTCACACGCCATTCGATAACATTATTCACTTCATTTTTTAACCTTTTAATTCGGTTCAAATAAAAACTGAGGTAAAAAAGCAATTATTTACCTCAGTTTTTTCATAACCAAGGTAAATAATATCTTTTACTTCAAAAAAACCAAGGTAAAATAATTTTTTACTTGGTTATTTGGTGTTAACCAAAAAATCGAGGTAAAATGGGCCAATCTTAAAATTTCCCTCCATCGTCCCCTCAATTCTAAATATGGTTTTTCACCCTTGCATGCATGACTAATTTCAACAACATCTTCATCATTAATAGGAAAATCAAAGACATCAAACATATCATCTGGACACAAGGTGTACTTATCATCACCAACACACAAAAACCATGATCAAAATTCTAAACCAGAAAAGGAACAATCTTAAGAGGCAACTTACAAATACCAAGGTCTAACAGACCACCAAAACCAAGAGCAAGAAAATCAGCAATCTGAGACTCTGAGAAAAAGGAAATCAAGTCCATAATCATGTCAGGTCTGCAAGAAGACTTAAAAACCTTCTCGACTCTACAATTTCAAACAACAACAGATCAATAAAATGATGGATTATAACTAAAAAGTAAACCTTATTATAAAAAGGTACACTGCTTTCTAAAATAATATCTTCACTCACTAAAAGCAACAGATTATCACATCATAAATAAATAACAAATGTTTTAATATCAACAGTACAACCTTTAAGCTAAAATAAACCTGACACATGTTAATAATAAGTAACTGATAAAATTATGTTTAAAATATGAAGACAATTACAGCTAAAACAGAAACTGTTCAAAACAAACAACACATGTTTCATAATGAAACCATAATGTTCAAAAAAAATGAAGGACTATAACTAAAAAGTTAACCATGTTTAAAAAAGGTACATTGATTTATAAAATAATATCCTCACTCACTAAAAGCATTAGATTATCACATGATGAATATAAAACAAAAGTTTCAATATAAACAATGAACCCTTTAAACTAAATTATAACTGTCATATGTAAATGATAAGTAATTGATAAAACTATGTTTAAAATGTTAGACAATAATCACAACTAAAACAAAAACTATTCAAAACAAAAAGCACATGTTTCATCATAAAAACATCACGTTGAAAAAAAATGAAAAACTTACTTTAGTCCATCACTTCCCACTAGTGTCACAACCTGTTGAACCTCTTGATCTCTCTTTTTCAATCCCACATCACCATCAACTTTTTTTGTTGTCTTCTCAATAGCCTTCTTCTTCTCAGCTTCAACAACCTTCTTTTTATCGGTTACAACAACCTTCTTCTTCTTAGCTATAGTTTTCTAAGCAACAACATTTTTGCTTACTCTTTTTTGTGCTTTCTCAACTGCAGCTTTCTTTCCCAATTCTTTTTGAGTAGCTTCAATTGTGTCATCAACAACCTTTTTTCTAACACTCTTATCATTTGCAACTTTTTTCTTTCCAACACTCTTCTCAACTGCAACCTTTTCAGCCACAATGCCCTTTCCCTTGCCAACTCTTTTCTTCACAACATGCTTGACCTTCCTAACTTGCCCAGATCCACTACCAAGGTCAGCATCCTCAACAAAATTAGACCCACCACAACCTTTGGCCCCCTCAACAAAGTCGTAACCCCAACACCCTGATCAACAACTTGAGAACCACCAGCACCACCGGCACCCTGATCAACAACCTGAGAACCACATGCATCCTTAACTGAATCCCTCAAATTATCACCAGAAGCCCAACATCCAAGCCCGCAGTATCCACAACAGCAACTACACTCTGCTGGGGTCTAGATCCCACACCTTCATCAACTTTAACCTTAACCCTCTTATAAGTGATGATAGGAGCAGTTTCTGGTTCCTCAATAACAACATAAATTGTATTCTTTCTCTTCTTAGGAAGATACAATGGAACAACCGGCAAATTCTTAATGCGCGAAGATTTGCGCACACCTATTTGTAGAAACCAAAACAGCACAATCATTGATAAATCAGATTAATAAACACAACATTAATAGCTAGACTGGTCAGCAAAAAAAAACAACATTACATACATAATAATGAACCTTAAAAGATAAACTGATAATGTAACATAGTAATGTAACAACCTTTCACAAACCAGTGAAGAATAGTAACAATTATTCACAATAAAAACTTAACCTTTTATAAAAAAAAATATATGAATCCTGTCAACTAAAATTAATGTAGGACATAACAACTAACAACACCACTGAAATCAGATTCAAAACAAAAAACAACATCTCAAACTACATTTTGCAAAAATTAAAAGGGCGGGAAACAACAAGTAGTACGCACCATTGCTAATCATAATAAACAGCAGATCTTTGAAACTCTAAACCTAGTAAATTGGGCAAAATAGAAAAAATGCCAACATCATCACACATATAAAATAAAAAACAGCTATAAGGCAAAATAATGCACATGCATTCAACATTTGGCAACAAAAATACATATGAACGGCAAAAAATCGACAAATTAACATCACATTCACCAATCGCAACACTATCGACGAACAAGTTCAAAGTAGAAAATTACATGTGGCAAACACAAAGGAACACCAAAGTAAAAAATGAACGGCGAAATTCAGGTTGAAATCGATATCAAAAAAATCAAACTAAGAGAATTTGACAGAGAAAAGAAAGAGGAGCCCGACGGTTAAAAATGGCAATCAAACAAAATGAAAAAAGGAAAGCTTATATATATGTCTCGTAAGTTGTAATTTCTAGAAAATTGCTACTTAATCTCTAACTTTCAATAATACTAATGAAATCCCCACTTGTTCACTAATGAAATTTCCATAAACTTATGGAAAAATGGTCCTTTTCTAGACTTTGTAAAAAGAAGAGTTAGGTGCCCATATGACCCTATGTTTTGGTCAAAAGTGTCAATATGACCCTGTAAAGTCAGAAAGTGGCCATATGACCCTATGTTTTGTTCAATAGTGCTAATATAACCCCGGAGGCCTCAATTTGGCTGAAATTTTGTGAATTGACTATTATACCCTTGTTAAAAAATAAAATTCAAAATTTGTGAAAGGATAGTTATGTCCATCTTCTTTTTCCATCTTCTTCGTTTGCTCAGAATTTGGCGTTCTTTTTCCATCCTTCTTCATCTTCTTCGTTCTTTTTCCTCTGTTTCCATCTTCTTTTTCCAATTTGCTCGCCGAATCAATTCTTTTTCTTCTTTTTTTTTATTTTTTGTTTGGGTGGTGTACTCCAGTTTTCTTGCCAGATCCGAATTGATTCGGTACATTTTACTTCCAAATCCAAATTGTTTGGGTGGAGTACGCCACCACCACCGCCTTCTCAATCCGAATTGATTGCGCTGAATTAATTTACCCTATCAATCTCTCGTGAGTTTGGGAGGGGTGGCGTTCTAGCAGCAATAGCCAGTTCGAGAGGGGTGCACCGAACTTCAGTGGAGGTATTCACCGGTGCTAGGGTTCGCTGGGGTAACGGAGATGGTGAGGCGGCGAGGTGAGGCAGCGGTGGTGGTGGTGGACTCTAGTTTGCCAGTGGGACGGAGGGGTGACATAGGGGCAACAGAGGTGGTGAGGCGATGTTGGTGGTGGCAGGGCGAGGTGGTGGTGGACTCCAACTTGCCGGTGGGACGGAGGGGTGACGTAGGGGCAACAGGGGTGGTGAGGCGACGTTGGTGGTGAGGGGATGAGGTGGTGGCGTACTCCAGTTTGCTCGCTTGATCTGGTATACTACTTGGTTCCAATCTAGATTTCGGATCGAGGGAAGGCTAAGGTTGTCGATTGATGCTTGAGATTGTGGTTTTGTTTCATAGTCAAAAGTCACTGAGATGGGGAGGCAGCGGCGTGGTGGCGGATGGGCGACGAAGGTGGCAGAGCAGCAGTGGCTGTATTATGGAGAAGAAGAAGAACAAGGGTATTTTTGTCTTTACAATTTTAGTTTTAAGACTAGGGTTATTTTACTCTTTTTAGTCATGGTCAATGCGGAAAAATTTCAAGTCAATGCCAGAATAGTGCCAAAAGGTTATATCGGCATTTCTGATGGAAAATATAAGGTTAAAATATCACTTTCTAATTTCACAGGATAATATTGACACTTATAACCAAAACATAGTGTCTGTATTTTGCCAAAAAAATAAAAGTTTTTACAAAGAGTAATTTGCCGAGAACGGAGGGAGTATAGCTCCCTATTTATACAAATGGGCCGAAATGTTGGTTTTAGGCTTCGGGTTTTCCATTGCCATCAGTGAACAAGTCTCAATCCCTCTTCACCGTCTCTTTAATTTCCAATCACATGCTTCAATCCTTTTGTATGTATATGCCCATTCGCTGCAGATTTGCGTTTCTAGCTCAAGGGCCCGATAATTTCCAGGTGATTATAGTTTTGTGGCCATTTTGTTTGTAAAATTACGACCCAGATGCTGTTTGTAAAATTATGCAGATTTTCCGTTAGATTGTTCAGTCAAATTAATTGCATATACAGTTTATTGAGATTGTGATATTTGGTTTCCTTAAATTCATGGGATTTGTTTGGGTTTGCTGAGAAGCCAGGTTGTACTTTCAATATGCCAGTGGATGATTCCTCTTTGTTTGACAGGGTTGATAGTTTCACCAAAATAATCTACCCACTGTACAGTCTTTTCAGTGTAAGTATCTGTTTGTTTGTGCGGAATTTGGAGTGTGCAAATGGATTTGAGGCTGCTCGTTGTAGAAATTTCTATGGTGAATTCTGTGCAAGGGTAAGGATGATTGAATTTCTTCAAGATTCTGAGCGTTTCAGTATTTACAGGCCGAAGGCTGACATTCTAATTGATTGGAGCTAGCCAGACCTTGGAGGAATTGCTGCATTCTGGGAATGGAGAGAGAGGGGCGGCACACACGGTGGCAGGCGGCTCCTGATTGGAGTTCTGGGGAGTGTTTGACTCTGGTTAATGAAATCAATGCCGTTGAAGGGGAGTGGGGAAAGTCGCTATCCTCGTTCCAGAAGTGGCAGCTCGTTGTGGAGAACTGCAGTGCTTTGGATATAAGCAGGAGCCTTAATCAGTGTAAAAGAAAGTGGGATTCTCTGCGAAGCGAGTATGAAAAGATCAAAGCGTGGGCAAGATCATTCTGGTCATTTGATATTGAGAAAAGGAAACGCCTGGGGCTTCCTGAAGAATTTGATGAGGAATTGTTTAGGGCAATGAGTAAATACTATAACCAAAAGGGAGATGATATTGCTGCACAGGATACTGACCCTGATAGTGATCCAGAAGCCCGAGCCCGGACTAAAAGAATATTTCTGCATACTGGCCCCAAGAAGCAGCGGAAGAAGAGGGTACGTTTTAACACTAACATTGCTGAGAGGGCGCATCCGTGGATACACCTCTTCGGAGGAATGATGAAGCCTGAGCCATCAGGCTTCAATGTAGTAGGCCGGGATGCGGGACAGATGATGAACCAAATCACAAGGCTTCAAGTATCCCCCGCGAATGAAGCTCAAGAACATGAATTGGGAAGCACACCTCAAAAGGTGAAGCCTATGCCTGGAAAAGACTTGCAAAAGATGATGACTGCAAAGCTAGTGGAAAAAGCTCAACTGATTAATGTTATTCTCCAGGGGATCCACGCCGATGATGAAGTTGACTACACGTTGGCTGATCTGAAAAACAGTGAGGCTATGGAGATTGATTCTGTGCGAAGCCAAGGTGATAAGATCATTAACTGCCTTGGTGACATTGTTAACACTCTGGACCAGTTTTGCAATGCCATCCAAGAAAGCCATGATCAGTCATTAAGCTAGGAACTACCTTTTTTTAATTCAGGTTATGGATTTTAGTTCACATTCCTTTTTTTTTTTTGAGGAAACCATTCCTCAGTTTGATTGATACTTGATAATTCGGTTATTCTTTTGGGTTGCTAAGTTTGTATCAAATTTTCAATTACATTGGTATGATGCGTCTGGAAACCGATCAAGCAGCTCCGCTGAATCCTTTGGTCGAGATCTGCAAGAGAATAAGCCTTGGGAGGTCTCAAAGGAAGACTCTCTGATGCTTAAATCAAAAGAATACTTGAATAAGTATAAAAATGTGAATGACTAATAATGAATACGTACCTGATATTTATACTATCTAGTTAAATAGTGTTTGTACCTAATTATAACTATTAATTCCCCATTAATACGGCCACTGAATATTCTCTCTTCTAATGCCCATATTGGGCCGTAACAGGCCCAATACATGTTCTGGGCCATTACTAGGTTTATCTATTGTCAAAAGCCCTCAGAAAACTCAATGGGGCCTTGAGGCTATGAATCTTCGAGGTATCATGTTCTTGTCCTCAAATTTCTAAATCCGTGATATTTGTATTTTCAACGGGCCTCGAAGGTTGTTGAAGTATCAAACTCGAGGGTTATGGAACCTTAGATTCGCAATACCCTTGGGTAATCTTCTCGAGTCTTGATGTGGCATTTAGTTTTCTTATTTTTAAATTTATGATGGAATTTCAAAAGGCGCGAGTGCCAACCAGCTATGCGAAAAAGTGCGTGAACAACGGCAGTTTCTAAAAAGGTATGACAATATCCTCACGCCTTTTCAAATTTTTGGTTTCCCCAAGACAATCATTATCTTGGCCGCCATTTTTTAGGTTTCTAAACTCCCCACTTCTCCCACATTTCTTCACTTTATTTGCAGGTATTTTTAGAAGATTTTCTCTGCATTCTGCTCTTCATCCACTCTTTGACTTCACCTTCATCTTCTCTTCTTCCACCGGTTAGTTTTCCTGATCTTCATCCTTTTCTTTTTCTTTATCCCCCTCTATTATGGCTATCTCCGGTGAGAAATCCAATGAGAGGGGGCATCTCGGTGAAGTCAGGTCAGAGGGGTTTGAAACTAGGTAATCTAAAAAGGTGGATTTTGATGCCACACTTAGCGGTTATGAGCCTTCTTTCCAGGTTGCCGGCCCAGATGCTGATGAAATTGGGCATACTAACTATATACCCATCGCTAATATGCCTCAAGGAGAGTACCCTTGCGTTTGGTCCCCCAGGTCTGGAAAAAGTGCATATTTAGAGGTCATCCCGTGTTAGGGATATTGAATTTAGTCCCTCTCTTCACGAGGAAGGAGATTCTTCGAGGGCACCTGAAGAGGTTGAAGAGAGTGTCTACAAGATAATTTCTCCCACTCTCGAGACTGAGGGAGAAAACATTCGAGAGCCCCCTGCAGTAGAAGAGATTCAAAAGCCTTCCCACCCACGATGGGTTTTGGACAATATCAGGAATTCTACAATCACTGCCTCCTGGTCAAAGGATTCCCCTTGATGTCGAACTGCAGTGGTTGGGAACAACGGATCTCCTGAGAATTCTCCCGAGGGGTGATCGATTATATACCTGAAACAGATTCGTTCAGGGCCATGTTTTCTCTTTCCGCCAATATTCTTGAGGCTGCTCAAGGATTTTCAAGTGAGTCCTGCTCAAGTCTACCCTAATGCAATAATAAGCATTATGTTATTCCCGACGCAGTGTCACAGACACGGTATCGAGCCCGAGTATAAGTTTTTTTGTTCTTCGTTTACCGTATCTTTCAGCGGTAATTCTTCTAAAAATATCATCACGCTCTCCACTAGGTAGAGGAAGCGAAAGGTTTTTACCATCCCCAGTAATGTGGGAAAGTGGATAGATGCTAAGAGAGGGCTTACTTTAAATTGCCTCAGATATAAGGTCCCCCAATGGAATCCCGATGTTAAAGTCGAGGCCCAGTTGCTGGAAAAAGTTTTTTGTCCTGCTCACCTCGACGATAGTCGGGACCGCCTATTAGCCTCGCCCCTCTTTTATGCTGACTATTCCAACCCAGATAACTCGATTGGGGGCAAGTTTGGCCAAGTGAGGTTCATAAAAAATACCATCTATGAGCCAGCCAGGAAGCGAATGAGGCTTGTTAAAGAAGGATATAAGCCCCAATCTTCTCTCGACCCATTCACTCGAGAGCCCTCTCTCAAAGTTTCCGTTAATTATTTTTATTTTGAAGGTGTTTTAATGTTTTATTACCCATTCTTGTACTGTTGTGCCCTTTTGTTTCTTCTTACTTTCCTTTCATCTTTCTACGTGGGCAGGAGTTTTGGTACTGCTACGATCAAGAAAAAGGGGGAAAAATAACCCTGCGAAGGTTATTCCCCCTGCCCCCTATAAGGATGCTACTTTCGAGAGGTCACCGATAAAGCAGAAGTCTGAGGGTGGGTCCTCTTCGAAGGAATCTCCTCAAAATATTTCTCAGGATAAGGCTTCTCAAGAGCCTCCTACTCAAGCCCTTGAAACTGGGGCTAATATCGTGGCACCTCCCTCGAGCCTTGCGGTCGTGGGGGCTAATGTTCTCTGCCCTTTTGCAGAAAATCCCTAGGTTAGTTTTCCGCGAGGAAGATAATTTTTTCTCTCTTTTTTGTGTGTTAAGTTTTCCTAATCCTTCTAATATCTTTCAGGTAATTAAAGATTTTGACCAGGTGTCCTCCTCTCTCTCCTCCCTTCTTCGTGGCCTGGGTTCCCACCATGTCTCCTCTCTTTCCTCTCTTCAGAAGGAAAATGACATCAAGATTGCTTCGTTGGAGAGGGAACTCAAAGCTTCGAAGATAAAAGTCACCGACTTCGAGGCTGAGAATGGGCGCCTTATCCCCAAGAAGAATGCTGCTATGGAGAATGTTAAAAAAGCTCGAGAACCGAAGTCTCCAGTTTTTCTGCTCGAGGCTTTCAAGGATAAGGTTCTCTAGAGTCGAGAACTCTTTGATCTCTTCGTCGATCTCCTCGACATGGGCAAGGGCGTTGGGTGTAACCTCCGTATTGATGAGGTCATTCTACCCAAGATGTCATCGTCTCTATCTGATGACGATGTCAAACTTTTAAAGGATGAGGCCAAGTCTGAGGGTGTGGAGGCTATCAACCAAAAGTGGGACGAGGCAGTCTACAAGGGGAGTCTGAGCTTATCAATCTTGAACCTTCTAAAGGCCTCATGTAAGTACTACTCTGCCAAAGAGGTTATTGCTATCCCCGAAACTAACGAAGAAGCCAAGGAGCTTGAGACTGAAGCTGGAGCCAACACAGAGGTTCAAATAGGGGAGAAAACTCCTAATGTAGGGAACATTGTGTAACTTGCCTCTTTGGCTTTTCTTGTAACTTCCAATTTCAGTTATAAACAATCTCGTCCCTCTTTTTTAATTTTATGTTTGTAGCTTAACGCATTGTGAAGGCAACTTCAGTTCATTTGCAAAGATTTTGCCAAGACCCCAGCAGAGCTTGATACCACTAGGGGAGATTTGACGAAGACCATGTTGGTTTTGAGAAAGTTCTTCGAGGAATTAGAATCATGGAAAAATAGAACTCACCATTCTATAGTAAACCTCGAGAATTAAAAATTGGATTTAACTATGGCACTAGACTCGGCCAAGAAGGAATTTCCATCTTGGCAGAGCGGCGATCATTTAGACTTTCAGGATTTATTGAGGGACATCGAGCAACAAAAGTATAATGGCACGGTACCCCTCGTGATTGTTGATAGTTTTTACCCTTGTGAGGTAGACTACTAAGAAACAGTGTGTCATATAGTCAATAATTTTGGATCCTTGGAGGCTACTAAGGCACACTTCAAATAAGGCACACTAAGGCACACTTCAAATAAGAAAAGATTGTGGTCAAGGAGGTGCCTTCCATGGAGCTTCCACCGCCCAAGGATCATGTTACAATCACACCTCCATTTCCAAATGCTTTGAGGGGAAAGCCAAAGGTGGTGGCCAATGATGCAAACATTTGAAAAGTCTTCAAAAAGGTCGAGGTAACAATCCCTCTCTTTGAATTGATTGAAAATGTGCCATCATATGCTAAATTTCTTAAATTTCCATGCTCAAAGAAAAGAAGTAGGCCAACTAAGAGGACATTTTAAAATGGGAGGAGTCACCGTTTTGAACCATAGGAATTTGCCTAAGAAATGCAACGACCCTAGAATGTTTTCTATCCCTATCTCCTTAGGTGGTAATTGTTGAAAATTCCATGATAGATTTAGGTGCATACATTAATGTGATCTCATTTAGTCTATTTGATTGCCTAGAAATAGGTGAGCTTAGGGAAACTAGAGTGATTGTCCAACTTTATGATCATTCCCAAGCTAGCCCTCATGGACTAGTAAAGTACATGTTGGTACGAGTTGTCAAGTTGGTTTTTCCGGCCTACTTTTATGTCTTAAACGTGGCGCATGGCGGAAGTGCACCCCAATACCTTTTTGGATACCTTTTCTCAGAACGTCTAGGACTAAAAATGATGTCCATTTGGGAACCTTAACTCTAGAAGATTGTGTGGATAAAGTGGAGTTTGATATCTATAAATCTAGGCATGATTCAAAAAATTCTTATTTTATGTGCAAAGGTGTGATGAGCAAGAATTCCATGAAACCTCTTATGTTACCAATGAGCATGAACACTTGGATGAGTCCACTGTTGACAAGATTGTTGATGAGTCCGATGAATTGCATGATGCTATGGATAGTATGCCTGTGCTAGATGTTTTTCCCTGCTAACTAACTTCCAGCGGAAAAGGAAGAATGTTGAGGGTTTAAAACCTCCACGACCTCCTCCTAACCCCAAAGTGACACTCACGGACTCCATTTTAGCAAGATATAGAGATTCATTTCATATGACAGGCAAGAGGTCCGAAGGTAAGGATGGCTCATTGTGGAGACCTCTCCACAACAATGTCTTCGTGAGTGGAGTCACTGATAGTGATTCCTGAGAACCACATGCAAGTGTTTCTAACTAGACTTGCATAAAAAGAAATAAGTTGTGAGGACGACAATAAAAATACGGTGTTTCTTTTTGCCTTTTTGTTCTGAGTAGTTATTAGATAGATGTTGCATGTTCTTGTTTGCAAGGAGGATTTTTGAGATGAAACTTTTGTTGATTTGAAAATTTGTGTTTGAGACTCGTGATTGTGTTTTAGATGGAATTAGATTTGATGGGTGACATAGTTATTTGAAAACGATGGAAAACTAAGGATAAGGTCAAAATTTGTGGCAATCTGGTGCCAAAACAAGACACGGTCTACGCCAAGAGCCTGGGTCTATGCCAGGAAAGTTAGCACGAGGGGATGCCTCGTGCAAAGGAGTTTGGCACAAGGGTTAGTTCGTGCCAGAAAATTTGGCACGAGGCCTTCTTTTGTACTAGAGATTTGGCACGAGGCCTTGGGATGTGCCAATCACCTTTTGTGCTAAAAACCAATTATCCGCTGCCAAGTACTTCCAAAAATGCAAATTTTCAAAAATTTTGAATTTCTAACTCAAAAATGTTTGGTTCAATTTTTTTTGAAAATCCCTTAGGATTTTTTATGCAAATAGTACTTTCTACATTCCTAGGAATTAATTGATTGGTACTATTGTCCCCTAATTTGCAATTTTAAAATTTTATTCTTATCCTAATTGTACCTCTCTCTCTTATCATCTATGCTGAAATTCTAAATCCATGGTACA
This sequence comes from Rubia yunnanensis, assembly GCA_037428765.1. NCBI lineage: Eukaryota > Viridiplantae > Streptophyta > Magnoliopsida > Gentianales > Rubiaceae > Rubia > Rubia yunnanensis. The sequence goes on along the minus strand of CM075067.1, from coordinate 46,435,270 downwards.
CTTTTCCACCTAATTTCATCATTTGATACATTCTTCCTTCTGAAGAAACACTCATTCACACACACACTTGGGGAAACTCAAAAAATTGAAGCTTTTCCTCCAAAAATTAGCAATTATTGCTTCTTCTTGTGTGTATCTTGCAATTTTTAGCTTCAAATTCTGGATAATTCGTTGAACTCTATATTTACATGATTCATTGACATTGTGGTGGTCTTATGAAAATCATGAATTCAGAATGAATATGTGTGTTATTGGGATATATGTTTGGAATTGTATGTATGATCATATGTTGAAGAAGTTTGGGTGGTTTGATGTACAATTGTGTTTGATTGATATGTTCTTCATGTATTACGAGATTTAGGAGGAGAGGAATCTTGGTGGCATAGTCTTATTGATGGGTTGTTAATGATTTGAGATTTTTTTTCAATGAGGATGTTCTTGTTTAAATAGCCTTCATGCTTGGATTATTATGTTTTGAATGTCTAGGCTATTTAAGTAGGATCTACTTATTGAATGATAATGTGAGTCATGCCTTGTTTTCAAGATCACATTACCACTTTTTGCCTCATTTAGGGTGCCACCGAAAAGGAATACTTCGGAGAAGGGCAAGTCCACTCGTGGTGAAAAGAGGAAGAAATACGTAACTGGTGCAAATCATGAATCCGTAACTGCTACTCTTCAAAAACTCGTGCTTGTTACCGATGAGTTTATGGGACTATCCAATATCTCCGTGACTGCTGCGCGGAGGTGGAGGAATTTGAGAGAGCCAAAGAGGATTATACTAGAGACCGGCTTCGCATGCAAAGTCACACTAGCAACTCTAGGCTTACTTGAGCCTGTGACCTATCTATTCGGCAAGGTAGGTCTTGAAGGGTTCTTAGAGAAACATTCTAAGACTTATAAGAAGTGGATCCTAGAGTTCCTAGCTACTCTTTGGTTGGTCACAGACGAGAATGGACACAAGACGATCAAATTCAATCTAGATGACAAGGAGTATCAGACTGTCAAGGGATGCCTAGAACACACCATCAACGGATGGAGTTACGGCAAGGAGATATGATATGTCCATTTTATATGCATAATTTAGTATTGTTTTGGGTCACTTTTGTGCTCTTTTATTATCAAGAGATTGTTTTTTACCTTGAAATTCTTCTAGGAGGGGTAAGAGCAACTTTATGCTCTTTTAACTCTTCTAAGTGGATTTTACGTGACAAGGGAAGTACACGGAGGCATGAAGACACCGAAGGCTATTAAAGATCACATTTTCGAAGACTTTTGAAGACTTGCTTTGAAGACATGAAGACCGGAGGCCATTGAAGACCAATTTTGGGGACATTGAAGACTTGAAAAATGAGAGGAATTACTATGAAGATGAATGTGTACCACAAGAAGAAGAAAAGAAAATAGGACTAAATTCTGGCACTCTTCGCGAGTCGCAATGGCCTCATCGTGAGACCATTGCGAGTCGCCACCAACGGGTGGCCATAATTTCACCTTATCCTTTTTATACTATAAATAACACTCTCTTTCCTATCATTCACATCTTCTTCATCTGCATTTTTTGTACTGTTTAGAACCCTATTTTCTTCCATTTTCATCTTTGAATTCTCTTCTTTTATGTTTGGTTGTTTAGCATTAATTAGTATGAACTCTTGTAGCTAAATCTAGTTCTTGGAGCAATTGACTAAGGCTTCCAAGCCCATGTCTTAAGAACAATTTGTAGCCTATTTAATACTCTTACTATTATGTATTTATGGAGCATTGAATGTGTTTGTTAATGTCATTAATGTTATTGAAAGCTTGAGTATATGAAGTACTTGTATGATATGCTTGTTAGGGTTTGGGGAAATGGGTTGATTTCCCATTTTCTTGATAGGAATCCAAGAGTATGATTTATAGCTTTTGATTGTGTTGATGGATTGATAATTGCTAGATGAATATGATAATGTTGAACTCTTTGTCATGTTTGTTGCTTGTAGCAAATGAGAGAAGTCTGTGAATGTCGATCGTTCTTGACTAATTTTGTGTAAATGCATGAATTGGTTAAATGCTTAGACATGGTGTAGTGTTTATAAGTGTTTCCAAGCTTGTTGATTCTTCGTGCTAAATGCCTTCAATGGGATACTTTTAGTCGTGTTTCAACTACGGGAGTCATTGGTGATGTTTGACAAGAGATGTCGAATTCACTCTTGCAAACTACTATCTAAGAAGGATAGAAGTTTAGTCTTCACAAAACGTAGTGAAAGTAGTAAATAGGTTGCATGTTCAATGATGGATTAGAGGCTTGGAAGTGGAAGTCAATTGCGCCCAAGGTTCCGTTAATTGTTGTTTTCATCTTGTCTTTAGTTGTATTACATGATTAGCATAGTTCTCTTGCTTTTGTTTTCTAGTTGTTGTACTTTAATTTGATAACTTAGTTCCAAACCAACCAACCCTTCCTTGTTACATGCTTATATATATATATATCTATGTATATATATACCTAGTATGTTTTCTCCTATATATGTTTAAACACTTGAAAAGATCCCTCTTCTCGTGGACGACTCCGACTTGCCATGATCTACTAAATTGTAGATATGAAGCATTAGGGCTTAAAAGTATTAACTTTGAGAGGTACGGCGACGACCTCCCGAATTTTGGCACCGCTGCCGGGGAAGAGGTATTTATTTTTAAATGTTTAGGCATATTATATGTGATTATATTCTATTTTAAATTATTTTTTAGTTTGCTTTAATTTTGATTTATTAGTTGATTTTCCACTTTCACTTGGCTTAGAGATGTATTATTCGAGTTCTTGGTGTTTGGTTCGTACGCGATCCTCTTCATAAGAAACCCGACACTACGACCCTGAGTTAGAGTTGAATTTGAGACGGGCTAGGAGGCTTTCTTTGGAAAGTATGAATAACACCGTTCCTAGTGACCACTTTGTGGATACATCTTCCTCTATGGAACATCAAATTGAGCACGAAGATGAGCATCCGGGAAGGGGACCTCACCATCCTCCTCTCCAAGGGCGAGCTCCTCCTCTCCATCAAAGAGAGATTCCTTTGGGGCAAGCTTTGTTAAGAGATATCATGGCCCCCAACCTCGATCAACAACCAATGTGTATCGAGTATCCCATGGTTGGACCGAACGGGCACTTTGAGCTAAAGACCGGGTTCATCAACATGCTACCCATCTTCCTTGGTAGGCAAGGGGGAGAATACCAACAAACACCTCACCGAGTTTCACTTCTTGTGTGGTGGTACAGTCTCCCATGGAGTGGATGAAGATTTCTATAAGTTGAAGGCATTCCCGTTTACACTAAGGGATGGTGCAAGGGATTGGCTCCACTACCTACCGCCCAAGAGCATTAAGAGTTGGCTTGATACGAAAACAAAGTTTCTAGCTAAATACTTTACGTCCTCTAGATCCACCACCTTGAATAAGGACATAAGAAACATCCTCCAATGGCATGAAGAATCTCTCTTCGACTATTGGGACAGGTTCAAGACGTTTATTGCAAGTTGGCTTTATCACAGTTATTCAAAGGGGGATTTAGTTTATTACTTCTACAATGGCCTTCTTGATGAAGATCAAAGGTTGGTAAGAAGTTCTTGTGGTGGCACCCTTGGGAACAAAACATCCTCCGAGGCTATGGAATTGTACGAAGAGCTAGAGGAAGAATCGAGAAACTTTAGCTCAAGGGCCGATTTGAGAAGGAGAAATCCAATGCCCGCAAGTGACTCTTCAAATAGTGGAAATCTCAAGGATCAAGTCTCAGCCCTTGCATCTACGGTCAAATCATTGATGACGAAGACCGATAGTGCACCACATGCTAAATCATGTGAGATTTGTTACTTAGCGCATCCTACGGACACTTGCCTCACTTTGCAAGAGGATTATGTTGAAGAGGTAAGTTCCATGGGCTATCAAGGGAATCAAGGCTACCAAGCAAACCAATAATATCAAGGTGGGCAAGGTTACCAAGGTCACCAAGGCTACCAAGGTTATTAAGGGTACCAAGGCCGGCCGTACAATTCAAGAAATTGTGATAACTCGAATCTCCGATATGGAAACCCTGGAGGAAGCCAAAACCATCAACTATATCAGCCTCCTCAACAACAATATAGGCCACCTAAACAAGAATTTAAAAGGCTCCAAGACAAACCCAGAGACCAAGGGGAGAGCTCAGGGCTAACAAAGGATGAGGTGATGCAAGGCATTCACCAGTTGGGCATGTGCGCGGAGAAAAGTGAGAAATTCCAAGATAAAGCCAAGGCTAGCATAAAAAACTTGGAAACTCAAGTGAGCCAAATAGCTCAAGTGGTGAATCAGATGAAGGCCCGAGAAAAAGGCAAAATTCCCTCCCAATCGGAGATCAATCCTCGACAAAATGTGAGTGCAATCTCATTGAGAAGCAGAAAGGAGGTGAAGGATCCCAAAGCAACGGTTGTTGCTGAGCAAGAGGTTGAAAAAGAAGAAGATCATGAGAAGAAGGATGAGAAGTTAGCCATGGGGAGTAAAGCAGAAGAGACAGAGGTGGAGACACATGTGCTAAGATCGGGATCAAATCCCGAGACCTCATCTCCACCGCACAAGAAATCAAGAGGGGTGGAGATCCCTATCTACATGCTGAAACCACCATTTCCAAAGGCATTAAAGGATAGGAGGACCAAAGAGGACAACAAGAACATCTACGAAGTCTTTCGTAGATGCGAGGTAAATATTCCACTCTTAACTGCTCTGAATCAAGTTCCTAGGTATGCTAAATTCCTTAAAGAATTGTGTACCGTCAATAGGAAACAACAATTGAAAAATAAGAAAAAGAATGTGAAGAGTGAATATATCTCCACTGTGTTCGATGATGAAATACCCCCCAAATGTGATGATCCGAGAAAGTTTACAATCCCTTGTGAGATAGGAGGAAAATGTGTTAATAAGACCATGTTAGACTTAGGGGCTTCAATCAATGTAATCACATACTCTTTGTATAAAATTATAAATCTAGGTGATTTTCACAAAACCGGGGTTGTCATCCAACTAGCCTATCACTCTAGCACATACCCGAAGGGTATTGTGAAGGATGTGTTGGTAAAAGTTGATTTTTTGACATTCCTCGCAGACTTTTATGTTCTTGAAATGGGGAGTGACAATAGTGCTAAATCTATTCTTTTAGGAAGGCCATTTCTAAAGACTTCAAGAACCATAATTGATGTGAATAAAGGAACATTGACCATGGAATTTAAGGGGCGGAGGGTAGAATTTGACACTAATAATTCTATTGATCACCCTAGTAGATATCATTCTTTCCAAACTATTCATGTTATTGATGAAAAAGGGCAAGATGAAATTGAGCCCAGAAATGGTAGTTCCTTAAATGTTTCCATATATGATGTTTTGAATGATAATTTGATTTCAAATATTGTTAGTACTAACTTGAAGGAAAGCAACAACGAATGCACTCTTGGGGGCGCAACATCCAACCCTTTTTGTCTGTCCGCGGGTAAACCAGTAAGGGTGTTTTTCCCTCCTTCTCTTGAGAAGAATTTGGTGGAAGAGTGCAAACCACCACCGAAAGCTCTTAAATGTTCATCCCTTGGAGAAGGAGAGCTATCCCCGAATGCTTACGTGCTTGAGATCACCATGGAACAAAAAGGTGAGTTGTTGGAGATGTTAAGGGAACATGAAGAAAACCTAGGCTACTTGAAGGAGGTTTTGTTGGGGGACAATGCGAATCCCAACTGTTCTGACCCTGACCGAGGAAAATGGACCGATCATCTCAGTTCATTTTGTGAGTAAACTCCAAGAAGGGGAGTAAGTCGTGCCGACGACATTAAATAAACTTGGTTTTGATCATCTAGATCGTCATTCGTGACTTTCCGTTGATGTTGTTTGGTTTTGGATTTTGTTATTAAGTTTCATTGTTTTTCTTTATGCTTTTCACGGGTTGTTTTTCCATGATTTGTTAGCAATTTTGAAGCCAAGGCATTGGAATTTTAAGGGAGAAATGCTTGGAGTCAAGAAGGAAAGACTTGGACAAGAGAAGGAATCAGACAATTTTTCTAAGTACCAGGTTAGTAGTCCACCACGAGTTGTGACCACATCGTCGCGAGTCTCAACGGGCTCAGTAAATTTTAGTGAGACTTCAGCTTTCAGCCTCCGATTTTTGCTAGTCACGAAAGCCTCGCAAGGGCCTCATCGCGAGTCGCTACAAAGTGGTTGTGAGTCGTGACCAAATTAGGGATTTTGGCTGAAAAATGGAGGTCTCGGCCTCCACTTTTCGTGAGTCATGATGGCCTTGCAAGGGCCTCGTCGCGAGTTGCGACAGAGTATTTGCAAGTCGCAATATAATCAGAAATCTTGTGTTAAAATTCAGCTCCCGGCCTCCACTTTCCGCGAGTCGCGATAGCCTCATCACGAGTCCTCGAGACCAGCCTTTGAGACATCATCCCCTCGAGACCTCAAATCCTCGAAGCCCTAAGCCCTTGAATCTAGCCAAATTTGAAAGTCCATCACCCTCTTGAGGCCAGTTCTCGAGACCAATCCTCAAGAGATCATCCCCTCGGGACCTCGAGGCAGCAAGCCCCCAACTCGTGCAGAACCAGAAGGTCCATCACCCTCTCGAGGCCAGTTCTCGAGATAAACCCTTTGAGACATCATACCCTCGAGACCTCAAATCCTTGAAGCCCTAAGACATTGACTCAAGACAAACCTGAAAGTCCATCATCCTCTCGAGGCCAGTCTTCGAGACATCATCCCCTCGAGCCCTCGAGGTAGCAAGCCCTCGACTCGAGCAGAACCTAAAAGTCTATTACCCTCTCGAGGCTAGTCCTCAAGACTAGTCCTCGAGACATCATCCCCTCGAGACCTTAAGGTGGAAAGCCCTTGACTCGAGCCAAACCAAAAATTCAATTACCCTCTCAAGGCCAGACCTCGAGACCAGCCCTCGAGACATCACCCCTCGAGGCCTTGAGGCCGCAAGACCTAGACTCGATCCAAGCCAGAAAGTCTATCACCCCTTGATATGTCACCCTCTCGAGACCATTCCTTGGGACATTGGGTCCACGAGGCCACATGCCCTCGACTCGGGTCACGAGCCAAACCTTTTGAGACCCCAGGGTTGCGAGCCCTAGAGGCCGCGAGCCAAACCCCTCTAGACCTCGTGTCCTCTAGGCCATAAGCCCTCGACACCAATGAAGCCTTTTAGCCCCTCGAGACCAGTGAAGCCTTTTAGCCCCTCAAGACCAAAGCCCCTTGAGATGTTATCTTTCATCCTCGAGCCTAACCAGACCTAAACCCCTCGAGACCAAATCTTTCATCTTCGAGCCTAGCCATACCCGAGCCCTCACTACCCATCGTAAGTTGCGATGAATACATCATGAGTCACGATGGGCACACAGGTCTTCACCGTCCTTAACCTTTCCTCCACCAAACCACCGCCGCTCGCCACCGCTAACGGCCACCTTCTGCTGCTCACAACCACCACTCCATACCCCATCCTTTCTCCCCAATCTCCACCCACAAATCGCCATAAAATCTTTGAAGAACACAAACCCTAGACTTTGGGGGTTTTGTGACTTTGGGCAATTCGATTTCGAATTGATTGTGGGTTTCCCCCTTTATTCTTCCTAAGCATCTAAGTGGTACATTTCTTCACTTTATTGAGCTTCAATTGTGATTATGAATATATACTCTATTTATTGGATACTGTGTAGATTATGTGTGATGCCTTAGGAAATTGAATTGTTGGATCTTGGTTTATTTTGGTGAATATATTGTGCTTGCAATTTAATTTGATGGGTATTGTGTGCATATTTTGTGGTTGCGTTGTAGATTGTATATTTTGTGGTTGCGGTTTGGATTGTATTGTGCTTGTTTTATTTTGGATTATGTGCATTTGTGTTGCTTTGGCTGACAATAGATTGTGACTTATGCTAGATATGAGGCGTGTTGGCCCTTGATTAAACCTATTTGTTATTTGGATAAAATTTTATTGTGCTTTGCAATGTTATTTTGGTTAGGGTAGTTTAGCCATGGGACGTGAATGTTGACATTATGAATGTTGACATTTTGAATGTACTAATGGTGGCTAAACTAGTTGAGCACAACTATGGTTTTGAGATCTGTCATATTGATTTCAACTATGTGAGAACTTCATGGATTTGATAATATGGGCTTGTTGGACATAATATGGATTATATATGCAATTGTGATTAGGACTTGAACTAGTTGACTTGATTTGATTTAGCTTGTGATGATGAGCTAGTTTAAGGTTGAGTATGAATTTGTAATATTACATATACACATATTCCTGTGTGTTTGACTTGTTTATGTGGTTGTTAGATATGGCCCCCACGAAGAGACCTAGGGCTCCCCCCCCCGAGGTGGGTGCACCGCCACTCTACCTCCGCTTCCTCCACCAGCTCCGGAATCGAGCCCTGCACCTCCCCCTCCGGATAGGTACATGGGTTTGACCCGGATCACCGGGTCCTATGCGGAGAGGTGGAAGGCTCTAGAGAGGCATCAACTCAAGGAGACAAGCTTTTGTAAACGTGCCCACATTAGATGCTCTTGGGCTTACTCAGCATGTCAGATGCCTCATCGCCAAGGGGGAATGAAAGGGTTCATGAGTAGGAGCGCGCCCTCTTACTGGAGGTACACATTGGAGTTCCTATCCACGGTTTGTATAAGCAGCATGAGAGCTGATCAACCATGCGAGAGGTATATTGATTTTCACTTAGATGATATATCTAGGCAAATAATCATCTTGCAGATTAAGGAGGCCTTCTGATTTAACACCACGGAGATACGGGCCAGGCTGGGCCTAGGAGCGTTCGATTGAGGATGACATGAACTTTTGGATGTCATCAACATGAGGCCAAAGAACTCCCATGATAAGAGTATCGCCATTATCCACCCTGCACTCCGTTATGTGCAGCGACTGTTGGCTGGCATAGTACTTTTCTCTGTGGAGCTAACAAATGTGCCAGACAATGACATTCACTTTCTGTGGCACTTAACAAGTGAGGGACTACGATACGGGTTATGGGCAGAGTTATGGATGAAGAGAATCATGGAGGTGGCAGGAAAGCCAAAGGGAAAGATCATGGTCGGAGGCATGATATCCTTTTAGTAGAGTACTTGAGATTGGCTCCCTTGACTGACTTTATGTGCTTAGGAAGGCGCACTTCCTATCTGATCACTATTGAGAGGTTAGTTAGATTTGAGATGTTCAGTGCCACATGGACCACGAGGCTATTCCATTGTTTGTATGACGCGAGGAAGGTCATATTCATGGCCCTTCCTCAACCCAACAAGATGAAGCTGGAATTTCTAGGAGACTTGGCAATTTTACCTGACTCTCCATGTAGAGATGACTTCCACTGCGAGCTCCGCGACCTTGGCCTAGCTCCCATCCAGCGCGATGATAGCACCCTACCTTTTTCTGAGCGATAACAGTAGCAGCACTCCCAACATTACTTCCCGTAGCCTCCACCAGAGATCGAGCCTATGTAGGAGGACGATGTGCCACTTCACTATTCCTAGCCTTCACCGGACTTCTACAAGAGGATGATTCAGACTATGTAGGATGGATTCCGCCGCTAGGACAGTATGATATTGGAGCATACTGTATTTGTCTTCTAGACCTTGATCGACATGGATGAGAAGATTGACCATCTGTCAGCTTGCATCCATGAGATGCAGTCCCAAGCAGGCGGTGTCTCAGGCACCGATCTGGGAGTGAAGAGGCAGAGGAGCATGGAGTGGCTGGCACAGTATCAGCAGCACTATTTTGGCGGTAGCCATTCTTCATCACATCAGTGATTTTGTGAGCACCATATCTTTACCCTTTTCATACTTTTCTTTGTATGTTTTTGCCCTATTGTCTACAGTGAGGGCAATGTAGTGTTCTAAGTATGGGGAGGGGTATCTACTTTGATGTGATTGGGATTGAAGACACTTTTGGAGACACTTTTGCATAACTCTTTTGTTTTGTTTTGGATATTTTCTCCCTTTTGTTTTGGGATGTTTTTCTTTTGATGTACTTGGATAATGTTGGCTTTGATACTTTTCTTAGCCTTAAAATTTGGAAAGCACTTTTCTACTATTTTTTTTGGATTGGAGAAACATGAAAATTTTGAAAAAAAATATAAAATGAAAAATAAAATAAAAAAAGAATCCCGTTAAGTTGAAAACCTGAAAGGGCAACTTAGGCAACATTGGGGGCCCGGATATGATGAAAACCCGAAAGGGAGACCTAAGCAAAAATGATAGGCTAAATGTGCGGAAAAATGTGAGATGTGAGCCAAAGAAACATGATGTGTGGCTAGGATGAAAACCCGAAAGGGCTCCTAGGAAAAATGAGAGAAAACGAGAGAAATTGAAAAATATTAAGTGCTCACTCATTTTCCAGCGTTGGAGTCATAAGGTTGCAGTTGCGGTGACCATACGGATGGATCAGATTGCTTGACATCATGAGGAATTTTTGGGAGTGGAAAATTTAGTGGGAGAAGATGAAGTAAGTTATGAAATTCTTGATCGTTAATATGCTTCGGTTTTTAGGTTGATATATTGATATAAAGCGGAGCATGTGTTTTGAACCTTTTTAGGTTGATATATTGATATTGGATTTGGGATTATCAATTTGGGATTTGGAGATGTCTTAGGGATATCAATGAATTTATGGGTTCATATTGTTTGGGTAGATTTAGGAATAGGGGTTGTGGGAAACTTCTAATTTGACCTTAACATTGGGATGTGTGTATTGAGAGTTTTGTGAGGTATTGATTTGGGGGAATAATAGTTAGGATGTGGATATGTCATTTCCTTCGTATGCTTGGATCTTTTATTACTCAAGGGCAGTAAGGTTTAAGTGTGGGGATGTTTGATATGTCCATTTTATCTGCATAATTTAGTACTGTTTTGGGTCACTTTTGTGCTCTTTTATTAACAAGAGCTTGTGTTTTACCTTGAAATTCTCTTAGGAGGGGAAGAGCAACTTTACGCTCTTTTACCTCTTCTATATGGATTTTGCGTGACAAGGGAAGAACACAGAGGCATGAAGACTGGAGGAAATTAAAGATCACATTTTTTATGACTTTTGAAGACTTGCTTCAAATACATGAAGACCGGAGGCCATTGAAGACCATTTTTGGAGACATTGAAGACTTAAAAAATGAGAGGAATTTCTATGAAGATGAATGTGTACCACAAGAAGAAAAAAAGAAAACAGGACTAAATTCTGGCACTCGTCGCAAGTCGCGATGGCCTCGTCGCGAGACCATCGCGAGTCGTAACAAGCCCATTGCGAGTCGCGACCAACGGGTGGCCAGAATTTCACCTTATCATTTTTAACTATAAATAGCACTCTCTTTCCTCTGATTCACATCTTCTTCATCTGCATTTTTGGTACGATTTAGAACCCTATTTTCTTCCATTTTCATCTTTAAATTTTCTTGTTTTATGTATGGTTTTTTTAGCATTAATTAGTATGAACTCTTGTAGCTAAATCTAGTTCTTGGGAGCAATTGACTAAGGCTTCCAAGCCCATGTCGTAAGAACAATTTGTAGCCTATTTAATACTCTTACTATTATGCATTTATGGAGCATTGAATGTGTTTGCTAATGTCATTTATGTTATTGAAAGCTTGATTATATGAAGTACTTGTATGATATGCTTGTTAGGATTTTGGGAAATGGGTTGATTTCCCATTTTCTCGATCGGAATCCAAGAGTATGATTTAGAGCTTTTGATTGTGTTGATGGATTGATAATTGCTAGATGAATATGATAATGTTGAACTCTTTGTCATGTTTGTTGCTTGTAGAAAATGAGAGAAGTCTATGAATGTCGATCGTTCTTGAATAATCTTGTTTAAATGCATGAATTGGTTAAATGCTTAGACACGGTGTAGTGTTTATAAGTGTTTCTCAGCTTGTTGATTCTTGTTGCTAAATGCCATCAATGGGATACTTTTAGTCGTGTTTCAATTACGGGAGTAATTGGTGAGGTTTGACAAGAGATGTCGAATTCACTCTTGCAAACTACTATCTAAGAAGGATAGAAGTTTAGTCTTCACAACAAGTAGTAAAGTAGTAAATAGGTTGCATGTTCAATGATGGATAGGAGGCTTGGAAGTTGAAGTCAATTGCACCCAAGGTTCCGTTAGTTGTTGTTTTCATCTTGTCTTTAGGTGTATTGCATGATTAGCATAGTTCTCTTGCTTTGCTAGTTGTGCTTTAATTTGATAACTTCAGGCCAAACCAACCAAACCCCTCCCCCCCTTGTTTACATGATTTTATATATATATCTATGTATGTGTATGCCTAGTATGTTTTCTCATATATATGTTTAAACACTTAAAATGATCCCCCTTCTTGTGGACGATCCCGACTTTCCCTTATCTACTTAATTGTAGATAGGAAGCATTATGGCTTAAAAGTATTAATTTTGAGAGGTACGACAACGACCTCCTAAGATCCCTAGGACACACCTTAAAGGGGTGCCTTTTTCTCTCGGGAACTGTTAGAGGCAGTTGATAGGGACTGATCAGAAGAATGTGTGCAAAATCACCACCTTGGTTCATCCGACATTTTGTTACATCCACTGACTGTTGGCAATAGGGGTTTTCTTCCACAGTGAACTAACGAAATGTCTGGGTTCGAATGTTCATTGCATTTGGGCAATGACTCCCGAGGGTAACATATACCCAAACCTAGTGGGGAACTTTGTACACTTGTGCATGATAATGAGAGAAAGAAATAGTGGTAAGATATCTATGGGCATCATGGTAGGTCTACTGGCACAATACTTCGAGCATTCGGTCACACATAGAGCATTGGGTAACTTGGGATGATCGGGTACAAGGTATAACATTGAGAAGTTGGCCAAAGCATGCATGGTGGGACCTACAACATTGAATGGTTGATATGTATGGCTTTATGGTGGAGCAAGCACTTGTAGTTTCATGGTACTTCTAAAGCCGGAGCGCACTGCCATCAACCATGACACATGTTTGGATGACCTATTTATTGAGCTGGACTAACGCTTTGAGAAAGAGTTCTATACAGTCTTAGCCACCCCAGAGATAGGCATTGAGGAGGATGAGGGGGAGACCTTTTCAAGAGCACATCATAGTCGCTCTTGCGTATTCACAAACATCATTGACCGACTGCATGCACTTGGGGATCAGCTTTTGAGCTCTACCCTAGTGTTGCAAGAGGTAGTCCAAGTGACAGGGGAGTGAGGATGCAAGTGGAGGTGATTAGTTTGATGATGGATTGCATCAAGGCTACTCTTCAATCAACCAGAAACATCGAGAGGAGCAACATTAGTTGCGACGAGGAGGAAGGCTCTTCGGGGCCGCAAGGGTAAGTGTCATGATTTCTCCCAACCTCACTTACGTTTTGACATGATTTTCCTTGCATTAGGGGGTATGCATTGGTTAAGTGTGGGGAAGGGAGTAGTGAGCACATAAGGAGTTTTATTCTTGGAATTTCTCAGTGCGTTTTATGCTTTTGTCGGTAGTTTTTCTAGTTTGTTGGTAATTTTGGTTTTTGATTGTTGAGGGATATTTTTGGATTGATATTTGGTGGCATGACATGCTATGCTAGGGTTTCTAGTTTGCATGGGGTATGTTTTTTTAGGATATTGGTGGCGTATTTTTTGTTTGAGTTTATCTTTTGTAGTATGAAGCCCACTTTTGGAGCAATTTTGTTCCCCAACAAAAAAATGAAAAACTTGAAAAATGAAAAAATTTTAAAACCCGGACAAGTTGAAAACCCGATAGGGCAACTTGGGTAACATTGGGAAAATCCCAGATAGATCAAAATACCCAGATAAAAATGAGAGGCTAGGCCCAGCTAGGCTTACGAGCCTAGGAAAAAATGAGAGGCCGTGTGGAAAAAGGTGAAAAGTGAGTACCCTTTGTGTGTTAAAGCTAGGACAAAATTTTGAATGGTCTCCTCGGAAAAATGAGAGAAATTGAGAGAAAAAAAACTAGGTTGACGACACACTTCACTCCTTGGTTGTAACTAGGTTGAGAATAAAAAATTATCCCTATGTTACAACCAAGTCGACGACTCTTGGATTTCCTTGGTGGATTGTTTTGGAGATGACTCTTTGATTGCTTTTGGGGATCATTTTGGGAAAAGTAAGCTAGCTTAACACTTATCTTTTTGGCTTACCTTTTTCCACATTTTACTTTTGGGTGGTTAGATAGCTTATGTTGTTCGGAGAGTGTGAGAGTTGTGAGATTCTTACTTTTTTTTGGGGGGTAAACAGGGTAATCTAGGAATAAGTTGGATGCCCCGGTTAACTTATGCTTGCATGCTAAATTTTGATTAATTCATTTTCTTGTCCTTATTTACTCAAGGACAACTAAAGGGTTAAGTGTGGGAAGTCTTATGTGCTTCATTTCACGTGCGTTAATAGTTTCATTTGGCATAGTTTTTAGCTTGTTTTATTTGGTGGATATCTTGTATTAGTTGAGTTTACGTGACAAGGGGTTTAGACGGCTATGTTTGGTTTTCTTGCTAAATCCCATATTTTGTATACCTAATTAGTACTAATGGACATTTTGTATCCATGGGCTCCTAGATCTTCCAATCAATCATCTTTAGTAGGTCGCCTGTGGATACTTTTTGGTTACATTCTATATGAAGGTTGTTCTAAGGGCGGTAGAAGATATTGAAGGCCTTTTGCAAGGACGGTAGAAGAGATTAAAGGCCATTCACCTCTAAAATTTTAGTAGACCAAGGCCGCAAACATCAATGCGTGGTAGAAGGAGATTGGAGTCAAAGATAGGCGGCAACGGAGTTCAAAAGAGGCTAACGAAGAAATGGGGGAATCGTCGTCCAATGAGTTGCACCAAATTTTGAGAATGATCTGAGAAGAGTTATCCTTCAAAGTTGAAGCCATTGGATTCCTCTTCTTGAGCACTATAAAATTGACTACAAAAACTCTCAAATCGAACGAACGATCACCCACAACAAAGGAAACAAGTTCAGCTGGCCAAGGTAGCATGGGTCGGTGCGTGCCATTCATGGTTGGCACCAATGGCTTGTGCCAAAGGAGTTATCCCATGCCAATAGTGTTCAACACGAGGCTATGGAAAGAACCACGCCAAATGCCATAGGCCACATGCTCACCAGTTCCAATCCTCACCAAAAATTGGTAAAGTATGGGCGCTGACCGTCCCATTTACGACGGCCCGCGCCAATCCAAGTTGCAGTTGTCGAGACCAGCCAACGGGGTATAGAGAATCAAGAAGCCCATGCCAAGTTTTTGAGCGAATCATCCTTCTAGACCACGGTTCGCAGCAAGGGCCGCATCCCGCACAAGCCTTCCAGACGACAACCAGTGCCAAAGGCCACGGTCCATGCCAAAGTTATTGGCGCGGACCACGCCAGATTTGGCAACCCACAACAGCACAAAACTACGGCCCACGCTAAATGCAGCAACCTATGCCAAGGCATTAGCACGGCTCACACCAGATTTGAGTATTACTTTGACTTAATTGCCATCGCACCAGCATTAGCTGATTATGTAAAGTAGTCTGAGAGGTTACAGGTAGAGATATTGAAAAGTAACAAGCTAGGGTTGTAAGAGTCCCTAGTGTCATAGATAAGGTGCCAACGACCCTTTAACCTAATTGATAGGTGATTGGAAAGTAGTACATTCATGGTGGAAGCTTGGGACATAATTGCATGGGGGAGAAATAGATCTACAACAATGGTTGGACCTTGTTGTACTCCCCTAATTATGATGGCAGTGTCGATGGAGGGTTGTGAGTGCACCCTACATGAAAGGTATGGGGAAGTGTATTCCATCGGCTACACCACGTGTTATGAACACTCTATTAGGTTGTTTTGTAAATCTTACATGTGAATGAATTGAAGATCAAATAATTAAATCATTCATGTCTCACAATGATTCCCCAATTGCTTAGCTCATTAGATTACTTGTCTTTTTTGCTTGTATGCTTTGTGGTTGTTAATTTGAAAAAACAACCCCCCTTCCTTTTGTTTGCTTTACTATTTATTCCTATCACTCGTACGGATTGGCACCCCGTACGAGGTTGTGTTTTTGGTTGATACTTAAGCCCTAGTATCTCTATGAACATACTCAGGGATTACCACTAACTACCCTATCGGTAGTGTAGTAGTGAGTCAGGGTGTAAATTTTATCTTTGACCTACCGTTCTCTGCTCGGATTAATTAGCTACAATTAATGACCCCGAGTAGAGGTGGGTCACAGAGTCTGATTCGGAACTGCATCGGCTTCTAAGAAAGTTATATTTCATCTTGTCAAAATCTCTAGTGCCTTGGTTCTTCCGCATGTGTCTTGTGAGAATCAGTAATCATAAATGAATTTAAGGACCTTTCACCCACAATTCCACTTATCATATTGATCACCCTACTGATTGGAGGATTTTCACCATTTTTATTCTCTTGGTTTCCATCTGGCTATTCTCGTTGACCTCGGTTTCTTCTTCCCTGCTCTCTATCTTGAGGCTCTTAATGGTCTTAACCCTAAGGCCTCCATTATTCTGATAATTCCTCCTATATAGTGGTCGATCATTTTTAGGCCTATGAGGCTCGCCCTGATTTCCTCACCTGGGTCCAGGACCCTCAAGGCATCCTTCCCTCTCGCACCTCTCAATTTCCATATTTAATGAGTACAATCATTCGTATCATGGCTATTATCCCTATAAATTTGTGGTTCTCCTCTCAACCACTACTATGGGTGTGTTTTGCATTGGCTGGGGCTGCCTGAGTATCCCTTCATAAATACTTAGGATTTGTGCTGGTGACCTTTTCATGGGTGTATACCTCTCGAAGTTAGGTTTTCCCACTTCCATTGGTTTCTTTCCATGAGATTCATTACACTTTCCTGGCTTATCAGTCATACTTTCCCTTTTACTTCTTGTGGTCCCTTCAACTTTTGAATACTGTTCGATGACTTCTTAAAGTTTCTGCAATGTTCGAGGGACATTTGTACATAGCTTCTTGTAAAGCTCTATATCTCGCATCCCCAGCAGGTATCCCTAGATAAAGTCATTCTATGTGGTCTCCACTACTCACTAACTTTCATCAACATAACAATGATAAAAAGCCTCTATCATCTCCCCTGGATTCTGTTTGGTCTGATACAGCTCCCGCAACGTTTTAGTAAATTTCTTCTTTTGGGTGTATTGTCTTAGCAACACCATGCTGAAGTCCATGTACGAGTGTAAAGAGCCCCCCGGAAATTTTTTATACCATTCCTGAGCCTTCCCTCGAAGGTAGCTCTCAACTAGCTTTCATGTCAACTTTTCATCGAAATCCCTTGAATTCATTAAACTGAGGAATGTTAGAATGAACTCTCAAGGATCTGATTCTCCAATATATTTTGGAATCACCTTTGGGGGTTTTGTATCTACTGGCCATCGCTCTCTTGTTATCAATGGAGTAAAGGCCGATCCTGCCACCTGGCCAAGTGGCCCTATCAGCCTATCCAATTCCCTCTTCGATGCATCTCTTGTATCTCCTATTGGCCTTGGCTTCTCTCCAAGTAAATTAAATCCTCTATTAGTATCCCCATATGGCATTTGATACATGGGATGCTGAACTTACATTAGGCAATCTATATTGGCCATAAAATTCTTGACTAGCTGGGTAATTTGGTATCCCCGTGCTTTCATATCCCTAGAGTCCCTATCCCATCTCTATTCTAGGAAATGAAACTGTGGAGGCTATCTACATCAAAGGGGGGATGGAATATACCACCCCTGGTGGATATTATGGGAATGAAGGCTGGGGTCATGCCTGGTTCCCCTCTTGAGCATATCCAAAGTAAGGTAATGCAAGTATAGGTTGAGAAACATTACCCGCAGGCATCTCCATGACCGTCAAAAGTACCATGTCTCACGATATACCTATAGATACCGAGAGAGGCATAACATGATATCCAACAGCTTCCAACATTTGAGCTGCTCGAATTAGATATGGTTGTGAACCAACCACTCTCATAGCTTGATTAACTTGCACAACCCATTCATAGGCTTCAATATGGGAATAACCAAAAGCTTGAGTGAAACGGCCATCTCTTTCATCATACGACCTTGTAGATATAACTTTTGAAAGATTTGTGACCCCTACACCTCGCCCTACATTATCCTTTGTATGCCTCGAAGGTCCAACTACGTCTCTAGGGGCTTTGACTATCGGTGAACTAGGCTTGATGGAGTCTTGCACTGCAGCGCTCCTACTCACCTGTCGAGGCTTGCGCCACTTCTCGCTCAACATTCTAGGACGCTGAAGGGTTAACCATCCATTTTATTCTTCCTTAATATGGGGATTTTATCTCATTAGCAGCACCTGTCTCCTTCAACTTTAACCTCTCACTCCTTCGAGTGTTCGTAGAAGTGGACATAAACTAAAATACCCAAATTTGACTAAACCGGTCCCACTAGGTGTGCCAATTGATGCTTTTGAAAACCAATCAACCTGCTCCATTGAATCCTCTAGTCTAGATCTGCAAGACAACAAGCCATTAGAAGTCCCAAGGTAAAACCCTCTGATTCTCAAGTCAGAAGAATAATTGAATAAGTATATGGTGTATATATGGCCCACCGAGCGAAGCTAATGGTCGTTAGTCCTAACCCAACAATAGTTAGCAATAAAGTTAAACCTTTTTAGCCCAAATCATTGAACAACCTACGTGCACACTACAGAGAACATGGGCTGGTAAACAAGAAGCAAACGGAAACCAAGAAAGACCACGAACTCAGAAAGTGGGGATCGTGATGCACCCCACGATCTCTATTCTTAAAAAAAGGGGAATGCATCCGAGTCTGTCTATAAATACAGTAAACATAGAAGAGGCTAAGGTACGCGCAACTATCTAGAGAAATTCTAACTCTCAAAAGATAAGAATGACTTGATCGTCGAAGTTGTTTTCCCAGAATCACTTTCGGGACTAACTGTACAGGTAGAGAAGATCAAGAAAAGGGCGACCAATAATTTACCTGAACAGACTACCGTATCATTTAGCGCTGACTGTGGGGACAAATTTTTTTTATTCATTTCAAGGCTGCTTAGGTAAGCAATGGTGTTCACCATGAGTGAAAAAAGCCATAACCCTCAGTCACAAGAACAAACACTTGGACGTAATAAGGGAGCGCACCATCAACAACATCATACCCCGAGTAGAGTAAAAGAACATAGTAAAGAGGAAACAGATGAAGAAGAAATAGAATCCCCAAATAAGGATTATGACAAGGAAAAATAGCGTTCACAACATTCTTGGAAGCGAACAAAGAAGATCTGTACGATTAATTTTTGAAGAAGTTAAGGCAAAAACCCTCAAAGCCAAATGAAAGAGTAAACTAGGAGCACGAGTGTCTTAACGATAAAGAAGAGCTGCGGGACATCATCGTAAAGGATGATGCAGACAAATTGCCTCTTGCACTGCAGCTGCGAGACTTCAGGATGCCAAAAGATTTCAAGCTTCCTTTGCACGTTAAATTCTATGATGGAAACACAAACACAAAAGAATTCTTGCATTTGTATAGAAAAATATGATATTTTGTGATGCAAGCATAGAATTAGTCTGCAAGGCATTCCCCATATTTTTGTCCGGAACAGCGATAACTTGGTACGAAGACCTTTCAAAAAAAAGCATCAAGTCTTGGGCACAATTGTCAGACCTATTCTTGGGCTGGTTTTGCCAAAAGCAGAAGTTCTCTAAGACAATCATTGATCATAATAACATAGAACAACGAAGTGATGAAATCCTCGTGCAGTATCATTCCCAATTTATCATGGAGAGTTTACAGGTTTGTACTTGTCATTTCAATCATCACTTGGGGCTTTCACAGGAGGTATGAGATCTAAAGAAATTTACAAAGAGCTGACGAAGAACATGTCGAATAACCCAAGGGAACTAAAAAAATATGATTGAACAACACGTACGAACGGAGGAAGTGAACAACCAAAAAATAGACAATGAGCGAGGAAAAAAGAAAACAATGACGGATTCGCCGAATAATTTCCCTAAGAAAGGAAAAGGGAGCATTACCTTCAGAAGAGCAGAACAAGGAACACAAGGCTATTTATTCCAAGCTTTGGCAGATCTCCTTCTCGAAGATAATTTACTATAGGCGTGTTGTTTTGTTCTTCGATAGCCATTACAGCCTGTTCCTCAAAGCTTTGACTATTTAGGGTCTCAATGAGTAACTGCCCTTGAGGCTTAGCCCTTAGGTCTGACGAAGCCAATTTTCTTAGGGCATCAGTCCTATGATTTTCTTCTCTCGGCACCTGCTTCAAAACATGGGTTTCAAAATTTCTTAATAAGGGTTTTACCACCTCCAAATACCTCTACAAATTGTGTTCTCTGGCCTCATATTCCACATTAACTTGCTGAACCATGATTTGAGAGTCAGATGATATTTCTAAATCTTCAATGTTTAACACAATAGCCGATCGCAATCAAGTAATCAGGGCTTCATATTTAGCCTCATTGTTCATTGCTTTGAATGCAAAATGTAGCACACATGGGTAATCTTTTCCTTTAGGGCTGGGGAGTAGCAATCTTGCTCCACTACCCTCCCCCCCTCCGAGTGAGAAAAACCATTCACGTATAGTTTCCAAACTTCCTTCTTTCAAGCCTCCCCCTCGAGTTCAATAGGTTATGTGGCTTTCACTATGAAGTTCGCCAAGGCTTGTCCTTTAATTTGGGCAGAAATTGTATATCATGATCACCCAACTCCACAACCCATTTCATCATCCATCCTGATGCTTCTAGTTTTAAAATAACTTTCTTGAGGGGATGGTTCATGAGCAAGATGATTGTGTCTCCTTGGAAGTATGTGGGGTACTCGTGCTGATATCCAAGGGCGAGGCAGAAATGTGTAAAAAAAGAATCTCTTTTTTTTCCTGGTTTCATGAGAGTTGGTAATTCTCGAAGGTGTTCCTTCAGCTGCTGAAAGGCTTGCTCACATTTGGCTATCCACTCAAACTTCTTTGTTTTTTGAAGTACATTGAAGAAAGGAAAATATTTCCTGGCCCCCTTCGAGAAAAATTGACTTAGAGCTGCCAAGCATCCTGTAAGCTTCTTCACTTCTTTCACATTCTGTGGAATTTTCATTCTCATCAAAGCTTCTATTTTATTTGGATTGACATCAATGCCCTCTCAGAGACTATAAACCCAAGGAATTTTTCAGCTCCTATACATTTGGCTAGATTCCATTTCAGGTTTGCACCTCTAAGCTTCTCAAAGGTTTCCTTCAAATCTATCAAGAACATCTCGTAAACCCTGCTTTTTACCACCATATCATCCACATATACCTCCATATTCATGCCAATCTGCTCCCTGAGAAGCTTATCCACCAACCTTTGGTATGTTGCCATGCATTCTTCAAGCCAAATGGGATTTTCTAATAAAAATATGTGTCTACATCTGTTATAAAAGAATTTTCTCCTTATCCTCTTCTACCATCAGTATCTGATGGTAGCCCTTATGGGCATCAAAGAAATCCAACACCTGCTACCCTGCAATAGATTCTACCAACTTGTCGATTGGGCGTAAAGGGTAACTATCCTTGGGGAAACACCTATTCAGATCTGTGAAGTCTATGCACATTCGCCAAGTTCCATCATGTTTCAGAACCATTATTGGGTTAGCCAGCCATTCTGAATAAAATACTTCCTTAATTACTTCCGCCTTTATCATTTTATCTACTTCTGCCTTGATGTCCTCTACCCTTTTGGGTTCAAATATACATCTCTTCTACTTAATAGGTTTAACGACTAGATCAATGTTCAACTTATATACTGCTAACCTCAATGGTACCCCGGTTAGATCTGAGGTACTCCATGAAAATACATCCTCGTACTCTCCCATCAAATTTCTTAACTCCCCTTTTATATTTTCTAGCATGAAGTTCCCTATAGCCACTGTCCCTCTATCTCAAATGGGTACTTGCTCAGTTTCGGTGAGGTTGACTCCCCCATGTACCGAGGCTACATCCCTCATCTTTCTTGCCTCCCTTACTACCGTGAGGTTACAACTTTTAGCTACTGCCTGCTCCCCTGGAATTGAATTTATCTCCTTGCTTGTTGAAAATTTTATTATCAAGTGATACGGGGACCATACTGCTCGGGCTTAACACATCCACGACTTCCTAAGAATCACATTATAAGGGGAGTACACTGATAACCGCAAAGTTACAGTTTATTGTTACCCCTCAATCTTCTTCGGATATCCAGGCTGATAGGGTAATCTCTCCTAAGGGGTATATAGGGATTCCACTAAATCCCAAGAGGGGTGTGGTTGATTTTTTCAAGTTGTTCCTTCTTATATCCATTTGATCGAAACATTCAACAAACATTATCTCAACTCCACTCCCATCATCAATAAAGACCCTCTTCACTAGAGAAGTCCCAGTTACAACCAAGACTACCATAGAAACTGTATGTGGGGTGATGTGCTTCATTTTTCATGCATTAACCATTGCATTTGGAATAGTTTTTAGCTTGCTTTTTGGCAGATTTCTAGTATTAGTTGAGTTTATGTGACAAGGAGTTTAGACGGTCATGTTTGGTTTTCTTGTCTAAATCCCGCATTTTGTAGACTAAATTAGTACTAATGGACATCGTGTATCCATGGGATCCTATATCTTCCATGAGATCATCTTTAGTAGGTTGCCCTTGGGTACTTTTTGGATACATTCTATGTGAAGGCCGTTCGAAAGGATGGTAGAAGAGATCGAAGGCCATTCACCTTTAGAATGGTAGTAGAAAAAGGCCACAATCATCAATGCATGGTAGAAAGATATTGGAGTTAAAGATAGGCAGCAACATTATTCAAAGAGGCCAACAAAGAAATGGGGAATCATGGTCCAATGAGTTTCACCAAATTCTAAGAACAATTCGAGAAGAAAAAGCCTTCAAGGCTGATCTCATTGGATTCTTCTTCTTGAGTGCTATAAAATTGACTGCTAAAACTCTCAAATCAGACTAACGGTTCGCCTATAGCAAAGGAAACAAGTTCAGCCAGCCAAAGTACCATGGGTCGGTGAGAGCCGTTCATGGTTGGCACCCACGGCCTGCGCCAAAAGGATTAGCCCATGCCAATAGTGTTAAGCGCAAGGCTATGGCACGGAACATGCCAAATGCAACATGTCACGCGGGCACCAATTCCAATCCTCACAAAAAAATGGCTAAGTATGGGCGCGAAATATCCCATTTTTATGGCCCGCGCCGTTCCAAGTTGGGGTGTGGAGAATCAAATGGCCCATACCAAATTTCTGAGAGAATCAGCCTTCCAGAACACGGTCCACACCAAGGGCCACATCCCACACGATCAAAAGTCTAGGACATATTTTCCAAACGGTGGCTCGCGTCAAAAGCCACGGTCTATGCCAAAGGTATTGGCACGGACCGCTCCAGATCTAGCTGCCCACAACAACACAAAGCTACGGCCCGTGCTAGATGTAGTGCCCCATGCCAAGGTGTTGGCATGGACCATGCCAGATCTTGTGTCTCGCGACAAGGACACGATGCAGACCGCGCATCCGCGATGGTCCGCGCCAGGCGGCGGCTGAACTAGGGTTTAGTCATTTTTATTCTATTTTGGGCCTATTTTTAGACCCAATCCCCTTTTTCTATAAATATATTCTTAGTCTACTAATTTAAACATGTAAAGTGGACTAGAGAAGAGATTGTTTAGATCATAATGTAGAGCAACTTTGGAGAGAGAAACACTCTCTCCTTTTCTTTTCTTTTCTTTTCTTTTTTATTTAATCCTAGATGTGGTATTCAAATTCATATTTGAATTCCATATCTACGGAGTAGTTTCCATAGCTTGGGGATAAATTTTAGTCATGTTTGATTAATGCTTTTGTGAGATTCATTAGATTTAGCCTAGTATTTATGTTCATGGTATTATTGTTGATTTTCTTGAATGTTTGAATTGCAATAATAGTACACTGCATTAATCACACACTCTATTCTATATTCATGTTGGTGCAAATATTGATTCCCCCTTGGGAGGGGAAACCTGGATGTTGTTATAGGTAAGGGAGTACATTGCGTCTGCGTGAGTGTGTGCACAGGAGACCCAAGTGTTGCTCTGGCTCACTTGCCATTGCACCAGCCTTAGCTGATTACATAAAGTAGTCCAAGAGGTTACGGGTGAAGATAGCAAAAAGTATCAAGCTAGGGTTGTAAGAGGCCCTAGTGTCATTTATAAGGTGCTGACGACCCCTTGACCTAATTGATAGGTGATTGGGAAGTAGTGCATTTGTGGTGGAAGACTGGGACATAATCAAACGGAGGAGAAACATATCAAAAACAATGGTTGGACCTTGTTGTACTCCTCTAATTATGATAGCGGAATCGAAGAAGGGTTACGAGCACACCCGACGTGACAAGTACGAGGAAGTGTATGTCATCCGCCACACCATGTGGTATGAACACTCTATTAGGTTGTTTTGTAAATCTTACAAGTGACTGAATTGAGGATTGAAGCATTAAATCATTCATGTCTCACAATGATTCTCCAAGTTCTTCGCTAATTAGATTACTTGTCTTCTTACTTTTATGCTTGGTAGTTGTTAATTTTAAAAAACCAACCATCATTTTGTTTTTTTCTTTACTAACTATTCCTATCACTCGTATGGATTGATGACCCATAGGAGATTGTGTTTTTAGTTGATACTTAAGCCCTAGCATCTTTGTGGACATACCTAGGGCTTACCGCTAACTACCATGTTCGTAGCTAAGTAAAGAGTTAGGGTGCAAAACTATAAATTTTATCTTTGACCTACCATCCTCTACTCGGGTTAATTAGCTACAATTAACAACCCTGAGTGGAGGCGGGTCAAATTTTGGTGCCACTGCCAAGAATGCTATTCAGCTTACGTATCAATTAGTATAATTTGTGAGTAGAGTAGTTAGTAGTTGTTTTTATTTTTTTTTTGTTTTGATAATTTGGGTTTTGAATTGTTGTGATAGTTGTTTTGTTACCCATTGATCCATTTTCTAGTTTTTCATTTGGAATGGTATTGTTAGCCCTAGTTTATGGTACACATTTGTACCACTGATCAAGGTGTCTTACACTACCCGACTGAGAACACAGGTGGTCAGAGGAGAAGGAGATGGAGAATTAAGGCAGGAACTCAACCAAGGCAAGCAGTGTTGGTTAAAGAACCACAAAGAATGGTGGAAGAAAATTGAACCTTACGGGAGCTCATGGCACCAAAACCTAGAGAATCATTCACTATGCATTACCTTCCTGCAATTACCCGCCAATGTAAGCTGTGAGCTGAAAAGTGGCATGATCCATTGCCTACCGACATTTACTGGATTGGTGGGGGAGGACCCAAATAAGCATCTATCAGAGTTTCACTTGGTTTGTACGAACATGAGGCCATAAGGAGTTTCTGAAGATGACTACAATCTGAGAGCCTTCCCATTTTTCCTTCAAGATGGAGCTAAAGACTGGCTCTACTACTTGCCACCAGGATGCTTAGTTTCTTGAATGGATATGTAGTGAAGGTTTTTAGTGAAGGTTTTTCCGGGCTACTAGTGAAGTATTTTCCGGGCTACTAAATATGTGAGTCTAAAGAAATAACTGTCTAATATAATCCAAGAGGCAATAGAGAGCTTGTATGATTATTAGGAATGCTTCAAAAATTGTTGGCGAGTTACCCCTACCATCCCTTCAAGCAGGGAGATCTAGTGTATTATTTCTTTGAGGGGTTATGCGATGAAAATATGCAAATGGTGAACACCGCTTGGAATGGTTCGATGGCGAACAAGATCCCTAAGAATGCAATGGCTCCCTTTAAAGAAATGGCTAATGGTATGCAACAATTTGGTACAAGGTCAACGGTTAGAGTCTTGGATGAACCCGTACAATCGCCTAAGTAGAAGGAGCAAGTCAAAGCTCTTGCTTCTATGATGAAGGAGCTCTTGCGAGGAAAAGTGGATCAAGTCAATGTGTGTGGGGTGTGCAACTTAGACCACAACACCAAAGCATGTCCCGAAGTCGTAGACAGTTTTCAAGAGGTGAATGTCGTTGAGTACAACAATCCAGAGAAGCCACAATTTGCAAGGGGCTAACCACAAGGGTTCTGGGGGAACCAAGGAGATGCACGGCCGGATCCATATGCTTACTCATTCAACCTAAGGATCGAGATCATCCGAAGGATCTGATGGAGGAAGGATAACCAACCTCAAGGATATCGGGGTGGACAAGCCCAACCTCAACCATACCCTCAAGGTGAAGGCCCTTCCAACAATCATACCTCGATCTACAAATTGGATTGAGAGGAAATCTTAGAAGCCATTGGTTAATTTGGCAAGAAATATGAAGTCTTTGTGGAGAGAACAAGGCGTGATATTGAAGACCTTGGTAATAGAGTTTTCTTGAGTATCAAAAATCTTAAAGTTTAAGTTGGGCAACTTGCTACCTCGGTGAGTCGACTTGAAGCGAAGGAGTCCAGCAAACTCCCTTCCCATCCGGAGATCAATCCAAGGAACGTGAGTGAACTCAAGTTGAGAAGTGGGATGAAATTTTGGGAGTCCGAGAAGAGGATTATGCAAGAGGATGATAGAGTATTGGAGGCTACCAAGGCACACTTTGAAGAAGAAGAGATGTGGTCAAGGAGGCACCCTCCATGGAGCTTCCACCGCCTGAGGCACAAGTTACCATCCCACCTCCATTTCCAAATGCTTTGAGGGGAAAGCCAAAGGTGGTGACCAATGATGCAAACGTTTGAAAAGTCTTCAAAAAGGTTGAGGTAACAATCGCTCTCTTGGAATTGATTGAAAATGTGCCATCATATGCTACATTTCTTAAAGTTCCATGCACAAAGAAAAAATGTAGGCCAACTAAGAGGTTATGATATTTGAAAATGGGAGGAGTCACTATTTTGAACCATAAGAATTTGCCTAAGAAATGCGACGATCGTGGAATCTTTTCTATCCCTATCTCCTTAGGTGGTAAAATTGTTGAAAATGCCATGATAGATACGGGTGCATCCATTAATGTGTTCCCATTTAGTCTATATGAACGCTTAGAAATATGTGAGCTTAGGGAAACTAGAGTGATTGTCCAACTTTCTAATCATTCCCAAGCAAGCCCTCATGGACTAGTAAAGGACGTGATGGTGCGAGTTGCCAAATTGGTTTTTCTGGCCGACTTTTATTTCCTAGACGTGGCGCACGACAGAAGTGCACCCCAATACTTTTGGGGAGACCTTTTCTCAGAACGTGTATGACTAAAATTGATGTCCATTTGGGAACCTTAACTCTAGAAGATTGTGTGGATAAAGTGGAGTTTGATATTTATAAATCTAGGCATGATTCAACAAATTATTATTTTATGTGCAAAGGTGTGACCCTATGTGATGAGCATGAATTCC
This sequence comes from Rubia yunnanensis, assembly GCA_037428765.1. Classification (NCBI taxonomy): domain Eukaryota; kingdom Viridiplantae; phylum Streptophyta; class Magnoliopsida; order Gentianales; family Rubiaceae; genus Rubia; species Rubia yunnanensis. The sequence goes on along the minus strand of CM075067.1, from coordinate 46,407,876 downwards.
ATGAACCTCTTATGTTACCAATGAGCATGAACACCTGGATGAGTCCAATGTTGACAAGATTGTTGATGAGTCTGATGAATTGCATGATGCTATGGATAGTATGTCTATGCTAGATTGTTTTTCCATGCTAACTAACTTGCAGTGGAAAAGGAAGAATGTCGAGGGTTTAAAACCTCCACGACCTCCTCCTAACCCCAAAATGACACTCACTGACTCCATTTTAGCAAGACATGGAGATTCATTTCATATGATGGACAAGAGGTCAAAAGGTAAGGATGGCTCATTGTGGAGACCTCTCCACAACGATGTCATCATGAGTGGAGTCACCAATAGTGATTCCCGATACCCACATGCATGTGTTTCTAACTAGACTTGCATGAAAAAGAAATAAGTTGTGAGGAAGACAATAAAAATACGGTGTTTCTTTTTGCCTTTTTGTTTTGAGTAGTTATTAGATAGATTTTGCATTTTCTTGTTGGCAAGGAGGATTTTTTAGATGAAAATTTTGTTGATTTGACAATTTGAGTTCGAGACCCGTGATTGTGTTTTAGATGGAATTAGATTTGATGAGTGACATAGTTTTTCGAAAAAGAAGGGAAAACTAAGGATAAGGTCAAAATTTGTGGCAATCTCATGCTAAAACTTGACACGGTCTGCGCCAAGAGCCTGGGTCTATGCTAGGAGAGTTGGCACAAGGGGATGACTCGTGCCAAGGAGTTTGACATGAGAGTTGGTTTGTGCCAGAAAGCTTGGCACTAGGCCTTATTTCATACTAGAGATTGGGGATCGTGATGCATCCCACGATCTCTGTTCTTGAAAAAAAGGGAATGCATCCGGGTCAGTCTATAAATACAGTAAATAGAGAAGAGGCTAAGGTACACACAACTATCTAGAGAATTCTAACTCTCAATAGAAAAGACTGACTTAATCATCGGAGTTGTTTTCCCGAAATCACTTCCGGGACTAACTGTGTAGGTAGAGAAGATCAAGAAAAGGACGACCAATAATTTACCTGAATAGACTACCATATCATTTGGCGCCGACTGTGGGTACAATTTTTTAAAATTTATTTCAAGGTCGCTTAGGTAAGCAATGGTGTTCACCATGAGTGAAAAAATCCATAACCCTCAGTCACAAGAGCAAACACTTGGACGTAATGGGGGAGCGCACAATCAACAACATCATACCCCGAGTAGAGAAAAAGAACATAGTAAATAGGAAACAGATGAAGAAGAAGCAGAATCCCCAAATAAGGGTTATGACAAGTAAAAAATGGCATTCGCAGCATTCTTGGAAGCGAACAAAGAAGATCCATACGATTAATTTTTGAAGACGCTAAGGCAAAAACCCTCCAAGCCAGGTGAAAGAGTAAACCAGGAGCACGAGTGTCTTAACTATGAAGAAGAGCTGCGAGACATAGTCACGGAGGATAACGTGGACAAATTGCCTCTCGCACTGCATCTGCAAGACTTCAGGATGCCAAAATATTTCAAGCTTCCTTTGCAAGTTAAAATTTACAACGGAACCACAAACACAAAAGAATTCTTGCATTTGTATAGAAATAACATGAGATGTTGTGATGCAAGCATAGAATTAGTCTGCAAGGCATTCCCCATCTTTTTGTTCGGAACAACGATCACTTGGTACGAAAACCTTCCAAACGAAAGCATCAAGTCTTGGGCACAATTGCCAGACCTATTCTTTGGCTGGTTCTACCAAAAGCAAAATTTCACTAAGACAATCACTGATCATAATAACATAGCACAACGAAGCGATGAAAGCCTCGCGCAGTATCATTCCCGATTTGTCACGGAGAGTTTACAGGTTTGCGACTTGTCATTTCAATCATCACTAGGGGCTTTCACGGGAGGTATGAGATCCAAAGAATTTTACAAAGAGCTGACGAAGAACATGCCAGAAAACCCAAGGGAACTACAAAATATGATTAAACAACATGTACGAACGGAGGAGGCGAACAACCAAAAAATAGAGAAGGAGCGAGGCAAAAAGAAAACAATGAAGGATTCGCAGAATAAGTTCCCTAAGAAAGGAAAAGGGAGCATCGCCTTCAGAAAAACAAAACAAGGAGTACAAGGATCGTTATTCCAAGACACACCTTTGACAAGAACAAGGAAGGAGATATGGCTAGCAAATAAGGATATATTTCGGGAGCTAGCACCGATGATTGCACCACCAGAAAAGAGTTCTAGGGAATTTTATTGTGCCTTCCACAAGGATCATGGCCCTGATATAGAGTATTGTAAAGAATTAAGAAGACAAATTGAAGAAAATCTGAGAAATTGAAATTTGGGCCAGTACGGGAAAGAAGGAGCAAGCCAGTATGGGGATACAAGTAAGACAACGAACCCATCTCCAAGGAGCCAAGGCACTACGATCACATCGGCTAAAAATCAAAAGATAATTGTATCTGTAGATTACAACAACAACGTGGATAATGAAGCGCCAGAGACATCCATCTTCTCTATACATGGATCCACAGTGTCATTGTCCAATAATGATTAGAAGGCCAAAGAAAGATATTCTCCCCCCACAAGAGCCAGTTGATAAAAGGTTTAAGTCAAATGAAGCGATCACTTTTAGTGAGGAAGATGCAGTACCCAACGCTTCACCACACAACGATCATATGGTCATCATAGCAAAGATTGGGAACACAACTATTCAAAGAGTGTTCATAGATGATGAGAGTGCAGTCGATATACTTATTTCATATTACTTCGACAGACTAGGTTTCAAAAGAACAGACCTAAAGAAGTCCACATCTTTTTTAGTTGGATTCATAGGGCGAGCAGAAATGCCTTTGGGGAACATACGCCTGCCTGCCACGATTGGAGAAAATAGAAGAAATTATACCATTTTGGGCGACTTCGTGGTCATGGATGCCCAAGTACATTTAATGCCATGATTGGAAGACCATGGATGAATAGGGCTAAGGAAATTTGGTCTTTTTACCACCTTGTAATGAAATACCCAACCCCAACTGGTATCGCGACCATAAGTAGAAACCACCAGACGGCAAGGCAGTGTATGGTTATAGCAATGAAGGCATGAAGGCGGGAAGGCTAGGGGAGAAAGCGAAGATGGTTTATACAATCTCAGGTGGTATCTTATTGGAACGTTCGGACACACCAGCCGACTTGGGAGAAGAAATAGAGCCAGTAAATTTAGATAACGAAGACAAATCCAAATGCGTAAAGATTGGGAAGCACTTCTAGACAAAGAGAAGGCGAAGGTTATTGAAAGCATGCGAAGCTATAAAGATACGTTTGTATCAAACGTACAGGACATGGGAGGAGTGAGCCCAGACATAGCTACACATTCATGGAATAACAGTAGCTTAGTCAAACCGGTTAAACAGAAACAACGTTTTTTTGCTAGCGATAGACAGTAAGAAGTCAAGGAAGTCATATATCCAAACTAGCTAGCAAACCCGTTCATGGTAAAGAAATTGGACGTTGGTTGGAGAATTTGCATTGACTTCACTGATTTGAATAAGGGCCCAAAAGACTGCTACCCTTTGCCTAAAATCGATCAACTGGTTGAAGCAATTTTAGGATATGAAGCCTTGGCAGTTTTGGACGCACACATAGGATATCACCAAATATTGATGAACCCGGATGATGCAGAAAAAATTGCCTTTATAACAAGCTTTGGAACGTTTTGTTATGTACATATGCCGTTTAGACTAAAAAATGCAGGAGCAACTTATCAGAGGGTAGTCGATTATGCATTTTGCAGCCAAATAGGAGAAACGTCAAAGTATACGTCGAGGACATGGTAATCAAAAGTAAGAGGGTTGACATCTTTGCTGCGGATCTAAGAGAAACTTTGGACACATTGAAAGCTATAGGGATGAAGCTCAATTCAAAGAAGTGTGTAATTGGAGTAGGTGCTGGTAAGTTCTTAGGATACAAGGTTTCATCAAAGGGTATCGAAGCTAACCCAGATAAGATTCAAGCCATAGTAAACCTCCCCAAGACATGAACGTTAAAGAAGTGAAAATCTTAATGGGACCGGTGACACAAGTTAGCCTCTTCATCTCAAAGGCGGCAGAGAAGCACTTTTCACTCTTTCAAGTACTGTGAAAGGTGAAAAAATTCAACTAGAGCTGGGATTGTCATAAATCATATGATGGGTTAAAGGAGCATCTTCAAGCACTACTAGCATTGAAATCACCCACCCTTGGAGAGACGCTATACTTTTACTTAGCGATATCACAAAATGCTGTCAGCTCAGTGTTTGTTTTCCTAGATGGACAGAAGCATGTGCGAGTCTACTACACTAGCAAAATCTTGCAAAATGCGGAAAAAGCTTACATGTCGGTGGAAAAGTTAACCCTAGCCTTAGTATATTTGGCACGAAGGTTGCGAATGTATTTCCATAGTCATCACATAGTGGTTTATACGGGGTTTCCAATCAAGAACATCCTTACAAAGCCCGAGTCTTTAGGAAGAGTAACAAGGTGGGCCTTGGAATTAGGTTAATTCAAAATATTATTCCAGCCCCGAACAACGATCAAAGCTCAGGTGGTAGGGTTCACATTTATGGAGACATGGGATCGACGCGGCAGGAAGTGAATGCATGTCATGCATGGGAGGTTCAAGATGTTTGCGGATCTGCCATCTTGGGTTGATTAGGAGATTTGTGCATGGCTTGCATGGAAGGTTTCAAGATTCTTGCAAATTTGTTTTGGCTGCAGTATATATTTGCTTTAGTTGTTTTCTTTATTTCCATTATTTGCTTCCATTTAATTGTTATTTGTTTCTAGTTTTTAAACCCTTTCCATCTTTCTTATTTGTTTGGCCACTATAAGGTTGGAAGCATTGATGTATTTGTGGATCAGTGATTGATAAAATAAAGTTGACATTCTCGCTGCAATTTTTGCGATTTCGTTCTTTCTGATAACCTCTCGCTATATCAGTTGATATCAGAGCCAGTCTGATCCCTTCTATGGTGCATAGAAACCGATGTGGAGGAATTCCAAAGGCTAATTTGGATGATGTTTATCGACGTGAAGAATTCGCCAATGTTCATCAACGGTTGGATGCGCTCGCCGAGACAATGGAGATACTTCTCCAAAAATGTCTAGTGACCCTCAATGCTCATTGTGGAGCCAAAAACAACAAAGACAACCCTTTTATGCCATTCACCGATGCTCCATGCCAGCTAAGGTCAACCGTGGATCGACTCGAGAATGACACATGCTGGGACTCAGTATTCTGTACCAAAATTTATGAGTTTCACGACAACGTGAATGTGGAGGAGTTTTTATATTGGATCGTGGGTGTGGAGGAGGTGATAGACTTCAAGACAATTCCCGACATTCGCCAATCACCCCTAGTGACCACCCAATTTTGGGGCTGAGCAGCCGCGTGGTGGACACAGATAAAGACCCAACGCGCTCAAGTGCGAAAAGAGAAAATTACATCATGGGACAAATTAAAGAAGCATATGAAGGTCGCATTTCTCCAGTACAATACTCACATACCCTTCTCAGAGTTTGTAAAACCTCCTGCATGGTATGAAATCCGTGACCAATTATTCTACCAAATTTCTCATGCTTCTTACTTGGAATGACATCGCATACACCAAAGAACAAATGGTTTCTCACTACATTAGAGAATTGTGTGTTGTGATCCAAGACGTCTTGAATATGTTTGACCCACTCTCGGTCACTGAAGTCCACCAACGGGTCCTTGCCATTGAGCGCTAACAGTCGATGCTCGCATTTAATTTTCCCGTGACAACCACAGCAAACCGTGGCACAAATCTAGTTGCAACTCCAGCCTTGCTTGGTGCTCCAGCAACAACGCCGTCCAACATTGGGGGTGGAATCCATTAATTTGGTTGTGGTGAAACTGGACACCACCGCTACGCTTGTCCAAAGAACAACCGACTTGGGTTATTCACCGATAACGCATGAAAAATATTTAGCAAATCAATTGTTGATGATGATATCAAGCCCAATAAGTCAATGATGATATCGAGTAAGTTGTGAGCGATATGGGTCATGCTCTAGTGGTCAGGCAGAGCTTCCTCTCTCCCCCGAGTTGCAACGATGGTTGGCTCTGGAATAATTTTTTTAATCACCGTGCACCATTGGCAACAAGGTGTACCGCACCGTTATCGATTCTGGGAGTTTTGAAAATGTCGTAGTCGAGGAAGTCATCACTAAATTGTGCCTCACTCTAGAAAAGCACCCAAAACCTTATAATCTTGCTTGGCTCTAAACTGGCACCGACGTATCAAAAGGGGTCTTGGTGAGCTTTTCCATTGGAACTACGTATAAGGATACTATTATGTGCGATATAGTTTCAATGGATGCTTGTCACTTATTGCTTGGTAGGCCTTGGAAATTTGATCGACATGTGATACACAACGGTCTCACCAACACCTATAGCTTTCTCTTCAACGGAAAGAAATTTTTGCTATTGTGGTCCAATCCCTCGATAACCCCGAGTAATCGACTAGCTACCAGACTACTCTCCCGGGCTAATTTTTGGAAAGAAATGATGGAGATGGCCATTATGTTCATCCTCCTCAGCCCGGAAGTGTTCCTAGTTCCAGACACATCCCGACAACTCCTCGAGGAGTTTTCCGATATCTTTTTGTCCTAGCTTCCAGACACGCTCCTGCCACTCCATACAACACAAGATTGATCTTATGCCCAATGTGGTTTTGCCAAATTGAGCCCACTATCGTATGAGCATAGCTGAACACGAGGAATTGCGGTGCCAAGATGAGCAGCTCATTCAAAAATGCCACATTCACGAAAGCCTAAGCACGTGCGTGGTTCCTGCACTCCTCACCCTGAAGAAAGATGGCACTTGGTGTATGTGCGTAGATAGATGAGCCATCAATAAGATCACAGTCTGCTACCACTTTCCTATTCCGCAGCTTGACAATCTCCTCGATCAATTAAGTGGTGCTCCCATTTTTAGCAAGTTGGATTTGAAGAGTGGGTACAACCAAATCGGAATTTGACCTGATGATGAGTGGAAGACCTCTTTTAAGACTCGCGAAGGCCTGTGTGAATGGCTTCTCATGTCGTTCAGAATCTCCAATGCACCGAGTACTTTTATGCGAGTCATGAACCAAACACTCTGCTCATTTATTGGTAAATTCATTGTCGTTTATTTAGTTGATATTTTATTTATAATGCTAACCCTGAGGACCACGTACAACACCTCCAGGTGAATCTCACTATTTTTTGCAGCCATGCCTTTTACGCTACCTTGGAAAAATGCATTTTTCTCATCGATCGAGTTGAGTTACTCGGTTACGTCATCTTCGCCAATAGGCTTAGTGTGTCTGAGTGTAAGGTCTACTTTGTGGCATCTTGGCCAATCCTGCCCACGGTAACTGAAGTTCAGAGCTTCCACGGTCTCGCCTTGTTCTACCACTGTTTCATTCCACACTTTAGTTTGATCATGGCGCCGATCATTGAGTGCAGTAAATTAGAATGTTTCCATTGGTCTTCTCATGCCGTACATTCTTTTGAATTCATCAAGACCAAGCTTACCTCGGCTCCGATTCTTGTGCTTCCCAGTTTTGTACAACCATTCTTGCTCCATTGTGACGCTTCCAAACTTGGCATTGGTCCCATCCTTAGTTAAGGGAATTGACCGATTGCCTACTTTAGCAAGAAACTCACCTAGCCAAAATCTTGCTACAACACTTACGACGTGGATTTCTACGCGATTGTTCGGGCGATACATCATTGGCTTCACTACCTCTTCACAGGGAGTTCGTGCTTTATACTAATCATGATGTGCTCAAACACCTCAGGACTCATGACAATGTATTTTCTCGTCACGCCTCTTGGATCACTTTTTTTCAACAGTTTATGTTTTCCATTAAGCACAAGGCAGGGGTTCTTAACCGCGTGGCAGATGCCTTGAGCCTCCGACATGTTTTCTCACCAAGCACCGGGATTTGATGTTTTGGCCAAGCACTATACTATGGATCTTTTCTTTGCCGCAGTTATCGACCGTCTTAATGAGGGTGAGCAATTGGAATTCTCTTGGTCTGAGGGCTTTCTATTTTTTGTGGTAAATTGTGCATTCTAGATGGGAGAATGCGGCCAAAAATTATTCAGGAATTTTACAATGAGGGGCACGTTAGGCATGACCACACTCTCCATCTCGTGGCATCCTCATATTTTTTGCCCTCCATATGGAAAGAAGTGGCACGTTTCATGGACTGATGCCGCATTTGTCACATCGCCAAGGACAAAGCCACCAATTCTGGAATGTATATGCCTTTTCTGATTTCGACGCAACCATGGGTAAATATTAGCATGGATTTTGTACTCGGCCCCTCCCAAACAGTGCGCGGTAATGATTCCATTTTTGTTGACATGAATTGTTTCTCGAAGATGAGTCACTTTATCCCTTGCAAGAAGACTTCTGATGCAGCTCACGTGGCCTCATTATTTTTCCACAAGATTTACCGGTTCCATGGTCTTCCTTTATTCATCGTGTTGGACCGTGACGCCCAATGTTTTAGACATTTTTGGAGGAGTCTTTGGTGCTTGGCAAACACCTCAATTTTAGTAGTGCGTACCACCCCCAAACCGATGGCCAAACCAAAGTCATGAATCGTTCCCTTGGGAACCTTTTGCATTGTCTCGTCGGGGAGGCTATCCGGATGTGAGATTTGATGCTTTGCCAAGTGGAGTTTGCTCACAACCACGAGCACAGGCCTTAGTCCATTATTAGTCATGCATGGCATCATTACACGCTTCCCTTTGGACCTCGACCGGTTCCGGCCCCTAACCACCACCACGGTGATGCATTGGACTTCATCACGCAGCTCCAAGACATTCACCGCCAAATTGTGACAACTCTCCAAGCCACGACCGAGACATATAAGCTCTCCGCTGATATCAAGCGTCATCCGGTTGAGTTTGAGATATGGGATTTTGTGTGGGCCGTCCTCATAAAAAGATCGCATCCCCGCACATGAGTACAACAAGCTTAAGGTGAAGACTATTGGTCCCATGGAAATCATCGAGAAGATAAATCCTAACGCCTACTGCTTGAAGCTTCCAAGCCACATTTGCAAGGAGGATGTTTTTAACGTCAAGCGTCTCTGCCTTTATACGGGCGGCAATTCCGACGACAACGTTGGAGAAAATTTGGGGACACATTTTTCCAACCTCCGAGAGAATGATGGCACGCTAGGGTAAGGGTTCGCATTTATGGAGGCATTGGACCAACGTGGCGAGAAGTGAATGCATGGCGTGCATGGGAGGTTCAAGATACTTGCAGATCTGTTTTGTGCCATTTTGGATTGATTAGGAGATTTGTGCATGGCTTGCATGGAAGGTTTCAAGATTCTTGTGGATTTGTTTTGGTTGCAGCTTATATTTGCTTTAGTTGCTTTCCTTATTTCCATTATTTGCTTCCATTTTAGTGTAATTTGTTTCCTGTTTAACTTTTTCCGTCTTTCTCATTTGTTCGACCACTATAAGGTTGGTAGCATTGATGTATTTGTGGATCATTGATTAATAAAATAAAGTCAACATTATTATTGCAATTTTGCGGTTTCATTCTTTCCGATAACCTCTCGCTCATTAGCTACGCAGTTTGGATAAATCACCTACATCTGCGGGGTTTTTCCCAATTCAGAATAAATCAACTAATCAGAAAGATGCGATACAAAGTACACCATACAATTATACTTATCCTATCTAATTACAACTGTGGATTTTGCAAACTCCCCTTGCTACTGATCCGCCTTGATCAGACTCCTTCTGACCTCGAAACTTATAGATGGTGGATCTCCTCCCCCCGATGAATTAAGGTATACGATTATGAACTTGATCAACAGTTTAAGATCATGTTGGACACAGACTAATGGCTCTAGAGTACTTCTTGAAAGATACAAAAGCCCGGATGCAGATTTTCTTCAATTAAATCCATAAGTAGCTTAACCGAATTGTTCTATTCATATCAGATGAAGCAATCCTTGTCAAATTGGAATTTGTTATGGCAATACTCTCCCAAAATATTCCAATTCCTGTTTTGATTTCTTAGCATATATAATACCATGAATATATGGATTTTCCATGATAAACCCAGCTCCATAAAGATAGAGATTTCCATAATAAATCCAATTTCTTAGATGTAGGGATTCTGCCATAATATATATGCTTAAATTTCATGCGAACTAAATATTGCATTAACTTCAATATCCGTATTCCACCACCAAAACAATATTATTCACACGCAATATTCCTTTCCTTATTCTTCACACACATGAATTCTTGTGCAAAAACAATTCTCATTCCATTTCCAATTCTGATTGCAACCATATCCCATGGAACTAGGAATTATCAAATTCAATCCCTTGAAATAAGTAATTAAAACATTCTTATCCAATCAAATCAAATCTCATGCGAAAATGGATAATATCCAATCAACTACAATTTTCTTAAATACAATCCAATCACATAAATATAGGAATTGATATATTCTTCAATCTCAAGCACGGGTGGAATATTTCTACCACCTCAGATTTCTTTTTGCCGCATATCTTTCCATATTGATATTTCAACATACACTTTCCATATTGATATTTCAACATACACTTTCCATATTTGCATAATTTCCACAAATTGACAATTAACTAAATATAGGCTTTACATGAATTATCAACAACGGTAGAACAAGCATGTGTATTTTCAAATTATAGATGAAAGTAAATATTAAGTAGAATAGGAAATATCAGTACTCAATAATATAAAATATAACACAATCACATTCTAAAACACAATCACATTCATGGTCGTTGAAAAAAAAGATGATGAATACCTATAATATCTTTCATCATCCACTTTTTCAAGCACATCAGTGCTTCCACGGTTTGTGAATGAAGTCTAGAACGATGAGGACTAAGAATCCGCCCATGCTAAAAGCACTTTTGGAAGCCACGGTTGAAACAGGAATGACAAGAATGTCCCTAATAATCTTTCACAATGTATGATACTTTACCTCATTTTTCCACCAAAAGAGAATATCAAACTCGGCATCAACGGGTAATTGATTTTCATTTAAATATTCATCGACTTCACTCTTCACATTCACCTTTCTCTTCTTTATTTCCTTGAATTGGGCATATCCGTCCTCATCATCTTCAATAGAAGTTTCAGCTGCTCTTTTCTTACTAGTTCCATGAAGTGGTTCTTTATCACTCATTTCATTACCTTTGTTTAACACTCCACAACAAGGTCATTAAGAATCTTCCAAATTTATTTGTAGTTCCACTTCAGCTCCATCACCATAGAAATTTTCATAATAATACTCCAACACTCCATTTTATTTCTTGGATCCAATATTCTAGCAATAGCCAAAGTTGCATTAATATCATGTCAATACTTGTCAAAATTTTCAATCATGCTATTGGCCGTCATCCTAATAATCTCAACATCACCTGCTAACCACCATTTCAAAGCAATTATAATGGCACATATTTTTTATAAAAAAATGAGTTAATGGTCACAAATTTTCTACCTGAAAATGTGTTTGTAGTCTTGTAAAACATTTCCAACTTCTCACAAACCATTGCAACCAAAGTCCACTCATTCTCATTGGAAGCAACAAACTTCATCCTTTTATTTAACTGCTTCAATCTCATTAACACGTCCTTTAAAGGCAAAACATTTTGAATCATTAAAAATCTTAAGTTCCACCTTGTTTTACAATCAAGAACTATGCGTTTTGAATTAGGCTTCACAGACCAACAAGCCTCATCCAATTTCTCTATTCTTTTAGAAGTTGCCATCCAAAATAAAACACACTCTCGAACTGCCTCAATTCCACTTTTGATCACATCTAATCCACCTTGAACAACCAAGTTAAGAATATGATCACTACAAGACATATGCAAAAAGACTCCACCTAACATGGGTGTCACTCTTTCGGACTTTTACAACAAAATCTTTACCATTCCATCATTAGTACTACAATTATCAACTACCACACACGGGAGCTTATTTTCCAATGAATATTGTGATAAACTTTCCATTAAAATCTTTGCAATTATTCCTTTAGTATGTGGACATAACACATAACAAAACCTATAATATAAACATTGAAAATATTATAAAATAATGTAGATGCAATTTTATAATGAATGTTTTTAATAATAATCTAACCAAAGATAAACTAATTTAAAATTTCATACCTTAAAGTTCAATTTCATAGAATCCATTCTCGGTCTATAAAATGTGTCGTCACAACCATATAACCCTTCTTTTGATGGTAAGCAGTCCAAATGTCAATACTTCTGAACTATATCAGTTTCAAAGTATGCATTGACATTATCTTGAAAGAAGGATTGAGGCTATGCACAAATCTAATAAATTCGATATGCTCCACCATACTCAAAGGATATCCATGCCTAAGCACCATATTGACCAACTGCAAACGGAAAAACTCTTAATCAAATACACCAACATTTCCTTGAACATCTAAAGAAACTAATCCATCATTTTCCGAGTTTATACTCAATTGTGTTTGTCCACGCGTATATCTCAAATGTCTTGTGTAGTTTTCTGAGGTGTGTGATTACATGAGAACCACCTGAAGCCAATTTTATTTTGCCATGCTTGTAAATTGCTATTTCAACTCCATTCACCCAATTTTCTTTTGCAATGCTTGTAAATTGCGTTTTCAACCCCATTCACAACAACTTTATCGAATGACTCCCACACATTTGTTGTTCTCAAATGTCTTGTGTAGTTTTCTGGTATGAGAAACACCGGAAGCCAATTATCTTTTGCAATGCTTGCAAATTGCTTTTTCAACCCCATCCACAACAACCTTATTGAAGGGCTCTCGTTTGCCTTTTAGTTGATCCCATTCACAACAACCTTATCGAAGGAGTCTCGTTCACCTTTTAGTTTATTTGGATTTTGTGCTCGAAATATTTGGTTGATTGGCATCATCATCTTCAATGTCTATGAATCCATCATCTGATTGAGTAGTATTAGACCTTTACCCTTTTTTCTAGAAATAGATATCTTGCGCTCCATCAATATTGAAATCTTCTATCAAACTAAAACATGCTCACGATTCACGCTATACCTAGCACCCAAGTGTCTACATCTGCCATTAAACACTTCACCATAAGTCTTAGCCACCCACTGACTTATATCACAACATAATTTCATTTTTTCCTAAGGAATGAATGGTTACCTGATAACTCTTGTTTCCTTTCATTTTTCAAGAGTCAACACATCATATTACAAAATTCCACAATAATAGCCAACACATTTGTAATACAAAATTCTTGAATACTGTGTTCTGATCCATTCAACAATAAATAAATAAATAATTAAGAATTATTTTCATCAGTTCTATTGTTTAAAAATAAAATTCTCACAATTTGAACCACTACATTCAATATTCATCCTTAACCTTTTCACAAAAATACACCGCCATGTATTTCATAAAAATTGTCATCATTGCGATCATGTTCCGGCTGAGCCGCCTGACAATGACAAAAATTTTCTGACCTTTTTTATTATTACTTTTCTCAAAAATTTTCTGGCCTTTATTATTACTTTTCTCCTGTTTCTAACTGTTTTCCATATACAATTGATTCACTACTTTATTACATGCATACATCAAAGAAAGTTTCTTCGTCTGTATTGCATGCATACGGGTAATCTTTCTTCATCGGTTTTGACAAATTATAAATAATTACTCCATTCAAAATGGACAGCCAACAACATAGTTCAACTTATAAATTTTCAAAAACTTACCGAGAGTATTCTGAAAGTTTAAAACTAACCGAGATAATTCTGAAAGTTGATAGGAGGAGTTACACACGACATCCATCGCAGTCACATCGCCTTTAATCAAATCCATCTACCTTAATCCTTAAGGAATTACACCACATGCTACAAGCAGCATCCCTCGTCCAATATCCATCCATGCATGCGCCACATGCACCACCAAACTCATCCTCCAATACGTTAAAAAAAATACTCTTTAAGATTGTTGTAGTAGATGGTGTAATAATGCATTCCAATGGAATGACAAAATCACGCTTGGACGATGGTGGTAAAACTTTTCTTGGATATCGATGTGAGTCGCATTAAGTATGCTTTCCTTAAAGAGTAATTCGACCCTATTACAGCCTTGGGTTACACGAATTCCCTTCGAGGATAACACAATCGAGAATCCCTCCTGTTCTAGGCTTGAATCAGAAGAATACTTTTGAGTACTTGTGTTTTTTGGTTGCTACGCATGTCTGAGAAATTCTGAGAATTTCGCCATGTGTTTCAGTCTGTTGTGTTTCGTGTACTGTTGTCTATTCTGTGATCTTCCACTTCTAACACCATGCATGTGTACGCATGTATTTAAAGGAAATAAATGTTGTGAAAAGACACAACACTTCATTGTTCTACACCAAACAATGTAGTTATCAGAAATATTACGAACAAATTCTGAAATGACAACCTTTCCTCCTTCTAGGACAATGAGTAAGTTAGGCATGCTGCCAACACTGCATCTCGTACACAATCCTTAATTCATCCTCTTCCTTGATCATCCTCATCCTTTCAGTCAAGGAATTCGACACTACACACCACCTCCATCAGAATTATAAATAAATACGGAGATATATAGAATGATGTATCTTTTCACATAAGGATAAGACATGTTAGTCTAACCAACACAGTTTTAATACTTATCCCAAAAATGTAACCTCGTAGATAGCTTTTACAAGTGTGCACTCCGCACCACCAAACTTGTTTTAACATCCCGAGTTCACAACTACTCGAATCCAATTATACTTAAATATCATCGTGTTTCATAAAACACCAACACCTCTAGCAATAACTAACATATTGTAAGGATATCTAAATTTCATGAAAACCAGACTAACTGTCTGTACTATTACAGAATAGTGATCCAATAAATTTGTAACATCGCTCTCAAGAACGTTAGCTCGCTTTCCGCAAAAACTATGACCACTTGGCAGAGAGGAGTGTAGCACGCACGCATCAATATCACTATGCCCGGTAGGGATCTTTAACAATCATAACACCACTTCTATGCTGTCCAAACTGGAAATACCTTGAAAACACAAATCGAGAAAATGACTCCTCCTAGAGAAACACGCAATCTGTAAAATCAAATCGGATAAAATACATCGACATGAACAATTATATTGAGTGATCATCATAAA
The DNA here is from genome assembly GCA_037428765.1 of Rubia yunnanensis. NCBI lineage: Eukaryota > Viridiplantae > Streptophyta > Magnoliopsida > Gentianales > Rubiaceae > Rubia > Rubia yunnanensis. The sequence goes on along the minus strand of CM075067.1, from coordinate 46,392,657 downwards.
CACAACAATTTAATCTTTTAGGTCAAAGAACAATAACGATGTATAAAGACAAATTCATACTTAATCAATAAAATAAACAATTAAAGAATATCAATTGAAAAAGTATATTATTTCCTATCTCCTCGTGAACATTGGAAGATTGAAAAAAGAAGATTTAAGAAGAAAAAGTCTCCAAGAAGAGAAGGAGAGTGTGCGGCGCCTTAGAGTTTAGAGGGAGTTTGATAATGCCCTGCCACTTAAATTAACCAATCAATTATTAATATAATAATAGAAAAATACATCAACCTCGAGAAACTATAAATTCAAAATTAGACAATACATACATCAACCTCGAGAAACTATAAATTCAAAATTAGACAATCATCAATAAAAATTATATTATATTATCTTTCAAATATATCCAGTTTATATAGCAAAATAGCAATTCTTATACTGTACCCTTGGGTCATGGACCGTGTATTATATATATGTAGAATATGTGTTTTAATATTATTTTTTTTTTTTCAATAAAACACCCGAAGGTGAGGGAGTTCTTTATTGGGTTCCCCAAGCCCTATATCAAAAGAAATCGAAGTATGTTTATACATGGGTTCGGAAAAAACCAGAAGAAGTGATACAAAGAAGTGCATCGACCCCTATAAACAGTAAAACAAAGTGCTGTAATGAAAGTAGAAGTCGCGATCCTAGGGAGAGAATCTCCACCCCTCGTGTGAATTCTCTCCCTTGGCCAGGCAACTTATACATGAAGGTGAATGGAAACATATAAGCTCAAAGGTAAGAGGAATAGCAATCAGGCTGAAAGCTATCCTACTAATGAAGTTTCCAAATGCCAAAGATTAGGATATGGCCACTTATGTCATCAGTGTGATATCAAAGATGTTGCTGCCCCAGCAAGCAATCCATCTTCTGGAGTCTGATCTGCCACTCGGGCATCCAGGTTATGCGACATCTCTTGGAGTCTGAGTCTCTGTATTTGTCTACTTCATGTTATAGATCAGTTATCTGTCTCTCAAAGTTGGAAAATTGATGAACATCCGAGCCAGACATGGCAACTCAGAGCAGATGCAGAAGTGCTTCGTTCAGTCCTGCACAAGTCCTGCACAAGCAAACAGCAAGTCATAAGGCAGTATCTATTCCTAATTTATATCTGCTTAGTGCTTCTGAGATGGGGAACATTATCTCTATCCAAGATTATAAGCCCTCTGATCTCAGGGGAAACATTAGTAAGATTGAGACTTTGGTTGTTCTGAAAGTGATGTTTAGAGATAGCATGAGCCACTGCATTACCCTCCCTATAGACATGTTTTAGTATCGCTGAGCCAATCAAGGATTTAGCCTTAAAAACCAGCTGAAAGAGTTCCCATTTTGCAGTATAAGGATTACTGATCATCTGTACCACCAATTTTGAATCAGATTCAATGATAAAGTTATGATCAAGGTGGTTAAAGGTGTAGCAAGCATGCAATATGGCTTCAATTTCTGCGTGTAAAGGAGATACACTAGCAATTGAAATTGAGCTAATACAAATAGGCTGACCGAGGCTATTCCTGGCAATAAGACCAACCGAAGCATTACCAGTGCTCCAGGAGGCATCCACATTTATTTTAGTACAACCAGGTTCAGGCTTAATCCAATATACTTTCTTAAAAATTGGCTTCGGGGGAGGTCTCAACAGCGGGATTAGATGCTTAAAGTCTGGAGGGATTGAGTGTGTTGATAATATACTAGGCTTACATTTACTCAGTGTCAATCTGATCAGTTCATCAACCTCCCTACAGATATTATCCACAGAGAATGGCTTGTGATCATATAGAAAGCTGTTTCTAGCACCAGCAGGTCAGAGATGGAAGTATCATGCAATAAACTTGATAAAACTGAGGTAAATCTTGACAGCTCCAGAATAGAAAGAATCTCTGAGGTATCGAGTGTTGGTCATTAAGATTGAAATGAATGGATGCAGTCAAGGAAGACCAAACTTTCTTTGCTAATGGACAGGTGATAAAATAATGTTGGATAGAGTCTGAATCACAGCAAGCTGGACACTTGGAAGCTAAACTAAAACCACATGTAATCAGTATTTCGTCAAAGGGAAGAAAGGCATGTAGCAGTTTCCATACAAAAATTGAAATCTTTTTGAGAAAGAGGGAGTTCCATAGATATTTAGTTACAGGGAAATTACCTGATAGTTGAACGAGTGCCTTATATGCAGATTTAAACGTAAAATTACCCGAAGCTTCAGGCTTCCAAATCATCCTGTCCTCTCTCTCAAGATTCAGCTCTGCACCCTGTAAAAATAGTACAGTATCATTGTCCAAAAAAGATGATATTTGACTCAGAATATTTGCTTTGTTGGCTATAAAATCAGCCACTGAAAGACCAGCTAACAGAATCTGTGCACTTTCAGGTAGCTGACCCATCAATGGTCCCTGAGGGCACCAGTTAGCAGATAAGAGATCACACTTTCCAGCTCCATAAATGACATACGAATTGTTTTCTGCAAATGAATTAATGTAACATATTCTCTTCCAGGTTGCAGAATTTTTATGGGAAGGAGGAAGTGACCATAATAGCTTAGCCCACAGTGAATCCCCTAATTGGCTCTTCCACCACAGTTTAGCCGAACAAGAGTCTACAATTGCTTGAACAGATCTGAACCCTAATCCTCCCATCTTTGTTGGTTTGGTAATTTGAGACCATTTTTTCCAAATCTTGTTGTTTTTCCCCTCTGATTCTCCCCAAAAGAAGTGAGCCATTTTTTTCTCAAAAGCTTTAATGATCCCTTTAGGGGGTTTAGTTACCATCCATATATGCTGAGGGATAGAGTATAATACTGATTGAATTAAGGTCATTTTCCCCCCTGAACTTAGCCAATTATTTTTCCAATTTTGTAGCTTAAGATCAACATTAGCTAAGATGGGAAAAAAATATCTATTTAAAACCCTACCCTTAAAAATGGGACATCCTAGATATTTAAATGGAAAAGAGCCTTTCTTCATTTTCAGAATTGCTTTAACCTGGTTATTCCTAGTTACAGTAGCCTTGCTGCTGAGATAAAAGTCCGATTTCTCAAAATTAAACTTTTGGCCTGAGGTATACTCAAAAACTTCCAGAAAAGCTTTGATTTTAATAAGGTTAGCCTTAGATGCTTGCATAAATATTATCGTATCATCCGCATACATCAAATGAGAAACAGCAGTAATTGAACCAGGAATTTGGTATGAAGATAAACTTCTATTGTGAAAAATATAAGTTAAGCTTCTAGAGAAAGCCTCAGAAAATAAATTAAAGAGAAAGGGAGATAGAGGATCACCTTGTTTGATTCCCCTTGTTGCCTTAAAAAATCCTACTGGATTTCCATTGAGTAAAACTGAAAAATGTGCTTGTGACAGGTTATTCATGATTGCCCTTAAAAAATTCCCATTAAAACCAAACTTCATCAAAATATGCTCTAAAAATTTCCATCTAACTCTGTCAAAAGCTTTTCTAAGGTCCAATTTCAGCATGCAATTTGGGGTTCTGTATTTTTTGTCCAAAAATCTGATCATTTCATTTAAATACAGAATGTTATCAGATATATCCCTATTCTTCATGAATGCAGTTTGGTTAGGGGATATCAAGATATCCATGTAAGGTTTTAGTCTCTCATTTAGAACTTTAGAGCAGATTTTATTCAAAACATTTGACAAGCTAATTGGTCTAAAGTCATCAAATGAACTTGGAGTTGGTTTCTTTGGTATGAGGGTAATCCAGGTGCTGGAGATACCCTTAGGAATATCAGCACCAGAAATGAACTCATTGACAGCATCCATTAAATCTATTTTTATTATAGACCAGCTTTTTATAAAAAACTTTGGAGAAAATCCATCTGGCCCAGGACTACTTGTTTTATTTAAACTCCTAATGACAGATTCAAGTTCCAGTTCTGATACAGGCTTACCAAGAGCATGATTATCATTATCTCCTATAAGAACCGGGATCTGGCTTAGAAAATGAGAGAAATAGGTATCATCCGTGGTCAGATCAGATTCATTAAGTAACTCAGAGAAATAGTGTATAGCTTCATTTTGAATATCTGCTTGAGAATTTATCCATTGTCCAGCTCTGTTTTTTATTTTACTTATCTGAAGTTTACTATTCCGCTCCTGCACTACCTTATGAAAAAAGGATGTATTATTATCCCCAAGCTTATGCCATCTTAATCTAGCCTTCTGTTTCCAGTATTTTTCTTTTTCTTTTAGAACCTTAAGCAAGACAGCATTTTTTCCATTCAATTTAATACGCTCAGATAATGTGGGATTTAAGTCATAAATCACCTCTTGTGCTCTTAAGTCTTCCTCAGCTTTTTTAACATTTAAGTCAATGTTACCAAATACCTCTCTGTTCCAGATTTTTACAGTTTTCTTAAGTCTAATCAGTTTGAGATAGAATCTTAGCATACCAGTTCCACCAATAGGAGAGTCCCAACTATTTTTTATTACTGAAATGAATTCTTCCCGCTGAAACCAAGCATCAATAAATCTAAAAGGCTTCGGGTGTGAAGAGGTCAGGTTAGAGACCTGAAGAAAAAGAGGAGCATGGTCCGATGTTTGTCTATTTAGAATTTGGATCGATGAAGATGGAAATTTAGAGATCCAAGACAAAGTGCACAGACCCCTGTCTAGCCTTTTAGAGGTAGGGTTTCTAAGCCTAGAATTACACCATGTAAATAGGTTTCCTACTGTATTAATTTCCTGGATGCCATTAGAGTTAATCCATGAGCTGAAATCCCTAATACTGCCTAAAGCAGGTGAACTTGGACCTCTATATTCAGTTAATGAAGTAATTGCATTGAAATCACCCATAAAGATAGTATCACCCTTAGGGATAGAGCTAAGCTCTGTCCATAAAATCTTCCTACCTTCTCTATCCCTTAGAGCATAGACAAAAACTGCATCCATTATCAAATTTGTAAACTGATGAGCAATGGATACATGCATGAACTGTTCATGAGTGGATATTATAGAGACAGATAAGTTATTAGACCACATAAGCCATATTTTACCATTCGACAGTGTCAAATTCTAGGAGAAAGATAATTTTTTCATGTAGTCTTCACATTGTGAGTTATTATGCATGGGTTCAATAATACATAGCAATTGAATTTTCTTAACCTTGCATAAATTAGATAGCCTTAACAGAGAAGAGTCCATACCCCTCAGATTCCATACTAAGAAATTAACAATTTGGTTTCCTATCATTGTTCACCTGATTTACTACTTTTTGTAGATGATCTGAGCATCATTTTGTTAATCTGACTTAGGTAATTATTTTTTTTTACTTTGGCCTTACCTTGGATGTTACCTGAAGGGGTGTTAGGGTGTATCTCCTCAGTCATGATCTCATTTATAGGCCTGGTAGCCTCAGTCTCAGCCTCCACTTCTTTCTCCTTAGTGTTTTCAGGAACCTGCAAAATCGAAAACCTGTTTGCCATCTTCCCTGGCTGGGAGTAGGTGTTTTTAAAGCCAGGACTATATAAAGGGAGAGTAGAGGAGCCAATTTGCATATCATCTTTAGCAAAATCCGAGAATATGGGTTTAGAGGTAGCAGTATCATTTAGCAGCCTTGATATTGAGTTATCCAAAACATGAACAGACTTGTTAGTATCATTTAAAATAGCACCCTGATTGACTATCAAGTTTGGATTAGTCATTTTACTGAGCTGTTCAGTGAAAGCTATCTCCAAATTATCATCTTGAGGAGGTTGTTCTTCCACAGAATCTAGGATTAGAGGAGTTTTATCAAATATTTTACCTGTTGCCTGCCATTGGAGCTGAGGTAAGTTCTGTTCAAAAATAGGCTCCTGAGATCTTTCATTGTTAGCCAGGGAGTTGGACTTGCACTGGGATAGGGAATGACCTAATTTTGCACAGTGAGCACAGTAGAGAGGTATGTCCTCATATTCAATCTGGTATTTCCTGTTGTTGGTCACTGAACCTAACCTTATAAAGCTACTCAGAGGTTTTTGGATATCTATTTCAACACAAAATTTAATTGCAGAGGGTCTTGTTAACATTTCTGTTGCTAGATCATTTTTAATGAAACTTCCTATACTGTTTCCAATAGCCTCAATAGAAGCTGAATTATAGTAATACAATGGCACCTCTTTGATAGTACACCAGATAGGGACTATAGGAGATTCTCTATGGGTTGAAAAATCAGGGGTCCATTTCAGCATTTTAAGAAGGACACCATTCAGATTCCAAATACATTTCATCCAACATCTCTGATAGTCATTTATGTGCTCAAATCTTATCAAAATATGTTTATAATCCAGAGAGCCAAGCTGATACTTACCTTCAAATCCCACAGTTTTGAAAGCTTGCTCCAATTGTTCCATTGAGAGTCTGCCCCTTGTAAACTTTCCAACCAGAGCATTTGCGTAATGGGCTGAGAGGGTAGCTATCTGATCATCTGAGTATAGACACGAAGGTTCTCCTAGGTGTTGAGATTTAGGAATGAGCTCTGGATTGTTGGGCAAAGTTTTCAGAAGGGGCGGAGCTTTGCTTTGGAGAACAGAAGCGAAGGTTTTGGGGGGGATTTGGTTGGCACAGGGAGTCGCCATCTCTGTCGGCTTCGCCGATTGGGTGACCGACGAAGCCCAAGCGGACGGAGAATTAGCCGTTGCCGGCAAGGTAGCCGTTATCGGCGGGGAAAGCGAGCAAGGACAGTTTTTCAGAATAGAGCGCGTTTTCAGAAGAGAGCGAAAAGTCTTTCAAGAAATTTTTAGAGTTTTAATATTATTATTTGTGCATATTTATGAGATAATCACAATCAAATTATGATAATACACAATCTTACATAATATAATGCACCTCCATACACTATATAATGCACAAATTATCCATGGGAATGCGGTGCTCATGGTACCCCAGAGATACCATATAATTTGCCAAAGAGTAGTATTTCTATGGTATATACATATAAAATGATTTCATCTATATAGAATCCTACATCTACATGTTATAAAATAATCTTACGATAGGGCATAGGTAATGTAATACAATTCAATATCCAAAATAAAAATCTCTCATGAACTACCTATGGAGATATTATATTTTTACAGACTTTACTTGAGCTTCATGTGGAAATATTATACCTTTACACAGTTTGAAAATTTATTCAACGGAATATCTAACAAATCTTACTCAATGTATAACATACCAATCCCCTTTTAACACTAAAACAAGTTCATAATCAAAAACACACATACGTAGTCTAATCCAATCCAAGTATCCAATATTACAGTTTTACAGGTTTTACAATAGGGTTGAAATTTAATATAACAAAATATTAACCCAATATAAAATATGCCAATTTCATTTCTAAACCTAAAATAAATTTATATTCAATAATCTCTACGTATTACAACAATCCATATTGAAGAATACAATATTAGTTATGAAATAAAAAATTTATTACAGAAGGTTTGAACTACGTAGATAAACTACTATTTTCTTCTGAATGTTTATCTCTCACAAATTCTTATCCAACAATACTCTTACGTAAAAACTAATAATCCAATATTACGTAATGATTCCAATGAACTACGTATGTTTGTGAGAGATAAATATACTCAATATTTACCAAAATCTTATTGAATAATATATCAAAATGCAATCCCAGATTCCCAATTCAATCGAAATATTGAATAAAAACTTTAATATTCTTATCGTGAGATGAGCTTTTAGGGGGAATACGATGTGGACTGTTGTAGAAAGTTGTTGGCGGTCATCCAAACAAGGAGAGAGAATATGAAACTATTCAGGAATTAGGTTTAAATTTTATATATATATATACATATATATATAGAGAGAGAGAGGATTTTATGGGTCTATGGATCGGTTCGGGGTCAGGTCTAAGTCTTAATATTTTAGACCCGGACTCAAACCCATTTTAAAAATTTTAGACCCATACCCAACCCAACGGGCGTAGACCCTGTGGGTCTGGGTCGAGTCCTAAACCCCTGATCATCCCTAGTTCTATACTCTCGGGGGACGACACATTTAGATTTGCACGGGTCGTGCAACAACTTTGTCTTCAACTTGTTTGTGCCGCTACGGGTGAATCGCTTATCCAATTTGAATGTTCTTGTATTTGATTTTATAGTGCTCAAGAAGAAAAATTCAATGGTGCCACCCACGGAGGTTGATTCTTCTTGGAACATTTCCAGGACTCGGTTCCAACTTCCGGATCACCCTTCATCTGCTTCTTTTTCTTCCTTCTTCAACATCTTCTACCAATTTTGCAATTGGTCCTCCTTCTTCTACTATCTTTGCAAATGACCTTCCTTGATCTCCTTCCAAAGTGATTACAAGCAATCTACAAATAAGCTCCCAAAACAAGATCTAGGGGCTTGTAAGGATAAAATCCATTAGGCTCATATTAGGCTACAAAATGAAGGTTTAAATAAGAAAACCAGCAATGTTCATCTAAAACCCTTATAATGTAAAACCTATCTAAACCTAGCAATCTACCCCTAAAATATAACAAAAAAATGTTAAATTCCTTAGAAAATACATGCATTTGACGTCTTATCAGGAGTGGTGGGGAAGAAATGGTGATGTGGAGGTTGGAGGGTGTATGAGCTTCACGGATCGTGCAAGTCTACACGCCTCGTGAATTTGGGGTTTGGTTCTTCTCTTTGCTCATAATTTTGAGCATCACGAACCATGTATATCTACACGGTCCGCGAGTTGGACTTTCCTAACCCTGTTGGCTCCCTTTCCTCCCAAAACCAAATGTTTCTTACAGAAAAACATGCACACCAAGCGTAATAGTGTTCCTAAACAAAAAATAAAAGAGAAAAATACACCAAAAACAATAAATATATACAATACAATGCAATGACACATCTTGTCCTCCCCCATACTTAAAACATACACCTTCCTCAATAATAAACTTGACATGAAAAGAAAGGGTTAAAACAAAATGATAGGCAATCATAACTTCCCAATGCATTGTTCTCACCTCAATGTCCTCGCATCGACCCCAACATGCAATTCGGATCAAGCCACTACAAATCCAACCTAAACAAGTATAAACCAATATCCACACAAAGAAACAACTAGTGTGCGACCTAAGTTGTGTATTTAGTGGTGGTTTAGGTGGTGGATTGTGGTGGTGTCTAATGTTATTAGGGTAAGAGTGACAGGATAAAGGTGAGGGTCTCCTTTTTTAATATTTTTTAAATGAAAAACAACTTACAATTTTTAAAATTGCGGGTTGACTCCTGAGAAGTTTCGTATATTTAAGGTTGTCGGCATGGCCCTAATGTTATCCATATGGTGAAAGTTTGTACCCCATCACCATAGGCAACCAAAAATGGAGAGGTGGGGATAAGATTCTTCCAAGAGGAAGATATTTTGGAGGTGGAGTAGGCCTTAAAGGCGATGGATGGTTTGGAAGATTAGCATACTCAATTGGCTTCTCTATGGTCTCCTTTAAGGGTTCCCGAATTGTGGGAGTTTGTTCTATAGGTGGAGGTTGGGGTGATGATAGATACCATGATGAATTAAGTACAATAATCCCTTCATCGACTTCTTTGCTCTCAACAAAACACTCATCATCCCCTTGGAACTCATCTTCATCCATTGAGGTGACTTGACTCACCAATATTTTAAGTTCAACCGGGGATGCCTCATTTTCGGAATATTGAGCTTCTTGTTAGCTTACCATTTCCATCAAGTTACTCACATGCCCTCCAACTCTCTCGGTTCTTGAGGAGGGTTGAGTTCCTAAATCCCTAATTTCGCTATGTGTTTGTGATTGGAGTAACACATTACTCTTAGTCATATTAGCTATAACTTGCAAAAGTTCTCCATTCTCCGACTTGAGAACTCCCAAGTGTTTAGTGTTACAAAGAATTCTTGTTTGGAGCAACTCATTAGTCTTAACAAGGTTAGACACAACTCCAAACACGTCTTCACACTCGAACTTGGGAACTAATCCTAGGGATTGGTTTTGGGGCATTGTATAGGGTGGTAAAGGCCAACTATCTAACTCTGAGTGTTGGTTTCCCGGTGCATCTCCGTACCATGTATTCGGGTTACCACTCTACCCCAGATTGGGAAGATCATGATATGGGTACCATTCCAGAACCATTTGGCCATAGGTATCAACAAATCCTACCTCTCTATGATACTCAATCAACCAAGAACAAGACTCTGCAGGGTGATCGCAGTGACATATCCTAAAAATTCTCACTCGTTGAGCCTCTCTCTTCTCCACATTTTTTTAAAATAAAATTTTGGATACATAGTACAAGGATTCTTGGTGGGAACACCAAGAACTCAAGAAATACCTAATGATGTGGTTTTCCATGTCTACTCAAGTGGTTGATGTTCACTGCATATCACTACGAACCTGCAAAACCAATCAAGGAAGTGATTTTGGGGAAAAGGCTCTAACGATCAAGTCAGTCTTCTCCTTCAGAGAATTGGTATTTCTCAGTTTAGTTGCCCATACCTAGCCAGTGAAGCTATTCTTGTATTTATAGCAGACTATAGTCGTGGCTCCGCATTGTTAGGATTCATGATCATGGGCTACATTGTGGTCCCTATAAACTTGGTTCATGTCTTATTTTATGGCTGAGACCTGATCATGGCTCTGTCTTTCTTGGTTCGTGACTTAGTCATTTCCGACATGATCACTGTTTTCTCGATTCGCAACTAAGGGCTCTTGGGCATGATTGTGTTTATTAGTCTGCAACTAAGTCTTGGGCTAGGCCTGAAGGCCAAAATTATGTTATCCACGGGCAAGGTATACACCATAAGCCCCACTAGCCATGAGACTAGGAAGCACGGAGCTATGGCATTGTTTGTGGAATATATGCGAACTATTGTTTTGTGAGTTTATTAAGCCCTAAAAACATGTTCGTCATTAGTATAACTTACATTTTCTTCTCCAAGTTTTTCTTGCTTCTTGGCTATACTTGTGATATTGTTGGTATTTCTGATTTTGAATTTTGAATTTGAATCTTCACTGTAGATGTCGTACTTCCCCTAGACTTAATTGTTGAGATTTTGTTTCAATGACCTGAGATTCTCTCCTTATTCTTCGCTACATTGTTCCAATTTTTCTTAGCTTCCGTTATCATTTCTCCCCTTGAAAAGGAATTTAAATCAATTAACTTAATTCCATCATCATTCAGTGTATTGTCCACTCAAATTCTGCCACCTTCTCGATTTTTGTAAAAGGTAACTCACTTTTGTGTCAGACTGTAATCATGATGCTTTTTGATTGATTCAACTTCTCGTCTTTGACGTTTCAGTATTTTGAGTTTAAATACTGGAATTTATTGCTTTTTAACCTTTCAGTCATTCAATCTTTCATCTTCTTTGCCTCATCCTAATCCTTATAGGAAGAATATGTTCACTGTGTATCACTACAAACCTGTAATCCAAATCCGGAAGTAATTCCGGGGAAAAGGCTTCGACGATCAAGTCAGTCTTCTCCTTCATAGAATTGGTATTTCTCAGTTTAGTTGCACTTACCTTAGCCAGCACAGCTGATCTTATATTTATAGCAGACTATAGTCATGGCTCCGCATTGTTAGGATTCACTAACGTGGGCTACATCGTGGTCTCCCTATTAACTTGGTCTGTGTCTTGTTTCATGGTTGAGACTTGATCGTGGCTCCTCCTTTCTTGGTTCATGAATTAGTTGTTTCCAACATGATCCCACTTTTCTCGGTTCGCAGTTAAGGACTCTTGGGCGTGATTGTGTTTATTAGTCTACAACTATGTCTTGGGCTGAGACTGAAGGCCAACATTATGTGGTCCATGGCCTAGGTATCACCATTGTTGTGGTATTCCTAATCAACCAAAGTCACTATAGCCAATCGTATACCCTCTTCTCCTCCAAAACAGATCCCTAAAGTGAATCCAGGGAAATTACTCTGACGCTCAAGTCAGTAGTTTCCTTCAGAGAATTAGAATTTCTCATTTAGTCTCACTTACCTTATTCAGTGACGTTGTTCTCGTATTTATATATGGTTACCATCGTGGTTCTTTATTGTCAGCGTTTGAGATTGTGGGTTACACCATGGTCCCTACAGTACCGTTTCGTGGCTTACCCTTCAGACGTGGTTCCACTTTTATCGGTTTTTGGTCACGTCTTCCAGACAAGGCTCTGTCTTTCTTGGTTATTTTTTCATGTTCATGTTTATTTCTTGGGCTGGGCCTAAAGGCTATCAACCTCTTAGTTGTGGGTTAATGACGTAGTCCATAGGCTAGGTATACACCATAAGTCCCCCCTAGCCATGAAGTCTAGAAAACCCGAAATGATGACTTCGTTGTTGAATACATGCGAACTGTTCTTTTGCAAATTTGTTTAAGGAATAGTAACATGTTCGTCACTGATGAAACCAAAGATGTCTTTGCGAAGTGTTGCTTTCTTCTTGGCTATACTTGTAATTTTGTTGGGGTTTTAAATTTTGAATTTTGAATTTGAGTTTTCACTGTAGTTGTCATACTTCCACTACACTTAGTTGTTGAGATTTTGTTTCAGTGAACCGATATTCTCTCTTTATTCTTTGCTATATTGTTCCGATTTTTCTTGAATTCCATTCTTTTCTCTACTTAAAAAGGAATTTGAATCGATTGACTTGATTCTATCATAATTTAGTGTACTATCTACTCAAATACCACCGCTGTCTTGATTTGTGTAAAAGGTTAATTTCTTTGTGTCAGACTGCAATCATTATACTTTTTGGTTGATTCACCTTCTCTTCTTTGACATTTCCACTTGAGTTCAAATACTGAATTTTATTGCTTTCCCTTTCCATTACTCCTTCAATCGATTTTTTGTCCTCCCAAACTCTTCCTAATCCCTCTTGGAATCATTGTTCTTCCTCTACTTTAAGAGTAAGTTTTTCTAGATTCTTTCTTTTATTTCTTTCTTAGTTGAACTCGATTTTCTGCATCTATAAAGTGTTTTTCTTCTGCCCCTTTGTTTTTTGCACCTAAAACATATATTTCCCGGTCATCTTCTCTGGCAGTTTACCTTTTTTTTCTTTTGTTTAAACCCTCTCCAGAATATCTATGACAGAGCTTTGTTACCCTCATCAAAGTTTTTATTTCAAAATCTAGAACTCCTGTTTATCCAAATGTCTTCTTCCAATCATACCGATAATCCCACTAAAGATGCTCTGATTGATAATATCTAGTCTGAAGATGATTCCAATCATGCATTTGGTTCTTCCACCATTAATAGTGTTTTATCCGACCACTATTTGAAGGATTTAAAAACTTATTTCCCTATTTTGTCTTCGTCTGAGCTTCGTGCTCCTGCTAAGTCTGAGAGTGTTTGCACTCCACCTGTTGGGTATATGTCTTATTACTTATCTTATCTTAACTTTGGGCTTTCCTTCCCTATTCCTCAACATGTCATAGATCTTATTTCATCCTACCAAATCACTTTGCCTCAGTTTCATCCCAAAGGTACCGCTATCATTGTTGGTTTCCACCATGTGTGTACTAAAGCTAGTGTCCGTTTTACCATCGGCTTATTTTGCAGCTTGTACCAGCTTTGCAAAGTAAAAAATAGTTTGGATGAATTTACATTCTATCCTATTATCCTTAGTATTGAGTTCGTCAATGGTTTTCCTAACAACTACGGCGTGTGGCTTAAGAAATTTTTCTATATAAAAATAACTCAGGGGTTTAAGGGTACTCTTCCATCTTGGAAATATAATATTCCAAAGTCTAAGCTTCCTGGTCTAGGGGATAGTCTTACCTCTGATTCCAAAGTTGTGTTGACGACCAGCAAACACAAAATTACCTATGGCATACTGATTGTGATACTGAAGGTGTTATTTATGCTATTTTTATGACTTGCATGTGTCATTTGTACTTCTTGTCATTATCCTGTTGCTCGTCTATGTTCGTGTACTCACCTAACTCAACTTATGTGTGGACTGCTAGATATAGATCTAGTCAGGCGCTAGATTAAATGGTCATTTATTCCTGATGATGAAGATGAGGAGATGGATAACACTTCTAACCAACCACATAGCACTGGTGTTGATGGTGTCTCCCAGAGGAACCTTGTTGCGGTGAAACCTCAGTTGAAAAATATTGAAGGCCAGGCACCGGAGGGGAGAGAGCTGGCCACAGTTGATACTAAGGAGGCAAAAATAAAAGAGATCGGAATGATGATTCGTTAGGTGGCTCAAGACGTCCTGAGAAAAAGGTGCAAAATAACCAATCCCCATCTAAGCCTCCCTTGCAAGGCAAAGATTCTTTGGTGAAGAGGAGTATTTCTGCTAGCCTTTCCAAGCTTCCTTTGCATGAATTAATTTTTGTGGTACGTTCATTTGTTCCTCCTTTCGTTGAAATTTATTCATCGTATGCTATGTTTCTTTACTATGGTATGCCATCGCTTATGTTCGTATATTTTCTTTTCCTGGTGGGCTTTATAAGATTTGTGAGAGTCTTAAGCTTATTGGTGAGCGGGATGCTAAAGTCTCCAAGCCAGATGGTTCACTGCAGGAGATATATAAGGCTAGCGAGAAGCATTGTGGATTTATGAAATAGTCGCTTCAAGCCACTGAGAAGCGCACGAAAGCCACTGAGGAGCGCGCAAAGTATGCTAAGGAAAACACCAATAAGCTACGTGTTGAGTTGGAAGAGATGTTGACTAATGGTCCTACTTCACCTGATTATCCACAAATTCTTGCTGGTAGATTTTTCAAGACAAAGTCTTTTTTCAAAATCTTCGAGGAGATCTCTTCTTTTGCTTGCAACGTTTATTTTCGCGAGGCCCTGATAGAGCTTCGATGGGAAAACCCTGGTTTGAAGGTGAAGAAATACCTTTTCTAGCTAAGAGCGAAGAGATCTTGGAAAAAAAGACGGCAGATCTTAACTCTGAATTTATTTGCAAGATGTCTGATGGTGGGAATTCCTATGCTTTATTGTCACACCTCGCTAGTTTGCATTCTCTTCCCTCTATTTCTGAGCTGCGAGAATGCAAAGTTGATTATCTTGAAAACCTCTCATTCTCTTCTCCTAGTCCTACACCAACTCACAATGTAGAGGTTAATGGCCATGTGGAGAATCCTGCACTAGATGTGAACCAGCAAGAATTTGCTTTTGCTGTCCAGAATACGCCTCTGTCTCATAATGAAGCTAGTTGATTTCTAGAGATGTGATGTGATTTCAAACAATGTTAACTTTTGTCTATAATATCTAATAGCATTGTTGTGTGTGTTCATACTATGTATTTTTCTTGACTAAGACTTGGTTTCTTTACTCTGATTTTATACTTTTGTTTCATATGTGTTCGTATGCAAGGTTTTGATATTTTCATCGACCATAAAATTTTAAATCTTCGTGGCTTTTCCGGATCTAGTAATCGTTTTGGGCATCATCCTTGATTTATATCTTCTTATTCTTGGTGTCCTAGTAAGTTAATTGAGGCTACTAGTTCTATATCCTTGGAGTATCTTGAACTGTTTTCTGGTTGTGTTTCTCTAACGTTGGGAATTTAGATTTTAACTCTATCCCCTTATGTCTTTGATGGTACACTTCTACTCCTTCAGTATCTTTTTCTTCTTCTAGACATTTCCCATGTAAAAAATTTGTTCCTGATGGTTATAACCTTGAGTCTCTCGATAAAGATGTCATCCACAGCTTAGCTGGTCGTGAATCTACTGACGCTTATATCCATTCTCTTAAGCTTCCTAATTGTGTTGAAGAGTGGGCAATGTTCTTAGGCCTCCGTCTAAAATATATGCTTCTCAGTGTGAACGATTTAGAGCTTGGATGGAAGAAGACTCTTAATGAGACACGGGAGCATATTCGTGAATAAAAAAAATTCTATTAAAAAATGGCTTCATTCATCGTCAGCAACTAAGTTTGGTTAAGATGGTCCATTAACAAGAAGAAGTGAAGAATTTTGCTGCAAGTAAAGTGCGCAAGGCTTATCAGGAAATCGGTATCATACACAAACAGTGTTCTCGCATTGATGACTTATTAGACCTGTTGAAAAAGAAACAGGATGAATGTGACCATCTGTCCACCTATTCCGTAGGGTGGCAAAGTAGGTTTGACGAACAGGTCGCTTTGAATACCCAATTGCGCAATGATAATGATCACCTTCGTGCTGAGTGCAAACGTCTTGATTCAAATGTTCATCAGCTTGAGTAAGCATGTGCTAACTATAAAGATGAGCTGAAGGTTATTTCTGGTCGTGGTGATTTGACTATGAGTATTGGCGATCAGTGGGTATCTGTCTGAGGCTGTTCAATCGCATAATCGCCAATTACAGGAGGAGATTCGCATTTTTGAGGAAACGAATAAGAGCTATCAAGAAACTGTTATGCAGCTTGATCGTAAGGACTTTGGCCCTGTAACTAATTTTAAAGCTTATTATGCTAAGTATCTTGATTGCATGGGGTAAAGTGGTCAAACTCGGCATCCTGCTTACTTGCATATGAAATGGCATTACGATCATATTGTTGCTTAAGAACAACATGTCGCGCAATCACTTTGTTGTAGTGGTTCTTCCTCTTCTTGGTCTTTTCATGCCTTAGGGCATAGATAATTTATGATATAATAATTTTTCCTCTAAATGCTTCAATTACTATTTTATTTTGTTTTAGCTTCTGGAAGTTGTTGCGGTTTCTTTTTAGTAATACAAAAGGTTGTGCTTTACGCATTTTTGCTTGCGTGACATTTTATGGCTTGTGAGATATATCTCTTTTTCATTTGTTAATATCCTTGTAGACATATCTGGCCTATTGTAAGATCTATAGTATGAAAAATTGGATATTTGCACAGTGCAAAGTTGTAAGATGTATTGCTTGCTTCTATCACTTTTTATACGCACATCTGCCTTATTGCAAGATCTATAGCATTCTAAATTAAAATTTTGTATTGTGTGAGGCTGAAAAATATTTTGCTTACTTTTTTTCTTGCTATTTTATAGGCATATCCTCTTTATTGCAAGATCTATAGCTTGAAAAATTGGAAATTTGTACTGTACGAAGCTGCAAGATCTATTGCTTACTTTTATCATCGTTTTATAGGCATATATACCTTATTGCAATATCTATAACTTAAAAAATTGAAAATTTGTATTGTGCAAAGTTGCAAGATCTATAGCTTGCAAAACCAAGGATTTTTATTGTTCGAATCGCAAGATCTATTGCTTGCTTTTGTTGGTGTTCCTAATTTTGTTAATCGCATAATAGACAACTTCGCAGCATTTTGCATCGTAATTGGTCAAGATCAATTGGTTGTGACTACAAGGCTTGATATATGGTGTGTGATGTACCATAGTTGGCTATTATCCACAAGATACGAGTAAAGGATATGAAAAGTAATTTGCCCCAAAAGACGGTTCTTGATATTTATAATGTATGATTGTGATAATACCGCCTTCAAAATAAAACAAAGGTTCGAACATCACCAATGATCATCTCATGGCTCCTGTACAAATAGATTTTTCCTGTCTCCCTCCTTGGATCCACACATAAAACTTTCTCAAGTTGATCACATGCCAAGTATTGGAGACATTGCTGCCATCCAATCTCTCTAACTCATAGCAGTTGGATCAGTGTGCCTTCATTATCTTGTACGGTCCTTCCCACTTTGGGCTTATCATTCATTTTTCCTTAGCTAGGCTTTCTTTAGTTTTCCTCAATACGTGATCACTAATTTGAAATTGTTTCTCTTTGACTTCCTGACTGTATGCTCTAGCCATCATTTCCTTGTACTTTGCCTCTATAATCATTGCCATTTGTCTTTTATCCTCAAGTTTGTCCAAATTCAACCTCATCATTTCAGGATTATCGTCCTCTTTGTATTCTTCTGCCGAAGGCTTTTCCCAATTTTCACTTGTATTACCGCTTCGTGACCATAGACAAGACTATATGGTGTTTCTCCCATTGGTTGTCGAACTGTTGTGTTGTACAACCATAGGGTATTGGATATCTCGTCGACCCAGCCAGTTTGCTTTCCTTATCATTTTTGGATACCCTCAACTATAGTCTTAAATCTTACTTCCATCTGACCATTTGTTTGAGGGTGAGCTACAGATTTAAAATTTTGTACAATCCCTAACTTCAAACACCACTCAGCAAAGGTTCCACTTGTGAATTGTGTGCCATTGTCCATGATGATAGTTTGTGGTACCCCGAAGCGACAAACTATATTCTGCCAAATGAACTTTTTTGTTACTTCTGTTGTGACTCTTCCTAATGGCTTTGCTTCCACCCATTTTGGAAGTAATCAATTGCCACAATAAGAAACCTAGCATTGCTAGTACCCTTTGGAAAATGTCCGACTAAGTCGATTCCCCATTTATCGAATGGAAAAGCTCCATACATTCCTATTAAAGTATCATGTGGTTTGTGTGACATCGGGGCATTGATCAGGAAACTTTTGCACTTGAGCACGAAGTTATGCACATCGTTAAACATGGTTTGCCAATAGTATCCTGATTGAATGATCTTCTTCACAATTTTTTGAGATGCATTCCACATAATCCTCCATGCATTTCCTTAAAGATTTTGCCTGCTTGCAATGGTCTCACACACTTTATCCACCGAGATAAGAAACCTTTCTTGTATAGGATTCCCCCTTGATAAACGTAGTTGTGAGATCACAATTCCAACTTCTTGGCTTGTATCTTGTATGTTGGCAACTTTCCCATTGCAAAGTAATCTATTAACGGTGTCATCTAGTTTACTTCTTCTGTATGGACTGTTGACACGGTTATTATTACCCTACTTCTTACTGGAATGACCTCCACTTTCACATCTTTGTGTTTGACCAATGAATCCAACCTAGCTGTTGCGAGCTTGCTCAAGGAATTTGCTTTCATGTTTTCACTTCTTGGTACATGCTGAATATCGAAGTGTTCAAGTTGAGCAATAAGCTGATAAACCCTCCTAAAATAATTAATCAAATACTCTTCTCGCACTTTGTAGTCTCCCCGTACTTGCTGGACTACTATCAGTGAATCACGAAAGACCTGAACACATTTGACCTTCATCCTGATTGTAAGATCTAAGTCAAATATTAACGCTTCGTATTCAGCTTTATTGTTGGTGAGTGGGAAATCGAAAGGAAGTGAATATCTTTGATCTTCTCCTTCTGGATTAACTAGCAGCAATCCTGCACCGCAACCTTCTGTGCTAGATGCTCTATCAACGAACAATTTCCATGCAACGTCTACCCACTTGGATTTTCGTTTATCAATTCCAAGATTTTGTTGCGTAATTACCTCTTGTGCATCTTCACTTGTCATCTCCGTAGTAAATTCTGGTAAGGCTTGTGCCTTGATTGCAGTTCGTGGTTGGACCTGGATCTCATATTGCTCTAATTCAAGAGCCCACTTAGTCATTCTACCAGATGATTCTGGCTTGTTCAGAATGTTCTTGATTGAGTAGTTAGTATAGACTTTAATCCCATGACTATGAAAATATGTACGCAGTCTTCTTGCCGAATATACCAAAGCTAGAGTTAATCTTTCAACTGGAAAATACCCTCTTTCTGAATTCTGTAGTATTCTACTGATATAGTACACTGGTACTTTCTTCTGGCCTTCTCGATGCACCAAAACCGAGCTTACTGCATTTTTTTGAAACTGCCAAGTACAGATATAGTATTTCTCCAGGGATTGGTGGTTTTAGTGCTGGTAATGCTTAAAGCTACTCCTTGAAGGACTCATATGATCTCTGATTTTCCTTGCTCCAACTAAACTGTTTAACCTTCTTAAGGATTTCAAAGAGTGAGAAATGTTTCTCAGCTGCCTTTGAAACAAATCTACTAAGTGATGTCAACAATCCCATTAATATTTGCACTTTCTTAACTGTTCGTGTTTGAGAGAGGTTAACTATCACTTGTATTTTCTTTGGATTACCTTCAATACCCTTGGAGGATACCTTGTATCCTAAGAATTTTCCTGCACCTACTCAAATTATGCATTTCTTGGGATTAATTTCCATGCCAATCACACTCAATGCATCCTAAGTTTCCTTCAAGTCTTGTGCAAAGTTGCATATCCTTTTGCTTTTTATAAACATGTCATCAATATATGCTTCCACATTTCATCCTATTTGATTAAGAAATGCATTCTCGACCACTCTCTGATATATTGCTCCTGCATTTTTTAAGCTAAACGACATCTTTACATAGCAAAATATTTCAAAGCTTGTTTTGAAGGCTATTTTTTCTGCGTCTTCTGGGTTCATCAATATCTGGTGATATCCCCTATATGCATCCAAGAAAGCTAGGACCTGGTATCCAGAAATCGCTTCAACTAATTGATCAATTTTAGGCTAAGGATAACAATTCTTTGGGCATGCTTTATTTAGATCGATGAAGTCTATACACATTCTCTACCCTGAGCCTGCCTTCTTTACCATCACTAGGTTTGCTAGCCATTTCGGGTTGATCACCTTCTTTATAATACCAGCCTGCAGTAACACTGTTACATCTTCTTCAATTGCTTTTTGTCTGTCACTAGCGAAGCTCCGTTGCTTTTGCTTTACTGATTATACCAAGCCACTGATATTCAGCGAATAGGTAGCAATTCCTGTGCCAACTCCTCTCATGTTCTGTACACCCCATGAGAATATAACTTTGTGATTTGTAAGATGTGTATCACCTTTTCTTTCTCCAGGTTTGGAAGATGTTTTCCTATTTTGATGCACTTAGAGGTGTCTTCGTCATCCAAAGTGACAACTTCAGTCTCTTCTCCTAGATCTATTTGAGGATCCAATTGGTTGAGAAAGTCAGCATCTATGATAGTGCTAACCATTTTTGTTTGCTCCACATTCTTTCCTGTTTTCATTGCGATAACCATACATTGTCTGGTTGTTTGTTGGTTTCCTCTCACTGTTGCAATTCTTGTTGGAGTTGGGAACTACATGACCAAATGGTATGGAGACCATATCGTCTTTGCTCTATTCATCCAAGGCCTACCGATGATAGCATTAAATAAACTTGGTGCGTCCATGTCCACAAAGTTGCACATGATAGTATAGCTTCTATCATTTCCACCAATTGTTACGGGCAGTTGTGTATTACCCAAAGGTGTCTCTGCTCGCCCTGCAAATCCTACAAGCGAGGATGTGGACTTCTTAAGGCCAGACTGCTTGAATCCTAACTTATCAAAGAAATTCACAAATAGGATTTTGACTACACTCCCATCACCTGCAAACACCATATAAACCGTTGCATTTCCAATCCTAGCAATAATGACCATTGGGTCATTGTGAGGCAAAGAATTAGGAACTGCATCCTCTTCGCTAAACGTGATTGTTTCATCCACACAAAAATCTATTGTCCACAGGCTCTTGTGGTGGTGAATATCTGGCCTTGGGTTTCCAGGCATTATTTGATAGAGACTCAGTTGATCCATGTATCGATAGGACTATTCTTTCTGGAGCCTCGTTTGCTATGCCTTTTTAATAATCCATCACTACTATCATCTTCTGATTCTTGTTCTGTGTGTTTGCTACAGCTTGGTTCTTAGCCATAGTGTTGGTGTACAAAGACTTACCCAACGGAAGAATTAACTCAAACTTAACTCACACGATTACATAAACTTAACTCACATGATGTTCCCAATAGGAAGATAGGGAAAACCTTGCACACCAACTTGATTTCCGCATTGTGAAATCTCATGTTGTTACGATAGGAATGTAGGAATTCCTTTGGGTCAGTTATCCCATCATAAATTTTGACATGCAATGGTAGCTTAAAGTCCTTTGGCATCTTGAAATCGCGAAGATGCAGTGCCTATGGTGATTTTTCTGCATCATCGTGTGCCACTATATCTCTTAACTCATCCCCATACTTAATATCCTCATACCCAATCGGGTGCCACCCCAATTTTGTGTTAAGAATAGCTAGTACTAAACAGATAAGGGAGAAGGGAGGGTTGTAAACTAACAACTAATAACATGTAATTAAAGAGAAGTAAACTATTAATTTACTAGTCTTGGGGGTATTTGCGTAATAACAAATAGACATATAAACCTAATATCATGCTTATGTCACATACTGTGGAGATGGCTGAAAAATTCCCAATGTCTATCACATGGAGGTTCGTCTCCCTTAAAACCACCTTGCCACCTCCGTAATTAGGATGCGCTCCAATCTTTCCGACTCCGCATTTAATCCTTGTAACCTCACTTTTGATGATAACAAGCCTTTTCTCGAAAGAACTTAAACCTCCACATGTAACATTGTTAGATATGGGAGTGAGACTAATACATCTCGGGCTTTCCACTATGGACACATCCCTAGGCCTAGAGAGGAAAAGATATCAGTGCCTTGTATGAATCAAGAGTCAATATGGCCCTAGTTGCTGCAAACTACAATCCTCAATTATTGGGGTAAGCCAGAGTTTCCCGCATTAGAAATTTCTATACAACGAACCTCGCTCTGCTGCTCCTAACATGCAATCACTCACACAACTAACAATTATAATTAAATTTTAATGATCATCTCGGTACTCTCAAGGTAGAAAGAATTCACTCATCTCACCGGTACTCTCAAGACTACAATAGCAATAATCTAACACTCCAAAATTAGCATTTTAGCCTAGCACAATATTATACTATGAATGAAATCATGGATGAATCATAAAAACATATCATGACATAAATCATGTAAGAATATAAATCTCAAATCATGCAAAATATTCATAAGCATAAAGATTTATGGCAATCTAGAATCTCACAAGTCCTAATCAAGTCATGAATACAAATATAACCCCAAGAAGATAAACTACTCTACTACTATTAAATCCATGGCATTCATTGAATTAATGTCATGGATCTAAGAACTAAATGAAGGGAAAATAAGAATAACACTAGAGAGAGAATTCTCCTCTTCTTTCCATACTAGCTCCGGCCTGGTTGTCGTTAAAACACAAGTCGAGGGGCTTACAGGTCAAAGATAGATATTTATATTCTGCACATGTTCTTACTGCTAAGCTACCAAGGTGTAGTAAGCGGCAAGTCTTGGGTTCGTCCACAAGGATGGTTTAAAGGGAGTTGGGTGGTTAGGAGGCTTGGGGTAGTCTTTTGGCTCCTCTCTTGTCTCCCTCAAAACTTCCAAAAATGGTGGAGTTGGTTCACTAGGTAGGGGTAGGGGTGACGATGCTAATGAATGTAGCACAATCACCTCTTCCTCCTTTTTTCATCCTCAACAACCAACTCCTCGTCCCCTTCGAACTCAAGCTCATTTCCCATGGTGACCTCACTCACCGAATCCTCAAGTTCGACTTGGGATGGTGTATTTTTGGAATCACGAGCTTCCATTCGGGCCAACGCTTCTAATATAATCCTCACATGCCCCTTAATAGCCTCAACACTAGAGGAGAGCCGAGTGTCCGGTTCTTCACTAGTAATGTTGTTCAAGTTTGCTATTGTATTCATGACTTCCTCACGTATCAAACTTGAACTTCCTTATTGGGCTTGGTTGTGGGGTATGGTATAAGGTGGTGATGGCCAACTAATTTGCTCATATGATTGGTTTTCCGATTCATTCTCATACCACCAATCCAGATTGCCACTTCTTTCCGGATTGTAAGAATTGTAGTATGGATACCATTCTTGGGTTTCTTGCCCTTGAAAACCAACATCTCATACCTTTTGGTAGCACTCTTCATAATACACTTGGTTTTGGAAACCAAAGGTTCTTTCCCCCTCATAGTGCTTCTCCCTCAATGAATAGCAAGACTCGGTAGGATGGTCGGAATGACACATACTACAAAACCTTGCTTGTTGAGCCTCTCTTCTCATCATGAGTTCCCTCAAGGTGAGACGCTCCATTTTTATTTTATTTTTTTTCAAAAGTCCGGAATTATATTGCAAGGATTCTCGATAAAAAATTTACCAAAAACTCAAGCAATACCTACTCTGAACAAAAACAACCACCAAGGAGTGGAAAATAAAAACAACTAACTAATATGCAACCAAATATACCCAAACACTTAAAAATAAATGCCTCTTCCCCGACAACGGCACCAAAATTTGGTAGGTCATCGCCGTACCTCTCAAAGTTATAATTTATAAGCCCTTTATGCATACTAAATACAATTAAGTAGATATGGCAAATCAGAGTCGTCCACGAAGAAGAGGAATTTTCTTAAGCGTTTAAACATAAAAGGTTGATATTATGCTAGAAGTAGATATATATATATATATATATATATATATATATAAGCAAGTAGGGGGGGGTTGGTTGGATGGTTGGTTTTCCAAAGTTTTGAAATTAAAAGACAAGATAACTAGCAAAGTCAAGTAACTATGCTAAAAACAAACTAAGAAAAAGGGTAAAAACTACAAAAGACAAAGCCTTGTGGGCAATTAATATCCACTTCCAAACCTAATGTAGATCATTGAACCATTCACTCATTCTATCACATTCGTTACCTATGGGGAATGGTAAAACTTATCAATTGAAGACCAACATTCATTTCTTCTTAAGAGTAATTCACAAAGACAAACAACGACCATTTGCAAACCTCATTGATAATCACTTTAGAAAAAACACACCATAATGGTATTTCATCAATGTCATTATACACAAAGAACCATAGATTCGATAACAACAAGCCTTCTACCAAAGACATGGCCATTTAACTAAACATAGCATTCATTAGGCTAAACCTAGAACAAACCACATTTAAGATTCAACCTTTCATTGCATCTATAGGATAAATATAATAAAAATCCACATTAAAATACTTATCTATCAAGAATTACAACACATTATACACTAGAAGTTCTAAGTCCATGTTCTTGGATTTTCATGCCAAATGAGTTGAGAAATTTGCAACTTTCCTAACACCCTAACACTTCAATCATACAAACACTTCCTATTCTCAAACAACCCATGATATAAATGAAGTAAAACATCACATTAAAACACATGAATGTTAAATAACAAATGCTTCAAGATAGAGTGAAATAGAGGTTCTTACTACATAGATATGGAAGTTTCAATCAATCGCTCCCAAGATTAAACTAACCTAGATAATGAAAAGACATGATTAACCTACAAAAACTAAGAAAATAAAGAAAGGAAAACTAGGGTTTTGAACCCAGAAATTTACAGGAAGAAGAAGAGCTGAATAGAAGAGGATAGGATTCAGTATTTATAGTACAAAAAAAGTAAAAAATTTTCTGGCCACCCGTCTGTCACGACTCGCGACCGAGCCATGTTTCATCATCGTGATTTCTTTCTTCTTTTTGTTTCAAATCCTCCTCTTCACTTCACTTATCTTCAATTCTTCAAAAGCTCAAATACAAGTCTTCAAGTCTTTAAATCTTCACAGGTATTCTTTAAGGTCTTCAAAGTCTTCAAACAAATTGCCTTGTCACACAAAATCCTCTAGAAAAGTAATAAAAGTGTAAAAGTCGCTTTTAACTCTTCTTAGAGAATTTCAAGGAAAAATACCACATCTAGAGTACAAAAGTGAATCCTAAAAGTCCTAATATAACCAAATAAAATGGGCACATCACAAGGACTTGAGGTACCCCATACCTTGAGAAGATGTTAGATTTGAGGAAGTTGGCCACAGTTGATGCATAGTTCTTCTTTGTGGCTTAGGCTCTACCCATTTGGATGCATAGTCCACTAGCACCAAGATGTAGTAGTTCCCACCTGAATGTATGAATGGACCAATGAAGTTTATACTCCACATGTTAAAATATTCCACTGGCATTGAAAAGGCTTGAGGCATCTCATTTCTCAATGAGATGTTACCAACCCTTTGTCATTGATCACAAGATGCCACAAAATCTCTAGCATCAGCAAGTATATTAGGCCAGTAAGACCACAATCTATTACCCTCCTTGCAGTTCTCTTGTAACCAAAATACCCTCCAACTTGGGATGAATGACACATCTCGAGAGCACGCCTGACCTCATCATTTGGGTTACAGCTTCTAATTTCTTGATTGGAACAATACTTCCACAGGTAGGGGACATCCCAGACATACTTCTTCACTTCATTCATCAACCTCTCCTTTCTTGATTTGTCAAAGAATGGAGGAAACTCCCCAATGGTGAGGTAGTTCACTATATTGGCATATCAAGGCTGGCTAGTCCCTACCCTGAACAACTGCTTATCGGGAAACTCTTCCCGAATAGGTTCCAGCTTTGCCTTTTCTTTTACTAGTTCTGGTATTCATGAATTAGCAACCAGCTCAAATGGTCAGCCACTACATTTTTCGAGCCCTTTTTATCTCTCACCTCTAGGCCAACCTCACTCAAAAGGAGTATCCACCGAATAAGTATTGGCTTGGCCTCTTTCTCCGGCATTAGATGATGAAGTGCTGCACAGTTGGTGTATAAAATGACTTTAGTTCCTAGGAGGTATTGACAAAAATTTTCTAAGGTGAAGACTACAATGGGTAGCTCCTTCTCGGTGGTACAGTAATTGCGTTGAGCATCATTGATGGTTATTGACACGTAGTAGATCACATGTGGTGCTCTCCCCACTCTCTGGCCCAAAACAGTGCATATGGCATGATCGCTTGCATCCCACATGATTTAAAAAAGGAAGGGACCAATCTGGAGGTTGGATGATTGGGGCAGTCACTAACTTGTCTTTCAAGGTGTCAAAACCCTTTTTGCATCCCTCATCGACAACAAAGTCGACATCTTTTTGCAGCAGCTTATACAAAGGTAAGGATATTTTGGAGAAATCCTTAATGAAACATCGATAAAAACTGGCATGTCCTAAGAATGATCTCACATCCTTGACATTGGTGGGGTAAGGAAGGGATTTGATCGCATCTACTTTGGCTTTATCAACTTTTAAACTTTTAGCTGATACAACATGCCCTACATACCTTGTTCCACCATGAAATGTCATTTCTCATAATTTAGCATGAGGTTCATATCCGTACATTGCTCTAGCACCTGCACTAGATGATGTAGGCATGAATCGAAGGAATCTCCATGGATGGTGAAATCATCCATGAATACCTCGACAAATTTCTCGATAAATTCAAAGAAAATGCTAACCATGTACCTTTGAAAAGTGTCGGGGCATTACAAATACTTAAAGGTATACGCCTATAAGCAAAGGTGCCAAAGGGGCAAGTGAATGTGGTTTTCTCCTGGTCTTCTAGATCAATGGCTATCTGGAAGTATCTAGAATATCCATCAAGGAAACAGTAGTATGCATAACCGGCTACCCTTTCAAGTATCTATTCAATGAAAGGTTAGGGAAAATGGTCTTTACGAGTCACCGCGTTCAAGCGGCGGTAATCAACACACACCCGCCACCCATTTTGAATACGGGTAGGCACCAAGTCCCCATCCTTGTTTCTTACAACCGTGAATCCACTCTTCTTGGGCACTACTTGGGTGGGACTCACCCAAGTACTATAAGAGATATGATACATTACCCTAGCCTTAAGTAGCTTAAGGAATTCACCTTTCACTACTTCCATCATAGGCGGGTTTAATCGCCTTTGAGGTTGGCATACGAGTCTTGCACCCTCCTCTAATAGGATACGGTGCATTCATGTTGAAGGGCTTATCCCCTTAATATCAGCCAATGTCCACCCTATTGCACCCTTGAATTTTTTTCAACACCTTTATCAACCTACTCTCTTGGTCACTAGACCATTTGCTCGAAATGATCACTAGTAATGTCTCATTTGCACCTAAGAATGCATACTTCAAATGCTCTGGAAAATGCTTAAGCTTCACTATGGGTGGCTCTTTTGCCAAAGGCTTGGTTTCCGGAAAGACTAATTCATCTAAGTTCTTAGGCAAGGGTTCCACACAATCCTTACCCAAAGGTTTGATCCCTTCTACACTCCCCACAAGATTAGTTTCCAAGGTGTCATCAAATATATCATTTAAAGCATTATCCTCCAAAGCTAACCCCTTGTCTATGGCAGAACTTTCTTGCACAAAATTGTCATTAATATCAATCACATGTGGGTGGTAGTTTTTATTAGGATCAATCAGTTCATGTTCAAATTCATGCTCAGAATCACCCATTTTCTTTAGAAATGCCTTACATTCATGCAACAAATTGAGGGTGTCAAAAGAGATATCACTCACCTCATTGTGACAGATTGTAACATGTGACCCTATTTTCCTCAAGTCTCTCAAATGAATTGCCGGAGGTGCCTCCTCGTTTGTGACCTTACGCCTTCCAATAAAAAGGTTCATTGCATCTAGTAGCTCATTAACCTTTTCTCCTATCCTGTCAACACCAAAACATATTTGTGCCCCACAATTCTTAATGCAAGAGAATACTTGGTTTGTAAAGTTTCACTAGTTTTCGAAAAACTGGTTAGAGCTTCAAGTATATATTCACATGTAGACTTGGGGGGTGAGATCGGTTCGGGTGAGTCGCGGTAAATGAACCACTCTTGCTCCCTCCAATCTTGCTAAACTGCAAGTTCCATCTCTCTCCCATGGTTACTTAACCATGAGCAACACTCTGTAGGGTGTTCTAAATGACACACCCTACAAAGTTTCATCTCTTGAGTGGAATTGCCCCACATTATCAGAATCTCACAGAATTAAAAGAACAAGGAAACTATGACCAAAACTCCACTCGCAACAAACAAAAGAAAAACAATAAAAGAGACTACTAACTAATCTACTAATATGACATGCTCAACTAATACTTGAAATGAAAAGCATCCCCGATGGCGGTGCCAAAATTTGACCTGCCCTAAACCCGGGCGTCATTAAAACACGAGCTGAGAGGCTTATTGGTAAAAAGATAAGATTTATATTCCACAGCCGTTCTTACTGCTAAGCTACGAAGGGGTAGTAAGCGGAAAGCCCTGTGTTTGTCCACATAGATGCTAGGGACCAGATACTAATTAAAACACAACCTCTTACAGGTCGTCAATTCGCACGAGTGAAATGAATAACTAGTAGTGTAGATATGCAACTGGAGGGGGTTTGGTGTTTTCAACCAACAACTACAAAGCATGCAATTAACAAACAAGTAAACTATTTATAATAGGAGCTTGGGAATCATTTAGCCACATGGTAGTTCTAATGCTTCAATCCTTGATTCATTCACGTATAGACATACAAAATACCTATCAGTGTGTTCACAACACGTGGTGTGACTGATAACATATACTTCCCCAACCCTGTCATAGTGGGTGTGCTCGCAGCCCTCCATTGGCACCGTTGTCGTAATTAGTGGAGTATAACAAGGACCGAACATCGTTGCAGGTCTATTTCTCCCCCGTGCTATTACATCCCAGGCTTCCACCATGAATGCAACTACTTCCCCCGGGTCCTATATACGCTAGGCCTAAGGTTCGTGGGACCTTATCTATGATACTAGGATTTCAAAATAACACCTAGCTTGCTACTATTCACTATCTCTACCCACAACCTCTCGAACAACAGTTACAAAGTCAGCTAAGACTAGTGCGACGACAAATAGGTCAGAGCATTTTTTAATCCCCCGTGCACACACCCACGTGGATGAGTTCTCCCCTACCCATTCTAACATCCTGGTTTCTCTTCCCAAGGGATATAAAAAATTGCACCATACATGAGTATATCCCAAAGTGTGTGCTTGTATGTGGTGTACTACTCATGCATTTATAACATTCATAAACAATAACAATAATATCATAAAGACAAATATATAATAAATCTAATAAATCTCATAAAGTATTTAGAAAATACCAAGTGCCAAAATGAATCTCCACCTTTTTTTTTGCACGAGCCGTGCAGGTTTGCACGGCCCATCTTGGGCCCCAACATGACTTGCGCAAGGCATTGGCACGGCCCGTGCCGCTTCTTTGACACTTCTAAGACTTGATTTATAGGTGAATTACTGATCAAATTTGGAAGTTCTTGTAATCGATTTTATAGCGCTTGGGAAGATGAATCCAATGGTGCCACCTTGGAAGATGATTCTTCTCGGATCGTTCCCAAAACTCGCTTCCAACTCCCGGATCACACTTCATCTGCTTCATTGTCTACCTTCTTCGACCCTTCTATTTTCTACCACATTTTGACTTGTGACCTTCAGTCTTCTACCAATTTTGCGATTAGACTTCACTAATCTACCATGAACTGCTTACAAGCAATCTACCAATAAAGTCACAAATAGAATCTAGATGCTCGTAAGGACAAAAATACAGTAGACTCAAAATATATAGGTTACAAAATAAAGGATTTAGATATGAAAATAAAAAATGGTCATCTAAACCCCTTATGATGTAAACCTACCTAAATATAGAAATCTACCCACAAAAAATAAAATAAAAGAGATGTTAAATGCCTTAGAAAATACATACATTTAATGTCAAATCAGCAACTCAAAACACTATAAAAATAATGCATATATAGCGCGAGCAATAAAACAAAAAACAATTCAAAGTCTCGAACGAAAACTGAGTTATAATACAAACAGAAAATAAAACCCTATAATCGAGGCAACGCTTGAAAACGTATCTCAAATGCTGCAACAATCGATAGAAATAACGGAAATACAATGTCAGACTACGAGCGCGGAATCCTAAAGGAAAAATGCGGCAACGAAGAATGAGAAAAAGGCAAAAGACAAGTTGGAGAAAGAGAGAGAAGCTCGAAGAAGACAATGAAGAAGAAAGTAAAATCATTTTTTTTATAACTACTCAAAAACAATAATAACTACTCAATGTTTTTGTTAATTGCAAACTAAACCCCATTTTGTAGAAAATCTATGATTTATCCATAAGTTTATGCATGAGTTGCATTTCCCAAGAGTTTGCCAAAAATAAATATCTAAACTCTAATCTAATGTCAAAAATATTCTTTTCTAACATTATTCATTGAAATAGTCAGTGAAGAATAACAAAATTCAGCTCCAACTATTGTAAAAATATCCAACTATTGTAAAAATATCCAACTACTGTAAAAAATAGCTAATGGCAAGTTGGTTTAAATTCAAAATGTAAGAGTTATATAAAATATATCAAGTCAAAATGTTTTAATAGTAAACGGAGCACATTTAAAGAGAATTTAAATTCACAATCCACTTACTAATTAAAATAAATATTAAAATTAAAATGTATGACGCATAATTGAGTTTAAAGGCCTTTTTTTTATAATAAAAGTGTAAAGTTAAAAAATGACTCATAAAATAATTTTAAGATATTGGGAATTTGGAGAGATTCTTAGGATTTGATTTGACGAAAATGCTTATTCCACTTTGCATATATTTATGTCAATCAGATTAATATTTTGGGAGCACGCTAAATATTGTTGGGGCCACCCCATGTCAATTATGTAGCAGCCCAACCAGACTGGACATGAAGCCCTAAGTCCTAAGAAAATTTGGATAGTTTACAAGGGTAAAAGCGTCAAATGAGACCCCAGCGAATTAGGTTTTCTTTAGGCATCCCTTCCGCTGCCAGTATAAGTACGAACAACCAAACCCGAGTTTCATCCCAAACACCTGCGCAACCCAATTCAATCTATCTTACTGATTTTAGTTCTTTTATAATTCTCTCCTTTGCTATTGTATTTTTAGCTAGATTTGAAAGAAAGGGCTGAAAGGGCTGTGATGAGATCTTGAGATAGTCATGCACCACTCTGATTTAGAGGTGATGATAATTTTCTCCAACCCATATTAGTTTCTGAGCTCTCTTTCTCTCGCCACTCGATTGTTTCTCTAAATCAAATCCTTCTTAGAAAAATTAATCTGATTTTGAGGTAGATTTGAATGGAAATTGGAACCAAGTGATGTCCATGCCATGATGCGGACCGTATATTAGCTTTTTTGCTTATGTGGATGATTTTGGGTTCTGATGGTTCCGTTGATGGTGAAATTTTTTTGGATTAATTTTCCTAAACTAGTCGCTAGTTTGGACAATGGATGTGATGACTTTTTCCCCAGATGATCGAAACTGAAATAACTGAGCGCTTTTTGTTTTTTCTCCCTCTTCGGGAGAGAATCCAAGCCAGATTGGTCTGATCCATTTATATCTATTAAATTTAGGTATAAAAAAAATGAATTGAATCCAATTGTTTTCCATCGCCAGTTTCAATTTAGGATGGGAATTGATCAATAAATTTTTTGTTGAATCGTAACAAATTGCCGTGGATAGTTGCCTTCAATTTTTCCAGCCCCATCGCAGAAGTTCTACTAGATACAGACACCAAAGCTGTTTTTTTATGGGAAAAAAAACTTGCCCTGGGGAGATATATTAAGATTTCCAAACCTTGTAAATTGAAACGTTTACAGACATACAAATGTTCAAGTGGAGAATTTGAACTTGACAAAATTAATCCTTATGCTCATGTTATACAAAAATTTATTCCTGAGGTAGCATCATTTTGATGCTGAATTTGATTGAAAGCTTTGTGGTTGAAAAAATGATCTCTCTTGAGATAGCTTTGCAATGTATAAGTCCTATCAAGCATAAACTCCATCCCCGTGTAATTCGTGTGGTAGCTCCACTTGTGTGCCTTAATCTGTTTAGGTTTTTTTAGGTCTAAAATATGTCATCACTCCTATTTGACTAAGCTTATAATAGTCATCGGTCAGTTTTTGAGGATGGTTTTTGAAAATATCAGTTAAGAGGAGAATTGTTTCCTTCCTTGTGCAAGGTATATTTAGAGTTTTGTTATCAACAAGTAACTAAGGTTACTTCATAGATAAGTATCTTCCTAGTTCTGGTTTAGTTTTGGTTTTGCAAGGATATGACCACAAGCATGGCAAATGATCGAAAATATGTTCCTTATGACCTGATTTCTAACGGGTCCAAAATATGTGCCCACATTGATTTTGCAACATAACATGAATTGAAACAATGTTTTATGGTGTTCATGGATTGCCAGTTGAGACACTTATGCACTGATATGATACCTATTCAATTCAATGTTTCAGAGAATGGTAAATAATTGTTCACTAATTTCCAGACAAGAAAGTAAATTTGTGGAGGGATAAATGGAGACTATACATGTTCCATACTTGCTACTGTTTGTCTGGCCAATTAAAAAG
Organism: Rubia yunnanensis; assembly: GCA_037428765.1. NCBI lineage: Eukaryota > Viridiplantae > Streptophyta > Magnoliopsida > Gentianales > Rubiaceae > Rubia > Rubia yunnanensis. Next base: position 46,359,658 of record CM075067.1, on the reverse strand, counting down.
CACTTTTAAATGAAAACATACTTTTTAAAAAACAAATACTCGAACTCTTTCTCATTAAAATATAGAAATGAGTTACATTTGTGGTCGATTGTATGACAATTACCAGTTTTTGTTTATCTACTTTAGCTACTATTCTATTACATTCTATTACATATGAGGAGTTGATAAACTGTAGAACACCATAACTAAGATGAGAAAAGCCTTACTATTACAAGGTGGGACGAAATTTCACATGCCTGACTCACTAAGAGTGAATAGGGTGAGCCTTCACACTTGAGCTCCACACCAACATGGTGCATTAGAGTTTACTCCACGCTAACCTAGCGTATAGAGACTTAAAGACCATCATTTATTAGGGGGGAGAACTCGAGTTGCGCCTGGTCAGTCGAACACAACGCCTTGATTACCTTAATGGCTGAGTAGAAGGTATTTTGTAAGATGGAGTGGTCTACATGTACTGTGATTACGTCCAACAGTGTTGATCTCAACCCACCGAAGAGTCATCTAAGTCCAAGCCGGCGTCCTGACTCAAACAGTCACAGTAGCACATTAGACTTTACATTGATATCTTATCAGCACGAAGATCTCTAACTCGAGTCAATTTGGACCTTCATGATATGTAGGTCTAACGAGAAATGTCCAAACCAATCGTAGTCTACTAATAAACTCTTTAACCTTTAGAAGGTTTTGCTAAAAGTATGTTGTCTAAACTACTTTTGACTTGGATTTCTCCTAAAACCAATCTCTTTGGAGAGAAGACCGGAAGCCAACCAAATTCTCCTATTTAAAAGGTTATCGGAGAACCTAATTTGCAAAGACCTAATCTAATGCTTTAGACAAAAAAGGACCAAAATTTAAAACAACCTTCCTTATAACTAAAAGCAGCAGAAAATGAAACTGAAGTTACTAAGCTGAAAATGAAGCAGAGGTACGAAGGCACCGGAACCAGAACGGGGGAGTGGAGGTAAATCAGCCCAACTAAAAAGAAAACTAGCAATTATGTTCATTTAGCCCAATATGGTGACCCAGTTAAGCCATTCCAGATCTGACCGAACCCGCCACCGCCCCATTTGGACGATTCTGACCTATGATTAATAATCGTCGCCGACGACGTTTCCGCCGGTCACCATTATAGAAATATTACCAGAATTTTTTCCGTGAGGTCGATGCTGAGCTGCTGGGCGCCACCATCGATGGTTGTGCGCCGGATCTAGGTTTCCGGCACCCAAGCTTGTTCTTTCGTGCGGTGAGAGGCTGTGGCAGTTTTTCTCCATCGTCTCCCTGATTTCTTGCTCCGTCATCAGATCTACTACTAGGTCAGAAAAGAAAAGCTACACCTACGGGAAGGGGCCGACGGACCGCCTGATCTGGTGTAGGCGGCGGCCCCCAATGCCAGGGTTTTGTCTTGGTTCCTGTGGCTGAGAGCGTTGTTTTTTAGAGGGTTTGTTTAAAAAACATACTTGAGGTGGAGGGTTTCCAAACCATTTGACCTATGTGAGCATATAAAGCTGTTGGCACCTGAACTTTATTAATAATAAACAATGGTAGACCTATGCCTAGGTGTTGAGTGTGAAGTGTAATATTCTCCTGGAATTGTGCAAGTGTGAGATAAGGCATGTAGATGTTCAAATCTTACTTCTAGTGGTCAATCAAACAACTTAAACCTGACTAGTTAGCAATCCAAAAACTGACCTGTCCATCCCCAACTAGGATTTGGGTGTTTTGGTTTGCTAATTGTGACACCTTACACACTTTTTTCCATGCATCTGAACTACGTTCAAATTTTGGAATGGTCCAGATAATTTTAGACCAGATAGATGTACCTTGTTGCAAGTTCCACCACAGTTTTAATGAAAAATATGTGATGAAATCTTACAAGGGTATGAAATCCAAATCATTTTCTGAGGATGGACAACTCATTCTGGTGAAGGATTTCCAATGTTTATGACTATCATTTCGTTGATCTCCCCAGATAAAATCAAAGAGCTGCTCAATTTTTCTATAATGTAAGCAGTGGGAAATATTACACTCCATATGTGGATAGGAATTGAGGTCAGAGTGTGCTTAATAAGGATTATTCTTCCTACTGGGGATAACCATCTATTATTCCAATGAGATATTCTGGAGTTAACTTTTTCAACTATTTCATTGAATTGAATGTTCAGTTTTCTGCCCTTGAAATGTTAACCCTAAATATTTAAATGGAAAGAAACCTTGTTGCATGCCAGTTAGTGAGTGAATTCTATTTCTTGTCACTGAACTGGTTTTGGAAACCACATAGAAGCCATTTTTATCATAATTGACCTTGGCCAGTTGGTAGTGCTTTAAGAACCTGATTAGATTATTGCTGGATTTCCTTCTGGCTTTGAAAAAGACCACTATATCATCTGCATTGAGTGATGTGATAGGGTAAAGGCATTACCCGGAACTGAGAATGGGTCTAATAGATTCTCTTTACACATTGCCTTGAGTCCTTTGTTTAGAAGCTCGGTAATGAAATTGAAGAGAGTGGGAGAAAGGGAGTCTCCTTGCTTGAGACCCCTTGCAGCAGTGAAGTACCCACGAGGGCAGCCATTGATTAGGATAGAGAAGTAGGTAGATTTTATGTTACTCATGATGAGTTTCACAAAATGGTCGTGGAATCCATACTTTTAACAATAATGAATTGAGCATGGATCAGGAGACTCTGTCAAATGCCTTGGACATGTCCAATTTGGCTATGACATTAAGTTCTTGGGTTGGTTTATCTAGCATTTTAACAGATTCTTACATTACAAGAATGTTGTCAGAAATGCGTCTACCTTGGATAAAGGAAGACTGCTTTATGGACACACATTTGTTGATCAAAGGGGTAATTCTATCAACAAGTATCTTAGAGATGACCTTGTTACTGAAATTAGCAAAGTTGATTGGTCTGAATTCAGAGAATTGGACTGGAGTTTAGACTTTTGGTATCAGAGTGATGAGGGTGCTGGTGATAGATTTAGGAATTGGGACTCCACACATGAATTCTCTAACAATAGTTAGTAAGTCATGCTTGATAATATCCCATGGCCATCTATAGAAGTGCCCATTGAAGCCATATGGCCCTCCATAGTTGTGTTCACCTAAGTTGAAAACAGCTTTATGAAGTTCTTCCATTTGAATTGGCTTTAGCAAGCAGATGTTGTCTTGCTGGGTGACTATGGTTGTGATGAAATTGAGGAAGTAGGCAAGGCTGGTTCCTGAGTTATCTTTGGTGTCCTCAGTGAGCAGGTTTTGGTAGAAGGAGGCTGCAGCTTTTCCTATCTGGTCTTGCTCAGTTAACATGACATTGTCATGTTTAATTTTATTAATCTTGAGCCTATTATGCTTATCTCTTACTGATTTATGAAAGAAGGTGGTGTTGAGATCACCTTCTTTGAGCCATTTTTGCTCAGTTAACATGACATTGTCATGTTTGATTTTATTAATCTTGAGCCTTTTATGCTTGTCTCTTACTGAGTTATGAAAGAAGGTGGTGTTGAGATCACCTTCTTTGAGCCATTTTTGCCTTGAATTCTGTTTCCAAAAGTTATTTCCTCAGTGAGTCTATCTGTCAGCTAGATTCTTGCCTGATTCAGCTTATTAAGGTTTTCTATGGATTATAGGTTATTAAACTGGGATTCAGCTTCCTAAACTTTCAATTCAGCTTTTTTGATATTGACAAACAGGTTCCCAAAGTGATCCTTATTCCATAGTTTTATGTCTTGTTTCAACCTTTTTAATTTAAGATTGAATCCAATCATTTCTTGCTTATCTAAATGCTTAGACCAGGGCTGTGAAATTAAATCTTTTAATCCAGGTCTTCTAACCCACATTAACTGGAACCTAAGGCTTTAGGATGAGTTGGCTGGGAATCCTTATAGGTTAGGAAGAGAGGGGCATGGTCTGATGTAAGTCTATTTAAGACTTGAGCTGATGCATTATTGAATTTCCTAAAAATATTAGTGTTTGCAATGGTTCTATAGACTCTGTCTCTACCCCGTCTACCATTAGTCCATGCATATAAATTTTCACATATGGGAATTTCAGCCAGGTTGTTACTGATTATAAAGTTTTCAGAAGCTAACATACTGTTAGGATTTTGAGGGGTTTTCCCTTTATATTCAGCAACAGTTCTAGTGACATTAAAGTCACCAGTTATGACTGTTGGAATGCATGCTAATGTTAGAATATGGGTAATGTCATTACCATAAACTGAGATAAGATTAAGTTTCTCATTTAAGGCTGTGTCAGAAATGAGCATGTGTGTGTACTGGTCATGTTGAGATATCATCTGTCCCTAAAATCTATCCTTCAAGAAAGTGCAAGTTTTACCATCATGCGAAGGTATTCCTTGGGTGAACCCTAATTTCTTGACATAAGTATCAAGTTGTTCAGGGCTTTGTTTAGTTTCAATTACTACAAGAATTGAAATATGATGAACCACAACTAGTCTGTGTAGCCTAGTTATAGATCCTAGTGTTCCTCTTACATTCCAAGTTAGGATATTTACATTCATGTGGAGCTTTAGATTTAGCTTTCATAAGAGTGATTATTACATTTGGAGATTTGAAAAAGTTTCTTACCTGATATGGTGGCTTGGGGTGTCATGATCTACTGGTTGGTGGTAAACTTAAATCAATATCTCTTCCAGTCCTTCAATTGTACTTCCCTGGGATGTGTCTGGAATTATCACCAAGCTTGCAGTGGAGTCCTCGTCCTCCGTCTATGAGATTTCTTGTTGAGGGATGGGAACCTGTTTCAGTTTGATTTTAGAGAGGTAGTTAGTACTGAAATCTTTAAATGTTTGCAGGTAGTTATTTCTGTTAATTAACAAGGGGGTTCAAAGGGATCCTGGGTTGCAATTTCATCCTTTGCTTTCCAGTTGTTGTGATTCCTAGTTGTTGTGACTCTTGGTCGTTAGACAGCTGATTTTGATTTGGCCTTGATTGTGGTTGAGCTCTCCTTAGGATGAGTGTGTTGCTTAAGTAGTCCATTTTCATTATCCAAAGCATCAACAAAGACTTCTTGATCTTGAGCTTGTGTCTGTGAGACTGAAGTTTGTTCTTGCAGCTGTGCTTATACCTGCAAGGACTAGTTCTGTGCTTGTACCTGTAGAGATTGGACAATTGTGTTTTCCCTATCTACAACCAATGAGTTGTCATCTGCATTTTTGTTGCTAGTTATTGGTTTCCATATCTCCTGGTCTAAGGGATTTTCAGTTGTATCAATTTTATCAGTTTTATTCTCAGACTGTTTTGGCTTGGGAATGTATTTATCCTTTGGAATTCCACACTCTATGGCATTATGGAATATTTTTTGAACACTTAGTACAGTAGTGAGGGTGGTTTTCATAGTGGATAGGATGCCATTTACTATCCTTAGTTGAGCCTAGCCTTATTCTATCAGGGAAGAGGCCGGTTAAATCCATTTCTACACAAATCCTGATAGTGGAGGGTCTTGACTGGTTTAGGGTTGGGGGATCTGCAAAGATGAGTTCACCAAGCCTGGCTGCTATGATGGGGATAGCTTCTTTGTGCAGATAATAGGCTGGGGGAAAGTTGATATTTAACCATATTGGCACAAATGGAGGTTCTTCATTAACATCAAAATTTCTAGTCCATTTCAGAACCTTTATATAGGTACCTCCTATGTTCCAGTTTCTTTTTATCCAACATCTCTGGATATCTTCCTTATGGTCAAATTTTATGAAAATATGCCTACAATCTAGGGCAGTAATGAGAGCTTCACCTTTGAAACCATTTATTTAAAAACTGGGAGCGTATGAAATCGAGAGCCAGCCTACCTTGTGGGAATTTACCTACCAAGTGGCGTTTGAATGGTTTTAATAGCAACTCAATTTCACCTTCCTCGAATAGTACATCAATCTCTCCTTTATACTCAATGGTGGGTTTCAATTGAAGGCTTGAGGAGTATTTTTGTGACAGATTTTGAGAGTTTGGATCGGTGGCTTTAAGTAATGTATCTATGTATGTAGGGTGGCTCACAACAGGTGGTGGAGCTGCCATGGTGAAAGGGTTGGTCAGTAGGCGGTGGCGATGCTGGTGATAGGTTGTAATATTACCGTTTGTGGTGGCGTACTGGTGGTTTAAGAGATAACGGGTGGGAGGGTATAGTAAGAGAGAGAAGAGAGAAAAGAGAGTCATGATGTAAGTTATATAAGTATAAATACCAAAGCTGCCTTTTAAATCATAATTGTGAACGATATTAAATTAGCAAATTGAGCGCAACATTAACATCTAAAATGCAAATGTTTCTACCCAAATATATTGTTATGCCCTATTGTCAAATTCCCACAATGTCTTGTTTAGATGTCCTGTTTAGCTTTAACAATTTTAATGTCGAGTTTAGATGTCCTGTTTAAGCTTGTATTAATTTTGACATTGGATTTTTGCTTTCCCAAAATTTTCCTAATTTTTCACAATTAATATCTTCCACATCACCTCTATTATAATATTTCACATTGGGCAGAGGAAGTAATAGTGAACGATTGAACAAATTGTCACAATTTTTGAGCATATCAATGAAATATCTCCCCTTTAACCTTAACATGTTGCTCAAACACTCTCACTATTCCTCAGATTGAGGATTCAGTACTCTTCTATTGGAATGGTCATGCTAACCCACATGTTGAGGAGGGTAAGTTAATATGAACTAAATCAATCCAAAATTTAAGGTTAAATGAGTTCGGTAGGGTTGAAATTCATGTTTGGGCTGGGTTGGGTTGGTTTGGTTTGGAAAGGGTTACAAAATTAACCCAAATCAATCCATATTAACCCAAATCATAGTAAAATTTTTTATAATTTATTAAAAAATGAATTTTTTAAAAATATATTAAGGAAAAGTCTTGGAAAAAATCGTCTTTCCATAGGCATATGGTAAGACGTGGTTGAATTAAAATTATAAAACGGGTAAAAGGTTTTAGTTGCAATATTAAAAATTTATTATGCAACGAGTAGTAGTTATAAGTTTATAACTCGATTAATGCAACCCAAACATTTATCTTAGTTTCTTCTAATTTGCAGTTGAAATTTTGATCTTTCCATAACTTACGGAAAGAGCGTCTTGTAAGAGACAGACTCAAATATTAATATTAAAATAATAAAATAAAATGATAATTTATTTTCATATAATTTAAAATAAGAATATTATATCTTATTCAATTATAAATTATTCACTTATTAAAGAAAAAGACAAAGTCTTTAGGAAGACGGGAATTAATTAGAATAATAAAAGGTAAAAGTTCTTAGTTGCAATATTAAATATTTATTATGCAATGTGTAGTAGATATAAAGTTTATAACCCCATCCACTAAAATTTTACTATTTTCTCTCTTCTCTCTCCTCCTCCATCCCCTCTGAAATCCTATTTCTACTGTAGAGACCGGAAATTGTCACATCTCCGCCGTAAACGGCTCTCTCTCTCCTTGACGAGAGAGTTGCTCCGTTTATCTGAAACCATGGTTGACAAAACAACAACCACAAATGCTAAATCTTTCATCGCAGTGCTCCAATCGAAAGCCCCGCCACTCCTTTCAGCCCTACCAAACAATCCAGAGATCACCCCCAAATCTGAATACCTCGGAAAACCCGCTTGTTTATACTCTGATGATGACATATCCACACTCTCGGCTCACTATATGAATGCCCTCGTTGGTAAGTTCACCAAAGGGAGATTAACCATGGAGCAGCTCGAAGGGGCTTTCAAGACTGTGGGTTTCTCTGGGAAATACCAGTTGGGGTCGCTTGACTACAAACATATACTCATCCGCTTTGAACTCCCAAACGACTATCAACGCTGCAGGATCAAAGGTCTGTGGAGCTTCAACGGAGTTCACATGAAGATCCTCAAATGGTCGCCAGACTTCTCCACACAGAAGGAATCACCGATCGTCCCAATCTGGTGCACAATCAGGGAAGTTCCCTTTTACTATTACAATACTTCATCTATAGAGGCTATTGGAAATATTATTGGCAATTTCATCAAAAAAGATTTAGCAACTGAAATGCTAACTAGACCATCTGCAATCAAGCTCTGTGTTGAGATAGACCTGGAAAAACCCCTAAATCATTTCATAAGATTGGGCTTTGTCTCAAACAATAGGAAATATAACATTGAATATGAGGACATACCCCTGCATTGTGAAAATTGTGCTAAGTTAGGACACTCACTGAACCAATGTAGAGGCCTAATCCAGACCAACACAGCTCCACAATGGCAGCCCACAGGGAACAAGTTTGAGAAGAGGCCTAAAATTGTTAATGATCCACAACCTACTAACAGCACCCATCTCAAAGACCAGCTACTGCATAAAAAAGCCACCACTAATCCTACACTACAACCATCCTTCTACATACCCAAGCACCTGGAAACTAACCCTGCTAAGATTATTGCACTGCAAGAAGTCAGTCCTGTAAGTAACACAACACAGACACCTCATCCATCTCCAATCCTTGACCTCACAGACTCACCCCCAAGCTTATCCAGAATCACCTACTACAGAGTTGATTAATGCAACATCACTACCAAGCCATAATAAAACTCACAAAGTCTATGCTCAGGATGATATACAGATAGGGTCCCAAAAAATTTTTACCCAAAAATTCTCTCACACTAATCCTCCACTTTCTCAACATAGAAAGATGGCAAATAGATTTTCTGTTCTGCATGACACAGGTGTATCCCCAGAAGCAGAAGAAGAATTGAACCATTCACCACACCAAACATTGCTAGGTGAAATGGAGGAAGAAGGACCTTTCCTGGATGACACAACTACAATACCTGAGCTGGTTAATGTTCAATCTCAATCAACAGGTAACATAAACACTACAGGTAAGTCCAAGTCTAGGAAGAACACCTACCTGAAGTAGCTAAATAAGATGATGTTAAGATCCAATACTAAAAGCCACAAATCAGGTGAACAATGACATACACCACTTCTATTAATTTCCTGGTCTGGAACCTTAGGGTCTTAGAGACTTCAATGCTTAGATTAAAACACATCACCAGGAAAAAAATTGAGTTGTTGTGTATAATAGAGCCAATGCATGATAACAGTGAATGTCACTCCTACATGGAGAAACTTAGTTATTCACATTTCTTACCTCTTCAAAATGGGAAAATATGGCTGTTCTGGAATGGTACACTAAATGTTGCTTTACTCTCCCAGCATGAGCAATTTTTACATGTTAAAATTACCCATGTAATAACAATGATTGAAATGGATGCTGTTTTTGTCTATGGCCTTAGGAATAGGGAAGGCAGAAAGGTTCTATGGCATGAATTGAGTCACCTTCCAATTTCAGAAACTATTTTCATAGGCAATTTTAACACAATTTCTTCACTTACAGAATACAGGGGACCTTCCAACCCAAGTCTAGGTAGTATAAGAGATTTTAATAATTGGATAACCACTAATGGAATTCAGGAAATCAATACTGTGGGAAATCTCTACACATGGACTAACTCTAGGTTGAGAAAACCCACTTTCAAAAGACTAGATAGAGGTCTTAGTACCATGAAATGGAATGCTAAATTCCTAGCATCTTCCATTCAAGTACTAAATAGACAATCCTCAGATCACTCCCCTCTTCTACTACAAATCTCACCCACAGTCCCCTCTCAGCCAAAGCCCTTCAGATTTCTTAATACATGGTTCAACAGATCAGAATTGGTTAGGAATAACTGGGCCATACCAATCCCTAACCAAGGAATGCTCAGACTTTATCTTAAACTAGTAAGGCTAAAAAAGGTAATTAAGGTCTGGAATAAAGAGTCTTTTGGAAACATTGATTCTAATGTATTAGTTGCTGAAGAAAATTTAAGACTGCAGGAGATAAATTATGACTCCATAGGCACAGTTGCAGAATTAATTAAACTTAATGAGAAAAAGGCCCTGCTAATTAGAACTCTAAAAAAAAGAGAAAATTTTGGAAGCAGAAATCAAGAACTAACTGGACCAAACTTGGAGATAATAACACAGAATATTTTCATAAATCAGTTCAGGAAAAGAACTGCAAGCTACACATCTCAAAAATAAAAAAATAGACAAGGTCTCAGGTTAGAAACTCATACTGACATACATGATGAGGCTGTGTCTTTTTATTCTGACCTGCTCTCTAAACCTAATCAGCCCAACACTACCACATATTATTCCCACTTTCTCAGCCAAATTCCAGCAATAATATCTCCCCAGGACAATCAGTCTTTGGCTAAATCGGTTTCAGAAGATGAATTAAAAGAGTGGTAATGAGTCTGAATAGGAATAGTAGTCCAGGCCCTGATGGTTTTACCCCAAAATTTTATGCTAAATGCTGGGATATAATCAAACAGGACCTAATAGATGCAGTAAATGATTTCCTGCTAGGCTCAGAAATACCAAGAGGAATAAGTAACACATGGATAGCTTTAATACCCAAAAAACAGACATCCTCCTCTTTTGATGATTACAGGCCTATTAGTCTATCAAATGTTGCAAATAAAATCTGTTCTAAGGTGCTAATGGAAAAAATGAAACCATACATGGACAACTTAATTTCCCCTAACCAGACAGCTTTCATGAAAAATAGAGACATCTCTGATAATGTACTCTACCTCCAAGAAATGATTAAGTTCTTAGACAAGAAAAACAGGATACCAAACTGCATCTTAAAGTTAGACCTTAGAAAAGCTTTTGATAGAGTAAATTGGCAATTTCTGGAAAGGGTTCTTAGTAAATTTGGATTCACAAGGAGTTTTTTAAAAGCTATAATGAACAACCTTTCTCGGGCTTATTTTTCTGTTCTTATAAATGGTAATCCGATTGGATTTTTCAGAGCTACAAGGGGCATCAAAGAAGGTGATCCTCTATCTCCTTTTCTTTTCAACATTTTCTCTGAAGCTTTCTCCAGAAGCTTATCTTTTATTTTCATGAATAAAAAGCTCAGTTACTATCAGCTCCCCACTAGCATCACACCTGCATCTCATCTGAGCTATGCTGATGATACTATCATTTTCATGCAAGCCTCAAAGTCTAATATGATTAGAATAAAAGCCTTCTTAGGAACTTTTGAACTAACTTCTGGGAAAAAGATAAACTTTGATAAATCTGATTTCTATGCTAGCAAAAGAGTAACAACTGTTAAGATAAATTAGATAAAATCAATTTTAGGAATGAAGGAAGGAGTCTTTCCATTTAAATACCTGGGATGTCCAATTTTCAAAGGTAGGACTTTAAATGTATATTTTGAACCTTTGTTGGAAGCTGTAGATAGAAAGCTCCTGAACTGGAAAAATAAGTGGTTAAGTTTGGGAGGCAAAATGGTGCTTATTGAATTTTGCCTATACTCCCTCCCATAGCATATTTGGTCAGTCCTAAAGCCCCCTAAACAGATAATAAAAGCACTGGAAAAGAAGATGACAAGGTTTTTCTGGGGGGAAACAGACGGAAAATTACACAAAGTGTGGAGGAAATGGACTGACCTGTGTAAACATAAATACCATAATAGTCTAGGATTTAGATATGTAAGAGCTATAATTGACTCATGCTCAACAATACTGTGGTGGAAAAGCCAATTGGGTACAACCATGTGGTCAAAACTGCTATGGGCACTTCCACAATCCCATAAGAAGTCTCATACCTGGAAAAGGATATGTAGTATTAACTCCTTTGCAGAAGAAAACTCTCTTATTATACATGGTAAATGATTGAGTAATTGCTGGAATGAAAACTGGTGCCCAAATGGTCCTCTCTCTAAATATATTCCACTCTCAGCCCTGTCACCCTTTTACTATCACACCATTGCTGACTTCATCAGAGAAAAAACCAGATACTGCAGTTTATCTCACCTTATCTGGAACATGATACTTTGACTTTCTTGCAGGATGCACAGCCTCACACAGAAAGGGAAGATAGACTAATATGGAAACTAGAAGATACAGGTATCTTCTCTTTCAAATCAGTATATAGAGGCCTTACTCAGCAATCAGGTAATTTTCCAGTCACTACAGACATCTGGAACCCCAGACTACCAAAAAAGATTTCCATTTTCACATGGAAGATGCTGAACACTCTCCTTCCTTTTGAATCAGATGCCATGAGTGCAGTGAACATGATAAACAATCCCAGATATGCCAAATGGTCTCTATATATCTTAGTTTACCAAACTCACTCTGAGCTTAACCAAGCTACTTTAAGACATGTATATAGGGAATGTAATGCAGTTGCTGATGCTATCTCAAAGCATAAACCGACCCACCCTTCACAACAAAACATTAGCATCTCTAACATTCCAGCTTTCATCAGAGGTCTTATCGAACTGGACAAAAATGATTTCCCTTACATCCGAACACAGAAGCATGCTGCTAAATAATAGATACTGCTGAGCTTTTCCTTTCATTTTGTGCAGGGACACACAATTGAGCATAGACTACTTCTTCCTCGAGCCTGGAGCGTCGAACACTCGAAAAGGGAGCCCTCGAGCCCTGACACCCTCAAGCAATCAAGCTTTAGTGGCTTCGTGTATTGGAGCCCTCGAGATATACAGCACTCGAGAACTGGACACCTCGAAGGATATCAGTTCGAATCACAGCATTGTACATAGACTATTTTCTTGCTTGAGCCGGGAGCATCGAGCACTCGGGCCTGGAGCATCGAGCACTCGAGCCTGGAGCATCGACCATTCGAGCCTGGAGCGTCGAGCACTCGACACTAGAACATCGAGTACTCGAGACTGGAGCATCGAGTAATCGAGACTGGAGCATCGAGTACTCGAGACTGGAGCATCGAGCAATCGAGACTGGAGCATCGAGCAATCGAGACTGGAGCATCGAGCAATCGAGACTGGAGCATCGAGCACCCATGCTTGGAACCTGGAGCATCAGCATGGAGCATGGAGCACTCAAGACTGGAGTATCGAGCACTCGAGATTGGAGCATCGAGCACTCATGCTTGGAGCCTGGAGCATCGAGCTCTCATGTTTAGCTTGGAGCATCGAGCCCTCGAGTCTGGAGCATCGAGCACTCGAGACGGGAGCATTGAGAATTCGAGACTGGAGCATCGACCACTCAAGACTGGAGCATCGACCACTCATGCTAGAGCTTGGAGCATCGAGCACTCGAGCCTGGAGGATTAAGCACTTGACCTTCGAGCATCGAGCACTCGAGCCAGGAGCATCGAGCACTTGAGGTTAGAGCATCGAGCACTCGAGACTGGAGCATCGAGCACTCGAGACTGGAGCATCGAGCACTCGAGACTGGAGCATCGAGCACTCGAGACTGGATAATCGAGCACTCGAGCGAAAGCCCTCGACCCATTGAGTCCTCGAGCCCATGGAGCCCTCGAATCATGGAGCCCTCGAATCATGAAGCCCTCGAACTATGAAGCACTCGAATACCTACGTACGAGCCCTCGATAACTAAGGCACTCGACAACTATGGAACCCTCGAGCATGGGATACCCCAAACTTTCTAGACCTTGACCACTCCAGCCCTCGAGCACTGGATACACACAAGGCCCCGAGCCCGAGTGCACCGGAGCCCTCGAGCACTGGAGTCGTCAAGCACTCGAGCAATCTAACACTCGAGTCACTGTAATCATTGAGCCTGAAGGCCTCGAGATCCGGTTACCTCGAACACCCAGGCCCTCGAGCACGCTAAAGCCCTCGACCCAAAGCGGCCTTCGAACCACCGAGGCATTCAACCGTCAAGCACTCAAACCATGGAGACTCGACCCCTCCAGACCTCGACCCAGCAAGCATTACTTCCTTTACATTTCATCCACTAGTCCACTACTATTAGTTTATTCTTTTGAAGGCAACGAGGTTGCCTTATCGATGTAATATCCCAAACATCAATGTACATTTTTTGGTTCTACATAGGTTTGGGGAACCTAATAAATATCCCCCACCTTAGGGTGCATTAAAAAAAGTTTATAACCCGATTCATTCAACTCAAATTTTTTATCTTCTTTTCTTCTATTTTACAATTTAAACTTTGACCTTTCCATGGCTTATGGAATGACTATCTTTCAAGAGATGGACTCTTAGAAAAAATACAATTATTTTCATTCTACTTAGTTAAAATACTTTTAATAATTCAATCAATATAATAAATTTACTAAAATTTATTTATATAATTATGAATATATATTTTATATTTTAATTAATATATTATGGATTTTTCTAACGAGTGCCCATGGGCCCTCGTTAACATGATTACATTCCAATAGAAAGTTGTGTAGTTGGTGAGCATTTGATGAACAACAATGTATAATACTTACTAGATAATATACAAAACAACCCATCCCTTATTGAATTTGATTTTTTCATTAATTAGTGTTTCATATGGTTTCAACCTCTTTATGAAAATTGACACACATTTTCCCTCCGGTTTGAACTTTGTTTTTGGGCAAAATACATATATGATCCCATGTTTTGGTCATAATGTCATATGACCATGCAAGATCAGAAAGTGCTATTATAACCCTATGTTTTGTATCAGAAGTGCCTATATAACCTTTTGGCACTATTCCATCATTGACTTTGTAATTTTTGGTGTTGACCTAATACAAAAGGACTAAAATACCCCTAGTCTTAAACTAAAAAATTAAACACAAGAATACCCCTAAGGTTCTTCTTCTTCATCTTCAAAACCACCTTCAGCACCACCTCCACCCATTCCACCACAACAACCGCCAAGTCACCGCCGCTCCACCACCATCGCCGCCACTATCAAAATCTGGATTTCTGACTGTTGCAAGAATCTGGAAAATCAAAGCAAAGCACCAAATCGCAAAATTAAAGCAATACACCAAATCTCAAAACTAAAGCAAATACAAGAACATGCGACGATGGGGGGTGCGAAGACCTATAGGTAGATCGATGTTACAAACAGAAGGATTCGTCTCTCTGTCACCATTGAAGGGCCCCTAATCCCAAGCTTAATCCCTAAACAAAGAACATCACCAAAAAACACGAAAAAAGAGAAAGATTGAATCTTTACTCACGAAATCAAAATAGGTCTTTGTGTTTTGGAAAGAAGAATGATAAGGGTTGTTGGAGCTACTAGATAGGTAGCCAACGGTGATGGAGACGTTGGATAGGTAAACGATGGTGATGGATGGTTGTATCTACATTGAGCCCCAAATTTGCAGGCGCCAGTTTTCAGGTAAAAAGTGCAGTCGACAGCATAGGGGCGGAGAGGTAGGAGAGGCGGTGGAAGTGGCGACGGCTGAGCTTTCAGATCTTTCACTGCCGCCGTAGCGCAGATACAACCCTACATTTTGGAACCTGTCGAAGAGGTTTGCTTCAAGGGATGATGGGAGGCCGCGATCGGGATCTTGCGGCAGTTGTTCCGATGATGAGGTTTAATCCTTGGTGTTTTTTACCCCAGTTCCCATTTTTTGAGCTGTGCCCCTACCAAATCACGTCATTGCATAACCTATAGAATAAACACAATGGCTCTGGCAATGATAGAATACACACAAACAAAAGGAAAAAAGAGAATATTGTTTGGTTAACAGACGGTATAATTTTCCTTTCATATTTTTTGGATTTTTATTTTTTTAAAATATGGGTATAATAGTCAATTCACATAATTCCAGCCAAATTCAGGCCTCCAGGATTATGTTAGTATTTTCAAGAAAATAATAGGGTTATAATAGCACTTTCTGATCTTGCAGGGTCATATGACCAAAACATAGGGCTATATGATCACTTAACTCTCTTTTTTTCTTCAATTCATACGTAACAAGACTAATGTCTTATCTAAACTAATATGTTCAATGTAAATATGAATTAAAATAATAGTATTTCCGACAAATATGAATAAATATTTTAAATAATATGTATTCAATTCACTGTATTTTTAAAAACAAATATATTTTTAAAATTATTAATTTATGCACTCACTAAATGTGTGCAATTCAAAGATTTATGTTGGAGAAAAAAATTTCTCAACACTACATTTGTGGAAATACGTCACACTAAATCCATATCATACTTTTAACACATAACAACTATTAATACGGGATTGGGGATTAAGAGATAAAACAAACAAATTTTTTTAAAAAATAAAATAAATCAAAATATGCACTGTCTAAAATTGAGATGAAATACGTGATTCAAGTTTATACATCTAATGATATATTATTTTGAGTGGGTCTCTTGACATGTTTTCTGTCCAAAAGTTTATGGACAGACCACTTATTTTTTACCTTATAAACTGCATTTATTAAATTACATACAAAAAATTTAGAATTTTCTAAAATATTTTTTTATATCGTATATTTTTATATTTTCACCTTCAAATACATATTATTACTTATTTTAACTTATGAAATACAATATTTAAATTTTATAAAAAATTATAACATTTAAGGTAAGAGCCCATGTGGATTGTCCATAAGTTTATGGAAAGATCGCCTTTTCTGAGACTTTCTCTATTATTTTTACAGACTTTTGTACATTTGATGAAGAGGCCATGAAAGTTAATTCTAACTGATCAAGACCTTGGATGACATGAGCTATTTCACAAGCAATGCCATTTACCCGATATGGATCTTGCGTATGGCACATCACTTCTAAATTCAGCAATTAGTTTACAGGAATTCTTCGCAATGAATATTTTAAATGGTGTTCTTATTTTTATGATTTATATAGGCTTGACTATTATGAAGAGTTTGAGCATCAGTGACCTCAAAGTTGTTGAAAAATAAAATTTGAAAACTAACAAACACGTTTTAGGTTTGTATGATATACGAAAATATTGGATGACCTTGGATGACAAGAGTTATGATGCATATAGTGACCTTCGTTCACAATCTGACCTAGATATGATTTATGTAGCCTGTGTCCTATAAAAAAGATTTAGACCCCAAGAACTCTGGGGGAGATTCTCTGACGGTCTAGTCAGCATTTTTTTAAAGAGTAAAAGTACGCAAAGAAAATGTTTTCAAAGATAGAAGGCATACCCCTCTATTTATACTATCCCTAAACCCTAATATCTTTGGTCCATGATCTAGCTTCTTTTGTCTTCTAGTGAATGACCTAATAACAAGCCCACTAACGAGTGTTTTCAGTTTTGGGCTCCTGTTTAAGAGATGGGAGCATTGACCCAATTAGATCTTAGCTCTACCATGTCATCAAAAGCCCCTAGAAAAACTAAGTGATCCTCCTATCTTTGAGGTACGGGATTTTGAAGGTATAGTTTGTCGAAGGTATGGGTTATCGAAGGTTAATCCTTGATATCCAGGGTTATCCCATGTTATGAAAGATTAACCCTTGCCTCCGAAGGTTGACACAATTAGATCGAAGGTGGGTGCTTGTCATCGAGGGGTTACCCTTGATACTGGGGAGAGTTTCCATGTCACTGATAGCTATGTATGTTAATATTGTGAGACATGGTGAATCATGAGGTGAGGAGCTTTCAGAATTAGTTTATTTTTTCTAGGTTACAGGAGGGCACTTAGGCTTTTCTCAAATATTCTGACCTTTGGGATTCTTAAGAAGGGTGCGTGAATGAGGCATGAGCGGAAAAATGGTGTGTGTGGGGTGGCTATTGAATAGGCATTTTCTATTTTTTGCGCCTTTTCAGATTTCTCGTCTTTTTAGGTGATGATTGTGCCCCAACCTTCTCTCTCATCGACTTATAAATACCTCTGAGAAGCTCTTTCTTCTTTCACTTTCATTTTCTACTTTGCGGGTTTCTTCAAGAGCTATTTGTCTCACCTTCTCTCTCAGCCCCCAAGCTCTATTTCCTCTTCATCCTATTTTTAACAAGTAAGTTCCTGTGGCTTCCCCATCTGCCCCTATTTTTTCTTCATCATCCTCCCCTCTAGATCCTGAAAGGAATAATGAATGGATGAGCTTGCCGCAATGTGAACTTTCCTGTTTTCGATGAAGGCTGATGTGTCCATTTTAGATGGTTATTTTAGGATTTTTAGGATTAGGTTTTGTGCAATTTTGTGCTCTACATGTGGCATTTTGCCTTGAAATCATCTAAGGAGGGATAAAGGCGGCTTTGACGTTTTTATCACTTTTTAGATGATTTTGTGCGACAAGGTGATTTGTTTGAAGACTTTGAAGATTTGAAGACTTTGAAGATTTATCTTTGAAGGTTTGAAGATTTGAAGACCTTTACATTTGAGCTTTGTGAAGATTTGAAGAAGTGAAGAGATGAAGAAAGGAGAGCAAAGCAACGGATGAATGATGATCCAGGGTTCTCAGAATTTTCCGAGAAGAATCAGCCTTCAAGAGTGGCACCATTGGATTCCTCTTCTCGAGCACTATAAAATCGACTACAAGAACTCCCAAAACGGATCAACGGTTCACCCGGGGGAAGCAAAACAAAACAGCAAGGCTGAGTTACTGATCTGGTCGCGAGCTCGTCGCGAGTCGCGACGGCAGCGTCCAGTCAGCTCTGTTTCAGCGTTTTTCTCCCCTTTTTCTTCCACTATAAATACCTCTTCCTCCCCTTCATTCCACAAGTTTTTTTCCCTTTTCTTCTTGCATTTTAGGGCTTGAAAACCCTTGGTTTTCTTCTCTTTCTTTTCTTAGTTTTTGTAGTTTAATTATGTCTCTTGTTATTCTAGAGTAGTTTTTGTTCTTGGGAGCAAGGATTGAAGCTTCCACTTCTATGTATTGAGAACCATTTCTATCTATCTATTTGGTGTTTTTGCTATTGTGCTCTTATTGTGCTTTGAATGTTAATTGTTGATTCCATTGATGTTGTTGGGAGCTTGAGGATATGAATGCTTGTATGAATTGCTAGCTAGGGTTTGGGGGATTTGGGTTAATTTCCCCCCTGTTCTTGTTAGGAATGTATGAGTGTGAATTAGAGCTTTTGATTGTGTTAGTGTGTTGACAATGTGCTAGACGAATGTGATTGATGTTAAACTCTTCGTCATATTTGTTTTGTGTAGCAAACGAGAGAGTCATATGCTCGTGGATGAATGTGCTTGCACGTTCATCCAATCTCGTGTAATTGCATGAATTGGTTTAATGCTTAGTCACGGTGTAGTGGTCATAAGCATTGCCAAGCTTGTTGGTTCTTCGTGATTAAATGCCACCAATGATACCTTGAGTCGTGGTCGCGACTCGGGAGTCATTGGTGAGGTTTGACGAGAGATGTGGAACTCACTCTTGCAAACTACGAACTAAGAAGGATAGGAGTTTAGTCTCCACGACAAGTAGTTGAAATATTGAATAGATGGCTTGTACTCATTCTTGAAGCATTTGTTATTTGGCGTTTATGTATTCTTGATGGTATGTTTCACTTCATGTGTGCCGTGAGTTGTTTGAGCATAGGGAGTGTTTGTATGGTTGAATTGTTTTGGTGTTAGGAGCGTGACGAACTCCGGGACTCCTTTGCATGAAAATCTATGAGCATGAACTTAGAACTTCTTGTGATGTATGTGTTGTGATCCTTGCTAGATGGATATGTGAATGTTGAGTCATGTATGCTATATGATGGAATGAGTGAATGATTCAATGACCTACGTATGATTTGGAAGTGGATATCCATTGCCCCCAAGGCTTTTTATCTTTGTAGTTTTAAAACCCCTTTTCTTTAGTTTCGTTTGATGATTAGCATAGTCACTTGACCCTGCTAGTTATCGTGTCTTTTTATCTTTGTTAATTTAGGAAACCAACCAACCAACCCCCCCCATTTACATGCTTTTATGTGTGTGTATATATAGTTACTCCTAGCCTAATATCAACCATTTGTGTGCTTAGACGCTTAGGAAGATCCCTCTTCTCCTTGGACGACCCCGATTTGCCACTATCTACGTAGTTGTAGAAAGTAAGCATTTAGGGCTTATAAATTATCTTTTGTACGGCGGGCGCGACGACCGCCCGCCTGTCAAAGGCCCTCTTCGATCAGTCAAAGTCTTAGTTGATTATGAGAGTACGAAGTTGGTAAACCTTAATCATGAATTTGGTGGGCCTCGCTGGTCTCAATGAAGAGGCTAATTCCACTAGGACCACGTCCCATAGATCAAGGGAGTACTTGGGTGAGAGTTTAGCTAGACCTCGAGGGGTAGTTCAAACAGGATAAGTACTTCCCGGGTTGAGGGGGTCTCAAAGGAAATTATATACGAGCCTTCAAAGAGAAAGTTTATGGTTGAGAGACAGTCGGGCGGTGGGCTTTCACCAAAGGACGATGCTTTGGCAAATGGTTCTTTCCCCAAAGAAGTGAGAAAACCGATCGAGAAGGTCCCTTTGTACCAACGTATCCCCCCTTAATGCCAGGTTAGAAGCTCTCAAAACCACATACCCTACACCTCTCCCTATTGGTAGGGATATAACTTATAGCAAACACATTAGGTCTGGACTTTTTTCCCTTTCCTCTCTTTGTTATCAAACCTAATAGAGGAATTCGATGTGATTTTGGCTCAATTCATCCCAACGTAATAGTAATAATAATGTCCTTCCTGACTCGATGTAAAAAAGTGAATGTAGACCCTTGTTACAAGTTATTTCGGGCATATATCTCTTAATCGGTAATCGTGATGTGAAGGAGACCTGCACCTTAAGTAATAGGTTATTTGGTCGAAGGTTTATCACTCCCCCCTCTAGTAACTCAGAGTGGCAAAATGAAGGTTTGTCTTTTGATTGGACGGGGGTCTATCGAACCCCACAATGGAATCCCATCGAACCCCACAATGGAATCCCAACATCCTTGCTGAAATGTGGAAGGGAAAGCAAACGATACTCGAGACTTCGTGAAGACGTAGAACGCCTTTGGGGGCCGAAATCCTTAGATACCAACATATACCATCCTATGACCACCAAAGGCGCAAAACCCTTAGTTTGAACGCAATGGGATTTCGAGGATATTTATGCCTCGGCTGATCGTCGAGCATTCGAGGAGGTTGTTACAAGAGTCTCTACTGGCGCGAATAAGAGGAAGAAAGGTGATGGTGGGCTACCTTGTCCCAGACCCCTGCGGTCTATGGATCCTTCGCGAGGGATAATCATTGAGGAAATATCCTCCTTGAACACCTCCGAAGGTCTAGGATCCACTATTTT
Organism: Rubia yunnanensis; assembly: GCA_037428765.1. Classification (NCBI taxonomy): domain Eukaryota; kingdom Viridiplantae; phylum Streptophyta; class Magnoliopsida; order Gentianales; family Rubiaceae; genus Rubia; species Rubia yunnanensis. Next base: position 46,338,626 of record CM075067.1, on the reverse strand, counting down.
TAATAACTTGCTTTGTTCCTTCGTTGTGGTTTATAACTTGTTTTCTTCGTGCAGTGAACAGCGCGCAGGACTTCATCAACGTCCTCGAGCAGGGGGGGGGGGGAGGGGGGCTCAACTTCCAAACGAGGGTAGCAGCTAGGAAGCCTACCCCATCCCCCGCCCAGGCGGGTCTTCAGATGAGGCCTCCTGTTCAAGAAAAACCACAGAAGAAACTAAGATTCGGGAGCACAGGGCCTTCTCACGAGGTTGGTGGTGGCGAGGTTGGCACTGACAACCTCTATTATGATGATGAGAACGATGGCTTATCCCTGGACTATTTCGGGGACTTGGGCAGTGAGCCTTCGGTATGTTATCATTATTGTCTCTTTATCTTTTTTAGTTTCAGTGCCTTCTAATGTCTTCGTTCTCTTATTTTGGTTTAGGTCATGGCGGCTATTTGATCGACCTTGCAGTCGACCAACGTCTTTGCCAACTAGGCCCTTCTCCTGCTGCAATGACCTATTGAGGCAGTCGCTGAGGTTGTCCTCTAAGAGGAGCATGCCAATTTGCAAAACAAGATAGGGGATTTGGAGGAAGACTTGAAGAAGACGAAGGAGAGGGAGAAGTGCCTGGCCAAGAAGTGTTCTCCCAAAGCCTAACATGCCCTGCTGATGACCTTTAATGATAAGATGATGGGGTCTAAGGATATGAAGGATACTTTCCTTTACCTTCTCAGTGTTAGGAAGGCATGGGGTCAAAATGATTTTTACAACTGGGTGGTCGACTGCCTTACCCCCGAGCAGGCTGAAACCCTTAAAAATTGCACTGACCCTGATGCGAAGGAGAAAATGAAGGTTGGGTGGGGCCAGCTGTCCAGTCCTGATGGCCTTAAGCTTCAACTCCTCGATGTTATCAAGAAGGGGAAGAAATTTCTGTTAGCTTCAGATCTTTGCTTTCTGACCATTCCAGAGAATGTCTCCAAGTCTTGTGATCAAGCGTTGAAGGAGAACCAAGAAGGTGCCGAGGTTGATCAAGGCTAGGAACAATGTGACTAAGCATAGCGTAGGGCATGCAACTAGAGATGTATGAACCCTAACCTCCCTCTCCTTTATTTCTCATCTATTAAGACATGTTTTGTAATTTTTTAAGGAAATTTTAATCAAAGGATGCGATTATTTTGGGATAACTCAAACATGTTTGGTGAAATTATCAGCTTAATTATTTGACTATAATCCTTTATAATTCATTGAAATTCTAATGCGAAATGAGTTGGAAAAGCTGGCTCGAGAGCTTGCTACAGTTAAAGTAGAGTTCTCAAAGTCTCTTACTCAGTTGGCACACTTGAGCAAAGACTTATCCAAAGCTAACAAGGAGCTGTTATCGTGGCACAATGGCAATCATTCTTCGATAAGGGAGATTCTTAATAAAACGAAGGGTGACTCTTCGACTGGTCGGCCGGCTGTTACCCTCGCCACATTAGACAAAGTGTGTAGTGCTAATGAGCTCAGTCATCTGGATACATTACGAGAAATTGATTAACGAATGTTCGAGCTTGCATAAATGTCTTACAGATGGCAGGTTATACCTCACTTTGAGTCAGTGGGACGATATCAGGCATTATCAGGATGAAGTTAAGAAGCTCGAATCCTAGATCAACAAGATGGCTAAATGAGGTAGCTTCCTTACTGAAGAAGTTTCTAGGTTACAAGGGGTATCGATGATAACCAACGGTTCTGCGGTGAAATTGTAAGCCAAACTCCCAGCTCTTGAGCCAGGTGTCAGCCCATGCCACTACTATACAGCTTTATTCGGATAGCCTTCAATCACATGGGTTATAGTACAGGGTTATAGACATGGCCCCTATCGGTGATATCTTTAAATTTTTGTATGATACCGAGATGGCTTTTCTCCAAAAGGGTTTAAATAGAGATCAAGATTATCACACGGCATTTGGTGCCATTTACGATTAGAAAGAGCGCCTCCGGTCAAAAAATAATGCCCCCGCCCAAGGAGTGGGTCCTTTACATAGGGTTTTGTCATCTAAGATTCCTCCGAAGGGTAAACGTTCTTGAAGGATCTCTAAGAAGTAAAGCCAATCGAAGGGGAGTACTCAGGCGAGGTAGAAAATTCAAAGGGAAACCTAGAATCAGACTACAATTCCCTCAGTGGGCTCTTCTGGCCAAGTATTATCGGTCGAACCCAAGGAAGATATTCCTGTAGATTTTTGTGATGTAGAGGGACAGGCACCGCCTGTCATTGAAGGTGATGTGGAGGAGAGCCATTGGCTTCCAAAGATTTGATACCTCGCTGAAGTCATCACGTCAACCATATCCCCAAGGCTTCCGAGAGCGAAGTTAATCACCTATTCACCTTTGTCACTGGGGTGAAGCCAGAAAATATGCAGTGGTCCAAATGAGCATGTGTTGTATATTGTATAAAATTTCCATATGTGTAACCTTTTACGTAGGTAGTTGCCTTTTAGGTATATCATTATAAGGCCGGCGATCCTATTTTTATTGCTTCGAAATGAATTTTTCGATCGCTTCCTCAAAATTTTCATTCCAAAAAAGTACAAAGTAATTTGGGTTCGACCAAACATGACCTATTCACTAGAATCTCGAGTCATTTGATCAACCAAAAATTAGATGCACCCCTTGGAGGTTAATTTTTTATTGCTTAACGCTGAGAGTTCAATCAATGAGAAAGCGAGTAGGTACCACTTAATGCTTAGAGGTGAACTTTTGATCATTTGACGCTTTTAAGCAGGATTTTGATCGCTTGAGAGCAAGAAATAGTTGGACGCTAAAGAGCGAGGTTTCAATCGCTTGAAAGTGAGAGAGTTGGATGCTTAAGAGCGAGGTTTCAATCGCTTGAGAGCGAGAGAGTTGGACACTTAAGAGCAAGATTTTGAACACTTGAGAGCAAGAAATAGTTGAACGCTTAAAAGAAAAATTTCAATTGCTTAAGAGCGAGAAATAGTTGGATGCTAAAAGGCGAGATTTTTTATCGCTTCAGAGCCAGAAATAGTTTGACGCTTAAAAGAAAATTTTCAATCGCTTGAGAGCGAGAAATAGTTGGATGCTTAAAGCAAGATTTTGATTGTTTGAGAGCGAGAAATCGTTGTACGCTTAAAAGCAAGATGTCTATCGCTTGAGAGTGAGAAAGAGTTGGCCGCTAAAAAGCAATTTTTTGATCACTTGAGAGCGAGAAATAGTTGGACACTTAAGATTGAAGTTTCGATTGCTTGAGAGTGAGAAATAGTTGGACGCTTAAAAGTAAGATTTTGATCACTTGAGAGCGAGAAACATGCACTGTAATTTGGGGGAAATATCAAAAGTTTCATTAAGTCAACCAGTTGTTGCGCAGAGCATACAAACCTGGGAATATATACATAGTGAAACTAGCCATTCTTCAAACACAAGTCCTAAGGCTAATTCTCCTTAAAACTAGGGATACTATAGAAGGTTAACTATGTTCCACTGCTTAGGAATACGGTCGCCATTCATTGAACCCAAGGTGTAACTCCTCCCAGGGTGAGTTTCGTGCACTCTATACGGCCCTTCCCAATTAGGGCCAAGCTTCCCCTCTGGTTCTGGCTTGCTTTTCTTGTTGTCTCTCATGAAAAGGTCCCCCATAACAAACTATGCTACTTTCACCCTTCAATCATGATACCGCTTCACTCTTTCCTTGACATTGGCTTCACGGATGGATGTTGTGGCTCGATTTTGAACTCCTCGCACCAACTTTTAAAGGGATCATTTGCGAACTGGGTACCATTGTATGTAATGAACACCTTTGGTATACCAAAGTGACAGGTAATATTCCTCCAATAAAATGAGATGACAGATTTCCCCTTGATGTTTGCTAATGGCTTGGCTTCTACCCATTTGGTAAAGTAATCAACTGCCACTATCAAGTACTTGAACCTCCCATGTGCTTCCGAAAAAGGTCTCACCGGGTCTATTCCCCATTTATCGAATGGCCAAGAACTGAATATGTTGATCATTTATGTCTGGGGAACATGGGTTATAGGCACATGCTTTTGGCACTGGTGGGATGCCTAGATATACCCGTTGGCGCCTTCAAACATGTTTGGAAAATAGTACATAGCGCGAATCATTCTCCTAGCTACCGATCGAGCTCCCTGATGACTACCGATGATTTCTTTGTGAACTTCCTACATCAAGTACCATGCATCGTTAGGGGTGACACACCGAAGTAAGGGTTGTAGATACCCACTTCGATACAAGGCCCCATCCTATATAACATACTTTGGTACCTTGAGTCTAACTTTCCGAGCTTTGATGGGGTCTCCTGAGAGGAATCCATCCAGGAGGTATCAAAGATTGGGGTCATCCACTTCTCTCCTTTGAAAACTGCCATTACAATGATCTCTTCGAAGCTTCTTTGATACAAGGTTTTGAATTTTACTTATTTCTTCGCCAATTCACCCAAGTCAGAAGAAGCTAATTTTCTCAAGGCATCAGCCTTGTGATTTTTCTCCCCTGGTACCTGTGAAAGAGTATATGATCAAAAGCACTTTAACAAAGGTTTTTACTACCCCCAAATAGAGTTGCAGACTAGCTTCTCAGGCTTCATATTCTTAGTTCACCCGATTGACAACGATTTGTGAGTCACTGGATAACTCCACTTCATCTGCCTTCATTTATTTATCCAATCAAAGACCGGTGATAAAGGCCTTGTATTCTGCTTCGTTGTTTGTGGCTCTGATCTTGAAATGCAGGGCATAAGGATAATCAGCACCATCGGGGCTAGTGAGTAGTACCCCTGCACCACTTGCCCCTGAATAAAAGGATCCATCTACAAACAACTTCCATACCCCCTTCTCTTTTGTCTGACAAATTTCTTCGACGGGTCCGTAGTTTCCACAATAAAATTTCCTAAGGCTTTCCCTTTTATTGCAACCTTTGGCCTTTAATGTATGTTATGTTATCCCAGTTCCACAACCCATTTCATCATTCTTCCTGAGGCTTTGGGTTTCAGTAGTGTCTGCCTTATCAGATAATTGGTGAGTACATATATGGAATGACCCTGGAAGTAGGGTCTCAACCTTCGAGCAGCATGAACCAATGCCAGGACTAGCCTTTCTATGGCAGTATACCTCGTTTATGGGTCCTGTAAGGCTCTGCTAACAAAGTACACAGGGTGTTGCTGTCTGTCTTTCTCCTTCACTAGCACCGCACTAATGGCCAGGGCCAATGCTAAGATATAAGGGTACATGACTTCTTCTCTCTCCAGCTTCATCAATGTAGGTAGGGTTTTGTAGTGTTCTTTCAAAGATATGAAGGCCTTATTGCAATTTTCTATCCATTCAAAAATTTTTGTTTTGCGAAGCACATCGAAGAAGTGGAGATGCTTCTCAGCACCCTTCGATAAGAATCTGCGCCGCCAAGCATCTTGTAAATCTCTGTACTTCTTTCATGCTTCAAGGACTCCTCATGTTCATCAAGGCTTCCATTTTATCTGGGTTAACATCAATGCCTCTCTTCGAGACCATGAATCCCAGGAACTTTCCAGCACCGACTCCGATCACGCACTAAGAAGGATTCATTTTCAAATATGACCCTCAAAGGCCCTCAAACAACTTGCCTAGGTCCTGCAAAAACTAATCATAGGTTCTTCTCTTTACCACCATGTGATTGACATAGATTTCCAATTTTTTCCCAATCTACTTCATAAAGAGTTTGTCCACCAACCGTTGGTAAGTTTTCCTGACATTCTTTAACCCAAATGGCATTTTTTATAACAGAAGGGGCCCACATCTATAATGAACGAAGTTTTCTCCTTGTCCTCCTTAGCCATGAGTATCTGATGGTACCCCTTATAAGCATCAAAAAAGGCCAAGATTCGTAACCTGTTATCGCTTCCACCATTTGATCCATTGAAGGTACTGGGTAGCTATCTTTTGGGAAACACTTGTTCAGATCTATAAAGTTAATGCACATGTGCCATGTCCCATATGGTTTTGGCACCAGGACTGGGTTGGCCAACCACTGGGAGTGTAACACCTTCTCGATAATCCCTGCACTGAGAAGTTTATCAACCTCTGATCTGATTGCTTCAGCTCTCTTAGGGGAAAACATTCTCCATTTATGCTTAACAGGCTTTATCGAAGGATCAATGTTCAATTTGTGGACTGCCAATTCCGCAGGTACCCCTGTCAAATCTAAAGTACCCCATGAAAACACATTATAGTAATGATCCAATAGAGCCTTCAATTCCTGTCTTATCACTTTACGCATCACTCTTCCTACCACCATAGCCCCCACGTCTCGAATGGAGAGCGGTTGGGTATCAGTCGGTTTTGCTTCCCCGTGCATGGAAGATACATTTCTTGCCTTTCCTGCACTTTTTGCTAGTTTGTAGTTACAACTTCGAGCAACTGCTTGATCCCCTCGGAGGCACGCCACTCCATTCTCCGTAGGGAATTTCATCATCAAATGGTATGGTGACCACACAGCTCGAGCCTGGCACATCCATGGTCTCCCCAGGCTGACATTATATTGAGAGAAAGCATTGATAACTAGAAACTACATTGTATCATGACCCCCTTGTTACCATCTACTACCCTCACATGCAGGGTTATCTCCCCTATCAGATAGACCATTTTCCAGCGAATCCTAACAAGGGTGAGGTGGATTTTTTCAGGTTCGCACACCTAGTTCCAAGCTTATTGAAGTAGTTTACAAAAATGACCTCTACTCCACTTCATCATCAATGAATGTTCTTTTCACAAGCGTGGTCCCAATCACGATAGCTATGACCATGGGGTCAGCATGAGGAGTTTGGTTAGGAACTGCATTTTCCTCAAAGAACGTGATTGTTTCGTCGGGTCGAAGCCTCTTCCACACTGGTTCTCCTACTGGAACACGCTATGAACGTGTTTTCATAACTGCATTCGAAGACCTTTTACCAACAACACCACTAATAACATTGACCACCCCGTGAATAGCAGGGTTCTCCTCATTTCTATTCTCAGCATAGGGGATTTTACCGTTGCTTCTCGTGATGCTCGTGTCGCTGCTCCTGGAGGCCACGATCCCTCCTGTTTCCAATATTAATGTTTTTCTTAGGGGGACACCTGTTTCTTCAGTCATTCCAATGCCCTGGGTTGTCATCTCCATAGTGTTGGCAGAAATATTCTTTTATGAGGCCTTGTCTCTCGAATCGAATATGGGTGCACTTATTCGTGTTGTGCCTATAATCTTTGTGGTGATCACTGTATTTGTTGGTGTCTCTACTATTCACAGAGGCTCATTGGCTGTCATTCATGGGAGGGGGTGGTTTGAAAATCCCCCTGTGAATACTCCATATGTTAGTTGGGGAATGGCACATGTGCGTGAATTTTTTAAAGGTTGGTTTTTCAACGGTCTCTTGCCACGAGGGTCAGTAAATTTGGACTTCTTGGTCATTAGCCCTTCCTTCTTCTTTCAAATGGCTTCTTCTGCCTTTGAATGATGTTCTACAACCTTTTGGATCTGTTGAAGCATTTTTGGGGCATTAGCTGTCAGCTTTGTAAATAACTCAAAATCTTCCATTCCCAACAAGTATCCATGGATAATTTCATTCTTTGTGCCTTCGACCACCCCTAGGGTTTCATCAACATACCTATGGTAGAAGGCGGCAGTAGACTCCTCTTGGCTTCTGTTTCGTTTGGTACAGCTCTGTCGATGTCTTGGTGAACTTCTTTTTTCTAAAAATATTGACTTAGAATCCCTTGGTAGCTTGTTGAACCACTCCTGAGATTTTCCTCAAAGGTAGCTACCCACCAACTTTCATGTCAATCTTTCATCGAAATATCGAGAATTCATCAACTTGAGGAAAACTTGGATAAACTCTTGCGGGTCTAAATCCCCAAAGTATGTAGGAGTTCCTTCTTGTGGCTTCATGTCCTGGAGCCACCAAGCTGCCGTCACCACCGAGATGAAGAGGACCCAATATTTTGCCCCATCGACCCTATCAATTTGTCAAATTCCCTGCCTAAGGTTGTCTAAGTTCCGCCATACCGGTATTCCCTGTCTGTAATGGGTTATCAAAGGTCTCTTGGGTGAACGAAGGGTATGCCTCCTTGACCACCAGCCAGGACGGGGACCCTGACCCAAGGCATGACTCCTCGACCCTGCTCAACACCCTGGAGAGGATAAACCAGCATCGGGGCAGAAAAAGAGTAACTCACCAGCATATGGTCAAGGAATGAGGGCTGGGGCCTCTGCTGCGCAGCTTCCCTCCCATACCCTATGTATGGGATTCCGCACACCTGGCTTTCCAGGGGTAACACTCTGATCTTTGTATTAAGGGCCATCGAAAGAATAAGAGTCTTCGAAGGTATCATAGTAGTCGAATGGTGGGGGACTATCAAAGGGGGATGATGATGTGTCCATTTTATATGCATTATTTAGTAGTATTTAGGATCACTTTTGTTATATTTTTGGTGTAAGATTGCTAGATTTATGTAGGTTTACATAATAAGGGGTTTAGATGACCATTTTCGATTTTTATATCTAAATCCTTCATTTTTGTAACCTATGTTGAGTCTAAGAGATTTTTGGTCCTCATGAGCATCTAGATTCCTTTTTGTGAGCTTAATTTTTAGATTGCTCACGAGCATTTAGAAGTGGTTTAGTGAAGGCCATTCGAAAGGATGGTAGAAGATTGAAGGGCACTCACAAAGTGGTAGAAGATAAAGTGAAGAAAGTAGAGCAAAGCAACTGGTGAAGGATGGTCCAGGGTTTTCAGATTTTTCCGAGAAGAATCAGCCTTCAAGAGTGGTACCATTGGATTCCTCTTCTCGACCACTATGAAATCGACTACAAGAACTCCCAAAATGGATCAACGGTTCACCCGGAGGAAGCAAAACAAAACAGGGCTGGATTTTACTGATCTGGTAGCGACTCGCGATGCTTGGTCGCGACTCGCGATGACAGCGCGAATTCAGCCCTGCAGCAGTGCTTTTTCTCCCCTTTTTCCTTCACTATAAATACCTCTTCACCCCTTCTTCTCCAAAGCTCTAAGCCCGACTTGGGGCTCCAAAACCCTAGTTTTTCACAATTTTCTTCCATTTCTTCTTCTTCCTTTGTAGATTTTTGTTCTATGGTATGGGTTTTGATTATCTATCTTAGTTTTGTACTTGGGAGCAAAGGATTGAAGCTTTCATTTCTATGTAGTAAGAACCATTTTTATCTATCTATTTAGTGCTTTTGCTATTATGCATTTATGGGTATTGAATGTGTTTGTTGATATCATTAATGTTGTTAAAAGCTTGAGCATATGAAATACTTGTATGAATTGCTTGCTAGGGTTTGGGGGATTTGGGTTAATTTCCCCCTTTTTCTTGTTAGGAATCTATGAGTATGATTTTGAGCTTTTGATTGTGTTGATGGATTGATGATTGCTAGATGAATGTGATGATGTCGAACTCTTCGTTATGTTTGTTTTAGGTAGCAAACGAGAGAGGTCTATGAGCGTCGATCGTTCTTGACTAATCTTGTGTAAATGCATGAATTGGTTAAATGCTTAGGCACGGTGTAGTGTTCATAAGTGTTGCTAAGCTTGTTGATTCTTCGTGCTAAATGCCATCAATGGGATACTCTTAGCAATAAGGGAGTCATTGGTGAGGTTTGACAAGAGATGTCGAATTCACTCTTGCAAACTACTACCTAAGAAGGATAGAAGATTTATCTTCACAACAAGTAGTTGAAGTAGTGAATAGATGGTTTTACTCATCCTTGAAGCATTTGTTATTTAGCATTTGTGTATTCTTGATGGTGTGTTTCACTTCATTTATGCCATGAGTTGTTTGAGAATAGGAATTGTTTGTATGATTGAATTGGTTAGGTGTTAGGAACGTGACGAATTCCGTAGCTCCTTTGCATGAAAATCTATGAGCATGAACTTAGAACTTCTTGTGCATAACGTGTTGTGATTCTTGCTAGATGGGTATGTTAATGTTAAGTCATGTAATGAATGTGATAGAATGAGTGAATGGTTCAATGATCTACATTAGGTTTGGAAGTGGATATCCCTTGCCCCCAAGGCTTTATTTTTGTAGTTTTAAACCCCTTTTTCTTAGTTTTTTTTTATGATTAGCCTAGTTACCTAACTTTGCTAGTTATCTTGTCTTTTTAATTTCATAACTTAGGACAAACAACCAACCAAACCCCCCTTTTTACATGCTTTTATATGTGTATATATATCTACTCCTAGCCTAATATCAACCTTTTGTGCCTAAATGCTTAAGAAGATCCCTCTTCTTCGTGGACGACCCCGACTTGCCGCTATCTACTTAGTTGTAGATAGTAAGCATAAAAGGGATTATGAATATTAACTTTGAGAGGTATGGCGACGGCCTCCCAAACGACAAGATAACCTTCCGCTACCAACATCTGTGGGATGTGATCGAAGTTTCGCGAGGATCCCCTGATCTTGTCTACCACATAGTTTTCCTTGAATCTTCGTTCGTGAGCCTCTACATGCAAATCTCCAAAGCACTCTGTGAGATGACCATCAAAACCTCGCAATCTAACTAATGGTATCGCAGTGCCAATTCCATCGGCTGGCTTGATGGTAATCTCTGCATCTGAAGCTTCGGGTAGGGTCCCGGCTTGTAACCCTTCGATCACAAGGATCGTTGGGCCAGGTCCCGATAAAGCTTATACTGGTCTATGGGCATATCTTAGCTTAAGATGGGAGGGACCATTTTCTCCTCTTCCATCGACATGTACAAAGATATAACCTCAACGTCCGCACTAGTCCCTTTGCTCTTTAACCTTTTACTCCGACGAGTTGAAGTCGTCGACTCAGACATACACTGTAAGATCCAGATCTGATTGAACTTTGGGTCCCACTGGGCATGCCACTTGATGCGTATGGTGACATTCATTCACTATCCAACCCAGATCTGATCAACGTAGCCTGTGTCATACAAAAAAGAAACTGACCATGGGAACTTCGGGGGGAGATTCTCTGACGGTCTAGTCACCAACTTTGTAGAGAGTAAAAGTAGGTGAAGAAAGTGTTTTCAAAGATAGAAGACATACCTCTCTATTTATACTATCCCTAAACTCTAATATCATTGGTCCATGACTTAGCTTCTTTTGTCTTCTAATGAATGACCCAATAACAAGCCCAGTAATGAGTGTTTTGAATTTTTGGCTCCTGTTTAAGAGATGAGAGCATTGGCCAAATTAGATCTTAGCTCTACCATGCCATTAAGCTATTTCACAAGAAATTTCATCTATCATTGGATGACAAGAACATGAAAAAATACATGGATTGTACATATGAACAGGCTACCTGTCAGGAGAACCACTCATAAAGTGTAGATAATTTGAATTAATGGGAGGTCGTCGTCGTACCTCTGAAAGTTAATATTTATGAGCTCTAAATGCTTACTATCTACAACTAAATAGATAGAGGCAAGTTGGGATCGTCCACGAAAAAGAGGGATTTTCTTAAGCTTTTAAACACAAAAGGTTGATATTAGGCTAGGAGTAAATATATATACACATATAAAAGCAAGTAAATTGGGGGGGGGGGTTGGTTGGTTTTCCTAAGTTATGAAAGTTAAAAGACAAGTTAACTAGCAAAGTCAAGTTACTATGCTAATCATCAAACAAACTAAGAAAATGGGTTTTAAAACTACAAAAACAAAGCCTTGGGGGCAATTGATATCCACTTCCAAACCAAATGTAGATCATTGAACCATTCACTCACTCTATCACAATTGTTACATAAGGGAATGCCAATAAAAGACCAACATTCATTCCTTCTTAATAGTAATTTGCAAAGATAAACAACGACCATTTGCAAACCTCGTTGACAATCACTCCAGGCAAACAACACCATAGTGGTATTTCATCAATGACATTATACACGAAGGACCATAAATTTGATAACAACAAGCCTTCTACCAAAGACATTGTCATTTAACCAAACATGGCATTCATTAGGCTAGACCTAGAACAAACCACATTCAATGTTCATACTTTCATTGCATCTATAGGATAAATATGAGAACAATCCACATTAACATACTTATCTAGCAAGAGTCACAACACATTATGCACAAGAAGTTCTAAGTTCATGTTCTTAGATTTTCATGCAAAGGAGCTAAGGAATTCATCACTTTCCTAACACCATATGGCATAAATGAAGTAAAACATAACATTGAGAACACATGAATGCTAAATAACAAAGGCTTCAAGAACGAGTGAAACAATCTATTCACTACTTCCACTACTTATTGTGAAGATAAATCTTCCATCCTTATTAGATAGTAGTTTGCAAGAGTGAATTCGACATCTCTTGTCAAACCTCACCAATGACTCCCTTAGTCGAAACACGACTAAGAGTGTCCCATTGGTGGCATTGAGCACGAAGAATCAACAAGGTTGGCAACACTTATAAACACTACACCGTGTCTAAGCATTTAACCAAGTCATGCATTTACACAAGATTAGCCAAGAACGATCGACATTCATTGACCTCTCTCATTTGCTACCTAAAACAAACATGACAACGAACAACATCATCACATTCATATAGAAATTATCAACACATCAACATCATTAAAAAGCTCTAACTCATGCTCTTGGATTCCACATTAAAAGAGGGGAGAATTAGCTACTTTCTCCCAACCCTAACAAGTAATCATACAAGCAATTCATATACTCAAGCTTCCAACAACATTAATGCCATTAACAATTCACATTCAAAGCTCAGTAAATGCATAGATATGAATGTTTCAATCCATTGCTCCCAAGATAAAACTAAGCTAGATAATTAAAAGACATGATTAACCTGCAAAAACTAAGAAAAGGAAGAATAGAAAAACTAGGGTTTTAACCCAAAAAATTTGCAGGAAGAAGAGTATGTGAAGAGTGATTTCTTTCTTCTTTTTGTTCCATGTCCTCCTCTTCACTTCACTTTTCTTCAAGTATTCAAAAGCTCAAATACAAGTCTTCAATCTTCAAATCTTCAAAGGTATTGTTCAAAGTCTTTCAAGTCTTCAAACAAATTGTCTTGTCACACAAAATTCTCTAGAAAAGTAATAAAAGCGTAAAAGTTGCTTTTAACTCTCCTTAGAGAATTTCAAGAAAAAATGCCACATTTAGAGCACAAAAGTGTACAAAAGTGAATCCTAAAAGTCCTAATATAACTGTATAAAATGGGAACATCAATTAATCCAAGGAAGTTTTGAATCATATAATTTTCACTTCTTTTCAAGTTCAGTTTGATTTCAAATTAATTCTATAGGTTTGATTTTTATTATATTTAATTTTAATTTTGAAACCAGTATAAAGTTATTGTTTGCACTTCAATTTTATGCAAGTATATAATTATAATGGAATCATCATGAATGTGTAAGCACATATTAGTGTAGTTGTAACAATCATTCTACACCCGAATACAACTTAGAATGAAATATGAAAAATCAAGTTCAAATCCATGTTCGAATTAAATATGTTCTTACACATTTATGACATCAAATATGTGCTTACACATTTATGACATAAAATATGTGCTTACACATTTATGACATCAAATATGTGCTTACACATTTACACATTAAATTTTGAACTTGATTTTTCATACTTGAATCATGAATTTCATCTCAAATTTTAGATATTGCAAATTTGATTTTTTTTTTTCCTTCTAATTTTTAACATTTTATCTATAAATCTCCAATAAATTGATCTCCTGTGAGGCAACCTAAACTTTAGGTAGAGGCTTTTCTACAATTCTAACAATATTCTAGCTCTGGGACCTATCTCTAATAATTTTACAGGGACTATCTCTAATTATTTTGCAGGGATCTATTGCTGATAACTTTCCAGGGGATTTTTCGTCCAATTTTTTCCCATCATTTTCCAAGCACCTGTAAAAATAAAAATAATTTTTTTTGAAATGTTTAAAAACTGCAAAAAAAATCAATTAAAAACTACAGCAACATCTGCAAAAAATAGCAGAACATCAAGGAAAAATCATAAAATATCGACTAAAAAACTGCAGTACAAAATATATATATATAAAAAATCAAATAAAACATCAAAAATATATAAAAACTCAAATAAAAATTGAAAAAAAATGTTGACTACGACTAACAAAAAATCAAATGGAAATCATAATAACACCAACAAATATAAATTGTCATTTTAAAAAACTACAAACATCAACCTATATCACCAAAACAACATTAAAGCACTTACAAGCAGCGATTAAAGCACTTACTAGTTGTACTCTAAGCACCAATTTGTTTTCATGACACACAAAACTTATAAAATAAGCACCTACAACCTACATTTTAAGCACTAACAAAAAAAAAAGAAAAATGACAACGTAAGGACAAGAACACTACAAAAAATCAACCATATCATCAAAAAAACTATAAACATCAACTCCTAACAAGCAACGATTGAAGCACTTACAAGCAACGATTGAAGCACTTACAAGCAACGATTGAAACACTTACAAGTTGTACTCTAAACACCAATTTTTCTTTCATAACACACACAAGTTATAAAATAAGCACCCACAACCTACATTTGAAGCACTAACAAAAAAAATGAAAAACGTCAATATAAGGGAAAAACACTACAAAATTTCAACAATATCATCAAAAAGCTACAAACATCAACCCCTATCACCTAAAACTTATCTAGAAAATAAAAAAAATCAACATGAGAGGAAAAAAAACTAAAAAATATCAACAAAAAAGCTACGGTACCTCAAGAGTATAAATTATTCAATATGAAAATCATAAAATATAAACATTTTTTTAAAACTACAAACATCAACTCCTAACACCCGAACCTCACCCGAAAAATGAAAAACATCAACATAAGAAAAAAGACACTACAAACATCAACTCCTATTACCAAAACCTCAGCCGGAAAATGAAAAACATCAACATGAGAAAATTAAAATACTGCAAATATCAATCCATATCAACCGAAAAAACTATAAAAATCAACTCATATCAATTAAACCCCACCCGAATAATAAAAAACATCAACACAAGGAAAAAAAAAGCTACAAACATGAACAAAAAGCTACAGTACCTCAAGAATAAAATTTCTTCAAAAAAAAGGACCTAGTGGGATTCTAACCTAGGATGCTAACATCAAAGTCTAGACTAATAACCACTAGGCCAGAGAGTCATTACTAAACATATATTCAGTCAAATAATTTTAAACCTCAACATTTACCTTAAGAACATAAATTCAACAAAAACAATGTCACAAATGAGACTCGAACCCGAGACCATTACCTCAATAGCCAAAGTACTAATCGCTGGACCAAAGATCATTCTTGTACATTCTCTTAGGTAAAGATATATAAACCTCAGCATGAATTTTAAAAACATATAACATCAACACATCATCATCAACCTCAAACATCATCACCGACTTCAGCATCAACAAACATCATCATCGACTTCAGCATCAACAAACATCATCATCGACATCAGTACCAATAAATCACAGATAAACAAAGGTTTAGATTAAAAAAATCAACACATCCAGTATGGAAACTCAGAGAACCAGAGGTTTACCGGCGGCGTGGAGAGATTTATCGGCAGATGACCTTCTTCTCCAATGCGGTGTGTGCATCTCACGCTCAACCTTCTTCTCTGATGCGGCACATGCATCTCATGCTCAACCTTCTTCTCCAATTGGCATGTGCATCTAACTGATCACCACACGCAGAGGCAGAGCATCATCGAAGTAGAGACAGCATCATCGCCATGAAGTCGTCACAGAGATGATTGGCAGAGCCGAAGATTGGGGCTTCCCATGATTGCTTGTTTTTCATCGGAGACAACATTGAAGTGGAGAATCGTCATGAATTGCAACACCAACAACCTAGGGCACAACGTGGCAGAGAAATCAATGAGTTTGTCGGAGAAGAAGAAACGCTAATGGAAAACGGAGGTAGATGTGGCAAAAATCTAGCGGAAACCGAGGGGAAACCAGCGAATAGAGCAGATCGGAAAAATCTAGTGAAGAAACAATGAGAATCCAGGGTCTGGTGGTGGCTGTCGGCATCGGGTGGTGGTTTTCGGTGGGAGGAGCGATTTTTGATCGGGATCCAAAAAAATGAAAATAAAAATTCTGGATATATTGGTGATATATATAGTATTTTTATAATTACACAATTGGTCCCTAGATTTATCATCAATTTTTTAAAATAAACCCCATCCCAAATGAAACTTCTTATAATTGCCAGCCTAAAGTTTAGGCTGCCTAAGAAGAGTTTGTGATCTCCAATCCCGTATTAATATGTTGTCACGTGTTAAAATTATGATGTGGATTTATTGTCACGTATTTCCACAAATGTAGTGTTTAGAAAAATTTCTAATCTTTGAATTGCACACGTTTAGTGAGTTGTATAAATTAATGAGAAAGTCTTAGGAAAGGCGACATTTCCATAAACTTATGGACAGTTCTCAGAGATTTTTACCTTTGATAAGATGTATTTACCGTAACAATTATTGTATTGCTGATAAGAATATATAGAGTACAATAAGGAAATAGAATATGAGTAGAACTCTAGCTTAGTCAACATGACTTATCCATAATCAATTATAATCTAATCAGAAATGTGATTCACTCTAACACCCCCCCTCAAGCAAAGCGTTGGATGTTCAGCGATGCAAAGCTTTGACCAGAAGAACTTAAACAGGGGATGAGAAATTCCTTTGGTGAAGATATCAGCAATCTGAAGACCAGTGGAGACATGGGCAACACGCAGCTTGCCATAAGCCACCAACTCACGAACAAAGTGATAGTTGATATCAATATACTTAGCCCGCTTGTGAGCAATCGGATTCTGAGCTAAGAAAAGGGCACTACTGTTGTCACAGAACAGCAATGAGGAGCTCGAAAGTGGAACACGAAGGTCGCGAAGCAAATGAGTCAGCCAGACCATCTCCGAAGCTGTGTTGGCAAGAGCCTGATACTCAGACTCAGTGCTGGAACAAGAGATGGTAGGCTGCTTCTTGTCAGTCCAGGAAACAAGATTTTTACCAAGAAAAACTACATACCCATATGTAGATCACTGAGTCCCGAGACAACGAGCCCAATTAGCATCCGAATACCCCAAGACTTCAGGTTACTGGCTGAGCGAAAAGTGAACCCAAAATGGAGAGTGCCTCTGACGAAGTGAAGAATCCGAGTGACTGTGGCATAGTGGTCATCACGAGGATCCTGGAGAAACTGACTGATGGTGTCGACCGCAAATGCCAGATCAGGAAGAGTAATCGTCAAATACTGGAGGGCACCAACAAGGGATCGATACAATGTCGAACTCTCAAATGGCCAAATGGTGGAGCTGTGTAGCTATTAACCAGGAACAAAAGGGGTGGAGATAGGGGCCGCATCGGACATACCGGCACAAGTGAGAATATCCCGAGCATACTTACCTTGACCGAGAAGCAGACCCGAGGAAGTGGGTGATACTTCTAAGCCAAGAAAGTAATGGAGGGCGCCTGATGTGTCCATTTTATATGCATTATTTAGTAGTATTTAGGATCACTTTTGTTATATTTTTGGTGTAAGATTGCTAGATTTACGTAGGTTTACATAATAAGGGGTTTAGATGACCATTTTCGGTTTTTATATCTAAATCCTTCATTTTTGTAACCTATGTTGAGTCTAAGGGATTTTTGGTCCTCGTGAGCATCTAGATTCCTTTTTGTGAGCTTAATTTGTATATTGATCATGAGCATTTAGAAGTGGTTTAGTGAAGGCCATTAAAAAGGATGGTAGAAGATTGAAGGCCACTCACAAAGTGGTAGAAGATAAAGTGAAGAAAGTAGAGCAAAGCAACGGGTGAAGGATGGTCCAGGGTTTTCAGAATTTTCCAAGAAGAATCAGCCTTCAAGAGTGGTACCATTGGATTCCTCTTCTCGACCACTATGAAATCGACTACAAGAACTCCCAAAATGGATCAACGGTTCACCCGGAAGAAGCAAAACAAAACAGGACTGGATTTTACTGATCTGGTCGCGACTCGCGATGCTTGGTCGTGACTCGCGACGACAGCGCGAATTCAGCCCTGCAGCAGTGCTTTTTCTATCCTTTTTCCTCCACTATAAATACCTCTTCACCCCTTCTTCTCCATAGCTCTAAGCCCGACTTGGGGGCTCCAAAACCCTAGTTTTTCACCATTTCTTCTTCTTTCTTTGTAGATTTTTGTTCTATGTTATGGGTTTTGATTATCTAGCTTAGTTTTGTACTTGGGAGCAAAGGATTGAAGCTTCCATTTCTATGTAGTAAGAACCATTTTTATCTATCTATTTGGTGCTTTTGCTATTATGCATTTATGGGTATTGAATGTGTTTGTTGATATCATTAATGTTGTTGAAAGCTTGAGCATATGAAATACTTGTATGAATTGCTTGCTAGGGTTTGGGGGATTTGGGTTAATTTCCCCCTTTTTCTTGTTAGGAATCTATGAGTATGATTTTGAGCTTTTGATTGTGTTAATGGATTGATGATTGCTAGATGAATGTGATGATGTCGAACTCTTCGTCATGTTTGTTTTAGGTAGCAAACGAGAGAGGTCTATGAGTGTCAATCGTTCTAGACTAATCTTGTGTAAATGCATGAATTGGTTAAATGCTTAGGCATGGTGTAGTTTTCATAAGTGTTGCTAAGCTTGTTGATTCTTCGTGCTAAATGCCATCAATGGGATACTCTTAGCAATAAGGGAGTCATTGGTGAGGTTTGACAAGAGATGTCGAATTCACTCTTGCAAACTACTACCTAAGAAGGATAGAAGATTTATCTTCACAACAAGTAGTTGAAGTAATGAATAGATGGTTTTACTCATCCTTGAAGCATTTGTTATTTAGCATTTGTGTATTATTGATGGTGTGTTTCACTTCATTTATGCCATGAGTTGTTTGAGAATAGGAAGTGTTTGTATGATTGAATTGGTTAGGTGTTAGGAACGTGATGAATTCCGTAGCTCCTTTGCATGAAAATATATGAGCATGAACTTAGAACTTCTTGTGCATAATGTATTGTGATTCTTGCTAGATGAGTATGTTAATGTTAATTCATGTAATGAATGTGATAGAATGAGTGAGTGGTTCAATGATCTACATTAGGTTTGGAAGTGGATATCCCTTGCCCCCAAGGCTTTTTTATCTTTATAGTTTTAAACCCCTTTTTCTTAGTTTTGTTTGATGATTAGCATAGTCACTTGACTTTTCTAGTTATCTTGTCTTTTTACTTTCGTAACTTAGGAAAACCACAACCAACCAAACTCCCCCCCATTTACTCACTTTTATGTGTGTGTATATATTTACTCCTAGCATAATATCAACCATTTGTGCTTAAACGCTAGAGAAAATCCCTCTTCCCGTGGATGACCCCGATTTGCCGCTATCCACCTAGTTGTAGAAAGTAAGCAAAAAGGGCTTATAAATATTAACTTTGAGAGGTGCGACGACCGCCTCCCAAAAATGGCGCCGCTGCCGGGGAAGAGGCGTTTATTCTTAAGCATTTAGGTGTATTTGGTTGTGTATTAGCTAGTTGTTTATATTTTCCACTACTTGGTGGTTGTTTTTGTTTGGAGTAGGTATTGCTTGAGTTCTTGGTGAGCTTTTATCAAGAATCCTTGCAATATGATTTCAAACTTTTGAAAAAAAAATTAAAAATGGAGCGTCTCACCTTGAGGGAACTCATGATGAGAAGAGAGGCTCAACAAGCAAGGTTTTGTAGGATGTATCATTCCGATCATCCTACCGAATCTTGCCCTTTGTTTTGGGAAGAGCACTATGACCAAAAAAAGAACCCTTGGTTTCCAAAACCTTGGGTACTATGAAGAGTGCTACCAAGAGGTAGGAGATGTTGGTTTTCAAGGGCAAGAAGCTCAAGAATGGTATCCATACCACAATCCTTACAATTCAGAATGGAGTGGTAGTCCGGATTGGTGGTATGAGAATGAGCCGGAAAACCAACAATACGAGCAACCTATTTGGCCATCACCACCTTATACCATACCCCAAAACCAAGTCCAACAAGGAAGTACAAGTTTGACATGTGAGGAAGTCTTGAATACAATAGCAAACTTGAACTCCTCTACTAGTGAGGAGTCGGATACCCAGCTCCCCTCTAGTGTTGAGGCTATTGAGGGGCATGTGAGGAGTATAATGGAAGCGTTAGCCCGAATGGAAGCTCGTGATTCCAAAAATACACCATCCCAAATTGAAATCGAGGATTCGGTGAGTGAGGTCACCAATGGAAATGATTTTGAGTTCGAAGGGGATGGGGAGTTGGTTGTTAAGCATAGAAAAATGGAGGAAGACTGCCAATGTGTCCGAGAAATAAACTGTCGAAGGAGCCCAAAGTCATTGCCTGTGAGGATGATATCGTCGACATAGACCAGGAGATAGAGCAATGACGAGCCTCAAGGGAGAACAAAAAGGGAAGTGTCGGCAGAACTGCACCGAAACCCAAGTTGAGATAAAAAGGTGCTAAACCGCTGAAACCATACTCAAGGTGCTTGCTTAAGACCATAAATGGCCTTTCAAAAGCGGCAAACATAATCGGAATGAAGAGAGTCCTTGTAACCAATCGGTTGCGCCATATAGACTGGAGTATCAAGAATACTGTTTAGAAAGGCGTTCTTGACATCCAACTGATGAAGAGGCTAGGAACGTATAGTGGCAATGGCAAGAATGGTCCGGACAGTGGAGGCCTTGACTATCGGACTAAAGGTATGATCAAAAGCAAAGTTCGGAATCTGAGAGAACCCCTACGCAACAAGGCGAGCTTTGTGATGATCAATCATACCATTAGGATAATACTTCAGCTGATAAACCCATTTGGAGCCAACAATGTTAACACCAGAAGGACGTGGGAACAAGATCCCAAGTGTGCTGGCCCCACAAGGCAGCAATCTCCTCATTCATAGCAGCAACCCAAGACGGATCCTTCAATGCTGAACGATAATCAGTGGGCTTCAACAAGGTGAGAAGGGCAGCAAGAAGACCATGATCCATAAGACCAGAATAGTCTCAATGTGGAATAGCTCCAGTGGAAGATCTAGTGGCCATGCGATGAGTACGACGCTGCGATGAAGAAGCCGGAGGAGAGGGAGCCGAAGAGGACGCCAGGGACTGAATAATGGAGGTAGTCGGAGATGATGCTGCAAGGGAAGGAGAACTGTCCACCAGTGACTGTGGTGGAATGGATAGGTCAATAGGTAGCGGAATAGAGTCTGACGAGCAAATAGGGCCGGGCATAGAAGATGGCGGATCAGAGGTTGAGAGGGGCAAACCAGAGCTACCATCAGCGTCCAGAAAAATTAAGACATCTAAAATCAAGAGACCGAAGCTAATGGCCGAGACCGAAGCCAATGGTCAAGGCTGAAGACGGGGCAAAAGGAAAATAGCCTCCATCGAAACGAGCATGGCAAGTGACATAAATCCTGCCAGTGGAAGGATCAAGGCAGTGAAAGTCCTTATAATGACAGCTGTAACCGATGAAAACACACAAGGTATGCTCCGAGGAGATAACTTACGAAGGCCCATAGGACGAACATAAGGAAATACTCGACAACCAAAAGGATGGAAGTTTGAGTAGATCGAATCACGGTGATAAAGAAGGCCATAAGAAGAAGTCCCTTGTAACACCGGAGTGGGAAGCCGATTAATGGTGTAAACCGCAGTAGCAAAAGCATCATCCCATCTTGACAAGGGTAGATGCGAATGAAAAAGCATAGTGAGGCCCATTTCTACAACATTTCTGTGTTTGCACTCGACCTGGCCATTTTGCTGCGGGGTGTAAGGGCACGAAACATAATGATGAATGCCTTTGGAGGCAAAATGGGATCGTAAGTGCGTATTTAAGAACTCAGTGCCACTGTCACTTTGAAAATTTTTGATTTTGGACGATAATTGATTCTCGACTAAGGCCTAGAACTGCAAGTAAGTGTCAACAAACTCAGATTTTCAACGGAGGGGAAAATAGGTAAAGCGAGAATAATCATCCACAAACAAGGCATAATAAGAAAAACCATTTGTAGACAAAACTGGGGAAGGCCCCCACAAATATAAATGTATCAAATCCAGGACGTGCGCAGAACGCTTATGATTCTCAACAAAAGCTAACCACTGCCCCTTTGCCATAACACATGGAGCGCAAGTATGCGGTTTTGGTAATAAAGAAGAAACTGACAGGAGACCGGACTTCTGTAAACCAGAGATTAAAGTAATTAGCACATGCCCCAGCCGAGCATGCCAAAGCTCAAATGATGCCCATCCTTTATTCTGCGGCAAGAAGGAAACGAGTGATGCGCCACCCTTGTCTAATACGTACAGTCCTCCATCACTGTGGCCCCTGCCCACGACTTCCTTGGAAACTTTGTTTTGAATCACAAAGTTTTGATCATCAAAAGTAACAAAGACATTTAAATCACTGGTCAGTTTACTAATGGACAGTAAGTTTTTAGTGATGACAGGAACGACTAAAACATCAGACAGTGTCAAAGTTTCAGAAACCCGAGAATCACCAATGTGAGAAATTGGAATAGAAGCACCATTACCAACATAAAGATAGGAATTACCAGAGTAAGGTGCGACACTGTCAAGGCCAGAGGCTGAAGACGCCATATGACTGGTAGCACCAGAATCAACATACTAGTCAATCGCGAGAATGTGGCTCTATCTGCAGTGAGTCTGAAAAATGTCAGCCAAGTACGTGGAGTCTGAACGACAAGTCTGCGCTAACATCTTGTAACAAGTAACCGCATAATGGCCTGGACGATCACACTAAGTACAATGAGGACGACCACGTCTGGAACTAGCCCCAACCATGAACTGACCAGGACCAGAACCAAATCGACCACCTCTGGGGCCACCAGTTCGGCCACCTCTGACGGCACGTGAACCCTATGCGCCGCTGCCCCTGGCTAGCGTGTGATCCTAAGCATGCCCGACAGAGGGCTGCTCACCTACAGATAATGCTACTGGGCCAGATGCAGTTACTGAATTGCCTTGGAGATTTTTCAAAAATGCCTCATGATTCTTGGCACGAGATAAAACGCCAGCATAAAGCAGTGTAGGGGAAGAATTAATCAGAGGGGCAGAAATATCTTTGAACTTAGACCCAAGAGTAGTTAAAAACCATATGATTTTATCATCATTAGAAACAGGAGAACCCATAAGGGATAAATGCTCAAAAATGTCTTTGAATTGTAAGTTAAGTTCATGAACATTACCACTCTGCATATACCGTGGGCATCTGCACGAAGGCGGAGAATGGTGGATGTGCTAGTGTTCTGAATAGTGGCACAAATACTATCCCAGATGTCCTTGGCAGTCACACACAAGACTGGGAGTTCAGAGAGGGCCTCAGGAGAGAGAGAAAGAGAGATGAGAACAGCAGACTATACACCCTCTGGTCTTCATCACTCCAGAGGTCATATGCGTCCTTGGCCATATTGTAAGCTGCTTGAGCCACCACACTTTCATTGGGAGGAGTGCAGAGAGCGTTGGAAAAAGTGGAAGACGTTGAGCCGGCCATCGGCAGAGTGGGGAGAGGTGGGCGTGGAATCGAACCATCGAGATATCCAAAATGCCTCTGAGGGCGGATGACGTATTTAATCTGACGTTTCCAAAGAAGAAAGTTGGACTTATTTAGCTTAATTTGTAGCATTTGGAGAAGGGTATTAAACTATAATTTTTCACTGGCCATGATGAGAATGAAGGAAGAAGTTCGGCCGCTAGAGGAAGAAGAAGGAGTGACAGCCGTAAAAAAAGGTTTTGGAAGGTGAATCAGAACACTGCTCTGATAACATGATAAGATGTATTTGCCGTAACAATTATTGTATTGCTGACAAGAATATGTAGAGTACAATAAGGAAACAGAATATGAGTAGAACTCTAGCTTAGTCAACATGACTTATCCATAATCAATTATAATCTAATTAGAAATGTGATTTACTCTAACAACCTTAAATGTTGTAATTTTTTTAAAATTTAAATATTGCATTTTATAAATTAAAACAAGTAATAATATGTATTTGAAGGTTAAAATATAAAAATATATAGTATAAAAAATGTTTTCAAAAATTCTAAATTTTGTATGTAATTTAACAAATGCAATGTTGTAAAGCCTAGATTTATCTAGTTGACAATTTGTGGAAATTATGCAAATAAGGAATTGTTGTGTTGAAACATCAAATAAGGAATGATTCAAATATATGGAAGTTTGCGAAGAAATCTGAGAAGTAAATATTTCGTCCATAGAGTTTAAATTCAGAATATATCAGTTCTTATGAGATTAGTTTGGATTTATGAAAATTGGAATTAATTTGATAAATATCCTTTGTGGAAGGACGGAATAAGTTAATTCTTTTCTTTAAGGGATTAGATTTGGTAATTCTATCTCCAAGAGATTTGATTGTATTCAGAATATTTATTTGGAGAAGGAATTATATTTGCACATAACTTCATGCATATCAGAGTTGGAGATGAAATAAACTTCATGTGTGCATTGACTTTCCATGTTGGAACATATGGAAAACTGAAGTCTAAAAGGTTTTAACCGTTTACTGAATATTGCGTGGATATTTATTTCTGGAAGAAATAATATGGTATTTTAGGCGTGTGGTAGAAGCATACTGGGTTTATGAAAAATCCCTATAATTATGGAAAATGATTTATGGGATATTTGAGATAAGGAAAATCCTTTTATTTATGGGATTTGGATATGCTTCAAAAACAGATAAGGAATAGGAATATTATGGAGATAATTATGGAGAGTTCTGATCTACTCATGGATTATATATAGAGGACATCACAGGGGCATTAATCTCACAGACTTAATAGAAAAAATTGCATACAGATTTTATATATTTCGAGAGTATTGCAAGAGATAGAATTCTATGTTTCAACACACGTAACCTGTTGTTCAAAGTTCATAATCGTATACCTTAATTCCTTGGGATGAGAGATCCAGCGTCGATGAGTTTCGAGGTCAGAGAGAGGCTGATCAAGGCAGATTGGTAGCAAGGAGAGTCTGCAGGATTCACATTATAATTAGATAAGATAAGTATAATTGTATGGTGTACTTTGTACTGTATCTTTCTGATTAGTGGATTCATTCTGAACTGGGCCAGGCCCCGCAGATGTAGGTGGATTTCACCAAACTGCGTAACCAAGTCTTATGTCTTTATGCTTTACTTTATTGCATACTTAGTTAGATAGGTTATGTTGGAACACAGTAGTGATAATTGAATTAATTAGGTAAAACCAAATTTCAATTGGTATCAAAGCGAGGTCACTTATTTGTGCCTTGGTTGTGTCAAGGAAAGTGTGATCCTGTTTTACCAATGGCGACCAGAGAAGGAGCTTCTGTGTCTCGGCCACCACTGCTGGAAGGATCAAATTACAACTACTGGAAGGCTCGAATGCGAGTATTCATAAATTCTCTGAATGAACTGGCTTGGCAATTTGTTGAAAGTGAATGGAATCCTCCGATTGAAGATGGAAAAAAGGAGAAAGAAGGAGAATCAAGTTCGAAGAAATAGAAACTCAAAGACAAGTCTACTTGGTCTCCAGATGAACTGAAAGCGTCATTGGAAAATTCAAAGGCATTAAATGCAATTTTCACGGCAGTGGATAAAGAACATTTCAAACTTATCTCAACTTGTCATCAAGTAAAGAAAGCTTGGGATACTACAAACTGTTCATGAAGGAACAAATCATGTACATGAATTCAAACTGTAGATGTTGGCTACAAAGTTTGAGGAACTAAAGATGGATGAGGATGACACTATTGCTACATTCAATGGGAAACTTAGAGACATCTCCAATATGGCGTATCAACTTGGGAAAGTTTACAAGGAAGCAAAATTGGTGAAAAAGACTTTGAGATCTCTTTCTAAAAAATTTCTATGAAAGTAGTAGCAATAGAAGAAGCAAGAGATGTAGCCACCATGACCTTAGATGAACTAATGAGATCACTACAGACCTATGAGATGACAATGCAACAGCCTACAAAGAAAGTCCAGAAGGAGTTGGCCTTCAAATCCTCTTCATCAAGGGTCATACATGAATCTGATAGTGATGATGGAATTGAAGAACTTTCTCCTATCACTAAAAATTCCTCAAGAATGCTGAAGAAGGTGGTAAACAAGAAATTACAAGAAAGATTTGGTGGAAACAGACCTCAAGCACAAGACCTTGGTAATATTCTTGGAACACGATTGGAACAAGGAAAACATCAATTTTCTAGAAATCAAGGTGGTGAAGCAAATGAGTCTGGAAGAATTCAATATAGAGAATGTGGAGGATACGATCGCATCCAGGCTGAATGTACTAATGCCCTAAATAAGCAAGGAAAATCATACATCACCTCATGGAGTGAAGATGATGAAGAAGATGAATAGGAACATACAAGCAATTATGTGGCATTTGGAGAAAAATTTCACGGTGGATCAGATGAGGTATGTTCCAACATGTCAGAGAAAGATGAAGATGTATGTTCCAACACAGGTTTTGATGACATGTCCAGTGATGATGGCGGACTCGTTGTGAGTGATGAAGAGATCTACAGTACATATGATAAGATGTATGCCATGTGGCTTCAAGTTGTTGATACAAATAAAGTGTTGAAGGAAGAGAAAAATCATCTGGGTGAGAAGGAGAAGGAGTTGCTAGTTTTAATTGTTAAACTCGGAAAAGAGATTGATGAGTTAAATTTGAAACTAATCTCAACAACTGAGAGAGCAGAGATAACCGAGGCATCTATTACCAAGTTAAACACTGGAAAGGCAAAACTTGATGACATTCTGACCATGGGAAAAAACTTTGGAGATCAATACAGAATCGGGTTTGACAATTCATCAGGTAACAAGGTCAGTCTTAAGTCTAAGATTCAGGAGGTAAAAAGATAGTTTATCAAGACCCATCAAAGGAAATCTCTCATCTGTAGCTACTCTATGTATCAAGGTCATACAAAGGAACAATGCCAAAAAAATGCTCAGAGATATCATGACAGGACGACAACTCTCTGTATGTTCCAACATAGATGATGCTCAGTGATCAAGAAGGGTCAGAAAGGTATGGGTTGTTAAATGCACGAGTACTTGCCTTGTTGCTCATACGTCTCTTATTACACATTCTAAAGACTTGTGGTACTTTGATAGTGGTTGCTCTCGCCACATGACTGGAACTTAGGAATTACTGACAAACATCCAAACATATAATGGTGGTTTTGTTATGTTTGGCGATGGAAAGAAGAGTCGAGTGGTTGGAAAAGGTGAACTGCATATTGAAGGATTCCCCGTATTCACTAGTGTTTTGTTAGTGGAAGATCTAAAGGATTATCTCCTAAGTATCAGCCAGCTATATGATGATAATATGACCGTGGAATTCCATAAGGATAAGTGCATAGTGAAACAAGGAAACAACAAAGTACTTACTGGTATTCGGTCATCAGACAAATGTTACTTGTTGGAACAAGAGATGAACTGCTTGAGTGTTAAATATGATGAAGTAGATCATATGGCTAACTATGTTCCAACATCGGTTGATTTCTCAGATCAGGGACGTAATGATGTTGGAACATCAGATGAGACAAATCTTAAAGATGGAGTTGATGACTTTTATAACTTCAACAATGTTGGAACATCGTCCTCTCCAGAACTCTCCCATGTTCCAACATCAGTGTAGGATGAATCAAGCAGAAGAAGGACTCGATCGATCCCTCAGATTAATTATAGGGAATTTTGCTGGTGTATTATGTTTTCTCTACCTCTTGAATCCAAGAATTACAGAGAGGCTCTACTTGATAAGTATTGGATTGTGGCAATTCAAGAAGAACTTGGGCAATTCAAAAACTATGATGATAAAGCAATGTTAGCTTCAAAGGACTACACTCAGGTTGAAGGAGTTGATTTTGATGAGACATTCACACCAGTTGCCAGGTTAGATTCTATTTTCATTCTCCTTGCTATAGCTTGCACTATGATTTTTATGATGCACCAAAAAAATGTCAAGAGTGCTCCCCTACATGGTGTGGTTAATGAGGAAGTATATCATCGACTTAAGATGGATTTGTATGGATCAAAACAAGGACCAAGGGTTTGGTATGAGCGACTCACTACCTTTACTATTCAGAAAGGTTATCGTCGAGGGGAGTAGATCACACCTTGCTTGTTTTTTGAAAATCATCAAATTTATTAATTGCTCAAATCTATTTTGATGATATGATCTTTGGGACTACTTCATCATCCTTGTTACAAGATTTTGTGACTTTGATGCAAGTTGAATAAAAGATGAGTATGGTGGGAGTATTTGTAAGATTTCAGGATGATCTTAATGAATCTCACTTGAATGCAGTCAAAATGACAATTCGATATGTTAGTGGGACTTCTGAGTATGCAATCTGGTATTCTAAGAATCAAGACTCTCATCTGGTTAGATATAGTGATTCTGATTGGGATAGTAATGTAGATGATCGTAAAAACACCACATGTGGATGTTTCTTTATTGGTGGAAGTTATTGTGCACAAGTATTATTGATGAAGCAAATGTTGAGTGATTATGGAATTTAAGAAGGGATTCTAACAGTGTTATGTGACAACAAAAGTGCTAATGACATCTAAAGAATCCAATACAACAATCTCGGACAAAGCTCATTGATATAAGCTTTCATTTTATTCGAAAACTGGATGAGAGGAAATAAGTGGTAGTTGAATATGTTCCAACATCAGAAAAATTAAAGCCTTCATTAAACTGTTTGGACTCTGCAACTTTTGAGCTCCTCAGACAACACTTTTGTGTTTGTCAGATTTGAGGTATTTATTATTTTCTCAAGCTTTGTGTGATTTTTTTGTACGTATATTAGAAAAAAAAAATTGAAAATTGAAAAGGAGAAAAATAAAAAAAATGGAGGAGTAGTTGGACATGTTGGAAGTTGGTGTTGAAGACACTATAGTGATTGATGAGATGTATAGATTAGAGAAATGGCTCTTCCCGGTATTCTGGTTTAGGATGATTAGGAGTTTGGAAGGCAGTGATGCTGGACATGTTCCAACACAGAGTATAGAGACAAGTAGATAAGATGTGGACATAGAAATAAATGAGCCTGGTGTGAATAGAGATTCTGCTCAAGCATCGGTAAATGTGGCTGGAGAAGATCATGATCTAGGAGGTGATCAATTCTATGTTATAACACCAGACATGGAGATAGGGGGAGAAAGTACTGATGGAGTGAAGAAAGCTGAGCATGTGATGTTCCAACATCGATATAGACTGGAGGTGTTGATTCTGAAGTAATGAAAGGATCTGATGTTCCAACATCAGAGAAAGTGGGTGAAGCTGAGAGCTACTATATTCCAACATCGGTGACTTATGTTCCAACAGAAGGTGAGTAGATTATTGAAGGCGCTACTGATCAGACTGCAGAATCAGTGAAAAAAGAAGCACATGCACCAAGAAGAAGGTTAAATTAGAAGGAGGACATCGTTCAAGAGCAGCTCTCTCAATCAAGGATGCACTTAATTCTTTATTCCTTGATGCAGAAAACCATGAGAGATATGCTATTGTGTGTCAGAAGAGGATTTTAGCCGAAAGGACAACTGATTTGGGTGTATATGAAGAGTGTGGATTTACAGCCTACCTGGATTATTTGGGTCTCAAGACTGCTGCCTCAATCTACAAGGAGTTAAACCGAGAGATTGTAGAATAATTCTATGGGAGTCAACATTGATCCATATTTTGAGTGGTACAACAGAGTTTACATGAGAAACAAGAAATTACTGGAGGATTTCAATCTCAGTGGCCACTCAAGGGAACGCTACTGCATCTAGCTTGACTACCAGATATTTCTGTCTATTCTAGGTTGTTGTAAAATGTTGAATTTTCTCTGGAAGTACTACAACTCTTACTCGAGAAACAGCCAAACAAGAGTACATTAGATCTAAGACAGGTGCATGATCTGCCCTGGAATTATGAGGCTACAACTTCTGATGTTGATGAGAAGAAGGTCAAGTTTGTGGTCATTAATGTGAAGTTGAGAGCTCTAGGCATTTAGATGGTACCTTTGGAGGCAGAAAATGCTAGATTAGATGAGGCACAGATAGCTGCTCCTAAAGAGCTTTAAAGGTTCTGTTATAGCTATGTTCCAACATAGGCCAGATATTTGCTTAGGAGGGAGCTGCATTTATTGGATATTTTGATTTTCTGTGTCTATTGCATTTGGCATGTTTATGGTCCCAAGGGGGAGATGTTTTGGATTTCTTGGATGACTTTATTGCCTCCGTTGGGTTGATGTTCCAACATGATCATTATTCCTGGATGTTGGGGGAATCTGGAAGTTAGGGGGAAATGTTATGTTTCTATGTTCCAACATCCAGAGTGATTTTCAAGGTTTATGTCTTTATTTTCATAAGCACTTGTGATGAAATGCCAAAAGGTGATTGGTTCACAAAATGCCAAAGGGGGAGATTGTAAAGTCTAGATTTATCTAGTTGACAATTTGTGGAAATTATGCAAATATGGAATTGTTGTGTTTGAACATCAAATAAGGAATGATTGAGATTTATGGAAGTTTGCAAAGAAATCTGAGAAGAAAATATTTCGTCCATGGAGTTTAAATTCATAATATATCAATTCCTATGGGATTAGATTGGATTTATAAAAATTGGAATTGATTTGATAAATATCCTTTGTGGAAGGATTTGGACGGAATATATTAATTCCTTTCTTTAAGGGATTAGATATGGTAATTTCTATCTCCAAGAGATTTGATTGTAATCAGAATATTTATGTGGAGAAGGAATTATATTTGCACATGACTTCATGCATATCATAATTGGAGATGGGATAAACTTCATGTATGCATTGACTTTCCATGTTGGAACATAGGGAAAGCTGAAGCCCAAAAGGTTTTAACCGTTGACTGAATATTGCGTGGATATTTATTTTTGGAAGAAAGGAGATTTCGCAATATGGTATTTTAGGTGTGTGGTAGAAGCAATGGGGATTATGGAAATTCCCTATAATTATGGAAAAGGATTTATGGGATATTTGAGATAAGGAAAATCATTTTATTTGTAGGATTTGGATGTGCTTTAAAAGCATATAAGGAATAGGAATATTATGGAGATAATTATGGAGAGTTCCGTTCTGCTCATGGACAATATATATAAAGAACACCACGGCTGCAATAATCTCACGGACTTAATAGAAAAATCTGCATACAGATTTTATATCTTTCGAGAGTATTGCAAGAGCCAAAATTCTATGTTCCAACATACGTAACCTGTTGTTCAAAGCTCATAATCATATACCTTAATTCCTTGGGATGAGGAGAACCAGCGTCGATGATTTTCGAGGTCAGAGGGAGTCTGATCAAGGCGGATCAGTAGCAAGAGGAGCTTGCAGGATTCACATTATAGTTAGATAAGATAAGTATAATTGTATGGTGTACTTTTTATTGTATCTTTCTAATTAGTGGATTCATTCTGAATTGGGCCAGGCCCCCCAGATGTAGGTGGATTTCACCGAACTGTGTAACCAAGTCTTGTGTCTTTATGCTTTATTTTATTGCATACTTGATTAGATAGGTTATGTTGGAACACAATAGTGATAATTGAATTAATTAGGTAAAACCAAATTTCAAGTGTATAAGGTATAAAATAAGTGGCCTCTCTATAAGCTTATGGACATGCTGCCTATCAGGAGACCCACTCTTAATTAATAATTTTAAAAATACATTTATTTTAAAAAATAGTGAAATTGTATATATATGAATTAAAATATTATTTATATTTTCATTGAAGATAATATTTTTTATATTAAATTATAGAAAAAAGTCAACAGCGATGAGCTATGTGCGATTACACACATTCAAGGTGCGATTGCATCAGCCATGAAGCATGGAAGGGGAAGGCCGTGGAAGAAGGTGACTCTTTCCAAGGTGGAATGGGGTGGCTCTATGGGGGTGGAAGATGAAACTTCGAGTATTGATATGAATTTGGATCGGGAGGAGGAGAGAGGGATGAACAATGAAGAAGTTGCAGAAACAAACCGGGAATCAGTAGCTCGAAGAGGAAATTTAGAATCACGGGAGGAAGTTGTAAGACCTGAAATCCCTGTCCTGTTAATAATGATCTATAGGTTGATGTGATTAGGGGAAATAGGATACCAACAAATGGTCTGAATACGGAATTTTCTGCTCCTAAAGTTGTAAATGGGGAAATTGAAGTGGAAATTGAACGTGTTAATGTGGAGTCTGAACTTAAATACTGTGAGACTGCTCTAATTATGTATGTAATAGGAGGGGACTTAACGATGACTGCTATTAAGAGATTTGTGCTGAATCATTGGACGTTTGTTGAGAATCTTGAATTGCTGTATAATGATGAGGGTTACTTTGTGAATAAATTCAAGAGTAAGAGAGACAGGGAGGAAGTCATGAGGACCCTATACAATCTATGGAATGGCCATGTTTTTGCATTTGTGGAAGGCTGGGTTCTCCATGGAGAAGGATATGCTTAGAACAGTCCCGGTATGGGTAAAGCTACCTAGACTACCACTGCACTCGTGGGGGGTTAAAAGTTTGGGAAAGATAGGAAGTGTGATTGGGAAGCCTTTGTTCACAGATGAGTGTACAGCTAGCAAGCTACGGATATCCTATGCAAGAATGATGGTGGAGATAGATATATCCCAGGAAGTGCCAGAAAGTGTGAAAATCATAGATGTTGATGGCAGTATACTCAATCAGAGAATCAAAGTTGAGGGTAAGCCACTATTCTGTGAGAAATGCCAAGTTGAGGGACATAGATGTGGAAAAGAAATAAAGAAGGTGACTCACCAATAGAAAGTGAAGACACAGGAGAAGGCTAAAGAAAACAGTGAAGTGAAGGAAAAGGATGGAAAATTGGAAACAGGGGAAGCACAGGTGGAAGAGAAAATAGAGTCTGCTTAATGGACCCCGGTGCAGTAAAAAAAACAAAGGAAATAAGGTAATGGAGCTTGAGCAATTGGGGATTGTTGAATTCCACAATGAAGCAGGTAGCAGTATAGGAGGTAATTTTGAACATTCTCTCAGGATTTAGAAAGATCCTGAGAAGGATCAGGGCTTTTGCCCATAATAGGTGCCTGGAATGTTAGGGGGCTAAACAAGACAGCAAAGGGAAATGAGATTAGCTCTTGTTTCATTGGCCTAAAACTAGATGTTGCTTTGCTTTTAGAAACAAGGGTAAAACAAGATAAAGCTGAGGGTATAAGGAAGAAGTTTGGGGATAGATGGCAGTTTACTGATAACTATGGTAGTCACTACAATGGAAGGATTTGGGTAATGTGGCATTCCAAGAGGGTGAAGATTCTAACCCATGAAATGTCTGATCAAATGATATTAGTGCAAGTGAAGGACAAACATGGATATAGGAAGTACTGATTGATTGTTGTGTATGCTGGGAATAAACTGAAGATGAGAAAGAAGTTGTTGAAGGAGATAGAGGGGGCTACCTCAAAGCTGAAAGGGCCAGTACCGGTTGTTGGGGATTTTAATAATGTGCTTACTTTGAAAGACAGAATTGGAGGAAGTGAAGTAGTGGTGCAAGAATATTGGGACTTGGAGCAGATGATGCAAATAGCTGAACTATTTGAATGTGAAAGCAGTGGAGATTATTACACATGGTCAAACAGGCAATTGAATGGATTGATTTACTCAAGAATAGATAGAGCAGTTGCAAACCTGGAGTGGTTTACAAAATATCCAGAGATGGCGGTGGATAACCTATAACCTGGGGTTTCTGACCATGCCCTGATCAAGAACACTCTACAAAAGGAGTAGAAAACAGTGCATAAACAGTTTATTGGAAAGGAATGAGGTACTGAAGGATATAAAAAAGAGCTGGTAGAAGGAGTTAAAAGGGAGGCCAATGTTTGTGGTCTGGCAAAAGCTGAAAAGGCTTCAGGGAGACATTAAGGAGCATTAACAAGTCAGTGGAGCAAAGAAGAAACTGGAATAGGAGAGGAGAAATTTGGAAATGGCTCAGAAAGCTTTGGGGCATGATAAATTAAACAAGACGAAAATATAGGTAGTGATAAAGGGGATTGAAATGGTCCAGAAATGGAGTAGGATTGATGAAGGCATAGCCAGGCAGAAGGCAAAGACAGATTGGGTAAGGCTGGGAGATGTCAATAATGTATATTTCCATGCCACAGTAAAAGGGAAGAACAAAATGGTGGGATTGGAGAGACTGGAAACATATTTAGGAGTATTGATCAGTAAACAGGAGGACATGGAGGATGAGATATTAAAATTCTACAAGAAGCTGGTATGGGGAAAAGATGGAAGCCTAGAGGGAGTAAATATTAAAGTCATCAGAAACGGAAAGAGGCTGGGAGTGGAGACCAGGAAAATGCTGGTTCTAGAAGTTCAGGAGAAGGAGGTATGGGATGCTCTAAAGAGCATTGGTGATCTGAAAGCTCCAAGCACAGATGGATATGGAGCAAACTTTTTCAAAACAAATTGGCGGTTGATTAAGGCTGATGTGATGGAGGCAGTGCAGGAGTTTTTTTAACAAGGTAAAATGTATAGAGCAGTGAACAACACCCTTGTGACCCTGATCCCAAAACATGCTTCAGCCAGGAAGGTAAAGGACCTAAGGCCAATATCCTGTTGCTCTACACTGTATAAGATCATCTCAAATGTCTTAACAGGTAGACTAAGTAGGGTCTTACCAGAGGTGGTCCAGGAGAATAAGGCAGTTTTTGTGCCAGGATGAAACATACATGAACACATTATGCTTGCATATGAACTGTTCAGGGGATACAACATGAAAAGTGGAAGCCCCACATATTTAATACAAATGGACATACAGAAGGCTTATGATACTGTAGAGTGGAAGGCTTTGCTCGACTCAAGTGAAGTAGTGGTGCGGGAATATTGGGACTTGGAGCAGATGATAGAAAGAGCTGAACTATTTGAATGTGAAAGCAGTGGAGATTATTACACATGATCAAACAGGCAATTGAATGGAGTGATCTACTCAAGAATAGTTAGAGCAGTTGCAAACCTGGAGTGGTTTACAAAATATCCTGAGATGGTGGTGGATAACCTAGAACCTGGGATTTCTGACCATGCCCTGATAAGGATCACTCTAGAAAAGGAGCAGAAAACAGTGCATAAACAGTTTAAATTCCTGAATTGTTTATTGGAAAGGAATGAGGTACTGGAGGATATAAAAAAGAGCTGGCAGAAGGAGTTAAAAGGGAGGCCAATGTTTGTGGTCTGGAAAAAGCTAAAAAGGCTTCAGGGAGACATTAAGGAGCATTCTAAACAAGTCAGTGGAGCAAAGAAGAAACTGGAAGAGGAGAGGAGAAATCAGGAAATGGCTCAGAAAGCTTTGGGGCATGATAAATTAAACAAGACGAAAATAGAGGCAGTGATTAAGGGGATTGAAATGGTCCAGAAATTGAGTGATATTGATGAAGGCATAGCCAAGCAAAAGGCAAAGATAAATTGGCTAAGGCTGGGAGATGGCAATAATGCCTATTTCCATGCCACAGTAAAATGGAAGAACAAAATGGTGGGATTTGAGAGACTGGAAACAGATTCAGGAGTATTGATCAGTAAACAGGAGGACATGGAGGATGAGATATTAAAATTCTTCAAGAAGCTGGTAGGGGGAAAAGTTGGAAGCCTAGAGGGAGTAACTATTGAAGTCATCAGAAACGGAAAGAGGCTGGGAGTGGAGACCAGGAAAATGCTGGTTCTGGAAGATCAGGAGAAGGAGGTATGGGATGCTCTAAAGAGCATTGGTGATCTGAAAGCTCCAAGCACAGATGGATATGGAGCAAACTTTTTCAAAACAAATTGGCGGTTGATTAAGGCTGATGTGATGGAGGCAGTGCAGGAGTTTTTTTAACAAGGTAAAATGTATAGAGCAGTGAACAACACCCTTGTGACCCTGATCCCAAAACATGCTTCAGCCAGGAAGGTAAAGGACCTAAGGCCAATATCCTGTTGCTCTACACTGTATAAGATCATCTCAAATGTCTTAACAGGTAGACTAAGTAGGGTCTTACCAGAGGTGGTCCAGGAGAATAAGGCAGTTTTTGTGCCAGGATGAAACATACATGAACACATTATGCTTGCATATGAACTGTTCAGGGGATACAACATGAAAAGTGGAAGCCCCAGATATTTAATACAAATGGACATACAGAAGGCTTATGATACTGTAGAGTGGAAGGCTTTGCTCGACTCAAGTGAAGTAGTGGTGCGGGAATATTGGGACTTGGAGCAGATGATAGAAAGAGCTGAACTATTTGAATGTGAAAGCAGTGGAGATTATTACACATGATCAAACAGGCAATTGAATGGAGTGATCTACTCAAGAATAGTTAGAGCAGTTGCAAACCTGGAGTGGTTTACAAAATATCCTGAGATGGTGGTGGATAACCTAGAACCTGGGATTTCTGACCATGCCCTGATAAGGATCACTCTAGAAAAGGAGCAGAAAACAGTGCATAAACAGTTTAAATTCCTGAATTGTTTATTGGAAAGGAATGAGGTACTGGAGGATATAAAAAAGAGCTGGCAGAAGGAGTTAAAAGGGAGGCCAATGTTTGTGGTCTGGAAAAAGCTAAAAAGGCTTCAGGGAGACATTAAGGAGCATTCTAAACAAGTCAGTGGAGCAAAGAAGAAACTGGAAGAGGAGAGGAGAAATCAGGAAATGGCTCAGAAAGCTTTGGGGCATGATAAATTAAACAAGACGAAAATAGAGGCAGTGATTAAGGGGATTGAAATGGTCCAGAAATTGAGTGATATTGATGAAGGCATAGCCAAGCAAAAGGCAAAGATAAATTGGCTAAGGCTGGGAGATGGCAATAATGCCTATTTCCATGCCACAGTAAAATGGAAGAACAAAATGGTGGGATTTGAGAGACTGGAAACAGATTCAGGAGTATTGATCAGTAAACAGGAGGACATGGAGGATGAGATATTAAAATTCTTCAAGAAGCTGGTAGGGGGAAAAGTTGGAAGCCTAGAGGGAGTAACTATTGAAGTCATCAGAAACGGAAAGAGGCTGGGAGTGGAGACCAGGAAAATGCTGGTTCTGGAAGATCAGGAGAAGGAGGTATGGGATGCTCTAAAGAGCATTGGTGATCTGAAAGCTCCATGCACAGATGGATATGGAGCAAAAATTTTCAAAAAAAATTGGCAGTTGATTAAGGCTAATGTGATGGAGGCAGTGTAGGAGTTTTTTCAACAAGGTAAAATGTATAGAGCAGTTTACAGCATCCTTGCCCTGGTCCCAAAACATGCCTTTGTCAGGAAGGTAAAGGACCTAAGGCCAATATCCTGCTACTCTAAACTGCATAAGATCATCTCAAATGTCTTAACAGGTAGACTAAGTAGAGTCTTACCAGAGGTGGTCCAGGAGAATCAGGCAGCTTTTGTGCCAGGAAGGAATATGCATGACCACATCATGCTTGCATATGAACTGGGCAGGGGATACGGCAGGGGATACAACAGGAAAAGTGGAAACCCCAGATGTTTAATACAAATGGACATACATAAGGCTTATGATACTATAGAGTGGTAAGCTTTGCAGGCGATAATGAGTGAAATGGGAGTACCTCGGAATTTGTGGAATGGGTTATGTTATGTGTATCCACAGTCAGCTACAGGTACATCATAAATGGCAAGCTCACTAATTTTATTACTGCTGAAAGAGGTTTGAGACAGGGTGATCCAATCTCCCCACTGTTGTTTGTCCTAGTAATGAAGTATATGTGCCGGTGCCTCCAAGTAGTGGAAGGAAGAAAGGAGTTCAACTACCACCCGCACTGTCAGGAAATCAGATTGCTCAGCCTCAGTTTTGCTGATGATGTGCTCTTAATAACAGAGGAGATCTGACTCAGTTGTAGCCCTGATGCAGGCTTACAAGAAGTTTGAGGAGTCCACTGGCTTGAGAGTGAATGCTGCAAAATGTAAAGTATACTTCGGAGCAGTTGAGGAGGTACAAAAATAGAAGATATTAGCCATAACTGGCTTTGAAGAAGGTATGCTTCCTTTCAAGTATTTAGGTGTTCCACTATCTAGTAAAAAATTGACAGTGCTGGTATGTCAGCCATTGGTAGACAGGATGATTGAAAAACTGAGACATTGAAGTTCTAGATTGCTTATATACGCAAGTAGATTGCAGTTGGTGAAAAGTATTCTTTTTTATGTGATTAATTACTGGATGCAGTGTTTCCCAATACCTAAAACTGTGATCAAGTATGTAGAACCAATTTGTAGATCTTTCTTGTGGAGTGGTGGTGATAGCATTACCAGAAAAGCATCTGTAGCCTGGGAGAAGGTATATGATTCGAAAAAGGCTCGAGGACTGAATGTCACAGATTTGCAGGAATGTAGCATTGCAACTCAGAGTAAGAACCTCTGGAATTTGTGTAGAAAAGTAGATAGGTTGTGGATAAGATGGGTTCATGCTATATACATAAAAGGAAAAGAAGTGATGGAGGTGGAGTTCCCAGCTTCAGCTTCCTGGATGCTGAAGAGCCTTAGCAAGTGCAAAAGCAAAGTTAAAATGCTGGACTCCTGGAAGTAGCAACTGGACAAGGACAGATTCAATACCAGGAAGGTGTACAAAGAACTAAAGGGGAACAAGGGAGAGTAGAATGGAGGAAAATATTTTGTGGTAATTTAGCTAGACCAAGGGCACAATTTACTCTGTGGTTGGCATGTTATGAAAGACTACCAACAAAACAAAGGCTGAAAAAATTTGGCTTGCTGGCTGATGACAAGTGTGGCTTGTGTGGTGAAGTAGAAACAAGCCACACCAAGTTTCTTGTGTGAAAACAAGCCACACTAAGCAAATAAGCCACTTCACCACACAATGTGGCTTGTGTGAAAACAAGTCAAATTTGGGCTGGTGTGTTACAATGGGCACAAATTTGGAGGAGGCCGCATCAATGGGATGAGGAGCTGAAGTGACTTATTTGCAGGTGTAAGGGAAAAAGATGGCGAGCTACTCTAATGAAGACACTGACTGCTGAGACGGTGTATGAAGTGTGGAGGGTAAGAAATGAGGTATGTTTCCGACATAGTGAGATTGTAAATGTAATAAAGGTGACAAAAATAATTTTGGATAGTGTGGTGTATAGAACATGGATGAGTCTTAAAGTTAGGAAGCGTACACAACTTATGGTAGCTGATTTGTAGGTTTTGAAGAAAGTTGTAAAGATGGTTTACTCAAGATGAAATGAAAGTCGGTTTATTCCAAATATATATATATATATTATTCATATTTACATCGAACATATTAGTTTGGATAAGGCATTAGTCATGTTACCTATGAATTGAAGAAAAAAAAGAAATTCAAAACGGAGGAAAAACATATGTCAATTTTTGGAGAGAGATTTTTTTTGGCAAAGGTAAGAGGCCTTTTTCACACTTTTAGTTACATACCTGTTCGTCCTTTCTACGCTCAGAATCCGGTACTATCAGAGTTACCACAACTGACTGAAAATAAACAACCCAACCAAACTGAAAACCACCACACATGAATCGAATTCGTCTTTGCTTAAATACACTTTACACCAAAACCTACATTAGTCTTCGATGATACGTACGTACGAAGTAGCTAAATTACTTGGAATATGATTCTATGCTCTTGCTCAGTTCTTCCAACTTCTTCATCCTTAACTTTTCACTTTCGCTCACCAGCTCCATCAATCTGGTAATAAGCTGAACCTCCTCTGAAATTTTGGTTTTACCTAATTACTTCAATTGAGGTTACTGTGTTCTAACATCATCTAATTAACCAAGTTTGTAGGCAAAGTAAAACTCTTAAAGACACGCAAAATTGGTTACGCAGTTCGGTGAGAATCACCTATATCTGCGGGGTCTGACCTAGTTCAGAATGAATCAATTAATTAGAAAGATACTACAAGATGCATCATACAAATACTTATCTTTTCTAATTTGACTTGTGAATTCTACTAGCTCCCCTAGTTGCCGATCCGCCTTGATCAGACTCCCTCTGACCTCGATCTTCGTCGAAGCTGGATCTCCTCCTCCCGAAGAATTAAGGCGTTGGTTCTGAACTTTGAGATCAAACAACGTTGATCATGTTGGAACACCAGTGAACATTATGCGCTACGTTAGTGAACACTTGAAACATGTTTGCATATTTCTCTCGTTAATTTTGTTAGTGGCTTAGCATGTAATGTCCGCCATATATAGTCATTTCGCACACCACAGTTTCCTTGTGCGATCAATCACTATGTTCATGACATTTTCGTATATTCAAATCTTGATGAAGATAGGACTTATTCGATCTAATCCCTTAAACTAAGAAATCTAGAATATCTCGTCTCAATCCTTTTCCATAACCGAATCTCGTTTCTTCTTTCGACTTCTCAGATTTTAATCCAATCCCACAAATATGAGAGATGAAATATTCAGCAAATTAAATACTTTTGGGCAAAAATTATCCATCTCAGATTCATACTTTCATAATTACGTTTTTCCACTGTGACTCCTTCTCTGATGTTACGCTATAGTCGCAAACTACCAACTAAAACATTTTGGGCTTCATATTCTCCTTGTTCTTTTCATTAAAAACCTCGAGTGCTTCCTTGTATTCCTCTCCTTTTGGCAAATATGTCCCAATGGCTTCAACTCCTTGTTCACAGTGTCAATCTTCTTCCGGACATTGGAGACCTCCTTCATAGGACCTGCAAGTCCTTCCAGTTCCTCACGGATGTTAGCGAGGCGGCGCGTCTCCTCCTCAATCCGGCCGAGATGCGCCTGAACCCTCTCCCGGACCTCGAGCTTCTTCTTCTCAATCTCCTCCTCCTTGGCTCTGAAAGTGGAGAGCGCAGAATTGGAAATCTCGTCGTCCTCCTTGCTCATGGCGCTGCTGAAGCTAAGGCTGCCGGAAATCTGGCCGGACTGCATCAGCGTCTGCAGCTGCTCCGATCCCTGCCGCTGAGGAGGCTGCTGAGTCATGGTCACGGTGGCAGTGGCGGTGTCGTTGGTCGCCTCCTTTGCTCCGAAGCAGCACAGAAACCCTCCTTCCTTTCCAATGGTGGAAGTGGTGGGATTTTTTCTTTTTCTTTTTGGCTTTGCTTCTCCTCTCTGTAGGTTTTTTAAAGAGGTTTTTTTTTTTTTTTAAAAAAACATTTCATTAAAACAAGTTTGCCTCTATTATTTTTTTATTTTTTTTTAAATTAAACCATCCTGAGATGGAGGAAAGTTATATTAGGCTTCCCAGACCCTTAATAAACAATAAAGAAGCCGAGGCTTAGTTTGTTTACAAAATGAGAGCATATTGCTCTTAAAGCAACACCTTGTTGCTTCCAAAATAGTTAAAAAAAACCATAAGTAAAACTAGAGGATTACAAATACTAATGGCTTGGTAGTTGGCGCTCGAACTTGTTAGTGAATCCGAAGAGACACAAGTCAGTCAGAGACAACATTAACCTAAACCAGAAGCCTATCCTCTAAGTCTTCGTGGAAAAAATCTTTTGAAGGTGGCTGCCCGTAGTCTTCCTGAGTTAAAAATCCTGCCATTTGTCGCCGTTCTTCCAATGTTCATACGCTGGTTAACCTCTTCCTCCTCAGCCTTTTAATCTGCAATGAAGTAAACAAGAAGGAAGCAGTATCTGATCCTGTAGAAAACATGTGCCCGAGATAACATATTATGTTATGTTTCCACTTGCTGTTCCTATTCTGACCCCATGAACTCCATTTTTATCTAGCATAATCAATCCTTTTAGAAAAGGTGGAGTATTGCTTGAGTCTAAATCTCCTGTTATGGAATTCTCCCTAGCATATTTAGCCAAAAAATTAGCCACTGTGTTTGCTTCCCTAGAGACATATTGGATTTGGTTTTCTGTATGCATCTCATGCAAATGATAGCAAAGAGAAAATAGTCTCCATGAGCCAGAGTAAGGATCATGTATAGCTCTTATTGCTTGCTGACAATCTGACTCTAGTACACTACCTCTGATTTCCATTTGTAAGCAGATTTGATATGCAAATAAAATACCTTCCAGCTCTGCTTGTAGAGGGGATTCTGATTTAAAGGTTTTAACTCTCATTAGTTTCACATCTCCCCTCCAATCTCTAATTATTACAGCACAAGAAGAGTCTCCCCCCTTTACCCATGAAGCATCCATGTTCAACTTAAGACCATTTGTTGATTTTTCCCATTTAACTGCTAAGATTGAGATTTCTTTGTTCCTTTTTAGAGTTATACTAGGAAGGATTCCTGCCTGAATTAGCTTCTTATGTTTGTCAGGATTTCCTTTCAACGGGTTTGCAGTAAAAATTATGTACAACAGGTCCCTAATATTCTGAAAACATGCTTCTACTGAAAAAGCAAGATTTTCATACAGTAGTTTATTCCTATGTGTCCAAAGAGACCATGTTGTTACAATGAGTGCAGCTATGTATACATAATTCAGACTGTTAGTCCCTACCTGAATGGAGAGGTAATGATCAACTAAATGACAGAAACTCCTAAAAACAGGTGGATGTTAATTCAGAATGCTATTAACTTTTTTCCACACTGCAGATGCCTGGTGACATGAGTTAAAAAAATGGTTGATTGAATCCGAGTGGTTCGAGCAAAAGGGGCATTTAGAAGCTAGTGAAAAACCAAGCTTACATAGAACATTATCAAAAGGCAAAATTCCATTCAAAACTCTCCACATTAGTATAGACATTTTAACTGGTATGAAATTTGACCATACCTTGTGTAAACTTCTGATGCTTGTACCCCTCTGCCTCAGTATCTTGTAGGCTGAGCTAACTGAAAAATTCCCATCCATAGAAGGTTCCCAGATCAGTCTGTCCTCATGTGAATTCTTGATGGCTACCTCCTGCAATATTGAAACTATATTGGTAGCCAAATGTGGCTCCAAAGAAGTAATATTAGAGTCTTTGTTCAGGATGAAGGTGCTTAAGGTGATATCAGGGAAGGGAAGTTCCACATCCTCAGGCCATTCATAAAATAAAGCACCTTCTCCTGACCAATTTGCATTCCAGAAGGAGCATTCCCCTTTTGCATGAATTACTCTAGTCAATCTATTTGTTTTTTCAGTAATGGAGCAGATTCTCTTCCATACCTGAGATGTCTTGTAGGAGTCAGGTATTGACCACAGATGGTGAGACCATTGGGTGGTGTTCTTTTGGAGCTTCCACCATAACTTGCAGGAGAATTAATCAACTGTGGCTTGAAGGTCTCTAAACCCTATCCCATTCTCTTGTATAGGCATACTCATCTTACTCCAAGCTCTCCATTTTTTTCTTGCCTCTGAACTTTCAGTAACACCCCAGAACAGACCAGATGCCATCCTTTCCATCTTCCTCAAAACTACCTTAGGAGGTCTTAGTATAGCAAACAAGTGGGTTGGGATTGAAAGAAAGCAATGGTTTATTAATATGATCTTCCCTCCTGGGCTAAGCCACCTATTTTTCCAGTTATTTATGCTTTTTTCTAATCTCTCCAGTATAGGGTAGTAATATCTCTGAGTGTTCCTTCCTGTGAATATGGGAATACCTAGGTATTGAAAAGGAAACTCTCCCGTAGTCATTCCTAAAGACCTTCTTATAATCTGGATTCTATCAGCTGGGGTGGCAGGATCAACATAGAAGTTGGATTTAGAGAAATTAACTTTCTGACCTGTTGTTTGCTCATATGCACTAAGAAATCTTTTAAATCTTTTCAGGTTTTCCTTATTTCCACTGAGAAATACAGCTGTATCATCTGCATACATTAGGTGAGTTATCTGTGGACATGTCTTAGGTAGATCAAAATTTTCCAGAAAGCCAATTTTGAAAAGTTTTTTAATTCCTCTAGAAAAGGCCTCAGATAGTATATTATACAGAAATGGGGAGAGGGGATCTCCCTGTTTTATTCCTCTATTTGATGCAAAGTATCCTGATGCTACACCATTAATTATCACTGAAAAATGGGCTGAGGCTATATTCTGCATTATCCG
The DNA here is from genome assembly GCA_037428765.1 of Rubia yunnanensis. Taxonomy (NCBI): domain Eukaryota; kingdom Viridiplantae; phylum Streptophyta; class Magnoliopsida; order Gentianales; family Rubiaceae; genus Rubia; species Rubia yunnanensis. The sequence goes on along the minus strand of CM075067.1, from coordinate 46,294,627 downwards.
GTTCACAAAAACTCCATGGAAACCAAATTTAAGGAGAATTGAATTAAGAAAAGACCATGATACCCTATCAAAAGCTTTCTGCATATCTAATTTGATGATTAGATTCTGCTTCCTTGATTTCCTTTTTAACATTCTGGTCATTTCTTGCATCAATATTATGTTATCTGTGATATCCCTCCCTTTCATGAAAGCACTTTGCTCAAGAGATATTAGTTGAGACATGAAAGGCTTAATCCTTTCCATCATCATCTTGGAAAAAACCTTATTCACAAAATTTGAAAGACTTATTGGTCTGAAATCTGAGAATGTGACAGGTACTGTTCTTTTAGGAATTAGTGCTAGCCATGTACTAGAAATAGCATTAGGGATTTTACCATTTTTCAGAAAGTCATTTGCAGCCTCAAGTAAATCTGTTTTAACATTATCCCAAAAGGTGGTATAGAAAAAACCAGAATATCCATCAGGACCAGGTGAACTGTGTTTATTAAGGTCAAAGACTGCAAACTTAAGCTCATGGATCAGGAAGGGAGATAACAGTTGATCATTTTCTTGTTCAGTTATTATTCCAGGTATTTCATCTAGAAAATGATTCATATAAGTCCCTTGCTTTTGTGGTTCTTCTTCATTAAATAGAGCTCTATAAAATCCCACTGCTTCCTCTTTAATCTTTGTTGGATCAGAGATCCAAACTCCATTTTCATCTCTAATTTTACTGATTCTGGATTTAGTTCTTCTTTCCCTAATTGAGTGATGAAAATAACTAGTATTGGCATCACCATATTTAAACCAATTCAGTCTAGCCTTTTGCCTAAGGTAGATTACTTTCTCCTTTTGAGCCCTCATCAGCAGCTGTTTTGTGTTATTCAGGTCTGTCAATATGGAATCAGTTGGTGTTTGTTGAAAAGAGATTTCCAAATCATTAACCTTATTCTCATATTGAATCAGATTCTGATCAACATTACCAAAGTGTGTTATATTCCACTGCTTTATTTCCTTTTTAAGCCTTTTTAATTTATAAACCATCCTATACATTCCTCTATAAGGGGTGTCCAGGCTCCAATTCGATTTCACTAAATTTAGAAAGTCCTGTCTGCTAATCCACATCTCCTGAAATCTAAATGGTCTAGGGGCTTGTTCCTCAGATGATTGTATGGATAATAAAAGAGGAGCATGATCCGATGAAAGTCTATTTAGAACATGAATTGAGCTGTTAGGAAAGATTTCAAACCAGTCTAATGAGCAAAGTCCCCTATCTAACCTTTGGAATATTAAATCTTTACCTCGTTCCTTATGTCTGTTATTGCACCATGTAAAGGAGTTACCTACAGTGGGAATATCATGCAAATCCAACTCCCTTAAAAAATTATTAAATTGTTTCATGCTTTTTTTAGGGGTTGACTTCCTCCCTCTATACTCAGATACTAAAGCTACTGTGTTAAAGTCACCAATAAAAATAGAATGAGGAATATTAGTTGCCTTTAGGTCCTGCCATAAGGATTCTCTGATTGATCTATGTACACTTGCATAAATAAATACACAATTCCAGCTCAGAGAAGATGATGAATCAATTATATTAACTTGTACATACTGATCTGTCTCACTTAACACTGAGATACTATAAGACTGATTCCAAAATAGCCAGATTTTAGCTCTCTGAGCAGAGTAAGCATTCTGATATCCTAGATCATATTTAAACTTTATGATCTTCTGGTTTTCTTGCCATGGTTCAATTAGGCACATTATGTCTAACTTATGTTTTTGTTTCAGTATCTTAAGTCTCTCTATTGAGGTACCAACTCCCCTTACATTCCAAACTAACACATTCCCTATTATGGTGTGTGTTATCATTTAAAAATTTTGGGGTTGGCTTTTTGTGTTGATCTGAGATTTCTACTAGTCTTAGCTGAGTTTTTACCTTTTTCTCCTGACTTACCATTGTTATTAGTAATCACAGATGAAAGGTTCTGCTCTGAGGGTCTTACCTGAGCCTGTGGCTGCTCACTTTCTTTCTCCAAACTTACCACTTCAGAGCAGTCTGATGTTTTTTCTTTCAGTTCATCCTCTATGCTGGAGCTTTCCTCTGCTGAACATTTATGTACTCGCTCTTCCAACTCCGTTTGTACTTGTTCTTTAAGAAACACAGGGGAAGTATTTTGGTTAGTATCAATATCAATTGGTAATGTGACTTCCTGTGACTCAACTGTTTCATGGTAGATCTCTGCAATCTCCCCTTCCTTCTCTACCTGTTCATCATCACTGTCTTCCAAGGATTGGAAAGCATTAGAAATTGTAACTGTGCTAATATTTGTTTCCTTTTCCATTGTGGGGGAATGGGTAGGGGAGTGGTTCTTTTTTCTCCAAATGGATGTGGTTATTGGCTTAGATATATCATCTAGTGAGTAAAATGGACCATTACGTTTTCTATGACTTACCTTAAAGAAATTTATGTTGCTATCAGTTAAGATTCCTGTGCTTATTGTTTGATTTTGCACATCCTTTTCCTTTTGAGAAACTGTTAGAGCTGATGTCCCTCCCAAGTTAGTTTCCTCTGTTGGGTGAGGGCCAGTTCTCAGCTTAATAGTGGCAGCATTTTCTAACTTCTTATTAGCTGTTTTCCTCAGATTAGGATGCAAGAAATTGCAGCTTGAGTTACTATGACCAATTATTTTGCAGTGAGTGCAGTATGTTGGCAATTCCTCGTATTCTATAGGATATTCAGCTACCTTGTTTCCTATCCCTACCATTATTGATTTAGGGAGCTGAGCTAACAAGTCTATTTCTACACAAACTTTAATTGCTGAAGGTCTTGTTAATGCCATTGTTGCTGCATCCATCTTAAGAAACCTTCCTACCTGACTACTTATTCCGATTATAGCAGAGTTATTATAGAAATGGAGTGGTAGTTTGTGAAATGTTACCCAAACTGGTACTATCGAAGATTCCACTGATGGGGAGAAATCTGGTGTCCATTTTTGCATCTTCATTGTGTAACCTTGTATTGACCACTGTCCCTTCATCCAACACCTTTGGTAGTCTTCGTTTTCCTGAAATCGAATCAAAACATGACGATAATCAATAGAACCAATTTGAAATTTAGATTTAAAACCTATTGATTTGAAGGACTGAAGTAGCGATTCCATCTGCGGTTTCCCTCTGCTAAACTTTCCGACGAGGGCGTTCTGGTAGTGTGATGCTAGGATTTCTCCTTCTTCGGGAGGGAGTATGAATGCTATCTTTCCCTTATATTCTGTTGTCGGGTGTAAATTTGGGGTATCCGGAAGGGACGAGAGGAGGGGGGGTTGTTTTGTGTTGAGAGCTTGGGCAAAGCTTCGAGCGACCAGTGGCTTAGGGATAGGATCCGGAGGCGGAGGAGGCGTCGGCGACGCCATGATCGTCCGCCGATGTGTCTATCTCGCAGATAGTGAATTCGTATCAGGCAAATGGTGGAATCAGTGTGAATTGGTGAGATCAGTTGCAATTAGAAATGGAGGTGAAGAAGAAGAAGGATGACTGTGTGAAATCGCACCGAAATCGCACACAGGCACAGTAATGAGACCGTTATAGAGGAACAGAGAGAGTTTAAAGACCGTTTAAAGAGGTTGAAAGTAGGGGTGTTCAAAAATACAGTGTCTGCACTATTAGGCCCATCTATTTACCGGTTCAGTTAAAAATAATAGGATATTTTATTTTTTATGGTTGGGTATCCGATCCGAAACTTTTACATTTTATTGGGTCCGGATCATGGCTGCAAAGATACTATTTTTGGGTATTCGATAAAATTAAAAGAGTGTGTCTCTTGAAAGACGATCTTTCCATAAGTTATGGAAAGACCAAGGTTTAAAGTGTAAATTATAAGAAATGAAAATAAAATTTTTGGGTTGCATGAATCTGGTTATAAACTTTATAACTACTGCACCTTGCATAATAAATATTTAATATTGCAACTAAAATTTTTTACCTTTTATTATTAATATTAAACCACATTTTTCCATAAGTTTATGGAAAGATGGTCTTTCTCAAGACTTTGCCAAATTAAAATATATCTAATTAATTTTAATATATTATAATATTTTTTACATATCTACTCTCAATTCTTAGTTGTTCATACATATGTAATATTAATTATTAAATAATATGATTTAACATAATATTCAAGTGCTAAATTTTAAATCATTTTCTTTCAATCACAAAATTTTCAATTGTTCCTTTTGAGTACCGCCCTTTTCTTTTCTGCCTCAAATTTTCAGTCGGCTCCAGGACCGCAACCTTATTTAGCTGTACGTTCAATTGAAAGTTTTTAAAAATTTCATATCAAACTTTCGTAACCTCTCCACTAAAATAAAAAATAACACAATAATTTTTTTTTTGAAAGTCTCAGGAAAGACGACATTTCCATAAACTTATGGACAGTCCTCAGGGGCATTTTCCTTAATTGTTTAAATTTTTTTATAAAATTTAAATATTGCATATTTTAAGTTAAAACAAATAATAATATGTATTTGAATGTAAAAATATAAAAATATATGGGCAAAGTCTTGGGAAAGACGGTCTTTCCATAGGCTTATGGAAAGACGGGATTTGATTACAATATTAAAAGGTAAAAGTTCTTAGTTGCAATATTAAAATTTTAGTATGCAACATGTAGTAGTTATAAAATTTATAACCCGGTTCATGCCCCAAAAATTTTATCTTAATTTCTTCTAATTTACACTTTAAACCATTGTCTTTCCATAACTTATGGAAAAATCGTCTTTCAAGAGATGGACTCAAATATATGATACAAAAAAATATTTTCAAAAATTTTAAATTTTGTATGTAATTTAAGAAATGCAATGTATAAGGTAAGAAATAAGTGGCATGTCCATAAGCTTATGGGCAGGCCGCCTGTCAGGAGGTCCACTTTTTTTTCATCATTTCTACATATTTTGTTAAGTTCATCCAAACTAGTGAATGGTGATGATGATTACAAACTTGTTACTTTTCGTGATTATTATATGGTGAAATTTTAAATAAAAAAGGTGATAATTATTTATACAAAAAATATCACGAGAATTCAATTGTAAAACTACATTTCCATCATCGTTATGATATTTATCTTCCACTAATACAAATTTATGTAATATAATTAAATAATAATTTATCTCAAAAATGTAAAATTTAAATGGGCCAATGGATACCTGTTACCCGGTTCGATCAATCCAGGTATCTGCATTGCCGGTATCCTGCTTTTTTGGGACGGGCCATGAGCCACATTTTAACTACCCGCACATGCAGGTACCCGAGAGTGTAGGTACCCGCAATTGAACACCCCTAATTGAAAGCATGTGAAATACTAATTAATGAAAAAACCAAATTCAATAAGGGATAATATAATTATGAATATATATTTCATATTTTAATTAATATATTATTTATAATTAATAGTGTTTTAAAACATTATTTTTACTTTTACAATTATATAATTTTAAAAAATGTTAAACTTGTTTATGAAGTAAATTAATGTTAGATATATTGAATTAAACTATTTTTTATAATCTCAAACATCATATAATAGAAATTATTTGTTTTCTATCGATCAACTGAGAATATTGGAGTAATTTTGACTAATCTAACCCCAAATTGTCTAAAAATAACATATTAAAACATTAATATGTTATTGATTTTAATTTTTCGCTATATACATGTTAAAATATTTTAATTCTTCAATATATATATACTAGGTGGAAAACTAAACTCAACCGTTGGAAATTACTGTATCTATGTGCGAAAATTAGTGCGAAACACACACAACACTCACTGTTCTTCTTCTTCCCCATTTTTCTTCTTCCCCAACCCTCACCTCTGATCATCATCAGTCTGAATTAGATCCAGTTGTCCCCGATTATTGCTTCCATGGCGGCTCCTCCACCTGGAGGCAGCTCGCAATCGGCCTATGCTGACTGCCTCAAACCAAAGAGGAACCCCGATGGCAAACCATACCCCAAGCTCCAGAAGTTGAATCTCAAACCTCAGCTATCTTACAAAGGGGAACCATGCTGCTTCTTCACGGAGGAAGAAATCGACCTCATCGCTGAACCATTCAATGACGCCCTAGTTGGAAAATTTACCAGAGGCCGGCCAACATTGCCATTTCTCCGGCACCATTTCCAGACAATCGGATTCAAAGGAGAATTCAAAATCACCGCTCTGGATGCGAGGCATGTGAGAATCACCTTCGACCTAGATGAAGATCTGCATCGCTGCTGGAGCAGATACACATGGAATCTTGGAGGGTCTGTAATGAGGATCTTAAAGTGGACCAAAGATTTTGACATCGACGAGGAGCCCCCATTCGCACCCATTTGGATCAATGTTGAGCTACCGCCGACGCACTTTTTCCACCCTGACGCCATAGAAGGTATTGGTGAGTCTCTAGGAAAGTTTCTTTATGCTGATACCCCAACAGAAAATTTATCGAGACCTTCCACAGTCAGAATGAGCGTAGAGTTTGATCTTAGGAACCCACTTCCGGCCAAGGTTAGACTTGGGAACTTGAGAAAACATAAGTATTACAATATCACCTATGAGGATCCCCCCCTTTACTGCAAGGATTGCAAGAAACTGGGTCATAATGGGTCAAACTGCAGATTGAGGAATGGGATGACTTCGGCTACAATACAAGCAGCTTCACAATCAAACTCTGGTGCTACTAAGAACACAGCAAAGGGGCAAGTATCAAAAGGCCAAGTCATAATCAGTGGTGCCCCTAAGAAACCTCAACCACACCAAGAAATCAGGAAGAAACCTTTGGAGGTCTGGAAAAAGAAAGAAGATATAGACCCTCACACTATCCAGGAGGAGGAGGAAGATATCTTCCTGGATGCCATCACCATGGAGGAAACAACTTTAGATAAAGGAAAGGGAAAGATCAGTCATGAGCCCCCCTTTCAGTCACCAGCCAAATCGGGTCCATCAAAGATTGGAGTCTCTGTGGAAGACTGCACACCACCATTGACAACAGGTAACTCTGGTCAAATTATATTTCAAACTACTAATCGATTTCAACTTTTGGATGAGGATCAGGATAACGTGGAACAAGCAGAGGAGCCAGCTGAAGATCTTGAAATGGATCTTATGGAAGTGAGCATCCAGAATGAGGTCACTCTGGTCAATGCAGAAAAGAACCTCATTAACCAGGTTTCACCTACACCTTCTTCTTTACAAAGAAACACAGACAATTCTTCTTTCAAAGCATCACTTGATATGAATGAGGATGATAACATGATCGCTAGTGATAGTGTGAATGTGACAGTGTTAGAGCATATAAGGAATGTTGTTAAGATAACAGAAAAAGATTCACATTTGAGAGACAGTGTATCAAACTCAATCACTGTAGTCAATAAACCTGACATAGAGCTTGAGAATGTAACTGCTAATATAGATGCTCAGGATGTTAATGTGGTGCACATTGAGGATGTGGAGCCCATGAATAATGTGGCCACACCAACTGTCACTTCTTTACAAGTTCCTGCTCCAATTTCTGTTGCTCTCTCTGTGCCATCTGAATATGCTATACCCATTACACCCAATGTAGATCAGCAGACACATACTGGCAAGGTTGACAAGAAGAAACCTACTTTCTTCTCTCAACCGAACAGAATCAGTTCTAGACTAGCTGCCAAACAAAACATTTCCCATGAATTGTAAACTCTTAACATGGAATGTAAATGGACTAACCACCTCTGTGGAAAGAATAAAAGAATTAAGTCTAGTTCATAAGCCTGATATATTTGCCATTATTGAGCCTAAACAGAAAATTAACACCCTGGATGGCTTTACTAAGAAATTACATTTTCACTCCAGCTTAGCATCTAAATCAGGGAAGATATGGATTTTGTGGAACACTAATATACACACCCAACTAATCCATGATGACCAAAATTTTACTATTCTTAAGATTGAAAACCAGAACCCAGGAAATGACTGGTATCTAATTGTTGTTTATGCTGAACACTCAAGGCTAGGAAGACAAGAGATGTATGGTAGAATCCTTAACTTACCTTCCTTGCCATATTTCCTGGTAGGAGATTTCAATGTCATTAGAACTCTTTCAGAATATAATGGTTCTTCTAGTCCAAGTATTGATAGTATAATAGATTTTGATACCTTTATAAATGCTATGGAACTAGAGGAACCTCACACAGTTGGGAACATTTACACATGGACTGGGTACAGATTAAAAGGGAAAGGAATTAAGGTTAAAGAAAAAGTCTCTAAAAAGCTAGATAGAGGTTTAACCAACCTAAAACTTAGGCAAATCTACCCAAGTATCTCAATCCAAGTACTGAATAGGACCACATCAGACCATTCCCCCCTCTTAGCAAGCTTTAATAATCAGGCTAAAATCTACCCAAAGCCATTTAGGTTCCAAAATATGTGGTACATGAGAGAAGGATTCCAACAGGTTCTAAGAAATAACTGGGAGCAGCCTATAGAATGTTATGGCATGTTAAAATTCTGTAACAAACTCAAAAGGCTCAAAATCTTTCTTAAACAGTGGAATAGGGAAGTTTTCAAAGATGTTTTCCAAAACATAAAAGAAGCAGAACAGGAGGTAGATAGATTGGAAGCTGAGAATGATGATCTAGATAACCCTTCTACCCTAGAAGCTCTCAACACTGCTAGAACCAACCTCCTATTCAAAATTAAGGAGAGGGACATTTTCTGGAAACAAAAGAGTAGAGTTAGATGGATGAAAGATGGGGACTGCAACAGTCAGTTCTTTCACAAGTCTGTAAAACAGAAGCACTCTAGATTGTCCATACAAAAAATTAAGGATGAGCATCAGAACTGGTTAACTGATCAGGATGCTATTGGAATTGCAGGGGAAAGTTTTTTTAAAAATCTCCTGCAGGATGAGAATACAGACCTGCATGGAGAAAACCTAGCCTTTTTTCTCACAGATATTCCCTCCTTGATTACTCCCCAGACTAACTCTGACCTATTGAAACCAGTCACAACTGATGAGGTCAAAGCTGCTGTCTTTAGTCTTGGAGAAAATAGTGCAAGTGGACCTGATGGTTTCCATGGGCTGTTTTATAGAAACAGTTGGGACATCATAGCCCAGGACCTTACTGAAGCAGTAAGGGATTTTCAAGCTGGTACACCAATCCCAAGGGCAATGGCCTCCACAAATATAGTCCTTATCCCCAAAAACCAACAACCATCAACCTTTAGTGAGTTCAGACCAATCAGCCTCTCAAACTTTAGCAATAAAGTTTGCTCCAAGATACTGATGGAAAGGATAAAAATTCTGATGCCCTCACTCATATCAAGTGAACAATCAGCATTCCTTCAAGGGAGGGAAATAGCAGATAATGTTATCCTGATGCAAGAGTCTACTAGATTCTTGCAGAAAGATAAAGAATGTCTCAACCTTATCCTCAAATTAGACATGACCAAAGCATTTGATAGGGTTTCCTGGCCTGCTCTTAATTCACTTCTGCTCAAACTGGGATTCCATGGCACTTTAGTCAGAATACTTATGTCTAACATAGCATCTGCATGGTTCTCTGTTATCATTAATGGAGTTTCTTATGGTTTTTTTAAACCATCAAGAGGTCTCAAACAGGGTGACCCTCTGTCCCCCTTTTTGTTCAACATATTAACTGAACTCATGTCCAGGAAGCTCCATACCTTATTTGAATCTGGTACATTAGCAAGGTTTCATGTGCCACAGCACACTACACCACTTACACATCTAATCTATGCTGATGACACATGTATATTCCTTAAAGCAACTGATAAGTCTCTTAAAAATTTTGCTGCATTTATCACCTCATTTGAAATGGCTACTGGGCAAAAAGTAAATATGCAAAAATCCAACTTCTACACAGGTGAAAAAAGCAGTAGAGCACATAAAAGTAAAATTAAGAGAATCTTGGGAATGCAGGAGGGTAGTTTTCCCTTTAAGTATCTAGGCTGTACCATATATAAGGGTAGAAAACTTAATGCACATTCTCTTGGAACTTTAGAATCTATAAGTGCTAGAATAAATACATGGAACTCTAAATGGATTTCTAAAGGGGGAAGGATAATACTTATCAAGTATGTACTCTCCTCCATACCCCAACATGTATTTGCTGTGATGCAACCAACAAGTTTCATTCTTAGAAAAATTGAAATGCTATGTTCAGATTTTCTATGGGGGGAAACAGAGGGAAAGAAGCATAAGCACTGGAGATCTTGGGAAAGAATGGCATTTCCAGAACAAGAGAATGGGATAGGTTTTAAAAACTTAGACTCCATTATAGATGCATACTCCCTTAAGCTTTGGTGGAAAATGCAGCAGGGCAATGCACCCTGGACCAAATTCCTTTGGTCTCTTCCAAACCACAGAAGAACTTCTGATGTATGGAAGAGAGTGAAGTCAGTTTCTGAATTTGCAGAATCCCACACTAGAATCATTCTAGGAAATGGTACATGCAGTTTCTGGAATTCAAACTGGCTGGGTGATGGAATGCTGATAGATAAGTTAGATGGAATCAGACCCTTGCATCCTAACCTGACAGTTAGAGAATTTTACACTAACAAGGTATCAATATTAGCTTTCTTGGCACCATACATTTCTGCAGATATGATACAGAAGATGCAAAGGGAGCACATTTTTACTGAGGACAAGGACATCATGGTATGGACACCAAACCCGCAAGGTAAGTTTTCGATTCAAAGTGCATATAAAAGCTTGAGACACAGGCATAGAGAATCTGCATCACTGACGAAGGTACAATCTCTAAACTTACCTGTGAAGATTACCTTCCTTACTTGGAGAATCCTTAATAATTTGATGCCAATGGATGATATGCTTAAAGATTTTGGGATTACTAATGTATCAAAATGTCCTTTCTGTCAGCATGAGGATACATTGCAGCATTTTTTTAACACATGCCCTTATGTCTCTCTAATATGGAAACAAATGCATGCTATCCTAGAACTACCACAGATTCACTTTGTTAATTTATGGGACAGATTAACATCATACTGGAGTATATCACATCTGCCAAAACTCCATGTTTTCCTGTGCTGCTCTCTACCATGTCTAATTTTATGGGAATTGTGGAAAGCTAGGGGCCAGATACTTTACCAGGGTGTTAAAAAAACCCCTTTACAAACCTGGAATCAAGTAAAGGCAAACAGTAGACTAATCTCCATAGTAAGGACACATGCTTCTGGCAATCCCTCTGATTGCAAATGGATCCAAAGAGGACTAATCTCTGTCCTGAATCCACCCCCACTAACAAGACTTATCCCCATCAAATGGGAACCCCCTGATGTCGGATTCAAGCTGAATGTTGATGCATCCTTTAAAGAAAACTCCTCGTCTGTTGGGGGTCTAATAAGAGACACTGGGGGAAGATTCAGGTTGGCATTTTACAATCTAATACACGGGGTTTCCCCTTTGCAGGTGGAGCTCCAAGCAGCCCTTCAAGGCATCCAATTAGCAATGGAACACGGCTATTACAATATCTCACTGGAGATGGACAGTCAACCGACAGTGAACATCATTAATGGCAACTTGGAGCCTCCGTGGATCTGTCTTCAATTGGCCAGACAAGTTGCAGACCTGATGAAGCAGAACAACATCCGAGCTTCCCACATCTACAGAGAAATTAATGGCCCTGCTGATTTTTTAGCAAAGTACGGACAGCAAAGGAGGGAATCACGGCATCTCACTGATCTCAGACATTTTCCACAACTGAGAGAGAAGCTTTTGATGGATAATCTCCACTCTTGGAGAAGAATCAGGGCATAACACAGGTTTTGGCTAGGCTAGGCTGGAGTGTAAGTCGACACTTGGGGTGTGGAGTCTTACACAAACAGAAGAGCTCCTCCTGTTCCCGGTTCGAACACATGAAGGGAGAGCCACTCTCCACTTTCCTTTCGCTTTTGTACAGGCTTCTTCTTTTGTTTATGGCATATACCTATGCCGATGAAATTGTCTATCTTTTGTCCAATTCTCTCATGTATCTAACTGTCTGATAAATTCTACGGGTTTTAAGCCCAATTTGGAGGTTTGGGGAGCCAAATAAAGTCCCCCCATCTTATGATGGTTTGTATTAAAAAAAAAAAACTAGGTACTGTAAACTGCACTATGTGCAGGAGTCACCCAGATTAAAGGAATTAATATTCAGTAATAATCCATGATTCATCATTAGTCATTAGTGAGATCAAGGCTGAGGATGCAAGTCAGCACCATTATTAAAGAGGAAGGTCAAAATGCTTTAGTCGCAGACCTAGCACCAGTGAGCACCATTGAGCACCATTGAGCACCATTGAGCACCATTGTCCACCATTGTCGAAGAAAGGAATTGAGGAAGGACTCTGCTCCCTAGTAGGAGAAACAAGAACATGCTTGCCAAAGGATCCTTAAAAGGGGTGTTTTGCTCCTTCTCTTTACTCCCTGAGTTTGGCTCTTGGATTGGGGATTTGCAGATTCATCATCTGAATTAGATTTCCATTTCCATTGATTTATTTTCCTTGTTTCACCATCACTGCCTGATGTTGCCTTTGGCTTCTTTTAAACCACCTCAGTTATGCCATGAAACTTTACCAGATTAGCACGGACTCGAGTCCGATATGACTGGAAAAATTTGTAAAGGAAAGATGTTCAACTTTAGCACAACAAAAAATTATACAAGAGAAAATGAATGATAAGCTTCTGTGCTCGAGAGGTTGATATGTCAGTACCTTGAAGTACCAAGTCCCAGAGGAAAAGCTCCAGTGTTTGGATGAGTATCATTCTAACTAGTAAGTACCAGAGCAGGAACTCCTAATTAGTAATAACAACAACAATTCCACCTGTCTTACTTTAGTCGCAGACAATATTTATCTCAAAATGTAAACAGCAGCAAAAAAACACCTACAGTCACAAATAAATTTAAAAATGAAGCAAAGCTGAAAGTGGGAGGAGATTACCAATACTGATAGAGAGAAGAAGCTGGTGAAGAAAGAGCTGCGCGCGGTTTAGCCAGAAGTAATAAAATAATAAGCCAATTATTAGATTAGACCCAACAGAAACCCAAACAGAAGTTATCAATAGCAAATAAAACAATAAACAAGAATGATTTAGAATCTATTGTGTTGTGTATGCCAACAGGTATGATAAATAACACCTCACCCTTCCCGATACCGGCGTAACAGTAATCTGCTCCGCTCGGGCATTCACAGACAAAACAATCATCAAAATTTCAATACCAATCAAAATAGTCATGAGAATACCTTAAATAAAATACGGTTAGCAGTAGTCCTTAAGGAATGATGTAAAACTCAAAGAGGAAAAATCGGATGATATACTTCATATTCACATTCCAGTATGGTTTCTATCATGACTGCTTTATCTTCATAGCTAAAGTTTTATAGCATTTCAAAGTTACCTGCATTAGCAGAAATCGGATGATATACTTCATATTCACGTTCCAGTATGGTTTCTAGCATGACTGCTTTATCTTCATAGCTAAAGCTTTATAGCACCTCAAAGTTACCTGCATTAGCAGAAATAGTGTTTCTAAAGCTTTCCTCCTACCTAAAAGCAAGTACATCTCGTCAACATTTCAGTCCAACATTGTAGTTTGATTTTTTCCATTCTATATGTATCTAGCAATGAAGCATAGATACAGGGCAGCAGAGATACAACATATGTATCTTGCTTGAACACCATCACCAAAGAGGTATGAAGAAGCATATAAATCATTGTGCTAAATTAATTCGTATGTATGCAACTTTATATAACAATTAGAATAATGACCTTGTAAAGAGAAACTCCTTTTGTGCATAACTCAGATCATTAGACAAGCAAAAAAGTAAAAAACATGTATACCTCTTCGAAGAATAATGCTTAAGCGCTTCCTGAAAAATGAAAAAATATATGGAAATGTTGTTTGGAAAATGATCTGTCAAATTATCATAATGTAGAAAGGTTACAAGACCTCCAGCAGAACAACACGTGAGCAATGCATATATAGGACAACAACAATATAACTAAAAATCATACAATTCAAGTTCTATTCAGCAAAACGAAAAACTAATAATTAACAATATCCAAGTCAATAGTGTACTGTGTATCTATGCAGCAAAATGCTAGAAATTTCAATGAGCAATATACAAGTGGCAGAACAAAGAGAATAACAAGCTCGTTAACACATCCATATTCGAGCAAACAGAAGCCAGACCAAGTATAATTTTATACTTCTGTTTTCACATATGTCAAGATTTACAATCATCGCACATCTTGAAATGAACAACATAACTGAGGCTAAGTAATCCAATCCTTAAGAATCATATAAAAAGTTAAGCTAATAGATAAAGACCAACTTGATTTCAACCAAGAAACTGGACGAGAACTCTGCAAACAAGCTACAACAATCAATAATAGTGCTAGAAAACAGTACAATAACGATCTTCATCCGCTCACCACGATTATAAGTAATAACAAGGGTACACTACTGATACCCCAAGGGTAACTGGGTAAGATCTCAGCGTAAATCAGTCGACCGGCTGCGCTTCCTGAAGCCTCCAGTTCCGTATAATTCTCCATCAGCTGCATACTCCAAGTACATCAACTTTTTCCAATATCGAAAACCTCAAACTAATTAAAAACCCATATAAAATCGAAAACCCAATTCGAACAGTTCCAAATTCAGACTGTTACCTAAGCGTGTGGCGGCGCCGTCAGAGTCCGGTAGTCTCGACGCCTTCCCGAATCCCGGTTGTACAAGCTGATAAAGTTGCGTATAAAAACTACCAAACTCATGGGGATATAGAGACGTAGATAAACAAGGAAACCTGAAAAAAGACACGTATAATTTGGCGAAGAAGAGTACTCCCTCCCTATCCCACCTCACATTGCAGAAAGAGAAATTAATATGGGAAATATGTACAGTAATTGAAAAAAATAGAAAAAAATACTGTTGACAAGAATATTAACAGTAAAATTTAAAATTGGTAATCAGTTTTTTACATTTCATTTCCAAACTAACAGTTTCCTTCAGAATTTAAGATTTGGCTCCAAAAAACCAGTTGGCTCAAAAATTTTAATTTTGGAGCCAAAAAAAAAATGGGCGCCCAAAAAAAATTAAAATTACAAATTCCAATGACAATTTCATTATCTGCAATTCCTAGAAGTATTTTCTATAAAAACTTTCAATCACTACATTCAATTCTACCTTTCCAAAATTCCAAAATTCCTTTTCCACTTATTCCAACACTTCTTTTTTCAGATTCCACGTTTTTCAACATTAAAAGCCCTCAGATTCATTAAACACATTCTGGTCCCTCGAAGATTCTCATTGGGCTCTTAATGTTGGTGGGGCTGTGATGGTCTCATAGTTGAGGAAAGGCAGCAGATAACACATTTTTTGTTGCAGCATATTAGCAACGGAAAAATCAAACATGACCATCGAGTTCAGGCAGCAAATCAGTGGGGCTGTTATGTCCGAACCGTCAGCACCATTTGGGCGAGAGTAAAGCAATAGATAGTTGGTGGGGGATCAATATCCGCAAGATAGTTGTGACATGGAAGACCATGCCCAACGAAAAAGCCAATCGACACAGCAGCATTGATGGCTATACCTCTCCCAAAGCGAAGAACCTGCCGGTCAACCGCTGCTACTCTACATATTAGCAAGAGTACCGTCCACCGGGCTGTGACAAACAAAGAAATCAGAAGCCATGCCAATGCAGTTCATCCATTCTTACCAACAACAGCCAAGCTAAGGAGAATGGAATGGTGTTTATCAAGGATAGAATGCAACATGGAATTCAAGGACATGCATAACATCATTCATATTGATGAGAAGTGGTTCTACCTCACTGAATCAACCACAAGGTACTTACTAGCCTCTGAAGAACCTGAACCATATAGAACACAACATAACAAGCATTACATACCCAAGTTGATGTTCTTATGTGCAGTATGTTGGCCAATTTTTTACCATGGGGGAAATTGTGTCTTTGATGGTAAAGTAGGTGTCTTTCCTTACACTGAATATGTTGCTGCAAAAAAAATAGTATCAATAGGCCTAGGGGAACCCTTGTTTTAACACCAATTAAGAAGGTTAATAGGGAATGCATTAGGAAGAAACTTATTTATGATGTCATCCCTGCAATTAAAGCTAAGTGGCCATCTTGGTTAAGCAAACAAATTTCAATACAACAAGACAATGCCCCATCCCATATACTGTCCAATGACCCTGAGTTCATAGCAGCTGCAAATTCAGATGGTTTTACAATTAAAATGGTGTGCCAACCAACTAGGTCACCAGATTTAAACATCCTAGACCTGGGGTTTTTTGCCTCCATTCAAAGCTTACAGCATGAAACCCCTAGCACAGACTTAGAGGGACTTCTACATGTTGTATACAATGCTTTTGAAAGAGAGGATCCCAAAAAAAAAATTGACCAGATTTTCCTGTCTTTGCAAAATGTGATGATTGAAATCATGAAGGATAAGGGGGGAAATAACTTTAAAATGCCATATATGGGTAAGCAAAGACTGATTAGGCTGGGGATTTTGCCAAAAAAATTGATTGTGGATCCTGAAATTGTGAGGAAATGTTTGGAAGACCTGATTGCTGTTGGAATGACTGCACAAGTTCAAGATCTCACGATGAGCATGGAAATGAGCTGAAAAAGTTTGGCAAGGAAAATATTTTGTAGGGTTGTACTTGGAAATCTGTATAAACATGCATTTTGGTTTTCATAGTCATGTTTATGGTGCAACCTTGTAAAATAGGGTTTGTATTTCCCCTGTTTGATTTTGGATGTAAAACCAGTTAGTATGAATGAATGAATGCATTACCTATTTCAAAAACACCAAGTCTAAGATTGAAACAATCACAGGACTGAAGGCACAAATACTGGATTGGCACACTACATTAAAATTCAAATTAGAAAACCACATCATTACGTCATCCAAAGGGATTTGAATCAACAAAACCAGGTTGTGTTCAGTGATATTTTACAATCATTTCTCATCATTATTAACAGGCTGCCAGAACTCAAAGTCATTAGAATAGTACATCTCAGGCTGTTTTCAAATCATATGAATGCCCCGCTAAGATCAAATCAGTTTCTTAACCGATAGGCATGGCTGCATAAGATAACAATCATACATCACAGCTTCATCATCGATTATGACCCACTATATCTATTGTGACTCAATTAATATAATTGTAACCCGATCACACTGCTCCGCCAAGAACAGCCAAGTCTTTAGACCTAACCGCATGGCTGCAATGTGTCGTTCACAACCTTACCATCTCACAACCTTACCATATCTAACGCTCCATGAAAGGAATGAAACACATAAAACAAAGCATGTAGTAAGAGAAATGTAGAAAACTATTAGTCCAGACAGTCACACACGACGGTATCACAGTTTAAAAATATTAGTCCAGACAGTCCCACACGACTGTATAACAAATCAAACAACAGCAGTCCACATAACAACATTCCACAAAATATATTACCCGTCCAGGAATAAAAAAATCAGATGAGAATGTCAGGTAACACATAAAATGCTGTGCATAACTTAAAAACAAGTCACGAATCGAACAGTTAGTATTAATATAAGCCATTATAAGTATTTAACCAAATGGCCGCAAAGGTTAATCACTAGATTTGCTAGTTTCGCCATCCACCACTTGCACAGAAAATGTAATTATTACAAATGAATTAAAGTCAAGAGTGCCATATTAACAAGAATAAACTATAGCTAAAAGGTAAGATGCATCCTTAAGTAGTGCCTTCAAGCTGATTTTGGGAGGGTTTCCCTTTCTCAGCTCGGATGGCACATATCCTTCAGGTTTTGGCATATTCTCCCAATAGGCTATATCATCAAGAACATATTGGGGAAAATTACGCAAGGACCACTTCTTCTTGCCTTCAGTAATCCATTTTAGGCCAATTCCCGTGAAAATAGCATGAACCATATTCATAGAATCCTGGTTCACCAAACTTGATTCAAGTTTTGGAAACCAATCTGTATTTTCCCGACTCTCCTTATCAAGTACAAAACCATCATCAGGGGCGTCGACAGATTCCGGAGGATACTCAACCTCAGAACAATCAACAGGAATCTCCGATGACCATGAAGTCCACTCAGCAAAGTTGATTGGACTGAAATGAGTGGCTATCGGAACATCTGAATCAGACATAGATCCCAATAATAAATGTGAATCATCACCATTTTCAGTGTCCATTAGCACCTTGGAGCTTGAAGCTCCGACACATGAGAGGGACACGTGACTGGGCTCATCACTAGGTGTACTCATTAAAAAGAATGGTGGCTGTGATGGTAGACAAGACGTCATCCAAAACAAAGGTGTACACATTAGTTAATACCCAGAGAAATGAAACACATGAAACTCAGATAAGCATAGGGCCATAGCATACGAACTGAATCAAAGACATCAGATTACAAGACCAGCATACAAATCGAATAACAGGGTCATCAAACACATGAGTCAGCCATTAATAATAAACAGGGGACTACACTTCACTTTATACCCAAACAAATGAAACACATGAACCTCAGATAAGCATAGGATCACATCATGCAAACTGAAACGAAGTCATCAGAGTACAAGACCAGCATACAAATCGAATAAACAGGGTCATCAAACACTAGAGTCAGTCATTAATAATCAACAGGGGACTACACTTCATTTTATACCCAAACAAATGAAACACATGAACCTCAGATAAGCATAGGGCCACAGCATAAGAACTGAAACGAAGTCATCAGAGTACAAGACCAACATACAAATCGAATAAACAGGGTTATCAAACAGTAGAGTCAGTCATTAATAATAATCAGGAGACTACACTTCAGTTAATACCCAAACAAATGAAACACATGAACCTCAGATAAGCATAGGGCCACAGTATGCAAACTGAAAAGAAGTCATCAGAGTACAAGACCAACATATAAATAGAATAAACAGGGTCATCAAACACTAGAGTCAGTCATTAATAATAAACAGGAGACTACACTTCAGTTAATACCCAAACAAATGAAACACATGAACCTCAGATAAGCATAGGGCCACAACATGC
Organism: Rubia yunnanensis; assembly: GCA_037428765.1. Lineage (NCBI taxonomy): Eukaryota > Viridiplantae > Streptophyta > Magnoliopsida > Gentianales > Rubiaceae > Rubia > Rubia yunnanensis. The sequence continues at coordinate 46,275,535 of CM075067.1, read as the reverse complement.
AAATTAAAACGAAGTCATCTGAGTACAAGACCAACATATAAATCGAATAAACAGGGTCAACAAACACACGAGTCAGTAATTCATAATAAACAGGGGACTACACTTCAGTTAATACCCAAACAAATGAAACACATGAAACTCAGATAAGCATAGGGCCACAACATGCAAACTAAAACGAAGTCATCTGAGTACAAGACTAGCATACAAATCGAATAAACAGGGTCAACAAACACACGAGTCAGTCATTCATAATAAACAGGGGACTATACTCCAGTTAATACCCAAAGAAATGAAACACATGAAACTCAGATAAGCATAGGGCCACAACATGGAAACTGAAACAAAGTCATCAGATTACAAAACCAGTATACAAAGTGAATAAATAGGGTCATCAAACACACGAGTCAGTCAATAATAATAAATAGGGGACTACACTGCAGTTAATAACCAAAGAAATGAAACACGTAAAACTTAGATAAGCATAGGGCCATATCATGCAAACTGAAACGAATTATTTGTTGGAAAACTATTTCAGTGTATAGATCTATGGAAACCCTAACAAAAATGAAGAAAATTGGAAAATAAATAATGGAAACAGCCAAAAAGGCATGAGGTAGACCAAATCAAACCCAAGCTAGCACAATCGATGCTCGGCAGGGGTATACAAACCCAAGGGTTTGAAAACCCATCTACAAACACATTAAAAACACAAATGGGTAAAAATAAAACCATTTTCTTTGTTCGTAAAAACTTTGAACTTCCAGATCTATGCAAACCCTAATCGAAAATCAGGAAACTTGAAAAAAACTTCTAACAAAAAGTGAAAAAAACCATAACCAAGGTTATGAAACCCGAAATGACACAATCCGAGCGCTCATGGTGCATCGGGAAACCAAGGGTTTCACAAACCTGGTTTCAAAATCAATTTTTTTTGAAAATATGTGAGCACGAGAAGCTGGATATGAGAAAATAATTGGAATACGTGCTAAAATAGGGTGGGATTTCAGACCTGTGATGGGGAAGTTGAGAGAACTCAGAGGATTTTTGAGTTTCAGAACTCAGAGGATCTCGTTTCATAATCGAGAGGATTTTTGAGAGAACTCAGAGGAAAGCATTTGGGATATCTGAGGAGCCAAAGGGAGATGATAAGGTTGGTGCCTTGGATGCTGAGAGTGCCTTGGATGCTGTGATGATAAGGTCGGTGCTTTTTAGGCATAGAGAAAAGAGCTCAGACGCATGCGTTCAAATTTCTGAAGCCAACGCATTAACCAACGTATCCAACATTCGAATTTCTAAAGCCTTTGTCCATTATCACCTAAATCAACTCTTATTAAGCCCATATCCATTAGTTATTTCAGGTTTTAAAAATGGGCAATTTGGTCATTTTGACTCAAGTCAAAATGGCCATTTTTGGCAAATTCAGAAATTATAATTTGAGCTGGGACAACCCAATTAGGAAAGTGTGCAATTTGAGCTGGGACGAAGGGAGTAAGAGAAAATACCGGGTGAAAGGCAACCGGTGTAGGCAGTGGCTATAGGGAAAGAGTTGGGCGGTGGAAGCAACCACCGAATGGGTGGGGAATTGAGAAAGTCATCAGCTACCTTTGACCATTTCTTTACCTGGGATAGCCAGTGGTGAAATTCATCAATTGGAAGAGAAGCATAGAGGTGAAGCAGACAGGAGGCAGAAGGTTGAGCGCAATGAAACGGGCGACATGTCATCTGGTTACTATATAAAAGAAATACTCCAAAACCACGCTTGTGTCAACCATCGTCAGGGGCATAGTGGTTATTTTGCATCCCTGCCTAACGTGTGCCCCTACACGTGCTCTCAAGTGGGCGCCAAAAACGATATCATTTTGGGCACCATTTTTGTCATTTTGTGCACCCCCTTTTTCAAAAGTTGTGGTGCCGTCATGTACGCCCGCAGGTGCTGGCAAGTGGCTCCCAAAATGACATCGTTTTGGGCACCCATTGGAGGGGTACCCATTCGAGACGTACCCATTCGAGGTTTGAGAGGTTAAGGTTACAGTGGAGATTCGAGAGGTGAGAATTCGAGTGGGGAGGGGGGTTACAGAGGTAATGGTTCAAGAGTTACCGATTCAATAGCTGAAGGTTCAGGTGGAGAGGTTCGAGAGGTGAAGGTTTAGTTTAAGAGGTTCAAGTGGAGAGGTTCCATTGGAGGGGCTCAAAAGGTACCCATTCGAGAGGTGAAGGTTCAGGCGGAGAGGGTTCAAGTTGAGGGGTTCGAGAGGCAGCAATTTCAGAGGTGAAGGTTGAAGTTTAGAGGGTTCACAGGGGGTTCGAGATGTGAAGACCCTGGGGGGATTCAAGAGGTTAGAGTTTGAGAGGTACCCATTCGAGAGGTACCCATTTCGAGAGGTACGCATTCGAGAGGTTCCATTTCGAGAGGTGAACTTTCAGGTGGAAGGGTTCCATTGGATGGGTTCTAGAGGTACAGATTCGAGAGGATCAATTCCAGAGGTACCCATTCGAGAGGTTCCAGTCCAGAGGTACCCATTCGAGAGGTGAAGTCTCAGGTGGAAGGGTTCCATTGGATGGGTTCGAGACGTACCCATTCGAGAGGTGAAGTCTCAGGTGGAAGGGTTCCATTGGATGGGTTTGAGACGTACCCATTCGAGAGGTGAATTTCCAGGTAGAGGAGTTCCATTGGATGTGTTCGAGAGGTCCGCATTCAAGAGGTACCCATTCGAGAGGTGAACTATCAGGTGGGGGGGGGTTCCATTTGATTCATTCGAGAGGTACGCATTCGAGAGGTACGCATTCGAGAGGTGAAGCATCAGGTGGAGGGGTTCTATTGGATCCATTTGAGAAGTACCCATTCGAGAGGTGTAGTTTTAGGCCGAGAGGTGTCATTCGAGAGGTGCCATTCGAGAGTTGAACTTTCAGGTGGAGGTGTTCAGGTGGAGGTGTTCCATTGGATAAGTTCTGGAGGTGCCGATTCGAGAGGTGTCCACTTGAGAGGTCCCTATTCGAGAGTTGAACTTTCAGGTGGAGGAGTTCCGTTGGATGTGTTCGAGAGGTATTCATTCCCGATGACATTGTTCCCCTAAACAAATAAAAAAACTATGCAGAAAGCAAATATAACTTCCCGATGACATTGTTCCCCTCTTTTTCCCCTAATATAAACTCTTTCCCCATAATTTGGAATCGTACTATTCTGAATTCGTGTTCTTTGTTCTTCTCTCTGTAAATGTTTGTGGGTTTTTGAATTTCAGCTCTTTGGCCAAGTTTATATAACATTAAGATTTTTTTGGTTATAAAACCTAGAAACATACCGATGGAGGCCGTTGATCGATTAGACAGAAATGCTAAGAGGAGGAAGGCTTATGTTGAATTATCACCTGAGGCAAAGGGAGAATTGTTGCAGCGGAGAAGATAGCAGGATGCTTTAAAGCGTTCTTTTAATTCAGTGGAAGGTTCAATGGTAAATGATGTTGGTATGTGTTTTTCGTCGTAATTGTTTTCCCCCAGTTTGAACACCAGTGTCATGATTATTGCTGATCTCGCCACTACCTGCTTCCCTTGTGAGCTCAATTTTCTGTTATTTTAACGAATGGTCATCGTACATGGGGTGTTTTGGTTTACCACTGTCACATATATGCAGCAATGGTATTATGAACGTTCATATTAGAATCAAATTTACTAAAATATTTTCTACAAGGGCTGAAATTGAACAGGTTGCAGGAGATCCATTAACTATCAACCATGAAATTTCTAAGAGAAGAAAGACTTATGGTCAGATCCCTAGCAAAAAAATTTTACTAATGCTCCAACGAAAAAGAGAGCAAGCCGCACTAAGACGTTCATCTCAAACATTCCATCAACAACCGGTGGCAGGTTTGTGTGTACAATTTTAAAATGTATTTATTTATCCTCTTATGTTTATATAATCGGCTGTTTGAATTTATTGGTTTCAGTTCATGGAATGCATGTTCAAATAGGAAACCACAAACATCTTTCTCTGCCCAATTATCCGCTGATGGTACATTCCCAACGAGGAATTTGATGGATAACAGTAGTTATGGAAATGCAGAGCCAGCAGGATCGGTGTCTTCTCATGATGATTTATTAATCATTGAGTCAAATGATTTGAGTATCCAACAAATTCGGAATCTACGAGCTAATGCACCATCGAGTAATTTTATGGATAACAGTAGTTATGGCAATGCAGAGCCAGCAGGATCTGCATTCTATCATGATGATTTATTAATCATTGAGTCAAATGATTTGATTGTCTAGCAAATTCGGAATCTGCGAGCTCACTGTAGGGTCAGTTCCTGTTTACATGTTAATTGTATTCCTTTGTACCTACCTTTGCAGCATTATGTTTTGTCAGAGATTTTGATTTGTATTTGTGGCATTATTTGGTCAATGTCAAACTTGCATCACTATTATATATAGTTAAATTGATTCATAGCGATTGGTATATCCATTTCTCTATGTTTTCTTGGCAGATACTTACTATGCATTCTTGCCTGCAGCATATGGTTCATTTTCCAATTCTGTTGCATCTTCGCGAAGAAATATTTCAGCTGATATTTATGCTCATGGTCACCACGCAGTATCCTCTTCTTCGTATGTTCATTTTGCCAACACCAGCTCTGCAGGTCTATATATATATATATTTTTGTATCACTCATCGTTCTTTCTTGACATATATAGTCTTTTCTTTACTATGTATTCCAACCTGCAACACATAATTCTTTTTATTCTCGTGATGCTTTCTCGCAAGGAAATTCTCCAGTTGATATTTATGTTCATGCTCACCAAGCAGGGTGTTCCTCTTCTCATACTCATTTGCCAATTATCAGTTATGCTATTCTTCATAGTACAAGGGATGGAAATTTACCTTCTACCTCTACAGGTTTGTTTGTTTTTGGTTTAGCATCAGTGCTACTTTGATCTTTATCAGATATTTATTTTAGCTCTACATCGAAATTTACTTGTAATTAAATGGATGATATCCAAATGTGATACTCTTTAGTAAAATAGCTGGTATTTATATGTGTGATCAATAAATTAAATTAGATCTTTATTGAATCAACAATTGCAGCGAAACAATGACATTAGGTCAGGTTTAAGTGGCCGGTGGTTATTTTTAGTATATTTAATTTTTTTTCCGTTCAAGTCCACTGAAAAAGAGAAAGTATAAAAATATTGCTTTGGGAGATGATATTCCCACCTCTGTACGGACATTACCTGTAATGACCGATTATGTTCATTGCAAGGCAAAGAGATTTAAGGGAGAGTCAAATCTATTCTATTGTTTTGGAGGGGAAATTTACTTGCCATCTGTGCCAATGCCAGACCAATTAAGAGCTCTTTTTGTTGGCATCACACCGCAGTCTATCCAATTTAGGAAGAATGTTTGGACTTACAACAATAACCTTGCATTTACAACTTTGAGTGCAGGTTATGATCGCAACTTAACTACTAAAGCTGGCGGAATTTATACCTTCAAAGTTCATGGTAAAATGTATCACTATTTGAAACCTTTGAAAGGTCCTGAGGGAGCCGAACCTGCTAGTGTTCAGCTGTATTTTTTTGACACAGACTTTGAGTTGGAAAAGAGAATGAGGTCTGACTATTCTGACAAATTCGATGAGGCAACGATGAAATTGTTGATGGATATATTGATATATAATCCGTATTGTCAGTTCTTTAAGCACTTGAAAAATATTGACAGTATTGAGACGAAGACTATTGTTCTAAGTGCAGACCCAAAACTTGATCAGAGGTGATACAACATTCCAATGATGTCACAGGTTGGTAGTATATTTGTTAAGCTAATCGAGGAAGATGCAATGATGACTGTACCTGTTCAAGTCTACAACGCTGATGGTAAAACTTATAATATCAAACATTATTACGGATGTTACTATCCAATGCAATATCCTTTAATTTTTCTAAGGGGCCAATCTGGTTGGCATTTGAATATTAAAAGGATTAGGAAGAGGCATATGGTCTGTGAAAAGTCTGGAGGTGAAATGATGGTCTTTGATTGTCCTCAATCACTAATAGATTCTGAGAGTAAAGGTCTGTAATCAACTTTTAAATTCAATAGTTGTGTTGTTTTCATTTTTTTTGACAATTTACACTACTACATATTTATGTTTACTTTCCTTACAGTTGTCAAAGATGGAAAAAAAACAAGGATGCAGTTACTGCAAGGGAGTACTACTGTTATAAATTACAAATAAGGTGAGATGATGAATCGATGTTTCTACATGTTGGACGCCTCTTACAGCAGCTTGTTGCTGATGCTTACATTAAAATAGAAACCAGCCAGTTGGAATTTTTTAGGGACAAATAGGGGCAGTTCCGAACTGAAATGACGCAGCGTCTTATGGATGGTATGAATGCTGGTTTAGTAGAGGGACCCGCACTTGGTTGTCGGGTGGTACTTCTAGCTTCATTTATAGGTGGTCCTAGAGATATGCGTCGTAGGTATCTTGATGCCATGTCCATCGTTCAGAAATTTGGTAAGCTTGATATATATCTGACCATGACTTGTAATCCCTATTGGGCAGAGATTCAAGAAAACCTTCATTTTGGTGAAGCTGTAAATGATAGGCCAGATTTACTTGCAAGAGTTTTCTGCGCTAAAGTTTATGAGCGGAAGGATGACATTATTCATAAGGAGATTTTTGGTACTGTGCAATCTTTGGTGTACGTTATTGAGTATAAAAAAAGAGGTATGCCTCACTGCCACATGTTAATCATTCTAAAACCTGGTTGTAAACCTTTGGGACCGGATGCTTATGATAACTTTGTTTGTGTCGAGCTGCCGGATTCAGACAAGGAATTGTATATTTTTGGTATTGTCAGCAAAAATATGATGCATGGACCATGTGGTAGATTGAATACTAAAAGCCTCTGCATGAGGAACAGTAAGTGTAAATTTGGATTCCATAAACCATTTAGACAGTCAAAATGTCATGCAGAGGATGGTTATCCATTATATAGAAGGAGAGACGATGGTAGAACAGTTACCATAAAAAAACATGCTCTGGGAAATAATTGGGTTGTTGGCTATAATAAATACGTATCCGCGACATATGAGTGTCATATAAATGTGGAGATTTGCTCAACTATTCGGCTCATCAAGTATGTTCATAAGTATATCTTTAAGGGCAGTGATCGAGTTGGCTTTGCATTACAGGGTGGTGGACATGATACAATTATTGATGAAATCAAATTGTATCAAGATGGTCGTTGGATTGGTCCATCTGAAGCAACTTGGAGAATGTATGGTTTTATGTTAAACCATATGCAGCCTGCTGTTTACTCTCTTCAAGTCCACTTACCAGGTCAGCAATATATTACATGTCACAAGAATGTCACTCTTGAGTCGATTACTGCAAATCAGTTTCTTAGTAGAACTACTTTCACATCTTTCTTTAAAATGAATGCATGTGACCCCGATGAAAAAGGAACGAAGCTCTTATATAAAGAATTTTCGAAACACTTTGTGTGGTCAACATCGAACAGGACTTGGGCGAAGAGAAAATCCAGGATTGTTATCGGTAGGCTGGTTGCAGTGAGTCTCACTGAAGGTGAACGCTATTGCTTAAGACTTATTCTATCTCATGTTAGATCACCAATGTCCTCTGAAAACTTGAAGACTGTGCAACGAAGTAAATACAATACTTGTAGAGAAGCCGCAATTGCATATGGTTTGTTGACTTCAGATACTTATATTGAAGATGCCCTACATGAAGCTTATTCATTCTAGATGCCATCAACTTTGAGATCTTTATTTGCTGTTTTGCAAGTATTTTTCTCACCACATGATCCGAAGGAATTATGGCTGAGGCTCAAAGATGAACTATGTTAAGATTTTCTAAAAAAATCAATAACACATCCCCATCTCACTGAAGCCTTTATAAATACAAAGGTTTTGAATATTATAAATGGATTTTTGTTTGAAATGGGTAAGAATATTGAACATTATGGTTTGATGGATAGTATTGCTAGTGTATCAGCTGATGAGGTCTTAACACGTGAAATAGTCAGTGAAAAGAGTATTCAAATTTCTGATGAAGAATTACTACTGCACTGTCTATTAAATGTTGAGCAAAGGCTGGCATATGATCGGATCATGCAAAGTGTTATGGCCAATAGTGGAAAATGTTTCTTTATTGACGGACTTGGTGGTACAGGAAAAACTTTTTTGTATAGAGCTTTGCTTGCGACATGGCGGTCTGAAGGTCATACTGCACTGGCTGTTGCATCTTCTGAAGTAGCTACCTCTTTGTTGCCTAGAGGAAGGACTGCACATTCCCGTTTGAAGTTTCCATTTGATTGTTCTAACACCAAAGTTTGTCAATTGAGCAAGCAGTGTGGTTTAGAAAAGTTAATAATAGAAGCTAAGTTGATTGTTTGGGATGAGGCCACAATGGCAAAACGTCAATCGTTAGAAGCTTTGGATATGTTACTAAAAGATCTCATGGATACTGATACTCTATTTGGTGGTAAGGTTGTTCTTTTAGGAGGAGATTTTAGGCAGACTTTACCTGTTATACCAGGTGCATCAAGAGATGGAATAGTTCAAGCATCCACTGTATATTCTCATTTGTGGCCAAAATTGGAAAAGTTCCATCTTCAACAAAATATAAGGGCCTTAAATAATCCTCAATTTTTCTCTTTTTTACTATGTATAGGTGAAGGGACAGATCATATTGACTGCAATGAGGAGATCGAATTGCCAACTCACATTGTTATCCCATATATTGGGAAAGAAGCATCTATACAAAAGTAAAACATTTTTATCCTTTTCGTACAAGTCTTCTACATACTGAATTGATTATTAATGGAGACATTGACAATATTTGAATTGTTTACAGGTTGATTAAATGTGTGTTCACAGATTTAGTTGCATATGCAGTAAATCCATTTAACATGATAGGAAGGTGTGTTTTGGCTGCAACAAATGATGCTGTTTATAGCATAAATAGCCTTTTGATTGATGCTTTTCCTGGCACCCCGAGACTACATATTAGTACAGATAGAACTTTGGGTGAAAACAATCGGAGTGATCATGAGGATTTTCTTAATTCACTTAATCCAAAAGGTCCGACACCCCATAAATTAGTGTTAAAACCAAATTGTCATATCATGCTCATACGTAATTTAAATCCAACCGAGGAACTGTGTAACGGAACTTGATTAATTTGTCGTCAGTTGTGTCAATCAACCATTAGGGCTGAGATAGCTTTTGGGCTTTATAAGGGCAAAAAGTCTTTATTCCTAGAATACTAATCATTTGTGACCAAAGTAGTAAGACCTCCATCCCATTTAAAAGATTTCAATTCCCAGTGAGACTCTGTTTTGCTATAACAATCAATAAGTCCCAAGGTCAGACATTAGATTTTATTGGACTATATTTAGAACAGCTCGTGTTTTCCCATGGTCAGTTGTATGCTGCTTTATCCCGAGTAAAAACCTCTGAATCTATGAAGGTTCTTTTGACACCTCCAACATTTGAGGGCGCATGACTAAATAATAAAACTAAAAATATAGTTTACAAGGAGATTTTTGAAGAGTAGTAGTTATTATATTTTTTCTCATCTTGTGCTCCCCGTTTTGGATTTGCAACATTTTGCCTTTTTCTGTTGCATATTTTACAATATACGGGTTGGTTTTGTCTTCTCCTTTTAGATTTGGTGGATTTTTTAGAGCTCCCCCATTTCTGAATTTGCAAGTATTTCCTTATTTCATTTTCTATAGATTCCTTTAAGAATATTTTTCAGGTCTAAATTATTTATACATCTTGCTTTCATTATTTTCTACCTATATACAAGTCTAAATTATTTATACATTTTGCTTTCATTATTTTCTACCTATATACAAGGCATGTATTTTTTTAATAAAGTTTTGCTTCTGTGCAGTTAATGTTGATGTGCAGATTTTAGATTCTGAAACTATTGTCTAATATAATGCAATGAAGATCTGGTTATGCATATCTCATTGGACCTATATTAAAGGTATGTGTTTAATAGTTCTTCAGATAATCAATTGTAGTAATACAATATTCAAATTCTTTCACCTCCAGCGGGGAGGGTTCTACTGGAGTAGGTCAAATATGTCAGGAACACTTGAGTAAACACATCAGTCAAATCAGGTTCCATTGGAGTGGAGAGGTTTGAGTCAAAATGGTTCGAGTGAAAAGTTTGAGTGTTAAGGTTCAACTCCAGAGGGTTTGAATGGAAGGTTCAAGAGTTAAGTTTTGAGCCCAGAGAGTTCGAATGGAAGGTTCAAGTAGTAAACATTTTATTAGAGTTCAAGCGGTCAAAGTTCCAGTGGAAATTCAAAAGTTGAGAATTCATTCCCGAGTTACTAATTCGAGAGGTGAACGTTCAAATGCAGAGGGTTCAAGTGGGGAGGTTCCATTATAGGAGTTCCAGAGCTAATGATTAGAGAGGAGAATGTTCAGGTGATGAGTTTCTAGTGGAGGGGTTCAAGTGATACTGATTCGAGAGGTGAATGATAAGCTGGAAAGATTGAATTGGAAAGGTTGGAGGGGTACTGGTTCGAGAACTGAATGTTCAGGTGCTGAAGGTTACATTTGAGGGGTTCCACTCAAGGGGTTAGCCAGGTACTAATTCGAGAGGTGAAAATTCCGCTGGAGAGAGTTCAAGTGGAAGGGTTCCAGTTGAGAGGTTCAAGAGGTGCTTATTCGAGAAGTTAACTCTAGGTGCACTCTCTCTCTCCAATGTAGAGGTTCGAGAGGCACCATTCGAGAGTTGATGCTTCAGGTGTACCACTCCAATCACCACCACTCGAACCTCCAATGGAACCCTCACCTCTCCAACCTCCAATGCAACCTTCACCTCTCGAACCTCACCTATCAAACCTCTAATGGAAGCTTCACCTCTTATGGAGAGGGTTTGACTGGAGTCAGTCAAACATGTTAGGAACACTTGAGTGGACACATCGATCAAATCAGGCACAGTGTATTACTGTTCCACCATCTCTTAAAACTAGTTGTTGATCGAAATGTTTCATCAGGTACTGTGTAGTCCAGTTCCATCTTCTCCTCATCATTTGCATAGTTTCCAATACTCTTCCTTCTTATCTTCTTATTTTATATATTTTTATTATATATATATATATATATAACTACAATCTATTACTGTTCCTCCTATTCTTAAAACCGTTTGTTCACTAGAATCTTTCCTCGGGTACAGTGTAGTATTGTTCCACCTTCTCCTCATCATTTGCACAATTTCCTATACTCTTCCTTCTTATCTCCTTATCTTATTATGATAAGAATCTTTCCTCGGGTACAATGTAGTACTGTTCCACCTTCTCCTCATCATTTGCACAATTTCATATACTCTTCCTTCTTATCTCCTTATTATATTTTATTTTATACACATATAAGTACAGACTATTACTGTTCCACCTTCTCTTAAAACTGTTTGTTCATTCATTCACCAAAATGTTTCCTCGGGTACAATATAGTTTTGCTCCACCTTCTACTCATCATTTGCACAATTTCCTATACTCTTCCTTCTTATCTCCTTATTATATTTTATAATAATATAATAATAATAAGAATATCTATATTTTTAAATATTATTATATATTTATTTATAATACATTTGCGTACATATACTTACCTTTATCCCTACATTCATCATCATCGTCATCATCATCTTAGGTAAAAACAAAAGAACAAGAAAAAGACTCAGAAATTGCTCTAAACATAATATCCTACAGCTGCTCTAAAGATAATGTCCTTCAAAAGATTAAAGGGAGATCTTCCACTCTTGGTAACTTCCTCTAATCCCCTTTCCTTATTTGTTTTCTCTTTTTTAATGTTATTACACAATTTCAAAACATTATGCTAATGTTGTTCTCCTTTGTTGATAATAACATATAATTACACCAGCAACGTAAATGCTCTACAAGTATCGAATATGAAAAGTGAATACAACTATACATGTATTATACTCTGAATTTCCATACTTCAAACCTTTACTGAAATATTGAACCAGTTAGAGATGTCATTATATGTGATGCAGGAACTATGGCATCGAAAAAATCCATTAATAAACTACGCAATACTGATCACCCTTGGATCAGAGTCGCTACAATCGATGAAAAATTCTCTGTACTTCAAAGCCAAAAGAGTCCTACAAAAGTCCAAAAATTCATTTTTTCTGATGAAAAGGTAATCAACTCTTTTTTATATAATAGCCTATAATACCATCATTTCTCATACTGATAAGTTTATTGATGATATAGGGAGCCAAAGTGGAAAGTATAATGTTTAACAAAGCATATGAAACCATGAGCCAAAAAAGAATTCAGGTTTATAACATGTATAAGATATCGAATGCAAACATAAGAGAAATTGTTCCCAGATATAAAAAAGGCGAAATAGCAATGCAGTGGATCATCAACACCAGTATAGTTATTGAAGAAATGCCTAATTCCAGCCATCTCATTTCAGCTCAACATTCCTATGTGCCATTTGAAAGAATCCCTGAACATGTCAATAAACCTGAAGAACTGATAGGTAATCATTTCCCAATGCGTCTCTTTAACTTAAATCTGAACATATTTTTTGTCTTTACTAATGGTATACAATTACAGATGCCATTGGGGTTGTTGCTCAATGCCTCCCAATTAGCATAGTCAAAACAGCGACTGACTCTAAGAAAATTCAAAAGTTTGTTCGTATTGATGAAAAGTAAGAAAAATAAGTTTTTGTTGCAAAATTATTATATATTATCTTCTACATTTCAATTTACCTCAATGTTTGTCATCCATGTTCAGATTACATGCTTTTACTTTCACTATGTGGCAAGAATTTATTGAAAATGAAGGCAAACAATTGCAAGCCACTGTGGATGACCTGCCAGTGCTAATTTTTCGTCGACTCAAGGTTGATTCCTTTCAAGGTATTATATTTGTAAAACCAATGTGCCATCACTGTCTAACCTCCATTTCATTATCAAACAACTTCTATTAACATTCTCACTTTTTCTTTATTCAGGGATAGAAGTATCAACACATTACAAATCATCCCTTTTAATTAATTCCACTGACAGTCAATCTTTGGAATTGAGAAAAAGGTATTATTTTTTTTCATTTATATGATGATGATGATAGGTATATTTAGTGCAATGCTTACATTTATTGCTATAATAATTTTGTAGGGCGAAATAGCACCACAAGGAGATCACGGATACCATCACCAGCTTCAACCAATCCTTGGCGAAAATTCCATCAACAACTTTGGATGCTGTCTACACTTCAGTTGGTTATATTCTACCAACTCAAAAGGTAAAAATAATGTTCCATTTCTCCCCAGTACCATGTTTTGCTCTTTATTTTGGCCCTTATTTGTGACTGAACAATTTTCTTATTAAATAGATGGCGACTTTAAAGGTGAGGATATCTTTCAAAGACATCTCTCATAATTATTACTATATGGCTCGCGTAAAATGTTTTCATTCAACAAGTGCCTCCTTACATTATGAATTCACCTGCAATTTATGCCAAGAGAAGCAACTTGCTCAACCAAGGTTCTAAACCAACCAACTCCTTTCATTATACATTGTTAATGTCTTGAGAATATATATTTGTTTAAATATCACATAGTTACTACATTTCTCCTATTCTTATTCTGAATGTGTTATTTGTGTAGGTGTCGCTTCGAAGCATATCTTATCAATGACAGTGGTATTATCACTGCTACCTTCTTCGGTGAACCTGCTGAGAGATTATTGGGGTTGACAGCAATGGAAACTATTGATGGAGTCACGCAGGTTCGTGCCTTCTATTTTGACATACAAATTAGGACTTTTAATTTATCATTCCTATAATTATTTTTCCTACTCCATCTGTTTTGAAATTGTTTTCCAGAAAATTAAAACCCATGCATCGGGTTTAAACATAACATAGTTTTTACATTGATAAAATTGTAGGAATACATTGAAGATTGACATTCCATCATTGACAATGTTAACTACGGTGTCCAAATTCAAATCTCCAAATTAAAGGGTGGCCAGCTTACCCCGGGATATATTGTGTTTAATTTTGCTGAAAAGCAATGCTTGCAAGACCAGGTTTCAACTCTTATTTGCCCAAAAAAGGTAATAATCAATCACATTTGGAGATTAAAACTCCACCTACTACAACACAACTTATTATTCAAGGTACAACTACATTTAATCTGATATAACACTCCTACCTTATCATTACTTTTGCTTACTTCCTAGTAAAAATATAATGCATGCTCCTTCAATCGCAGACTCTGCAGATTGTGAACCACCTTCACCAAAGGCAAAAAAGAACCTTTTCCCCCAATTTGAAAGTGAGGACTTTCAACTATCAAAGGCAGAAGGGAAGAAACCTAAATTAGGCTAACTCCAACAGAGACCTTTTGTCGCATCGTTTCTCAAATCAAGTGACCTTTTGTTTTGCGGTGTTACCTTTTGTCACATCTTTAAGATATCTTTTGGTGCAAGTGACCTCTAAGGCTGATAAATTAAAGTTGTGGTACTATGTGGCGATCAATTCAGCAACAATTCATTTGTTATCAGCTCTGTTGTATAAATTTTTTTTGAATGTGTTCGCATTGCATGCCTAAGAGATGTCAGAATTATTACTATATCACTGTCAGAATTATACATTGCTCGGTTGTATACTTTTCAAAATATTTTACAAGTTTTTCAACAACGGCATCTTAAATTTAACCGCCATGAAATAATACATTGAAAGTTGAACCAAGATAAATATTGTACATTTAAAGTTTAACCGGCATGAAATAATAGATATAAAATTTTAAACTGGTCATATTTAAATTTAACAAATCCCTGTGGGAGTTCAACAGATGAAGGTACTCTTCGAGAGGTACCCTTTCAGGCAGCAGCCATTCCAGAGGTGAAGGTTCAAATGGAGAGGTTCCATTGAATCCATTCGAGAGATGCCCATTCGAGAGTTACCGATTCGATAGGTGAAGGTTCAGGTGGAGGGGTTTGAGAGGTACCGATTCGAGAGGTGAAGGTTCAGTTGGAGAGGGTTGAAGTGGAGGCGTTCCATTGGAGAGCCTCGAGAGGTACCCATTCGAGAGGTGAAGGTTCAGTTGTAGAGGGTTCAAGTGGAGGGGTTCCATTTGAGGGGCTCCAGAGGTACCCATTTGGAAGGTGAAGGCTCCAGTGGAGATTCGAGAGGTAAGAGTTTGAGTGGAGGGTTTCGAGAGTTAATGGTTTGAGAGTTACCGATTCGAGAGGTGAAGGTTCAGGTGGAGAGAGTTCAATTGGAGGGGTTCGAGAGATACACATTCAAACGGTGAAGGTTCTGGTGGAGAAGGTTCCATTGAATGGGTTCGAGAGGTAACAATTCTAGATGTCAGAGTTCCATTGGAGGTTCGAGATGTGAAGGCTCCAGTGGAGATTCGAGAGGTGAGAGTTTGAGTGGAGGGTTTCGAGAGTTAATGGTTCAAGAGTTACCGATTCGATAGGTGAAGGTTCACGTGGAGGGGTTTGAGAGATACCGATTCAAGAGGTGAAGGTTCAAGTGGAGATGGTTTAGGTGGAGAGGGTTCAATTGGAGGGGTTCGAGAGGTACCCATTTGAGCGGTGAAAGTTCAGGTAGAGAGGGTTCTATTAAATGGGTTCGAGAGGTACGAATTTGAGATGAGAGAAGGGTTTGCGAGGTACCCATTCGAGCGGTGAAAGTTCTGGTCGAGAGGGTTCCATTGGATGTGTTCGAGAGGTAAGGATTCGAGATGTGAGAGTCTCATTGGAGGTTTGAGAGGTGAAGGTTCCAGTGGAGATTCGAGAGGCGAGAGTTTGAGTGGAGGGTTCCGAGAGTTAATGGTTCGAGAGTTACTGATTCGATAGGTGAAGGTTTAAGTGGAGGGGTTCAAGAGATATCGATTGGAGAGGTGAAGGTTTAGGTAGAGAGGGTTCAATTGGAGGTGTTTGAGAGGTACCCATTCGAGCGATGAAGGTTCTGGTCGAGAGGGTTTCATTGGATGGGTTCGAGAGGTAAGGATTCGAGATGTCAGAGTTCCATTGGATGTTCGAGAGGTGAAGGTTTGGTTGTAGAGGGTTCAAGTGGAGGGATTCCATTTGAGGGGCTCCAGAGGTACCCATTCGAGAGGTGAAAGCTCTAGTGGAGATTTGAGAGGTGAGAGTTTGAGTGGAAGGTTTCCAGAGTTAATGGTTTGAGAGTTACCGATTTGATAGGTGAAGGTTCAGGTGGAGGGGTTCGAGAGATACCGATTCGAGAGATGAACGTTCAGGTGTAGAGGGTTCAATTGGAGGGGTTTGAGAGTTACCCATTTGAGCGTTGAAGGTTCTGGTGGAGAAGGTTTCATTGGATAGGTTTGAGAGGTAAGGATTCAAGATGTCAGAATTCCATTGGAGGTTTGAGAGGTGAAGGCTCCAGTGGAATGGTAAAATGGTAAATAGGAAATGCGGTGGAATGCTTAGGTGAGTGGCATGAATATGCACCCACCCGTATTATAGTGTTGATCCTTCTTACCCCAGGCTAATTAATGATGAACTGGGGCTAACTACATGCATATCCCTGTTGTGAACGGGAAAAACTAGAGGGTAAGGAAAGGTGTAATAAATAGGGGTGAAAACAAATTCACTGCCCCATTCCAAAATACCGGTACTACCTCATACATCTAAGGCCTTCAATATCCACTGAAAAGTGTTTTTCATATTGAGTGCGAGTCCAGATTGGGTTGGTAGTCCGGACCCATACATACCAACCAGAGTGTGCACTGGCTCTACCTACACCAAGTGTTATCATCCTAAATGCAGTCGAGGTTAATGGTCCCAGGTCTTGTAGAACTGTTGAAAGTGGTCATCACTGGGTATTGCTGTTCCATATGTTGGGAAAGCGTATGTCGGTTTCAATTAGCTCCGTTCTAGTGTAGCCGAGAAAGATGGGCTCGGGTCTTGCCCGTGGGAAATCTTTGTGATGCGAGTAAATTGAAACTGGATCACCTGTCATCTGTTGTTCAGCGTGATGGTCATCTTTTACCATATACATTCCTAAGGTGGGGGGAAAAGAGTGTTAGTAGCCTTCAAAACATTCTCTTTCCATGGGTATGTCGGTGGCAAGAGCAGGGAATGACATTGCCACGTGCTCTTGTGAGATCTGCCTAATACACCATGAAAGGATGTGGAGAACGGTCAAACCTTGTACCGTGTGTAGCTAGTGTGGTAGCTCAGTAACCGCCCACTCCATTTTTAGCAAATGGACAGCTTTATGCCTTTTTAACACTAGTGTTGCACGAGCATATAGTGCCTGATTGTATCTGTCAATATCATAGTAACAA
Organism: Rubia yunnanensis; assembly: GCA_037428765.1. Classification (NCBI taxonomy): domain Eukaryota; kingdom Viridiplantae; phylum Streptophyta; class Magnoliopsida; order Gentianales; family Rubiaceae; genus Rubia; species Rubia yunnanensis. The sequence continues at coordinate 46,258,197 of CM075067.1, read as the reverse complement.
CCTAGGCTAGGAACCATATGATGGGAACGTACGTTTGAACAATGTTTCCTTTTGCCTTGTGTGGCATTGAAGCCATTAACCGTCAATTCTTTAGTAAATAGTTGCATGCTAGCCATCAGAGAGAATGACAAATGAGACATCCATGGCGAAAATACAGCCAAATCCGTAAATTGTGTCGTGAAGACATCCGGTCGTCGAGTCCAGAGATCTTTGAGACCAGCCTTCCACAAAGGCCGAATGGTCCAAGGTGTATTTGAACCACCTGAAAACCATCCGAAAACCACCAACACCTGAAAATCTATACATATGTTCATCCAGGAAAATCTGGTTTAGCACCATGTAACAATCAGTTCTGATGATTTTGAAGACTCTCTCCGAGCTTGGTTTGATGCCGTCATGAACCACTTTATTTCTTTCACTCCAAATACGGTAGATTGTTGTGATTAGTGCTAATGGGCCAAACGTTTTTCTGAGTTTGGAGCCCTTCATTTGCCTTTTGATCCACTTTTCAGAGCTTGGAATTGAAGTGAATTGAAGTGGTTCACCTCCTTAGCCCAATCAATTGTTTCACCTTGTTCCACACGGCTTGTGAGAAGTCACACCGGAAAAATAGGCGATTGTTAGATTCCAATTCGAGGTTACAGAGGAAACATATGTGGTCACAGTCTCCATCTTCTCCTTCCATGTACTTGTCTTTGGTGTGAGGTCTACCATGAGCAGCTAACCATGCGATGAATGAGAACTTTTGAGGGATGAAGTCTCTCAAAATGGTGGTAAATAGGCTCTGTCTCGGCTGATTTGGTTGGTTATAGATGGCCAGGTATCTTTGGCGGTGCATGAAATTGTTAGCCATTTTTGAGAACTTACCTGAACCAGCCCAAGCGCTAAGAGCGTTCCTCAACTCCACAAAGTTCCCACCAAACATAGATTTTATTTCATCTCTTAGGCTGCAAATGTCGCCGAAGTAGCTGGAGAACCTATCCCCAAGTCTGTCATTTTGGGTCCGTTGATTTATCCACCAAAGTTTGTCGGTTTGTAGGTAGAAGCCATGAATCCATCTCACCCACAGGTTGTCTTTCTTTGAGTGGATGTCCCATATTCTTTGTGCCATTACTGCCCTATTCCAAGTGTAGAAATCCCTTAGGCCGAGACCTCCATTCGATTTTGGTGTGCATAATTTTTTCCATGCCACATTGTTTTTGTGCTTACCTCCCCACAGAAAACGTTTGCACTTTTGTTCAATTGCATCTATAACTGCCCTTTGGATGATGAAGTTGTTGATCCAAAATCTAGCGATGCCACCAACATTGGACTTCGCTAACTCCAATTTCCCAGCATAAGAGAGGGTGTTAACTCTAACCAACCTTTCCGAGCAATACACCGAATTGGGTGACCTTCAATTTGCTAGCGTCAAGTGGTACTCCTAGATATCTCACTGGGAATGTGGCCCAAGGAATCCCCGTAAAGCTCAAGTCCTCCTTTATTCCGAATCCAAAGAACTTTGATTTTGCCGCATTGATGGCTAACCCGGAGGTACGGTCAAAGTCATTTAACGCCTTCATAAGTATGTGGACCGAATATGTATTCGCTTTTGAAAAAAGCATCAGATCATCCACAAAGCCCAGGTGAGTAATCTTGAGCACTTCACACCTCGGGTGATATGTAAAGTGCTTAGATTCGGCGCTCCTCTTTAAGAGTCTGGAAAGGTACTATATGCAAATCACAAAAAGGAGAGGGAATAGGGGATTTCCCTACCTTATTTCTCTTGCCCCCTTGAAGTGGTCACATAGCGTACCATTGACCGCAATTGAGAAAGATACCGAGTTCACATAAGCTAAGAATATGTCTTTCATAGTCACCAGGAATCCGAGGCCAATTAGTACTTCCTCTAAGAAATCCCATGAAACTGTATCGAATGCCTTTTGCAAGTCCACCATTATCATGCATCTAGGTGATGTTCTTGCCTTTCCATATCGACAGACAAACTCTTGTGCCAACATGACATTGTCAGACAAGTTTCTCCCCTTCACAAAAGCCCCTTGGCACGGGTCAATGATGGTGGGCAAGATGTTTTCCAATCTGTTTTCTATAATTTTAGTGATGATTTTTATACAAGACATTGCAACAAGTAATAGGCCAAAAATCTCCAACTTTTAAATTGTCGGTCTTCTTCGGTATGAGGGTGATGGAAGTGTGGTTGAGCTGTGAGAGTAGCATCCCAGAGGGGAAGAATTCTAGCACTGCCTCCGTAATTTCCCCTCCGACTATGCTCCACTATTTTTTTTGAAGAAACCGACCATATAATCGTCGAGGCCCAGTGCTTTGTTTTCATCCATAGAGAATAGCGCAATTCTTACTTCATGGATTGAAACATCTTGCTCCGAAACAGCTCTGTCTATATCACTCAAGTTTGGTCCTGAGAGTATGACATCCTCTTCTATAGGAACTCTGTCTCTGGCCGTGCCAAATAGGCTCTTGTAGTATTCCGCAAAGAGTTCGTCCTTCCTCGCATTAGATGTGACAATGCGATTATCACTATCCATAATTTCTGCAATACCTCCTCCCTTCCTTTCCACCACCATTTGGTGGAAGTAAGAAGTGCCCCTGTCCGCCATGGTAATGTGATTTATTTTTCCTTTTTGAGAGAGAAAGAAGGATTCAACATGAAAGTAGAAAAGGGCTTGCTTCTTTAATCTTCGTAGTTCATGAATTTCATTTACCGAGCCGTTTATGACATCCAGTCTCAAGAAGGCATCACTGTACTCTTTGTCAGCTAACTTAGCTCTTTCCGAGATGTGGTTAAAATCTCTCCTCCCCAACTGCCTAAGCGAATCTTTTAACCTTGATAGTTTGTGGCACACCAAATATTTCTTGAAACCATCCGCCTGAGGGGTCCAAAAATCATCCACAATTTGAGAACAATTCGGGTGCTATAACCACATATTTTGTACTTGGAAAGGCTTCCTTTTGTTTTCAATCTCTTGTGACATTGACACCACAAATGGGATGTGATCTGAATGTGAGGAGATTGGTAAAAAGGTTGTCCTACAAGCTTGATTATCCCAACTGTGGTTAAGGAGAACACAGTCCAGTTTTCTTCTGCATCTCCAATCCGCATTATGCCATGTGAGGTGTTCACCACTGGATGGTGCATCCCGTAGTCCGCATTTAATACAAGCATCTTGGAACTCTATCATCGGGTAAAGGCTAGGAACCGTGACCCCAAGATGATCCTTGACGTCAAGGATTGCGTGAACGTCTCCCAAAACCATCCAAGGTGTGCTTAAGTTTGCCCCCTAGGCTTTAAGTTCCACCCACAAAGGTTGCCTAGATTTCTTACCTTCACTATGCCCGTACACAAATGTTCCCAAAAATTCCACACCCGAGGATAGATGATGAACCCTTAGGTGGATACACTGTGGCATTCTCCTAATGACTTCCACCCTATGAGTTCTCGGATCCCAGATGATCAATATTCTCGAGTTTGGCCAGAGATCAAAATTGTGGGTGTGCTTCCAGCCTTTGAACATTTTCAGAAAAATATTTAAAGCTTTATCCTGTAACTTAGTCTCCATCAACCATAAAGCCCTACATTTTACTTGGAGATGATCCCCATGATCCATCTCTATTTTACAGGGGCTGTTAAACCCCCGGCGTTCGTGCATGCCGTATTCATTTAGGGACCGAGGTCCCTTTTGGCTTCGGGACTTCCTCCATGTTTAGAGCTATTTTTGGGGCTTCTATTAACCACACCCGAGCCAGTGAAGATTTGAGAGGTGAGAGTTCGAGTGGAGGGTTTCGAGAGTTAATGGTTTAAGAGTTACCGATTCGATAGGTGAAGGTTCAGGTGGAGGGGTTTAAGAGATATCGATTCGACAGGTGAATGTTCAAGTGAAGAGGGTTCAGTAGGAGGGGTTCGAGAGAAACCCATTCGAGCGGTGAAGGTTCTGGCAGAGAAGGTTCCATTGGATGGGTTCGAGAGGTAAGGATTCGAGATGTGAGAGTTCTATTGGAGGTTGGAAAGGTGAAGGCTCCAGTGAACATTCGAGAGGTGAGAGTTTGAGTGGAGGGTTTCAAGAGTTTATGGTTTAAGAGTTACCAATTCGATAGGTAAAGGTTCAGGTGGAGGGATTCGACATATACCGATTCGAGAGGTGAAGGTTCAGATGGAGAGGGTTCAATTGGAGGGGTTCGACAGGTACCCATTCGAGCGGTCAAGGTTCTGGTCAAGAGGGTTCCATTGGATGGGTTCGAGAGGTAAGGATTCAAGATGTGAGATTTCCATTGGAGGTTCGAGAGGTAAAGGTTCAGTTGTAGAGGATTCAAGTGGAGGGGTTCCATTTGAGGGGCTCCAGAGGTACCCATTCGAGAGGTGAAGGCTCCAGTGGAGATTCGAGAGGTGAAGGTTCCAGTGGAGATTCGAGAGGTGAGAGTTCGAGTGAAGGCTTTCGAGAGTTAATCGTTCGAGAGTTACCGATTGGATAAGTGAAGGTTCAGGTGGAGGGGTTTGAGAGATACTGATTCGAGAGGTGAAGGTTCAGGTGGAGAGGGTTCAATTGGAGGGGTTCGAGAGGTACCCATTCGATCGGTGAAGGTTCTGGTGGAAAAGGTTCCATTGGATGGGTTCGAGAGGTATGCATTTGAGATGTGAGAGTTCCATTGGAGGTTGGAAAGGTGAAGGCTCTAGTGGAGATTCGAGAGGTGAGAGCTTTAGTAGGGGGTTTCAAGAATTAATGGTTTAAGAGTTATCGATTTGATTGGTGAAGGTTCAAGTGGAGGGGTTCGAGAGATACCCATTCGAGCGCTGAAGGTTCTGGTGGAGTTCTATTGGATAGGTTCGAGAGGTAAGGATTCAAGATATCAGAGTTCCATTGGAGTTTAGAGAGGTGAAGGCTCCAGTGGAGATTCGAGAGGCGAGAGTTCGAGTGGAGGGTTTCGAGAGTTAATGGTTCGAGAGTTATCGATTCGATAGGTGAATAGGAGGCCGTTTCCGTACCTCTCAAAGTTAATATTTATAAGCCCTAAATTCTTACTATCTACAACTAAGTAGATAGCGGCAAGTCGGGGTCGTCCACGAAGAAGAGGGATCTTCCTAAGCGTTTAGGCACAAAAGGTTGATATTAGGCTAGGAGTAGACATATATACATACATATAAAAGCATGTAAATGGGGGGGGGGGGGGTTGTTTGGTGGTCCTAAGTTATGAAATTAAAAAGACAAGATAACTAGCAAAGTCAAGTTACTAGGCTAATCATCAAACAAAACTAAGAAAAAGTGGTTTAAAACTACAAAGACAAAGCCTTGGGGGCATTTGATATCCACTTCCAAACCTAATGTAGATCATTAAACCATTCACTCATTCTATCACATTCATTAATTGACTTAACATTAACATACTTATCTAGGAAGAATCACAACACATTATGTACAAGAAGTTCTAAGTTCATGTTCATAGATTTTCATGCAAAGGAGCTAAGGAATTCGTCACTTTCCTAACACCCGAACACTTCAATCATAAAAACACTTCCTATTCTCAAACAACCCATGACATAAATGAAGTGAAACATAGCATCAAGAATACATAAATGTCAAATAATAAAGGCTTCAAGAACGAGTGAAACAATCTATTCACTACTTCAACTACTTATTGTGAAGATAAATCTTCTATCCTTCTTAGATAGTAGTTTTCAAGAGTGAATTCGACATCTCTTGTCAAACCTCACCAATTACTCCCTTAGGACTAAGAGTATCCCATTGATGGCATTTAGCACGAAGAATCAACAAGCTTGGCAACACTTATAAATACTACACCGTATCTAAGCATTTAACCAATTCATGCATTTACACAATATTAGTCAAGAATGATCGACATTCATAGACTTCTCTCATTTGCTACCTAAAATAAACATGACAACGAGTTCGGCATCATCACATTCATCTAGCAATTATCGACACACAAACATCATTTAAGAAGCTCTAACTCATGCTCTTGGATTCCACATTAAAAGAGGGGAGAATTAGCTACTTTCTCCCAACCCTAACAAGTAATCATACAAGCAATTCACATACTCAAGCTTCCAAAAACATCAATGCAATTAGCAATTCACATTCAAAGTTCAATAAATGCGCAATAGCAAAAGCACTAAATAGATAGATATGGTTCTTACTACATAGATATGGAAGCTTCAATCCATTGCTCCCAATATAAAACTAAGCTAGATAATCAAAACCCATAACATAGAACAAAGATCTACAAAGAAAGAAGAAGAAATGGAAGAAAATGGTGAAAAACTAGGGTTTTGGAGCCCCCAAGTCGGGCTTAGAGAGTTGGGGAAGAAGGGGGTTTAAAGCTATTTATAGTACAAGAAAAAAGGGAGTAAAATGCAAGTTGCAGGGCAGTTATCGCGAGTCGCAATGCCTCCGTCGTGAGTCGCGACCAGATCAGTACACTTTTGAGTTCTCAGGTCAACATTTCGCGAGTCGCGACGGAAAAAAGTCCCGTTTTGTTTTGCTTCCTCCGGGTGAATCGTTGATCCGTTTTGGGAGTTCTTGTAGTTGATTTTATAGTACTCGAGAAGAAAAATCGAATGGTATGACTTTTGGAGGCTGATTCTTCTAGGAAAATTCTCAAAAATCTGCTTCAAAACATAGATCATTCTTCACCCTTTGGTTTGCTCTCTTTTCTTCACTTTATCTTCTACCACTTTGTGAGTGGCCTTCCATCTTCTAACATCCTTTCGAATGGCCTTCACTAAACCACTCCTAAGTGCTCATGAGAAATCTACAAATTAATCTTACAAAAAAGAAGCTAGATGCTCATAAGGACCAAAAGTCCATTAGACTAAACATAGGTTACAAAATGAAGGATTTAGATACAAAAAATGAAATGGTCATCTAAACCCCTTATCATGTAAACCTACTAAATCTAGCAATCTTACAACAAAAATATGATAAAAGAGATGTTAAATGCTTTGGAAAATACATGCATTTGATATCTCATCAGTGAAGGTTCAGGTGGAGGGGTTCGAGAGATACCGATTCGAGAGGTGAAGGTTCAGGTAGAGAGGGTTCAGTTGGAGGGGTTCGAGAGAAACCCATTCGAGCGGTGAAGGTTCTGGTGGAGAAGGTTCCATTGGATGGATTCGAGAGGTAAGGATTCGAGATGTGAGAGTTCCATTGGAGGTTTGAAAGGTGAAGGCTCCAGTGGAGATTTAAGAGGTGAGAGTTCGAGTGGATGGTTTCGAGAGTTAATGGTTCGAGAGTTACTGATTCGATAGGTGAATGTTCAAGTGGAGAGGTTTGAGAGATACCGATTTGAGAGGTGAAGGTTTAGGTGAAGAGGGTTTAACTGGAGGGGTTCGAGAGGTACCCATTCCTGCAGTGAAGGTTCTGGTCGAGAGGGTTCCATTGGATGGGTTCGAGAGGTAAGAATTTGGGATGTGAGAGTTCCATTGGAGGTTCTAGAGGTGAAGGTTCGTTGTAGAGGGTTCATGTGGAGGGGTTCCATTTGAGGGGCTCCAGGGGTACCCTTTCGAGAGGTGAAGGCTCCAGTGGAGATTCGAGAGGTGAGAGTTCGAGTGGAGGGTTTCAATAGTTAATGGTTTGAGAGTTACCGATTCGATAGGTAAAGGTTCAAGTGGAGGGGTTCGAGAGATACCGATTCGAGAAGTGAAGGTTCAAGTGGAGATGGTTCAATTGGAGGAGTTCGAGAGGTACCCATTCGAGTGGCGAAGGTTCTGGTCGAGAGGGTTCCATTGGATGGGTTTGAGAGGTAAGGATTCGAGATGTCAGAGTTCCATTGGAGGTTCGACAGGTGAAGGTTTAGTTGTATAGGGTTCAAGTGGAGGGGTTCCATTTGGGGGGCTCCAGTGGTACCCATTCGAGAGGTGAAGGCTCCAGTGGAGATTTGAGAGGTGAGAGTTCGAGTGGAGGGTTTCAAGAGTTAATGGTTTGAGAGTTACCGATTTGATATGTGAGGTTCAGGTGGAGAGGTTCGAGATATACCGATTCAAGAGGTGATGGTTCAGGTGGAGAGGTTCAATTGGAGGGGTTTGAGAGATACCCATTCGAGCGGTGAAGGTTATGGTGGAGAAGGTTCCATTGGATAGGTTCGAGAGGTAAGGATTCGAGATGTTAAAGTTCCATTGGAGGTTCGAGAGGTGAAGAGTCCAGTGGAGATTCGAGAGGCGAGAGTTTGAGTGGAGGGTTTCGAGAGTTAATGATTTGAGAGTTACCGATTTGATAGGTGAAGGTTCAGGTGGAGGGGTTCGAGAGATACCGATTTGACAGGTGAAGGTTCAGGTGGAAAGTGTTTAGTTGGAGGGGTTCGAGAGAAACCCATTCCATCAGTGAATGTTTTGGTGGAGAAGGTTCCATTGGATAGGTTCAAGAGGTAAGGATTCGAGATGTTAGGGTTCCATTAGAGGTTGGAAAGGTGAAGGCTCCAGTGGAGATTCGAGAGGTGAGAGTTTGAGTGGAGGGTTTCGAGAGTAAATAGTTCGAGAGTTACCGATTCGATAGGTGAAGGTTCAGGTGGAGGGGTTCGAGAGATACCGATTCGAGAGGTGAAGGTTTAGGTTGAGAGGGTTTAGTTGGAGAGGTTCGAGAGAAACCCATTCGAGCGGCGAAGGTTCTGGTGGAGAAGGTTCCATTGGATGGGTTTGAGTGGTAAGGATTCGAGAGGTGAGAGTTCGAGTGAAGTGTTTCTAGAGTTAATGGTTCGAGAGTTACCAATTCGATAGGTGAAGGTTCAGGTGGAGAGGGTTCAATTGGAGGGGCTTGAGAGGTACCCATTCGAGCGGTGAAGGTTCTGGTGGAGAAGGTTCCATTCGATGGGTTTGAGAGGTATGGATTCGAGATGTGAGAGTTCCATTGGAGGTTCGAGAGGTGAAGGTTCAGTTGTAAAGGGTTCAAGTGGAGGGGTTCCATTTGAGGGGCTCGAGAGGTACCCATTCGAGAGGTGAAGGTTCTGTTGGAGAAGGTTCCATTGGATGGGTTCGAGAGGTATGGATTTGAGATGTAAGAGTTTCATTGGAGGTTCGAGAGGTGAAGGCTCCAGTGGAGATTCGAGAGGTGGGAGTTCGAATGGAGGGTTTTGAGAGTTAATGGTTCGAGAATTACCAATTCGATAGGTGAAGGTTCCAGTGGAGGGGTTCGAGATATACCGATTCGAGAGGTGAAGGTTCAGGTGGAGAGGGTTCAATTTGAGGGTTTCGAGAGATACCCATTCGAACGGTGAAGGTTCTGGTGGAGAAGGTTCTATTGGATAGGTTCGAGAGGTAAGGATTCGAGATGTCAGAGTTCCATCCAGTGGAGATTCTAGAGGTGAGAGTTCAAGTGGAGGGTTTCGAGAGTTAATGGTTTGAGAGTTACCAATTCGATATGTGAAGGTTCAGGTGGAAGGGTTCGAGAGATACCGATTCGAGAGGTGAAGGTTCAGGTGGAGAGAATTCAATTGGAGGGGTTCGAGAGATACCCATTTGAGCAGTGAAGGTTCTGGTGGAGAGGGTTCTATTGGATGGGTTTGAGAGGTAAGGATTTGAGGTGTCAGAGTTCCATTGGAGGTTCGGGAGGTGAAGGCTCCTGTGGAGATTTAAGAGTTGAGAGTTCGAGTGAAGGGTTTCGAGAGTTAATGGTTCGAGAGTTAATGGTTCGAGAGTTACTGATTCAATAGGTGAAGGTTCAGGTGGAGGGGTTCGAGAGATACCGATTCGAGAGGTGCAGGTTCAGGTGGAGAGGGTTCAATTGGAGGGGTTCGAGAGATACCCATTAGAGCGGTGAAGGTTTTGTTGGAGAAAGTGAAACGACGCCGTTTTAGCCATTTACACTTTGAGAGGTGAAGGTTCCAGTTGAGAGGTTCGAGGGGTACATATTCCAAAGGTACGCACTCGAGATGTGCGGTAACTCTCGAACCCACTACCTCTTGAACCTCCATTAGAACCTTCACCTCTCGAACCTCCAATAGAACCTTCACATCTCAAACCATTACCTTTCGAACCTCCACTCGAACTCTCACCTCTCCAACCTCCACTGGAACCTTCTTCTCTTGAATTGGTACCTCTCGAACCCCTCCAATAGAACCCTTAACCTTCACCTCTCGAAACGGTACCTTTCGAACCCTTTCAATGAACCTACACCTCTCGAACCCCTCCAATGGATCCCCTAACCTTCACCTCTTGAATGGGTACCTCTCGAACCCCTCTAATGGAACCCCTAACCTTCACCTCTAAAATTGGCCGATGGAACCTTCACCTCTCGAACATACTATGGAACCTTCACCACCCAAATCCTTACCTCTCGAACCTCCGCTTCAACCAACTACCTCTCAAACTTCCACTGAAACCTTTACATCTCGAATCCGTACTTCTCGAACCCGTCCACTTGAACCATCTCCACCTGAACCTTCACCTGTCCCCATCTCCACGCTTCAATTACATGTATAATTGGTACATTTATAGCTTAGATTACAGTTCTTTTAACGTTCCTATAAAATTTCTATAATTTATTATCAAGCTCACCGTGCAACGTGCGGTGTACCCAGACTAGTGTAATTTAACATATATAAACATGCACCATATATCGTGAAACTGTGGTTATGGCTTTGACCAAAAGTTATCATCATTAACTCTTTCATTCGACAAACAATAATCCGTCGTATCTTTATGTTAAGTTTCTCTACCATAAGGGATATACAATCGTGTATACTCGAATTCACCAATGTATACATGCAAAAAATTATTCATCGTTAAGTATATATAAACATCTCTTATTGCATATAAATATTTCAAATTAATATACACAATAAATTGCTCCATATGGTTTTGTTGTAAACAACCAAAACCCAATATTTAAAAAAATTCCAAAAAATTGAAATACAATTGCATACAAACAAATCAGTCATGTATATTTGTTAATTAATTATGGTCATGTATATTTTTAACATAGCTTAGCAATATCTCAACATGCAGTTTCAAACTTACAGTAGGAATCTCAGGCATGTAGATTTTGTGATTTCGTAATAATTTCCACACCATAGTTTTAGTAATTAATTTCGACTCACCAATTTCAGCTTTGCATTTCCGAACTCACTTAAATAAGACATGCAAATAATAATCATGCAAATTTTGGATGCAACACATTAGGAATTTTAGGCTTACTATTTTTACTAACATCAGGCATGCATATGGTATACCATTTCCTTTTCATACAGGAGCATAAATTTTGCATGAATATTTGAGTTTTCACGAAATCAATATAACTCAAAAGAAACTCACTCATATCAAGACGGTTGGACATATATTGAACTAATCATACGAAAATCAAATAATGAAAATTGAACAAGTAATTTATATATCCAAGAATAAAAAACTTTTATTAATTATTCAAGCATACGATTGAAAAGCTTAAATTACAAATAATCAAAGCATAAATCACGTTTCAAGTAATCACAACGTGATAGAGTCACGAGTAAACTTGTTGCCCTTGAAACGAATGAGTCCCGTTGTGGACATCGTTCGCTAGGATAAAACCATTGAAGGTAACAATTAATACGTAAGAGTTACCTCAGATTCACACAAGGCCCGAAGGACTATCACCGACAGAGCAACATATGGAGACTTCGAGAAAGACAGAAAGAAAACTCAAGTTTAGAATATGGAGGAACTTGAGAAATGGTGTGAGTTTCTTGACTGACTTTGAGACTCTATTTATACTGCTCTAAGAGACCCTAATCATGAAAATGTGATATTCTGATTTTCTGAAATTAGAGAAGAATATTCTCCAATCACTAACTCACCAAATTCGAGACATTCCATGCATGAATACTCAAATCAAATCGGTTGGAAATGGAGAAATATTTGCACAATATTCTGTAGCGTATTAAACATGGCAAACCGTGTATTCATTTAAGACAAGATATCTCACAAAATATGGAAGTATTTCATTCTTATCTCTTAAGAATTAAACACAAGCAATTTCATATATACTACGCGGTTGGGCCTTTCAGATACTTCCACGGGGTCCATTCGCATTTTTGGACAGTCCAGAGAAAGATTAATCAGGGTCAATTTCCGCCCATTTTTTCTCTTTCAAGAGTGACATTTCAAACATCCATATCTCATTCACCCTTGATCAGTTTTGAGAGTTTAAATAGTCAATTTTATAGTAATCGCAGAGAAGAACCCAAAAACGACACCCACTGATCCAAAATCCATTCAGGTCCCACTCAAAATGAAGCCCAAAAAGCTGACGAATTTCAACATTTTTACCGTCATTTTCCAACAATCCCCCACGTGAATAGTTATTGATATAGGAATAAGAACAATCACGTAAGACACATAGTTTAACTTGGTGATAGATTCATTTCAACGGCATAGATGCTGCATAGGATAAGTGGGTGTCACCCTTTGAACTTTCCCTTGAGAGAGTACACTTAGCCCACTGGTTAGGAAGTAGACGCGATGTCCTTGAACTTCTCCTACCGCTTGTGTGAACGATAATGCACTGCCCACAGACATCTTTCCTAGCCCTTGCGATTTCCTCGGTTGTGTCCATTGATCAGGTCATGGTACACACAAAGTTCTGTAAGGTTTCTAAAGAATTGCGTCACAACAATTTCCTTTCTAAGTGGGCACACTTCTCGCTTACATAGGTGATTCTTGGCGTAAGAGTAGTTCTGTAAACTATGCACTCTTTCAAGTACTACACACTCGATGCCTTGAATCATTAAAAGCAATTTAATGCTTAACCTCCATTCCCATCATTGTTTTTTCATCATAGGAATAAGACAGGAGGTGCGAAACCTCCACAGTGATCGCGACGGGTCTTTTGCAGTTTAGTTGTCCCTTTGAACCTAGAACTTGGGATCTCCAGTCACATAGGTTGGGTGTTCACGTACGTAACCCACCATTTGTTGGACTTAGTCCTATTCTTTGAGATGAGTTCTCAACTCTCGATTCAATTTCCTTGTCAAGAAATTGATTCAATCCTTTCGTCAAAGAATCACAACTCCTATCATATTGACCTTACGCAGTCAACATCGATAATTCTCGTAGAGAGTAGTCATCTAATTGGTATAGTGTCTTTGTCGAGACACACCATCATCGATATGGCTTTACGATACACCAATAAGCTTACATATGCTTTGGTCATCCCAGGGTATATCTTTCCCAAATTTGTCCAACATAATGGACCTAGATTCTTCTATGAATCTAGTAAGAGAGAACCATTTCTCTACACAACCCACTTGACCCAAATGAGACATTAACCTGACCCAAATGAGTTGGTTCAAAATGGGTCGGGTTGGGCAAATTGAACACCCCTACTCTTCTTTATGCTAGGATTGTGATGGACGAGGTAAAAATTGTTGAATTGGATATCAAGGGATTGAGATTTGGGGAGAAGTGATGTGAAGACGAAGAATGAGGATGAGGAGAAGAGAGAAAACATAGTTTGGGCGGGAAGGGCTGGGAAGAATTAGAAGGGTTCATGTGGGTGGTGTATATTGTAAGGGTTTTTAATGTAAAATTTTAATTTTCCAAGTGTGACCATATCTTTTGTTATGTTAAATATTTCTCAAAAGTAAAAAGTGTGCAGATTTATCTGCTACATGTGCATGAAAAAGGAAAATGTGCAGATTTGGTTGGAATGAAAATGTGCTACAAATGAAAATGTGCCATACAATTTTTTATATTGGGATTTTGTATGTGGGGAGTTGAGAGCTCTATCAACTTTTGACAAGTATTAATTTAAAATCATAGTTAAAAATATATCCTTATTTTTCTCCCTCGACTTTAGCCTGAATTTGACATTTGTCAAAATGTTGATTGAGCTCTCACCTGTCACCTCCCCACATGTAAAACTCATATATAATTTTTTTTAAAGATTTGATTGGGAAGGAGGGAGTATTTTAAAAGTCCACAACAGTTTAGCAGTAAATATATTCTATATTTGTCCCATAAAAAATGATATGTTTTCAATTTTCGTCTGTATTAACTACAATGTCATACTTTAAAATTTGCATGAAATTTTTAAAAAATATGATGTTAAATTTATAGAATATTTTTTCAAAATATCTCTACATTTTCTCAATTATTTCTTACCACATAAGCTCTCCTAAAAAATTGGTTCAAAAGCAAACTTGTGATTTTATCGTACTTCTTTTTTAAATGGGAAGATAAATACATGATAAGATAAGTATTTATCTCCTTGCTCCTCTTTGTGAGGAACAATATTAAAATATATTTGCAGCAACAAAAATAAATTATGTATGTACACAAGGCAGACATCTATATGAAAGTATTTATGTGGCTTATCCACAAGTTCCATTGCAAGCATCAATGTGAAAAAGTTTTGGAGTCAATCAATCAAGATCAACTATCTTCATTAATCAACTAAGAGTTAACTGGCCCACATCAACATTTTCATTAATTAACCAAGAGTCAATCGATCCATAATAACAAACAATTATTATTAGCACATGTTGTTCTCAATAAGGAAATGATTAACAACCATTACAAAGATAAATATTATACAATAATAAGAGAAAAATATTAACAATCTTAATTTGGGCATTTGTCAAACAATAAAAAATTCTCTAACATATCCTTCTTCCAATGAAACCTTAGACCTAATCAACGACATCAACCAAGGGAAGGTCGCCGCCACCGCTCATCAATTTAAAAAAAATACTCTTACATATCTTCATTCCAAAGAAACTTTAAACCTAATCAACAATATAAACCATGGGAAGATCGTCACCGCTTATCAATTCTGGAAACCTCCCTCATCCACAGTCCATAGATCCCGGTACATTCTCTCCCTTGCCTCCATTCTCCTCCCTTTTCCAAAATTTTCTTTCTTCTTCAAGCGGCATCTAGAAACCTTCAACGACTACCTATCCTTATGTCTTTTTCATCCTTATTTTCACTACGACATTCATGCCTTAGCTCACCCTTTTTTTGGCTGATGAAGATCCCCAGTGCTGCCGATTGTAGCTATAGCAGCCATGCAGTGGCTGTGGCGGGGGACACACCAACACCAGAGAGCTTCATGAGTCTGAGCGATTGGTCCTCAAAGTTGAAGGACCAATTCACACACAAACGACGAAGATACTAATGAACATGGTTGTTACAGAGGTTAGATCCAAAATATTTTCTACGATTTCAGAGGTTTATGTTACAAATAAGATAATCTAGCTCAAGAAAACCTTAACTGGGTCAAAGATGGGCAACCAGGTGCCACCGAGGACAGTAATGTACCGTTGATGAGACGCTAGAAGCATGTGTTTCCTAATGCATTTAGCACATCTTTTAGTAGCTTTTGTATGGTTGATTGCTAGGTTTAAGTGGGTTTGCATTATAAGGGGTTTAGATAGCCATTGTTGGTTTTCTTATCTAAATCCATCGTTTTGTACATTATTTAGATCCAATGAATTCTATATCCTTACGAGCATTTAGATTCTATTTTGTGAGCTTCATTATATATAACTCGTAAGCACTTCAAAGTAGCTTAGTGAAGGCCATTCACAAGAATGGTAGAAGATAGCAGAAGGTCATTCGCAAGGATGGTAGTAGACCGAAGGCCACATGCTTAATCATGGTAGTATATGGGATGTGGCAAAGAAAAAAGAGTCAAAATCCGGAAAGAAGTGATGACCGAAATGGCCTGTGTGCACCCGTGTCGAACCAAAGGCCTGTGCGACTAAGTCCTGGTGTAGGCCATGCCTTTTGCACTACCCGTGCACCCTAAATATCAAGACGCATACTCTAGTTTGTGCCCAACAGCCAAATGCGTGGCTGCACCATCAGAAGCCAAGGATTGCGACTCCAGTTCGCGGCCCACGTGCATCTTCACGGGTTGCGCTGCTCAAACAGCAAAATTCACTCTCCACTAGGCACCCCACACTCTTTTTCACAAGTTGTGCGCTCATTTTGGTTGGGAACCGTCTCAAGTCTGCGGTCCACGTGCTCATGCACAGGCCTTGTGCTATTGCACAACCTGTGCTGATGAGGCTGCTTGCGTTTCCCTTTGTTTTGTATTTTTTTAAGGCTCATTTCCACCTACTATGTAAGGAGCACTAGTTTAATAGGGTTTAAAGAGTGTTCATAATTGTAATTTATAATTCCATTTTCTAAGAGTAGGTAGAGAGAGAAAGAGACTAACTCTTCTCTTTTCTTTTATTATTTCCTAGTTTATGCCTATGACATTGAATCCAATAATTGAATTGGGTTCAATGTCCATGGAGTAGTGTAATTACTTGGGGATTTTATTTGTATTCATGACTAGGTAATGATATTGTGAGATTCTAGATCCTCTTATCTTTTATATTTATGAATCTTCATGTTTGATTTGAGCTTTTAATATTCTTGTATGATGCATATTTTTTTTTATTCTATGATACACCGTAGTTCATATGTTATATGTTATCGTGCTAGTTTTGATTGTTCTTTAGGAGTGTTGGGTTAGGCGTATTTTAGGCTTGTGAGTACTGGAATTGTGAGTGCATGCATGTATGATCATGAGTACCATTCTGATCGTTAGGGAAGGCATACCCCTAATGGGGGTGCGGGGCACCCTTGGTGTACCCCGATAGGAAAAATCATGACAGCTTGTAGCAATAAGGGTTTTCGTACACCGACCATCGTCATTTCAACATTGGAGTCATTGTGAGACGCTTATTTCTTTGCCTCTATAGGTCTAGGAGAAACATCCATAGTGGAGTGCCCAAGATGTATTTCCTTACTCTCATAACTAACGGGCGTAACGCCTGCAAGGCGAATGCTTAGGCACTTGATCCTTCACACGATGATGCATTAGCATTGGGTGTGAGATTTATGGGGAAGGAATTGTAGTATCCAAAGGTGTGATCTAAGCGCCTTCCCTAAATGACAGAGACAGTGTTGATAGGATTAAAATGAGCTTAGGTACCTTTGTGTGACAGACATTGGGAAGTGGCGACTATCACCCACACTATCTGACATAGACATGAGATAGGTTCATATGTCTTATAAGTGATAGAATCTAGGATCAAAGTCATTTACCGGTTATGCTACGCAAACATCCCCAAGTCTAGTTTAATATAGTTTGATCTATTTTTTTGCATGATTAGTAGTTTTAGATAGAACCCCCACAAAACCCATATTTGTCTAGTCATTCCCGACCCACAATCAGAGTGATGCCCGATTGTTAGTTGTGTGTAGTTAAATTTTCAATTCTATCATTTCTATGGACTTGCCACTTGCCACTAGCTACTCTCTAGTAGTTGGTACTGAGCACAGGAGCAACTTACAAGTCTCTATCTTTGCATCTAGAGCCCACGTGCTATCTCCCAAAAGGTTGATTTTAGAACGACCCCATGGGTGTGGATTAAATTTTGGCATCATTTCCAGGGATGCTAGTTTGAATTCAATTGTTAGTTTGCATGACTAGTTAGTAGTAGTAGTTGGTGTTTTGTGTTCTTGTTCGTTATCTTCCGAAATAGGTATTGCTAGAGTTCTTGGTGAGAACTGAGAATCCTTGCACTACGATTCCAAATTTTGTGTCTTTTCTTGTTTTTGTTTTTATTGATAAAGAAAAAAAATACATGTGGAGATGAGAGGCACGCGTGATATTTTATAGGGTGTGTCATTATGACCACCCTACAGAGTCTTGCTCTTGGATGAGCGAATATGAGAGAGAGGTAGAAGTTGTTGGTTCCCAAGGACAATGGGATCGATAAAGGTACCCATACCATGCTTCCTCCAATTCGGGGTTGAGTTAAAACCTGAATTCATAGTATGGGGATACATTGTGAAACCAACACTTGGAGTTAGATAGTTGGCTCTCACCAACCTATATTTCCACGAAACCAATTCCTAGAGTTAGTTCCTAAGTCTGCATGTGAGGAAGTGCTTGGAGCCTTGGCTATTTTGGTAGGACTAGTGAGTTACTCCAATCACAGGTACTTGGCTAAATTAAAGATTTGGGAACTCAACTCTCTTCAACCATTGAGAGAGTTGGAGGGCAAGTGAGCTATTTGATGGGAAGGGTGATACAACTAGTTGGAAAAAGAAAGATAATGGATGAAGAAGCTCTGCCACCTTCTTCTTTGGACTGGTCAAGAAGTAGGCAAGAAGTTGAGCACAACAAAGAGCCTTTGGAGATCCTTGGACATTGTGAGGTTAATCTTCCTATCTTTGAAACCATTAATCTTATACCTAAATGTGCCAAAATTTTTAAAGAATTATGTTCTTCAAAGCATGACTTTAGGCATAAATTGGTAGATTAAACTAGCAATCATCCATTTTCTCTTGTGCAAAAAGACCTTCCCCCTAAATGCAATAACCCCCGACATGTTTACCATCCTTCCATGATTGAAGGAACACTGATTAAATATGCCATGATAGATTTATGAGCTTCCATTAATGTCATCCCATACTCTTTGTATGGATAATTGAACTTAGATAAAATTCATGACACCAGAGTGGTAGTTCAATTAGCCAATCGCTCCATTACGTACCCGAGAGGTATCGTGGAGGATGCGATGGTTAAGGTAAATGAGCTAACATTTCCGGTAGATTTTTATGTCTTAGATATGGAGGATGAAAAGGAGCCCACACCTATACTTTTTGGTAGGCCTTTCTTGAAAACTTCTAAGGCTAACATAGACGTGCATACTAGAAAGTTAAGCTTAGAATAGGGTAAAGACATTGTTGAGCTTAAAATGTATGAAAGCATGAATTGTCTTGTTGATGAGTCTCCTTCACATGTGATTGATGTTATCGATGATATTGTGAAAGAAACTGTTAATGGTAGCATGACTGTAGCTTTAGAGAATGATCCCATTAATTATGCATGTTTTAATTCTCTAAATGCTAGCTTAGTAGAATGTATGTGGGAGGTTGATCCCCAACTTGAGAATCACATAGAAACCCTACCCATGAATCTAGATGAACTAGTGATTCCCGAAACAAAACCTTTAAAAGAGGAACCACCCGTAGTCGAACTTAAGCCTTTACCCGAAAGTTTGAAGTATGCTTTCTTAGGCAAGGGAGAGACATTACCGGTGACCATTCATAGTAGGCTCACTAGTGTCCAAAGGGGTAAGTTGATTGAGGTCCTTAAGAAATTTAAGGGAGCTATAGGTTTGAACTTAGCCGATATTAAAGGCATAAGTCCCTCAACTTGTATGCACCGTATACTATTAGAAAAGGGAGCAAAACCTATACGAAAACCTCAACGACGGTTTTTTAATTAAACTCACCAAAGGTGAGGGGGAAAAATTTATTAGGCTCCCCTAACCTTAGAAAAATATAAGCAATGAAGCTTGAGTGTTGAATAAGCTATACATCATGGAAATACATGAAATTCTACCCAATATAGATTTCAGAATTATGAATTCAAATACTTTCACCTCCATTCCCCCTGTTTGTAAAGAGAATGGACTATCCCAATTGACGAGATGTATAAAGGCTTTCCACATTTTTTCCTCCACTCTTCGTGTCGACAAAAAGATGTGGCCTTCTATTTTGACCCATTGCATAATACTTCCCAAGAAGTAAAATACTAAAGTATTAACAACATAGACTAGCACAGAAATGTTTTGGATCTTCATCTGCTTGATCTCCGAGAGAATTTTTGGAAAATCCTTTCCATTTCGGTAGCTTAAATACAGTAAGAGGATAGTAGCTCCACACTCCATCAGCCTACTTCTATATCTTCTCGGATGCCTGTCAATAAAATAAAAGGAGAGCAGTACCTTGTGCATATTTTTGGGAACTTATGTAACTCTAATATAAGGAAATTCTCTTGCATCAAGCATAACCAATCCCCTAACATTTTTTGGCAAAGTTTCATGAGTAAAAACACTAGAAGTCTTAGTGGTACTTGCTATTTAGCAAGAGCATCAGCAACTGAATTTGCTTCTCTGAAATTCGAGAGAAAGAAATTGAGATCTCACTCGTGAGGCTCCACATGGTTCTGAGCAAAGGAATTAATCTCCATGGAATCTTGTACTCCTTTTTTATTATCTTTAATAATAACAGTGAGTCCAGTTCCGCTCGAATGTCATTATACTCATGGAAATATGCTGTTTGCAAGCCAATGATAAGGGAAATGATTTCAGCTTTAAAATTTTCCTTTTATTCTAAATACTGAGACTTTGCGATCCAAACTTTCCCTTGTTAATCTCTGATTACCACTCCATCTCCAGCTGCTTTTGATTTGAGAGGAGAACCATCTGTGTTGATCTTATATGGTTGTTGAGGAAGTTTCCAGAAAACTATGCTCTGTCTTCTTATTCTTCAACCTGAATCAATTGGGGCTATGGACAGAAGTGTTGGGTGCATACACTACCACGCAAAGACACCTCTGGCACCGGTTGTTTTGGTTCCTAGCACCGGTTTTTTAGTGGCTAAAAAACCGGTGCCTAAGTAAGCGATGCTACATTATCACCGGTTTAAGTTACCGGTGCTATAATATACCATATTAGCACCGGTTTTTTGCAACCGGTGCTAGAAAAAACTGGTGTAAATATTGTAATTCTAGCACCGGTGAAAAATAAAATATTGTCGCACCAGATTTGTTAGCACCGGTTATGG
This sequence comes from Rubia yunnanensis, assembly GCA_037428765.1. Taxonomy (NCBI): domain Eukaryota; kingdom Viridiplantae; phylum Streptophyta; class Magnoliopsida; order Gentianales; family Rubiaceae; genus Rubia; species Rubia yunnanensis. Next base: position 46,237,622 of record CM075067.1, on the reverse strand, counting down.
AACCGATGTTAAATCTTTATATCTAACACCGGTTTGTAGGTAGCACCGGTTTTTAAACCGGTGACAGAAAAATAAATTGCACCGGTTATAGTTTAGCAATGGTTTGGGAACCGGTGTTAAATCTTTATATCTAACACCGGTTTGTAGGTAGCACCAGTTTTTAAACCGGTGACAGAAAAATAAATTGCACCGGTTATAGTTTAGCAACGGTTTGGGAACCGGTGATAAAAAAGCAGTTGTATTGCACCTGTTATATGTTAGCACCGGTAAAAAAACTGGTGCTAGAGTTGTTTATTTGTTGCACCGGATAAATTTTGCACCCGTTTGAAAACCGGTGCAATTGAGTAAATATAACATCGGTTATGATCGCACCTTTTTTTAGTAGCGGTTTTGAAAGCGGTTCTACAAGCGTTAATTTTGCACTGTTTAATATTAGCACCGGTTCTCTAATCGGAAGAAACCGATGTTAAAAGTGTGAGTAACTATTGTGGTCACTGTAAGCTGCGGCGTGCTGCAGCGTTCATCTTCTCACAACCAGTTCCTTTTTTTCCAGGCATGGTACCCAATATTTGTTGTGCGTAGTAACAGAATGGTGCACGAAGAAAAATTGAACAAATTCCAAGTACAATATATGACTAGCAAAAGAAGAGAATGAAGTGTTTCGTAGTGTCCTAAGATACTGAAACTCCCCGCAGCGTCGAATTTGTCCAGTATCATAAGAGATGGTCAATTACCTTTCTTGTAACAGATAATACTAACCACTATCTGACGAATTGTGGAAGTCCTTGTATGATATTCAATTGAGCTATGCATTTTGGCAGAGTATTTTTTGCAAAAATACAAACCCATTTCACAGCAATACTCCGCAGTTCATCGCTCCCCAGTGGAGTGTAATCTTCAGGGAATTGCTAAAACAATGCATTAAATGACATGTTAAGAGAAGGATGTAAATGTGAGGATAACGAATACATAGAAGAAATGTAGGAAAACGTACCGGAATAATGTCAATGTCATGTACGTGCCTGGCAATTTTTTCCATGTAATACATGCAATGGTACCCGCACTCCCAAGTACTACTTTGTATCTTGTGCTGATGATGGAAAAGACAATTTGTTGAACCGATTACAAAGATGAAAATGACACATGAAATATGAAGGTATGAGATGATACGTACACTGATGTTTATGACATCCCAAGTGTAGTTGGAAGGGTAGGACCTATTTTGTTTGGAATTGGACCGTCAATATTTTGTTGCAATCCTACAATAGATGGAAACCTATTTTTGTCAACATGAGGAATATTATTTTCAGAAATTGGGGTTCACACAATATATGATAACATACAGAGTAACAGTAATTGTAAATAATTGAGCCAAGAGAGTGCGAAACGTACAAGAACACAATTACGGGAACAACCATTTTTGAAAAACATCGAAGCTGAAGGAAAGAAACGAATGTGTTCCACTTACAAATGAATCATTTTAAGGCATGATCTATTTCATTTAGAAATTCCCCCAGTCATTGAGTCGATGCAATATACTCGATCGATTTCTGGTATGAAGACAAGCAAAAACCAATGGTCCTTATGGGAAAAAGGGAAAAAAGTACTTAAGATTCTTAAAAGAAAATCACAGCACACAGTTGCTTTCGCTTCCATGTGGGCGAGTCTAGGTACTCGGAAAATGAATGGAACTTACTCTCGATTGTATGGGAAGATGTACATCCTCGCTTCAGTGCGGCACATGACAGCCGAAACCTCGTCTGCAGTCAATTCCACCCTTTGATTTGCCTTCTGAGCCATTGAGTTCGAAGAGGCAGGAATAAATTGGACGTGGCCTCCACGTACCACCCTATCGCAGAGGTATCTTGAAAATTAATATGGTTAGTGAAGCAAATATAATGATACTTGTATCTATGAATAATGAAAGCATGCACTTCTTACGATACCCATATATCAAGTTGGCACCCACTGATCCACTCCATTCCATCATCTGCGTAGCTTGTCAGTGAATATGGCTGCGTAGACTTCTTCTGATCCGAACACCTTTGCGCTGAAATTGATGCGGAATATTTTGTCTGGTTCACATATTTGTAAGATAGCCGTAAAGCATCATTAATCTGGTGAACAGCAGCGATGCATTCTTGGTTTTCCGTGGCTCCCTAATCATTACATTCAGAATCTAATAATGTTAGTTGAACAATATTTTTATGTAATTTAGTAGTGGATGATAATGTAAAGGCTGAAATGAGTTCTCACAAATATATGTGTGGGAGAAATCGACGAGGGAGGATTTCGTTGCCCATTCTCCGGTGATGTAGTTTTTTCTTTAGGTAGTTGCTAATGGGTAACATGTTAGTGATGCGTAGATAGAAAATCAGTCGGAATGAAATAGTATGGGGGTATGCACCTCTCCTTTTACCGATCGAGCGGCCACCTCTCCCTAAGGAGTATCTTCCTTAGCCACTGGTGTGAGGTTTGTTTGAGGACTTCCAATTTCGTCGACCACCATTTCCTGCTGAGGCAGTTGCTGCTCGTTCTCCTACGTAAGAATATGAATAACATATCATGTCATTGTATTAGCAAGCCCCATCTGTATGAGCACCAATGAGAAGAAGAATACAATTATCACACCTCATCATCCTGTTGCTCTATGACACTTATCAGCTTCCCCGGCCATAGAATGTTATATCCGATGGCCTGAATGACAAACTCAAATTCTTCGTGTTCAATCGGCAAAGGTGCCTTTGGTATGATCACATGTCCTTTTAGATTTACCCGCTCCCACTTGATGGGTAAGTCAGTTTCCGCTTCCTTCGGAAAGAATATACCGAATGCAGCTACCTCCCTCTCTTTATGATGGTTCAAAACATATAGGCAGCATTTTTTTCCTCTCTGAGAGATGAACTTAGAGATTGGGTAAATACATGGGTCGGGCAATAACTAAGTATTCTTTATTGCAGGAAAATAGATAAAGTCGGAAGTGCAAGCGATAGATGATAAGAAGTAATGAATTGTACATGTAGGTGCTGAAGGCTGCAGCGCGCTGCAGCTTTCAGTGCCCAGCTGAGACTGAGAGCTACAGCACGCTGCAGCTTCCAGCGTTCATCAACAACGAACCGTATCCCCACAACATTAATCCAAATTAGGAAATGTATCCATATAATACAAATAATATAGCAAGAAAGGAATAAATACGATTGCAGTTCACGGTTTGGACTACCTTGTCATCCGCTGCAGTTCCTTGTGGGTCACTACATCCCGATGCTGAAGGAATGAATACTTGGTTGTCCTTGTTCATGGGGGTGGAAGATGCAGCAAGGAAATTACGGGCATAGAAGTGTGGGGGAATAGCTTTACCCAATTGCCCAACTAGCCAATTTGTTTGGGCCTCAAGTAAAGCAACAAATGTTTCCCTGAGCTCGATGACATCTATTGGTTGTTTGTTTGAATTTTAAATTTCCTCAGATGGTTTTGTGTTTGTGCTCCCACATCGACTAGATGCGTAATGGGTGACAGTCATATGTGGTAGGGCCTCGTTCACCTTAGATGTTGCGGAGCAACCTCTCCAACGACCCCCGTGATCCTTCCAACCCGTTGCTTGAACTAGAATATCTTCTTTTCCATGTATAACCAAATCTCCCTTTTGCTTCTTATCCAAAAGGTTTTTCTAAGAAGCAAAGAAAATATAAGCCATTTGATCGGGATAACATCAAAGAATATCAGTGAGATAGATTCAATTATGAATTATGCTCACAATAGTGGGGGCTGCTCTTCGCACGGAGTCATTGGTATAGGTTGATAATTTCTTGTCCCAGTTTGCTGCGAGGAACACTTCCGAGCGGTCCGGTTTGAAATCCATGCTTTGAACTAAAGCCTCTGCTTCTTCTACACTCTGACCTTCATCCAGAAGCGCCTAAATTGTAGTGTTTCTTTTCCTCTTCTCGAGTTCCACTGCAACCCTACGGTTCCCTCCACTCCCCGTGTGATGGATGTAATCCTTCTGTGAGGCGCTTAATTTTGCTGCGTCACTTACCGCCTTTTTGGACATCAGTTTGTAAACTGCCGACATGGTAGTGAGTAGGGAAAATATATATTGAAGGAATTACCTTAAATTCAGGGGTTGACCTGTGTTTCACAAATAGCTCCCACTCATTTTTGTTCATCCACCGATAGTCTCTCCATGCACAAGAGCCCAATTTTTTGTACAATGTACTTGTTCGCCACCTTAGTCTTCCAATTCCTCCACTTTTCTCCGGCATAAATTGTCCATTTATTTCGGAACTTATTCATCTCATTGAAAGTCATTTTCGTTTGTATATCCCAGCTAATCTGGAGGATAAGGAGACATGTTGTTAGTGCGACATGTAAGAAAGTTGACATGAGCAATGGAGGATTAGAACACACTTACAAGAATGTCTTCCCATGCATCCTTCTTCATATAGTCTGGAACTGATCTCCAATTATGCCACATCCCGAACCGGATTCTTCGCCGGAAGGCATAGCCAACATACATCGACCATCGACTACGCATAACTAGGGGTTCAAAGTCATTATCGAAGAATATTTTAAGAGGCTTCTTTTGTTTCGCAAGCAACACTGACTTGCACGTGGATGACCTCTGCGCTTGCAATACTCTCTAACCTCAAACTTGTCGAAGCTCCCACTGATGTCTTCTTTTACCATAGTTTCTTCTACTTCTCCCGACTTGTCTGATCCCGAGCAATATTTTTGTGCATCAGCCCCTTCCTCGCTATTGTCGTCACAGTTGGCATCCTTTTGAGGGGTAAAACATTCATGGGCAATAGTTTGTCTACCACCAGAGTCAAACAATTTCTTCCTCGGCAGCGCCATTAAATCTCTTCTATTAGTAATGGAAACACAAGAAAAACATTAATCCAACACATCCCTTTGCAAATTGTCATGAAAATCCAATCGAGTTTAACAAATTCGTGTAGGGGGCACGTGGGTAGGGAAAAATTATGACATTAAAAGCAAGCATATCATGTATGAGCATGAAACAACCCCCACAATAGTTTAACAAGAAACGTCAACACAAACTCATACACAAAGAGACCAACCAAAATATAGCTACTCATTAAACCTGAGAAAGATAGAAACTACCAATGGGTGTTACCTTTTTCCATCAACAGCCGGCCGTCTTGGTTACCCCCTCCACTGTGAACATTTCGAGCCGGGTATGAAATTTGTGGAGTAGAGTGTCGACAACATTGGGTATTTGGTTGGCGACCAGGATTGGGAGGTTGAAGCCCGACATAAATGGTGAAGTGAGGGACACTGTTTTTGGGGGAAATCTGCATGGGGTTATGGGGGGAAGAGGGGGAACTTGGGATTCGAGATGTGGTGGGTGGAAAGAACTCGGTTCGATGTGGTGGGGAGGGAAAGGTATAGAAATAGAGGGTTAAGGATATGGAGGGAAAAAGGGAAACTTTTGGAGGGAATTAAAATGAAGCTTTGTTGGCACATTTTGGTGTCTTATAATGTTTCTTAATTTAATTTCAAAACAATAATCCATCGACTGAGCCAGATATGTATTATATTCCCCAGGACCTGGAAAAGATCGTAAAATCTTTCAAATCTTATATTCCCTCCGTCCCAAAATAAATGGTGTGCGAGAGACTTCCACGGTCATATATAAATAAACGTGTCTAACCGCTAATAGGTTTAAGCACGTATAATTAAGGCATGTAAAAGGTTACTTTCCATAAACTTAGTGTTACGACGAATCTAACCATATAACATATGACAATATTATATTGTTCGTATGACAATATGAATTAGGTAATTTTGCAGTTACTAAGCTCATATGGAATCTAATGTCACCTAACAAGATTTCTATCTTCACCTGGAAACTACTTAACTCCTTACCATTTGATGATATCCTCGTAACATGTGGCTATAGCTTGGCCTCTAAATGTCCTCTGTGCAATCAATCTGACTCCATGGAACATTTCTTTACAAATTGTCAACTGTCTAAATCCATTTGGATTCAGATTGCTGCTTTCAATTTGCGGAATGTGCATAATATAGTGGATACTTTTTTCATTTTCTGGAACTGTAGTAACCTTACTGGAGAGCAGAGAATGCTATGTCATCTGATTCATTCTATGATCTGCTGGGCTTTATGGAAGGTTAGGAATGCTTATTTTTTGGATGACACACCTCTTTTCATCTCCCATATTAGCAAGGAATTCATAGATACTCTCTACCTTTCCATTACCTCCTCTCCCCGAAGTTTTCAGTTCCCTTCTCTGTTGTTCCCCCCAGACCCCCACCGAAGCCAACTATTTCCACAGTACACTAGGAATATTTAGATCACAGTTTCATCAAGGTTAAAGTGGATGCATCTTAGTCTAATTCCTCTGTTTCAATTGGCTCAGTTGCTCGCACTCGCCAGGGTTTACCAATCCTTATTAGATCAGAGACCATAACAACCTCATCTCCACTGGAAGTTGAAGTTAAGGCAATTCTTATGGCCTGTTAGATCTGTCTGGATGGATATCCCAACCTCAATATTGAATCTGACTCGCTACAGACAGTTTATATGATTAATGATCCTTCACTTTCCAAATGGACCCTATACCCTCTAGTTTTCCGAGTTCACACTATTTTGTCCCATGCTACCCTGAAGCACACATATAGAGAATGTAACTCAGTTGTGGATGCCATGGCAAAATATGAAGCATCCTCTGTGATGGTTTCTCCTTTGCATGACCCGCATTCCGGCACATAATGAAGGCTTAATCTATATGGATATTATTCATACACCTTATATTAGAATCCATTGGCAAGCCTTTATATAAGATTGATACTGCTGATCTTTCCTCTATTTTTGCCGCTCTTCCGCGATGGCTACCATTTTTCACAGTCTCATTTGTGCTTTCACATGGAGGATTCCCAGTTTCTAGCATCGAGCACTCAAGCCTGGAGCCCTCGAGCCCTGGAACCTTGGAGCCCTCGAGCATTGGATGCCCTCGAACACTGGATGCCCTCGAGCCTGGATGCCCTCGAGCCCAGAATTCCCTCAAGCCCAGAATGCCCTCGAGCCCTGGATGTCCCCGAGCACTGGATGCCCTTGAGCCTGGATGCCCTCAAGTCGAGAATGCCCTCGAGCCCAGAATTCCCTCGAGCCCAGAATGCCCTTGAGTACTGGGTGCCCCCGAGCACTGGATGCCCTCGAGCCTAGATACCCTCTAGCCTAGATGCCCTCGAGCGTAGATACCTTCGAGCCTGGATGACAGGGAGCACTGGATGGCCTCGAGCCTGGATGCCAGCGACCACTGGATGCCCTCGAGCCTAGATACCCTCGAGCCTGGATGCCCTAGAGCCTGGATGCCCTCGAGCACTAAATGCTCTCGAGCCATCAAGCACTTGACCATCAACTCCTCGAGTCTAAAAATTAATATTCTACTGGTCTAACATTCAGCCCAAAATAAATGTAAACTGTAGCCCAATCAGTATAAGGTGTTTGTGTATTAGTATTTCACCCACAACCTCTCCTCTTCCATCACCTCCATCTGCCGTTCCCAAGGCCATTCCTCCGCCATTCCCAAGCCCCATCCTCCGCCGTTCCCCAGCCCCATCCTACGCCGTTCCCAAGCCCCTTCCTCCACCGTTCCCAAGCCCCTTCCTCCACCGTTCCCAAGCCCCTTCCTCCTCCGTTCCCAAGCCCCTTCCTCCACTGACCCCTGCTCCCTCTGCCATCCTCTACTCTCACGGTGCTGTCCCCTGCTCCCTCTGCCTTGCCGGCTCCCTCCGTCATCCACTTCTCTAACCGCACACTTTCATCGACAAAGCTGTGTCCGACCATCGTCGACTGTACACCAAACACCAATCGTCAACCACCCATACTCCCAATTAGGTAAGGAGATTATTTTCCCAAGGTTCATACCAAGAAATATTTTCTTCCTCATGGGTTAATTTAATAATAATGCCTCGTTGTATCAATGCCCTCATTCTTGTGCTCATGTGTTCGACATCGGTGACCTGATTGTGTGCGTAACCTGATTGTTCATGATATGTGCTTCTGGATGGCATAACCCGTGCTCCGATATGATATGATAATTTTGTGCATTACCTGATAGTTCATGATATTTTTTCTTGGTCATGGGTTGATTTCATGATAATGGCTCATTGTGTCAATGCCCTCATTCTGCTCTTGTTTTCAGCATTGGTGAATACTTTTGAGCATACCCTGATTGTTGTTCATGACATGTGATTCTAGATGACCCATTGATTCGTCCTAGGATTTATAGAATGTCCAACTAGTTCAATTATTTTGCTTCTGTTAATATTATCTAAAATTGGGATTAAGTGTGAGTAAAGAATATTCCATATTCACCCTATGAGAAGGAATGCTTAATTTAGAATAAGTTGATTCTGTATTATTTACCTTTCTGACTATGTATTATTTACCGTTTTGCATTCTGGCTTCCGTTAACACATTTAGTTTGACAGACATAGCCCCCAAAAAAGGTGCAACCAAGAAAAAGAACAACACCCAAAACCCTAGGAAAAAGCCTAGAGTAGTGGAGGGGGAGGACGTCAAGCACGAGACTCAGATTGTTCCGTCGACTGAGCCCATACCAGCCGTAGAGGCGGACTGCACTGAGCATACAACTGTCTACAAGGACTTCATCTCGAGGGGCCTCATCCTTGAGAGAGGGTTGAGGCTAGAAAAGCCCTTCAGGAACTATGTGAAGGAGCACGACTGGGAAGGCCTCATCGCATAACCGTCACGTGCAAACCAGACTATGGTGTGTGAATTCCTGTCGCTCATGAAGTACAAGAATTCAGCAACTGTTTTCCTCCGTGGTCATGTCTTCGGATTTGATCAACACGTTCTACAGGATCCCACCAAAGCCCTCGAGCTTGTACGAAGCCGCTGACACCGCAGTTGAAAAGGCTTCATGGGAAGACATCATCATAGCAATCTGTGATGACAACGATGCAGTAATTCAGAATCTACCACAAGAATGGTCCACCATAGAGAAAAAGTACTTGACTGAGGACATGAATGTGTGGTACAGTTTCATAGCTGCCCGGCTACTCCCCGTGAAATTGAATAGCGAGGTTCATCGGTCCCGTATGCTGCTGCTCTACAAGATAAAAAAGAACACGAGCCTGGATGTTGGGAGTACAATAATGGCATACATCCGGGATTGTGTCAATGCCCATAACTGCATAGGCTTGTCCTCACTCATCACTGCACTATGCATGGAATCAGGTTGCAGATACAAAGATGATGATGTCACAATGATGCCAAAGCTCCCTATAAACCCTGTCATATTATCCAAGAAGAAGAACGCTGCTGAGATATCGAGGGTGGCATCAAGTAAATCATCGAATGAGAACTCAAATAGGGACTTGGCAGCATTGCAAATGAAGGTGGATCATTTGGTGCGCTGGACATTGCAAGTTGGGAAGATCCTCACAGCCATGTGTGGCGAGAGAATCAATGAATTGGGTCCAATCCCTACCTTTGATTTGCCAAGGCCCAACACGGTGGAGAAGGGGCGTGCAGGAAATGACTGCCCACAGTGAGCTCATATCTTCCTATTATCAAGTTGTTTCATTTGCTAGTTTAATTTGGATGTGGGGATCATGCATTTGTTCCTTTCGAAACATACATTTCTACTTTATTGTTACTGTTTTTGCTTTGGATTTTGGAATGTTAGCTTTCAAGAAACATAACGTATTTGTGCTGTTGTCTCAAACGAACTGCTTGAGCAATTCGTATCAGGTTCCTACCTGAGTAAAATTGCTGCAGCGCACTGAACCAGTAGAACTGCAGCGCGCTGCAGCGGGCAGAACCTACCGTAGGAATAATTGTCCACTTTTTTTACCAGCCTTTACCAAAACCGCTGGAGTACGCTGCAGCGGACAGAACTGTGCCACATGGCAACAAATTGGAAGATAGTCGTACAATACTGGCCAGGGGCAACAAAACCCAACAAAGTACAAGAAGTAAATAAATTTTAACTTCGACATCGATGTTCGCCCCCCTAGTCTACAACCAACTTCATCTTCTTGGATTGACTGTCTCGAAGTTCTCGGCCATCGTCATCTATGTGTTTCCTCCGTATGGCTCCCGCCTCAATCCCATTGTCACTATGTAGAGGGGAAATAGAGGGGAACTCTAACCTTTCACTTGTAACCTCAAAATCAATTTCATCGCGGAAAGAGAATTTCCTACATTGTACCACAACAGACCAACCTACATTGCACGGGTCATTTACGTAGAAAACTTTTCTTGCTTGTTCGGCCAAAATAAACTGATCATTTTCATATGCCACACGAGTCGGGTCAACAAGGGTAAATCCCATTGGATCATCAGTTCGAACCCCAGTTGTGTTATCAAACCATTGGCACTTGAATACTGGAATCTTGAATTCTCCATAGTCAACCTCCCAAATCTCATCAATAACACCGTAGAACGACATCACAACTACGACTGGTTTTTTGTCTTTCTTACTTGGTTGCCACATAGTCTCCGACTCAATGTATACCCCACTATTTTGTGTCGTGCTCTTCAAATCTTGGTCCCTAGTAGCGAAAGAAAAACCATTGATGTCAAATCCGGATACCTCAAAATCGTGCAGTTAGGCTTCCTCACAAATGCCCTAATTTTTGGGTCGTAATCAGCAACATTGCATCGGTCATATAACCAATTGACAAACTTGTCATTGTGCTCCAACTGGACTTTATTAGGGGGCCACGTGGGATGACACTCTGTTATCGAATTAAGGTGCTCAGTCACATAAGCAGTAGTCTCCAAAAAATTCCTCAACACATACAAATGAACTGACATCAGATCACTATTCAATGGAGTAAATAACGTTCCCCTCGACCTCGGCTTACCCCCCTTCCTCCCAACATGTCGATTCAGGGGCACCCCAAATTTTCTGTGTCCCTGCAAATAGGAAGAGAAAAATTCAATCACTTCTTTGGTAACATACCTCTCCACAATACTAGCTTCCGGCCGACTCATACATTTCACGTACCTCTTAAAGACTTTCATGTGACGCTCGAATGGATACATCCAATGCATGCCAACTGGACCGTATATCTTTACCTCCCGCACTGGATGGACGACCAAGTGAACCATTATATCAAAAAAGGATGGAGGGAAATACATTTCCAACTTGCAGAGCACAACAACATCTTTTTGTAGAACATCCAGATGGTCCCGGTCAATAGACTTCCGGCATATGGAGGCAACAAATATACAAAGTCTAGTGATTGAGTTCCTTACGTCAGCCTCCATTACCCCACGAATAGCAATAGGTAAAAGTTGTTGCATCAAAACATGACAATCATGAGATTTCAACCCCGTCATCCGACAATCCTTCGTAACTACCCGACTCACGTTCGATGAATAACCAATGGGGACCTTCACTGATTTCAAACTATCACAAACTGAGATTCTCTCCTCCTTAGACAAGGTACAAGGTACAGGGGGCAAGTACGTCCTCCTACCCTTCACTTCTGGGGCGAGGTCATTTCTGATTCCCAAATCAACCAAGTCCAACCGGGCATTCAAACAATCTTTCGTCTTCCAAGGAATATTCAAGAGGGTGCCTATCAAACTTTCACAAACATTTTTCTCAATATGCATCACGTCTAGGCAATGCCTAACCTCAAGATGCTCCCAGTATGGTAGATCAAAAAATATTGACCTTTTCTTCCATGGCCCACCACAATTTATTTTGTCCTTGCCTTTGTACTTTCCCAACACCACTCGTAAATTCTTAACCTTGCTGTGAATCTGCACACCAGTTAGTGGTGTAGGGGATTTCTTTTGTTCATTACCGCCAACAAAATTGACCACATCACCCCGGTATTTATGGTTTTCGTTGAGCCATTTTCTATGGCCAAGATACACTATCTTTCTTCCATGTCTTAGTTGTTTGAATTCGGTCTTCTCCTCACAAATGGGACATGTATTGTGCCTCTTCACAACGTACCCTGACAAATTTCCATAGGCTGGAAAATCATTAATCGTGCAAAAAAGCATGGCCCGCAGTTGAAACTCCTCATTTATATGGCCATCAAATACCAACACCCCTTTATCTTCCCAAACATCTTCAAATCTTCTATCAATGGTCTCAAATACACATCAACCTCATTCCCAGGTTGTCTAGGACCTGAGATTAACATAGGCATCATAACATATTTACGTTTCATGCACAAATATGGGGGCAAATTATATATAACCAACATCATGGGCCACGAACTATGCTTCGATGACATATTACCAAATGGATTCATCCCATCAGTACACAATGCAAGGCGGAGATTTCTAACCTCCGAAGCAAAGGAAGGATATCGCTTGTCAAAATTTCTCCATTGTTCACCGTCTGCCGGATGTCTTATCTTGTTGTCATGTAGTCTTTCCCGCTCTCCATGCCATCGCAAGTTTTTCTCATCTTCTGAATTCACAAAAAACCTCTTCAACCTAGGAATTATAGGAAGATACCACATACACTTCAATGGGACCTTCTTCTTCTTCTTAGCCAAACACCCATCATCATCATTCGTCACACCCTTATATCTTGCATTTTTGCACACGGGACATTCAACTGCATCTATCAAATCACCGTCATACAAAACACAATCATTTAGACATGAGTGTATTTTCTTGTATTCCAAACCAAGTGGACACAATATTTTCTTGGCCTCGTAATAGTTTTTCAGAATTCCATTCCCTTCCGGGAACTTATCCTTCAAAATCTTCAGTAGTGAATTCACACTTGCATCACTCCAAGAACTTGTAGCTTTCAAATTGAAAACCTCTATCAAAAAAGAGATTACGGTATCCTTACTTTTACATCCCGGATACAATGACTCCTCTTTCTCGTCCAACAAAGCACTCAACATTGTAGGCTTCCCCTCAAAATCTCTCACAATGTCATCGAACATACCATCAACTGTACATTTGTCTCCATCTACCTTGTCAAACCCACCGTCATGTCCTTGCTCAACCTCTCCATGAAATGTCCATACAATATAACCTCCGTCAAATCCGTTCTTCAACAAGTGAAATCTAACAACCTCCCGATCGTCAAACCGTTCACGACACAAGCATCTTTTGCATGGACAAAGTATCCTCTCCTCCCGACCAAAGGCATAAACTAGAAACAAATCAATAAATGCAATATGTTCACCACTCTCTCTAGCTACACTTGGACAGTTAACCATTTTTTCCCTCCACGCAAACACTGATTCTCGGTCCGTTGTATCTAAACAAAGCAAAACACACCATTTTCACATATTTTCATTGGTAAAAAACATGAAAAATGAACACAATCTTTTTGCTACACAATACTAAAGGTGTCATGCATGTCTGTGTATAAGTATGCGAATCGATCAACTGCATGTTCTCGGGAAGCATATAAATATATATACCATCTACCAAAAGAAACACAAAAATGTTCACATCAACACTCATTAATTTACACTCCCACAACATGATCGATACTCAACCAACATAAGCTAGGCATAGAGAAACGAATAATAAATACGAAAAAACTACCTCCAATCATGCATTTATGGTTCTAGTTGATTGAAATTCCCAAACATTAATGAATACTTACATCCACGAGTCTTCATTTGTTTGAGTTATTGCACACCTTCCCAAGAAATCTACCATATAATAATGGATGTTCAAGTTTAGAACTAATTTAAGAGGGTAAGTTCGGAGCATTAAATGCTCGATTTAGCACCGGTTTTTGCCAATAGTACACAAAACCGGCGCCAGTTTTCCCGCCTTTTTCCACGAATGCATTCAGCACCAGTTTCTACATCCAATAACACCGGTTCCTATAACTGGTGCCAAAAACATACATCACATCGGCTTTCTAGGATTCTTTGCACCGGTCTTCAAACCGGTGCGAATATAACACCGGTTATCGTTGTTTTTAGCACCGGTTTCTTGATCGGGGCTAAACTTTCAACGGTTTCCACAAATTCTAGCAGCGGTTACCCGACCGGTGTAAAAATAACACCGGTTTTTATTTGAATAACCGGTGAAAAAATATTTTCAACCGGTGCCATAATAACACTGGTTTTACAACCGGTTGTAACACAAAAAAAATCGTTGCTAAAACATGATTTGCACTGGTTTTCATAACCGGTGTTAAAAAACCGGTGCCAGAGGGGGGTCTCTGTGGTAGTGATATGATCTTTCTTTGAACCATTCCATCTTAATCCATTAATGAAAACCAAAGTTCTGATTGTGTCTTTGACATTTCTAACTATGCATAGCATATCAGGAACTTGATTATCATAAATGTACTTATTTCTTGCACACCAGATAAATCAAGAAGTTATAGATGAGAATAGTCTAACACTGAAAGCTTGTAGTTTAGATTTTATTTCTACATTCCAATAGAAATAGAACCTATCCCATATATTTTCAAAATGAATATCTTCCACAACAAAAAAAAAGCTTATATGAGTCCATATACTATTGGTCCAATTACAGTCATTGAAACAATGATGAACGTCCTTAGAATCCCTTTTACAGAAGGAGTAGATAGATGAAAAATAAAAACTAAAGACCTCTAAGATGTCACATTGAGGTAACAGTTTATTTTGGAGTCTCCATGTGAAAACTAAGAATTTTTTGGGTAGAAATTTAGATCATAAGTGTTTGAAAGAATCAACTTTAAGCCTCTTAGGTCTAAGTAATTCATAAGGAGAGCAAAGCAAGAAAGAACCATTCTTCTCAGGATAATCATCACACAAGGGAAAGTCCTTAGACAAAGTCTGAACATACTTAGCAGCCAATCCATTTTGAAGAACAGAGATATATTCATGCAAACATGTGAAAAAAAATCTTCTATTGTCATGATAGGATAAGGTAGTGAAAGTTGCATATTCAACACACTGAATTGATTAGTTCTGCTTAGCCAATTTGTGTGCCAAAATGATACCTCACCTTTTCCTACCTGTAAATAGCAGTTTTCAGATGCAATCTCATTCACTTCTTCAATCCTGTGCTAGGTATTAGAAACTTTTAAATAATCGGGTTAAAACCACATGTAATCAGAGCAAAGGACTTCCCTTTCTGCAATTTCAACCAAAGTTTTAATGAAAAACTTTTGACAGTGATGTGAAGATTTTTAACATCCAGACCATTTTCCATATATGGAAATCATAGATTTTTCCAAATTCTCCATATTATTTTTTGGCCATATTCAGATGTTCCCCAAGAGAGATTTACAAATAGGATATGTAACTTGTCTATTGCCCCTCTTGTTGGTTTGGAAACTTTTAATATATAAAGGGGAATGGTAGAGAGAACATGTTTTAGCTAAAGTCTACCAGCTTGATTTAACCATTTATTTTTCCACAGTAAAAGTTTTGCTGAAATTTTTTCAAATATGGTTCGAAAGTAGTTATTCTTTGTTCTCCCACAATAAATTGGACACCCTAAATATGTGAATGGAAAAAATCCAGGTGTCATATATGTGATCTAGTGTATTAGATTTCCGTAAGCTACTGGTGCATGCTTTGTTAAGTAAAAAGTTGATTTATGAAAATTAATTTTTGACCCAGTAGTTTTTCATAAACAAGCAGAATTTTTTTAAAGTTTTTCAGACTTTTCCTACTAGTTTTGAGAAAAACCACAGTGTCATCAGTAAAACTGAGATAAGTGGTTTTACAAGCTAAATTTGGAAACTTAAAAGAGTCAATCCTGCCTTGTTGATATAAACCTTTCATATTTCTTGAAAAAATAGCAGTGAGCAATATAAACAGAAAAGGAGATAGTGGATCCAAAAAGGTTTACCATTAATCAGAACTGGAAAATATGTTGCAGCTATGCTGCCCATAATGTTTTTGACTATAAGACCATGAAATCCAAGTTTCAGTAAAAGAGAGTTAACAAAATTTCAAGAAAATCTATCAAATGCCTTCATCATATCATGTTTTAAAAATACATTAAAACCTCTTTTTTTGTTATTAAAAACTGCATCATTTCTTGCATTAATAAAACATTATCAACTAGTCATCTATCCTGAACAAAAGTTGACTGTTCAGGTGAGATTAACTGAATCACTATGGGCTTAAATCTCTCTGTATAGACCTTTGAAAACTTTTTGTTTAGAAGGTTTGAAAGGCTTATGGGTCTATAATCAGTAAAAGATAAGTTAACCTGTTTTTTGGAATCTAAACAATGAATATGGCTACAATGGCTCTTGGATTGTGAATGCCTAACATATGCTCATTAACAACATTTAATAGGTCAGCTAAGATAATATCCCAACAAGCAGTATAAAACTTATCTGGATACCCATTTGGTCCATGAGCTGAGTCTCCATCCATACTAAAAACATGTTTCTTGAGCTCCTCCATGGATACTTCCTTCATCAAGTCCGCATTCATCTGATCAGAGACCAACTGAGGAGTATCCTCTAACATTGAAATAGTACCTAAACCATCTATGTCAGTATTACCATCAGTTAATAACTCAGAATAAAATCTCACAATTTCAGCTCCAATTTCATCAGGATTTTTAATCCACTGATTCTGTGCATTTTTAATTTATGAGATTGTTTGTCTAAATTGCTTAGATTTAACAGATACATGAAATATTTTAGTATTAGAGTCTCCATCTTTAAGCCATTTGACCCTAGATTTTTGTTTCCAAAAAACCTCTTTTTTTTAAGCTAATGTTAGTTCAGCTTGAGCTTTGTGAAGTTCAGTCCTAGAAGAGATATCATTATTTTGCTGATACCTTAATTATTTTTGCAAAGCATTATCTTCTACCTCCTTTACTCTATGATGTACATTCCCAATTTTTTTTCTTCCATTCATTTTTAATCTTCTTAGCTTTGTAGAGAATCCGATCATGCCAAATTCAATGCATTCACTATTCCAGTTATTTGTTACCAAATATAGGAAAGTATCATGCATTAACCAGTAAGACTGAAACCTAAAAGATTTTGGTCTTGAAGAATAGTTAAAGTTGGCTATAGAAACAAGCAAATGGGAGTTGTCAGATGGATCCCTTGCTTTTACTCTAATACTGGTGTTAGGAAATTAATCTGAGAAAGTTGCATTTACTAGTCCCCTATGTAGTCTTTCCCAAAAATTTCCTAATTCCCTTATCCCAGCCCTTGTGTACTGGTTACCTGCAGTTGGAAGTTCCATTAATTGATTCTCTTCAATGAATACATGAAATTCTATCATACAGTTTAGGTTAGGTGAAGCCTGGCCCAAATATTCACTTGGCTCTCTGATTACATTAAAATCTCCAATCAACATTATTGGCCTAATACAGTACTGTGATAATAAAGACCAAAGAAGATATCTTGGTGTCTATTATGTCTGGCATATATGAATGCATCAGTCCATGAAAATGAATGCGAATTATGCTTTATCTTAGCCAAAAAAATATGATCATGGACAATAAGAATGGAAACATTGATTGCATCAGTCCAGAAAATCCATATTTTATCTCCTGGATCACTGTAAAGTTTTTGTAAACCTAAATTATAAGAAATAGATTGTAGTTGATCAGATTTCAACAAAGGCTCAAGTATGACAAACAAAGGAATGTTATAGTTCCTCTTTATATTCTTAACTTTAATCAGAGCTCTCTCATTCTGTATACCTTTGACATTCCAAACACAGATGTTAAATGATCCTATATTAAATCATATTTTTTGAGTTAGCTTGAGACCTTGTTATTACAATTTTAGGAGGACCTATGTATTCTTTCCTCAATGGCGGTTAAACCCACCGATGATGGAAGTAGTTAAGGGTGAAGTCCTTAAGCTACTCAAGGATGGGTGATATACCCTATCTCTGATAGTACTTGGGTTAGTCTGACCTAAGTGGTTAAAAAAAAGAGAGGGGTAATGGTGGTAGAGAACAAGGACAGGGATTTGGTACCCATTCGTATTCAAAACTGGTGGCGAGTGTGTATTGATTATCGACTCCTAAATGCGGTAACTCGCAAGGACCATTTTTCCCTACCCTTTATTGACCATATGCCAGAGAGGTTAGCCGGTCACACTTATTACTAGTTCCTCGATGGCCATGTGGGATATTTCCAAATAGCCATCGACCCTGAGGACCAAGAAAAGACTACTTTCATATGCCTTTTGGCACTTTTGCCTATAGGCGCATGCCGTTTGGTCTTTGCAATGCCTCAGGTGCTTTCCATAGATTCATGGTTAACATCTTCTAGGAGTTAATTGAGCACTTTGTAGAAGTATTTGTGGATGATTTCACCATCCATGGAGACTCTTTCGATACTTTCTTACATTATCTGGCACTAGTACTAGAAAGGTGTATCGACAAAAACCTCGTATTGAACTCCAAGAAATGCCTCTTTATTGTAGAAAAGGGCATTGTTCTTAGTCATGTGGTGTCAGCCCAAATTTTAGAAGTGGATAAGGCTAAAGTGGACAAGGCTAAAGTGGACATAATTAAATCCTTACCCTATCCCACTAGTGTTAGGGATATTAGGTCATTCTTAGGACACATGGGGTTCTACTAGTGTTTCATTAAGGATTTCTCTAAGATCTTGCTCCTTTGTGAAATTTTTTGAGAATAGATGTTGAGTTCATTGTTGATGAAGAGGGCATGAGAGCTTTTGACACTTTGAAAGAGATGCTTATGACTGCCTCTATCATTCAACCACCAAATTGGTCCATCCTCTTTGAAATAATGTGTGACGCTATTGACTATGCTATATGTACGGTACTAGGACAGAGAGTAGGGAGGGGGCCACATGTCATATACTATGCTTCATTAACTCTAAATGATGCACATCACAATTACTCCATAACCGAATAAAAAGATGCTAGTCGTAGTATTTTCCCTTAAGAAATTTAGGCCATATTTGATAAGTAGCAAGGTCATTGTGTACACAGATCATACTGCACTTTGCCATTTAATGACCAAAAAGGAAGCGAAACCTAGACTTATTAGGTGGATACTCCTTTTTAGTGAGTTTGACCTTGAGGTGAGAGATAGAAAGGGTAGTGAGAATGTGGTGGCCGATCATTTGACTAGATTGACACCTCCTGAAAGCCTAAATCCTGCCAAGGGGAAGCATAAGTTAGAACCTATTCGGGAAGAATTTTCCAACAAAAAATTGTTCGGACGACTAATCAACCTTGGTATGCCAATTTAGTGAACTACATAGCCAGGAACGGATTTCTTCCTTCTTATGATAAGGCACAAAAGGATAGGTTAGTGAACGAGGCAAAAGCTTATGTGTGTGATGATCTTACTTATGGAAGTATTGCACCGACCAAGAGGTTAGGAAATGTATTCCCGAAGATGAAGTAGAATGCATCCTTAGACTTCCATTCTTCCAATAGTGGTGGGCATTTTGGGTAAAAATGAACCATAAAGAAACTAATGGAATGTGGGCTCTACTGGCCCAGCATGTGGAGACATACTCGAGACTTTGTCCAATTATGTGATTGTTGCCAAATGATGGGTAACATCTCATTAAAAAATGAGATGCCCCAAGCTTTCTTTATGCCGATTGAGGTTTTTAATGTGTGGGGAATGGATTTCATGGGGCCCTTCCTAGATTCCAAAGGGTGCCGCTATATTCTAGTAGTGGTAGAGTACATGTCTAGATGGGTAGAAACCAAAGCAACAAGGAACAATAATTCAGCAACAGAGATGGATTTTCTCAAATCAAACATTTTTTCTCTGTTCGGCGTCCCCTAAATGATAATTAGCGATAGAGGAACTCATTCTTGTAGCCAAACCATGGCATCCTTGTTGAAGAAATACAGAGTGATCCATAGAACATCCACCGCTTACCACTCACAAAAAAATGGTCAAGCGGAGATATCCATTTGGGAAATCAAGGCCATTCTTGAAAAAATTGTGAACCCATCTAGGAAGGATTGGAGTTCTCGATTAAATAGTGTGCTTTGGGCCTACCAGACCACACACAAAACCCCCATGGGTATGTCACCCTTCCAGATCCTCTTGGTAAAGGATGCCACATTCCGATCGAACTCGAGCACAAGACACATTGGGTCGTAAACTGCATGAATATTGACTTGAATGAAGATAGAGAACATAGGAAGTTGCAATTACAAGAACTTGAAGAACTTAGGCACAACTTCTATGAGACTTCACTAATTTACAAATAAAGGACAAAAGTGTGGCACGACAAGAGAATAGTAAAAAAAAGACTTCGTGGTGAGACAAAAGGTCCTTGTTTACCAATCTTGGCTTCGTCTCTTTCTGGGAAAATTACGGTCAAGGTGGGTGGGTCCGTATATGGTGACCAAGGTATATACTCAAGGTGCAATAGAGGTGAAAAATGAGAAGGTTGGCACAAAATTTTTAGTCAATGAGCAAAGGGTGAAACCTTACTTTGAGTGGGGAAATTTAGGATTAGTCAAGGAGGGAAATCTCCTCCTCTAGATCTAATCCATGAATGAACTCTTCCAAGGTGAATAAGTCATGGGGATGACATTAAATTTACCCATAGTTAATGTTCTTAAATTTTGTTATTTCATTTCTCTTTTGGGTATTTTTTGTGCAACTCAATTACGCTTGGTTTTGTGTTGTTTTGATGGGGAATATTTTGATTGAAAGATGGCCCAACACTACTACAAACAACACCTATAACCTCAAATTTTTAGGCCTATTTACCTTGGTTTTTTTCCCTAGAAAACCAAAGTAAATGTGGCTGAAGTTAAAAGGTTACTTTTTACCTCAGTTCAAAACCGAGGTAAAAAGTTTGTTTCCCTTGGTTTCGTGTGACATTGCACCATTGTCTCGAGTGCTCGAGGGGAGCTTTGAGTGATCGGGAAAATTTACGGTGCTCGAGGTGGTTGTATTTGCCAGGGTGCTCGAGGTGTGGCAGTTTTCAAGAGCATGAGGCGTTCGAGTGCTCGAGGTTTCCCCGGGGACAACGAGGAGGTCCTCGTGACCACAGGGCAGTTGTCGTGACCTCGAGGAGGTGCTCAAAACTTGGTACGGTCCACGAGCTTGGTTTCCACGGTTTCCACGGTGAGGCAATAGGTTTAAGAGTACAGACTTTGTTAATGATACTCTTTCTCCTAAGCCTAGTTTTTACTAATGATTTAACGGTTACTTATGCGCTCCATGCCAGTGCTGCACTCTGTGCTAAATTCGCATAAAGCTGTCCATTTGCTCAAAATGGAGTGGGCGATTACATAATCGCCACGCTTGATGCACGCGGTATAAGTGCATCCATTCTCACATCTTCAGGAGGCTGATTCGGCTGGGATTCACAAAGACAAGAGGCACGACCTCACCATATCTTTGCCCATTTAATCACCCTCGGCGCCACCAAGAGAATGTTAGAAGGCCAATAACATCCCTCTATCCTCAACTTAGGGATGTACATGGTAGAAGTAGATTCCCCCCCGTACCAACATGGTGCAACCTGAATCATCAGCTTCAATCTCTTTGTGATATTCAAGACTCGAGAACTCTCGGCTGCATTAGGAATTTCATATTTCATTCGGATTTTTGGTTCTTTGCACCTTCATCACCATTCCATCGATGACATCATTTCAAGAGCTGAGTCTCACAACTCTCGGCTGCATTATAGAAATCAAATGAAGAAGGCCCCGCCTAATAGGGGTAGAAGCAGATTTTTTAGACTATGGGTAGTGTGTTTGTCCTCGCCCCATTTGTTTAGTGTCCCATAGCCTTTGTTTCCCAGGTTGTTTTGTACTTCCTTTTCTCGATCATCTTGCTCAGGGTTGGTAGTTAGCTTATGTTGGAAAATGGGGGGGGATGGGGGAGTGTTATCCCTCGGGCTTCCACTCCCACATCCACCCCCCCTCCCACTCACTCTATCTCAGACTTGCTCCTTAGGTTCACCAAATAACCTAGGGTTGGATTGTTACTGTATTTGGTAGAGCTCCTTTGGGGCCTACCACAGGTTCCACCGTATATACTATTTACCAGTTTACCTCGAAAAAATCACTACCGACAGCGATGTGATGCTTCACCAAAAAACCAAGGTAAAAAGTACTTTTTACCTCGATCACGTGCGACATCGTACCCACTGTTGGTCTTACCAAAACCGCTACTAAGAGCGGTACGACGTCGCACATATTATTATGAAAATTTTAAAAACTACCGAAAGAAAAATCGATGTCGGTCATGGTTTCAATAGTTAATATCATAATCTGATATAACTTAAATTGAAATTTCATTAACTAGATTCAACAACCATATTACACAATAATGATATTTAATTAAAAAAGGCAAAAATCTCTAAAATAATTTTAAAAGCCTAAAATTCTTTAAAAAAATAGATCTGAGCTCAGCGGCGGCGACAACTCGGCGGCTTGGCATGGCGACGGTTTGAGCTTGACGGTGGGAGGAGTGGAGGTCGACGGAGGATTTGGAGTAGAGGTCAACGCCGGATTGGGAGCAGAGGTCGACGATAGGTCTAGAGCTGAGGTCAATGACAGATCGGGAGAGCTCTGTCGGATCTGGAGCACACCGATCTGAGCTTCGTGGCGATCTGAGCTCGGCGGGCAGAGGTCGACGAAGCTGGCCTCGAGTGGAAGCACCAGACGCGGGTGGAGATGGCAAGAAGATGTCGAAGGCTGGGAGGAGGACGGTGGCCGCAGGGCGGATCTGAAAGGAAGAGAGGAGAGTTAACTTTTTATTTTTATAGAATAAAATAATTATATATTATTACGTTTGTGTTACATAATCGGTGCACGCAATCATTTTAGGTTATTTTGATTTGTCGAATCACGAAATTGGGGACACCAAAATGAAATTAAATAATATAAGATTGTGAATTTGCAATTTGGGCATGTATGGGTGAACAGAATGGTTTCAAAAATCAACATTGATTAATTCTTCATAGTTTTGGAAAATTACACTATGGCCCAAAATTATGTTACCCCACTATCTATTGCCCCAAAATATATGATTTTTTTGTTATTCTTGCCTAAACATAGAAATATAAAATAAAATTTTTTTTGAAATGTTGGAAAGCTCTAGTGCATGTTCTAGAGTAGCTTAGAGTTGAATACTTAGAAGTAAGAAAGAAAAATTGGAAAGGATTACAGATATGTTCTTATGCCTAATTGTTGATATATTTCCGTTACCGACTTGGAAAATACAACGAGGGTGTATATGGTAGGATCACATTCGAGCAAATTTCAATTTAGAGTTACGAGTAAAGTTTTTACATTTTGCACTTAGGTCCCTCCAAGAAAGTTGGAACTGTCAAATCACAAAATTGGTGACACCAAAAAGAAATTCAATAATATAAGATTGTGAATTTGCAATTTTGGAATGTACGGGTGAACAGAAAGGTCTCAAAAGTCAACATTGATTACTTCTGAACTGTTTTGGAGAATTACACTATGGCCCAAAATTGTGTTACCCCATTATCCATCGCTCCAAAATACATGATTCTTTTATTCTTACCTAAATATAGAAATATAAATAAATTATTATTTTGTGAAATGTTGGAAAGCGCTAGTACATGTTCTAGAGTAACTTATAGTTGAATACTTAGAAGAAAGAAAGAAAAATTGTAAAGGGTCACAAATATGTTCTTATGCCTAATTGTTGATATATATATATATATATATATATATATATATTCCATTACAGACTTGGAAAATACAATGAGGGTTTATATGGTAGCATCACATTCGAGCGGATTTCAATTTGGAGTTCCAAGTAAAGATTTTACCTTTTGTATTTAGGTCCCTCCAAGAAAGTTGGAATTGTTGAATCACAAAATTGGCGACGCCAAAATGAATTTCAATAATATAAGATTGATGCAATTTGGGCATGGGTGAACGGAAGGGCCTCGAACGTCAACATTGATTACTTCTACACAATTTTGAAAAATTACACTGTAGCCCAAAGTTATTTTTTTGATGAAAATGTTAGAAAATGCTAGTACATAAAATCTATTAAAAGTTTACATTTAATTTATTTCATTTAAACGTATTAAAATTTTAATTTATTTCATTTAAAAAAATATATAGACATAAAGTCATAGGTAAAAGTACATATATAAAATCTATTAATTAAAAGTTTAAAAGAAATGGAGTACGATAAAAAATTTACAAAATTATATTTTAGTTTTGTTTAACATTAAATTTTATTAATAAAATCTCGATCACGTGTAACTCGAATTGTATATTCAATTTATTTCATTTGAAAATATAAACATAAAATCATAGTTAACAGTACAATTATAAATTCTTTTAAAATTAAAAGAAATGGAGTTGCATAAAATTTTTTTTTTTTATAATTTTAATAAAAAAACACTATTAAAATTACATTATTAACATTACATTTCAATTCTTGCATCGCTAGGGTGTCTGCAAGAGGTATGTGCGACGTCGATAAGCAAGACATACGTGCGACGTCAGTCATTTCATGTCCGCCAGAGGTACATGTGATGTTGGTCACAATAATAATCGATGTCGGTAAGTTAAACATGCGTGTGACGTCAATCATTTCATGTTTGTGAGGGGTATGTGCAGCGTCGATCTTAAAAATAAATGACGTTGGTAAGCCAGACATGTGTGCGACATCGGTCATTCATGTCTGTGAGAGTGACGTGCGACTTTGGTCTCAAAAAAAACTGACGTTGGTAAGCCAGGCATGCGTACTATATCAGTAATGACAGGAATTTTAAGCCGAGGTAAAAAATAATTTTTACTTAAAAAAATGAGAACCGGGATAAAAGAATTTTTTACCTCGGTTATTTGCACTTAACCAAAAAACCGAGGTAAAAGGGACGAAGTAATAGATTCAGTTTCTTGTAGTGCAAGGAGTTCACTTCTAAACGCTTTTGGTGCAAACATCGAAATTCCCTTCACTACAATGAAGGAAAAGGAGAATTGCTTTCGGACATCACTTATCCATTGGAGTTGTTCTGCACAACACTTAATGTAATTTAGGTGACCAATTTTTAATTCCTAAGTATTCCCTTACATACTCCACTTGTGATTTTATAGTTCGTATGATGCATTGGGGACAATGCAAGGTTTAAGTTTGGGGAGGGGGTAGTTAGGAACTTAGGAGTTAAACAAAATTCCTCTGTGTTAGTTTTTCCTTATTCTCATTGTAATATGAAGGCCACCTTTGGAAAATTTTGTCTACACTAATTTTTTTTTAAAATGAAAAAATATACCCGACTAAGTTAAAAATCTGAAAGGGCAATTTAGGCAACAATGGAAAGGCCTGGATAGGTTGAAAAACCTATGAAAAAGTTCTTTTGGTAGAGTAACTTATCTTCACACATTCATATTTTGTGAACTTCACCTTTTAGTTAGTATGTAGAATGGATAGGTTGTCTTAGTTTCTTTGGGATGTGAGAGTTGTGAGATTCTTATGTGTTGGGGGGAACTAGGTTAGTATAGGAATAAATGTTCTATGTTTTGGGGCATTCTTCACATGCTATGTTTCGCTTGAATCTTTGCTCGTTCTTGTATACTTAAGGATGAGTAAAGGTTTAAGTGAGGGGGATTTGATGAGACGCTAGAAGCATGTGTTTCCTAATGCATTTAGCACATCTTTTGGTAGCTTTTGTATGGTTGATTGTTAGGTGGGTTTGGATTACTAGGAGTTTATACATATATTGTTGGTTTTCTTGTCTTAATCTCTAATTTTGTAAATTATTTAGATCTAATGGATTCTATATCCTTACGAGCATCTAGATTCTATTTTTTGAGCTTCATTGTAGATCACTCGAAAGCACTTTGAAGTAGCTTAGTGAAGGCAATTTACAAGAATGGCAGAAGATAGTTGAAGGTCGTTCGCAAGGATGGTTTGTGCCCATTTTATATGGTTATATTATGACTTTGAGGACTCATTTTTGTACACTTTTGTGCTCTAAATATGACATTTTCCCTTGAGATTCTCTAAGGAAAGTTAAAAGCGACTTTTACGCTTTTATTACTTTTCTAGAGGATTTTGTGTGACAAGGCAATTTGTTTGAAGACTTTGAAGGCTTTAAATAATACCTTTGAAGATTTAAATACTTGAATACTTGTATTTGTGCTTTTTAAGACTTGAAGTATTGAAGATAAGTGAAGTGAAGAGGAGAACTTGAAATAAAAAGAAGAAACAAATCAAGATGCTGAAAATGGGCTCGGTCGAGACTCGGCACGAACCCATCGCGACCCGTGATGGACGGATGGCCATAAACTTTCTTACTTTTTTGTACTAAAAATACTCACCTTATCCTCTCCTCTTCATAAACCTTCTTCTTCCTTCGATTTTTCTGGGTTCAAAACCCTAGTTTTCTTTTCTTTCTTTTCTTAGTTTTGTAGGTTAATCATGTCTTTTTATTATCTAGGTTAGTTTAATCTTTTGAGCAATTGATTGAGACCTCCTTGCTAATTTCTTGAGAATCATATCTATCTATTTATTGCTTTTGCTATTGTACATTTATTGAGCTTTGAATGTGAACTGTTAATGGCATTGATGTTGTTAGAGGTTTGAGTATATAATTGCTTGTATGATTACTTGTTAGGGTTGGGAGAAAGTAGCTAATTCTCCCCTCTTTTAATATGGAATCCAAGAGCATGAGTTAGAGTTTCATAATGATGTTAA
Organism: Rubia yunnanensis; assembly: GCA_037428765.1. Lineage (NCBI taxonomy): Eukaryota > Viridiplantae > Streptophyta > Magnoliopsida > Gentianales > Rubiaceae > Rubia > Rubia yunnanensis. The sequence continues at coordinate 46,211,030 of CM075067.1, read as the reverse complement.
TGTGTTGATAGTAGCTAGATGAATGTGATGATGTTGAACTTGTTGTCTTGTTTGTTACTTGTAGCAAATAAGATAGGTCAATGAATACCGATCGTTCTTGACTAATCTTGTGTAAATGTATAAATTGGTTAAATGCTTGGATACAGTGTAGTGTTTATAAGTGTTGTCAAGCTTGTTGATTCTTTATGCTCAATACCACCAATGGGATACTTTTAGTCGTGTTTCGACTAAGTGAGTCATTGGTGAGGTTTGACAAGAGATGTCGAATTCACTCTTGCAAACTACTATCTAAGAAGGTTAGAAGATTTATCTTCACAACAAGTAGTGGAAGTAGTGATAGATTTTGTCATTCATTCTTGAAGCCTTTGTTATTTAGCATTCATGTGTTCTTAATGCTATGTTTTACCTCATTTATACCATGTGTTGTTTGAGAATAGGAAGTTTTTGTATGATTTAAGTGTTAGGGTGTTAGGAAAGTGACTAATTCCTTAGCTTTATGGCATGAAAATCGAAGAACATGAACTTAGAACTTCTTGTGCATAATGTGTTTTGATTCTTGCTAAATAAGTATGTTAATGTGGATTGTTCTCATATTTATCCTATAGATGCAATGGAAGGTTGAACCTTGAATATGGTTTGTTCTAGATTTTGCCTAATGAATGCTATGTTTGGTTAAATGGCTATGTCTTTGGTAGAAGGCTTATTGTTATCAAATCTATGATCCTTTGTGTGAAATTTCGGTGATGAAATACCTCTATGGTGTTGTTTGCCTAGAGTGATTGTCAATGTGGTTTGCAAATGGTCGTTGTTTGTCTTTGTAAATTACTATTAAGAAGGAATGAATGTTGATCTTCGAATGTGAAGTGATAATATTTCCCATAGGTAAAAAATGTGATAGAATGAGTGAATGATTTACATTTGGTTTGGAAGTGGATGTCAATTGCCCCCAAGGCTTTGTCTTTTGTAGTTTTAAACCCCTATTCTTAGTTTGTTTGATGATTAGCATAGTTACTTGACTTTGCTAATTATCTTATCTTTTAATTTCATAATTTAGGAAAACCAACCAACCGAACCCCCCTATACTTGCTTTTATATGTATATATATATATATTTACTTCTAGCATAATATCGACCTTATCTAACGCTTAAGAAAATCCCCTTCTTTTTGGACGACCCCAATTTGCCACTATCTACTTAGTTGTAGTTAGTAAGCATTTAGGGCTTATAAATATTAACTTTGAGAGGTACAGCGATGACCTCCCAATGTTAGTAGACTGAAGGCCACATGCTTAATCGTGGTAGTAGATGGGATGCGCTAAAGAAGAAAGCGTCAAAATCCAGAAAAAGTGATGACCAAAATGACTCGTGTGCTTTTACATGGCCCGTGCTGAACCAAAGACCTCTGCGACTAAGTCCTGGCATAGGCCATGTCCTTTTTCATGGCCCATGCAGCCTGAAGATCAAGATTCAGACTCTAGTTCGCACCCCGCAGCCAAATGCGTGGCCGCGCCAATCGAAGCCAAGGATTGCAACTTCAGTCCACGGCTCGCGTGCTTTTGCATGGGCCGCGCTGCTCAGATAGCCAAATGCACTCTTTTTTGGGCAGCTGCAATCTTTTACATGGGTTGTACACTCAGTTTGGCCAGGATTCGTCTCCATTATGCGGGTCGCGTGCTTTTGCACAGGCTGTGTGCTATTGTACAACCCGTGTCGGTGTGGCTTTTGTTTTGGGTATCTCCAAGGCCCATTTCCACCTACTATATAAAGGATCACTGGTCTACTAGGGTTTAGAGAGCCTTCATAATTGTAAGTTTAATTCCTAGTTCTAAGAGTAGGTAGAGAGAAAAAGAGATTGACTCTTCTCTCTTCTTTTATTATTTCTTAGTTTATGCCCATGTCATTGAATCCAATGATCGAATTGGGTTCAATGTCCATGGTGTAGTGTAATTACTTAGGGATTTTATTTGTAGGTAATGATTTTGTGAGATTCTAGACCATTTTATCTTTTATGTCTATGAATATTCTTGTTTGATTTGAGCCTTTTATATTCTATGATGCACCATATTTTATATGTGATACGTTATCGTGGTGGTCTTGATTGCTCATTGGGAGTGTTGAGTAAGGCGCATTATAGGCTCGTGAATACTTGCTTTGTGCGTGCATGCATATATGATCGTGAGTACCATTCCAATTGTTATAGCCTAGCTTGGCTTGATCATCGTGTTTTGTGTTAGGGATGGCATACCCCTATCAGGGGTGTGGGGCACCTTCGATGTACCATGATTGGAAAAAGCATGATAGCTTGTAGAAACTAGGGCTGTCATATAGGGACCACCATCGTTTCAACCCTGGAGTAATCGTGAGCCGTCAATTCCTTTACCTCTATAGGCCATGGGAGAAGTTTCCATAGTGGAGTGCCCGAGATGCATATCCTTACTCTCATACCTAATGGGCATAACGCCCGCAAGGCGGCTGCTTAGGCACTTGATCCTTTACGCGGGGGCACGTTAGTGTTGGGAGTGAGATTTAAGGGGAAAGAATCGTGGTCTCCAAAGGTGTGATTGAAGTGCCTTCCCAAAAAGATGGAGGGGGTGTTGATAGGATTCAAATGAGCTTTGGTGCCTTTGTGTGACATACATTGGGAAGTGCCGACTATCACCCACATTATGTGACATAGACATGAGACATGTTAATATGTCTCACATGCGATAGAATCTAGGATCAAAGTCATTTACCTGTCATGTTACGCAAATATCCCCAAGGCTAGTTTAATATTGTATGACCTCTTGTTTTGCATGATTATTAGTTTACAGACAAACCCCCCACCCCCACCCACCCCAGAACCCATATTTGTAGCACTAGCTATTCCCAGCAAACAATCAGAGTGACGCCCGATTGTGAGTTGTGTGTAGTTATCTTTTAAATTCTATCATATATGTGGACGACCACAGACTTTCTACTAGCTACTCTCTATTAGTTGGTAGTGAGCAGGGGTGCAACTTGCAAATCTCTATCTTTGCATCTAGCACCCGCGGGTTATCTCCTGAAAGCTTAATTTTAGAACGACCTTGCAGGTACGAATCACCCAATATCAATGGTCACGCACTGATGGTTGTGGGCATGCGTCACCATGACCAGCCACGCCCCACCTAAGCTAGCCGCACGCCAATGAGTTTTCAACGACTCTGGTCACTTTCTGTGGGCAAGGAGGACAATTAGAATTTCTTCTTGTTTTAATTTTTTCTTCTTTTCCCTTCGGTTTTGAATTTTCTCTGGTGGCTTTTAAGCATGCATCTTTTCTTTTTCTTTGTTTTCAAAATAGGTAGAATTAAAAATAGTTTTTTATTTTAAGTATTGGATTAGATGTGTCTCCGTTAATATAAGTATTTTTGGTGATCTTTTCCCAGTAAAATGAAAGGTTAATATTTTATTGACTCTAGATCTGTTATTTGCATACAGTTATGAGAAATCCGAGTCGAAGTCATTTGAAAAACAAACTTTTGGAAATTGCATCTAAGGATTCAAATCAGATTTGGAGATTCCAGTCCATTAGGACGTTCAAGAAAATTAAACTGACTTTTCGGTTTTAACTTGTCTTTACACTGTTTATTTGGTATCCTTTTGGGTTTGAGTCAAAGACTATTCTACGAACTATAAATTATTCGAAAACACCTATAGTAAAATTTTTTGGACTATCAAAACGAGCGGATTCAATATCCTATCTTAGTGAAAGGGTCGAAATAGGTTAAATGGAGTCCGACCAAATCTTTAGTTGAGAAACTTTCAATTTTATTTGGTTTTGATTGTTTTGAAGTTGGTCAAAAGTGTGGATGGATAATTTTTATATGTTTTATATTGTTGCTCATTATTGTGATCGGCTTGAGTTGGAACAATATCTCAAGTTGATAGAATTTGTTTAGTGATCTTAGGTGGACATTACTAGACAACTACACAGTCGGGACCACTCATCATTCATTTATACCCTTCCTATGGACACTTAGACTTAATTAGAATTGTAATATTTAATTTTTGTCTTTTTGTACTCTTCTCATTGTCACTCATTCCATTGATTAGAATTGTAATATTTAGTTATTTCCTTTGTGTAAATGTGATCATCCTATATCATGACGTAAAGATCACTCGAACGTAGGCTATTTGGCTAATCTGATCAATATAAAGAGTTTGATTCCAAACCATCCCCATCACTGATGACTTCAATTTTAAAAAAAAAGAGAGAAGAAAACATCACTAATCCGTAGAGCTTATTCTTGAAGTCAAACGAACACCTCTAATCCTCCAAATTGAATCGTTTAGAACCTATGTTTGAAAGTGTCAAAATCCCCTTTTACCCAAATTTTAGACTTTTTCTTTCCCTTTTTATTAATGTTTCTTTCTTGGATCAACAGACTGAATCCAAACTTAGCAACATTCCTAAGGAAAATCTACTCTATGGTGTTCTAAAATGATCGGTATTACCATCTAGGATGGCTGTAAGTACTCCTAGGTAGTAGAAGATTCGATTCTTACCTAGGTGGAGAGGATTGGGACTGCTTTGTGTCTCTTAACAGATTCACTAACAAGTTTAGATCATCTCTATCCTAGCATAAGAGCTTTTGGAATTTCCCTAACGATTTGCTCATTTATTTTCTACTTTTTTGGAGGCAACTAGAGTTGCCTCAAAGAGCTTAGAGCTCTCCATTGTACATCTTGACTTAGCTACGGATACCCTACTTTATACTCTATTTTCTGTCTATTTTATGGCTTGGGAAGGCCTAATAAAATTTCCCCCATCCCTGATGGTTTTAATTAAAAAAAAATGATCGGTATTCTCCCTTTAAACTTGAGCTGCCAAATAACACAAGCTTATTTCCTTACATAGGAGGAAAGCCCCAAAAATTCTCCCACTCTCTGACTATGTTGAGGAAATTTCCATACCGACAATCTCTTTACGGAACTAAAAAAATTCCCTCTTGGAAACATCTTAATAAAGATGTTTGAACCATTGTCAACCGTGTGAACGTTATCAAGTTCAAACACCTTAGACTCTAAAGCATCTCGAATCTAGTGATACAAACATCAATATGTTTTGTCCTATTGATAGGACATCAAATGCATGTATTTTTCAAAGCATTTAACAACCCTTTTGTCATTTTTTTGTCGGGAGATTTCTAGATATAGGTAGGTTTACATCATAAGGGGTTTAGATGACCGTTTTTGGTTTTCATATATAAATCCTTCATTTTGTAACCTATTTATAGTCTAATGGATTTTTAGTGCTTACGAACGTCTATATTCCTTTTTGTAAGCTTAATTTGTAGATTGCTCGTAAGCACTTCAGATTGGTTTAGTGAAGACCATTTGCAAGGATGGTAGAATATTGAAGGGCACGAGTCAAAGCGTGCTAGAAGATAGAAGAGCCAAAGAATGAAGACAAAGAAGCGGATGAATTATGACCCTGAAGTTTGGAACAAGTTCTTATAATGATTCTAGAAGAACCAGCCTCCAAGGGTGGTACCATTGGATTCGTCTCCACTACTGTTTGATTACGTTATTCCACCACTCCATTTTGCTACATAAAAAATGGTGGGGATAGTGCTTAATGTCGTATTCATAACAAAAATTGTGAAACTTAGTAGAGTTAAATTAATCGCATGATCAAAATGAAACGCCATAAGTTTTCCTAGGAATTCAAGTTCATCCCATGCCTTAAACTTCTTAAAGTACTTGAAAGTCACACCTTTTGTTTTCAAAAACTTCCAACGATATATACATGTTTTAGTCATCCACGATCAACAAAAAATAGCGACCCCCACCTGGTGTGATTGGTGGGATCAGGCCACAATGATCAAAAGCTCGAGGCTTGTAAGGATGTAGCGCAATGTTATTTGCCAATGGTGTAATGATCACAAAATTGAATAACATGGTCGATATTTGGAATTCCTTCCACCATACCACCTTTTCCAAGTTTTGCAATGACAAAAAATTAAGATGTCTGTAGCTTACGTGCCATAACCATGCCAATTCATCCACCTTTGATAGAAAATACACATGATTCACCAAGTCCATCTTCAAGGTGTACAACATATTTTTGTTTTTGGGCACTCGTGATAAAATCATACTTTCTCGATCAAACAAATGCAACTCGCCATCTCCTACCACCGCCTTTTAACCATTCTCATCTAGTTGACCGATATTGTTGCTTCACAATTGAGGTATAAAATACACCTCTGTAAGCACTCAGTGCTCCTTAGTTTTACATAATAACATCATGGCATCACAACTAAAGATTTTAACCACCATACCATCACTAAGCTTGATGTTTCCCTTCACGTTCTCATCAAGGGACATGAACATGCTTCGGGAGCCTGTCATGTGATTACTTGGTCCTGTATCAAGATACCACACTCCCTTCCCTACATTAACATGAAATACGCGTTCCTCATTGAGAAATATATACTGAGTTTTGTGTGAGGCTATCTGCGGGCTGTCGTAGTATGCATCTGATGTAGTCACAAGAAGTAGTGCTGGCTGATCATCCTCCAACATACTCAGGTTCACTTCATTCTTGCGCCCTCATCATGATTTTCAGCATTCTTTTGAAAAGTGGTCTAAAAATACACCGTTGTAGCACCTCCGTTTAGGTAGAACTTTGTCACTAGAGTTTCCGCGACTAGGGCCCTTTGATTTGTTACTTCCCTGTAAACCATCACCATTCTCTTGATACTTTTGGCATGTTAGCCATTCTTCCTCCTTAAGAAGGATATGAGAACCCGATTTTTTGTCAGATTCACCCATTTTGTAGCACTCCTACGACAATCTTAGCCTCCCGGTTAGCTTATCTATTGAAAGAATACTCAGGTCGAATAGAGTCTCAATTGCAATTACTACTTGCGTGTACCATGGTGGCACTACACGTAGGAACTTCTTGACAACTCTTTCCTCCTTCACCATGTCTCTTAGAGCCTGTAAATTATTAACAATACTTGTAATCCTCTTGGAGGAATCATCAACGCTTTCTCCATCCTTGAACGTGATTGACTCCAATTCCATAATAATCTTTTGCACATTAGTCTCTCTAACATGATCTACACATATTCGTTGTATTTTGATCGTTACCCTGGATTTTTTTTGCCATGTTGTTAAGGAATTAGAATATTGATACCATAATTGTAGATGTAATTGTATTCTATTACCTTTTCCTAGCTTGTATAGGTATCCTGTACTATTATATAATGTATCCTGAATTCATGAATACAAACACGCAATTATTACCCTTATTTTCTACATGGTATCAGAGCCTAAAATCCTAAAACCTTAAATAGAAAATTTCTGCTGCCTTGAATTCCAAGTTTCCGCCGCCGCTGGAACACCACATGCCGCCGCTGCACCTGCCACGCGCCACCGCCTCTGCTGCTGCTCCACGCCGCTGCCACGCGCCACCGCCGCTGCTGCTGCTCCCCCGTCCGATTCAGTTCCACCGACTGCTGCCAGAATTCACCATCTGCCACCCTTTGCCGCTAGTTCAATGCGCTGGTGTGTCCTGTCGATCCGATCCATCACCGGTTATTGTACCTACTCCTGATCTGTACCTAATTTTCCACTATGTCTAGCTCTGAAGAACGGACTAGTTTTGATCCACCTGAGGCTTCAAAGCTTCAGGATATGAGTGGTTATGATGTGATTGCAGCTTTACTTCAGCAGTTGCAGTTATAATTTGGCCCTCAGACTACTTTACCTATTGGTCGTATGTCGACTGATCCTTACTTTATTGGTTCTGGCGATGGTCCAAGTTTACAAATCATACTGAACATGCTGAAAGGTCAAGAAAATTACATTGAATGATCTGATGCGATTTGCCATGCATTCCTGGCTAAGAACAAGATTGGGTTCATTGGTGGATCCATTACCAAAACCCAGGATGGTTATCCTAATGCTGGTGATTTGCCTGGGGATAATGCTACCCTTGTCTGATGGATCTTGCAAACCCTGGATCCGGGGTTAAGATCTTGTACAAGCTCGTTTTCCACAGTTAAGGATCTGTGGGATGACCTGAAGGCACGATTTATTCTTGCTGATAGTATGAAGATTTTACAAATGCAAGAGGCTATTCAGAGTTGCAGGAAAAATTGTTAGTCCATCGACATTTACTTTGCCAAACTGAAGAAGTTGTTTGCAGATTATTACTGTATGCAGCCTCCCCTAGTTTGTACCTGTGAAGAGAGAAAGGCATTATGCCATTGCAATATTTCTGAGAAAGTCTTCCAAGAAAGAGAGAAAGGTTTGATTTATCAATTCATCTCTAGCCTTGACGAAGGTTTTTACACCTTCGATCACATATCATGAGCATTCATCCAATGCTATCTGTTATGAAAGTGTATTCCCTTATTGCTCAGGAGGAGAATCATAAAGCTATCATTCGAGCTCGTGAGCCTTCATCAAACTCCATGGCTTATGCTGCACTATGTCTACCACCTGCAAGTTCTTCGCCAGTTGTTCTTTCTGCATCTGATCGCAAGAATCTTGTTTGTACACATTGTCATCGCAAGGGTTATGATAAGGATACCTGTTTCCAGATACATGGTGTACTAGATTGGTTCAAGGAGTTGAAGGGGAAAGTTGGAACCACTAAGAAACCGGCGCCAGCTTTCCTGCAAGCTCTATGGGCAAGCTCAGAATTACTCATCATTAAGAGTTTTTGGATGCTTGTGTTTTGCTGCTCATATTCTCAGATATCGTAACAAGTTTACACCAAGAAGTCGGCGGTGTCTGTTTCTTGGTTATCTTACCGGAAAGAAAGGCTATCGCCTTTTTGACTTGGAATCCCGTGTGATCTTTAACAGATAGGATGCCAATTTCTTTGAAGACCAGTTCCCGTATTCTGTAACTCCGATATCTGCTTCATCCGATGAACCTGGCGGGGCCACCACATCACCACTGGTTTCCTCCTCCTTGCTGCCGGAGACGCATATAATTTTTATTCTGCCAGCCGTTGTCGATCCTACACTGCTGGTCGGTGCTGGCCCACTGTCGTCCCCCAGCGGTCAGCTGCTGCTGACTATTGTCGGTTCATCGCTGCCGTCCACTGCCGGCCAGTCGCCACCGTCCACCGGCAGCCAGTCTCCGCCGTCCACCGTCGGCCAGTCACCGCCGGCCGCTGCCAGTCCGCTACCACCAGCCACCGCCGATCGTTCACCTTCGGCATATACTTTATTGGCTTTTCTGGTACCAGATAGTTCCGCTACCGAGTTTCCACCTACTAGATAGAGTGTTCGATCTCACCAACCGCCGTCTTACTTGGCAGATTACGATTGTGATGATTATGCATGTGCTCTTAATACTGAAGACCCCCCCCCCTTCAACTACGTTCCTTCATGCGTCGTCACTTTTCTCAGGTGTTCTCTACCTCCTTACTGATTATGTAAGCTGTGATAATTTTTCTAGTATGCATTCTAGATTTTTGGGTGCTATAACGTCTAGTGCGGATTCCACTACTTATTCTGAGGCTTCCCAGCATGCTTATTGGCGAGCCGCTATGACGGAAGAACTTACTGCACTAGAGCAAAATCAGACATGGACTTTGGCTCCTCTACCTTTGAATAAAAAGGCCATTGGGTGCAAATGGGTCTACAGGATGAAGTTTCGTTCCGATGGTACTATTGAACGTCATAAGGCGCGCCTAGTGGTTCTTGGGAATCACCAAGTGGAAGGAATTGATTATACCGAGACCTTTGCTCTGGTTGCGAAGATGAGTTATGTTTGTTTATTCCCGTCTGTTGCCTTTATTCATTGTTGGGAACTACATATGATGGATGTCCACAATGCTTTCCTGCATGGTGATTTGCATGAGGAGGTGTTTATGCGACCCATGCCTGGCTATGTTGTGCCACATGGACAGGTTTGTCGCCTTCAGAAATCTCTTTATGGTCTTTATTAGGCTCCTAGAAATTTGTTTGCTAAATTAGCTCAGGCTTTACGAGCATTTGGATTTGTTCAGAGTAAGGCCAATTACTCTCTATTTATCTTTTCTCATGGATCAGTTTCTTTACATGTTCTGGTTTACATGGATGATTTGGTTATAACTGCTAGCTCTTCTTCACTCATCTCTGAGTTCAAAAAATACTTGAGTTCCTGTTTCCATATGAAAGATCTTGGTCTACTTAAGTATTTTTTGGGCATAAAGATTGCTAGATGACCGAAGGGGATGTTTCTTTCGCAAAGGAAATATGCTTTGGACATTTTATGAGATACTGGTTTATCTGCCTCTAAACCGACTGACTTTCCGATGGAGCAACAATATGTTTTGGCACGTGTTGAAGGTCCAGCCTACCATGACCCTGAGCAATATCGGCGCTTGGTTGGGTGTCTGATATACCCGGCTATTACTCGCCCTGAACTTAGTTATTCAGTTCATACTCTTGCCCACTGTGTTCCTCACTAGCAAGTTACTGTTCGTGTGTTGCACTACCTGAACAGTTATCCTGGTCAAGGTTTATTTCTCTCTTCTCGTAGTATGTTACAATTGACTGCTTATTGTGATTTGGATTGGGCTGCATGCCCGATTACTAGGCGTTCTCTTTCTGGTCATTTTGTAATGATTGGTGATTCTCCAGTTTCTTGGAAGACTAAGAAGCAACCTACTATTTCTCGATCTTCTACTGAAGCGGAGTATTGTGCTATGGCGGTTACCTACTGTGAGTTGTTATGGCTTAAGTCTTTACTGAAGGACTTAGGGGTTTTGCACTCCTCTCCTATGCAATTGTTTTGTGACAGTCAATCCGCTCTTCGTATTGCGGCAAATCTATTTTTTCATGAACGCACAAAGCACATTGAAGTTAATTGTCATTTTGTACGAGATCTAGTTCAATCTGGCACAATTGTTACTCAACATATCCGTACGACAGACCAGCCTGCAAATTTGTTCACTAAATCTCTCGGACGTAACCAGTTTCATTCTTTACTTGGCAAGTTGGGCATTTCCGATCCCCATGCTCCAACTTGAGGAGGAGTGTTAAGGAATTAGAATATTCATACTATAATTGTAGATGTAATTGTATTATATTACATTCTCCTAGCTTGTATAGGTATCATGTACTACTATATAATGTATCCTGAAGTCATGAATACAAACACACAATTATTACCCTTATTTTCTAAACATGTCCTTCACAACAAGTGTTGACAACATTTTCAATGGCACCACTTGCAAGATTGCGGACAAAGCTTGCCTATCCTCTTGATAATCCGCATCCCCGTCTTTTACTGCCTGCCACAGCCCCTAAAACGGCAAGTTGACCCTCATCACTAAGAACCAGTCTGCGTAGTTTGTGCGAGCAAGAACGGGATATAGACCATTGAAGCACTTTTTCCCTTACCACTTGCTGAACCACAACATTGCGACCACATACCCGTGATAGGCTGCATCAACGAGTTCGAGGCCTTTTTTGTGATCCTTTTGTAGCTATTGTTTAACCAAGCTCTGATACCAAATGTTGAACATTAGTTAACAATAGCTAAAACAAAACACAATTTTGGTTCTGTCAAACTTACATATTTTCTAGGTTTCCATATCTTATTTATATGTGATCAAAACACAAACAAACGATACTACAATCTTGCTGCACAAACTCAACTACATGCCTAAATTGTAGGAACTACTCAACCAAAAGACCAAGTCGTAGTATATGTTACTACGACTACAAAAACAAGCTTATTGTAAGGAATAAGTCTTTAACTACAATTCTATTACTTAAGAAACCAGAAAATGCAGCAACGTTTATTTCGACAAGATGATCTTCTGCCTTCTTAAGCAAGCAATACCCCTTAAAGACGCTAAACCTAGGATTATTCGCTTGAAAATGAACACCAAGAAAATATGCTTAAAAATTTCACACCCCAAAAGGCACATCTAATGCAAAAGGTATAAAATTCTCTAAAGAATGATCATCACTGACATATGCCTCCAATAAATATTCTGTCGGATGCGGTGCTGAGTTTAAAGAGTTCCAAATTTATCAAGGTCTGCGAAAAGTATAACAACATACAATCCATAAATACAAACGGATATTCATCTGAACACAAAATCAAACAAATTTTGAATCATCTCATATTTCACCACAGTTGAACAAAACTAATCGTTGAATTTAGACGAAGAATTGGGAACAAAGAAAACCATGAAGAATTGGGAATTGAGAACGAAAGAAAGTAATGGATAAAATTAAATCATTAGATTCAAAATCCAACTTAATTTGCCTCATTCTGCAAAAATCATTCAGAGAAACACGTATCACAACTCAAAAGACACACACATCAACGCATACAACTCGCACTAACTTGTGATCCTCCGTTCGCCAGATTGATTTTCTTACTTGGTGGCTAGGACTCAGAGGAGAAGTATCATTGGACATCCATGCAAGAACTAAAAGCAAAGCCGGAGCTACGACCACCACGATGAGGAAGCTATACATATATCAGTGAGGAAAAAGGGCAGTTCGCCGGTGACAAGCAGCGGTTCACCAGCGAGAATCGATTGGCGATACATAGTTGAGAAAATATAAAATGCTCTGTTACTATGGAAAATTTGAACGTGTTAATCAATGGTGATATCACATCAATAAAACATCTCATCAGTCATGTGGATTACTATGTGTAGGGATGCAAAATAAAGTGTAAGAAAATTACCATCTATAATCTAACCTACAATGAAAACTAATTTTATAAGGAAACTATCATCTATAATACTTCCTACAAGGGAAATAATTTTTATTACCTTATCACCCCCCTCAAGTTGGAGAATGATGAACAAGAATGACCAACCTGCGAACAATATTATGAAATTACTAATCATTAAAATTTTTGAAAAAAATAAAAAACTCCATCGGACGGATTCAACTTCAGTAGTGGTAGAGCAGTATTCACTTTATTAGTAGTAGTAACAGCGGTAGAGCAATACTCAACTTCAGTAAGAGTAGTATTTGTATAAGACCATGAACATGATCGATCAATGAGAAACAATGGCGAGCGACGAAGATCCTTGCAGCAACTAACAATGGCGACAACGGCAGGAAGGACACACCAGCATTGGTAGAATGGTATTCAATTTCCAATAGTAAAAGCACCAACAACTACAGTAGAATGGTATTAAACTTTAGTGACAACGGTATTCATCACAAACATGACTAGAGTAATAATAATATAGCAGTAGATAAAAAATATAGAAGAATCAATGAACTAGCAAATGACCATGGCGTAGGGCATGCAATTATCCTGGAGCTAGGCAACAAATACAACTAAAGATCGTTGGCCTTAAGATGAACTGAAAGGGGTCTCAGATCAAACAATCTTTTATATAATGAGGAAATATAGGAAACTTTGATACCCTGTAAAAATAAGGAAACTCGGATACCGTGATAAAATATAAAAGCTCCGATACCAATTACCAAGTAAAATATGAACTTGTTAATTAATGGTGCATTGATATCTCATCAATAACACATCTCTTCAATCACAAGAATTACAATATATAGGGATACAAACTAAAGCCTAATACAGTTATTATCTCTAATCTGACTACAAAGAAACCTAATTTGATAAGAAAAATACTAATGTTTAACCTTTCTTTTAAAGGAAAGAATTTTTACTTCCTTATCAATAGGGCTTCCATCTAGGTGGTCGATCAGGAACACTTCCAGGCTTTAACTTTGAAGCCTTATGTCTTGCTAGTGTGGAGGCACGTGACTATCGCTTTGAATGAGCATTTACTTTAGATCATAGAAAATATCATTGTCACATAGTGTCAAAAAAGTAGTGGCTACACCATTCTTCCCACCACGACCAGTACGACCAGTACGACCAATACGATGAGTGTATGCTTCAATACTAGTTAGCATCTCACAGCTAATCACATGGGAAACATAAGGTATATCAATCCCACGTCCTACCACATCTGTCGCAACCAAAACATTGTATCTCTTTGTCATGAAACCTTCAAGACTAATTTCTCTCTGCTCTTGGGCCTTTCCACCGTCCAACGTTGTAACACGATGGATTGCCTTGTCTAAAGTTTTTAAAATTGTATATGCATTTTTCCTTGTGTTAACAAATACGATTGCAGTATGTGATAGTGCACTAATTAGTGCTAGGCTATGATAAAGAATACCCAGCGGGTGATGGCTAGCCCAGCGTGTTCTACCCTATGGTAAATATATACTGGGTCTGCCCATCACAATTGAAACCCTAATACTTGCACCACAAGAAAAGAAAACTTCAGCACTACCTGACTCTACCTAGCTAGAAAGGGCCGCCATATATAAACAAGACATAAGTAAACTATTCATCTATGATTCATTCACTATTCACTACTCACTAAAAAAGGTCCTAAATATATCATCAGAGAGTCTAACCCCCGGTCCATTCTGGGAGCTCTTTCTTGCAGGATCTTAGACTGGAAAACTTATGGTGTAACCAAAGGCAAGTTCAAGACGCATCAATTGGCAGCCCAGTGGGATCTATCAAGTCTGATAGTGAGTTTTTTGGTTCATGTCTGCTTCTGCGACAAACACCTTACGTAAAAGCGAACGAGTAAGAAGCAAAAATGCAAGCGCCAGTGAAAAAGTACAATCCCTGTATAGGGGAAGAAAGATTAGAAGAACAAGAAAGATGGTTAATCTCATAGGATCCCAAGGCATTGGAGTCGACCCACCCACGGTAACGATCAAACAGATCCCAATAGCCACAAAGGAAGATGGATCTTAGATCGGAGCGGCAGGACCTTCTAGGCTACTGAAGGCAAGTGTTGAACCCTGGGAAGAAGGCATTGTTGTACCCTCTTTGCAGAGCTAACTGCCGAACCAATGAATGAAGGTGGATCCACAGTACACATAGGCTTTGTCTGATTCCCCCGTCGAAGAATTCAGTAGAGCCCTTCAAGCGAACCATGGTGCTAGGGGTGCACCATTCTCACCCCAGCCAAATTTGGTAGAGTTGGCAAAGACCTCAGTGCCGCGGGATTCCAAGTCCCTCCCCAGATAGTCTATTAGAGAATGAGCCAGCCAATAATGAGGGCTCTAATCTCGATGCCCTTAATTGTCAGGTAAGATCCTAACCCTAGGCGGTCCCAAGGGTATCTTACCGTGCTTACTCAGGGGCAGATGCTTAAGCTCGGCCAGAACCCACTTTCCCAAACTTGGGGTGGGGCAATCTACTCGATGCTTGCATCGACCCTGATGTTTCCACACGTTGAGATTCCTTGTTCAATGGCTCAATCTGTATGACAATATACGGGGAATGAAGGCCAAGGGAACTCCTAACCTCTAGGGGTGAGCAATGTTCCCTATCCTTACTACCAAGGGAAGAAATCATATTATAACCTCAAGATGGGAGGACCTTGGTCTCATCCTGGCTACATGGCCCCTCAAACGATGTACCATATCCCATTGGTGGGCACTTCCTAGCTATCGAACTCGTATGCGTGCTAGCAGGGAATAACACAAGGGATTACCTAACGAGGAAATTAGATAGGTTGATTGGCCCTCCGGGATAGGTGGCTACTTCTCCATTCAACCCTAGATTATGGCTACTCGATGGCCCCAGAGATAAACCCGCTTGAAGGGCTCTCCACATACAGTGGTGACATAGATCCTCGAGAGTTCATACAGACCTTCCCCAGTCTCATAAATTCATGAGATTTCAACAGGCAACTGACTTGCAAGCTGATAGGAAGTAACCTCCAGAGAAAGACTCAAGAATGGTTCAACAAGCTGAGAAAATGGTCGTTGCATTCTTACAGAGATTTCATAAGAGCCTTAACCCGCTTCCACCCAGGGTCATTAAAATTGTAGCCTAGAATTAACTCGCGCAGAGGCTTTGGGAATGGTCCAAGATAAAAATCTATATTCTGCTGCCTACTGCCACTACAACGCTACCTAGAGGGTAGTTAGCTGTAATCCCTACCTTTGTCCCCAGAGATGCTAGGGCTCAAGTATCAACTAAAAATACAACCTCGTACGAGTCATCAATCCATACGAGTGAAAGGAATAGTTGGCACCTTATCTATGATCTAGGGTCTCTCACACCCTAGTTTGCTACTTTTTATCTATCTCTACCTGCAACATATCGAAAACCTTTACGTAATCGGCTAAGACTGGTGCAATGGCAAATAAGTCAGAGTATTGCTCGGGTCTCTTATGCACACACTCACACAGACATAACGTACTCCATTACCCATTCTAACATCTAGGTTTCTCTTCCTAACGGGGCATAAATAAATGCACCATACATGAATACAACCAAAAGTGTGTGCCGGTATTTGGTGTAATATTTACGCATTTAGAAAATTCAAGAAAAATCATAAAAATATCATTAACACATATAATAGGATGAATCTAATGAATCTCACAAAAACATATAGATTAAATCATGCGCTACAATTATCCCCAAGCTATAAATCTAATCTACAAAAGATAGATCAATTAAAAATATTGAGTTATATTCATGGATCTAAGAAAATAAAATGAATAAAAGAAACGAAAAAGTTAAAAGATAAGGAGAGAGGAGAAAAACTAAGGAGAGAGGAGAAAAACTCTAGAGAGAGCTCTCTTCTTCCTTCTATATAGAGAGAGAAATAAAATTTACATTATGTCTACTTAGGGTTTATTAGAAGACTACGACTCCTATATATATATTAGTAGGAGATTGGGCCTAACAATAGGCCCAAAATAGGCCAAAATTAGGTCAAAATCCCTAGTCACCCATTCCCTCTTGTGGTAGAATCTTTCTCGAATAAACTGCTCAAATTCATGAATCTTCTGGAGCTGAGGTTTAGTGCATTGGATAGACCTTGAAAAGACAAAGATTTTGATATATGGTAGATGGTTTCTCAGGTGACTTTTACACCTTATTATGGGAAACCATTAAGGAAGATCTATTAGAAGTTGCAAATGATTTTTTTTAAAATGGTAGCATCCCTAAAGCCATTTCTAGCACCTGGCTCACTTTAATTCCAAAAAAAGCTATCCCGAATACATTTACAAATTTTTAGACCAATTAGCTTATCAAACTTCGTTAATAAAGTTTTCTCAAAATTGTTAATGGAGAGGATCAAACCACTAATGCATTTACTGATTTCACCTGAACAAAGTGCATTCATCAAAGGAAGGGACATTTCAGATAATGTGATACTAATGCAAGAAATGACCAGATTATTGTCTAGGAAATCTAAGATTCCTAATCTCATTGTTAAACTTGATATGCAAAAGGCTTTTGATAGGGTTTCTTGGTCATTCCTAAACTCTATTCTCCTACGGTTTGGTTTTCATGGTAAATTCGTTAGACTCATTATCCATAACATTGCTTCAGCTAATTTTTCTGTTCTAATTAATGGGGTAATATCTGGCTTCTTTTCTTCCACTAGAGGGATCAAGCAAGGTGACCCTCTCTCCCCTTTTCTGTATAATATACTATCAGAGGTTTTTTCTAGAGGTCTAAAGAAAATGTTTTCTACAGGATATTTAAGATATTTTAGCCTCCCCAATGCTTGCTCACCCCTTACTCATCTCATGTACGCTGATGACACTGCTATTTTTCTGAATACTGAGACCAAAAATTTAAGGCGGTTTAAACATTTTCTGATTGCTTATGAGGAAACCTCAGGTCAAAAGATAAACTTTGCTAAATCAGAATTTTTTGTCTCTCATAACACACCTCCACATCACATCCAGTCTGTTAGGAGATTATTGGGGATGGTGAAAGGTTCTTTTCCCTTCAAATACCTTGGTGTTCCTATTTTCACAGGTCGTAATTTAAAGAAGCATTATTTACCTGTCATAGAAAGAATGGAGAAATTGATAAAAAATTGGAAGAACGGATGGTTGAGTTCAGCTGGTAAAATCATTTTGATTAATCACTGCTTTCTGTCAATTCCAATCCATATTTTTGGAGTTTTAAAACCCCCAAGGATAGTTTTAAAAACAATGGAAAAAATGGATTCGGACCTATTATGGGGAAAAGTGATTATTCTGAGAGGAAAAGGTGGAGGTCTTGGAAAAAAATGAGTTTATCTGTGGATGAAATATGTATAGGTTTTAGGGACCTAAATGTTGTAGTAGATGCTTTCTCATGTAAACTATGGTGGAAGCTCCAAACTAACAACACCCAATGGGCAACTCTTTTATGGACACTACCTGTCTCTTATAAAAAATCACACACTTGGGGTAGAATCACCAGAATAACAGCTATGGTAAATAGTTTCTCTAGAGTTATTTTTGGTAAAGGGGACTGTTCATTTTGGAATGCAAATTGGACAGGCAACGGTGCTCTTTATTATAAATGGCCAGGGAATATTGATATTCCTTTTGTGAATATCTCTCTCAGGGATTTCATTAGCAACAAAACTGCTCTCTTACCAAAACTGGAGCCACATTTGGCTACCAATATCATTCTTATTTTGCAGGAAGTGCAGTTGGAGTACACTCATGATGACAAGCTAGTTTGGACTCCCACAATTGATGGGAACTTCTCAGTAAGCTCGGCCTATAATATTGTCAGACAAAAAGGACCTGAGATTCAACATTTTAAAAAGGTTTGGTCCCCTTTCATACCTAGAAAGATGTTTGTGCTTCTTTGGAGGGCTTTAAACAGTATACTTCCTTTTGATAACATTTTAAGTAGGATGGGTTTTTCTTTTGCCTCGATCTGCCCTCTATGCATGAACAGTTTAGATAATTTGGACCACTCTTTCAATTCTTGCGCCTCTTCATGTGCTGTCTGGCAAAGTGTGCATTCCTTTTTACAGTTACAACAAAAAGGATTTAGGGACTTAAAAGGTAGGGTGCAATTTTACTTATCATATAGGGCTGAATCAAAAATTCATGCCAACTTGATCACCGCTGCTCTACTGGTGACAATTTGGACCCTCTGGACCCATAGGAACAAATTCATTTTTGACAATAGACCATTCTCACATGATGACTGTGTTTACGAAATTAAAGATACGATCTATCAAATATTCACAGCTCATAACTTGATAGGTAATAGAGATAGGCATAAGCAATGGATTCAGGATAAAATTATTCCACATATCTTACAGAAGAAGAAAAAAGTTATTACTTCGGTATATTGGAAAAAACCACTAAATGGCTACAAAATCAACACTGATGCATCATGGATCTCTAGTGGTCTTTCCTCAGCTGCTGTTATAGTGAGGGATTGGAATGGAAATGTGGTTAAAATGAGAGTCAAAATTTTCCAAAGTCCATCCCCCTTATATGCCGAGCTGTTTGTTATACAATGTGGATATGTTATCTGTTCAGAACTAGCTTTAGAAAACTGTGTAATTGAATCTGATTGCTTAAATGCTGTTAGGGGTATTCAGAACCCTTTCTCCTGCCCTTGAAGAGTTTTCTCCATTTGCAGTGCACTTCATTTAGAGCAGTGCTCAACCCCGATTCAGCATATACCTAGAGAAGCTAATTTGGCTACTGATTTCTTGGAAAAATTTGCTAAGGAAAACCTCCTACAGGGTGATTTAGATTACAGTTCAATTCCACTCTTCCTTTGGGGATTATTGTCACTTGATTGCACAGGTTATCCAGCGATTCGTATAGGATCCCGTATGGATACCTGTATGACATAGAAATGGTCTATTCATTTAGCTACCAAGAGAATCTATTGCTGTTTTTTTTCGTTACTTTCGCAGCCTGTCTCTCTGTGAGTACTCCAAATACTGCTAGTTTCTTTCTTCTTCTTTTCAGGTCGTCCACCTGATGCAAGCATAGGGACCAGGAGCTAATTTTGGCCAGAATTTCACCCTCTTCTTCAAGAGGAATTTACAGCAATTTACCCGACACTCTGGAGGAAACGTCTAACTCCTCAACTGCTAAATGAAGACACCATGCTGGAATGCAACATCAATCAGGAACAAAAATTCCATTCCGGCTGGCACAACGTTGACAAATAGGGGTTTCGAATTCTCGATTCTCCGACCTGTTTGCGGTGTACAGCCAGATGGTTTCTTAGACCGTAAAATATGTTTTAGTTAGTCTCTTTGTTTCTTTGTATGTAAGAGGTGGAAACACCGCTTTTGGAAGCAAACGCTGTCTAGTTTCAGGAGCTTATTTTAGCTCCGGGATCATCATAGGGATGATCTTTTTGTAAATTGTAACGTACCAAGACTTTCAGCGCCTAATTTGGCTCACCTACTTTGGCCCGGGGAGCCTAATATATTCCCCCCATCCTCGGATGGTCTTTAATTTTTTTAAAAAAAGATATATGGTAGAGGGAAAAAAGATTAGAATTTAGAGAGTTATGACTAAAATAGTGAGAAGCCATAGTTCAGCTACCCTTAGCATGGACTGTCGCGGATGGCACCGCCCTTAGCATGGGCTATCGTGAATGGCACGGTTCACGCCAAGTAATTTTCATGGGATGCACTATCGCGTGCAGACCGTGGTTCTTCATCGACACATGGTGCTTGATCTGGCGCTGGGTTGTGGTGCAGACCATGGGTTATAGTGCGGGTCGTGGTTAGGAAGTACGGTTTGCTCAGAAGTTTGGCACACGGTGCGCACTTGGTTTGTGGGTTATGGTTAGGAAGAATTATTTACTCAAAAGTTTGGCGTATGGAGCAGACTTTGGCACAAGCCAATGGTTCGTCCTGGTATCTTGATCTTAGAATGGCGCGGGCCATCGTAAATGGGATAGTCAGTGCCCATACTTAGCCATTTTTGAGCAAATCCATGAACTTGAGCTACGCGGACCATGGATTATGGTGCGGGTCACACCATTTTCTTGCACCAAATCATTTGGCATGAATCATTGCCTCGCACTGGAACTATTGATGCTGGGAGTCTCCTCTGGCGTGGGCTGTTAGTGCTTGACCATGAATGGCCCGCACAACCCAGTGGTCCTTGGTCGGCTGAACTTGTTTTCTTTGCTACAAGTGAATCGCTAGTCCGATTTTTAAGTTATAGTAGTTGACTTTTTAGTGCTCGACAAGACGAATCCAATGGAATCAGCTTTGTAGGATAATTCTTCTCGGATCATTCTCAGACTTTGGCATAACTCATCGGACCACGATCCCTTGTTTCTTCGTTGGCCACTTTGATCTCTGTTTCCACCTATCCTTGGCTCCAATCTCCTTCTACCACGCACTGATGTTTATGGCCTTCATCAATTACCATTCTAGAGGTGAATGGCCTTCGATCTCTTCTACCGTCCTTTCGAACGACCATTAATATCTTCTACCACCTTTACGAACGACCTTCACATAGAATGTAACCAAAAAGTACCCACGGGAAACCCACTAAAGAGGATCAAATGGATGATCTAGGAGCCCATGGATACATGATGTCCATTAGTACTAATTAAGTCTACAAATGCAGGATTTAGACGATAAAATCAAACATGGCCGTCTAAACCCCTTGTCACGTAAACTCAACTAATAGTAGCAATCCGCCATACAAAACATACCAAAAACTATGCCAGATGCAACAATTAATGCACACAAAATGAAGCACATCACACTCCCCACACTTAATTATTTGCTCGTCCTCGAGTAAACAAAGATAAGATAAAGAATTAAGCAAAATATAGTGTGCAAAACATAAGTTAACTGAGGCATCCAACTTATTCCTAGATTACCATGTTTCCCCCCGAAAACAGTAAGAATCTCACAGCTCTTACACTTCCCAAAGAACATAAGCAATCTAACCACCCAAATAAAATGTGGAAAAAGGTAAGCCAAAAAGATAAGTGTCAAGCTAGCTTACTTTTCCCAAAATGATCGCAAAGAAATCAAAGAATCGTCTTTAAAAAAATCCACCGCGGAAGCATGCATTTAACCTAGTATTTTGTTTTCTATCAATTCCTCTCATTTTTCCTAGGAGCCATTTTGGGTTTTCATCCTAGCTTTAACACAAAAAAGATACTTACTTCCACCTTTTCCCACACTCCCTCTTATTTTTTTCCTAGGCTCGTAAGCCTAGCCGGGCCTAACCTTTCATTTTTACCTAGATCTTTTGACCTATCCAGGCTTTTCCTAATGTTACCCAAGTTTCCCTTTTGGGTTTTCGACTTGTCCAGGCTTTTGTATGTATTTTTTTATTCATTTTTTCCAAATGTTCTTAAAAGAGCAAATAGCTACATAGAAAAAAACTAAAAATCATACGAGCTATATAATTCCCATCCCCACACTTAAAGCTTGCATTATCCTCAATGCATATACAAAATCAAAGAACACATGTCAAGGGAAAGAAATAGGAAAGCACTTATAATGTAAAGTTACCTCTTAGGATTCGATGGCTGTGATTCAAGGATTTTGAGGGTAAGTGGGTTTAGGTGGTACTTTGTTGTTCGTAGGGAAGAAACGGTGATTGGGTGGTGTAGGAAAGTATGTGAGCTTTATGGGTCGTGCACGTCTACACGCCTCATGAATTTGGGGTTTGGTTCTCCTCATTGTCCACCATTTTGAGTATCACAAACCAGTACGTTTACATGGTCCATGAGTTGGACTCCCCATTTGCTCACCTTCCTCCAAAAACCATATGCTCCATACAAAACAAACATTCACACGAAGGGTAATAGTTTCCCAAAAACAAAAAGAAGCTAAAAATAGAAAAACACACAAAAAGTGCTACACTAATATAATTTTTCAAAGCTCGGGTTGCCTCCCAAGAAGCGTCATATTTTTAAGGTCGTCGGCATGACCCTAATGTTATCCATAAGGTGTGGGGTTTGTACCCATCACCTTGGACAACCAAACATTGAAAGGTGGGGGTAAGAATCTTATAAGTGGAAGATATTGTAGAGGAGGAGTCAGCCTTAGAGGGAATAGGTGGTTTGTAAGCTTAACGTATTCAATTGGCTTCCCTATGGTTTCCTTTAAGGGTCATAAAATGTGGGAGTGGTGTCTATAGGTGGAGGTAGGGGTAAATACAGGTAATATGGAAAATTAAGTATAATTACCCCTTCCTCGACTTTTTCACTCTCAACAAACCATTCCCCATCCCCTTTAGATTCATCCATCAAAACTTCATATTCAACTAGGGATGGTTCATTTTCAGAATATTGAGTTTCTAGTTGGCTCACCCTCTTCATCAAATCAAGCACTTGCGCCTCAACTTTCTCAATGCTTGAGAATAGTTGAGTTCCTAAATCGCTAGTCTTGCTAAGCATTTGTGATTGGAGTAATTCACTACTCTTGGTCACATTTTCTATAGCTTGCAAAATTTCTACACAATTTGATTTGGGAACCAATCCTAGGGATTGGTTTTGGGGCCTTGGGTAAGTTGGTGGATTCCAACTATCTAGCCCAAAGTGTTGGTTTCCCGATGCATTTCCATACCACAAATTTGAGTTACCACTAAACCTTGAATTTAGAGAATTGTGGTATGGGTAACAATCTCTTTCCCACTGGCCTTGGGAACCAACAACTCCAACCTCTCTCTCATATTCACTCATCAAAGAGCAAAACTCCGTAGGGTGGCCGCAATGACATATCCTACAAAATCTCAATCGTTGGCCTCTATTCTCCCATACTCACTTAACCTTGGACAGCACTCCGTAGGATGATCATAATGACACATCCTAAAAAGTATCACCCATTGAGTAGTTTCCCACATTTTTTTCCTTTTCAATTAAACACAAATGAAGTAAACACACAATTTGGAATTGTAGGGAAAAGGGTCCTCGGTTTGCACCAAGAACTCAAGTAATACCTACTCCGAAAAACAACAAACATAACAATAGGAAATACTAACTACTCTACTAACACGTTATGCTTAATTGATACTTAAGCTGGATAGCATCCTCGACAAAGATGCCAAAATTTGACTCGCATCCACCCAGGGTTGTTAAAACCGTAGCTTACAATTAACCCAAGCGAAGGCTTTGGGAATGGTCCAAGATAACATTTATATTCTGCACCCTGATCTCACTGCTACACTACCTAGATGGTAGTTAGCGGCAAGCCCTGAGTTTGTCCCCTGGGATGCTAGGGCTCAAGTATCAACTAAAAATACAACCTCATACTGGTTGTCAATCCGTACGAGTGAATGGAATAGATAGTAAATGCAAACAAATGAGGGGGGTTGGATTTTCAAATTAACAACAACAAAGAATAAAGTAAAAAGACAGGTAAGCTAAATTAAACTACGCACTTGGGAATTCATTGCGCAACATGATTAACCTAATATTTCATTCCTCGATTCATTCACATGTAATATTTACTAAGAAACCTAATATTTTGTTCACAAAACGTGGTGTGGCCAATGTCATACACTTCCCCGTACCTATCAAGTCGGGTGCACTCGCAACCCTCTATCGATGCCGCTATCGTAATTAGGAGAGTACAACAAGGTCTGACCATTGTTGTAGGTTTATTTCTCCCCCGTGTAATTACATACCGGGCTTCCACCACAAATGCACAACTTCCCTTGGGTCCTATCAACTAGGCACATGGCTCGTTAGCACCTTATCTATGATCTAGGGTCTCTCATACCCTAGTTTTCTACTTTTTAGCTATCTCTACCCACAACATATCAGAAACCTTTACGTAATCAGCTAAGACTGGTACAATAGCAAATAAGTTAGAGTATTTCTCGGGTCTCCCATGCAGACACTCACGCAGACGCAACGTACTTCTTACCCATTCTAACATCCAGGTTTCTCTTCCCAAGGGGGCATCAATAAATGCACCATACATGAATACAACCCAAAGTGTGTGCCGATATGTGGTGTAATATTAATGCACTTGAGCATTCAAGAAAAATCAGAAAAATATCATGAACACATATAATAGGATGAATCTAATGAATCTCACAAAAACATATAGATTAAATCCCGCGCTACAATTATCCCTGAGCTATAAATCTACTCAATAAAAGATAGATCCATGACAAATATTGAGTTATATTTCATTGATCTATGAAAATAAGATGAAGAAAAGAAAAGAAAAAGATAAAAGAAGAGGAGAGAGGAGAAACACTCTAGAGAGAGCTCTCCTCTTCCTTCTACCTAGGGAGAGAAATAAAATATTTATTATATATACTTAGGGTTTAGTAGAAGACTAAGGCTCCTATATATAGTAGTAGTATATTGGGCCTAAACATATGCCCAAAATAGGCCAAATTTTGGTCAAAACCCTAACCACCCTTTCCCTCTTGTGGTAGAATTTTTCTCGAATAAACTGCTAAAATCCGTGAACCTTCTGGAGCTGAAGTTTTAGTGCATTGGATATTTCTCGAAAAGAAAAAGATTTTTGATATATGGTAGAGGTAAAATGGATGATAATTGATAGAGTTATAACTAAAATAGTGAGAAGCCATAGCTTAGCCGCCCTTGGCACGGGCTGTCGTGGATGGCGCGGTCCGTGTCAAGTACTTGTCGCGGGATGCACAATCGTGCATGGGCCATGGTTCTTCATCAGCGCAAGGTGCTTGATCAGGTACGGGGCCATGGCGCGAGGCCATGGAGCAAACCGTGGGCTATGGCGTAGGCCATGGTCAGGAAGCGTGGTTTGCTCAGAAGTTTGGCGTGGGGAGCGTGCTTAGGCATGGGCTGTGGTTAGGAACCATGGTTTGCTCAGAAGTTTGGCTTGGGGTGTAGACTTTGGAGTGGGCTGATGGCTGGTCTTGGCATCTTGATCTTGGAACAGCATAGGCCATCGTAAATGGGATGGTTCACGGTCATACTTAGCCTTTTTTTAGCAACCTTTGAATTTGAACTGCACGGACCGTGGCGTACAGCGCAGGTTGCACCATTTCATTACACCAAATCATTTGGCATGAATCATTGCCTCGAGCTGGAAGTGTTAGCGCGTGGTGTCTTCTCTGGTGCGAGGCATTGGTGCTTGACCATGAACGACTCGTGGTAACTTGGCTGGCTGAGCTTATTTTCTTCGCTACGGGTGAACCGTTAGTCCAATATTTGAGTTCTAGTAGTTGATTTTGTAGTGCTCGAGAAGATGAATCTAATGGAATCAGCATTGAAGGTTAATTTTTCTTATATCATTCTCAGACTTTGGCATAACTTATCGGACCATGATTCCCTGTTTCTTCGTTGGCGACATTGATCTCCGTTGCTACCTATCCTTGGCTCCAATTTCCTCCTACCATGCATTAATGTTTGTGGCCTTTGTCTACTACCATTCTGAAGGTGAATGACCTTCGATCTCCTTTACCGTTCTTGCGAACAACCTTCAATATCTTCTACCGCCCTTACAAACGACCTTTACATAGAATGTAACCAAAAAGTACCCAAAGGAGATCCACTAAAGATGATCAATTGGAAGATCTAGGAGCCCATGGATACATGATGCCCATTAGTACTAATTAAGTCTACAAAACGCAGGATTTAGACGATAAAACCAAACATGGCCGTCTAAATCCCTTGTCACGTAAACTCAACTAACTAGAAATTCACCATACAAAACATACCAAAAACTATGTCAGAGGCAATGGTTAACGCATGCATAATGAAGCACATCAAGCCTTGCTAAGCCAATTCTTCCAGAAAAAATGATTCAACAAGACCCTAGCCAAGCTATACCAGAGTAAACAAGATCGGGGGAATCCACTAAGGTGTTTTACCCTTGATATATGGATGAAATCCTTGGTGTAATTGACCACATAGAGGATGGAGTCATCTTGGGATACATGAACGAGATGAGTAATGTACAAGTGTACAAGAAGTTGGCCTCGAAGACCCCTAGAATGTTGCAGCAGCTACAAGAAGTTTTTGAACAATATTCAAAGGTCAAGGAGGTAGTAAAGAGAAAATTAGATGATGATTGGATAGTGGAAAGGCATGGTAGATCCTTTGAGCAAAGGTAAAAATAGATTGAAACCTCGAGATCAAGTTTTGAAGGGTATAACCCCTTGACAAAGTCTCGAGATTACTCAGGATTCCAACCATAATGAAGGAGACACCTTCGAAGAGGGACTCGAGCAGGTTTTGTCATCACCAAAAGGACTACGGTCATGACATAGAATAATGTCACTATCTTAAGGCTGATACTGAAAAATTTGTAAGAGAAGGCCTCCTTCTAGAATGGGACGATTCCTTGAAGAGAAAAGGATAGGGTAACCTTGGAAGCCATATAAACAAAGCTCTAACTAGGGTGGAAGAGTAGAAAGAGATCAATAAGGGGCCGGTAGAAGCACGGGAGAAACTCTTCCTGAAGAACTAGCCATGGGTAACCCAAATGGTAGAGAGGAAGGAAATCAAGGAGGTGCTCACCAAGTAATCAAATTTATCAATGGTTTTGTGTGTGAGAAGTCTTCGAACACGGCTATGGAGGCTAACTCTCGATACATCCCTCTGGGTGAGCTTCATCAAAAATTATTTCGACCCAATGAAACCATAACTTTCTCGGAAGTGAATCTGGTTCCCAATGAGAATCCACATGCCAATCCCATGGTAATCCATGGAATGATTAGAGACTCATATATAATAAGGGTGTTTTTCGATGATGGTAGGAGTAGAGGTGATGTTCGCCAGCTATTTAGATCAGTTAGGCATGGAGAATTATAATATAAAGAGAACCTCCTCACCACTGTCGGGATTTAATGGGAAGACGGTGATCCCTCTAGAGATAATAACCTTACCTATTCGAGTTGTGGATGGTGATCAATAGATAGTCATCGAAGGCAGCTTTGTTGTGATCGATGACATTTCCCACTATAATGTGATTTTAGGAAGACCGTGGATGTGCTAAACTCAAGCTATTTGGTCCCATAACTAATTGACAATGAAGTTCCCTAGCAGTAAAAGGTGAGCGGTTATAAGAGATGACCAAAAAGTAGCTCAAAGCTGCATGACAATAGCCTTGAAGGAAGCCAGAAAAGAGAAACATGTAGCCTCAGTACACGGGGAAGTGGGTCCAGAAGACACCAAACCACTCCCAATACAATCTATGGGGATGATCGATGTGGGAAAGATAGTGTGAGCCACTATAAAAGGAAATTTGAAAGCCTTGCTCGATGGTTATACAGATGTGTTTTAATGGAACACCTCTGACCTAACGAGGGTACCATGGAAACTAATGGTCTGTAAAAAGAACATCAATCTATTTTAGAAACCAATCAAGCAAAAAAGGATGATATTTGTCCCAGAGTTGGTAGAAGCCATGAAAGATAAAGTTAAAATACTTCTTAGAGCAGAAGTAATAGAGAAGGTATTCTACCCAAAATAGTTGGCCAATCTCGTAATGGTCCCCAAGCATGATGGTGCTTGGTGCATATGCTTCAACTTTAAGGACCTCATCAAGTGTTTCCCTAAAGATAACTGGTCAAGGCGATAACGAGGTATCAGGTGCTCTCTTTGTTCGATGCTCATAAGGGTTGCCACTTGATTCTTATAGCGGAAGAAGATCAGGGGAAAACATATTTCATCATGGATTTTGTAACATTTTGTAACGAAAAGATGTCATTCGGCCTAAATGTTTTTGGAGGAACCTACCAGAGGTTGTTGGACAAGCTCTATAAAGAGCAGGTCGGAAGGAACATGGAAATAAATGTAGATGACATGGTGGTAAGAAGCCAAAACTACGATCAATTCGTGTCCAATATGGAAGAAACTTTCAGAAGGCTTCGAGGGTCGAACATGAAGTTGAACCTAGCCATATGTTTGATCAGAGTGGGGGCTGGTAAGTTCTTAGGTTTCATGGTGTCCGAAGGGGGATAAATTTTAATCTAGAAAAGGTTGAGGCCTTGATAAATATGAAGCCACCTCGGATGCTAAAATATGTTCAGTGACTCATCGACTTACTAGCTGTGCTAAGCCATTTTCTCTTGAAGGATGCTGAAAATCATTTGCCCTTCTTTGATGTGCTAAGAAAATCAAAAACGTTTTAGTGGAATGACAAATGTGAAGAAGCCTTCCGAGACTTGAAAGAACACCTTCAGAGTCTTCCCACTCCAATCAAGCCTGAAAGAGGAGAAACCTTGTATATCTACATCTCGGCCTCTTCCTTGGAATTAGTATTGTGTTAGTAATGGAGAAAGAGTGGCAGTACACCCTATCTATTTCATTAGTAGGGCATTGCAGGGACCGGAAACTAGAAACACTAACCTCGAACGACTGATCCTAGGCCTTGTTCACGTGGCGAGAAGACTTTGACCTTACTTCTAAGGCTACACCATCGTCTTACTCACCAATCACCATCAAAAAAAATTCTCCTTAAACCTGAGGCATCACGTCAAATGATATAGTGGGAAGTCAAATTGGGAGAGCATAACATCCAATTCCACCAAAGGGCGGAAATCAAAGGCCAGGCCTTGGCAGATTTTATTGTGGAAACCATGAAAATCATCGAGGTCGAAGAAGAGAACATAGACGAAGAGACTTGGAAACTTTATGTAGATGGGTTCTTGCACTTAGGAGGAAGTGGAGCAAGCATACTTCTCTCTAGCCAAAAGATACGGACTACCCATACCCAACACACTTTGACTTCAAGGCAACAAACAATGAGGCTGAGTACCAAGTGCTGATAACTGACCTTTGACTAGATGAGGAACTAAATGCTCAAGACCTAGAAACATTAAGTGACTCCAAAATTATGGTACAACAAGTCAAGGGGGAGTAGGAAGCTAGAGAGCGAAGTTTATAGTTTTATGACCTGCCTCCACTCGAGGTCGTTAATTGTAGCTAATTAACCCGAGCAAAGTCTTAGACCAAGGTCAAAGGTCTAAGATAAAATTTATAGTTCTACACCCAACTCACTAATATGCTACCGATAGGGTAGTTAGTGGTAGGCCCTAGGTATGTGTACAGAGATGCTAGGGCCTAAAAGTAAATCACACATAACCACGCCCGGGTTATCAATCCATACTTGTTCCTGAGAATAGATAGTATAGTAACCAAGGGTGGGGTTTGGTTTTT
This sequence comes from Rubia yunnanensis, assembly GCA_037428765.1. NCBI lineage: Eukaryota > Viridiplantae > Streptophyta > Magnoliopsida > Gentianales > Rubiaceae > Rubia > Rubia yunnanensis. Next base: position 46,181,159 of record CM075067.1, on the reverse strand, counting down.
CGACTAACAACTACAAAGTATGAAAGTAAAAAGCAAGTAATCTATATAGCTAAACACTTTAGGAATGCTTGCGTAACATGGTTGATTTAACGTTTCAATCCTCGATTCTTTTACTTATGAGATTTAGAAAAACCTAATATAGTGCTCATAACACGTGGTGTGGTCAATGGCATATACTTCTCCGTACGTACATGTCGGGTGTGATTGCAACCTTCCATCAGCACCACCTCCTTAATTAGGGGAGTACAACAAGGTTCGACCATTGTTGTAGGTCTATTTCTCACCTGTAAGATTACGTCCCAGGCATTCCACCACAGATGCTCTACTCCCTAGGCCTCTAACGAGGAAAAGGGAAGTAGGAACCTTATCTATGACACTAGGGCCTCTTACAACCCTAGCTTTCTACTTTTCACTATCCCTACCTGTAACGCATCAGACTACTTTACATAATCAGCTAAGACTGGTGTGCTAGCAACATAATAGAGAAATACTCAGAAAATACCTCTGTGCACACACCCATGCGGATCCGTACCCTGCTACCCATAACACATCTGGGAATTATCTTCCTGGGGGAGGGGGGAATCAATATTTGCACCTATATGAATATAGACTAGAGTGTGTGCTAATGGAGTGTACTATTCATGCAATTATAACAATCAAGAACAAGTCACAATAATATCACAAGCAAAATAATTAGGATGAACTAAGAATCTCACAAAAGCATAAATCAACACATGAATACAATTATCCCCAAGCTATAGAAACAACTCCCTAGACATGGAATTAAAAATAAAGATTTGAATTCCATATCATAGGATGAAATCAAAATAAAAAAGGAAAGAAAGAAAGAGAAGAGAATGTTTCTCTCTCTATGATGCTTTCAAAAATACAGGAGTAGCTTCTAAAGCCTAAGATCTCTCTAACCCTAGTAGACTAAGAATATATTTATTGTAGTAGTGATTGGGCCTAAAACTAAGGCCAAAAAGTGTGAAACCCTAGTTCAGCCGCACTTGGCACTAACCATCATGGATGACACGATCCACCCCACGTACTAGGTCCGTGCTGGCATAGGCCACAAGATTTGGCACGGCCCGAGTGATCCACGCTGGCGTGGGCTGTGAGATCTGGTGTGGTCTGTGCTTCTCCTTGGCGTCTCCTTGGCATCTCCTTGGCGTGGGTCGTGTGATCTGGGCCAGTCTGCATTGTCTCCTAGAATGGACCGTGGCAATTGGTGCAGGTCATGCTGGTGTAGTTTGTGGCGTCTGGCATATCACATCATCAAAATGGTCATTTTTGCACTTCTGATCCATATGACGTGATGTTTGGCGCGAATCATTATTAGAAACCTTGTTTTACTAAAATATTTGGCGAGGGCCACTCAAATTTTCATATCCCACTACTTGGCCTTGACATTTCACACTTGAAATGGGGAGGGCTGTAAAAAACTAGACAACCCGCGCCCATACTTAGCCATTTTTAAGTTAAACTTGGAAATTCGCACGTGGCCCATTGAGTTTAGTGATGTCCATGCTGGGCCTTATCACAATCTGTGCCAAAGACCCTTGGCACAGACCACGTCGTCTGGTGTAGATCGTTGGTGCCACACATGAGTGGTCTGCGCCGACCCGTTTATGCTTCATGCAGTAGAACTTATTTCCTTTGTTACTGATGAATGGTTAGTTCATTTTAAGAGTCTTTACAGTCAATTTTATGGTTCTCGAGAAGAAAAATCCAATGGAACCAACCTTGAAGTCTGATTCTTCTTGATCATTCTCAGAAGTTGGTACTAATCTCGGACCCTGATTCTCCATTTCTTCCTTGGCCGTTTTGAACTCCAATGTCGCCCATCTATGGCTCCATCCTTCTACTACCACAATTTTATGTATGTGGCCTTCATCTACTACCATTCTAACATGAATGGCCTTCGATATTTTCTACCATCCTTGGAAACAACCTTCAATATCTTCTACCACCCTTAAGAACGGCTTTCACATAGAATGTAACGAAAACTATGCACTAGCGACCTACTAAGGGTGATCACAAAGGAATATTTAGGTACCCGTGGTTACAAGATGTCCATTAGTACCAATTAAGTCTATAAAACGTGGGATTTAGACAAGAAAACCAAACATAGTCCTCTAAACCCCTTCTCACATAAACTCAACTAATACTAGCTGGCCATGTTTGGTTTCCTTGTCTAAACCCCGCATTTTTAGAATTAATTGGTACTAATGGACATCTTGTATCCTTGGGCTCCTTAATCTTCCTTGTGATCATCTTTAGTAGGTCATCTGTGGGTACTTTATGGTTACATTCTGTAAGAAGGCAGTTCACAAGGGCGGTAGAAGATTGAAGGCCGTTCGCCAGTCCGGTAGAGAGGTGAAGGTTATTCACATTATAATGGTAGAAAATGAAGGCCACAAAAATCAAGGTGTGGTAGAAGGATATTGAAGCCAAAGATAGCCGGCTTTGAAGTTCAAGACGACCAAAGGAGAAAACAGTGAATCCTTGTCCGAGGAGTGTTGCCTTAGTCCAAGAATTATCTAGGATGAATTATCCTTCAAGACTTGATCCATTGGATTATTCTTCTAGAGTACTACAAAATTGACTACTAAAACTCCCGATTTGGACTAACGGTTCACCTGTAGCAAGAAAATGAAGTTCAACCGACGAAGCAATAGCGACCGGTCACAGAACACCCATGGTCAAGTCCAGTGGCCCATGACAAAGAACACATGCCACACTACACCGGAGTTCTAAAGGTTCAGTGAAGGCTTGCACGAAACCTTCATGAGACAAAGGTGCCGGGTCGTGACAAAGACCGCGGACCGTGGAGCTTGGAGATGAAGAGTTGAAGAATTTGGCTAGGTATGAAGTCGATCGGTGAAAACCTTCACGGACCGTGAGAAAAGTGCAAAGCAAGATCACACACTGCTCGTAGTCCGTGAAAACCTTCACAGACTGTGGGAAAACTCTAATAAAAAAACTATATGCTGCTTGTGGCCCATGAAAACCTTCACGAACCGTGGCACGAACCCAGCTTCACGGCCCGTGCCATATCCCACATATCACGGCTATGAACGTTCATGAAATGTGGCATCCGTGCCGATCCATGAAACCTTAGCAACTGACTAAGTGTTTTGCTACTTTTGGCCTATTTTGGGACTATCTTTAGTCCCACTCTCATACTATTATATATAGGAGCCTTAGTCTTCTACTAAACCATAGCTAGGATAATGTAGAGTAGATTCACTCTCTAGTGTAGAGAGAAGGAAGATGAGAGTTCTTCTTCTTTTTCTTATCCTTTTCTTTTCATCTTAATTTCTAGATCCATGGCATCTCACCTAATATTTTCCATGGATCTAACCTTTGTAGAGTAGCTTAGTAGCTTGAGAATATTTGTATTCATGCTTTGATGATTTCTTCTTGAGATTTAGATTTCCCTATCCTAAAGCTTATGAATATTTTTGCTTGAATTTGTGTTTTCTAAGAATTATGATTTATGCTATGTCATTATGATGGTGTACTAATGCATGTATTGTTGTATAGAATTGTGCTAGGTATCAATGTAACCTTGGGAAGTGTTGGAATTGTGGTATAGAACACCTGGGTGATGAGTGCATTCATGTCCTTTGAGAGAAAATCTTATATATATTACCATGATTCCGATTGGAAAACTGTGCTTGATGTAAATCATATGTCAGCCAGTCGATTCAAAAAATGCCGGCAGGGGACTAACCCCTAGTTTATCTTGACAGATTTACGTGTTGTATATAGCGACTACAGTTGTGCCGATGCTAGAGTCATCACAAGGTGTCTTTTCCTTTTCCTCTCTTGGCCTAGGGATTGAGATCCACGGCGGAGTGTCCGGGAATGTAATGCATCTTACTACATATCCAACGGTTGCTACCTACACGAGGAAATGCCCTTTTAGGAGGGCATTGTTCCTCTAAATGAGGCCACATTTTCCTTGGGAGTGAGTGATTAGGAAATGGTCTGCGGCATCGTAAGACTAGAGCGCATTGCCTAAAATTATAGAGGCAATGAGATATAGGCATTGCGGTAATTACCATGTGTGACAGATGGAAGGAAATACCTGGCTATCTCCAGAATGTGTGACATGAGCATAAGATAGGTTTATAAGTCCATATGTGAATGAATCAAGGATAGAAGTCATTTATCAATCATGTTACGCAATACCCCAAAGTGCATGTCTATATAGTTGTTGGCTTTATTTCACTTTCATGCTTTGTAGTTGCTAGTTGAAAATGCCAAACCCCCTCCTTTGCATGTTTACTTTATTAGCTATTCCTTTCACTCGTGCGGTGAGGTTGTGTTTTAACTAGTACATGAGCCTTAGCATCCTTGTGGACAAACCCAGGGCTTGCCGCTTACTACCCCTTGGTAGCTTAGCAGTGAGAATGGGTACAAAATTATAAATCTCTATCTTTGACCCATAATCCCTCTGCCAGGGTTAATTAGCTACAATTAACGACCTCGGGTGGAGGCGGCTCAAATTTTAGGGCCGTTGTCGGGGAATATTTTTTCCAGTTTGAGTATTAGTTAAGCATAATGTGTTAGTGTGTAGTTAGTATTGCTTTTATCTTTTTCTTGTTTTTGTTTTCCAAAGTAGGTATTTCTTGAGTTCTTGGTGAAAACCAAGGACTCTTGCACTACGATTCTGAATTTTGTGTGTTTTCTTTGTTGGTTCTAAATAGAAAAAAAAAAGAAAAAGAAAAAAAATGTGGGAAAGCACTCAACAGAGGGCACTTTGTTGGGTGTGTCATTGCGATCATCCTATAGGGTGTTGCCCAAGGTTGAGTGAGTATGTGAGAAGAATAGCTCAAAGAGTGAGATTTTGTAGTATATGTCATTGCGACCACCCAACGGAGTCTTGCTCTTGGATGAACGAAATTGAGAGAGAGGTAGGAGTTGTTCATTCCCAAGGCCGATGGGATTAAGATTGTTACCCATACCACGACTCTCCAAATTCAAAGTTTAGTGGTAACTCGAATTCGTGGTATGGAAAGGCATCAGGACATAGATTTGATAAAAAAATGCCTAAAGGTGTTTCATCAACAACATTGCACACGAAGGACCATAGATTTGATAACAACAAGTCTTCTACCAAAGACATAGTCATTTGACCAAACAAAGCATTTATTAGGCTAACCCTAGAACAAACCACATTCAAGGTTCAACCTTTCTTTGCATCTTTAGGAAAAATATGAGAACAATCCAAATTAACATACTTATCTGACAAGAATCACAATACATTATACACAAGCAGTTCTAAATCTATGTTCTTTGATTTTCATGTCATAAATGAAGTAAAAATAGCATTAATGGCACAATAAATGCTAATAAAATGTTCATAAATGAGAAAAATCAAGAATCTCACTACATGGGTTTGGAAGCTTCAATAAATTTCTCCCAAGAGATTACTTAGCTACTAGAATCCATACAAATTAACAACAACAATCCAAACATTGATCAAACTAAAAAAGGATGAAATTTGTAGAAACTAGGGTTAGAGAAAGGGGAAAAATGGGCCGGAGAAGAAGTGAAGAGAGAAAGAAGATAGAATGCTATTTATAGTACAAGAAAAGGTTAAAAGTATTCTGGCCGCCCGTTCATCGCGAGTCGCGATGGGAGCCTAGAAATAGAATTTGTCTTCTTTCCTTGTTCTTGTCTCAAGCTTTCTTCTTCACAAAAAATTTGTTCCATTCTGTAAGTCTTCAAATCTTCAAAGCAACTCTTCAAATTCTTCAAAAGGTGATCTTCAATGGCCTCTGGTCTTCAAGTCTTGATGTTATTTCCTCGGCACACAAAATCCACGTAGAAAGGTAAAAGAGAACAAAATTTTCTCTTACATCTCCTGAGAGAATTTCAAGGTAAAACACAAATACTAAATGACAAAAGAGCGCAAAAACGATCCCAAAAAGTCCCAAAATATACACATCAAATAGACACATCAAACCTCCCTGCACTTAAATCTTACTCGTCCTTGAGTAGGAAAAGATTCAAGCACACACAAAGGAATTCATGTATCCATATCCTAAACTACTATTCCCCCAAATCGATAACTCACAAAACTCTCTATATCATACATCCCAAAGTTAAGATCAAATGGGAATTCACCCTTAATCCCCCATTCCTAAATCTACCCATCTATACCTACCTGTCAATTCATTAATATCCATAAAAACATCTTTATGTCACGAATTGACAATCCCAAATTCAATGGCACAAAGTTAGGCCAAAAGAATGCATGAAGTTCAAACACATACTTCACTTTATACCAATATATCATCCCAAAAACGAAGTATATCAACAAACAAGTATACCTTACTTAATTTTCCCCGCTAAATTACTCAATCCTAAGAGGTCTCAAGACGTTAAGCTACACGATCCATCCATATGGCAACTGCAACCTTATGACTCCAACGTCGGTAAATGAGTGAAATCATACAATATTTCCTCTTTTTTCTCTCTTTCTCTCATTTTGCCTAGGAGCCGTTTTGCGTTTTCATTCTAGCCACACATCATGTTTCTTTGGCTCAAATCTCACCTTTTTCCGCACATTTAGCCTCTCATTTTTTCCTAGGTCACCCTTTCGGGTTTTGACCTATCCGGGCCCCCAATGTTGTCTAAGTTGCCCTCTCGGGTTTTCAACTTAGCATGTTTCTTTTTATTTTTTTTTCATTTTCTTTTTTTTTCAAAATTTTGAATTTTTTTTATTTTTTAATTCAATTTTCTGTGTTTTTTCTGATCAAAAGTATAAAAAAGCTTTCACATGTCAAAGCTAGCATGAATATTCAAATATATCCAATGAAAGCATTCCCAAAACAAAGAAAGCATCCAAAGCATCCAAGTCTAAAAACAACTCCAAAGCAAAGCAATAAAATAAGTAACTACCCCTCCCCGCACTTAAAATGTGACATTTCACTCAATGTAGAAAATTTAGGGTAAAAACATACTAATCAAAGCATGGGGAGTGTAAAAAAAAAGCCCAAAATCTGGCGCGAAGTCCCTACCATAGGTCTGTCATCGTCAAAGTCCCTGCCATAGGTCTGCTGATATTGCACCAGCTAATCGGCGTTCCTCTTATGCCGCTCTCACTCAAAATCCTCCCTACATGAAGTATCATGTGCTAACGCCAAATCCTTAACCGGTGTTTCAAACTCTATCTTGGTTCTATAGCGCTGAGGAAGTGTCATAAAGGTGACATTCATAGCCCTATACAACCAGTGGTATAGTCTTTGGGCCTTTGTGGCGTCTATCAAGTCCAAAATCTTCATCTTCTAGTTAGTGATAAGGTAAAAAGAACCTCTTCCCAAGCGCGAGAAGCCATTTGGGGAAACCAAGCCTAAGTGCTCTGCTAAAAGGGTGATCATACCCCCCATGATAACCTTTCCCGTTGGCTTCTCAGCCACATTGGCAACTCTCTTCATCCACAACTCCACCCACAGTCCATATCAATTCCCCATACTTGTCAGATTCCACATGAAATGAATATCTGTGTTAGGTATGTTCGTCATCTCCGACGAACAAAACACTGTGCCTGCTAAGAACCAGTGCACAAATCAGAGGTGTCATTGGAGTTCCTCGTTGTTTTACGTATATTTATCCCCCGTAAAATTACGTCCCGAGCATTTCACCACAGATGCTCTACTCCCTAAGCCTATAAATGAGGTAAAGGGAAGTTGGCACCTTATCTATGCAGTATGGCCTCTTACAACCCTACCTTGCTACTTTTCACTATCTCTACCTGTAACCCATTAGACTACTTTACGTACTCAGCTAAGACTGGTGTGATGGTAACATAACAGAGAAATAATAAAAAAATACCTCCGTGCACACACCCACGTGGACCCATACCCTGCTACCCATAACACATCCGAGGTTTCTCTTCCCCATGAGGCATCAATATTTTCACCAACATGAATATAGATTAGAGTGTGTGCTAATGGAGTGTACTATTCATGCACTTCTATCATTCAAGAACAATTCATAATAATATCACAAGTACAATAATTAGGATGAATTAAGAATCTCATAAAAGCATAAATCAACACATGAATACAAGTATCCCCTAGACATGGATTCAAAATAATGATTTGAATTCCACATCATAGGATGAAAACAAAATAAAAGGAAATAAAGAAAGAGAAAAGAATGTTTCTCTCTCTAGGATGCTCTCATAAATACGATAGTAGATTCTAAAGTCTACAATCTCTCTAACCCTAGTATACTAAGGCTATATTTATAGTAGTAGGGTGTTGGGCCTAAAAATAGGCCCAAAATAGGCCAAAAGTGTGAAAACCCTAGTCCAGCCACTGCTTGGCATGGACCATCGTGGATGACGGGGTCCGCCTCGAGTACTTGGTCTATACTGGCGTGGAAAGCTAGATCTGGTGTGACCCATGTGATCTGCTCTAGTGGTAGCCACAATGTTACGAGATGGGGCTTACCACCCACCTGAAAGCAACCTCATGCTCGCATGCACGCCATAATTGTGTTGCGGTCCCATGTTGCTCAAGGCATGCCTACAAATTGATCTCATCCAACTATGTCGTACATGCTTATGGGTCATCCAGTGCCAACCGCCTAACCTCTCACAGCCTGTGATGTCCTCCTCTGCATTCCCAACATGCTGTACCCAACGTATGTGCGCGCAGTGCCTTGTTGCTTGCTAGGCCAGCACACTAAGTGTTGAGTCATTGCCCAAGAAGACATGTCCCAAGCTTTTTGCCTCAAAAGTCTTCTCTTTGGGTTATAATAGTACTAGCTAGTAGATTAGCTTAGTTTCTTTACTTAAGGCCCATGCCTATGTGACTTGTTTCCTTTGACCTTCTTTTATCTTTATACTCGATACTCGTTAGAACGTTTGTACAACATATATGTGGAGTAATGAGCTACCCACATCCGGTTACCTTTTTGCAATATATTGAAAACGAGCATTTGTTCCCTAGTTGTTAGGTCTTATGTTTTATTTGTGGCTTGTGTGTGTGAAGCCTTTCTCCTAATCTAAAGTCATGTGTGTATTTCTGTTGCATACTCGAACCACGTCCCTCTAAAGGCTTGATGTGCTGAGAGCAACCAAGCTGAGTGTGACGTACATAGGAAATCAGGCGGTAGTCGTGACACTTTAGCACAACTAGGCCGCACGGTTAACCCCCTCAAAGGATGATCCATGACAATTGGTATCAGAGCTCAAGCAGTCCTTGAGCACATAGTGAAAGACCGTCACTATATTGAAGAAGATATATCAATTGGAGAACATTGAGAGGGTACTCTTTGTTGAGGCACAAGGGTCCGGGAGCCTAGCTGACCGAGTAGATCAGACAGAATTAGATGTTTCCATTATCAGTAGAGATATCGAGGTGGCCAACACGAAGGTTGCACATCAGGATAAGGAGATCGCCGATCTGATGGAAGCTTTGGCTTCTTGTGAGTAAGCTGTTGCTAAGTTGAGAGGCATTATGGAGCAGCTTTGTGGAGACGTTCATGTGCTTATAAAGGTCGTGGCCAACTTATCCCAAGGTGGAGGTGGTGGGGGTGGCAGTGGTGTTCGTGCTGTGTACAAACGGAAACTCCCAGACCCTAAGAAATATGGAGGGGCACGTGATGCAAGAGAGTTTGATAATATCTTATACGAGTTGGGTAAATACTTTAAGATGCTAAGGATGGATTTGGAAGCTAAGAAATTCACTGTTACAACGATGTACCTGGAGGGCTGTGCTATGGTGTGGTGGCAATCCTAGGATGCGGGGATAAAGGCATGAAGCTTGGCTATCGACACATAGGATGACTTGAAGCTCAAGGTGAAGCAAAAATTCATGCACACCAACGTGAAGGAACATGCATTGTTGAGACTAAGAACATGTCGCAACCGATATTATTATGGAGTATGTGTCAACTTTGCAGGCTTGCATGCTTGACTTGCCTGACCATCCGAAGGAGTATGAAATTATGGGCTAGAATCGAGCTAAGGAGAGCTCTTTGCACTGAATATAACTTTGTGGTGACGTTCATTGAATGTCTAAAGGACTGTGATGACGGAGGACCACAAAGAGTTGATTGGGAGGTAAATGGTTCTACTATTGCCAAGGTGAGAAATGGTGTTGGTGCATGTTTTCCCAAGGTGGGGAGTAACTTTAGACCCAGTCTGAGTGGCAGAGGTAGCTACAGGCCCAATTTGGGCGTGGGAAGGAATTATGGAAGCCCCAGTGCAAGTGCGGCCAGTTGAGTTAGTTCCAAACCAAGGTGGGATGGACAAACCGGGAAGGTGTGACTTGTGTGTGGAATGTGGAAAGGGAAACATGCCCTTGTTGATTGTCCAATAGAGGAGAGGATTGCTACTTTGTTGCTCGAGGACTCGAGGCAAATCAGGTAGGCACTGAGCAAGGTAGTTCAGGAGCATTCGAGTGAGGAGTTTGGGCCCTAAGAGGAAGAACCATGCTCCACGAGGGCATTGAATTTTTTGTTCAATTCCATGGTGGGATTAATAAAACCATTGCGGTTGAATCCGTTAACGAAGCTTGAGATCGACTTGGTAGTTTCTGCAGTGCGATTGAAGAGAGCTACAAATTAGTCAAGCAAAGCAAGGAAAGCTGCACCTAAGCTTGACACACCTGAAATTGTCCGTGTGAAACCAGTGTGACAAAAAATGGAGCATTGATCCATATGGACATGCACGTGAATGGAAAACCCATCCGAGTGATGGTCGATACGAGATCTAGCCATGTGTATGTCTCCGAATCAGAGGCATCAAGATTGGGGCTCACGTTGGAGAAAGCTGTGGGCAGAATGAAGACTGTTAATAGTATAACTCAACCAGTTCTATGTGTTTTGAGGCGATGCTCGGTCTAGGTTGGCACAATGAAAGCCACAATGGAATTGCAGGTCTTTAAAATGGATGACTTTGGTTTAGTCCTCAACATGGATTTTCTGAGAGATGCACGGATTTCCATAAACCCATATGGCAACTGCATTTACGTCTTAGGCACCAATCTATGCATGGTTAAAGTTATTTCGAAGAGATCACGTGGGGATAAACTCTTAGTTTTGTAGCTTGTCATGTGCATAAGATAAGATGAGGACCGCGGTTCAGCGAACCTGGTGGGGAGAATGGAAATGAAGGGTCAGAAAGGTCTACACCAGCAATAGGTTTGCCTAATGGATCCAAGGAGCTTTGTGATGCAAGTTTGAAGACTTATCATATTGTGGGTCACACTCCAGCTGTAAGAGATGAATATTTGTTGAGCAAAGAGGGTAGGAAGCATTCGTCAATTTCCAAGAAGATCTGGTTTCCAAAGATGTTTCTGTCGGCTAGCGCGCCCCATCAAACTTCCCATTTTGAGCCATTCAAGCAAGCTAAATCTTTTATAACGGGGAAAGGCGAGTTATCATTCACATCACTAACCCTTTATTGTTCCACAAGGCAGAAGGTAGAAACATGAACAGATGATGATGCGTACCAGATATGATCCAAAGTTGGACATTCCTTCGGTTATCGATCAAGGAGTGGGTTCTATAAAATCAATCCAGCTTAAATCGGAACTAAAGAGAAGCCGAGGACCACAACTAAACCAAAGTACACTAGCACCAGTAATTGAATCAACCCCTTTCTTAAGGCAGAAGTGTTCGAGAAAAATGTGGGTAGCGAAGTACCTTGGAGAATTAATGGCTCCAGGGACATTTTTTGAATTGAGTGGGGAGGTTGTTATGGGGTGGGGCTTATCACCCAACCTCAACTCAACCCCATGCCCGTATGCACACCACAACCATGCTATGGTCCCGTGCCGTTTAGCGCGTGCCTGCAAACCAGTCTCCCTCAACCACACTACAAACGCCTCTGGATAATCTAGTGCCGACCGCCTAACTACTCACGGCATGCGATGTCTCAATCTGTGCCCACAATGCACTTTTCATAATGCTCGGGCCATTCGTGACCAATGCTCATGCACGCAGGGCCCAGTTGCATTTTTGCAATATATTTAAAATATGCATTAGCTCCCTAGTTTTTGGGCCTTATATTGTATTTGTGGCTTGTGTATGTGAAGCCTTGCTCCCAATCTAAACTCGTGTGTGTATTTTTGTTGCATACTTGAACCACGTCCCTCTAAAGGCTTGGTGTGCTAAGAGCAACCAAGATGAGTGTGATATACATGGGAAATCAGGTAGTAGTTGTGACACTCTAGCATGACTAGGTCACACGGCTAACCCCCTCAGAGGGTGACCCGTGACACGGAGGATATGGCGCAACCCATGCATCTTCTTGGTGTGAACTATATGATCTGGGCCGGTCTATGTTGTTTCCTTTTTCTAGGATCGTTGTACTTGCCATGGGTTGTGCTAGTACGGTCTGTGGCATCTGGTGCGACGTGTCGCCAAAATGGTCATTTTTGTACTTTTGATCCACGGAACATGTCATTTGGCACATAATGTCATCAAAAACCTTATTTTTCTCAGACATTTGGCATGGGCCGCTCAATTTTCACATCCCATCATCTGGTATTGACATTTTTCACTTGAAACGACGTGGACCATAAAAAATGGGATGATCTGTGCCCATACTTAGCCATTTTTTTAGTGAAACTTGGAACTTGCGTGCATGGCCTATCGAGTTTGGTGTGGTCTGTACCGGCCTTGGCATGGTTCATGCCAAATACCCTTGGTGCGGACCACATTATTTGATGCAGGCCATTGGTGCCAACCATTAGCGGACTGCACCGACCCATTTGTGCTTCAGCCGGGTGAACTTTTTTCCTTTGCTATGGATGGAACTTTAATCCATTTTGAGAGTTCTTGTAATTGAATTTAAGGTTCTCGAGGAGAACAATCCAATGGAACCAATTTTGAAGGCTAATTCTCCTTGGAACGTTTGCAGAAGTTGGCACAACACTCAGACCATGATCTCCGTTTCTTTCTTGGCCATTTTGAACTTCAATGGCGCCTATCTTTGTATCCATCCTTCTACTACTATGATGATGTCTATGGTTTTCATCTACTACCATTATAATGTGAATGGCCTTTGATCTCTTCTACTGTCCTTGCGAACAACCTTCAATATTTTCTACCGCCCTTATGAATGGCCTTTACATAGAATGTAGTGAAAAGTATCCACGAGCGACCTACTAAAGATGATCACAAAGGAAGATCTAGGTGCCTGTGGATACAAGATGTCTATTAGTACCAATTCACTCTACAAAACGTGGAATTTAGACAAAAAAATCCAAACATGGCCGTCTAAACCCCTTTTCATGTAAAACAAGCCAATTATTACGCCGAAGGCAATAGTTAGTGCACGCATAATGAAGCACATCACGCTACATGTAGGTGGTGAAACCTCTTTTAGATTATTTTTGTCAGTACACACTAACACAAGTCCCTTTAGATAAGAACCACAAGGTTGATGCCTTAAGAAAACTAGCCTCTTCTGATCTGAAACTGCAATCTTAAAAGCAGTTGTTGAGGAAAACTCTAAGTAAGCGCAGCCTTGAAGAAGAGGTAGTAATGTGTGTTGAAGAAGAAAACTCCTGGATTATGCCCATCATGAACTACCTTTGAGAAGGTACCCTACTCGAAGAGACCGTCGAGGTGAGGAAGATAAGACTAAAAGCTCCTAAGTATACAGTCCACAAAGATGTGATTTATTGATGAGGCTACCTACAACCGCTCATGTGATGTGTATCCCTCCACGAAGCTGACTACCTAACCCGCGAGACCTATGAGAGGGCATGCTGTAGTCACTAGAGGGCTCGATAAATGGTGAAGAACCTCCTTCTATAAGGGTTCTATTTGCCCAAAATGTTAGATGATGTCAACAAGCACATCCAAGTATGCCACCTGTGTGACAGACACACACCCATTACTCATGTCACTCAAAAGGAGATGGCATGTATGCACAGCTCGTAGCCGTTTGACAAGTGGATTCTTTCCTGGGGCTCTCAGACAATTTTGATACCTTATCGTTGTGGTGGATTACTTCAAAAAGTAGGTTGAGGCTGAAGCTTTGGAAAATGTGAAAGGAAAGGCAGTAATTTCCTTTTACGGGAAAAATATAATTTCTAGATTTTGCATCCCTCAAACCATAATCAACATATATCACCCTCAGGCCAATGGTCAAGTGGAAGTAAAAAACTGAACCACTGTCAATGGAATTAGAGTTTGGCTAAAAGGGGTGAATGGTGACTAGATAAATGAACTACCTAGCATCTTATGGTCGCATTGAACCAGTGAGTTTTCACCTACAGAGGAAACCCCTTACAGCTTGGTCTACAGATCGGAGGTTGTGATACCAGTGGATATTGGACTACCCACCCTCGGAAGAATAATAATCAGCAACGAGAACCAGAAGTTCAATGATGACAACCGTCGGCTAGACCTTAAGTTTCTTGAAGAAAAAAGATAGAAAGCATCCCTTCATGAGGACAATGTGATAAAAAAGTTATGCGATATCATGACCGAAGGGTTCGAAAGATCCAGTTTGAACTAGGAGACCTCGTTATGAGAACTAAATGAGAAGAGACATAGAGAGCCTAATGGAAAACACGTTGTGAACTAGCAAGGACCTTACAAAGTCATCAGAGTGCATCCAAGGGGTAACTATGTACTGGAAACCCTCCAGGGCAAGTTGATACCCAGAAGGTGGAACATTACAAACCTCTAAAAGTTTTAATCTTTGAAATCTCTCAATATTTGGTCTAGCCATGGAGTAGCTTACCCTAAAAATAGTTATAGACACTAACCTAGGACTTTCGACTGGGGAATAGCACACCCCCATTTTAAAATGCCATTGTTAGTCAAAAGACGCCCTCCTACTTTTGTAATCTGCCTATTGTGGTATATTTCCTTAAAATATCTCAAATGTGTTTTGTCCAACTAGTGGTCTTGTCCGATTTGTGAAAATTATGCTATCGAGTTAAAATGCTGAACAACTGTAAGCTAGCTCGAAACAAATAATTAAGGAAAAAGGGATATAGAAAATTTCAATTATAAGTAAACTTATTTATAAGAAACTGCATTTTACCTGCCCATCATTTACCTGCCCGTCAAGAAGAGGTTCAACGCAATTGGCATACAAAAGGATCCTGGGAATTCAAAGGATCGGTGAGATCATTCCTTTAGGAGCTCGAAGCCTCGATATCTCGAGTCCTAGAAGTATAACCTCCCTGGGAAGACCCCGCGCCCCTATGTCACGGGTCACCCTCTGAAGGGGATAACCGTGCGCCCTTGTCATTATAGAGTGTAATGATTACTGCTTGATTTCCCATGTACGTCACACTTAGATTGGTTTCTCTCAACACACCAAGCCTTTAGAGGGACATGATCGAGTATGCAGCAGAAATACACACACAAGTTTAGATTAGGAGCAAGGCTTCACACACACAAGCCAACAATGCAATTCAAGGCCCAACAACTGGGGAGAAAATGCTCATTTTCAATGTATTGTAAAAAGGTAACCGGATGTGAGTAGCTCAGTACTCCACATATAAGATGAATGTTCTCATGAGTACTAGGTTCAAAGACAAAATAAGGTCAAAGGAAACAAGGCACGTAGGCCTAAACCTTAAGTAAAGAAACTAAGCTAATCCGCTAGCTAGTACTATGACAAGCAAAAGAGAAGACTTTTGGGACAAGGAGCTTGGGACATTTCTTCTCTGGCCATGACTCAACACTTAGTGTGCTGGCTTGGAGGACGACCGGGCATTATGCGCATGGGCATTGGGCACAAACGGCTCGGGTATTATGCACTGTACGTCATAGGTGTAGAGGGGGACATCACGGGTTGTGAGTGGTTAGGCAGTCGGCACTGGATGACCCAGAGGCATGTGCGGCGCAGTTGAAGGCGACTGGTTCGCAGGCACGCATTAGCAACATGGCACCGCAATATAGTTGTTGTGTGCATGCGGGCATGGGGCTGCGTTGAGGTTGGGTGATAAGCCACACCCTGTAACATTATCCCCCACTCAAGTCGGCGAACATCCCCGGAGCCATCAATTCTCAAAGGTGCTTTGCTACCAACATTTTTCTCGTACACTTCTACCTTAAGAAAGGGGTTGGTTCAATTGCTGGTGCTGGTGTACTCTGGTTTATCCGTGGTCCTTGAATTCTCTTCAATTTTAGTTTGAGCTGGCTTGATTTTATAGAACCCACTCCTTGATTGATGACCGAAGAATTGTCCACCTTTGGATGCTATCCGGTACGCAACGTTCATAAATCTGCTTCTTGCCTTTGGATGCTGATGTGAATGATGACTCGCTTTTCCACATCGAGGTTTACAAGGTTTAGTATGCTTGAACGACTTGAAACAGGATGTTTGATGGGGCGTGCCAGCCGGTAGATACATCTTTGGAATCCATATATTCTTAGCAACCGAAAAACGCATCATATCCTCTTTGCTTAACAAACCTTCATCCCTCACAGCTGAGGAGCTACTCACAACATGCTCAGTCCTCAGACTTTCTTCAAAAAGCTCCTCGAATCCATTGGGCAAACCCATTGCTGGTGTAGACCCTTCTTACCCTTCATTTCCATTCTTCCCACCGGGATCCACTGAATCGTGGCCCACATCTTGTCTTATTCACATGAGGAGCTGCAAAGCCACAATTTTATCACCGGGTGAACACTTCACAGTCGCTTTAACCATGCATAGATTGGTGCCTAAGACGTAAAGGTAGTTTCCATATGGGTATAAAAAAAATATGTGCATCTCTCAGAAATTCCATGCCAAGGACTAAACCGAAGTCATCCATTTTAACGACATGGAAATCCACTCTGGCTTTCATAGTGCCAACCTGGACCAAGCATCACCTTGAAACACCTAGTACCGGTTGAGCTATACTTTTAATGACCTTATTCTGCCCACAGCTTTGTCCAACGTGAGCCCTAATCTTGATGCCTCTGATTCGGAGACATACACATGGCTAGCTCCTATATCAACCATCGCTCAGATGGGTTTTCCATTCATGCAAAAGTCCATATGGATCAATGCTCCATTCATCTGTCACACTGGTTTCACATGGACTATCTCAGGTGCGTTAAGCTTAGGTGTGGCCTTCCTCGCTTTGCTTGACCAATTTGTAGCTCTCTTCGATTGCACTGCAACAACCACTAGGTCGATCTCAGGCTCCGTTATCGGATTCAACCTCCCTGGCTCTATTGATCCCACCATGGAATTACACTGCAAAGTCAATGCCCTCATTGAGCATGGTTCTTCCTCTTTGGGCCAAGACTCCTTATCCGAATGCTCCTGAACTACCTCGCTCAGTGTTTTCGTGATTTATCTCGAGTCCTTGAGCAACATAGCAGTGATCCTCTGCTCTACTGGACAATTAACAAGGGCATGATTCCCTTTGCACGTTCCGCACACAATTTGCACCTTCCCGTGAGTCTTCGCGAGGAGATTCACATTTGTGGAATTAATATCTTTTATCTAGTGAAGGGATCTCACAAACCCTCATAATCTCGCACGAAATACAGTAGTCTAGCCCTCGGGGTATGCCTAACTTTGACTTGCTCTCTAACTAGCCATCGGGATCAGATTACAAGGTTTATGAATACTTAACTAGTCCTCGGGGTTAAGCAAAAATGGAATAAGCTCGCAAGCAATGAGTATGAACTAAAAATGTTGTATATTTGATTGATAAAAGTGGTGTTGTAATAAAATCATGAATGACCTCCCATATTTATAGGGTATAATTCGACCAGTACAAATAGAAATTGGAATAACTTATGACAGCTTTAAGAAGCTAAAATCATATCTAACTAGAATACTTTAAATAAATGGATATGGTCTAATCTAAACCTACCAAATCTAATTCTACTCAAATTAGAACTAAATATTCTAAACCCTAATTAAAATATACCATAACTCTCCTAAGCCAACATGGCTGAGTTAATGGGTCTTATTCTAAAATAAAATAAATTACAAATGAGCACACTACCTCATTAAAAAATCCAATGGGAAAAAGAGTATAGTGTTATCCTACTAAAAATACTAAACAAAAAAAACTGTAAAATAAATGATTTTTTTACATCGTATCAGTGTAGATGTCCTAAGACTCCCTTTTTTATTTACAAGAACTTTGCCTAGGGATATGTACACTACAAGAGACAACACCTTTTACCTCGATTTCTGGAGGGGTTTTTACCCCAGTTTTTTGTCCAAAAAAAACCTAGGTAAATACAGCCGAAGTAAAATGGAGGTTTTTTACCTCGGTTGAAAGCCAAGGTAAATTATATTTTACTTCGGTTTTCAACCGACGTTGGTATGAATTGTCAGTGTCGTTGGTTATAGTAAGAAGACCAACAATTGGAGAACATATGTACGACCTCTTGTAACGTGATGTCGGCTTCCACTTGTTGCAAGGTTATCGAATGCGTGAATGCGGTCGAAGGTGGATGGAATATTGCGACATCGTCATGACCAATAACAGCCCACACATGGTGCGATATCGCATGATGTGGATCTCCCACATCGTGTGCATGTTGACGTGGACCATTTACGAAAATGATGTCGTTTTGATAGGCCGAGGTCGCAAAAAAAACATCATGTAATTGCGTTGTCGGTCAAGTGTCATATGAGAAAAAGTCTACGCGACGTCGCAGACCTTTACAATCAAACTTCATTTATCTTACAATATTATAATATTTAATATTTGATGGTTAAATGATTAAATGCCATACCACATTCAATTGTTTTCAATTAATGATGGAAAGAACATGTTCAAAACAACAAAATTACAACATATAATACAAATACATGTTGTCACATATTGAAATATATATATTTAATTTAAAATTAACTAATTATTAGAATTGAGACACTACTTTCCATGTTGCACTCCATTAAAATTGCTAAGACGACTAGTGAAATGACAAGTCAATCCATCTACATGCTGAAGGTCCATCGATGACTCTCCTAGGGCCTATTAATATCATTACATACAAAACAAAATTTATGTTAGAATTGGGTAGTTCTCAAATGAAATACACAAGATGTAGTAAAACGTAGGCGATAATAAAGCCCAAATGGTAAAATTAAACTGAATTGGTTGCATGAGACGTCACGAATAGTAAATGAAGACGTCATAAGGACCGAATAATTAGCGATGTTTGACATTCATTCACATGGAAATAATATGAAGTTATATGCGAAGTCGGTAATGGTTTGGTAACATTTTGCATGGAACGACGACATGTGACCGACGTTGCACATTCAAACTATGTTCATAGAAATCTTAGGATTTTTCTTCATAATTGAAACAAACATGGCACTATCTTGGAAAGAATAACAACAGAAAAAATATAACATGTAAGTCAAGCATCATATCTCATGTAATGTAAGAATCTTTGACCAATTATTGATTTAGAAAATACATAGTAGGATCGTCACATAATTGGTAATCGAACATGGAATAGATGGAAAAACTACCTCAATTAATTAGGAATCGGAGATGCTCCATCCTTGGACACTTGTTGATGTTTGAGAGAATCAACTTGATTAGATCTTTAAATGTTGTAAGATTGTGAATGAAATGGATGGTGGGAGTTTGGGATGTAAGATCGGTGTTGGAAATGGGGAAATGGGTGTTAGTACTGAGATTTATTGGATTGAAATAGGGTGGGGGGATTTTGGGTTCAAAATTTTGGCTAAAAAATTGAATTCCCGCTAGATATTTTAGAGTAACCGACGTCGCTTTGTATTTGTATTAGTGTCATGTAAATCAGCACTCGTGCGACCTCGCAGGTAATATGAATTCCAGGGGTAATATACACTTTTTCAAGATTGCAACCCATCCATCGACCCGTTCATGCCAATAGCTAAACTTTATTGTTGACAAAATTTGAATAAAAAATGTTACCTCCAATTTTATATTTTGGGAAGGGCAATAATATATACTAACACAAATGACGGATGGCTTTTTAAAATTTGATGGCCGAACTTTTATCATCAATTAAATTTTTAACAACCTAGAATATATAATTCCATGCGATTCCATGCGGTGGAAATTATCATGTTTATAATGCTTATTGTAAGGGTAATAATGGAATGCTAACATAAACGATGAACGATAACCCCAGATCGCGGATGGGACACTTACAATCCCAAGTCAAACTCTTTACCATCGTAATTGATAAAGAAACTCGCATAATCCTACAGAGAGTTTCACAAGTTCCTTACGAATCACCCTTGTATACTTATAAGTAATCATCTACGATTTACAATGGACAATGTACTTGCGCTTTTTAAAATTTGATGGCCGGACTTTTATTACCTTTTAATTACGTAAAAAACCTAGAATATAAAATTTCATGCGATTCTATGTGGTGAAAATTATAGTGTTCATAATGCTTATTGTAAGAGTAGTAGTTGAATACTAATACAAATGACGGACAGTAACCCCGGATCGCAGACGAAACACTTGCAATCTCAATTCAAACTCTTTACTACCATAAATGATAAAGAAACTCACATAATCCCACAGAGAGTTCCACAAGTTCCTTACGAATGACCCTTGTATACTTATAAGTAATCATCTACAATTTTCTCTTGACAATGTACTTGCTGTTTTTAAAATTTGATGGCCGGACTTTTATTACCTTTTACTTTTATTAAAAACCTAGAATATATCATTTCATGCAATTCTATAACGTGGAAATAGTTATAGAATTCATGGACGGAATTTTATTTTCTTTTAATTTAAAATTGATTCCAATCATAAATGACGCTAATAAACTCCGGTAACAATTGTAAGGTTAAAATAGAAGTGTCTAATATACAATTATCCGTTATTAAGGTCAATTGTTATCGTCTTGGTCAAATGCAAACCTAGTTGATATGCTGTAGGGCTGAAATAGTGAGGCCCAGTTCCATAAGACCGACGTCGTTCATCTGTCGTTAATATGTTGTTGTACCAGAAAAAGTATGTGACTTCGCACATACATGGGTACAACGTGGGCCTTCCATGTTAGTGGGCTAAAATGGTGAGGCCTACAATCCTACTAGCCGAAGTCGCACATGTTTCGGTCCAACAATCTCTATAGAAGAATACTATGCGACATCGCACATAACCTACGTGGAAGCTTTACAAATATATAATTGGAGCCCACCTTGCATACATCACTTCAAAGTTTCACATTTCCCTCGAATTTTATCAGTGCCCCTGTCAATCTTGTCAAAGGTATGGTTGCCACATGTGGTTACATTACTTTTGTTATTATATTTTTCCTAGAATTTGTTACCAATATGGATTGGGGTTAATTAAAATGTGTTAATTGTTTAAAGTTGTAATGTTTCTATGAATTGGGGTGGTAAGGGTTTAAAGTGTTAGTATTTGGTTTAAAAGTCTTCTAGCTGTGGAGTGGTTCAATTGTTTGGTTTAGAACCTAGAATTGTTCCTAGTTTTCTACTCTTTTTCTGTAATTGATCTTCTATCATGCGAGGTTGCTTACATGTCAGTCGCCCCTCTATTATACCGATATATGTGCAACGTCGCTAGGTCAAAGTGACCTCTCCGTTCTCTCGATTAACCATTTTGTATATAGCGACTTCGCGTTGACTTGGTCAACTTACCAACATTTTTGTGATCATTATCCCACTTCTGTCTACTACAACATTTAACACCCGTGAGAATATGAATTACAACAGTTGTGTCAAACAATGATGGTTCGAGCCATGACTTGATCAATTTTATTAATAATAATATATTAATAATAGTATAAATGAAATGTTAATAATTTCTTTGACCAATTTAGATCCGTATTGATTTGGATAATGAAAATCCACGACAAATACTTTCAGGCAGATATCCGCATTTTTTCCATATTCTGACCCAGACAACTTCGGGTCAATTCTAATTATTGTAAGTTCTCGCAATTTTAAACATTTGAATTTCCAATTGGCTTTTCCTATAGATTACTTTCATAAGTACTAACAAAAGGTTTTTGTTAATAAAGTACATTCCCGATAAAATTGTGGAGCTCCGACCGCCGTATAAGGTAGATGATGTGATCAGGTGCAAAAGGAGGGAATATCACATGCACTACTCAGGGAGAGGGGTGCTCAAGACCATTACCCCGTAGAGGTTTTGCCAGTTTCTTGCTGCAGAGCAACTCGTGGTTAGGGACACCCTATACTTTGAGCTCTTAAATGGTGCTGGCCAGTAATTTTCCGTGTTCTCATTCTTCCCCACGAACATTAGATGATTTGCTTAGTATTCACATAAAAGTGTGTTGTGAACAAAGTGATTCCTATTTGGAAGAATAAAGGACCTTGATGTATTTCCAGTATAAATTTTTATTATTAAATCAATGTTACTAAATGTTTAGCCGTAAATTCAGCATTATTGAATGTTCTCAGATTAATTCAATGTTGTTGAATGTTCTCATATTAATTCAATGTTGATGAATTAATATTGAATGATTATTATTAAATACAGCGTAACTCGTTAGTGGGCTGAATTTGTATGGCACATGCACATATGCGACGTCAGTAACTATTTCGGTGTAGTTTTGAACTAACCGACGTTCGTTCGTTGTCGCAATGTATCGGGCAGACAACACAATGTGGTCAAAACAACATCATTTCAGAACTATTATATATATATATATATATATATATATATGAGCACCCCACCTACAAGTTCAACCTTCTCTTCATAAGTTTTCCACAAATTCCAATTGTCTCTCACCTGCCTCCACTTCTCCAACTAAAGAAAGGTAGGGTTTTTCTATCCTTCTAACATGTAATTTTAGTAATTCTTACTTTTCTTTGTCTAATCTGTGGTTTGTCAATGTTTTATGTTTTCTGTGTTCAAGGTTTTACTCACATTTTTGACATGGTGAACTTTCATTGGATGTAGACTTGGGTACTACGTTTTGGTAGGTCTCCATATGGTTTTTGTATAATTTTATGTTAAGTTTTTTTTCCGGTGTTAAGTGTTTTTACCCATAGCATCCTCTGATATGTGCAACCTCGGTCAGACATCTGTAATAGTTCGTTTACTGCGATGTTATATCGAAGTTGCATGCTGTTATTGTTAGTAGCATATTTTTAGTATGTGACATTGTAAGTATGTCGGTCATACCTTCATTGTAATCGATGATCTCCCTAAATTTTAGCGATGCCACACCTTGATATTCATGCTGCTTCCCTATTCTTATTTTTATTTCTCATGCAAGACTAATGGCTGGCGAAGGATCTTCAAGTCGTCAATTTTTCCAGGTCCTAACATTTTTTACAACATATAATTAGTAAAACACATCTTCAAACTTTACCACAATATTTTTCTTGTATGTAGTTCTCCGCATAAAGGAGCCATCTTGAGCCTATTGTGTTCGACATTGAAGATCATACAATGGCTCTCGAAAGCCCACGCTTCCACTGTACTTTGAAGCAGCAAAACTTCAGGAAGAACCCAACTTTGGTAAGGCATTTAAAAATAATATTCAATTTCAAATATTTCCACATATATATATATATATAAATATTTCTAATCAATATTTTTTCTTCTGATTTAGTACATCTTTGGGGAGATTGTACCACTGCTGCCGAGTGCAAAAACCCCCGTAGTGCTGAAGTGCTACGAGAGAGAGTACCGTATGAACTACTTAGGGGGTGGCAAGATCAAGGTCCTTTCCCCAAAGGGTTTTGGCGAGTTCCTTAAGGGAAACAGCCTACGCATCGGAGACACCTTGTTCTTCAAGGTGATCGAAGTTGGGGGGCCTATCGTCTTCAAGGTCATCATTATCAGAGCTTCTTGAGTTTGTTGTAATCTCTATTATGTTTGAATTAAGAAAAATCTTATTCGAATTATGTACTGATTGAGAGAATGTTTTCACGTTTCTAATGCTGTTTTTCTAGTTATTTAACTATCTAATTTTAACATCATAAGATTGACTATATGTGTTCATATGTGTGTTTTCCTATGATTTGAACATCATATGATTGGCATCCATTTCTTTTTTTTATTGTTTTCTATCACCGTCAAATTCTTTACTTTAACTTATCTCTTCAAATGTGTACGGTGTCGCTAGGTCATTCTCTAAACATATCAGTATAAGCAATGTTATTGGAAAAATCGACCATGCTTCCATCACAGCATATGGGACGTCAAACGCAGCTTGGTATCATTATTTACTTCATTTTTATCTTTTACTACGGTTCTTTAATTAACCGAGACAAAATAACCAATTATTTACCTTGGTTATTTTATAACCGTGGTAAAAAATACTTTTTACTTCAAAAAAAATACAACCATGCTAAAAGAATTTTTTAGCTCAATTTTTTGATGTTAAGAAAAAACTTGAGATAAAAAGGGTGAGATAAAAGATTATTTTTCTTGTAGTGATACTAGAGAGACATACCTCAATAGCCCATATGAGGAGACGATGTCGAGCTTTGAACACTGGGTCATGAAGGCCATGGCATAGGCCACCACGTTGGGATTGAGCTGAGCTGCGGGTTAACCTTGTGTTCCTCGAGAAGTTGGAAGAATAGAGGGGGAATGGAAAACACAACCCAAACCTCAAATGCTTCTCGTAAATGGCACACCTTCCTGCTCGAGGGCTGCTGGAAGTTTCATCCTATCGAAGGGGCTCCATCTTAAGGTTTGGAGGGATTCTAACAGGAGCCGGGATGGTTGTAAGAAAATTAATAATATCCTCAGGCACTTGTTAGGAGCTCTCGATAGACGGCTCAAGAATCTCCCAGTAAAAAACCTCTCTTCCTCATCCTGCTCAACACCTGTTCTTCCGACAACACCCTCTTTCAATGGAAACCTAGCTGTGTCAGGTGGCGGTGGAATGAAGATCCTCCGGTGGGTTCACTCCTCAAACTAGTAGCCAGACCGAAGGGATTTGACCCTGCGACAGCAGCCGGAACCGCGTTGGAGTTCTGGAAGCGAGAATTCATAGAGTTGGCACCATCGCTAGCGGTGGACTCTGAAACAACCTAAGAGTAGGACAAAATCATCCCCATATCCCTAGAAGGTGTTTGTTACATTTTGGAAATTAGATAAAGAGTAAAAAGATGAGAAGAGGAGAAACTTACTCTTAGCTCCTTGCTGGTCAGAGTTAACTCTGAGAGAGAAGAATACAATGAGAGCTTTGAAGAAGAGGAAAAAAGCTCTAAAAGACGTCCGTGGGAAGAGGGTGAGGGAATCAAATTAGAGTACCAGGGAGGTGACTTATATAGGAAGAAAAGGAAGGTTAATGATTGTCTAGGGCAGGCAAAGAGAGAAATTGGGGAAATGCATAGACATGGGGAAGTGCACCCACGTGAGGGATTTTTCCCTTATTTAACGCAATTAAATGCGCACACAACACCCCTATTCAATGCAGCACATCATGCGGGAAAAAGCGCAACACACGCCAAATGCCTCTTCCTCTTCCACTGCTCTCTACTTCAACTTGCTGATGCTCCTTGCCTTAGTTAGAAGAAAGCCAAAGGTCACTGCCACCATCAAACTATCGGTTGAAGCTCGAGGGCTCATGAGAATGCCTGAATGGTTGGATCTTGAGGGTTTGTTGATGCTCCCTTTGACTTTATAGGGGCTTGTTGATAGTGTGCTAACTAGCGTTGGGATAAGATAAGGAATACCCAACGTGTTGTACCCTTTGGTTAATAGATATTGGGCTTGTCCATCAAATGGAAAGCCCAATATATGCTCCACTAGAAAACAAAACTTTAGCTCTATCTAGCTGTACCTAACTATTGAGAGCCGCCATATATAAACAAGACACATGTGAACGACTCATCTATGATTAATTCACTATTCACTACACACAAAGGAAGTTCCTAACTTTATCATCGGAGAGTCTACCTCCCCCCCTTTCACGGACAAATCTGAGGGGCTCTTTCTTGTGGCAAAGGAAGATAGGGAAAAGACATCGTTGATCGCAGATGTGGGTACATACTGCTATAAAAAGATTCCCTTTGGGTTGAAGAATGTTGGGGCTACTTATCATAGGCTAGTTGATAGACAGTTCAGGGAACAGATAAGGAAACACATGGAGATATATGTGGATGACACGGTGGTCAAAAGCAAGAGTTATGAAGATTTTTTAAAATACCTAGAAGAAACATTCGGTAAGCTTTGAGAAGCTAATTTGAAGTTGAACCTGTCTAAGTGTATCATTGGTGTAGGAGCTGGGAAGTTTCTCGGATTCATGGTCTCAGAGAGGGGGATCGATGTAAACCCAGAAAAGGTCGAAGCTCTAAGGATAATGAAAATCCCACAATCAATAAAGTATGTGCAAAACCTTACAAGATCTTCGGCAGCATTAAGCGGGTTCTTATCGAAAGGGGCCGAGAAGCACTTGTCTTTCTTTGATGTTCTTCAAAGGGCAAAGAAGTTTGAGTGGAATGGTAAGTGCCAAGAGGAATTCGAGCAGTTGAAAGAGCATTTGAGGACATTGCCTACTTTGATGAAACCAGACAAGGATGAGACGTTGTATTTATATATTTCTGCATCACCATTAGGAATTAGCATATCTTTGGTTAAAGAAAAAGAAAAGGTTCAGTACCCGATCTACTTCGTTAGCCATGCCTTGTAGGGACCGGAGACGAGGTATACGGTTCTTGAAAGGTTGATTCTAGCTCTCGTGTATGCAGCCCGAAGGTTGAGGCCTTACTTCCAGGGACATACGATAGTGGTGCTCATGAACCACCCAATTTGCCAAATATTGCTAAAGCCAGAGATTTCCGGAAGAATGATGAAGTGGGAGGTAGAGTTGGGAGAACATTATTTCCAGTATCATCCTCGAGTTGCGATTAAGGGGCAGGCACTGGCATATTTTAAAGTGGAAACTACAGAACCCCTTGAAGTATGTTTGGAGCCTATATAGAATGAAGACATAAGGAAAAGAAGGATATGGAAGTTGTATGTGGATGGTTCATCACATTTAGGGGGAAGTGGAGCGGGGGTTCTACTTACTAGCCCCGAGGGCAGAGATTACCCTCATGCATTGAACTTTCCATTTAAAGCAACTAACAATTATGCTAAATATGAGGCATTGTTCACTGGGTTGCGCCTCGCGAAGGAGATGCAAGTGGAGGAACTGGAGGTTTTCAGTGATTCTCAAATTGTGGTTCAACAGGTGAATGGAGAATGCAAGGCCATATAGCGTAATCTGCGGAGATACCTTGAGGTAGTAAAGAACTTGTTAACATTTTTCAAATTTTATACATTGACGCAGGTTCCGAGGGAAAGAAATCATAAAGCGGACACTCTAAGGAAGTTCGCTTCTTCGGATGGGGAACCTAATCCCAGCAGCAACTCCTCGTGGAAACTTTGAGCAGGAAAAGTTTTGAAGAGCCTGTAGTGATGGTGGTTGAAGTGGCAGACTCGTGGATGACATTGTTCATAGCATATCTTCGAGAGGGAGTCCTGCCAGAAAATGAAGTGGATGCCAGAAAGATAAGGTTGAAGGCTCCAATGTATGTGTTGCAAGTGGAAGGGTTATATAGAAGAGGCCGTTTACAGCCATTACTTCGATGTGTTGACTCTCACGAGGCAGATTACCTTGTAAGGGAGGCTCACGAAGAGATATGCGCCAGCCATCAGGGAGCCACATCCGTGGTGAGAAGGCTCATCCGTGCAGGATTTTACTGGCCAAAAATGTTCGAGGATGCAAAGCGGTATATTCAGGCTCGCCATCAGTGTCAGAGACATGCACCTATAAAACATGTTTCGCAGGAAGAAATGAGAAGTATCTATAGTTTGTGGTTATTTGACAAATGGGGAATCGATTTGGTGGGTCCTTTTATGGAAGCGCCAGGCAAATTCAGATATCTAATAGCGGCTGTTGATTATTTCACCAAGTGGGTAGAGGCTGAGCCATTGACAAATATAAGGGGGGAAACAGTCATCTCCAATGGGCAAGTGGAAATGACCAACATAACAATAGTAAATGGAATACGAGCATGCCTCGAGGGGGCAGAAGGTAAGTGGATATAGGAATTACCAAATATGCTATAGGTATATCGGCAACCGAGTCTTTCACCACTGGAGAAATGCCTTATATTCTGGTATATGGTTCAGAAGCAGTAATTCCTGCTGAAATAGGAGTTCCTAGCCCAAGGATAATGGCTGCTGCAGATGAGACGATGAATCAACAAAAAAAATGTCTAGATTTTGATATGATGGAGGAAAAGAGAGAGCTAGCTTCTTTACATGAGGCTAAGGTCAAGGAACAGGTCAGAAGATATCACGATAGAAGGGTAAAGAAGATGTTCTGCAATCCAGGGGACTTGGTATTGAGGAAAAATGAGAAAAACAAAAAGAAGCCTAAGGGGAAGTTAGCTACGAATAGGGAAGGACCTTATAAAGTGTTCGAATCGCATCCAGGGGGAAGTTATGTTCTTGATCAGATGAACAAGATTTGAGTACCAAGAAGGTGGAACATTAGCAACTTGAGAAAATACTACCAGCTATGATGATTAAGTGGTTTGCTCTAAAGCAGCACTCTAGTTTGTAATTGAGTGGGTTTCTTTAAAGCGGCACACTAGTTTGTATTTGAGCGGGTGGCTTTAAAGCGGTACTCTAGATATGTTCGAATGGTTTGCTCTAACGCGGGACTCTAGTTTGTATTCGAGCGGGTTGCTTTAAAGCATCGCTCTAGATATGTTCGAGTGGTTGGCTCTAAAGTGGCACTCTAGATGATGTTCGAGTGGTTGGCTCTAAAGTGGCACTCGAAAGAAAATTTGTAATCATGAAATGATAAGCTATTAGGTGACATTGGCAGGATGTAGGTGGAAACACCGAACCTGGGCAAATGCTTATCTCTAAATTCCTCAATTTCTATTTAACAACATGCACAGGGCGCCCCTGTTTGAGGGGTAAAATAATAGAGACAAAGAATATTAATTATCCATTCAAATTTCAAAAAATACTAAGGATACAATAGTCACACTAACAATTATCCAAGTTAATCCATCTACGCATTTTCATTCACTGGGAGGAAATCCCATTTGAGACAATTCTTCAGTGGAGTTAGGCTTTCCTAGATTCTTCACATTTGCCTCTATTTCTTCGAGTTATTCCAACTTTATACCGGCGGCCCTTCGAATATCCTTCATTTGCTCCCCTACAGAATATTTTGAGGGAGTGATAGCAATGGTCCTACACTGTTTCTTCATGGAAGGTTCGAATGGGGCCTTCGAGGGTGACTCATCGCTTTTGTAGAATTTTGATGAAGGCCCTTGGTTAGTTTTTCTTAACGGGACAAGGTGTCATTCAACATATTTCACGGAAGACTTCTGTGAACGAGGGGCTGAGCAAAAAATGGAGGGGGTAAATCCCTTTACCTTCAGTTTTGCTAGCAAATCGAGAATGAGGTCAAAAGCCTTCTCCTGCTGTGAAGTCCCATTCTCATTGATGTTGACCTCTTCCATCCAGTACTGGGAAGCTTTTAATAGAAACTTTGGAAGATGATCGTTGCTAATTAAGTAGGAGGAAGGAATGCCGTGAGAAATCACGTGGGCACAAAAACTTACATCATGTGGGCACGAATGCTGCTCGATTTCTGTAGCTTGTACCTTCCAGGCCTCGATCTCCCCAGTGATTTTTTGCATTTTCTAATAAAAGGGATTCCACCAAAGAGCTAGCTTCAACTAAGGGGCTCTCTCAAGGGGGTTGAGGGGCCGAAGGGGTTCCGCTTGCCAAAGGGGGGTCCTCGTTAGCTGTCATCTTCTAGGCGAGTAAGTCCTCCTGCGTTGAGCTAACAGATTCTATTCAGCAATTAATTACCTCTGGGCCACCAGTCTGTTATTTTCACCCAAGCAGCCAATTAAGCGCCCTTCCACTACTGAGAGCCTAGTTGCAGCGGCAAGCCAGGATTTTAGTGAACCGAACTTCAAATAAATTTGCCGCATAATTTCTTCTAGTTTTTTATCAGCAGGATCGCGACCCTTGACCGCCTATAAATGATAGGTACCATTAAATTCCTTGCTAAGGAAATCCTCGACAAACCCCTTGAATGTAGGATGATCTTTAGATTGCCATAGCTTCATCTCGGCCTTGAAATGGTTGAGCTTATCCTTCAAGGAGTCTTTCTCTTAGTTGAACTTAGAAAGATCTCGAAGGGCAATCAGTAACTATTTATTTGTCTCATTCATTTGTTTTTGGACACTCGAAAGTTCCTTGCAAGTGCCTTCTCGCACCGTTTTCAACAAATTATACTACAAAAAGAGAGAAAAGGTAAAATGAATAAGTCGCAGCAAAAAGAAAAAATGTGTATCTTCATTTTCTCAAAAAAATAGGATTACAATTAAGGGGCCCTAAGTTTAAAAAAAAGAAAATAGAGATGAGGAAAATTTTACAATCAGGGACAAACCCTGGAATAATCCTCCTTTGATGTGGAAGCAATCATTTGTTCCACCTAATTGACAAGGGAATCTTGCCAAGGAGAGGTGCCTGTAGCCTCTGGAAGGCGGATCGCTCAAATTCCATCTGCAGTAAAGAACTTCCCTTTGGCTCTGATGAAATCCAATAGGGCAAAGCAAAGGCCATCATTTTTTATAGCCTCATCCCATTTTGCACCCATGGTGGCTTCAAGCTTTGGATTAACCCGTTCGTACACCTGTTTGGCCAAATCTTCAAAAAGAGAGGCAGACACTTGTGGCTTCAAAAATTCCTCGACTATTTCGCTGCAGCCGATCTCCTTGGCCACCCTTAGAAGATCCAGGAAAAATTCACAAGCGCCAAGCTATTCAATAGCTTTTGTTTGAAAGCCTCGAGCAGTCGCACCTGTGTGGTCGGATCTTCTGCAACTTGAACCTTCTCTTCTGCAGTTTAAACCCTCTTGGTGAGGAACCATTGATGCCTCTAGGCATCCACACCCTGCATCTAACTATCCCAAAGCTTTTGCTTTACTTCAAGAGCCCTCAAGAGTGTTTTCTTTTCTTGAAGAGCCCCTGTGGCATTTTCAAGTGCCCTGTCCTTCTCCTAGAGCATTTTGTCATTCCCTTCGAGGACCTGCTGGTGACCTTCAATAGATTCCCTTAGCCACAAAATATCAGCATATTTTTTACAGAGCTCCTCAAGAAGGTTATCCTTGTTAGTGGAGCTAAGGGAATCGAGGGCCGCTATTCTCGCATTGGCCTCGTGATATATTTTAGATTCCTGATCAAAAATTCAGCTCAGATTGACGTTAACAAAAAAAAGAGGAAGAGAGAAAAGAGATTGAAAAAGAACCTTAGGATCAAAGCAAATCTCTGAAAGGTGATGATCGAACCCGAATGTGGGCACCACATTATTCAAAGGGGGTAGTGATTGTTGTTGAAACTCTTCACCGCCATGTGTTCCTATAAATGGCATTGATGAGGAGGACCTGATAGTCTTGTTGTTCACCCTTGTCTTCTGGAAAATGTTTCGGGTGATCGGTGATTGCTCAGCATCACCGATTGAGGTGGACCTCTTGAGGCCTGCTACAGGGGGAGAGGCCTGATTTGAGAGGGGAGACACCGGGGTTGGGGGAATGGAAGCCTGATTCGAGGAATCAATGATCCCTTCGGAGCGAGCCTGACCCTACTTCGAGGACTTCTGCTTCATTAAGCCCTTAGTGAAACCCACTGAAAATGGAAAAAGAATGAAATTCAGTCAATAGTAATGAACATAATAACACAACAAATAAGAGAAGTATATTTTTATTAAGGCACCTTCGGAGGGTCCCGAATGCCTAAGGTCATTAACAATGACCTCGAGGGGAGGGCCATCTGTGGGGCCCTCATGTTCTCCTTTTCCTTTTTCTTTTATCTTTAGGAAGTGTGTTATACACATATTCTTCATAGATTCTGGGTGGGAACGCAAAGCTACCAATCCAGGGGTTAGGGTTGTTGAAGAGGATGTAGTCGATGGAACTGGACCACAGTGTTTGTCTGTCCCTCTCGAGGGCATCTGGGTAGATGTATTCCCCAGGTTTGGGTGATTTCACT
The DNA here is from genome assembly GCA_037428765.1 of Rubia yunnanensis. Taxonomy (NCBI): domain Eukaryota; kingdom Viridiplantae; phylum Streptophyta; class Magnoliopsida; order Gentianales; family Rubiaceae; genus Rubia; species Rubia yunnanensis. Next base: position 46,149,211 of record CM075067.1, on the reverse strand, counting down.
TGCATGGCCCATTACATGGAAGGACTCGATACCTCCTGCTATCAAATGAGATACCTTTTTTCAGCTTTTCCAGTCACCTGAATTGCTAGGAATGCCAAAAACTTTATGATGTACTTCTCGATGGGTAAATGTGACGATCATACCGGTTGACCGCCCACTATAGGACACAGAGTATAGTGAGCGAAGCAACTCATAACTAGGTTTGATACTGAATTCTTCACATCTGGTCAAAAACATCATCGTGATCACCAGAACATCGGGGTGGACTTGCGTAGGGCTTACGTGAAATTGCCTAAGGAGTTTGGGAAAAAGGGCGAAAAGGGAAAGGTGAGCCAATAATGAAGGTGTCAGACAGATATAGACGATCTTCCTTTGGGAAGGTATATGAGGAGTCATCTTCTCCAAAAGGTTGAAAATCAGCGTCTGGAGCTACTCATTGGCAAGGAGGGATCAAGTTCATAATTTTGGAAATAGCGGCTCCTGCTACCAACTCTGGGGGCTCCCTCCCTGAGTCTGTTAGCCTTAATCTTTGGTGAGTCTATTTCTTCTTCTATTGAATGGTCTCAGCCACAGAATATTCTTGAGTTCCACTCAAGGGTGCTTTCCCCCACCACGAGGATTGCTAACGGGCGGGCGGTCGTCGCGCCCGCCGTGCAAAAGATAATTTATAAGCCCTAAATGCTTACTTTCTACAACTAGGTAGATAGCGGCAAATCGAGGTCGTCCAATGAGAAGAGGGATCTTCCTAAGCATCTAAGTACACAAATGGTTGATACTAGGCTAGGAGTAACTATATTTACACACACTTAAAAGCAAGTAAAGGGGGGGTTGGTTGGTTGGTTTCCTAAGTTAACAAAGATAAAAAGACGAGATAACTAGCAACGTCAAGTGACTATGCTAATCATCAAACAAAACTAAAGAAAAGGGGCTTTAAACTACAAAGATAAAAAGCCTTGGGGGCAACGGATATCCACTTCCAAATCATATGTAGGTCATTGAATCATTCACTCATTCCATCATATAACATACATGACTTAACATTCACATACCCATCGAGCAAGGATCACAACACATACATCACAAGGAGTTCTAAGTTCATGCTCATACATGTTCATGCAAAGGAGCTACGGAATTCGTCACGTTCCTAACACCTAAACAATTCAAACATACAAGCACTCCCTATGCTCAAACTACTCATGGCACACACGAAGTGAAACACACCATCAAGAGTACATAAACACCAAATAACACATGCTTCAAGAAAGAGTAGAAGCCATCTATTTAACACTTCAACTACTTGTTGTGGAGACTAAACTCCCATCCTTCTTAGTTCGTAGTTTGCGAGAGTGAGTTCGACATCTCTCGTCAAACCTCAATAATGACTCCCGTTGTCGCGACCACGACTCAAGGTATCATTGGTCGCATTTAATCACGAAGAACCAACAAGCTTGGCAATGCTTATGACCACTACACTGTGACTAAGCATTTAACCAATTCATGCAATTACACGAGATTGGATGAACGTGCAACGCACATTCATCCAAGAGCATATAACTCTCTCATTTGCTACACAAACGAACATGACGAAGAGTTCGACATCAATCACATTCGTCTAGCACATTGTCAACACACTAACACAATCAAAAGCTCTAATTCACACTCATACATTCCTAACAAGAACAGGGGGGAAATTAACCCAAATCCCCCAAACCCTAGCTAGCAATTCATACAAGCATTCATATCCTCAAGCTCCCAACAACATCAATGGAATCAACAATTAACATTCAAAGCACAATAAATGCACAATAGCAAAAACACCAAATAGATAGATAGAAATGGTTCTCAATACATAGAAATGGAAGCTTCAATCCATAGCTCTCAAGTACAAGAACTACTCTAGAACAACAAAAGACATAATTAAACTAAGAAAAAGCTAAGAAAAAAAGAAGAGAAAAAACCTAGGTTTTCGCCCAAAAACCAGAGAGAAAACGGGCTGGAAAAGCCTGGAGAAGAGGAGGAAAGAGAGGGTATTTATAGTGCAAAGAAAATAAAGTTGATTTCTGGCCGCCCGTTGGTCGCGACTCGCGACGAGTTTCGTCGCGACTCGCGACGGTGTTGGTCGCGACTCTCGATGGTGTCGCGATGGGGTCGCGACGGGAGCCAGAGTTTTGCATTGTTTCTTTGTCTTCTTCATAGCCATCCCTCTCAATCTTCAAGTCTTCAACGGCTCCAAAAATGGTCTTCAACGGCCTCCGGTCTTCATGTCTTCGAAGTGAGTATCCAAAAGTCTTCGAAAGTATAGTCTTCAATGTCTTCCGGTCTTCGTTGCTTCTGTGTTCTTCCCTTGTCACACAAAATCCACTTAGAAGAGGTAAAAGAGCATAAAGTTGCTTTTACCTCTCCTAAGAGAATTTCAAGGTAAAACACAAGCTCTCAATAATAAAAGAGCACAAAAGTGATCCTAAATACTACTAAATAAAGCATATAAAATGGACACATCAATTGCCTTCTCCCTCAAAGGAAGTACTTCTTCCTTCTCCCTCATGGCTTCGAGCTCTGGATTTGGGGGAGGGTAAAAACCAATCTTGCCGCTCATGGGGGACCTCCTTATGCAGGGTTTCCCATGCCCGGTGGCCAATTTTCAACAACTTCTTGAGAAGGCATATCAGTTATGGGAAATCCGCTCATCCCCAGGACTATTAGATATGCCCTCTCCAGCATCAACGTTGCGCTAGAGTTCTTTTGAGGGGGTACATTCCGGGTCGCTAACGTTCCTCTCCGGTGTACTAACCCCTGACTCACCTACCCTGATTTCATCAAACATTTTCTCGGAGGCAAAACTCTCATCAAAGCCTGCTATGATGGAAAAGGGGGAAACAAGAAGATTAGAAAGAGAATAGGGATGAAAGAACTTACTGATTCCTGAAAAAAGTAATGGGGGTTGGATCACTTGTGAGAGAAATATAGAAAAGAAATCTTGTAAGAGGACACCTGCAAACAAGAAAAGTAAATACGGAAGCGCGGATGGGGGTTAAATATGGGGGTTGAAGTGACAGGTAAATATTCCGGCATTGGAAACATAAAAAGTTATAGAAAGACGTGATCGCCTCTTCCTCTTCTGAGGGTGTAGTGTTTTGGGGGAAGTGACACATGTGATTGTATAGCACGCTTGCGCTCTTTCGGAATCTAAAACGACAAAGTTGATTTGAAAACCAGGTTCTTATCCTCGAAGGCATGAACACAATGTGTAAGGTTCATTTCTCTAATTATCCCATGCATTTGAGACCTCGAAGACCTTCGTGACGTTCCAATTTTCTAAGGTTGGGAACCTGCTTTTCTGGGGGCTCTTGATAGAGGTTAGGCCCAAGAAGGCCATTGGGCCGCATGTATGGCAGCCCGATTAGGGGAATATTTAATACCCTGAGTTAATAACCTCATTCGTGGGTAATTAAGGGCAATAATTAAGGAGTACATCATTTAGGACACAGTATAAATACAAAGTACAAACTTACTTATCATTCATTCTATCTTAATCATATAAAACGCTTGGACTAACTTAAGCATCAGAGTGCTGACCCCTGAAACCCCATGGACAGTTTGATTGCAGGTTAGTTTGAGAAGAATCCAAGCCCACAAATTGGTCGGTGGTCGAAGACGTATCACTCAAGAAGAAGGAAATAGACTTCAAAAAGTTGAAGGATCGGAAGGATTCCATGTCCAAAAAATGCAAACCTACAGCTCTTCATTCCCTCTAAAAAGGTGGTAAAGACTCCAGAGTTTCAGCTATTTTTTGTGAAGTTGCTCAAGATTTCAAAGAAGATAGGCCGCAATAAGCTGATAGCACCGGTCACCCTTTGATGCCTCAGGATCAGACTTAACTGTTAGTCAAGCACATTGATAAAGCCGTTGATGACAAATAGGTGCAAAGATGGAAGAAGCTACCAGTGATGGTAGTTTGAAGCTTTGTTTCTTCAATTTTACCAAGGATTCTAAAATATTTCTCTCCACCAAAGAGCACAAGGGGATCAACCTCAATACTATACAAATGCCAGTTTCAACTTCCAATCCTGAGGTCTAGACTTCAAATAAAGATGGGAACGAGACAACTGCAAGATCTCAAGAAGAGAGATCTAAGCATCTAGAATAGAATACCAACGAGGAACAAAATGCCACTCATAGAATCATATCTGATGTTGGAATCCACCACCACTCGTAGAATCAGATCTGACGTTACTGGCGATATGATGAATGTCATGTTTGACTTATCCAAATGCAATGCTGTAGAAAATTGATAGGATAATTATATGTTGTTCTTTCATTAGGGAATTACATTAAATTGTTGATGTTGGACGTGTATAATGGAGGTTTTATGGCCAATTTATGCAGTTAATATGGAGAAGAAACAGAGGAAGAAAGAAGCTGTAATTAGCATCGAATTGGGAGCTTGAAGGGAAGAAATTAGCAAGCAAAATGGAAGCAAAGAAGTTGGGCTAAATTCATATTCTTAAGCCCACTAGTTAGTTTGTAATAACTACTCTTCCTAGTCCAAGATGGATTAGTTAGTTATTTTGGTTGGTAGGGTTTATATTATTTTACTCATTTTTTGAGCTCTATATAAATAGAAAGAGCCAAGTGATGAGAACAACTTTTTGGATCACTTGGAGGAGGGTTTGGACGAAATTCTTCTTCTTCTTCCTTGGGAGCTTGGCCGAGAGCTCTCTCTTGGAAGAAAATAGTAGGTTTTATTTTTCTTGTCTTGGTTTCTTGTAAATTCTTGTACTTTTCTTAGTTCTTAGTTAATGAAATCCTTTCCTTATCTTGTGTTCTTTGTGCATATTATGAGTAGCTAAATTTCTTAGTTGGCTTGGATTGATTCAAGGTTGATTTATAAAGTTGTGAGGATTGATATGCTTAAAAGTGTTCTTGCAAGTTCCTTGTTGATTATGGTATAAACTTAGGCTTTGTGGGTTGAGTTTGATCACCTCAATTCATGCTAAGCTAGAGCTAATTAAAGTAGCACTTTCTTGTGAAAAACAGATAACTGATACAGACTGTAATAGCAGGAAAATAATCAACCGGGTAGGTAGCTGTCTTTAGCAAATACTTGGATGTCTACCTAAATTAGGTCCTTTTTGTATTAATTTAACAATCTAGTAAGTTTAGCAAATACTTGCTTGCTAGTGGGTAATAAGAGAGGATTTTAGGAGTTCAGCAAATACTTGCTCTTATATAACTAATTGATTTGCGGGGATAACTAATTTGTAGCCGAGGATCAACTGAAGAATCAACGAGTTAATCTAAGCCAACTTCCTTCTTCATTATCTAGATTCCTTTCACTTTATTTTAGTGCTTTCAGTGTTTATGAGTTATTGTGTGCCTATGTCTTTGTGTTTTTAGTTTTTTTTTTAGTAGTTTTTAGTTAAACAAATCTCAAGTTTAGGCGTGGTTGCTAAACCGATTAACTCTTTAGGTCAATCAATAGAATCAAATTGTTCCCTGTGGATCGACCCTGCTTACCCTGTACTAGTTTCATTATTATTGGAGTATTGCAGGTTTTATTTGTGTGAGGTAAACGACGCTCACCAAATTGGCGCCGTTGCCGGGGACCGGTTGTTGATTTCTGTTGTTTGTTCTACTGATATGTGTGTTAGTTTTTCAGTATATGACCAGGTCTGATAAGCAGGTATTGGAGTTTGATTCTGAAATAGAAAAGACAGCCAAGAAGAATCGGAAGGAAGCTAAGTTGGAAAAGTTGAAGGCTGCAGGGGAACCTCAGTTTGCCCAAATCGAGACCCTTCCAGAGGCAGAAACTGAAGTTAAAACCGATCCTTCTCTAATGGCGAATCCTAATCTTAATGCTGATAATCCCTATATGTGGGAACTTACTGGTCACAGTGAAGAAGACCCCCCTACTCCCATCCAAGTGGCACCAACAGGGAGTCCCATTGAGATTAAGTTAGGCCTTTTGAATGTTCTTCCGAAATTCCATGGAAGGAGCACCGAAGATCCATACAATTTTCTGAATGAGTTCATAAAAATTTGCAAGGTGCAAAAGAGGCCTGAGAATGTCACGGAGGAGCAATTCAAGCTAGTTGCATTTCCATTTAGTTTGACAGGGGCAGCAAACCAATGGCTTTCTAGCTTACCACCAAATTCCATTACTACATGGAATGGTCTCAAGAAGCAATTTCTGGAGTATTATTTTCCCTCCACAAGGACTGAAACGTTGAAGAGAGAGATTTCTAGTATCCATCAAGAGTTTGATGAGCCATTAAGTGCATTTTGGCTTAGGTTTCGAAGGTTGGTGGATAGTTGCCCTAATCATCGCTTTTCGGAGGGACAATTGTTGCAATATTTCTACCAAGGGCTGACTTCGGTGAACAAAGACCTTATGAATTCAGCAAGCAATGGGGGATTTTCCCATCTTCGAGTGAATGAAGCTAGGGAAATTGTCAAGAAATTGATTGATTCCAAGAAGGAATATGACAGAGGTGATGTGAGGATTTTAAAGAAAGTGGTGGATACAAGCTCTTCGGGTGAGGATAAATTCAATGAAAGGATGGATAAATTGGAGAAAATTCTTTCAAAAGTAGTTGATAAAGTTGCTACTCCAAATACAAGCTCTTCTTCTAGCCCTTATGATCGTCCATGTGATACGTGTGGCACATATAGCCATACCACTTTGCAATGTAATTTTGCATTGGAAGAGCCACTTGTTCAAGCGAATACTATGGGGAATTGGAATGAGAGGCAGCCTAGGAGAGATCCTTATTCAGCTACTTACAATCCTGGTTGGAGAGATCATCCAAATTTCAGATGGAGAGATCAAGGAAACCCACCTCAACAAGCCTATGTTCTACCGAATCAAAGAATTCCTCAAGCTTATCCTCAAAATCAGCCACCTCCTCAAGTGAAGTCAATGGATGAGAAGCTAGATTTGATGATGAATATGCTTCAAGATCAGAAAGAGAGTTCTAAGAAAGCCGAGGCTACATTGGACGAGCATACCCGTCAAATTTCTCAATTGACAAATTCTTTGAATGAGCTTCGAATGCAACAACCTGGACTTCCTTCTCAAGTACAAATGAATCCGAGGGAGACAGCAAAACAGATCACTCTCAGAAGTGGAAAAGAAGTTGAGTCACCACCAAAAAAATTTGCAAGCGAGACCAAAAAGGATCATCCTCAGCAATCTGGAGCAAACCCTGATTTGCCCAAACAGAGGCTGGTGACAGAAGCTGAAAATCTGGTAGGGGGTAATTTTGAATTAACCAAGGAGGAAACTCCGAGGAAGGTTCTGAATGATCCTCCAGTGAAAATTCTTCCTCCCTTTCCTCGTAGATTAGCAAAGAAAAAAGAAGAAACCATTGATTTCTTGTCTATTTTTGGAAAAATGGATATTAACATTCCTTTGTTGCAGGCAATGAGACTACCACCAGTGAGCAAGTTTTTGAAGGATTTTGTGGCAAGGAAACCACAGAACTCAAGCAAGGTGATAATGAGTGAGTCGGTTTCGGCAGTGCTAAAAAGAGAATTACCTCAAAAATGTAAGGACCCGGGTATGTTTTCTTTACCATGTCATATAGGAGAGGTAAAAATTGAGTCTGCTATGTGTGATTTGGGAGCTTCAATTAATGTTATGCCCTTATCTGTTTATAAGAAATTGATTGGAGCTGAATTGGTAGATACTAGGGTTGTGATTCAATTAGCGGACCGATCTTGTGTATACCCCGAAGGTCTTTTAGAAAATGTTCTTGTCAAGGTCAATGAATTTGTGTATCCCGCTGATTTTTATGTGGTGAAAATGAATCATGATAATGGTGAGAATAATTCTGGAGTTTTGTTAGGTCGGCCTTTCTTAAGGACGGCAAATACTGTTATTAATGTGGGAGATGGAACAATTTGTCTTGATTACTATGGTGACAAATATATTTTCAGCATTGAAGATGCGATGAAAAAACCACTTGATGCTGAAAATATATATGCCATCGATGTAATTGACCCTTTAGTCCAAGATTTTCTTGAGGCTGAGTTCTTGCAGGAAAGAATGGAGATTCCATCATCTACAGGTGCTACAGAGCTGATGGTGCAAGGAAAGAGTGATAAGGAGATTTGTGAGCTGCTGTGTTCTTTATATTCTCAAGAAGAGGTTTTGAGCACTGGAACCACTCTCGATTTGCCCAAACAGAGCCTTGCCGACAGACCACTGCCTTCTGAAATTTCACCACCAGTTTTGGAGCTTAAGGCACTGCCACCAAACCTGAAATATGTGTACCTTGGGGAATCTGAAACTTTGCCAGTTATTGTGAGTACCAAGTTGGAGGAGTCTCAAGAAGAAAAATTGATTGCCTTGTTGACGAAGTACAAGAAAGCAATTGGTTGGACTTTGGCGGATATCACGGGAATTAGCCCTGACATTTGCACACATCATATTTTATTGGAGCGGGATGCAAAACCTGTTCGAGATCCTCAAAGGAAGCTAAATCCTAACATGAGGGAGGTAGTTCTCAAGGAAATCCTTAAACTTTTATCCTTGGGAATTATTTACCCTATTTCGGATAGCAATTGGGTTAGTCCGGTCCATGTGGTACCCAAGAAGTCCGGTATTCAGGGGGTGCAGAATGAAAAGAATGAGTTGGTTCCTACTCGGCTAGTCACCGGATGGAGGATGTGTATCGATTATAGGAAGCTTAATGCGGCAACTCGGAAAGATCATTTTCCACTTCCTTTCATCGATCAAATGTTGGAGAGATTAGCGGGGAATAAATTCTTTTGTTTCTTGGATGGATATAGTGGATATTTCCAGATATGTGTGAACCCCGAGGATCAGGAAAAAACTACTTTTACATGTCCTTTTGGCACCTATGCTTATAGGAGAATGCCATTTGGATTGTGTAATGCTCCGGGCACTTTTCAAAGATGCATGATGAGTATTTTCTCGGATTTGATTGAATCAAGCATTGAGGTATTCATGGATGATTTTTCAGTGTATGGGAATTCTTTTGAGATGTGCTTGAGTAACTTGGAGCAAGTATTGATTCGATGTGTGAAAAGAAATCTAGTCTTGAACTATGAAAAATGTCATTTCATGGTGGATGAAGGCATAGTTTTGGGGCATGTAATTTCCGAAAAAGGAATTCAAGTTGACAAGGCTAAGGTGGAGACCATAGAACAACTACCTTATCCTACCAATGTCCGGGAGATTCGTGGATTCTTGGGGCATGCTGGATTTTATAGAAGGTTCATCAAGGATTTTGCCAAGATAGCGCAACCATTAACCAAACTTCTTCAAGATGATGTTCCTTTTGAAATGAATGAAGAGCGCAAGCTTTCCTTTGATGTGCTTAAAGAGAAACTCATCTCTGCCCCGATAATGCAACCACCAAATTGGGACATGCCCTTTGAATTGATGTGTGATGCAAGTGATTATGCGGTAGGGGCTGTTTTGGGACAAAAGCTAGGGAAGGGAAGCCATGTGATTTATTATGCTTCTAAGACTTTGAATCCGGCTCAATGCAATTACACCACTACTGAAAAGGAGCTGTTGGCAGTGGTGTTTGCTCTTGATAAATTCAGGTCTTATTTATTGGGATCAAAGATTATTGTCTACACCGATCATTCGGCGTTGAAGTATTTGTTTACAAAGAAGGAATCCAAGCCGAGGTTGATTAGGTGGATTTTGTTGTTACAAGAATTTGATTGGGAGATAAAAGACAAGAAGGGTGCTGAAAATCATGTTGCTGACCACCTGAGTCGGTTGGTAAAACCTGAGGATGCAATCCCCATTCAAGAATTTTTTCCCGAAGAACATTTATATGCTGCCACAGGCCTCGAATTGGCCAAACAGAGCCCTCTTACAGCAGCATTGCATGGGAAATCTGCTCATGATCCATGGTATGCAGATATTGTTAATTTCATCACCACTGGGGAAAGTCCAGAAACCTTCAGCACTGCCCAGAGAATGAAGCTCAAGAGTGAGTGTAAGCATTATATTTGGGATGAGCCATATCTGTGGAAAATCGGCTCGGACCAAATCATTAGGCGATGCGTTCCTGATGAAGAACAAGGTACAATTCTTTTGCATTGTCACTCTTTTGCTTGTGGAGGTCATTTTGGTCCTAAACGTACAGCTCGAAAGGTTCTTGATAGTGGATTTTATTGGCTGACTATTCATAAAGATGCTTACATGTTTTGTAAGAGTTGTGCTAGATGCCAAATGACAGGAAATATTTCTAAACGTGATGAAATGCCTCAAACTCCCATTATTGTTTGTGAGATATTTGATGTGTGGGGTATAGATTTCATGGGACCTTTTCCTAGTTCATATGGTAATCTTTACATATTACTTGCGGTTGATTATGTCTCAAAATGGGTGGAAGCGAAAGCCACCCGCACTGATGATTCTCAAGTTGTTTCAGGATTCTTGAAATCACATATTTTCAGCAGGTTTGGAGTGCCGCGAGCAATCATTAGTGACCAAGGAACTCATTTCAAAAACCGCACCATTGCAGCCCTTCTGAAGAAATATGGAGTGCATCATAGATTGGCTACTACTTATCATCCTCAGTCTAATGGCCAAGCGGAGGTGTCAAATAGAGAAATAAAGCAAGTTCTAGAAAGGACAGTGAATCCATCTCGGAAGGATTGGAGTAAAAGATTAGATGATGCTCTTTGGGCTTATCGAACCGCTTTCAAAACTCCTATTGGAATGTCCCCTTATAGGCTTGTTTTTGGGAAAATGTGCCATTTGCCAGTGGAGATTGAGCATAAGGCTTATTGGGCTGTGAAGGAGATGAATATGCAACCTCTCAAGTGTGAGGAGGAAAGGAAGTTTCAACTTCAAGAGTTGGAGGAACTCCGTTTGGAATCTTTTGATCAAGCTATGTGGTACAAAGAGCGCGCTAAAATGTGGCATGACAAGAATTTGAGGTCCAAGGAGTTCAAGATTGGCCAGAAAGTACTACTCTTTCAGTCTAGGCTTCGGTTGATGCCCGGGAAACTAAAATCCAAATGGGCTGGTCCCTTTGAAGTAGTCTCTGTTTGGGCAAATGGAGCTGTTGAAATTAAAAGCATGCATACAGAGAAGTCTTTTCTGGTTAACGGTCATCGTCTCAAGCCATTTCACGATGCATCTCAAGTGGTAGTAGTGGAAGAAATTTCACTATGCCATACCTCCAGTACTTGACCGTATGACAAAGTCTAGCCACGGACTGTAAACGCGGGCGCTTATTGGGAGGCAACCCAATTTTTAATTTCATGTTCTTTCTTTTATTAGAATTTTAGTTTTTGGTAATTTACTTTTATGAAGTTAAACTTCTGTTTGGTTTTATTTTATGTGAAATATAATTAATACTAATTTTTGATGCTTTCCATTTTATTGTGCAGGGGTGTGCACAATTCTTCTTTAGGAAGAAAGGAAGAAAAGAAGATGAAGGATTAAGGCAATAGAACTCTCTTTGATGAAGTGCAGTCACTTCGGGCAGATGTGCAATTTTTGCACATGAAACTGGACGCTTTAGCTGCTCAAAATGGACATATTCAGTCTGCCTTAAGTCACCTCTGCACTGCTTGGTTTGCTAGCAATTCACAACAGCATCCACCACAAAACTTAAGTTCCCTAATTCCCTTCTCTATATTTATGTTTGTTTTATTTTATTCCTAGTTGTTAGTTGGTTTTTTCTCTGTTCCGCTTGACTTGCTTGAGGACCAGCAAGATTTAAGTGTGAGGAGGGTGGTTTAGTGGTCTAGGTGTCTGTTACTTATTTGAATGTTTATGTGTGTTTTATGTGTGTTTGTTGGTCAACAATTCAGTATGATAGGAGTACTGGAATTGACTTTGAAATGGAATAACTGTGCATGTTGAGAGAATTTGAGTAGTAAATAGGATTGCTTGATATCCCCTTGAGAATTTGAGATGATTGACCCCTGAAATCAGTTGCACTTGAATGAACTTGAGATAAATAAGATGAGTTTGAACAAAGCCTAGCAGATAGTAAGGATTGAGCCTAAAGTAGAGCACTCTCTACATCCAACTTGTTTTTGAGAGTTGTGGCAGCTAGGTTAATGCATGATGAGGTGATAAAAGGCAAATTATGACTAACCCCACATCGTATATATAGCCATCCTTTATATCCCTTAGTGAACCCCTTTGAGCCTAACTTTTTCTTTGCTTTAACCCCTTAAATAAAAAAATAAAAGATTGTATAGTCCGAGCCTTGTTGATATCCTTTTCTTGACCCTATTGTGCATACTCTTGAAGGCTTATGTATTGAATTCATCCATGGTGTAATATTGCATATAAGGCATTCCACAAGTAGGGGTATGGATCTGAATTGTTGTTCTGTAATTATGTTGTGTTTCTCTGGGATTAATTGTGAAAACAGTGCTGTTAAAGAAAAAAAAAAACAAAACAAAACAAGTGCTGTTGAAAGAAAAAAAAAAAAAAAAAAAAAAAAAAAAAAAAAAAACAGTGCTGTTGAAAAAAAAAAAAAAAGAAAAGAGGAAAACAGAGCACTCAGATGTGATATGGGAATTGCCTAGTTGAGATGGATGGTAAATATGTGATGGAGTATGCCTAAGATGTTTTGAATGAACTTAGAGCCCGTAGGATCTTACCATGTTCATACACCCTTAACCCCATTACAACCTAAATAAAAGTCCTTTTTGATCTTCATGTTTTGATTAATGCTGCCACGGTATATATTTGAGTGAAATAACCCTTACTTTTGAGTGGATTGAGTGACAACCGTGAGGAAGTTCATCTTGTCTATTTTGATCGGGTTGAAAACAAGTTTGACTGATGTAGGGGGGATTGATTTGATAGTTTAAAGGGGGATGATACCAATGCTGTTTATGAAAGGAGACTTGATATCATGCATAGTGAACTTTGTTGATGAGCCAATGAAAGGAAATTTGAAGTGCTGAATATTTGACCAAGGTTTTGTATATAATTGTTTCTCTTTTCTGTTTTTTGTTTTTTTTTTTTCTGTTTTCTGTTTTCTGTTTTCTGTTTTAGGTTTATTTCTGTTTGCTTTGTAGAGTGTGTTTAGGAGATTGGGAATTGTGACTGAACAACATGCTTTATGAACATACTTGAGGGCAAGTATGACTCAAGTGTGAGGATTTGATAGGATAATTATATGTTGTTCTTTCATTAGGGAATTACATTAAATTGTTGATGTTGGACGTGTATAATGGAGGTTTTATGGCCAATTTATGCAGTTAATATGGAGAAGAAACAGAGGAAGAAAGAAGCTGTAATTAGCATCGAATTGGGAGCTTGAAGGGAAGAAATTAGCAAGCAAAATGGAAGCAAAGAAGTTGGGCTAAATTCATATTCTTAAGCCCACTAGTTAGTTTGTAATAACTACTCTTCCTAGTCCAAGATGGATTAGTTAGTTATTTTGGTTGGTAGGGTTTATATTATTTTACTCATTTTTTGAGCTCTATATAAATAGAAAGAGCCAAGTGATGAGAACAACTTTTTGGATCACTTGGAGGAGGGTTTGGACGAAATTCTTCTTCTTCTTCCTTGGGAGCTTGGCCGAGAGCTCTCTCTTGGAAGAAAATAGTAGGTTTTATTTTTCTTGTCTTGGTTTCTTGTAAATTCTTGTACTTTTCTTAGTTCTTAGTTAATGAAATCCTTTCCTTATCTTGTGTTCTTTGTGCATATTATGAGTAGCTAAATTTCTTAGTTGGCTTGGATTGATTCAAGGTTGATTTATAAAGTTGTGAGGATTGATATGCTTAAAAGTGTTCTTGCAAGTTCCTTGTTGATTATGGTATAAACTTAGGCTTTGTGGGTTGAGTTTGATCACCTCAATTCATGCTAAGCTAGAGCTAATTAAAGTAGCACTTTCTTGTGAAAAACAGATAACTGATACAGACTGTAATAGCAGGAAAATAATCAACCGGGTAGGTAGCTGTCTTTAGCAAATACTTGGATGTCTACCTAAATTAGGTCCTTTTTGTATTAATTTAACAATCTAGTAAGTTTAGCAAATACTTGCTTGCTAGTGGGTAATAAGAGAGGATTTTAGGAGTTCAGCAAATACTTGCTCTTATATAACTAATTGATTTGCGGGGATAACTAATTTGTAGCCGAGGATCAACTGAAGAATCAACGAGTTAATCTAAGCCAACTTCCTTCTTCATTATCTAGATTCCTTTCACTTTATTTTAGTGCTTTCAGTGTTTATGAGTTATTGTGTGCCTATGTCTTTGTGTTTTTAGTTTTTTTTTTAGTAGTTTTTAGTTAAACAAATCTCAAGTTTAGGCGTGGTTGCTAAACCGATTAACTCTTTAGGTCAATCAATAGAATCAAATTGTTCCCTGTGGATCGACCCTGCTTACCCTGTACTAGTTTCATTATTATTGGAGTATTGCAGGTTTTATTTGTGTGAGGTAAACGACGCTCACCAAAAATAAGGGTAATAATTGTATGTTTGTATTCATGAATTCAGGATACATTATATAGTAGTACATGATACCTATACAAGCTAGGAAAAGGTAATAGAATACAATTACATTTACAAGTAATATTGTAAGAATATTCTAACTCATTAACACTCCTCCTCAAGTTGGAGCATGGGGATCGGAAATGCCCAACTTGCCAAGTAAGGAATGAAACTGGTTACGTCCGAGAGCCTTAGTGAACAAGTCTACAAATTGGTCTGTTGTACGAATATGTTGAGTAACAATAGTGCCAGATTGAACAAGATCCTGGACAAAATGACAATCAACTTCAATGTGCTTTGTGTGATCATGAAAAACTGGATTTGCCGCAATATGAAGAGCAGATTAACTTTCACAAAACAATCTCATAGAAGTGAAGTGAAAAACCCCTAAGTCCTTTAGTAAAGATTTAAGTTATAACAACTCACAGCAGGTAACAACCATAGCACAATACTCTGCTTCAGCAGAAGACTGAGAAACAGTAGGTTGCTTCTTAGTCTTCCAAGAAAATGGAGAATCACCAATCATTTCAAAATAACTAGAAAGAGAACGCTGAGTAATCGGGCATACAGCCCAATCCGAATCACAGTAAGCAGTCAATTGTAACGTACTACGAGAAGAGAGAAATAAACCTTGACCAAGATGACTCTTCAGGTAGTGCAACACACAAACAACAGATTGCCAGTGAGGAACACAAGGGGAGTTCATGAATTACGTAAGAGTATGGACTGAATAACTAAGTTCAAGATGACTAATAGTCAAGTATATCAGGCGCCCAACTAGGTGTCGATACTGCTCCGGGTCATGGTAGGTTGGACCTTCAACACGTGCCAAATCATGTTGTTATTCCATCGGAAAGTCAGTCGGTTTAGAGGCAGATAAACCAGTATCTGATAAAATGTCCAAAGCATATTTTCTCTGTGAAAGAAACATCCCCTCTGGTCTTCTAGCAGCTCTATGCCCAAAAAATACTTAAGCAGTCCAAGGTCTTTCATATGGAAACAGGAACTTAAGTATTTCTTAAACTCAGAGATAAGCGAAGAATAACTACCAGCAATAACTAAATCATCCACGTAAACTAGAACATGTAAAGAAACTAATCCGCGAGGAAAGACAAACAGAGAGTAATCGACCTTACTGTGAACAAATCCAAATGCTCGTAAAGCCTGAGCCAATTTAGCAAACCAATTTCTAAGAGCCTGATGAAGACCATAAAGAGATTTATGAAGGCGACATACCTGTCCATGCGGCACAGCATAGCCAGGTGGGGGTTGCATAAACACCTCCTCATGCAAATCACCATGCAGGAAAGCATTGTGGACATCCATCTGATGCAGTTCCCAACCACGAATAACTGCATCAGTGATGAGGCTTCAAATGCATGTATTTTCCAAAGCATTTAACACATCTTTTGTCATATTTTTGTTGTAAGGTTGTTAGATTTAGGTAGGTTTACATGATAAGGGGTTTAGATAGCCATTTTCAGTTTTTATATCTAAATCCTTCATTTTGTAACCTATTTTTAGTCTAATGGACTTTTGGTCCTTATGAGTATCTAGATTCCTTTTTGTAAGATTAATTTGTAGATTGCTCATGAGATCTTAGGAGTGGTTTAGTGAGGTAGGAGTGGTTTAGTGAGGCCATTCAAAAGGATGGTAGAAGATAGAAGGCTACTCACAAAGTGGTAGAAGATAAAGTGAAGAAAGGAGAGCAAAGCAAAGGGTGAAGAATGATCTATGTTTTGAAGCATAGTTTTGAGAATTTTTCGAGAGGAATAAGCCTTCAATATTGGTACCATTGGATTCCTCTTCTCGAGTACTACAAAATCGACTATAATAACTCCTAAAACGGATCAACGGTCCACCCGGAGGAATCAAAACAAAACGGGACCTTTTTCCATCACAACTCGCGACGAGTGTGTTGCGACGAGTGAAATGTTGACCTGAGAGCTCAAAATTTTACTGATCTGGTTGTGACTCGCGACGGAGGCATTGCGACTTGCGATAATTGCCTTGCAGCTTGCTTTTTACTCCCTTTTTTCTTGTACTATAAATAGCTTTTCACCCCCCTTCTTCCCCAACTCTCTAAGCCCGACTTGGGGGCTCCAAAACCCTAATTTTTCACCATTTTCTTCCATTTATTCTTCTTTCTTTGTAGATCTTTGTTCTATGTTATGGTTTTTGATTATCTAACTCAGTTTTATCTTGGGAACAAAGGATTGAAGCTTTCATTTCTATGTAGTAAGAACCACACACACACACGCGCGCATATATATATATATATATATATATATATATATATATATTTGGTGTTTTTTCTACTGCATATTTATTGAGCTTTGAATGTGAATTGTTAATTGCATTGATGTTGTTGGAAGCTTGAGTATATGAATTGCTTGTATCATTACTTGTTAGGGTTGGGAGAAAGTAGCTAATTCTCCCCTCTTTTAATGTGGAATCCAAGAGCATGAGTTAGAGCTTCTTAAATGATGTTGGTGTGTTGATAATTGCTAGATGAATGTGATGATGTCGAACTCGTTGTCATGTTTGTTTTAGGTAGCAAATGAGAGAGGTCTATGAATGTCGATAATTTTTTACTAATCTTGTGTAAATGTATGAATTGGTTAAATGCTTAGACACAGTGTAGTGTTTATAAGTGTTGCCAAGCTTGTTGATTCTTCATGCTAAATACCATCAATGGGATACTCTTAGTACTAAGGGAGTCATTGGTGAGGTTTGACAAGAGATGTCGAATTCACTCTTGCAAACTACTATCTAAGAAGGATGGAAGATTTATCTTCACAACATGTTTTGAAGTAGTGATTAGATTGTTTCACTCGTTCTTGAAGCCTTTATTATTTAACATTTATGTATTCTTGATGCTATGTTTCACTTCATTTATGTCATGGGTTTTTTGAGAATAGGAAGTATTTTTATGATTGAAGTGTTCGGGTGTTAGGAAAGTGACGAATTCCTTAGCTACTTTGCATGAAAATCTATGAACATGAACATGAACTTAGAACTTCTTGTTCATAATGTGTTGTGATTCTTGGTAGATAAGTAGGTTAATGTTAAGTCAAGTAATGAATTTGATAGAATGAGTGAATGGTTCAATAATCTACATTAGGTTTGGAAGTGGATATCAATTGCCCCCAAGGCTTTATCTTTGTAGTTTTAAACCCCTTTTTCTTAGTTTTGCTTGATGATTAGCCTAGTTACTTGACTTTTCTAGTTATTTTTATCCTTTTAATCTCATAACTTAGGACCACCAAACAACCAACCCCCCCCCCCATTTACATAATTGGCACGTACACGTTTGGCTCGGTATTTATGCAAGCTGATGTTGAAGTTAATAATTCTGACAAAGTTGGGAAATTTTGGGAAAATGGTGGGCCCGATCAAAATTTGTTGAAGTTAAAGAGGATATTGTAGAAATTTTACAACATATTCTTTACTATTTTGGGTAAGAATCAAATGATGTTCTGATAGAATCAAACTTGCACTAGGAATTGTATTAAATGTGCTATGTGAATGTTCTGATAGAATTAAATTTACCTTTGAATAAGATTATTCTATACCTTCTTCAGATGAAGAGTTTTGAACTTGTTGCTTGGACCATGGGTGGAACCAGGGGGTGAGGGGATGTCGGCGCCACCCCTAGGATTCGGTGGCTTGGAATTTAGGCCTAGGAACCACTGGAATCCATAGATTTTGCCCCCCTAAAAAGGTTGGAGCGCCCCTTTTCGGTGAAGGGTTGAAGAAGATGGTCCCTATTTTCTGATTTTTTTATAAAAAAAAGTGTTTCCTCATTAAGCAAAATGACATTGTTTTGGTATACGTGAAATGACGTCGTGTTGTTTTCGACTAAGGCAAAAAATGATTGTTGGCCAATTGGGCTTTAAACCAACTGGCCCAATCACAAACACCCCAAATTAGCCATGGCTCAAACCCTACCTCAGCCAAGTTTGAACACCTCTTCCCGAATTTTCCAAGTCCGAACTCCTCTTCATGTCATCTGACCACAATGTTTGCGCTTTCCTCCGCCATCAGCCCGCGTCCCTGCCATCCGCTATCTGCCCCCGTCCTTGCCATCCGCCCATGTTCGAGAGCCTCTCCGGCATCCCCGCCCCTGCGAAGAGACGAGAGGTATTTAATTTTAAATAATTAGGTCCTCCATGGATTTATGTTTTCTGCTCTCTATATTTAAAAATAGGCCCACGTCTCTATAGTTAAATTAATCTCGTTATGGTATATTATAGTTAAAACCTGAACTCATGTGAATTAAATGGTTATGGAACTGATGGGTGATGTTGTAGAACCCAACAAGTTGACTTAAGAAACAGTCGAAATCAATGTGTTGCTGTTTTTTGTAATGACATATATATGCAATAGCTAAGATTGATGCTACGAATGATCTCGAATTCTTAATTATGTTGAATTGAGTTAATTGATTATGTGTGATGTACTAATCTTAAATAGGTTATGATGTTATATAGGATCGCCACTATTTTGTTCTTATGTGTGATATTAAATTGATTATGTGTAATTTTAAGAAATCTTGAAAATATTATTCTTATTTGATGTTAAATAGGTTATGGATAAATTCTTAATTCAAAGTAGTGGATCATCAATTTTTAAGGGACCGAGTGAAACAAATCAAGAGGGTAGTGGTCGAAAGCATTCTCTTGTTGAGTTCAATTCGGATGATGATATAAATTATCCCGGGCTACGTATACCTATTAAGGATTTTGATGTTTCTATTAGACATCAAGTGATGAGAGAATATGTGTTAAGAGGTCCTTGCCTGCCTAAGGGTCATTCTTTTCCAAAGACAAAGTATGGTAAAGACTAAAAATGTTTTCAAGATTCTTAGTTTGAGAAATTTGATTAGTTGGAGTATACCGCATCAAAGGATGCAGCATTTTGCTTTTGTTGCTATCTCATTAGGAATTCAGACAAAGGATGTCAAGATGGAGAGGATGCATTTACTATGAGTGGGGTTAGCAACTGGAAGAAAGCTCCTGAGGCCCATAAGAAACATGTTGGCGTAGCGGGTGGTGCTCATAATGATGCAACTCAACAATTGTATGCATTTAAGCATCACACACTACTGGGAGGACCCCCCATAGGCACCGTTAAAAACCCAATTATGGCACCAGAATTTTCCCAGTTGGGACACCGGTGCCTAAGTAGCTCGATGCAATTGCAGACTTATTAGCACCGGTATGACATACCGGTGCAGAAAAATGAGTACCGGTGCTAAAAAATATGTTTATCGGTGTACAAATTAGCATCTCTAGGTATAGATAATGGGCAACAAAAATTAGGATATTTGTCGGTGCTTATTTCACAGCACCAGTTTAGATGTGTTCCGGAGCCTTGAAACCTGAAAAATGATGCTTAAAAATTGAAACTGAAAATGAGAAATTAGCACCGGAAAAAAAGATGGCGGTGTTTAATTTTTAGCACCGGTTGTAGTTGTATTCCAGGTTTTTTCCCACGTGGTTTGTTTTTGGAACCGGTAGTAGAAAATTTTTCACCTGAAGTTTTTGTATGTTTTTGTTTCCAATAGAACCGGTATATAGTGCAGTTTTTGCACTAGTATAGTAGTACTGGTATTTATTTATAGCACTGGTAAGGGATTGAGTTTGTAACAGGTACTATTTTTAAAAAATAAAATTGCATGGTTAATTTTTAAATTCTAGTGCCATCTCGGATCAACCACAGGGAAAAGGATTGTAATAAATCCTATAGAACTGTTGAATAAATTTTAATTATGCTATTGATGTAAACATGAATGAACGTATTGTAAAAGAAAAGAAATCATGAAATGTCAATCTACAATCCATGGCATATCAATCCATAACCCACAAATTCCCATCACCCATCCACACATATCAATCAAAAAATTGGTTGGGATCATTTTTTGCCTCTTTTGCATACATATTAACCCATGCCTCGCACCATTTGCCTGCCACCTCCTGAAGTTTGTAGGCATTGTATTAGCCTTGGTTCTTCAGAAAAAGTTGCAGTTCGATTTGATTAAATGTCAGTTAGTATAATGGGGTTATTGCAATAGAAGGCAGACATATATTATGTAATTTTTTTTGGAGTTTCAATACTTGCGTCAAGTGGATTCTTGGAGGTTCTCTTTAGGGCGATCTCTTCCAGGAATAACATGACATATTAGTCGCATTCCCAGCTACCTCCTTGTTCTCGGTGCTAAGATAGAATACAAGAATCGATAAGTTATAATCAATGTATAGAGAGAAGAAAAAGTATAAAGTATGTGTAACTATTTATGTTGAATACTTACGTTGATGTTTGTTATCTCCCAGCTGAAATCGGGTAAGGGTTAATTCCTCCTCTTCAACCTATCATATTTTCATATAAGCCTGGGACATATTTATTTGAAATATTAACTTTGAAACTATCACGGCAAGAAAGTTGGCTGAGTGAATGGAAAGTAATACTTGGAAAGAACATGTGTTCCGATGTGATCTTCAGGCGTAGTACCACCGGTGAGTGTGTCCAACATGAATACATCGTTAGTAATGGGACAAATGAGAATAAGAAACCAATGTGACCAGCGTTAGTACTTAACAATTTAACCTATAAGCTGAATTTTACTAAACTAATATTAATTTAAACGTTATTTTATTATTTATGACCTCCTGAGGTAGGGAACCAAATAAATGTTAGTGTCTGATGATTTCATCGTGTCTCATATGAGGGCAAGCCAATTATTTATGTCACTCTCTTGAAACAAGTTGTCATTTCTTCTCATGTTTGCGACACAAAATTGGATCTCCTATTGTTTGTGGCCTCCATTTTACTCCACATGTGCCTGTTACCGCACAAGTCAATCTATTACATAAATATGTTAATAAACAAGAAACATGAATTGAATTTTTTGGAACTTACCCCATCCACAAATCCAGCTGTGAATTTGAGATCCATGTCATGCCATGACAATTATCGAGCTTGCCTCCAAACTCTAGCAGCTTTTGGATGCAAATGGCAATTTTGCATGGTTTGGAAAATGTGGATGCAGGAAACTGGTTTTAATACACAACCTTCCCCATAGAATTCATTTCCTTTGCCTCCTTATTGTATTGGTCAATGAACTCCCTCCTCATTGGATAGTGCTTTAAGTCGCGGTGGTTTTTAATATGCATGTAGTTAGTAAAAAAATATGTGTTCAATAATATGTAAATTTTCCAAAAAGAATATTGGATATATTGATGAGCTATGATAGAATTACCTATTTAAATGGCTTGATAGGTGTCGTGTCATTTTTCCTCCCCGACCTGTAGCTTGTGGTCAAATTGGAAGGTTGCGTGGACAAAGTAGTGAGAATGTAATTTGAAAAAACTTACATTCAAACACTTAGAATATGTAAATAATAAAATATATTAGGAATAGTTTATTTGAGATACCTCGTCATCGGGGACCTCAAGGAGTTCTAATTCTTTGTCCACCCAGTCATTGACAGGCACATCATTCTCTTATTCATCAAGGGTATCCAAACCCTCGTCGATCAATGTCGTTGGCCAATCAACAACATGTCCAAGAGCCTCTCCGACATTGAAGAATGTGTGGTTGGAGGATGGCAAGCCCGCTTTGGCATGGAACACATGCTCAGATACTCAGACACGAGCGATTCCACTTGCTGAAGTATGGTTGTGGCACTTTCTTTGGAGAAATCCTTTCTCCACCATGGCCCTTGAACCGTCTAATTGCTTCACGAACAATGTCACTCTCTCTCAATTCTGTAAGTGATCGTAGAAATACCTCGTTTGTTGGAAATTTTCTAAACTATATTTCGTAGTAGACCAACTTTTGATAAATAAATAATTTAGAATTGTAATCCATTTTTTACCTCCTCATCGTTCTCCTCATAACTTAGAGCACCATCAAATTTTGTCTCTACTGCGCTTATTTGGCCCAATGCCTTTTCAATGAAGGGCTTGGGATCATCCAGGCCCGCTGGCATTTGCACTCCTCCGACTGATGTGATCCCCTTGACTAGCTGGTCAAGGTATAACACCATTGTTTTCACCACTGGTTGGTTCTTCGTTCACTTTAGATTGCTAAAGTGGGGGACGAGCTACTATCGCTTTTGTTTTGCCTGCGAGAAACATGGGGTACAACAACATCTTTTGGGAGGTTAGTTAAAGTACCCCTGTACCTCCCTAGGTGATCCTGCTTACCAGATGCCTTTATCAGTATGTCCTCCATGAGTTGGAGGACCAATGTTCCCCTAGAAGCCTCCTTATTCATCCTTAACTGCGATGGGGCATAAAGTATAAACATTAAAAAACATTGATATAAGAATATGAACATTGAAAATTAGAATATGAACATTTAAAGGACCAATTTATATGAAAATACTCACGATATTTTCTGCAACGCTCTGTCAACTGGATTAGTGTATGTGGTTTTGTCTGCCAACTTAATGGACTCGAGGTACACCAAGGATCTACCCACATTAAACTCTATGATGTCAAGCTCATTCTTGATCTCCTTTTCTATCAACCCCTGTGCAGCCAGTTTCACTCTCTCTTCTTCTTTCTTTTTCTCTATGATCTTAGCCTGAGTGACCCGGTGACCACTATGTCCAGTCCAATGTGTGTAAAATTTTTCCTTTGAGTGCTCACTATTCATGGTACTTATTTTCTATCAATAAAAAACAAATTTAAGTTAGTATAATGCAATCGATATAAGTAGATTAAATATAAACTGCATTGCTAAGACACGAATGTTGATATACAGTTTACCCTAAATTCTGGTGTTGTCCACATCTTGCAGAGCCTGTTCCACTCCTCTTCGTCCACACATTTGCATTTGTCCCATGGTTGGTACTTTAGCTTATGTGTGTTGTTTATCACCTGAAGAATGTGTTTTTTTTTTGCAACTTTTGATTGCCAATTGCGGTGGGCATTGTTGACTGCAACGTACAAACTCTTTCAAATTTTGAAATTGTTTGGGGTCGAGGTCTGCTCAAACTCAAAGCTCATCTGCATTATAATAAAAAGATAAAAACAAAGTTAGGTTGTAGACATCGATAGTAATTGGGAAGTAATGTTAGCTAAAAAGGTAAACTAAAGTACTTAAAGTCATATATATTATGAAATTTCTCACCATGATGTCTTTCCAAACCTTCTCATTGGTGTCATCGGGAACGTTATTCCGGCGCTTGTGTGTCCCAAACTTGATTCACTGCCGGAATGCATAGTTATAGTATGCAGTCCACGGGATCCAATTTTTCCTACAGGCCATCTCGGGCAAGTAAAACTGGACCGGCACCAGTTTCCTATAATTCGCCAACATTACTAATTGGCATATGGTTGTACCACGCGTCTTGCACCAAGATTTCATTTCAAATATGTTGAAGGCTTTTACATCCCCTGCCTCCCTCCCGACACAAAAATATCACTTCAACCAGCGTCCTTCACGTTCCCTTCTACTGTGGCTGGAGACTCTTCATCCAGTGTGAAGGCTAAAGGCTCTTCATTGGCTGGAGGCTCTTCAATTCTCTCACCGGGTTCCTCAATTAGTAATCTTAGGGGAACGGTGGTTGTGGTGCCCAGAGTATCATCCATGACAGGTGTGGTTGCCTGAGTATCATCCACAACTGTTGGCACTGCCTCACCCCTCTTTCTCTTCTCCCTTGCACAGCCTTTTTTACCCTTGCGAGGCATCTCATCTAAGACCAACAAACCAGATGTGTTAGAACCTAAAAATCCATACAGAGGAATTTCACAATTCACATTGCATTCCTCACAATTTTCAATTGACAATCATAATACACAAATCACAAATCACATTCATATTTCAAAGTCATTATCCTTAACTTGGAATTGCCATTTAGAATCACTATTATGAAACACAATTCATAAATCACAACTCAAAATCACATTTCAAATAACATTACACAATTCACAAATCACAAATCATAACACACAGTCACATTACATAGTTCACAAATCACAACTCACATTACAAAATCACAAATTCACCACTGAGAATCTCCAATCAAAATCAATTAACAATATCACATTTCAAATCACATTACACGATTCACAAATCACAAATCATAACACACAGTCACATTACATAGTTCACAAATCACACTCGCAACTCACATTACACAATCACAAATTCACCACTAAGAATCTCCAATCAAAATCAATTAACAATATCAACAAACTATGAAATGATAGAACGGTTGAAACTAACATTGACTTAAACAATGAAATACCATGGGAATTGTTTTTTTGTCAGAGGAACGACAGAGGTGGTCAATGATATAGCGGCTGACAGCGGAGGTGGCCAATGTCACGACGGCATAGCCAATGTCACGGCGGAGCTTATCAATATCAGGGCAGAGGTCTCCAGGGGAGAGGACCGGTGGATTACGAAGGTGAACGGAAGTTTTGTAATGGGAATGACCGGTGGTGGCAAGTGCTAGTCCCCCTTCTCAGATAAGTGCAAAATGACCGGCAAGGAATGTGAGTCCAACGGTGGAGGGAGTGATTGTTGGCAGACTTACGTCGGTAAATATGTGAAGATTACCAGTTATGAGTGGTGGGTGATGGCCGAAATTCATAGTCGGGGGTGGTTGTAGAAGTGGAATCGTTTGTGAAGGGGGGCGAGGGTTTTTATATATGTCAAAATAGTATCGGTAGCTAAATAATACCGGTGCTTACAAGTCTAAAAGGCAGTTGTACGCAACTGCTTTGATTTATATATATATATATAGCGTTGGACATTGAGCATTTGAATAAAAAATGTTCTAAGTGTTGAGCACCGGTAAACCATACCGGTGATTTTTGTTAGAAAACACAGCTTCTTCAGCAGTTTTGTTGAATATTTTAGTTGGGCGGAAAGCTATTGTCATATAATTTTAAAAAGTGTTGAGCACCGATATGATATACCAGTGCCTTTTTAACCCAAATGCAGTTGCACTCAGTTGTGTTCACTTTTTTTTTTAATTCATTGAGTTGGATAGAGAGGAAGTGGCCTATACTTTTTCTAAGTGTTTAGCACTGGCTCACTACACTGGTGCCTTAAAACACTTATATCGGTGCATAAATAATTCAATTTTCCCACCTGAGGAGTATGAAATTTTGAAATTCATCTCATTTCTCGCGAAATGTATAGCACTAGTATGAATAATATTTTACTGGTTCTAATAGTGGTCACAACTTTGAATTATTATGATTTTACCCCCACACTTGTTGGAATAAGTTGGAATACAAAATTGACCAACTAAAAGTTTAATTCATAGTTCAAAACCGTATGTGTCACGGTGTACACGTTAATTTTTAATTCAAAAGGTGTGGTATTATGTAATGTAAGAACTTACATTAGCACCCAATAAGTTTCTAAAACATTTAGGACCATGTATTGCTAATCCATGGGTATTAACTAGGTTTCCGATATGCTTCGGAATAGGTACAAACTATTAATTTTCAACGATTGTAGTCCCAAGAGTAATTTTTAATTTTTTAGTCAAAAGGACCTCCAACTAAACGCTTTGATTCTGTTAACTTCCCATTGCACCAAACCCATGATTTTTTGTTTCATTGGATACAAATGAAGAATAAAAATAACTCTCCAATCACGGTTACATGAGAAAAAGCACTAGTGTATGTTTTAGAGTTATTAAGTGATGTTTACGTAGTGGTAACTATGAGATTTCAGGAACTTTTATGGAGACTTATTCGGACCCAAAGTCATTTAAAAATAGATTCTTGGTCATAGGATACATCTTGGAGTTGAATTGTACTGTGATATTTGAGCGAATTTCAATTTTAAGTTACGAGCAATCTTTTTACTTTTTGCATTTTAGTCCCTCCAAGAAAGTTGAAATTGTTGAAATATATAATTGGGAACGTAGAAATGAAATTCAATATTTGGGAATGGATTGTTTGTGAATTGGACTTGTCTGGGTTAAGGGAAGGTTGTCTTTTGTGAGTTATGAACTCAACAACATAGTTTTAGAAAATTACATTATGGCTCCAACTTTTGTTTAAAGTGTTCCCACGACTCCAACACACTTAAATCTTGGTATCCATGGTTATTTAATGCTGTTTGTAATACACATAATTTTAGATTATATTTTACGTTACTAAAAATAAGCGTTGTATTGCATTTCATGGTTATATGGTGCCAAAAGTTTCCATATCCGTGCCTATAATCACGTGTACCGGTGCTATAAAATGAAAAGGCAGTTGTGCAGGGCTGCATCAATTATCAGGTTTTACATTCTAAGTAATGAACTACTATGGAAGGGGGGAAATATAAAGCATTTTGTAGAGCCATAATTATTATCCAAAAGCATCGGTAGCAAAGTTACGAGTGAAACAGTAGTAATTGTCAAGTTACATATTAATAAATTAGTACAATTCACAAATAATAATGGGAGAATGGTTCCACTTCCTCATTGCAGCTACATTATCCCCATCATGTGACGGGAAAGGACTGACTGCCTTCACATCTTCAGGAAATTGGTAGCTCATCACATTCCCCATGTGCTCGCACCATCTCTTTTGGTATTGGCAATCCATTCGAAGAGTTTAAATTTCACTCTCAAGTGCGGATATCCTAGATTCAGTCGACATCAGAGATTGAGGTGGAACATTCTTGCTGAATGCTTCAACAACAATTTGCGTCACAGGATGACCGAATGTGTCATTCTCATAGTTAGGTACACCTGCAATGCCACATAGTAAAGAAATCAGACTGCAAAAACAATAGGATCCTCCCTTCTCCTTGTCCTCTATTAGCGCCTGATGAATTCTCTCCCCAACATTCCAACAAAGTTTATTTTTAATTGCATATAGAGTATCCGACTCCTATGCACTTCAGTGTTCACCATCACAGGGTCAATATTGGATGCCATGAAGTGATACCACACGTTTATATCTGGTGTTAGTGATTTCTTCAGAACTTTTGTCCACCTGGGAAAGACAAGAGCATCTACATTGGTACCTTCACATATGATGCACTTAACCAACCTTCTTGAGACTTATTTGTGAAAATCATCATCCTTATTAACCAATGCCAACATCTTGTCATCCTCATCTTTGACATTGGGAAATTTGTACAACTCATTAATAGCTTCAGGAGTTTGAGGAACATATTTACCACGACATAAAACCTTGTCCGTGCTTATTCCACACTTCAAATTTACATAGAACTCTGCCACGATGATCAAGTTGAAAGAGGGAGATGTAGCACAAAGCTTTTCCCATCCTAATTTCTGAATAGTGTCTTGAAATGGCAAATTTTCTTCGATTCTATGTTCCGGATAATGCTTCCTCGTTCTGTAACTCTGGGCCAACAACCTTGCCTCATTGAACACAAATCTCTCCTCCGCCACCCTCAAGTAAGGACCTTTTGATAGTGATGAACTACATTATTTCCTAGGCCTCTTATTGGGTGTTTTGGGGCCCATCCTATAGATTGACATAGAGGCATTTTATCAAACACCTTGTTTGCAATGGGGATTAACCAAAAGTTCATCCATATTCATATAGCATGATTGTACCGATGACTATAACAACAAGGATACATATTTTCATCAATCACGCAAGGGATTATAAATAAAATGCACATAGAATAGTCTAGAATCACAATTGAATGGGATTTTATAAGAATTATAGAAATAAAGTTTTTCATCATTAATATTCAGCAATTCACAATTCTATTCAACCGTAAAGGGAGAAATGAGAGTACCTTTTCGAACCACAGAGACCGATCTGGGGAAACAAGGGTTTGCTCTTAGTAGATATAAACAAGAGGTTGTAAAGGTTTGATAAAAAGACGTTGAAATTGAAGGTTTGTAGAACATGACTGTATTTATAGCACTGATGCAAACATATAATACCGGTGTTGAATATGTAATAAATTAGCCTTGGGCAGCTGCTTCGAATGCATTTTAATTCATTTAATAGGGGACTAGAGAACAACTCATCATTTTTTGGTCTAAGTATTAAGCACTGATATCCATACTGGAGCATATAAAATGCACATACCGGTGCAATATTTTAAAGGCAGGCGGAAGCAGCTGCTTCAAAATTATTTTAATTATTATATGGTGCACCAGGGAGCAAAGTCAATTTTCTTTTCTAAGTGTTAAGCACTAGTACAAAAACTAGTGCCGTTATCCAGCACATACCGGTGCCTTTTGTTCAAGATCAGCCTGACGCAGCTGCTTTTAATTCATTTTAATTATCATCTAGGCGACCCGAGAGTAAGCCACGTATTTTTTGTTTAAGTATGAAGCACTAGTTTAATAACTGGTGCGATTGTCCTTCTGAACCACTTCTCAAAACTGCTAGGCAAGATCAAGCAGCTGCATGATTGAATGAAATTACTAGCACCAGTATGTTACCAGTGCCAATGCTCTGTTTTCAAGTACTCTCCTTAAAAACATAGCAAGTCCCCTGCTTCGTAGCATCGGTATTCAATGTTTGGACCGGTGCTACTGATAAGTAAAAAATTAATTTCTTGGAAAAATGAAGTAACAGCTATATTAGAAAACCAATGTATTAATGACCACTAAAAATGTGCTTAGGGCCAGACAAAATGATACAAAAGTAGACAAAATGGTACAAAAGGGTACAAAAGAGATGGATAAACCAAACCTACCAATCTGTATTTTCCTTTTCAGGACAACATCACCACCCACAATATGACCATTCTCGCCCAACCACAAGCCATCCCCATGTGATCGTCTAAATACAGGTGGTCCAGCAATGTCCTCCAAACTCGGGAATGCAGCGAGAAACTCTGCAATGTCTGATTTGACAGGAATTCCCATTTCGTCTTCAAAACAAATACTTCTTCCCGTGGAGTACAACATGCACTTCCCATTTGTTGGGTCCCGGATATAAAATACCCGGCGAGCTTGAGCTGCTAGGATGAACTTGCCATTCTCGTAGCCCACTCAATTCAAGTCTATGAGGGTAAAACCCATGGGCATCTCAGTATGTACCCCGGTACCATTTTAAACCCATCTACACTTGAACAGTACCACTTTAAACTCAACATAATCCAACTCCCAAATCTCCTCGATGACCCCATAAAAGGCCAAGTCTCTCTTGCTCGACTGCCAAATGGATTTGGATTCCACAAAAATTCTGCTATTCTGAGTTGGGCTCTTGCTATCTTTGGAAACTGTTGAAAAATTGTATCCATTGATATCATAGCCCCAGTATCTATTCATGGTGCAACCAGTTCCTTGCAAACACACGAAGTTTAGACAGAATCCCGTCCATATTGCAACGATTATAAAACCAATTGCCAAACGTTGCAAAATGCTCCAGCTGCAACTGGTTCGATGGCTATTTAGAATACAGTTCTTCCAACATTGACATGTTTTCCTCAACATACATTGCACTCTCACTACTGTTACGCATAAAATAAAGATGCACTTACATCAACTCAGCATTAAATGGTGTGTACATGGTACCTTTCGCATGTGGGATCCCATTCTTCCTACCACTGTGTACATGCTAGGGGACTCCAACTGTTGTCTTCCCAGTCAAATTTAAAGTGCAATCCTCAATGATCTCCTCTGTGACATACCTTTGGACAATGCTAGCATCGGGTTGGCATCGATTGTGTACATAACCCTTAAACACCCCCATGTGCTGCTCAAACGGGTAAATCCAATGCATCATAACAGGACCACATATTCTAATTTCCTTGACAACATGAACTATAATATAGACCATAATGAATAAGAATGTTGGGGGAATGTACTTCTCAAACAAACATAACACAATTATCCCCTCACGCTCCAACTCATCAAGCTATTTCCTGCTAATGTTCTTACAAAAAATGGAGTTGAAAAATAATACAGAATCTCACCTCCTCTTCCTAATTACCATGGATATCCACAGGCAAGATTTGTTGCATTAATACGTGACAATCATGGGATTTCAACTCATTGAGATGCAATTCATTATTCACAAACCGACTTGCATTGGAAGAGTAGCCAGACGATGCCTTGATTCCCTGAATGCACTCACAAAATGACCTCCTCTCACTGATAGAAAGATTCTAACGGGCTGATGGTAGGTACGTACGTTTACCTTTCACCTCCGGTGCTAAATCAACTCGTATACCGAGTTCAACCAAGTCGTTCCGTGCATTCAAGTTGTCCTTCGTCTTACCAGGAATGTTCAGTAGAGTACCAATTAAACTCTAACACATATTCTTCTCTGTATGCATCACATCCAAACAATGGCAAACCTTCTTAGTCTCCCAATATGGAAAATCAAATAATATTGCTATTTTTTTCCATGGTCCATCATTTAAGGCAACCCCTTTAGATATATTTTTCCTAAAACAACATTTAATTTCTTCACCTTGCTGTGAATGGAAAACCCACTCAATATTCTGGAACCCTACATCATCTCCCTCCCCTCAAAAAAATAAATCTCATCGTCTCGTAACTTGTGCTTCACTGGGAGGAATTTTGTATGACCAAGATACACAGTCTTTCAACCATTTTTCAGCTGCGTAAAATCAGTTGCTTCCTCACACACAGGTAATGCCTTGTAACCCTTAACAACGTAACCCAAAATATTATCATAAGCAGGAAAATCAATTAACGTGCTGAACAGCATGGCCTTCAAATTGAACTTTGTCCCACAATAACCATCAAACACATTAACACCATACAACAAAAAAGGCTTCAAATATTCAATGAGTGGGGCTAGATAAGTATTGATGTCATTTCCAGGTTTCCTGGGACCCAAAATCATCAATGGCATCAAAACACATTTCCTCTTCATGCATAGATAAGGAGGCAGATTGTAAATACAAAGAATAACAGGCCATGAGCTATGTTATGATGACATATTACCAAAAGGATTCATACCATCATTGCACAAGGTCATTCTCAAATTCCTAGGTTCAGCTGCAAACTTAGGATACCTCTTGTCAAAATTCTTTCACGGATCTGCATCTGCAGGGTGACTAATGATATCATTATCAGCACAATCCCTATCCTTGTACCCTGTCATATTTTTGGCATCCTCGGCATTCTTGAACAACCTCTTCAGCCTGGAGAAAATAGGAAGGTACCATAGGCATTTCGCAGGGACCCATTTCCTTACCTTCACAACAACCTATTCATCCACAACCTTATTTCTTCTTTCCTTATAATGAGAAACCTTTCATACGGGGTAAGCCACCACTTTTTCCAAAGCATCCTTATACAAAACACAATCATGGGAGCATGCATGCATCTTTCTATACTCTATTCCCATTGGGCATAAAATTCTCTTCGCATCATACAGGTTTTCAGGTAAACCATCTCCCAGGGGTGGGAGGAGCTTCTCATTCAACAACTTCAGCAACGTATCCATGCTAGTATCGCTCCACGTAACCAACGCCTTTCAAGTTAAACAACTCCATCAAATATTACATTACAATGTATTTCTTCTTGCAACTGGGATACAACGGTTTGTCCTTCTCGTCCAGAAATTTTGACATAACCTTGGGCCACTCCCTGAATTCATCCACCACCTCCTCACACATGTCATCAAATTTCAAATCCCTAAAATATTCCCCCGTCAGTGGTTTCTCCCCATGAAAAGTCCAAAACAAATAATCCTTCGAAAACCCTCTCTTGTACAAATGAAGTTGCAACAAGTCCCGACCATCAGTACGGTTACGATTCTTATAATCATGAAATAGACATAGAATGTGCTTTTCATGACTAAAATTATGCTCCAAGAGTTCCCTAACAAAAGCTATAAATTCATCACTCACAAAACTAATGTTGTGATACACATGCTTACACTTTTCGATGGGATGGTAAATCTCTACAATTTAATCAATTTGCAACATTTAAACATCAG
Source organism: Rubia yunnanensis (assembly GCA_037428765.1). Classification (NCBI taxonomy): domain Eukaryota; kingdom Viridiplantae; phylum Streptophyta; class Magnoliopsida; order Gentianales; family Rubiaceae; genus Rubia; species Rubia yunnanensis. The sequence continues at coordinate 46,116,873 of CM075067.1, read as the reverse complement.
AGTAATATACAGTTACACCATAAACATTAATTTTATTCATACCACACCCTATGATCATGCAACGTGCAACATCACTCACTACTACAATCCTACACACTCTATACATCAAATCACATGCATTCAAAGCCATTCAATACATCAAGAATACTTGCTAACAAACCCTATTCTTCAAGAGTGTGAAGCAAAATTACAATGTTCAAACTTACATGATATTTATAGAAACATATCATTCCACACATATTCCACAATAAATGATAAATTTAAACAAAACATGATATACCTTCAAGGGAATTCATTATGAGCATCCAATGTAATCTTCATCCCCAAAATGCCATTAATGAGCTCAAAAACCCTCTACCATGCTTTTTTTACCGATCAAAATTTTGGTGGGTGAGCATTTAATGCATTAATAGCACCGGTATAAACAATAAATACCGGTGTAAAAAACTATATGTAACATAATAGCATCGATATAAGGTCCGGTTCAAAAAAACAATTCAACCAGTGCATAACTTACTCTCAATCCCAGCATTTTTTCTAATCTTCACAAGGCACTGGTACAAATAACTGGTGCTGAACAATTTCCTGCGCTATTTCAATTTCAGCACTGATACAACCATGTAATCTATTTAACTGGTGCAATTTGTTATACTATTTCCTAGGTTTTTAAGATCTTCATATTACGCACCGGTAAAAAATACCGGTGTTGTAACATTTCCCGCCACTATTTTCCTAATTGCACCGGTCCACTATCTTTACAGGTGTAGAATTTATGATTTCCCGCATAACTTCCAAATTAGTTTTTCTTCCATACATAGGCATTGTTATTGAGCACCGGTATGTTTTGTTCTAGCTCAATTAACTTACAGGCACTAGATTTTTTATTCACAGCCCTCTTTATCGGTACAAAAGGTATTGATTAGCATCAGTCCTCAGGCACCGATACATCTATACTAGTGCCTATGTACATATTTTTCAGTAGTGAAAGATAAAGTATACTGCATTATTATCAGGCACATGGGCATGAATCAGAGATTGCATATCGGACGCGTTCGATAGCTGCTTTGGATGTGACACGGTTCTTGCTAAATCAAGGTATGGCTTTTAGTGGCCATGATGAAGGCTTGTATTCTTTGAATAAGGGCAATTATCTCGAATCGGTTGACTGGTATTGCAAGCGAAGAGATGTTATTGATAATACAATGAATGAAAATAGCCCTGGAAATTGCAAGCTCACATCTCCCAAAGTACAGAAGTAACTTGCAAGTGCTTAAGCTAATGAGGTATCAAATGTTATTGTTAATGAAATTGGAGATAGTTGTTTTTCTCTATTGGTTGATGAGGCTAGAGATGCGTCAATAAAAGAGCAAATGGGGGTTGTTTTGAGATATGTCGACAAACAAGGATGTGTTCTTGAACGTTTTCTCAGTGTTGTGCATGAGCGTAATACTTCGGCTATTAGTTTGAATAGTGCTATTGATGAACTGTTTTCAAAGCATAAATTATCACTGTCAAAGTTAAAAGGTCAGGGATATGATGGAACCTCAAAATGCGAGGAGATTATAATGGATTGAAAGCTTTGATATTGAAACAAAACTCATCTGCAAGGTATGTCCATTGCTTTTCTCACAAGCTTCAATTGGTGTTTCTTGTTGTTTCTAATGATAATCGATCTGTGTATGCATTTTTCGTTTATTTTGGTGGATTGTGAATTTATCTAGAGATTCATGTGAAAGAAAAGATATGATTCTCAATTTAGAAAATGCTATAATTTTAGAGGGATTGGAGAATGGGAATATTGTGAGTGGAAGAGGTAAAAATAAATAGACTAGTTTGAATAGGCCACGGGATACTCGTTGGGGATCACATTACACTAATATTATTTGTTTCATTGCTATGTGGGATTCTATTTTGCAAGTGGTTGAAAATATCCACGATGATGGTGACTCACAACTTAGTAAATATTTAGTGATAGGTTTGCTTGGGAAAATGGAGTGCTATGAATTTATTTTTGTGATACTTTTGATGAAACGTTTGTTGGGAGTTGTAGATGCTTTGTCCCTTTCTTTGCAAAAAAATAAGAATCAAAATATTGTGTTCGTTGTGAGTTTGATGAATACAATAAACTTTGAGTTGCAGAGAATGGTTGAGATGAATTATTGAATGAAGTCAACACATTTTGTGTTAACCATGACATCTCGTTAGTTATTATGGAAGATGAAGGGAGAATTCGTGGACGTAGGAAATGACTTACATAAATGCAGACCAATGATAATTACTATCATGTAGATACTTTTGTTGAGGTTTTACTGTTTTCTATTACATACTTTATTTGATTTAATTTATTTGATTTGTATTTTTTCATTACTAAATGCTAACCTTTTTATTATTTGAATACTAGGTTGTTGATAAGATGATTCATGAAACGAATAATCGGTTTTCGGAAGCAAACACAGAGTTACTCACTTGTATGGTTTGCCTTGATCCAAAAGATTCATTTTCTAAGTTTGATATTGGTAAGTTAGTTCGTCTTGCTGAACTATATCCAAGTGACTTTTTTGTTAAAGATCATTCCAGGTTTCATTAAGAATGTAAAACTTGATCATGAGTTTTTGGCTATTGAGGACTTTGGAAGTCTTGCTCAAAAGATGGTTCAAAAAACCAGACATACAACTTTTTCACTGGTGAGTTAGCCTTAGTTATACCAATTGCAAGTGCTTGTTGAACACATTTTTTCAGCCATGAGGAGAATCAAGGCTGATTTACACAACAGAATGGGAGATGAATGATGTTATGGCAGTGCATATTGAGAAAGCAATTTTTGTTGGGATCGATAATGAACCAATTTTACAGCATTATCAGCATATGCAACATCGTAAGTCGGATACAGTTGTCTCCGATTTTTAGTTGTTCTACTTCTAGAAACTCAAGTATTAGAAAGTAGTTTTTTTATTATATAAGCATTCTCCATTTAAATATTGTCGTATTAAGCCCCCACCCCACCGACCCGACATAATGTCCTAGTTCCGCCACTGATTTAGACAACCGCAAAACTGTTATGAATAGAAAGTTTTACATGGGATCATATTGAGATTTTCAGCATCATAGTGTAATAATATTTTGAGTAGTTTCTCGACACTACAAAAAAATTTTCAGTAGTGACGCATATTTTGTGACATGTAAGGAAATGTCACAATATTTACTTCACCTTTAGGTGTCACTAAATATTTATGAGATGTGCACATATCACTAAATTGAATCCATGTCACAATATTTAATGACACTTCTAAATTGAACTGCACATTAAAGCGTCACAATAAAATAATGATACTTTAATGTGTCCAATATTTTAGTGACACGCTGAATAGGGGCACTTCACAAGGCGTCACTAACACTACTAATGGGATGAGTAATTTTGCAAATTATCTTGTAAAATAGGACGAGTAATTTTGCGAACATAATAAAATTATCTCTTGTGAAATAGGATGAGTAATTTTGCAAACATACTACTTCCTCCGTCCCAACTGTATTTGCACATGTTGACTTTTGCAAGTTGACCAAAATGATTTTCAACCGTTAATATCTTTACTTATGCACATTTAAAATAATAAAAAGTTAGATATTATGAAAATAGATGTTACGACGATTCTAACAAGATCTCACATGATAGAATATTATCTTATAGAGCAAACGCCTTTTGTGGCTCTCGAACTATCACCATCGTCCACCTTTGGCCCTCCAATTTTTTTACAACACTTTTGGCCTATGAACTTACAAAACTGGTGAATCGAGGCCCCTATGTCAGGTCAAACCATTAAGATAGGTTTTCGACGTTAATTTTAAGGGCAAAACTGATATTTCCCATTTTTTTGTCATTTTCTTTTCTTTTTGTCTTTTATCTTTTATCCTTATTCTTTTCATGTTGGGCTGAAGGGGGATGAGGGACAAAAGGAATGTGTGGGCTGAAAAAGGTTTTATTTTCCTTTCCCCCGTTCCCCTAAATTCTGTCGTCGTAACTCAACCTCCGCCTCTCCACTTCCGTCTCTCCACTTCCGCCACCACTTCTTCGTCGTCCTCCATCGCCCAGTCACAGCTTCTCCATCGTCGTCCCCCACCACGCAGCCGCCGTTTCTCTGTCCTCCACTCTCTCGGCGCCGCCATAAAAAATATCGTCAACAGAGTACCGAAAATCCTCCCCGCCGATGTATGATTGATACAATTCAAATAAAGCGGAGTGCCACTTCTTTAAACCCTTCTTTGATCAATTACCTCTTCAGTGGAACCCGACTTGGGCGGCTGTATCGGCGGCGGAGTAAACAACCGCTCGTGCACCGATGAGCCGCTAAACAATGTCGCGGAAGTCACTCTTGATTAATGATAAACAGGCGTCTGGTTAGGTTGTGGCAACGGTGTCGAAAGATGGTTCTGCACCTGCTCTTCAGTAAGGCTCTCGATTTGGCTCCAGTCAAAGCTCGTCGCGCGCCTTATAAGCTTTGAAATCTAATGAGATATCTTATTTAGATGCTTCAAATAAACATCTCTGCTATTACTCCCACCGCAGGCGCTAGAGGTGGTGGCAATGATTGAGATTGAGGAGGCGGCGTGTGGTGTTATGCTGGCAGAGATGGTGATGGTGATGATGGTTGAACATGTGGTGGGGCGACGGGAACTATGCAGGAAAGGGGAAGGGGAGAAAAAAGAAAATAGGAAGAAGAAATGAAAAAAAAAAAAGATAAATGGAAAATGTCACTTTTGCCCTTAAATTTAACACTGAAAATCTACCCTAACGGTTTGACTTGATGGAAGGGCCATAATTCACCAATTTTTTAAGTTCAGGGACCAAAAGTGTTGGAAAAAAAATTTGAGGGTTAAAGGTAAACGATGGTGATAGTTCGAGGACCGCAGAAGTCGTTTACTCTATCTTATATGTTACTCGATTTTTACTTTTCAAATTAACCAATATTGGCTAAATAAATAGTGTTTGTGCAAATACAACTAGGACAGAGGGAATAGTATATATTTCCTCTAAAATCCTTACTTGCTTTTCTGGTTTTCTTCCCCCTCTATTTCTATCTTTCTGTGCGCTTTCTTGTTCTTTTAAGGGTAATATGCAAATATAAGTCTATATGTTGGAGAAAGTGCAAATATAATTCTGAATTATTTTTTAGTGCAAATATAACCCTAAACTCATTATTCCGGCATTGGCCAATCATTTTTGGCCATTGACCAACTGGAATTAACCAAAATGCCCTTCTAACCTAATATAAAATTTTAAAAGACAAAAATGCCCCCACCACCAATCTGCCACAGGCACAGCCCACCAGCCCCGTCATTCCACCACCCATCACCCACCAATCCACCACCACCACTCCACCACCACTGCTCCGGGTCCACCATCAACCAGCCCTAGCTCCGTCTCCTCCTCAGTTCCGCAAACAACAACCACCAACCCCTCTTCCTACTCACTGTCACCCACACAGCAACCTCTACAGCCCCACGCCACCTCCACCACCATTTCCAGCGCTGCTCAACCAAGCGCCAGAAAATTGAGACCCAATCCACACCACCAAACGCCGCCCTCTTCACACCACCAATCGAGACCCACATCCTCCACTTCACACCGCGAATCGAAGACGCCGGAGAGTTCCCTCTTCACACCACCAATCGAGACCCACTTTTTCCACTTCATACCGCCTCTTCCTCAACTTCACACTGCAAATCGACAACATCAGAGAGTGCCATCTTCACATCACCAATCCAGAACCTCTTCCTCCACTTCACACCGCGAATCGACAACGTCGGAGAGTTGTGAGATCAGATTGGGCGAAGCAAACTTTGGAAAATAGAGTTGTGAGAACTAGATTTGAGCGAAGAACCAGATTTGGGCAATTGGAAAGGGAGGTCAGAAAAAGGTGGAGACGGAGATGGGAGCCGGAGCGGATAAGGTGGAGTTTTTGGAGGCGGCGGAGATTGGAGACGGAGATTGGATGGAACAAGAAGATTAGAGCAGAAGAAGAAGGTGCCTAATTGGTTACGGAAGAAGAAGAAGAAGAAGAGTGTGAATTACGGAAGAAGAAGACTTGGTTTTGGTTATTTATTTTATTTTATTTTATTTTATTTTTAGAAGGGTAAAATAGTTTGAAATTTAGTTTTACCACCTTTTCTAGTTCTTACTAGTGTGTTCCAACATGCCTAGTTTAACCAAGTGTAAATAACGTGAAACATAAAAGACACACAACTTGGTTACGCAGTTCGGTGTAAACCACCTACATCTGCGGGGCCTGGCCCAGTTCAGAATAAATCCACTAATTAGAAAGATAGCGTACAGAGTACAGTTTACAAAATACTTATCTTTACTAACTATGACGCGTGGACTCTGCTAGCTCCCCTAGCTACCGATCCGCCTTGATCAGACTCCCTCTGACCTCGAACTCCGTCGACGCAGGATCTCCTCCTCCCGAAGAAATTAAGGTATGCGATTCTGAACTTAGTGCGGCAGGACAGTGTTGGAACACAGTTTATTGGCTCTTGCAAATTTCGTAAGATCTCAAAATCTGGGTGCAGATTTTTCTCTGTAAAACCGTCAGTATGCAGCCGTGTTTGTCCCATATTTATATCCACGAATCAGACTTGAATACTCCTTGATTATCTCCACAATATTCCTATTCCAAATCTGATTCTTGAAGCATATCCAAATCTCATAAATAAAGGGATTTACCTTATATCATTCTATCCCATATATTCGAATCAATCTTCTCCTTATAAGTAGGGATTTTCCATAAAACCAATTATGCTTCACACGCCTAATATATAGCCAAATATACAATTACCAAAAATTCTGAAACACTCCAATATTTCGGCTTGAATTCCGTTAAATCCTTTAGCGTAACTGCTGCTCCAGTACCATGTTTCAACATGGTCTGTATATTAGTTCAAAAATAATTCACACAAAATTGCCAATAAAATAATTCCTTGACTTTACAATCTCCCCCTTTAGCATTTTTGTGGACCCATAATATTTTGGACTTGCAGCACAGAATCAATATCATACAACGAACAGAATAATGATCATAACAGCCAGAACTCACATACTGAAAGCCGAAAACCAAAATCCAGAATTCCAGAAATTACAACCAAATTGAAAACCAAATATCCGAAATTACTCCCCCTGGGACCACACATAGGCCAAAGGGACTTCATCACAAAAACATCAAAAAATAAAACTCAGTCTGTAACACTCCCCTTGAATTAATCCTACTCAAATCATCCTTCCAGTCGTGACTTTTCTTCCTCCAACCGTGCTTGCTCAGCCTGCAAAGAAGCAATCTGAATCCCAACAGCTCCAAGTCTAGCTTTAATAGCCATCAATCGAGTCTTCTTGTCTGCTGTGGCTGATGAGGAGATTGACCCAGAAGCTGTCCATGGAAGGTCATGTACCTGCCTGAGCCCGAAAGTCTTCTTATTAGGCCGCAAAAACTCAGTGTCCACTATCACATCAGAGGCCTGCCCTTTGACTTTGGCACTCTTTGCTAAGGCAGATATTAGGGCTGGGTAGATGACCGCATCATTCACTTTTGGAGCTGTGGCCTGTCGAACCAAATGTTGCTGAATTAAGAGCCCGAGATTGATTTTCCTCTGTGTGCCAACACAGTAAAGTAGCTTGGCCATCTCCCTAGTCAGTGCGGTGGTGTTGCTTGATGGCAACCAGCAGTGAACAACTATTTGATACAAACCGAAAAATTTGGACGTCAAGCATGATGCTTGAGAGTACCCCACTGCTGACCACTTCCTCTTATATCCCCCAGATATAACCGACAAAATCTCATCATCACTCAACTCCAAATCATCAGGAAATACTCCCCCTATCTCCTGAGTTTTCAGCCCAAACAACACATTGATTCTATTAGCAGACACATCTATGATTTTTCCTCGAACATAGACTCTACCAAACCATGGAGAAGAAATATCTAGATTTCCAGGCATGAGATTAGAATATAACTCTAAAACCACCTGCCTATTGTATTGCAGTTGTATTGTGGCTGCCTTTGTCATCCCCATTGCCTTTAAGAAATTTGTGAACTCACTCTCCTGATAAGCCTTCAGGTCCAAAGGTCTTTCAGCAATAAATTTCTTCTCAGAGAAGAAATCTTCCATCTCTGCTCCCTTCTCATCAAAGTAAACTGCAGAAAAAGCCTGGGAGACAGATGGAGGAGGCAGAATCTTCCTCGGGTTGCTATCCCGTCTCTTCTTACTCCTTTTTGCTTCCTCAGTATCCATGGCAGAGCTAGCCTTTCTTTTTCCTTTTGCCTTCTGAAAAAATTCATCCAGGACCTCGTCACTGGAGTATGTCAGATCAGGGGTATCCTGTGTTGGAACACAGTCTGCTCTTTCAGCTGATTCTTTTTCTGGATCATCACCCTGAACTGGCAGATCTTCATCAGATACTTCAATCCCCTGATTCCCTTCATCATCCTCGTTGCTTTCTCCTCCCATATCAACATCGGAGTTCACATGTTCCTCAGACAGTGTTGGAACACTCTCCTCACTATCAGAGAGTTCAATAATGACAGGTTCTCTTAGTTCTTCCATTCTCCTCGCACAGTCCATATCGAAGAATCCAACCTGAAGCTTGTCTCCATACTTAACCGTCTCCAAACCAACAGCTTCTTCTTCAGTAATTTCCGTCAACCATACATAACTATGACTCAACATCCGACAGAAAATATGAAATTATCCTTTCCTTTTCCATTCAGCTGAGCATACATTCCTCTCAGATACTTCACATTCTTATATTCAATATCCCAGACATCAGAAAAGTGACCAGAAACAATCTCCTTAATTTTCACATGCAAGACTTCCAACTCTTTATCTATGCTTCTGATTTTACTAAGATCAACATAATATCTATTTGCTTCCAACCACTCGAAAATATCATCAAAAGATCCAAATTTCATACCATTAATCTTTATCGGGGGAGGATCAGGACCGGACACCTTCCCATATGGACCCTTGTTCTTGGCTCCGAGATTTTCTTCGTCGACATTGCCGCCAGATTCCATCCTCTCTGTATTGTCTGACGCCTTTGCTTCAGAAATGGGAGTGCTTGAGGTGGACATTGTTAGTAGCAGAGGAGATTTGTGAGACTTTTTCGGCAGGGTTTTGGAGAACAAAAAATTCGGGCCGAGAGTAATAGAATGCGAAAGGGGTTTTAGAGTTTGAAACAACTTGCAACTCTTCATGAACTTACCTCTTTTCCCGCGAAGTGCCTTTTTGGATTTCCCAAAAATTGTAATGATACCCCTTTCTCTTCTTGTCCCATCAAGGTGTCATTCCTCATTTAACTTCCAACATACCTTACTTAACTTCTCCTATTTTAGTAAGCCTTTTCTTCCTTCCATCAATTTTTTTTCTTTTTCTAATTTTTGTAAACCGTAAATAACAAAAATATGTACACAAAACAAAAACTGATTAAGGTAAATATTACCTCAGATTTGACAAACACCCAAGTGTTGTAGGAGGCTCTCAAAAGTGGTGGCATCAAGCGGCTTTGTAAATATATCAGCAAACTGCTCGTGTGTTGGAACATAGACCACTTCCACTTCCTTTCTTTCAACCAGATCTCTAATAAAATGATGCCTTATGTTAATATATTTGGTTCTTGAGTGTTGAACTGGATTCTTCGAAATATCAATGGCACTTGTATTGTCACATAAAATCTTTAGGGGGCCTTGATGAATTCCATAATCTTTCAGCATTTGATTCATCCATAATAATTGTGCACAACAACTTCCTGCTGCAAGATACTCTGCTTCTGCAGTAGATAGAGAGATCGAGTTCTGTTTCTTGCTATACCAGGACACCAAATTCGGTCCAATAAAGAAGCATCCGCCAGTGGTACTTTTTCGATCATCAGCATTTCCAGCCCAATCAGAATCACTGTATCCTATCAACTCTGAATCTTGATTCTTTGAATACCAAACACCATATCCTGACGTCCCACTCACGTATCTAATAATTCTTTTGACTGCAGTAAGATGAGATTCCTTAGGATCAGCTTGAAATCTAGCACATATTCCAACACTGAGACATATATCTGGTCTACTGGCAGTGAGATATAATAAACTTCCAATCATTCCTTTATATAACTTCAGATCGACCAAAACTCCTTTTTCATCTTTCACTAGTTTATCAGAAACTCCCATAGGGGTTCGAACTGCACGAGCATTACTAAGTCTGAATTTCTGAATCAAGTTCAAGGCATACTTACTTTGATTTATGAACAGACCATTCCGTCCTTTCTTGACTTGTAATCCCAGAAAGTAAGTCAATTCTCCAACCATGCTCATCTCGAATTCAGATTGCATTGTGGTGACAAACTCCTGTACCATAGATGGTGAAGTAGAGCCAAAAACTATGTCATCAACATATATTTGAGCAATTAGAAACTTTGAGGACTTGTCAAGCACAAATAAAGTGCGATCTACTCCCCCTCGACGATAACCTTTCTGAAGTAGAAAAGTAGTAAGTCGTTCATACCATGCTCGAGGTGCCTGCTTTAATCCATATAAGGCCTTCTTGAGACGATATACATGATGCGGATAATGGGGATCTTCAAAATCTTTAGGTTGTTCCACATAAACTTCCTCATTCACCACTCCATTTAAAAATGCACTCTTAACATCCATTTGATACAAAGTAAAGTTCAAAGAGCAGACAATAGCTAGTAGAATACGGATAGATTCTAACCTGGCAACAGGTGCAAAGGTTTCATCAAAGTCAACACCTTCCACTTGTGTATATCCTTGAGCAACAAGTCTGGCTTTGTTCCTGGTGACTAAGCCATCTGCATCGGACTTGTTCTTGAAGATCCATTTTGTACCAATGACATTAATGCCTCTGGGACGAGGAGTAAGGTACCAAACATCATTCCTGGTAAATTGGCTGAGTTCATCTTGCATTGCAGCAATCCAATACTCATCAAGTAAAGCTTCCTTATAGTTCTTTGGTTCAATTAGGGACACAAAACAGTATAGACCAGCCAGTCGTCGATAATCAACTCGAGGTACTGATCGAGTGCTTCTCAAGGTGGAGCCAGATCGGTCGAGTGTTGGAACATGGTCGTCCGTAGGAAGGGACTGTGTTGGAACGTGGTCATCTTCAGTAGAGTTCGGGTTCTGGTGCTCATTTGGTTCAGTAGGATCAACTGAGGGTTTTGCTTTGTCAGAAGATTGAGACTGTGTTGGAACCTGAGAGTTGGCCGATTCTTCCTCCACAGCTTCTGGAAGTTGTTCCTTTTCTGAATCATCCACAATAACGTTTATGGATTCCATGAGAGTTTTGGTTCGATGATTAAAAACTCTGTAGGCACGTCTGTTGATGGAATACCCGAGAAAAATTCCTGGATCACTCCGATTATCAAATTTCCCAACTGTTCTCTATCTCTGAGAATATAGCAAGTACTTCCGAACACGTGAAAATACGAAACGTTTGGTTTCCTGCCCTTCCAGATCTCATAGGCTGTCTTTTCAGTGAATGGTCGAAGATACACCCTGTTGATTGTATAGCACGCTGTATTGATCGCCTCTGCCCATCATTTCTTATGGATATCCTTTTCTGCCAACATAACTCGAGCCATCTCCTGTAGAGTTCTGTTCTTTCTTTCGACAATACCATTCTGTTGAGGAGTGATAGGAGCCGAAAACTCATGTTGGATCCCTAGCTCATCGCAGAAGGAACTGAATTGTTCATTCTCAAATTCTCTTCCATGATCACTTCGAATTTGGATTATCTTTCCTACAGGACTTCCCTTTTCAGTTTGTAACTTTACTACAAGGCTTCGAAATACCAAAATCGTATCAGATTTCTCTTTCAAGAACGCTACCTATGTAAATCTGGAGAAATCATCAACACATACAAAAATATATTTCTTTCCTCCTATGCTAGGTGTATTAACTGGCCCCATTAAGTCCATATGCAGTAATTCCATATTTCTAGAAGTAGTAATAAACTGAACTGAAGAATGAGGAGCACGAGTTTGTTTACCTTGTTGACATGGTCCGGACACAATTTCATCCTTGCTGGTCAAGATTGGCATTCCTCGTACAGCTTTCATGTTAGCAATTTTCACCGGTGTTTTATAGTTGATGTGTCCGAGCTTCCTGTGCCAAAGAATTCCTTCATCCTGCTTTGAAAGCATGTATCGAACTTCTTGTTCCAACAAATAACAATTGTCTGAAGATCGTATTCCAGAAAGAACCTTGTTTTCTCCATACTTCACTACACACTTGTCCTTCTGAAATTCCACTATCATGTTGTCATCACACAGCTGGCTTATACTTAGCAAGTTTGCTTTTAGATCTTCAACAAATAATACACTTGTGAAAACTGGAAACCCTTCAATCTTTAATTCGCCCTTGCCAATTACTCTGCTCCTTTTTCCATCACCAAAAGTAACATATCCGCCATCATATGGGGTAAGGTTCGTAAGGTATTTTGGAGAGCCAGTCATGTGGCAAGAACAACCACTGTCAAAATACCATGAGTCATTGGAATAGGCTGATAAAGAAGTGTGTGCCACCATACACGTACTGGACCTTTTAATAACCCATATCTTCCTGATTCTTGTATGAGTATCGACTGTGTTGGAACACAGTTGTCTTCCTGTCATTTGATCTCTGATAAGTTTTTTACACTGATGTTCAGCATGTCCTTGGTACGTACAGTATTCGTAGATTAGAGGCTTTCTTTGATAAGGTTTCCCATACTTCCGGTTTACTTCTCGAATCCTTGCTTTGAGAGTTACTGGTTTTTCGAGCACTTCAACCTCGGGTTTTTTCCTGTATCCAATCCCGTGTCTATCACCAAAGTTCTTTCCCATATCCAGAATATCATCAAGCTTTGCTTTCCCGGAATTCAATTTAGAAATAGTTGCTTCAGACATCTCGGCTCTCTTGACTGCTGCTATCAGTTTCTGACTCAGTTCTTCATTTTGTTTTCCAAGTTCTGCAACTGTGGATCGTAATTCCTTTTCACTTTCAATTAGCTTCCTTTTTTCTTCAATCAGCTCTTTGTTCTTGTCAGCTACTTGAACCCACATGGCATACATTTGTTCGTATGTGCTATAGATCTCTTCATCACTTACAGACAGATCATCTTCATCACGGTGAGCATCGTCCAGATTCATGTTGGAACATACAGCTTTCTCTTTGTTCAGTGTGTTGGAACACTGACCTTCTGGTGTATCATGGACCTTTGCTCCAAAAGCTACATAATTATTTGTGCGTTCTTCTTCATCTTTGTCATTATCTTCATCATCACTCCAAGAGGTGACATATGATCTTCCTTGTTTCTTGCGGGTGTTAGCACATTCGGCCTGAATATGACCAAATCGTTCACATTCTCTGCATTGAATTCGTCCAGCCTGTTTTGGTTCGTTGTTCTGATTTTTTCCGAACTGCATATTTCCTTGTTCAAATCTCAACCCACGATTGTTGTTCGAATCTTGTTGCTTTTGTTTGTTTCCGCCAAACTTCTCCTGGGATTTCTTGTTAACTACCTTCTTTAGCATCTTTGAGAAATTCTTTGTAATAAGTGCCAGTTTTTCAAACTCATCATCACTGTCAGACTCGTGACTTGCCTTGACTGGAGAAACTTTGAACACTAAATCCTTGGAGATTCTTTTGGTAGATTGCTGGAATGTCATCTCATAAGTTTGTAGTGAACCCATCAGTTCATCTAGGCTCATGGTGGCTACGTCTCTTGCTTCCTCTATTGCCGCTACTTTCATTGCAAATCTTTTGGAGAGAGATCGCAATGTCTTTTTCACTAACTTAGTTTCTTTGTACACCTTTCCAAGTTGGTAAGCCATGTTGGAGATATCTCTGAGCTTTCCATTGAATATGGCAATGGTGTCATCCTCCTCCATTTTGAGTTCTTCAAACTTGGTAGCCAGCATCTGTAGTTTGGATTCCCGCACTCGACTGGTTCCTTCATGAACAGTCTATAAAATATCCCATGCTTTCTTTGCTTGGTAGCATGTAGATAGAAGCTTAAACTGGTTTTCATCAACAGCAGTGAAGATTGCATTCAGTGCCTTCGAATTTGCCAGTGATTCTTTAAGATCATCTGGAGTCCATTTAGACTTGTCTTTGAGTTTTTGACTTGACTCCCCTTCCACAACCCTAGAACTTGTAGCATCTTCTGTAGGATGATTCCATTCATTCTCAACATAAAACCACGCCAGTTCGTCCAGTAAATTGATACATACCCTCATACGTGCCTTCCAATAGTTGTAGTTGTTTCCTTCTAACAGTGGTGGTCGAGAGACTGAAGCTCCTTCTCCTGTCGTCATGGTAAAACCAGATCCCACTTTCCTTGAAACAACCAAGGGAACGATAAGTGACTCAGCTCTGATACCAAATGAAATTTAGTTTTACCACCTTTTCTAGTTCTTACTAGTGTGTTCCAACATGCCTAGTTTAACCAAGTGTAAATAACGTGAAACATAAAAGACACACAACTTGGTTACGCAGTTCGGTGTAAACCACCTACATCTGCGGGGCCTGGCCCAGTTCAGAATAAATCCACTAATTAGAAAGATAGCGTACAGAGTACAGTTTACAAAATACTTATCTTTACTAACTATGATGTGTGGACTCTGCTAGCTCCCCTAGCTACCGATCCGCCTTGATCAGACTCCCTCTGACCTCGAACTCCGTCGACGCAGGATCTCCTCCTCCCGAGGAATTAAGGTATGCGATTCTGAACTTAGTGCGGCAAGACAGTGTTGGAACACAGTTTATTGGCTCTTGCAAATTTCGTAAGATCTCAAAATCTGGGTACAGATTTTTCTCTGTAAAACCGTCAGTATGCAGCCGTGTTTGTCCCATATTTATATCCACGAATCAGACTTGAATACTCCTTGATTATCTCCACAATATTCCTATTCCAAATCTGATTCTTGAAGCATATCCAAATCCCATAAATAAAGGGATTTACCTTATATCATTCTATCTCATATATTCGAATCAATCTTCTCCTTATAAGTAGAGATTTTTCATAAAACCAATTATGCTTCACACGCCTAATATATAGCCAAATATACAATTACCATAAATTCTGAAACACTCCAATATTTCGGCTTGAATTCCGTTAAATCCTTTGGCGTAACTGCTGCTCCAGTACCATGTTCCAACATGGTCTGTATATCAGTTCAAAAATAATTCACACAAAATTGCCAATAAATAATTCCTTGACTTTACATAGTTTTTTAATTAAATCTGACCTCAAATCGCATGAAAAGATTATATTTGCACATAACCTAAATATATAAGCTTATATTTACACTTTTAAATATCGCAGGATTATATCATCACTTTTATCAATTATGTAGGATTATTTATGCCCTTTACTCCATTTTTAAAAATGAGGGTAAACTTATTTTCTTGCTTTCAATACTCCAAAGCTATATCATCCCTTGATTTAAGAGACGACGCCGTATTTATAGATATGAAATTTAGAGGAGCATTTTGTAAAAAGATCAAAGTTGGAAGCTATTAGGAGTATTAAAATCTGATGATTCGGATTCGTCCAATCACTATTTCATATTGAATCCACGGTCTATCACTGTTGCCCATTTATCCAAGCGACTACGGCAAAACTTCCAGGACAAGACCTCTTCATTTTCAAACCTCCATTCCATCTCTCTCCTCACTTTCTCCCTCTATCTTCTGCGAATATATAATTGCTTAACGTGTTCACGTAAATAATTCTTCTTCTTCCTCTGTTTTTCCTTGTCATTTTTGGAAGATATGTCTGTCTCAGAAGATGAAAAACTGTGCCAGATGATCCGTGACTACATTGAAAACGATCCCACATCTCCACCGAAGCCCATCCTAGTTGATCATCAATCATCCTTTGATTCTCTACGGGTTGATTTCTTACAAATCTCTTTTTTGTATGGGTTTTTCGTTGTTTTTTGTTTATGTATGCTCTTTTTATGGGTTCAGGAAGTTATTGACTGCGTTACAGTTTCCGAGGCTGAAATTTTGGGAAAGATATGCATGTACTGGAGGGATTTGGAGGTCAGCAAGCTGAGAAAATGGATGGTTATGAAATTGGGAATGGATGAGTATGAGGCTAGACTTTGCAGAACTTCATGGCTGACCAAAACAGCTTTTACTCACCCCTCAGGTCAATCTTCTCGGCCCCCATCCCTATCATAAATTACTGCGTCTTTGTAGATAACATCAAATTTTTATTAACTTTTCCCCTCCTTGGTGTGTGACTTTGTGTGTGGATGGGTTTTTGATAGTGTCTAAATTTACAGAAGATTATGAGTACATTGAGGTGATGAATAAGGGTGGTGAAGATGGTGATGAAGGTGTTAGGTCGATAGTGGACGTTGATTTTAGGTCACAGTTCGAGTTGTCAAAGCCTACTCAAGAATACCAAGAGCTATCAAATTCTCTGCCCAGAATATTTGTTGGGTCAGTGGAGAAACTGAAGAAGATCATCTCTTTCGTTTGTCCAGCTGCAAAGAAGTCTTTGAAAGAAAGAGGGCTTCACATTCCTCCATGGCGAAAGGCTAGCTATATGCACTCCAAATGGCTCTCTAAGGATTGCAAGAAAATCTCATTTTCAGACCTAGAACCCATCTGAAATGGTTGCCCGTAGGGTATGTTAAAGATTAGTGGAGTTTGGTCATGGTTTTTGGTACCTGGTTTTGTCATGGCCATACTTATTTTGTCCTATGAATCTTTGGCTGGGGATGAGTTTTTGTTTGTGTGTGTCAAGATGACGAAAGGAGAGTATTTTTTGGGGTTTGGTACACAACTATCTTAATCGGTCAGGGCAAAGCCGGGATGATTCGACGAGGGGCTGAAATAATTTTTTCTAAATTTACTCCATATATTTTCCCGTAACTTTTATCTTGGTTCCCGTAACTTTTATCTTGGTGAGGGCTACCTTGAATGGGGTTTTACTTGTACTCTCAGCTTTTACGCATTTTTTTTTGAAATGAAGCTGGTCGAATTTTCATTTGTTGTAATATATCTGTTTCGCTGATAGTGGCATATTTTTTAATATTTTTTAATTTTAAATATTTCTTTCGTATTCATACTTTCTAATTATGATAAATTTAAGATTATTCTATTTTTTCTTTTACTTCTCTTTCCTTTAATTCAATCTCATCCACTTATTTAGTATCTGCTAATTCTAATACCTAAAAGTGGTGGTGCTAATCGAAGGAGTATCTTTAAAGCTTGATTAATGAATTTTAAATAGTTTTAACAATCTCATTTCTTACAAAAATTTTTTTTTTGTGAATTCGCTTTGTTTTCTCTTTCCATCATTTATGAAATACATCCACTAATCCACCTCTTTGACAGAGTTTGTGAGAAAACTAAATCTCTCCCATTTTTTAGGTCAAACTCTAGACTCACTACAAATGTGAGGAACTGACAAACAAAAGGTAAAAAAATAGTGGTAATGCTCCACATCCCTTTTTTATCCGAAATCCTAACCCTTGTGGTGTACGATATCGCCGTTGTACACCAAGGTCCGCCATTGCAATCTGCCGGTGGTCACCACCATCTCAGCCTCTGCCTCGTGGGTTTTACTGATGGAGAGGTGGATGCAACTATTTACAAATAGTCATTTTGGGATATAAACAAATATAATCCTATATACTTCTTAGTGCAAATATAATTCTCAGATAATTTAAACAACAAAAATAATCCTAACTAATCGATGACATTGACTGATGTTGACCACTAATAAAATAACTAATATGTCCTTTGACCTAAAACCCTAAAAAATGTTAGAACAATTTTGTCCCCATGCCACCGCAAGACAATTTTGTCCGCCCGGCCACCACCCGCACCCCCTCCAACCATCCCTGCCACCACCCTTCCACCATCAATCAGATTGAGTTGAGAATCTGTTTAGAGATAAATCATCAAAATTTTGTTTGCTAGAATGACAACCATATTATAACAAAGCAAGACCATCAAAGGATTGAGCATTGAACGTCCCAGCTAATAAGAAATGGGATGACAAATGGCATTTAGTAGTTGATAGATTAGTAGATTTGGCTAAATATCTAAACCTTACACAAATTTGGTTAGAATTGCCTCAACAACACCCTGAGATATAAGTTGGTAACAATCATGAGCCTATGAAACACCCTTTTAGGGAATATTTTATCACCTTGAACCAAAGCAGCGTAAAGCAACACCTTGAACCAGAACCTCCCAACTTTTTCAAGAGTTTTTTCCACTTCACTATAGTAGTCTTTACACCTGCAAGTTACTGCCAACTGGAGAAAAGCCACCTTAACTTCATAATATTTGGATTTGAAAGCCGTTAGCGAGCATCCAAAGCAAGGTGCTTCACATCAAATACATAATCTAGTTAAGTTAACAAGAACTCAAACTACGACAATGAAACAGAGCGGAAGTTATACTTCTCGATATTCATAATATGGGTAAAAAAAATTCATCGTCTAGCACTGTCGAAGCTTCACTTTGCTCCCCGTCGTGATACACCACCACCACTCCAGCTGCTCGACGCCCGACCTCGAAGCCCATCCCCGCCACCACTCCCGCCGCTCGACACCCAACCCCACCACCACTCCCCACCTCCACCCCGAACACCACTTTCACCCCCCACGACCGCGACACCATTGGAACCCTAGTGGCGCCACTCATTAACCCTGCCTGCACCACCCATTTATAACTCAAACTTGTCCCGCCCACTACCATCAAACTAGCGCCACCCACCAGCCCACCCAAACCCCAGGCCAACACCTCCACTCACCCCTCTCTCCAGCGACCACTCCATCACACCCAAACCCAAACCATCACACCCCACCCAAACCCAAGCCCCTCTATCACCTACCTCATCACCACTAAATCTCGTTACACTATTGGAAAATTGGGATATAGGCACCGGTAGGTTTGTACCAGTGCCAAAATACCGGTGCTAAATAAACCATTAGCATCAGTATAAATATCTGAAAATGATAGTACTGGTGATACGAATATCAAATGCTTTGATGGGGCTTTAAATGGTTTGATGGATCAACTTATGATGGAGAATTAAAGGAGTCACATCGACATCTTGGATTTATTTTTCAAGATTGTCGACGAACTGAAGACATCATGAAGAACACTATACTCTTTTTTCCCACTGGGCTTTTAATGAGGTAGTGTGATCATTGTAAAATATTGTAAAATCATTTCATTTTAGTTTTATTGGACTGATAGCTCGGCCATGTGGGCTTTGAAGAGCTGAATTTTGAAAATACAGTCCATTAAGGTTTAGTATATTCAATTTTATTCTAATTAGAATTAGATTTTGTAAGATTAGATAAGGTAATATTCTTCAAGGTCACTTCTTGAAGAATTCAACCAGATTACCTTAGATTACCATTTATTTTAGGTATTTTAGTTAGATATGGTTTTAGCTTCTTAAAGCTGTCATAAGTCGATTCAGTTTCCATTTGTGATTAGGGTTTGAGGCAAGATTGTAACCCTATAAAAAGGGAGGCCTTATGGACGAAAATTACAACCTTTCATCAATCAAATATACAACCTTTTGAGTTCATACTCTTTGCTTGCGAGCTATTCCATTGTTGCTTGACCCCGAGGGCTAGTTAAGTATCAATAAACCTTGAAATCTTATCATGAGGGCTAGTTAGAGAACAAGTCGAAGTTAGGTGTACCCCGAGGGCTAGACTCCTGAATTTCGTGCGAGGTAGTGTGGGTTTGCAGATCCCTTCACTAGATCAAAGATATTAATTCTGCAAATCGTGAGTCTTCGCAAGGAGATTCATATCAGCTGGTGCCTTTGTAATCTATTACACCGGTAACCAACATACTGGGGCTCCACACCGGTGCCTAAGTGTGAAGATTTTGAGCAACTATAAGGCACATACCAGTGCATAAAACTGGTTGTATGAAAAAATTTAGGCGGGAACTTATAATTCCTGCACCGGTAGAATTTATTTTACCGGTGGTGATAAAAAAGTCAAGGAGAACTGGAAAAAGTCAGGACTTGTTTGATATTTTCCATTTTAGCATTGGTTCTGTTACCGATGCTATATTGTACAGACTAAAATTTGGACAATAGTGCAATTTTCGTATAATGTTGTACAAGATATCTATTTTCAATTTCCCGGATGTTCCATTTATCCAATCATGTCCAAATCGCATACTTGTGAACTTTCATTATTAAATTTCAATATGGAATCGTCAATTTTGGTTTTCGACAATTCCAAGAATCTTGGAGGGGACTAAGTGCAAAAGGCAAAAAAATCACTCGGACACGAAATTAAAATTCGCTCAAATGTAATGCTACATTATGAATCCGTAAAGTATATTCCAAGTCCTAATCAAAAAATTATTAATATTTCTTGGGAAAATATTTACCAGTAATCCTCCCGTTTTGGACTTCCTAACTTCTGAGTAATCTATAATATGATACTATAACGTATGTACTAGCGCTTAATTAAATTTAACAAAAAATTACTTTTCTATTTTAAAACTTAAACTAGCCCATGAACACCCAATATGAAATAAATTCGATAAAAACGAAGGTGTAACACTATTTTGGGCAATAGTGCAATTTAAGAAAAGTTACGTACCATACAAAATTTTTGAACACGGGAAAGACAGAATATATAATTGGTTTTTTATCAATCCAATTACATAACTACATCAACAAAAAAAATCCAACGTTTCTGGTCAGTGGATAGAAAGTGTGGGTGAAATTTTGAAAGTTTCAACATAGTACTAGTTTACACACTACCAATGCTACAAACTTGGAAAAAATTTCGCTGCTTTCCTCTGTGCTTCTAGAAAAAAAATCTAAAGCAGCCTCATTTAGCTGCTTTAACTAATTTGAGCACTTGTTCAGAAGTTGTAGCATCGGTATTTGTACCGGTGCTAGGGACTTAGAAAAATTCATTCAGGTTTGCTCTCGAGGTCCAAAAATTACGAAAAAAATCCATTTAAAGCAGCCTGGAGCAGCTGCGTTTTGATACACATAGGCACAAATATTAGTCATTCAATACTGGTGCTATTGGTACGAGTATAGTTGAACCATTTATTTCTCTCTTTCATTTAATCTCAACCGTTAAATCTTTTTGCTATCTATATAAACCCTGAAACCCTAATTATATCCCCACCTCATCATCCCTCCTACACTTCACTTGTTCACCGTCTCCATATTAACCCACAATGCTTCCTATAAAACAAGAATCGTGTTTGTCCATTTATTCACATCCTGCTTTCATCTGTACATGAACCAATGACGTTCGGTCGGGAGAGCCAAAAATTGGTGAGAAAATCGGAGAGAATCCGATGCCAACCGGAAAACAAATTAACGGCCGGTGAGCAGTCCGTTGACCAGCCTCCCAGATTCGTTGATTTTTGGAGGTTGTATTCCAACAACAACCTAAACCGCAAACCACCGACTAAAGTTATTCCTTTTCTTCCCTGTTTATTTTCTTTCCAATCGATTTACTTTTACTTAGACCTACCGTAGTTTTCATTCCATTAACAAATGTTTCATTACGTTAACAATTGTCTTTATTATTATATTTACATATTAGGGGAATCTCAATGAAGGATTATATATATTGGAGATTTGTCTCAACTCTCTCAGTCTGTGTTGTTGTAATTTTCTTTAGTGTTCTATAAACTTGTGTGATTTTGAATGTGAGAAATAGCGTATTTGTAGGATAACTTGCATTGGACTGTGTCACCAATTGTGCTAGCTTGAAAACAGGGTTGAATAGCTTGCTTTGGGCTGTGTCATTGATGGTTTATTACAAGTTTTTGCTTCTTTTGATTATTTTAACTTGATCTTTATGCCTAGTTTGGGATGAATTTTATTTTTCCTCTACTGTATTGGTTGTCGCTGCCCTCTAACTAAGTAATGCTTCTGTTATGGAAAGTGCAGTAGCATTTGCAGAACTCTAAGATTTAAAATGTGGAGATTTTGCAATATATGAGCACCAAGTAAACATGGTGTATTAGTGTTTAACATTAACACATAGTTAATGTTAAACACATAGTTAATGTTAAATACATAGTTATACAGACCATGTTTCCTCGATGATGAAACGTTGCATAAGTTTGACATTTAAATAGTTTTCTTCGACAAATTGTACTGTGCACAAACTTAATAACAATTTAAAATGTGGAGATTTTACGGTATACGAGCACCGGGTGGCATGGTGTGTTTAACCTTAAATGTTTAACATGGTGTGTTTACCATTAACATAGTTATACACACCATGTTTCCTCAGTGTTTGAACATTGCATAATTTTGACATTCTGAATAGTTTTCTTCAACAAATCGTATTTCACAAACTTAATGGAAAGTGCAGTAACATTTGCAGAACTCTAAAATTTAAAATGTGGATATTTTGGAGTATATGAGCACCAATAAAACATGGTGTGTTTAAGATTAAGTTTTTAACATTGTGTGTTTAAAAATAACACATAGTTAATGTTAAATACATAGTTAAAATATAGTTATACACACTGTGTTTCCTTGGTGCTTAAATGCTGCATAATTTTGACATTTTAAATAGTTTTCTTTGAAAAATTGTACTATGCACAAACTTAATAGAAGAAAGAAATAATTAGAGCACCATAACCTAACTAGAGCACCAAAAATGCAAGTAACAACTCAGATCAGCTGCGCCTCAGCTCTCAGTGAAATCGGCCACGACGTTTGACCATGCCTCAGCCCTTCTGTCCGACCTCACCTTCACGGAACTAGGCCGTTGATTTTATCTACGGTTTATGAAGATTAGGTTATAATTTTTATGATAATTGTTGTTGTTTATCTATGTTTAGGTCTAGTTTGTTTCATGAATGTAGGGTTATATTTTTTTCGAATAAATGTAATGAACTTCTTGGTTGTGGTTATAAATTTTCCTGTTTTTGACATGAACTTACATTTCTTATTGTTGTTTTGTACAGCCTATTGTTCATAATGAATCTCTGGGTTTAATTTGTTGGCCAGTGAGTTTATAATCACTTGTCGGATTTTTTTCATTGATCGCCTATTTACTAGCATCGGTATGTCACCACATAGGCACTAGTATTGTGAACATTTTTAAACCGATGCCTATGGGGGGTTGTAACATAGGCACCGGTAAGTGGTACCGGTGCTGGATTAAATTTCTAGCACATGTATCTCTTACCGGTGCCTATGTAACTACATTTCTTGCACCGGGTAACTTAGGCACGAGTATGAAAATTCTAAAAATACAAGTGTCTATGGTGTGAAAATACCGGAGCCTGGGAGGCCGTTTTCATGCCTCTCAAAGATAGTATTTATATGTCCAAATTACAGCTAACTACTAAATAGTAGCTAGTGGTAAGATGGGGTCGTCCACGAGGAAAATGAGGTTTTATCGAGTGTTAAAGCGTAGTTAAAAATGCACAAAGATGTCACCCTTCGTGTATGGTAACCAAGTTGGGAAGTTTTTGATTTTAGAAACACTCTGACTACTTTAAACAACTAAATTAACCAACAATTAGAGAAAACAATATAACTATGATCACAATAGCATGAAATATGTAATTAATATGATAACGAGTCTTGGTGCAATTGGTTCACATTTCTAGTCATCTTTTGATCATCGATTAGTTATCCTGTTTTTATGCATTAATCACATATTGCGAAGAACTTATCAACACCTTTCGAGTATTGATATTTCTGACCTCTCCTCGGTTATAGTTAGAGTGGGTGATCGGTGCCACACGATAACCCTTATCCTCGGGTAACTCTAGAAAATCGGCGTTAAAGACTTCCCCGAGGATGGCAATACACATAGAGACCCAACATAACTACCACAATGTCTTACAAGCGAGAAACACATAGACAACACAAGTATATTTACTAATAACGACTACGAGGATCGGCCTTCATACTAATCGTTATTAGTGAACCACGTTGATAATTAGTCAAACCCATTCAAATTCATCTTAAGTCTAAGTAATTTCATCATTCAATAATCATAATTAGTTGTCACACCCAATTATAACCTAACATCAACTAACGATAATCGCACCGACAAAAGGTCAAAATCTTTGGGGTATGACCAAAAATCTAGCAAACAATCAACCCACAATCATCAACTAGTTGATCATCCTAGTCTAAATCAGGCATTAATCACACAAGAAAGCACAAAACATACTGATAATCAAAGCACAAAATAGGATAACCCAAATCTCACTAATTCATACTAGAAATGCTTACCAATTGCTCTCAAGAGTATATTTAGACTAGATTAACAAAAATCCAATACAAATCTACGAGAATTCATGAAAGAGATGCAAAAAACTAAGAAAAGATCAAGAAAAGCCCGAATCATTCTTCCTCCGCTATTTTGCCTTCCTTCTTCAATCTATCTTCTACCACTTTGCAAGCGCCCTCCAATCTTCTACCATCCTTGTAAATGGCCTTCAATAAACTACTTCAAAGTGCTTATGAGCAATCTACAAATTAAGCTTACAAAAAGTAATCTAGATGCTCGTAAAGATGAAAAATCCATTCGACTCAAAATAGATTACAAAATGAAGGATTTAGATACAAGAACCGAAAACAGTTATCTAAACCCCTTATGATGTAAACCTATCTAAATCTAGCAATCTTATAACTAGAAGATGACAAAAGAGATGTTAAATACTTTGGAAAATACATGCATTTGACATCTTATCAGTGCCTATGAGGATCCTCCCAGTATTGTTAAACTACTCTGTCGCACATCGCCTGGCATTGCAGATGATGTAATGGAGAGAAAAGAAACGGTGGAGAGAAGAAAGAACAACAGAGAGAAAAGGAAAGGAGAAATGAAAGAGAAGAGAAATAATTAAGGAAAATTAGGGTTTAGGGTCATTATAGACATTTCATATCTTTTTGTTTTTTCAGAATGGTTAAATAGTCTTTTCACTAAATTCCGGCCTAAGTATGTTGGAAAGGGTTATATTTTCACTTACACTTACTATATAGAGTTATATTTGTACTTTCAATCATCAAAATATTATATCTATAGTATATATTAAAGGAGACCGTTCTTTCCACATGATATTCACACATAATTCTTGTCACATGACATTCACACATTATTCTTCATCACTTTTTTAAAATTAAATGAATTTTTTTTCAATTTTTTTCCCAATTACAATGCAACCTCATCAATTACATCCAATTTTCAAGATCTTCGATATCCACTTTTAATGACACCTTAATATGTTCATATATACTACCCAAGATTTTAATGCAGTCTTATAAGAGTTTTCCAAAAGTGTTCTCCGCCAAAAATTTAAGAAAAATATAAGTATAAACCGTCCATTGATCCTTTCCCAAATTTTCTTAGAAAATCCATAATTTTAATAATCCATAAATCTATAATATATATTAAAAGGAATCATTCTTTCCACGTAACATTCACACTTAATTCTTGCCATATGTCATTCACACATAATTTCACATCACTTCTCCCAAGATTTTCAATACTCTTCCAATATTTTAATGCTTTTCAATTAATAATACGTTAATAATTTTCATCTATTTATTCTTTTTTCACTCTCTGCATTCAATTCTTTCAACGCAATTTAGTTTACCTAGAATAATAGATGGTGTGAATTCTTTTTATTCATATAATTTTTTCTAATATATTTTAATTTTGAGAAAAGATCAATATAAAATGCTTTATATAAATATTAAATATAGTACTAAAAGATTTTATTTGTATATCCTTTCATTTTTTTTATTTATCTCTGTAAATTTTATTTAAAATTCTTTTGGTAGGGCTTAATTTAATTTTTGTTAATTAGTTTTTTGGAATGGTATATTTTAGTACATATCAATATGTAATACATTATATTATATTTTAATTTAATTATTAAATTAGATTATCATAAATTTCAACTTTCTTTAAACCTTTATGAATAATAATGATATAATATTGACATTTTAATACTATACTATTTTTAAAAAAAAACTCAAAAATTATGAATTTAGATTTTTTTTTGGACCAACATTTAAATGTTCATATTTTATATTTTTCTAATTCAATCAATTAATTATGAATTGTGTATCCCGAATTAAAATTTTTAGATCTAACATCTATACAAATTTTTATATCATTATAAATGAATCACTCCTTATATTTGACCCTGGTTCCGTCACTGTTGCTGCCGA
Source organism: Rubia yunnanensis (assembly GCA_037428765.1). Taxonomy (NCBI): domain Eukaryota; kingdom Viridiplantae; phylum Streptophyta; class Magnoliopsida; order Gentianales; family Rubiaceae; genus Rubia; species Rubia yunnanensis. The sequence goes on along the minus strand of CM075067.1, from coordinate 46,090,647 downwards.
AAATGTCCAACCTTTTACTCATGTAGGTTTTATCTGAAAATGATGTATGTAGTACAGTATTCGTTGACCACGGAAGCTTTTTTTCATCCCTAGAATGTTTAATAAAAAAATGACCTTCTCTATAATGTCTTTCTTGGTCGGAAATGATTTATTGACCATGGTAGTGAAAATAGTACAATTTTACCAATTAATCACAATATTTTAAAAAATTATTGGAAGAAGAAAAAAATGGACATCTATAACTCAATTGCACAAAGTTTAATTAGTAAAAATAATCATCTAATTTAAATATTTTAATTTTTTATTAAAAAATTGTATGATAATAATAAATATATATTTATCAAACATGCAATGGCATGATATTACAATCAAATCTTCAAAACTTTGATCATTTTTAATATTCTTTAAAATTCGTAGACATGCAATGTTGATAATGGTAATGTTATTTTATTAAAGTGATATTTATTAGGCAAAGTCTTGGGAAACATCGTCTTTCCATAGGTTTATGGAAATACGAAGTATAATTAGAATAATAAAAAGGTAAAAAGTTTTAGTTTTAATATTAAAATTTTATTATGTAATGTGCAGTAATTATAAAGTTAACCCGGTTAATGCAACCCAAAAATTTATCTTCATTTCTTTTTATTTGTAGTTTAAATATTGGTCTTTCCATCATTTATGGAAAGACTCCTTTTCAAGAGATGGACTCTATTCATTAATATTTTTATCAAATAATTAAATTATATTAAAAATAAATAAATAAATAAATTCATATACAATAATATTTAAATTCACGTCCGTGAAAAGCATGGGTGTTATCTAATTTCCACTTATGGGAATTAGGTAGGGTTATATATGTAATATTTTCTTAAAAATATCAAATGCCACTCAATGACTTGGAAGGGGTGGTGAGTGTGACTCGAGATGGTGGAGATGAAAACCTACAACCATAGAGAGTACATATGAGATGCTGGTTCGACAATTACGCTGATATATGACACTAATATTGCGATGGAATCGGGTGAGAAACCGTCAGGTTTTGCCAATAGGAAGTGATTTACAATGGTGACTCAAGATGACCAAGAAGAAACAGATGGTTGTGCAGCCGTAATTTTCTTCAATTTTGAGTTTTCCGTTGCCGTCGAGTTAAAGTCGTCCACTACTTGTAAACAGATATATATGCATTGGTATATCAGTCATGGGAGAAGAATACCCGTGTTAGGAAAAACATACGCACCAGTTTTGTGCCAAAAAACTTGAAGTCCCAGTTCCTAAGTATATATCCAACACCGCCATGCCAAATACTGGTTCCAACTACTAGTTCCTATGTATATATTCAGTAACGGTTCACACATTATCGGTGCCATCTGTCGGTGCCTATGAAAAAAGAAGCTGGAAAATTGTATGTTTCAGCACCGGTAGTCTCGAACTGAACTATACCAGTGCTGAATCCAGTGTCTATGATCGGAATAGTGTTTTTGCTGTGTAAAATTTTAGTGGAAAAATAGCTATATGGGAAAGAAATACCGGTGCTAAAACTGCATTAAATGCTCACCTACTACTTTATTTTGGCAGGTAAAAAGTTGGTTTTTGGGAGAAAAGCTTAATTAATGGTGTTCTTTGGAGGATTTTAGTATTGAATACTTACATATGAAGACCCTTGAAGGTAACATTTAATATGATTTGGCTTGTTATTGACAATGGAGTACGTTAAAAATGGTTTGTATGCATGTATATTTTGTGTGTTTGATCATGTTCTTATGCCTTGCATTGAAGGCATGGAATGTGATTTTTTGGAATAACTGTTGATATAGTTAATATATTGTTTAGGAATGTGAAATTGGAGCATATGTTGTGAATTTAGTTATGTGATGTTGCACATTAAGGATTTCCCCTTTGATTTTGCATGATTAGAATGTAGCGTGGGTATGAACATTGTGTGGAGCTATAATTGTTGCACACTCATTAATTTGTAGAGATGCAACGTGCAATCGAGAGGCGTAAGCATGTGTATGACAATGTTAGTTGGTTGAGCGATGAATATTTTATTTTCGTGGAGGAGTTTTTAGAGCACGCCTATGGTTGTGAGAAGCGAGTCTCATGTCCTTATTGTGATTGCAAGAATCGTAACCGTAGTGGTGATAGTCACATGAATAAACTCCATTTGATCAAGAGACACTACAAGAAACAACACCCTTTACCTCGGTTCTGCCGAGGTTTTTACCTCGATTTTCAGCCCTAAAAACCAAGGTAAATGTAGGTAGTAAGAAGTATAAAAATGTATTTTATACCTCAGTTTTGTTAGAAAAGAACCAAGGTAAATAGTCATGAGCCGACAACAATACCGACGACGGTGTGAGGTCGATCTGTACTCATAGGCTACCAACTTCCCAAATAGCCTGTGACATTGGGTTGGGCGATATCACTAAGAAATGGTGTGATGTTGTTCATGAGGGTAGCCGACGTTTCATATTTATGTTACGGACATCGCAGATTATGATTTTAAACTGTGGTTTCAAACCGTGGTAAATGATTTTTCACCATTGTCTTTGTGCAAAATAACCAAGGTAAATATATTTTTGACAAACCCCTGGCTGACCAGTGAGCAACGTCGAATGGAATGAATTCATTGTCGATGAGCAAAAGAAGGCGCAACGTTGGCTAGTCCGACATCTTTTTTGTCGACATCGGTTAAAAGATGATGTGGCATATCAATGAACACGACATCATTTTAATGGACCGAGTTTGCACGTATTGGTGTGACTGAGGTTAAATTTATGTGCTCTATGAGGAGCTTGCGATGTCACATATTGCATTGTGGTTCATGTCGCAACATCATTTTTAATTAACTGACATCACTCCATTCGTGGTCCATCGGTAACCTATTGCAAACATTTACCAATGTCGCTCATTGTTTATTGGGTCAACTGAATGGTAAATTATACAGGTGTGATGTTAGCCCTTAAGTAAAAAATAGGAATAGAAATTTATTGAAATGTTGACCTGGCATAGAACGCTATTCAGATGACATGTAACTACACCATGCATAATACATACAGATAAGAAGGATAAAAACTACACCTTCAATACACAAAATATGATATAAAAATTCTCACAAAATGAACTATACCATTGATACTCCACAACCAGCTAGAGATCTATTTCAAGATGTCAAAAAATAACCTTGGAAAGTATCAATGGACATTACATAGAACGATGCTTGCACAAAAAGATAACCTAATCCTAGTTTCTCATATGGTAGATGGGTTAAGTAAATGCTTCAAATTCTTTACCATCTTAAAGAGCGCCCAACGTTCATGTACATCCTCCAAAATCTTGATGGTGTACTATGATTTGTCCTCGGGAAAAGACTACAACATGGAGTAATATCATAATCAATAAAAAGGTTGACCAAAGTCGTGACATTATTGTTTGAAACAATAGGTGAGAATAAGAGAGACCTTTTGTAGATCAAATTGATTCTCCTTCACATGCAAGACCAAATCCTTCATAAAGCGCATGTAATAGTTACCGCTTTCCCACAGGGCCGCTTGTTTTTTATGCTATTCGTACGTACAAATTGTTCACAAACACATAGTTATGTACTTATAGCAATACTTATTTTGAACTACAATTTTGAAATAAATTCTAACCTTTAGGGGCTTCCAATGGAATCCTTTGTTGTTGCTAATTACCGAATCTGTCATCACCTTTGAAATTGCTAATGAAATTATTGTCTAGGGCATTTGATGTAATGGATCAAACCAGAACACCGTGTTTGAAACAAGAACGATGATGGTCACCATCCAATGTTTTCTACAAAAATGAAATTGTCATAAATTCATTACAATCCCATAATCTTTAATAGAATCCAAACAAGAGTAAGGCAATAAGTAGAGTTGACTCACCTCTCTTAATAAGGTGTGATATATATCGAACTGTCCTTTAACATCAACCGGGAGCTCAAGTAGGCCAAATGCTCTTCCATCGCAACATGGTCATGTTGGATCTTTATTGAGCAAAGAACCCCTATCCATCCTTTCATTTTGTAAATAGATTTTACATGCAAGAGCCTAAAAACATGGTTAGCCTTGATAGATTGAAGCAAAACACAATAATTGTAGCGATTAATAATGTTAGGGTGATAGATTAATACTTATATACAATGTAGTTGCATCACGGTAGCGGGAACATTATTGAAATAGAACAAGTCCTCCAAATCCTCCTTCCGGATGATTGGATTTACATTGTGCCCAAAAATACCTACTTCTTCCACGGGGATTTGTATGAAGATAAGGGAGGGTGATCCATCACAACCATGTGGATTTTCATTAGAGAACCATTCTTCGAGGGATTGAATGGTGGTGGCTTCATTCTAGAGACACGAGACTTTGTAGGTTTTGGATCCCCATGTGTACTGGCCAATTTTTCTGGGCTACTAATCCTTGTCTCGATCTACATGAAATCAACCAGAAAAGTTATGTACACAACATTTGTTTCTACTCATAAGTAATACCACATAATTATCGTGTTACCTTCTTGGTGGGCTTGTTGTCCAAAATATCAACCAAACGAGGGGGCCATTAATGCCTCGTCCACCGTACTTACCTCGGGTTCTGGGATTAGAAGAACTATACCATCTATGAGGCTCTTTGTGACATTGACCACCACGTTCTCCTTCGCTACTGGGTTATGATGATGCACTCGTATACACTTTACCTTTTGCCACAATGTGGCTCTCACCATCAATACATTCGGTAAGTAGTATACATAAGGAATTATCCAACACAAGAAGACTCGCTATATTAAAATAAAGTATAATTTACTTTATGATATGAATTGTGTAATATATATACTATTACTTCATGTTGCGTTGGTTGGCCTCTACTAACTCTGATCTTAGTTGATCAAAGGCAAGAGGTGTTGTCAAAGTCCTAGACGGTTGGACAGGTCTACTATCACACTCCGGGTGGTCATGTGTTGAGGTTGTCAGAGAAGAAGAGCGAAGGGATTGAGGTTTTTGGTTTCGTACTTGCAATGATTCTCTCCAACTCAAGTGGCATTTTCCTCCCATTTGATTCTTGAGAGACATAAGCCACTAGTTAGCGTAATGTGGATTTCAAAGCATCGATCTCTCTTTGTTGACTACTTGACGCAATGTCAAACTTAGGTGGTCGAGGTTTGACAAAGACGTCCCTATGTGTAGCAAGAGTGACGACACCCCGGACCCTGCCTGGATGTTCTTTTAATTTCTTATCAAGCGCCTCCTAGTATGTCCTTCTTTTCAACCCTGATGAACTCGTCAGAGAACCTTATCGGGTGTGGGATATTCCATAGAATTCCTCGCTTCCTCATCATCATTTTGTGCTCCGCTTTGTCAAACACTCTAGCCTCGATCATTTCCTTCATGATTATTTTTGTAACATGTGCTTAACCTCCTCGACTCATGGTGTAGCGCGTCTTGTTTTTAGTTGCAACCTCACTAGTTTTTGCTCTTAGACCCTGTATAATCATCATGTCAATTAGTTCGGTTTATGAAATCAACAAGGTGAAATGAGAAGGAAAAATGTAACACAATTCCCATGCTTTTGGTCGATGCGATCACAAGTCGATAATGAAATTTCACCAGTTGAATAAGCAATGTGCAACCTCGTATACATTGTCAGACCAAATCAGTGCCTAAACTTAGTTTAAGAACAATGGTGCACACTAGTTGGTTGAACGAGCAATAGCCTGATTAGTACTGTGCGACATTGCATGTTCACATTGTGTTACTCATTTTGAGGCAAAATATGGACCTTTACGAACAACCACAAACGACATACACATTTGACGATACAAATGAAACTATACTATAAGCAATGTATATCCAACAAAAAATATGTGTATATAAATATAAATATGTATCCATTTTGTGTGTACATGTAAGAATTTAAATGTAAATTCCTTACAGATTGTTCGTCTACTAGTTTTCTTGCAATAAAACCCTTTCAACTCGATTCACTTATGAATGGATGCTTGATTCTTGGGTTACAATTCTTTTTCTTACCAAACACGTAATCCTTATGATTTTTAGTCATTTTTATGTATTAAGCAGCTCTTTTAAGAGCAATTTAAAATATTGATAAAATGAAAAAAATATATATACCTAGCTAAGTCAAAAACCCAAGAGGGAGACTTAAGCAACAATGGGAAAGGACCGGATAGGTTGAAAAACCTAATCAAAAGTGAGAGGCCAAATGATGTAGAAAAAGGTGAGAAGTGAACTTGAAAAAGAAAAAATATGTGTGAAGCTAGGATAGGTTGAAAAACCTAATCAAAAGTGAGAGGCCAAATGATGTAGAAAAAGGTGAGAAGTGAGCTTGAAAAAGAAAAAAATATGTGAGAGGGCTCCTAGGCAAAATGAGAGAAAATGAGCGAAATTGAAACCATTCTATGCTTCTCTTGATTTGTCTTTGGTAGTTTCTTTGGTGGAGTAAGCTAGTTTTACATATATTTTGTATACCTTAACTTTTGATTTAGTATGTTAGTTGGTTAGATTATCTTAGTTTCTTTGTGATAGGAGAGTGTGAGAGATTCTTATGTCTTTGGGGGCTAAGGTAGTCTAGGAACGAAATGTTGAGTATTTTGGGGAATTCTCTGCATGCTATTTTACGCTTAAATATTTTCTTGTTCTTGTTTAATCGAGGAAAATTAAAGGTTTAAGTGTGGGGAATTTAATGAGACTATAGAAGCATGTGTTTCCTAAAACATCTCGTATATCTTTTAGTAGATTTTCTACGGTTGAGTGCTAGGTTTAAGTAGGTTTACATTACAAGGGGTTCATATGGCCATTGTTGGCTTTCGTATTTAAATCCTTTGTTTTGTAGCTTATTAATATCTAATGGATTCTATGTCCTTATGAGCATCTAGATTATATTTTGTGAGCTTATTTATAGATTTCTCCTAAGAACTTCGAAGTAGTTTAGTGAAGGACATTTGCAAGGATGGTAGAAGACTAAAGGCCACGAGTCAAAACGTGGTAAAAGATAGATAGGTCGAAGAAGGAAGACAAAGAAGCGGATTAATTGAGATCTGAGAGTTAAATCGAGTTATGGAAATAATCTTAGAAGAATCAGCCTCTAGGGGTAGGACCGTCGGATTCATCTTCTCAGCGCTATAAAATTAACTTCAAGAACTCCCAAACTGGATCAACGGTTCACCAATAGCAGCGTAAACAAGTTGAAAGAAAATGCCAAGCTTTGGAAGAGTAAAAAACCAGCACGACCCATGTAGATTTGCACGGAACGTGCCAAGCTTGTTCCTAATCACTTGCTGAGAAGACTAAGTCCCACCACAGGCCGTGTGCTTTTGCATGGCCCGTGCGCTAAGAAGTTGAAGAACGAGGTCTCCAATATGCGACCCCCAAGGTATTGTGTAACCGCACGCTCATCAGAAGAAGAAGAAGACTACGACTTTGGTCCACAGCCCACGTGCTTTTTCATGGGCTGCGCACTCAGTACATCAAAGGATTAGCTCGAGTCCATGGCCTGTGTACTTTTTCATGGGCCTTTATCGAAAAAGAGAGCTGTTAGTCAGTATATTAGGGAGAAATTTCTATTTCTGTTGCAACAATGTTACACAGTGGACCACAATACGGAGGACGCATTTAAAAAATGCGTCCTCTTCTCTGTCTTTTTTTTTAAAATTTTTCTCTAGTTTTGTGGTGCATGGTGCGAAGTTGACGTGGCGGAGAGGACGCATTTAGCAAATGCGTCCTCTCGGTCAAGCTGGGGGAGCAGCGTCAGGCGGGTCAGTGCGTCAGAGGCAGGCTGACGCATGTGGACGAGGCCGCATTTAGCAAATGCGGCCTCTCGGTCAATGAAGACTGCACCGTCCTCTCCTCCTTCCTCTTCCGCCTATTTATCCCACTCTCCTCTCCTCTTTTTTTTCTTATCTCCCCCTTGTTTTTGCCGAAAGTTTTGTCCCCATTTCTCCCATCTACTTGGCCGAAAATTTTCTCCATTTCTCCCATCTTCCTTTCCGTCGTTGCGCCGGTTGTTCTACGCCTTTCCGCCTGTTCATGTTATCGGTAATGTGTTTTTATGTTTTGAAAAATCCTACATTTTGCTCTTGTTTTATTTTGTCAAGATTTTGTATGAGTAAAATTTGCAACGGATTTGTGGTTGTAGATATCTCAAACGGCCTGAAGTTCGTGGCGTTGACCGGCCTTGACCCGTCGCTGACCCGCCGTTGACCTCCGTTGACTTCCACGTTTGTCACCTTGTTTGTGAGTGTTAGACTTCCACCCCCCTCTTTTTTCATTTTGTTGATGTTAATTGAACCCTAAATAAGGTTACGAATGTGTTCCACGAAGAAAGTTTTTGATATTTTTGTTAAATTGTAAGTTGCGGAGATCCGGAAATATTTTAGTTAATTCGGATGTGTTGTATGATTGTGTGTGGTTTTAGCGATTAAGTTTGGTCCGATGCTCTTATAGCGTTTAATGCTCATGCGTGATGAAATGAAGTGACGAAGTGAATTGTTGACTGATAAATGTATTTAGTTTGTAGCAATAATAATGACTTTTGAGGATACTACGGGAAGGAATGCCGGGTGAGAATAAAATAGAAGTGATGTCTTTGCATAATCGTTTACTTGTTAATGTATTATGTCTGTGTTAATAGTGCTGTTGATGTGGTCTAGTGGAGTGCATGTACGTATTTGAGGGTGCAATGAAATGAATGTAGAATGAAAATGAACTGAAAGTTATGTATTCGTGTATTGCAGTCGTGCGATGTTTTTGACTGTGTATATGTATAGAGGCGGTCAGATCAAGTTTGATTTGACCGTGGGTGTGTATTATGATCCTCCAATACCGGAGCGAGTTCTGACTCTCGAGAGGAGGTTGAACCACTCAGAATTAGTTGATGTAATTGTCACGAGGCTTGGCATTGCGAGTGAGGGGTATATGTTGAAAATATATTACCGATGTCCTGAACTGATTGGTTCGGTTGTATACTATCGGTGTTATAATTTGGAAGATGATGACTCAACGACGTTCTTCTTCAACATTGTTGATCGATTGTCGTTGTCGTCCGTGGATTTTTACGTTGTTATGGAACAGTTGGCAAGCACTAATGATTGGCCACGGCCAATGACGTTCATGTCGTTGTTGAGCAACTTCCAGAACTTGGCTGATGCACCATGCGTACCGCCACACGTTCGTAGCCGGGGTTTAGAAATTGGTGAGTCCAGCCAACCTTCTGCTTCTGGGTATGCTCCCGTGGATTGTGCTCAGCCGTCCACAAGTGATGGTATGTATGGTATGGCCCGTGACGAGCAGAATGTCTTGGATGATGATTATGTGGGACACGTTCGTGACCTTGTTGGTAGGGATGACGGTGGCGAAGACGATGATGTCGAGGGTGAACTTGATGGTGGAAGTGAGGATGATTGTTCCTTATCAACTGATTCGAATCCTGGGGACGATGAAGAACAGGTGGTGTGCACGAACAATGTACCCCCGGCGTTTCATATTCTGGCGAATCCAGATACACAGGCCTACTATAGGGATTATGGTGGCCCGGATGAGGATAGCTATGACCCAACTCATTTTGGGTCCGGAGTTTCTACCTACGATCGAGAGACGGGTGTAGTGGATGTGCGTATGCGATTCCAGACGAAGGCCCAATTGGTTGAAGCTATCTCTAGGTGGAGTTCCATGATGAACAGGGAACACAGGGTTGTGGAGAGCACATCACGCACATGGTATGCGAAATGCAAGGACGTTGTCGAAGGAACTGGGAATTGTGTTTGGGTTGCCAGAGCTTCCAAGAAGGCTTCACATGGCATGTGGGAGATCACCAGATGGGCAACTAGCCATGGGTGTGTTGGTGCTGGTCGATCTACGGGTAACGTGAATCTGACGTCGGTGATGATCGCCCGTTCAATCCGCCACCACATTGATGTAAACCCTTCTTACACAGTCAAAGATGTGCAAGCTCAAGTGAAGGAGGAGTTCAATGTAACCATTTCCTACAAGAAGGCGTGGTATGCTCGACAGAAGGCAATTGACATGGTGTTCGGGACTTGGGAGGATTCTTTCGAACAGCTCCCAACGTTTATGGATGAGCTAGTCAGGGCCAATCCGAGCACCGTTGTAGATTGGGCTGACGTACCTGATAGAATACACGGCCACGGGTCGAGGAAATTTAAATTTGTGTTCTGGGCATTTGGTCCGGCAATTGAAGCCTTCCGCCACTACAGGAATGTCATAAGCGTGGATGGCACTCATTTGAGAGGGGCATATAAGTCCACAATGTTGGTCGCCGTGGCGCACGATGCAAATGATTACATCCTCCCCATCGCTTACGCTATTGTTGACGAAGAAACGAATGAGAGCTGGAACTGGTTCATGGGGAGACTGCGTCTTCACGTCGTTGGTGGTGATAACATGCCAATCTGTGTCATATCCGATAGGCATGCTGGACTCATAAATGCGATGATGCATATGGAGGAGTGGATGGAACCGGCTGGATACCATCGAATTTGCCTGCGGCATTTTCAATCCAACTTCCTATCATATGATAACGGGAAGTTCAAGAATGCGCTTTTGAAGACTCTGGTGTGGCAGCTTGGTTCTGCTAGGCGAGAGAGCAAGTGGAGGGGGTACAAGGAGGAGCTAGAGAGTACAGATCCATCTGCTTGGGCTTGGTTGGAACGGCTAGATAGGAGTAAGTGGTGTCTTGCATTCGATGTGGGTGATCGACGTTGGGGAATTCTCACGACGAATTTTTCTGAGAGTTACAACAACTGTTTGCGCCGCGCACGCCATCTGCCGATCACAGCTTGTGTCAAAGTGACGTTGGAGCGAACAGTTGAAATGTTTGCCCAGAGGGTTATGGACGCCACGAATTGGAGGTAATTTGTCACTTACGTACCCTTTTTTGAGTGTCTGCAAAACAGTTAATGTATTCTAAAATGTTGCCCGTTTGTCCAGGTCCGTGTTTCCCAACAGGATCTGGAAAAAGTTTCAGAAGCAGGAGACATTGGCGCAGGGACATATCGTGACCGTGTTCGGTCATGCATCGCAGACTTATAGGGTTGTGGTTAGGAACATCGATGGGGGCATCAGTGAACGGCAGTACACGGTCAAATACCGAAGAAGAGAGTGTACTTGTCGTGAGTGGCAGATTTTCCGTTTCCCTTGTTCCCATGCCTTAGCCGTCTGTCGGCATAGACGTGACGATCCGGCTAGTCTATGTGACAGGGTGTATCTCACGACCACATATGTGCAACAATATAGTCAGGGTTTCATGCCTGTAAGAGATCCATCGCTCTGGTAACGTGCCGAATGGAGGTTGGTTCCTGATGGGGAGAAGTTCCGCAGTAGGCGTCGTGGACAGTTTGCGGAGAGAAGGATAAGGAATCAGATGGACGAGCGGGTGCCGGTTGAATCCAGGGGCCGCCGTAGGCGTGGCCGTACTTAGTGTCATGTTGTCGTATAGTGTCTGTAATGGTACCTCGGTCATATGTTACTTGCACATGTACTTTCGTCCATCGGAATATTATAGCTTGTTACTTGTGATGTTATAGCTTTTATTTGCCAAATATGTTTGCCACTCTAATCACTTCAGTAACTAATTTTCATATGTCGTAATTGTGTACAGGGGCAACACGATGGACCATTGTCATCCAGGACCCATGGAGGATGATTTGTTGTACCTTCACGAGGAGCATCGTGCCCGGGCAGTGTACAACAGACAGTTACAGGATGAGGCAATGCAGGTCCGGCGCTGTGATGGGGCATGCTGGACCGCAGATATGCCTGACACAGTTCTGAGCTACTTGCGTGACGTAGGATTCCAGGGACTCCTTGATTCTGCATCGATACGGATAGACCATTCACTAATCACTGCCCTAGTGGAGCGGTGGCGGCCCGAGACGCACACATTTCACCTCCCGGTGGGGGAGGCTACGGTCACGCTGCAGGATGTGGGGATGCTATGGGGTCTTCCGATCGATGGGATCCCAGTCACAGGAATCGACACCCGTAGGCGTACTGAGGAATGGCTGGTAGTTTGCACGGACTACCTAGGTGCTACACCTGACACCGGAGTTATCCGAGGGGGTCGCATTAGGGCGAGCTGGTTGGGAGATTTGTTGGGCAGTCCGTTCCCTACTCACCCTACTGAGGTCCAATGTCAACACCGGGCGAGAGTTTTCATTCTACTGCTGGTTGGGGGAATGCTCATGTCAGACACATCAGGTAGTCTAATTCCACTACTCTACCTGTCGATACTAATCGACCTAGGTGCAGCACGTCACTACAGTTGGGGGAGTGCCATTCTTGCACACTTGTACCGGTGCTTATGTGACGCTGCAATTCCACAAGTTAAATCCATTTCTGGCCCCCTTGTCCTGCTACAGGTAAAGTAATCTGTCACTCCACTCATTCGTACATAATGTCCACTCTGTTACTTTGTATTACATGTAATTTAATTTGTGGAACAGTTGTGGGCATGGGAGCGCATCCCATCCATCCGACCCGCAGGAGCTCTACCCATATCGGCGCCGATGAATGCTGTTGGGTCCCGGTAGGTGCCGAATAACACTAGTAGTCAGTTTTTTAAACTGTGGTCAATTCCATATATTTGCTAATATAGTTCACTCATCACCGCCCGTAGGTGGAGAGCCCCTCACGATTTATCACACTCACCGATGCATGTTTTGAAAGTGTATCGCGATCAGATCACATCTCTCAGTCAGAATCAGGTATGGGCCATCTTGGATTACGATCTCCTGATTTCGTGCGAAAAATGGTATTCAATACCTAACGGGACCACTATGATGTTCTTTCAGTTTATCTGGGAGCCATACACGTCGGACATCGTGGGGCAACTCCCGTGGTACTGTACTGCTAGTAGTAACAACTGGCTTGTGTGCGTCGACCTCATCTGCTGGCATGTAGTGGAGTTCCACCACGCACATCGGGTTCTCAGGCAGTTCGACCTGATCCAGCCAATACCCACCCAGCTGGTCAGTAGGGAAGAGTATAAACTGCTTCATGATATAGACCGTTGCGGCAGGTCTGGCACTGATTGGCGTGCCAAACTAAGAAGATTTCTCGTTGAGTGGGAGCAACGATCTGATCGACAAGTACACCCACTTGGGTATGCAGATCCATATTGTCCCAGCCGTGAATACATGGAGTGGTACTTCCGCAAGACGGTGAGCATGATTGATCAGCCAGGACGGCCTACCACGGCTACAGAGGGTTTCCATGGAGACAGTGCAACTGCAGAGTACTTGGTATTTCCTACAATCATAATATTCTCAAGAAATAATGCTACGGCTTTCCCCTATATTGCATAACTAACATATTTATCTCGATTCTATAGTTGCAGATAGTCACTGAGGTGTACAACATGTCGAACATTCCGTTGGATGGATGTCCCCCACAATTCGCGGGCGCTCTCAGCGGAATCCATGAAGTTGTCACACGGGGTCTACAACACGCGCATCAGGCCTCCAGACTACAGTACTATCAGCCGCTTGTGCACTGTGAAGATCCTCCCCCTGGTGTCAGATATGCAGACCTCAGAAGCGACCGCCAGGCTCCACCAGCTCGACAGGGAGGTCGGAGGTGGCGTCCTAGGGGCCAGGAGGAACACGTTGGTCCATCACAAGCTGGCCCATCACATGCGAGTCCACCGATTGCCGGCCCATCACACGGTGAACCTTCACATTACGGCATGACTCCATCGGAACACACTGCATATGTCACTCCAACATCGAGTCATCAATTCATGTCACCTGATGCTCCATCACATACGGGTAGTGTTCCACATGCCTATCGTGAGGATACGGGAGACGAAATGGAGGACGAAATACCAGAGGGAGTTCCACTTGAGGAAGTGCATGTACCTACACAGATGGCTGTTCCTCGACGGACATCTAGGACCGTACGCCCTCCACCGTGTGGAACGGGCGGAAAGCTTTGCAGGGATCGTCATCGTCACTAGGACAGAGCATGCCACTAAACACTGATTTGCATTACATTTCGCACGTACTGTTCGGCTATTGTACATTTATGCTAATTCATACTCATTCTAACTATGCAATACTTCATTCCGGCACCCTTATTCAGGACTAGTTACCAAACAACAACTCACGCTGTCCTAATTTATCGTTCAACTAGTTCACAACATATCATCAGACAAACACGAGAATAACCATTTCGCCCAATAATTAAAATTCTCCGGCCGATGCCGATACCCGGTCTACCGAACAATTAATTTTCCAAATGCGTCTTCCATTATTTAAAGCTACAAAAAATACTATTATATTACCGATTTTTTTTATACTTCCATTAAAATGCGCGGCTTATATATATATTAGAGTTTATATATATCTTTATTTATATTTATATTTATATTTATATTTATTTTTATATTTATATGTATGTATATTTTTATATTTATATTTTTTTATATTTATATATATATATGTATATCTTCATTTATATTTATATATATGTTTATATATATATATATCTTTATTTATATTTATATATGTGTATATATTTATATTTATATTTATGTATATATTTATACACATTTACGTGTGTGTACATCCACACATTGACGTGTGTGTACATCCACACATTTACGTGTGTGTACATCCACACATTTACGTGTGTGCATATTTATATATCTTTATTTATATTTATTTTTATTTTTATATTTATATGTATGTATATTTTTATATTTATATATATTTTTTATATTTATATATATTTATATATATATGTATATCTTCATTTATGTTTATTTATATGTTTATATATATATATATATATCTTTATTTATATTTATATATGTGTATATATTTATATTTATATTTATGTATATATTTATACACATTTACGTGTGTGTACATCCACACATTGACGTGTGTGTACATCCACACATTGACCGGCTCTGTCTAAAATAAAACCTGTCCGAAAACGGGAAAAAAAATAATATCCAAGAGGACGCATTTTGTAAATGCGTCCTCTAATTATTCTGCCAATCAGTCTAAAATTTAACTTGTCAGAAAAATGAAAAAAAATTAGTTTCCAAGAGGACGCATTTTGTAAATGCGTCCTCTATTTATTCTACCAATCAGTCAAAAATAAAACTTGTCAGAAAAACGAAAAAAAATTATTTTCCAAGAGGAAGCATTTTGTAAATGCGTCCTCTAATTATTCTGCCAAAAAAAAATTCAACCAGCTCAAATCGGAAAAAAAAATCATTTTCGAGAGGACGCATTTTGTAAATGCGTCCTCTATATTGTTGGCCAATTTCACAAATCACGGTATTTGATGCCAACTTTCAAATTTTTGCTATACTAAAATCAAGAACTCGTATATTAGGTGATTCAGCTACTGATATGGGAAAACAGGATGATAATGACTTGGCCCTAAAGGTTAAACAAATGCTGAATGGTAAAAGGTATCTCATTGTAGTTGATGATGTATGGAGCATAGAGCATTGGGATGACCTAAAGCTCTCCTTTCCAGATGACATGATGGGCAGCAGGATTTTAATGACAACCCGTGATCGTGGTGTAGCGAGGAAAGCTAGTCCTGGGAGAGAGTCTTACGTTCTTCAATTACTCTCTCCTTCCCAAAGCTGGGATTTATTGCAAGCAAAGTTGTTTCAAGGGGGTAAATGTCCAGGATTGCTCTGGAGGGTTGGAAGTTTAATAGCAGAACATTGCAGGGGGCTACCACTTGCGATTGCTGTCGTGGCTGGTATTCTCAAGAGGACAGAGATGAAAAAAGATAAGTGGGAAGAAATTGCTGAGCATTTAAGATCACTAATAGCTGATGACCAAGAAAGGCAGTTCACGGACATCCTTGAGTTCAGTTACAATCATCTGCCATCGTATCTTAAACCATGCTATCTTTACCTGGGATCATTTTTGGAAGACCAAGAGATTCAGGTCAAGAAGCTGCAATGGCTGTGGATGGGGGAAGGTTTTATTCCAAAAACAGTTTCCAAGAGCTTAGAAGAAACTTCTGAGGGCTACTTGGTAGAACTGATCAATCGAAGTTTAGTAATGGAAGTGAACATTAGTTCTTGGGGTGGTACCAAAACTTGTCGTGTCCACGACATGCTTCGTGATCTCTGCATCACGAAAGCTAAAGAAGACAATTTTATGCAGCTATTCTCGATGAATGATTCGCTCAAGCCTGAGTCCCCAGTTGGTAAGCTGTATCGATTGTGTGTCCATTCTCCAAAACAGAATTTCATTCAGTTGAGGCCTTCTGCTTCACATGTTCATTCTCTTCTATTCTTTGCCACTGATAACTCCCAAGACCACAACTCCTATGATATATCAACCATTTTCCAGGATTTGAAGCTGGTCAGAGTATTAGATTTGGAACCTATCACGGCAAGTGTTTTTCCAAGTGGAACTGATTTGTTAATTTGCTTGAATTACCTGGCAGTTAAGGGACACATAAAGTATGTTCCTTCGTGCATCGCCAAAATTTGGAACCTGGAGACTCTTCTTGTGAAAGGAACAAAGGGTGAAATTGCATTGCCAAGTACACTATGGAGCATGGCATCATTGAGGCATGTCCACATCCGTCCCTCGGCTTCTCTGACCATAGCAAGTCCTGAGCTTGAGAATGGTATTGACATGGAAAACCTTACCACATTTTCCTCTCCAGCCTTTTCTAATTCAAAATTAGCTGAAAAGCTAATGAAAAGGTGGGCGAGACTTAGAAAATTGAGATGCATCTTCCTGGAACACTGGGATAACACTCGTTTGTGCAATATATTTCCTGCATTGGAGTTTCTGACTGAACTCGAGTCGTTGAATATATATAATGGGGGGTGTTCCTTACCATACGAGTTGAACTTCCCTATGAACCTGAAGAAACTAACTCTCTCCAGATTCAGCTTACCATGGGATGATATCTCTTTAATCAGTCAACTAACGAATTTGGTGGTTCTGAAGCTACTATTTAAAGCCTTTGAGGGAGATGTTTGGGCCATGGCAGAAGTAACTTTTCCTAAGTTGAAAGTGTTATTGTTTGAAAATTTGAACCTTGCAGTATGGAACAACTTCATGGACTGTTCAGATCACTTTCCGGAGCTTGAGAGACTTGTTTTGAGGAATTGTAAGAAACTTGTGGAGGTTCCTTCCAATTTTGGGGAGGCCTCAACTTTACAGATAATTGAGGTGAAGTGGTGCCGAAAATCCACTGCGAAATCTGTGGAGAAAATTTTGGAGCAACAACTGGAATTGGGCAATCAGGACTTTCAAGTGATGATCACTCCCCCAGAATGGGATTTCAGAAGATGAGAGGTGAATTGAGTGAGTTAGTAATAGTATTTTTCTTTCTCAAGTTTATATTATTTGCAGAGCAAAACAGACATGATGGAAAGAAGTAGTATCATTACCATAAAGCTTACAGGAAATGCTGATCTTGATAGTTTGTTAGTTGAGTTTGCAAGAGTTTTTATTGATGAAATGATGAGAAATCTTCTGTCCTGCAGAGCAGCTAGGAAAGGAATCAGATGCAACGGGTAGTGCAGTAAAGATAGGTTGACAAATCTTCAACCTAATAACCAACAAAGTTCCCTCCCCAGTCCCCAGTTGTGAAAATACTGAGGGCAGGAAGCATTCATATGTTCTCTGCAAATTGAACATTGGATTGCAGGCTCGCCCACTGTTTGGTGCAGTTTACCATAGAAAAAATAGGTGTGTTACTTCCATGCTTGGAATCATCCTCTGGATTTCACATGTACCTCTCTAATGAAACCCCATTCCTTTTCTATACCTATACTAAAAGCGGGAGTTCATTTTTCGCGCATAGTTTGGTATGGTGACCGGTCCTGACACCTTCAACTTTGGTTTCCTCCCTGCTTCGTTCCCTCTGCTTCCCTCTCAATCGGAAAATTGTGCTACCACCTACTCTTGGTATAGAAATGGTTGCCGGTACGTGGTCATTCCTGCGTTTTAATTGACTCTTGTTCTCTACTTTCTCGAATCACTTCTTCAAACCGGTCCACCTTCTACGGCAGTAGCCTGATTCTATCAATTTTGATAATGGGTATTAATTTCTAACTCACAAGTATGATTGGTTAGTCTCTTTATTGTTGATTATGTATTGAATTCATCGTTTCTGCTTTGTGTGCAAGTGTAACTGTGTGCGTCTGTGTGTGGTGTGTTCATGAGCCTTGGATTGTGTATAATTTTGATTGATTTCACTGCTTTTAATGTTTGAGGTGTTTGAATGCTTCAACCTTATTAATGTCAAAATACCCCTTTTCCCACTTCTGTTGTTTGTGTGCCTTCAGTTATGTAAAGTATAATTCTGTGAAACAGGACTCAGTTTTACTTGGTTGCCTTTTCCATCAATGGATTTTACTGTTTTCAATGCTTGAATCAAGGTGAGAATATATTTTATATATGTGATATGCTCAAGAACAGACCCAATTAACGCAAAAAAAGTATATTAGGTCCATATTCAAGGACTTGGAACCTTTTCCTACCCTTTCCTTCAATTTTGGATCCTTTTTAGCTCTGTGAGAATTGAAAAAACCCAAAAACAGGAGCCTATTTGCTGCAGTTTGATATTTTTCATTCTTACATTTAGAAATATGTTTTTTGTAGATTACTTGTTTAAAGAACATTTGACTAAGTCATTTGATCCTGAGCGGGTATTGAATTTTGGAACTTTCTGATGTTGAATCCCTCATTGTATTTATAGAAATTTCTTTGTTTTCTACAAGGATTCTGTGTATTATAACACTTTGTTCTCACAGAATTATTTATGTTAATGATAATTTGATCGATTTCTTACTCAGCCTTATCTATCTTTGTAGTCATTCAATGGAGTTTTTTTTATACATAAGTTTGATTATTAAAATGAATATAGGAGAATTTGATTGTGTATTGAGATGATTGAAACAACATAGTTTTGCTATTTTAGTGACAGAAAGATTGATTTGGTATTGTACCTTGCTACCCTTGTCAGAAAGATTGATTTAGTGACAGAAAGATTGTACCTTGCATTAGGTACTTGTACACTTGTTTTTTCGCGGTCTTCTGACCCGTGATGATGCATCGATGTCTATAGTTTTGTGTGTCTAAACATTATGAAATATTTATATTTTGAAAGTATAAACAACAGAAAACTAAGTTTCCAATTGGGAGAGTACCTAATGCAAAGTATACTCTGATTACAAGACAAGGGGAGTGGTTATGGCTTATATAACTGGAAAGTCCTGTACTCTTTTTTTCATATACTAAATAATGAAATGCATTGATATAGGAATTGATGAAAGCGAGGGAAAAGAAGAGGAGGTAGCATTACACATTGGAGCAAGTAAGCTGTTTGTGATAGATGTAGCTTTCTGTCAAGTATCTTAGTGAATATTCTTTTTATCTAAAGTTTGGCAAAGGAGCTTTCGAAGTTATGGGAAAAAATGTGGCTTTGAGATATTACAAAGGATAAAAGATCCAACTGCATTTAACTTCCTCTTTTTTTGTGTGTGTGAGAGATGATATGGTGTTTGAGTACCTTTGAACCTGACTAATTTGTAACTTATGTTTCTTTTCTGCTCCAGTCCATTAGGATTGGTGACTGAAGCTCAGATTAAAATGAAAGGAAAATTCTAGAGATTGCTAGCTCTCATGTTTTGTCTCGTGTTATTCAAGTACCAACAATCGAAACCCGCCGCCAACGGCGCTGATCTATTGGCCCACAATTCTAGCACAAATTGCATAACGGAAATGTGCAAAGAAGCTTTCCAAGGCAATATCCCCAGACTTCTCCGAAACAATATTCAGTACGAACTCGACTGCTCCCCCTCCTAATGATAATTATATTAGGTATTATTTATACGATTGTATATGATTATTAGGTAATATTTTGTTTTCTGATTTCACGATTGGAAATCTGTTTGAATGCTCGGTTCCCAAGTTGTTTTACTCAGTTTCATCTCTCAGCATACTATATTCTTGTTTTTGACACGATTAAATAGTATCTTGTTGCATGAACGAGAGCTTAGGAATTTAGAGAGTGATACGAACATTAATTTAATCGTTTAATTGTTGCTTTTCTCATTTCGGGTTCAATAGGTCCGTGCATTATAGGAGAAGACGCAATATTAGAGCTCCCTGCTGCAATGAGATCTTTCATTGTTGTCACTATCATAATACTACTTGTACACTTCTCTGCCGCAATGAGGTCTTGATTAATCGACGGCTTGTTGTTTCATGTCGGTTGTTGTGAAGGATCGTGTGCCCCGACAAAGGTCTATCTCCTGAAGTCATCACAGATATGTTCCATACTACCAGCCGATGGGCTACCCTAAGGACTAGGTTTAAGTATGTGAAAATTCTGAAGCTCATTGATGGTGAAGTTTAGTACATTAGAGAGTCCGAAAGATGTTATTTCCTGATTTTACTCGATCTCCCAATGCAAGGGCCAGGCTCCACGAGCGCGGCCTAGGCCAAGTACACGCAAGTACTTCCTGATGGTCGATCTGAGGCGTTCTAGCGGCTGTTTTTCTAACCATGGTGATGTCTGAGTTTAAGGTAAATCTGAACTGAGTTGGAGGGTTTCTTGTATTGTTAGTGCTACTAAGTTGTATGTTTGAGTTTGACCATGATGTTGTACCATGTGCTGTATTGTTGTACACTAGGGCAACTTCATCAGAAGTAAATGTAGTGACTTTCTGGGATTCTTCTTGTCACCATAAATAAATACAAGAATTGAAACAAAGTCAAGAGGCTTTAGTATAAAGATTCTTGTGTCCTTGGTTTAAATCAGAAAAGAGGCAATGCGGGTGGTTAATCATAAGGATATCAGTAGTCAAGAGAATTGAAACAAAGTCAGAGGCTTTAGTATAAAGATTCTTGTGTTCTTGGTTTAAATCAGAAAAGAGGCAATGCGGGTGGTTAATCATAAGGATATCAGTAGTCAAATAGCTCTCTTTCTCCAATCTATTAATAGATTAAAATACTGATCCATCAGATATTAACTCATCTGTGCTTTTTGAGAACATTCCCAAATTAGTCACTGAAGATATGAATCACACTCTGCTACACCAATAACCATGGAAGAGCTTTATAATTTAATCTCTTCCATGGAGAGTGATTTAGCCCCTTGCTCGGATGGGTTTAGTGGTAAATTCTTCAAATCTTGTTGAAATATCATTAAAACTGACCTTTTGCAAGCTGTTAGGATTTTTTAGATGCAAATCAAATCCCAAAAGCAATCTCATCTGCCCTGATTCCAAAAAAGGAAGCATGTTCATCCTTTAAAGACTTCAGGTCAATTAGTTTATGTAATTTCATTAATAAAATCCGGTCCAAACTGATTGCTCACAGATTGAAACCTCTAATGACTCTCCTTATCTCACTTGAACAATCAACATTTGTCAGGGAAGGGAATTGGCTGAAAATGTCTTGCTTATGCAAGAGATCACTAATTTCCTTAACTCAAAATCAAGAGGTTATAACATCATATTCAAACTTGATATGATGAAAGCTTTTGACAGAATTTCGTGGCAATTTTAAACCAAAATCCTCTTAACTATGGGCTTTTATGAACAGTTGGTTAAAATTATAATGGGAAATCTAAAAGACTCTTTCTTCTCAGGTTAAAACAAGGAGATCCCCTCTCTCCATACTTGTTTATCTTGATGGATGAGACATTCACTAGAGATCTGAATTTCTGATTCCAATATTCCAATTTGGAATACTATAAAATTCCTCAATTAGTGATTAAAGTCACACACTTGTCATTTGCAGATTACACTGCAGTTTTCTTAAAACACTCAAAAAGTGGCATAAAAACTTTAATATGCTTTTTAAAAACTTATGAGAATGCCACGTGATAGAAGGCCCATTTTGAAAAATCCTCTTTTATACTGTCCAAACATGCCACTCCAAGGATTAAAGGGATAATTTTATCTGAAACATGCATGATAGAGGGTTCTTTTCCCTTTAAGTATCTAGGGTGCCCAATCTTTCTGGAAAGAAGCAAAAATATATTCTTTCAAAACCTCCTAGATACAGTTTCTTCTAAACATAACTCTTGGAAAAAATAAATCCCTAAATCAAGCTGGAAGAATGGTATTGATCAAGCATGTCTTAGCTGCTATCCCTCTTCACCTGATTACAGTGCTTAAACCTACTAAAAGTATTATTGATAAACTCCATGTATTATTTGGCAAATTTTTCTGGAGAATTATCAATAATGAACATGGAAGCAAGAAAGTAAGGAAATCTTACAGCAAAATGTATTTTCCAAAATCAGAAAATGGATTGGATTTAAAAAATATTCACACTATGATATCGAGCTTCTCTTTCAAGTTGTGGTGGAAACTGCAACTTGGAAATTCTTTATGGTCTCTAGTTATGTGGTCAATACCAGAAATGCACAGAACATGAAAAACTTGGAAAAGAATTATCCAAGTCTCTGATCTGACTACGGAAAATTCTTATCTCCAAGTTGGGACATGTGATGTTTCTTTTTGGTTCACTAATTAGATAAACCCAGGTACTTTAGCTTCACTTTGGGAATCTCCTGAACCCCTCCCAAGTGAAGCAAATGACTTCTTCTCTAATCAGAGCCCCTGTCTGGAAAACATTAACAATGGTTTACCTGCATCAGGCATGACTAAGCTCCTAAATAGTAATCTAAACCATGTTGATTTTCCTGATACTCTAATATGGAAGCCTGCAGAGAATTCTTTGTAATTTGCATATAACCTGATTCGGGAAAAAAATGAGTGTAATCCCTTCCTTCACACACCTGTGGTCAAAATTATTGCCAAGAAAGATTAGTGTTTTCAGTTGGAAGCTTCTGAACAGATTATTGGCAATGCCAGATGTTTTGGAGGACTTCTCCTTTAATTTGCCCTCAAAATGTTCATTCTATGAATGTAAATCTGACACAATCCATCACACCTTTAATGCTTGTGTAGCAAATCAGTCCATCTGGCATATATACAATAATAGTTTTAACCTGCAGAGACTCAATTTTGATACCTTATAGGACAAGTTCTTTTTTTACTGGAATCTTAAGAATCCTCATGGAAAACTTCT
Organism: Rubia yunnanensis; assembly: GCA_037428765.1. Classification (NCBI taxonomy): domain Eukaryota; kingdom Viridiplantae; phylum Streptophyta; class Magnoliopsida; order Gentianales; family Rubiaceae; genus Rubia; species Rubia yunnanensis. The sequence continues at coordinate 46,067,547 of CM075067.1, read as the reverse complement.
GAATTGGATTAAGATTCTACCCTGTATAGTGGTTTGGTTTGTTTGGTGTGCAAGAATAAAGTATTTGTATGATTCAGTCACACCAAACACAGAGCTTATTATACAGAAAATCTTAGGTCAATTTCAGGACATTTTTAATGTTCACAAGCTAGATTTTAGATTCATAACTGTTGCTGGTTCCACTTCTCTACTCTTTAATCAGAACAATTCAGTTAAAAGAAAAACATAGGAAAGAACAGTAGTCTGGCAACTCCATATGCATCAGAAATTAAATTATGATGACTCATCATTGAAAAATGGTGAATCTAGGGTAGGGGTGATCATTAGGGATGCCCAAGGTGCATTACAGATTGTAGCTTCAAAATATCTAGGGCAAGAATCAACTCTCATGGCTGAAATTAAGACCCTTCAATATGGTCTGCAATTAGCACATCAACAGGGCTATTCTAACATATAGGTTGAATGTGATTCATTTCTTCTTGTCAAAATTATAAGAAGGGATTATAGAATCCCGTGGAAGTATGCACGGGATATTAGAGATATTTGGAAATTAATGGCCGTAGTGCAAGGTTCAATCTCCCATGTGTTCAAAGAAGTTAACAGCGTTGCTGATTCCATAACCAAAGCTGCAATTACTGATCAGGTAACTTCTATCTTTGATTGTAATAGTTTACCAAGAAACATCAAAGGCCTGATTAGATTAGATGCTGCTCTTATGCCTTACATTAGACATGCTTAGCTAGACAAGAAACTGTTGTTTTTCCTTCTGTTTCATGATATGTACACAACATATGAGGAGTTCTGATGATGTGCTGAGATGAAAGTGGATGAAGCTGATGGAATGCACATTAAAATCAAGGCGGATGAAGCAGATATTGCTGCCCATGTCACGGGATATGCTGCTGCTCTCATACCTAGCACACGATTCAGCAAATCTGCAACAGAAGCTGTACCAAAGCATCAACCTGCATCATGAGTCTCACTCTCAGATCCTAATTAGTTATATGGAGCAAGTACTGAATGAGGATCACATGTTCCACTTGTAGATGTTATTTAGTGGACTGCTTCTGGGGAAGTGGTCTGCTAGGGGCTATTGTGGGAGGTCATCCCTTTATGTTGACACTGAGGGTGGAGGCATAAAAATGGTAGGCCACAATAGACTCCAAAATGGTATTTGGTCTAGTATTTTGCTTACACGAGGGTGTAAACAAAGGCAACGAAACTATTTAGGACATATTCTCCCACGAATGCTTAATGTACCTCCGTTGTTCTTATTCTACTCTTATTTTGGCGTGGGGAGCCTAATATACACCCCCCTCACTATGGTGAGTTTTAATTTTTTTTTAAAAGGCAATGCGTGTGAAGAAACAAAGTATATGGAGTCAGATAGGGAGATCTTCTCAATTAAATGTTGATTATAGACTCATGAGAACAACCCGTATCGTGAGAGGACGTGTAAGGGGTCCACATTTTGTACATTTAAATAATATATCGATATCTATGTGCTTATATGTTACAGGAGAACTCTGTATCTTATGATATTATACACGCTGATAACGTTGCAAATTGGTTCATTATCGATCCCAACAAAAATCGCTTTCTCAATATGCACTATCATAACATCATTCATCCATTCATCTCCCTTTCTGCTGCGTAAATCAGTCTTGATTCTTGGTGTATACCAAGCCCAAATACTAAGCAGCAAGCCCAAAACCACAAACTGACCTAAGGCTAACCAGCAATGCGAACTGGGCCAAACAGACGCAGGACAAGTTGAGTCAACCCACAAATCGAGAATAGCGGGGACCTTGATTAGCTGTAAGCAACGAACCGTATTTCTCGGTCCCACGACCAGACACACGATGGAAAACCTTGATTAGGCGGAGCTATGTTTGTGATACACTATAAAACAAAGAAGGATGGTACGAATCAGATAAGCGTGACTATCTTGAGAAATTCCAATTCTGAGACGAGAAAACTAACTTGATCGTCGAAGCTTTTCTCCTTGAATCACTTTAGGAATTGGTTTTGCAGGTGAAGAAGTTCAAGGAGTGAACAACAAGCGGTTTGCTTGAACGAACCACCACATCTTTTAGAACCGTATATGGGGAACACATTTTTTTTCGTTTCAAAGTCATTCAGGTAAACAATGGTGTTCAGCAGAAGTGAGAAGAGTCATAACCACCAAACAGAGGAGCAAACACCTGGACGTAATAGAAACATGCATCCTCCCCAGGATCAGGGCTACATCTTCAGTAGAGAAAAAAAAGCGTAGTAAAGAGGAAACAGAGGAGAAGGAAGAAACAAAGTCCCCCAACACGAACCAAGAAAAAGAAAGAAGGGTGTTTGCAGCATTTTTAGAAGCGAACATGAATATTTTTACAACCAGTTCCTGACAATGCTCAAACCAAACTGTCCAAGAATAGAAAAAAGGGTAAGTCAGGAACGTGAAAATCTCAAGTACAAAGAGGAACTGTGGGGAATCGTTGCAGACGATGATGTAGACGAATCACCCCTAGCACAACATCTCTAGGATTTTTTTATGCCAAAGGACTTCAAACTTCCTCTACATGTTAAAATCTATGATGGACCACATATCCAAAAGAGTTCCTACATTCATACAGAAACAATATGAGGTTTTGCGATGCAAACATCGAATTAGTATGCAAGGCATTCCCTATCTTCTTATCAGGAATAACGATCACCTAGTACGAGGATCTCTCGAGTGGAAGCATCAAATCGTGGGCACAGTTATTGGATTTATTCATGGGTTGCTTATATCAGAAGAAAATATTCCCAAAAATGATAGCAGACCTTAATAACATAGCCCAACAGAGTGAAGAAAGTCCGGCGGAGTATCATAGTAGGTTCGTGATGGAAAGTTTACAGGTTTGCAACTTGTCATTCCAATCGTCATTGGGAGCATTTACAGGAGGCATGTGATTAGGAGAGTTCTACAAGGAACTATCAAAGAACATGCCCGAAAACCCGAGAGAGCTACAAAGGATGATTGAACAGCATGTGCGAACAGAAGAGGCAAAAAACCGTAAGATAGAAAGGGAACGAGGCAAGAAGCGAACAATGGCGGATTCACAGAGGGGTTTTACAAAGAAAGGTAAAGGAAACGTCACTTTCAAACGGGGAGAAACAGGGTCGCAAGCTGAGTAATTCCAAGATACACCTCTGATTAGATCAAGGAAGGAAATATGGCATGTGAACAAGGATCTATTTCGAGAACCAGCACCTATGCTAGCACCACTAGAAAAGAGATCCAAGGAGTATTATTGTGCCTTTCATAAGGACCATGGTCATGATATTAAGTACTGCAGAGAACGGAGAAGACAAATTGAAGAAAATTTAAGGAATGGCTACTTAAGCCAAAATAGGAAGGAAGGAACAAGCCAGCATGGAGACACTAGCAAAATAGCAAACCCATCTCAAAGAAACCAAGGTACAATGATCACAATGGCAAAGAATAAAAAAATGACTGCGGCAGTGGATTGCAATGATGATGCGAGCAATGAAGTACCAGAGACAGTAATCTTATCCATACACAGATCTACAGAGTCATTGTCCAACAATGCTTGGAAGGCCAAAGCAAGATACTCTCCCCCGCAAGAGCCGGTTGATAAAAGGCTTCGTTCAAATGAGGTAATCACCTTTAGTGAGGAAGATTCAGTACCTAACACTTCACCTCACAACGATCCCATGGTCATCATAGAAAAAAAATTAGGAATGAAACCATTCACAGAGTGTTCGTAGATGACGGAAGCGCAGTCGAGATACTATTCGTAGACTAATTCGATAGGCTGGGTTTCAAGAGAGCTGACCTAAAAAAGTCCACATCCTCGCTGGTAGGATTCAATGGGCGAGCAGAAACGCCTCTGGGAAATATACAACTGCCTATCACTTTTGGAGAAAGTGGAAGAAATTGCACCATTATGTGCGACTTCATGGTCATGGATGCCCCAAGTACGTTTAATGCCATCATCGAAAGGCTATGGATGAACAGAGCTAAAGCAATATGGTCCCCTTACCACCTGGTGATGAAGTTCCCAAATCCAGCTGGTATTACGACCATAAGAGGAAACCCGCAAACGGCCAGACAATGTATGCTCATAGCAATGAAGGCAAGAAAGGTTGGAGAAAAGGAAAAAATGGTTAGCACAATCGTAGGTGGTGGCTTACTAGAGCATCCGAAATTAGCATTAGACTTGGGAGAAGAAACAGAGCTGGTTAACCTGGTTAGCGAAGATAATTCAAAGTGCATGAAGATAGGAAAATACCTTCCAGACAAGGAGAAAATGAAGGTCGTAGAAATCCTACGAAGCCACAAAGAAACATTCGCGTGGAGCATCCAGGACATGGGAGGGGCGGACCCAGGCATCATCACTCATTCCTTGAATATCAGCGACTCAGTCAAACTGGTTAAACAAAAGCAATGTTGCTTTGCTAGCGATAAACAGAAAGAAATCGAAGAGGATGTTACATCACCGCTTTAGGCTGGTATACTGAAAGAGATCATATACCCAAAGGGGCTAGTGAACCCAGCTGTGGTGAAGAAATCAGATGCATGTTGGAGAATGTGCATTGAACTCAAGGATTTGAATAAAGCATGCCCAAAGGACTGCTACCCTCTGCTAAAAATCAATCAACTAGCTAAAGAAATTTCAGGATATGAAGCCCTGGAGTTATTAGATGCGTACAATGGATACCACTAAATATTGATGTATTCGGAAGACACAGAGAAAATGGCCTTCTTAACAAGGTTTGGGATATTTTATTTTGTAAAGATGTCATTTGGGTTAATAAATGTTGGGGAAAGGTACCAGAGAGTAGTCAATCATGAATTTCATGATGGGATATGATGAAACGTTGAGGCATGTGTCGATGACATGATTATTAAGAGTGGGAAAGTGGGTAGCTTCGCTGCAGAGTTAAAAGAAACTTTAGACAATGCCAAATTCCTAGTTATACCATTCCCAAAAGGCGAAGACAATACCAAATTCCTAATTGTGGCAATCATTTACTTCATGAAGTGGGTGGAGGCAAAACCATTGGGGCGAGTAACTGCTGAAATAACTAGAAAATTTGCATGACAGACCATAGTGTGTTTCTTTGGGGCCACATGTCATTTTCACGGACAATGGTACATAGTTCACAAGTAGTACGTTCACTGATTGGTGTTCAAATCTTGGGATTCTTCAAAAGTCCACCTCAGTGGCACACCCTCAAACTAACATGCAAGTGGAAGTAACGAACATGACCATCGTTTAAGGAATTCAGAGGCTACTGGGTGGAAGAAATACCCAATACCCTATGGTCATATAGAATGATCATTCGAGAACCAATGAGGAAGACACCAAATAGTTTGGTCTACGGTCATGAGGCAATGATACTAGTCGAGGTTGGCAATTTAAGCCTTTGAGTATGTGGTTACATAGAGAAGGACAATTTAGAGATGATAAAGTTAGACTTGGATTAACTGAAAGCGAAGAGAATTGGCAACGATTATAAAAGCTAAGTATAAGGAAAGAATGGCTAGAGCTTACGATCGGGGGATGAAGGAAACATGATGTCAGATTGGCAATCTGGTGTTAAGAAAGAACGAGGCTAGCCTAGCAGAAGAACAAGGAAAGCTATGCCCAAAGTGGGAAGGACTCTACATGGTCACAGAGGCTCACAAGTCCAACAACTATGAACTAGAAAGGTTGGACAACACCAATGTTCCCAACACATGGCATGTGATCAATCTGAGAAAGGTTTATGTCTAGATTTGAGGAAGAAGACAAGAAGCATTTATTTGTACATAAACCATGATATTATCATCATCGGTTGTATTCGTTCCATTGTTCCCAAGGCAATATTATCACAGTGAATATTAAAAAACCATCTTTCTAGGATGAAATTACATTTTTAGTTCTCTACTTACAAATAAAAGATGATAGCACATTAGTAGCATATTACGATCAATGCCAAAAGTCGAGCATAAGGTTGCAAACTTCAAGCTATAAATCTCGCACAAATACTGATACTTGCAAGCTTTGGATCTTGCAACCCGGTGAACCATATGATTGCAAGCTATAGATCTTGCACAACTATCGCAATAAAAACAAGCAATAGATCTTGCAATTTTTCACTCTCAATAAAAAGCAATCTATAGATCTTGCTACCAGGAAAACCTGGCTCTAACACAACGACAAAAGCAAGGAATAGATCTTATGGCTTTGCACATTACATACTCCTAATAAAGCCAACAATATATCTTGCTACATGGAAGATATGCCTACAAAACAGTGACCAAAGCAAGCTATAGATCTTGCGGCTTTATGATAAACATAGTTTCAATACTCAAAATGAAAATAATGGACATATGAGAAAGAGAATCACACAGTCAAGAGCATTCAAAAGTATGAAGACAGAAAAAAGGACAACCACAACATTCAAAAACAGCAACATAAACAACATCATTGTTCAGAAGGAAAAAGTCACTACATATCATCTATGCTTAGATGCTTGTGATGATCCAGAAGAAGATAAACCACCACAGCGACGACTGTGCTCAGCTTCGCAAGAGAGATGCTCAGCTCTACGTCGGTTTTAATCAGCCTCATGCTCCTCGCTAATCATATGGTTATACCTCCATTTCATGTGTAAATAAGCAGGATGTCATGTTAGACCCCTTCGCTCCATATGAACAAGATACCTAGCATAGTATGCCTTGAAGTCAGTTACAGGGCCAAACTCCTCGTGGTCCAGCTGCATACTCATAACGTTAATAGTTTCCTCATACCACTTCATTTCAGCCCTTAAATTCTGTACTTCATCCTCTAAGCAGCGAATGTGTGATCATATAGCCTTAGCCAAGTTAATCCTATGCCTGCCGATTCCCACAGTAAAATATCCACGACTAGCAGTTCTACGAGATGACGAGAGAAGAGCATGGAGTATATCTTTGTACTCAACACAAGATTGCTCGAGCTAGTGCATAGATAAATCAAGCCGCTCACACTCAGCGTGAAGTTACTCATAATCACTTCGCATCTGGGTGTTTATAGCAAACTGCTCATCAAACTTACTTTGCCAACCAAGTGCGGAAGATGAAAAGTGATCACACTCGTCCTGCTTTTTCTTCATCTTATAGAAAAAATCATCAATATAAGCGTATTTTTTGGTCAATGATCAACGTCTTCTAATGGGCCTCGCGAGTCTTGCTTGCAGCGTAATTCCTAGCCTTCTCTTGTTGCTAGAGCATCTGCACCATAGTTAACTATTGACAAGATTGTTATGCTCATTTCAAATCCTACGTAAATTGCGGACAACAATTTAGGTGTACTTCAAACGAACACCTAAAGATAATGCCCACTCTTGAACATGGACATGAAGGTTAAGCGCCAGTATATACGCACCAGCAGATTCAAGATCAACCAAATCGCAGACAATATCCTTGCTAAGCGATTCAACATTATACCCATCAGGAACAAACATACTGCAAGGACATGTTGTAGACGAAGATGGACATGAAGCGGGATTAGGAAATTGCCACCCAAAGCATAAGGGAAGCGACTCTATACGAGAAAAGTGGAAAACTCCCCACACTCTTTCGTGAAATATTGAGTGGCACGAAGCAAGCTAATAGTGCAGTAGAAATCAGATGGTGAAAACCCACAGCGATTAGAAAAATGATCAGTACACGTCATAAAGTCAAGTCATTTCAAGTATTTATGATCAACCAAAATATTGAAACCCTACACATATATATCAAAATTCGTAACTGAAGTCACATAAATAGTACAGACATACATCAAAATATTTTATTAAATTTACAATTAAAAATCCAAAAATCCTAGTACACTAGGAATCAACTAACTTCTGAGGTAGAGGTACCCGAAGGCTGAACAATGATTGTAGCTGCTTCTTGGCTTGGTTGCTGAGTGGGGTTTCCTGGCTTGGCTGCTGAGCGGGAGCTTCAATTCTCGCATTAACCCTAGTGGCCACACTGGCATCATGATTAAGAGTTGGAGTAATAGTGTGAGGTCCAAATGGAAGATCTTCTAGATAATCCACCTCACATCCCTTTAGCTCAGCCATAGATAGAAGACATGGAAGGCTAACAAGATGCAATAGCAAAGGATATGAATGTCCCTCATCAGCAATCTTTTCGATAAAAGCTTTGTTGAGTTTTGCCTTATGCTTCTCATATGTCTCAGTACACTTCTTCAGAGAAGGCAGGCTCTTCAGCGTACAAGTTGATTCTACTCTCGCTGATCCTTCATAGCCTCGCAGTAACCAAAAGTGTGAGCATTGATGGAGACATCCTCAAATAGTTTATAGAAAGACTTGGTCTTGCAGAGCTGATTTACAAGAATCTAAGGGTATTTAGGGGAAGCGGGTCCATTAAAGCACATCTCTTCTAACTCATAATGAAGCTGAGTCGCTTCTGCCTCCGCGAGCCTTGCACTCTCCTCAGCAGTGTTTGCCTTCTCTTCAACAGTGGTCGCCCTCTCCTGAGCGGCTTTAAGTGAAGTTTATAGAGTCATACATTTTGTTTCATGTGCCTTACACTTCTTCGTGAGCGACTCATAACCAGGAGAAAACTTAGAAAGACGCTCACTCGTGAGTTGAAGGCTTTCGGCGACCTTACAAATCAAAAACACATGGGACAAAGTTAGTCAACATTTTACATACAAAATATCAAGTGAAGGTCACTAAAATTTTGCCACGAACTTACCACACCCAGTGTATCAGAGAGAGAAAGGTTGGAGAGAATGTCAGATATCATCACCTCTGCTAGAGGATTCTCAGTTTGAACCAGAGTTTGCGAAAAAGATTGGTTATCACGTCCCTCTTTCAAGGGAGGAAGCGAATGTCCTGAAGGTCCATCATTCCTATCCTTCTTGTGCTTCCTCTCCTTCTGCCTACCAACAAGGCGATGACCACCTGTCTCCCTGCCCCCAGTAGACTTACCCTTATTACCATAGCCCATCTGGTTAACTCCCTGTCAGAGGGTGCTACTCGCACCAACATTATCAGGCTGAACAACAACTTTAGCCACCTCCTCATCATTGCCATCAAAGAGCAATCAGTTGATATCACCCCCAACTAGATTCATATATGAAATAAAATGAACATCATAGATTAAACAAACACACAAAAAAATAACCATTTGTCAAATTGAAAGAAAATACAGATCAAACACATCAAAACAATAATGAATAAAACACCTTCAGCATCAGAGTCAGCATGGCAAAGATGTTGTGTATGAGCACGAAGTGTGACCACGATCTCCGTCTCAGCAGTAAAACGGACATTCAGACCAGGACGCTTAGACTTGGGAACCTTGAAGTTCCAAGAAGGCACATCCACTTTAGGATTTCAATTGGATTTTATATAAAAAATATTTTGTATGCCAAGAACCAACATTACTAGGGAAACCGCTCACAAGCTCAACCCCAGCAATCACAGGATAAAAGGTAAATTCATCCACAGTTTTTTTCACTTTTCGAGAGTTACGAAACAAATTGAGAGTGAAAGGAACATTTTCTTTCTCACACACTTGAAGAAACCCCATTATGATAGCAATCCCCTTGGGGTCAAATTGGGACAACACGACTTTGTACGAACAAACAAGATCAACCACATGTTGGGGTAGAGAAAAATAAAGACCAAAGTTTAAATAAGATAAATAACATCAAATATACCCAGGACGAGGAGTGTGAACACATTCAATGTTCGCGAGAGTGTGGAGTTTAAAAGGAGTTAAAATTGGAAATAGTTCTTCAGGTCATCTAGATACAAAACATACAACATACTGCATATGGTAGAGGATCTGGTGACCTAATCTGAATCCCCATCGGAGTGAGCATCTTCTATGGGAAAAGAGGTTAGAGGAAGACATAGGGATAAAAGAGGACCCTAGAGTTGGAAATAATAGCCTTAATCAGGGAAAATGACCTCAGATAAGAGTCCGTTAAAACAAAGCTTAGGAGAAGGTACGTTGGAGAAAACAACCGGAATATTATATGAAAAAAGCACAAAAAATAATTTCCATAAAATTGAAGAAAAGATATATCTTATCAAATTCAGAGCATGAAGTAAAGAGATTGGAAACTGAACTTACTCTTTCAAAAGATGACGAAGATGATGCACAGAAAACCCTAGAGATGACCGGAGAAGATGAAGATTTTGGAAAACGGAGATGATAAAACTGAAATAAAAAGCTACGATATTTAAATACAAATGAAGAAAGCAACAAATTGAGAAGGGCAAGCAGTTCAAAAGCACAATGATTATGGTTTGACACAAAAGCCAGTTGCCTTTTACCTATATTGAGGAGGCGGCGAAACAAGAACATGGAGTGCACTGAATAGGGGTAGAGTTAAGTCAGTCATTTGAAATTCCTCATTTAAGAGATGGAGTAATAACGAACATCAGGAAAATCCATAAACGAGCAGCAAAAAAGGGGGATCGAATCTCGGCTTCCTTTGAACATAATCTTTGCAACCATCCTTATCAATAAAGATAAGAAACTCAAAATTCAAAAGTTGAAATCTGAAGTGTTGGTGGATAAAGAAAGCATAAGCCACGAAGCTAGTATTACTTTGCAATGACCACAAAGGCATGATTAAACACTGAACAAGTTGTTGCTTTACAACATCAGTTCACACTTAATTATTTCGACGCCATTGCTCAATGCCCCAGAGGATTCATGATTGTTGGGGGGGCTTATGGTGTATACCTAGCCCATGTACTAAGAAGCAAACCCAAAACCACAAATGGGACTGAGGCTAACCAGCAACACAAACTGGGCCAAACGGATGCAGGACAAGTTGAGTCAACCAACGAACCGAGAGTAACGGGGACCTTGATTAGCTGTCACCCACGAAGTGCATTTCTTGGTCCCACAATCAAATGCATGATGGCAAGCCCGGATAAGATGGAGACGTGTTCATGATACACTATAAAAGGAAGAAAGATGGTACAAATCCAGGTAAGCATGACTATCTTGAGAAATTACAATTCTAAGGAGAGAAAAATGACTTTATCGTCAGATCTTTTCTCCCAGAATCACTTCCGGGATTGGTTTTGTAGGTGAAGAAGTTCGAGTGAACAACAAGTGGTTTTCCTGAACGGACCACCACATTAATTCTCTTCATGGCTGAAAAAATGCGTTCAACAGAAGAAGTTGCAACTTGTAGAACTAAGGCTAACTCAATAAGACAATATAGCAGTGGAAAAGTTGTATGCCTTGTTGTTTGAACCATCTTTTGAGTAAGATTTCTGAAGTTCTCAATAGCCAAAAACTCATGATCAAGTTGTACATTCTTAATGAAAGTACTAAGTTGTTGATGAAGTCGAGAACAATCTTTTACAGAAAATTCACTTGGGTGTAGTTCAGCAAGACGAACTAACTTATCAAACTTAGAAAATAAATCTATATGATCAAGGAAAGCCATACAAGTGAGTAACTATGTGTTTGCTTCCCGAAACCAATTTTTCATTTCATGAATCATCCTATCAACAACCTGAAGAAGCCAAAAGCGGTTATCAGTAAGAACGAGCTCAAAAGAGCTTCAAATTGAAAAGCTTAAACAAGAAAGGTGGGAAAAAATTTCTGAGATTTCATAAACTTATGGAATGGATCTACATAGGCTGTAATTATACATAATTCTCAACTGAAATGCTAACAAACTAATTGCAAAAAATCTATACAAGAAGGATAACTAACCAAAACAGAAAACTGACTAATCAAAGCTAACTTTCTAAATCAGTTTCCACCAACTTAGTTTGGTGCCAAAAACGATCAAAGCCTTTAAGAACTGCATGGGAATATCACAAGTGAGTGTGTCGACTTGGTCTTCCCGATAATCTTGCTCGTGCCGATAAGGCCAAGTTCAATAATCTCTTTGTACCGATAAGGCCAAGTTCGAAATCAGTTTCCCGATTATTGCAGATATCACCACTGGATCTGTGTGGGGGGTCTTGTTAGGAACCACTTCTGCCTTCGAAAAAGTTATCGTTTCATCAGGTCAAAATCTTTTATGGGATGGTTCACATGCAGGCCCACGCCTTAACTCAGCCTTCATAACGGTATTTGAAGACCCATCCCCTGTGACTCCATTGATAACATTCACAACTCTACAAATGACCGACTCTTCATTCTGGTTGGGGTTGCCTGGAGGATTTTGCTGTGGTTCTTGTCGAACCACTATGGGTGGACGATTAGCCCTGGGAGAGCGGGGTGGGGCATTTCTTCTGAACGGTCGATGGTCTCACTTATTCCTGTGCCTCATTGGCCCCTCTCGGGGAGGTTGATGGAAATCAGTTTCTCTAAGGAGGCCCTCTCTTTCACACCTCTCAATCTCCATTATGAGGTGACTACAATCATTTTTATAATGACTGAAGTCTTGATGGTGATCACAAAACTTATTAGTGGCCCCTTTCGTTGTTATAGCAGCCTCCAATTTGTTTAAGGGTAGGGGTGTCCGGAAAACTCCCTGGTGGATGCTCCAAATCTCTGTCAGAGAACGCCGCATGGACACATACCTATCAAACCTTGGCCTCAGAGGTTCCGCCTACCTTTTTCCTCGGTCCAATGGTTTCGATTTCTTAGCCATCATTGCTTTCCTTTTCCTTCTAGTAGCCTCCTCAACTTTCAAGTGTTGCTCCACTACTTCTTGGAGTTGTTGGAGAGTTTTAGGAATTTTTGCTGTCAACTTTTTATACAACTCCAAGTCTTCCATCCCAATCAAATATCCCTGAATCACCTCGTTTTCTATCCCTTCGACCACTCTTAGGCTCTTATCTACATATCTGTGATAGAACGCTGCCATTAATTCTCATGGCCTTTGCTTTTTCTGGTACAACTCCATTAATGTTTTCGTAAACTTCTTCTTTTGACAATATTGACTTAACAAGGCTCGGCTGAAATATCTATAAGACTGCAAAGACCCCTGGGTAACTTGTGAAACCACTCTTGCGCCTTTCCCCAAAGGTAGATGCCTACAAGCTTACATGTTATCTTCTCATCAAAATCCCATGAATTCATCAAACTTAGGAAGGTTGAATGAACTCGTGAGGGTCTGAGTCTCTTCCATATGTTCGAAGTCCTTCTGGTGCCTTTGTATCCCCTTGGCCAATAACACTCAACTATTCTTTCTTAAAAGAGGGACCAAGCTGATTGCCCCATTGTCCCTATCAACCTGTCGATCTCCCTACTGAGTGTAACTTCTACTTCTAACGTCTCACTGTTTTGGACCTGATTCCAAAATTCTCCCCACAACAAACCGTATACTGGACCATTGGTCCTGGGTAGGGCCCCATTCCGGTGCATCCAGGGTAACCTAACAAAGCTACCCTCTGATTGTAGTGCCCTCCTTGGCTGGTCATTGCTTTCCTATCCTCGACGCCAGTGAATGGTGGTCTTGGGTACTGTCTCAACATCTCTTCTGGGAACTAAGGTTGTGGTTTAGGCTGAGTAGCCTCCTGATGCCCAAAGTACGGAATTCCCATCATTCGACTTGCCAAAGGCAGGGCTCTCATTTGCTCCTAAGTTATCAAAGGTACTTCCGCTCCCAACGAACCTAGAACTATTGGGGAAACTACCTGATGCCCTGATGCTAGTAGTACTTGTGAGATATACTTGAAACCCATCTGCTGGCTCATTGCATCTCAATTCAGTCACATCATCCTCTCATATACTTCAATATGGTAGTCTCTAAAACATTTTGTGAAATGTCTATCATTCCATCTCGACGTCATGTGAGTTTCAAAACTGGGATATCTGTCCTGGGCTCGAGAGTCACCTCCAAGCCTCCTGAGATCCCACCAACCACTCGCGGCCCCTCGATCAAAACCACTGGATTTGGGCCTGATAATACCTCCATCATCAGATCTGCCCCCTCCACTTTGCGCTGATGGGGCAACAACCATTTGGCTTCCACACACAGACTACACTTTGTTTCCAATGTTGGATCCTTTCCTCCTGAGCCGTTCACTTTTCCAAATAGTAGAGGTGGACATACACCAACAGATCTAGATCTGGCTTTTAATTAGGTCCCACTGGGCATGCCACTTGATGTATCTTCAAACACGATCCATCAACTCCGATCCAATCCGTTAGCTATCAAACATGTGACCTACACCACCAGGACCTCAGAGGTGCCCAGTGGGAAAAGCTCCAATGGTAAAGTCAGTGTACGGTCGTTGATTAATGAACAGTGAATGAATGTATAAAAGTGACGTACCTCTTTACTTATACCTCTCTAAACCTAATTAGGGTCGCTATTACTCTCTTGCTTGTCTTTGTTCAAAGGCCCAATAAGGCCCACCTAGCGAGGTGCCTTAATTTCACTTTCTGAATCTCTAGTAATTAGATCATCAACATAGATCAATAGGATGATACTGTACTGAGCAATCCTCTTAATGAATAGGGAATGATCATGATTTGACTCCCTGAATCCATATTAGATCAAATGCTTAGTGAACTCAGCATTCCATTCTGTAGAAGCCTGCTTCAATCCATATAAAGACCTCCTAAGCCTGCATACCTGCCCTAGAAAAGCTTTGTCAGAACCTTGTGGGGGTGTCATGTATAATTCTTCAATAATATAGCCATGTTGAAAGGCATTGATGTCAATTAGATGCAATGACCAACTTTTCAATAAAGCTTTGCCAAGAGAAATATAACTGTAACTTGTTTAGCAACTGGGGATAAAAGAATTATAGCAATTAAATCCTTCAATTTGAGAGAAACATTTTTCCATTAATATGGCCTTATACCTTTCAACTAAGCCATATGCTTTGCATTTGGCCTTAAAAACCCATTTACAACCAATAGGTTTATTCCCTACATTTAATTGAACTAGATCCCATGTATGATTAGATTTAAGAGCATCTAGTTCAATCTGCATAGACTTAACCCAATGCTGATTATTGCAGGTCTGTTTATAAGAATGTGGTTCATGTATTCCTAACAGCTGTGACATAAAACATATGTGCAGAAGAGAAAAGTGGGAATATAGAGATCAGAAGCATTTACATTATTTACAATGAAATCATTCATCCAACAAGGTTTGGACATAATCCTAGCACTTTGTCTAGGTGCATGGAGAATGTGTGTATTACTCCTGACATGGCCATCATTATTATTAGGAAAGGATGTTTCATGACCTTGAGGAGAAGGAGGAGAGGAATTTATGGAATTATTATCATCAAAGAAAGGATTACTATAAATATCAATTGAAGCAGAAGACAGAATACTATATGGTATATCAGGAGGAGAAATAGAATCAAAAGGTGAGATAGGAAGCATTACTTTGTTGCAATCAGACTTATAAGGGAATAGATTATTGTAGAAAACTACATCTCTTGCAACAAAGACTCTTTTGGTGAGAAGGTTATAGAGCTTATAGCCTTTTTGAATGGATGAATACCCTATGAAAATGCAAGGCACTGATCTTGGACTAAACTTATGTTTATCTGGACTGAGGTTAGTAGCATAGCATAATGTGCCAAAAACCTGCATTTAAGAGATACCAGGAGGCTTCAAGTACAAAGGTTCATATGGTGATTTCCAGTTCAAACTAAACATGTCAATCTATTCATTATATAAGTAGCAGTAAGGATTGATTCCCCCCAAAGATGTAAAGGTAAGTTAAACTGAAGCATAGGAGATCTAGAAATTTGAAGAATGGTTCTATGATTTCTTTTAACTACACCATTATGTTGAGGTGAATAAGGACATGATCTTTGATGGATAATACCTAAGGAAGAAAAGAACTAAGAACAAATTTTATTGATAAATTCACTGCCATTATCAGTCCTTACTTTCTTGATTTTGGCATTAAACTGAGTTTGTAACATGAGAATGAAGTATTTTATGATGAAAGGAATCTGATCTTTGGTTTTGATTAGAAAAGTCCAGGTAGCTCTATTGTGATCATCCACAATAGTTTGTAAGGATTTTGCTCCATTTCTAGTTTTGACCTTTAAAGGCCCCCATAAGTCCATATGAAAGGTTTCAAATGGAAAAAGATTATGATCAAATTTCTCCGCAAAAGATAACCTGGTTTGTTTGGCAAAAGGGCAAACACTACATTTATTATTAATGACTAGAATGTTCAAATGCTTCAGTACAATATAAGAAGGATGGACTAGCTTATTATATAGAACTTTTAAATCAACATCAAAGGGGATATGTAGAGAGTTAAGGGCAGAATGAATCATCAAATTATCTAGATCAAGGGAAACAAGACATTTCTTGATGACTTCAATTTGAAAAAACTTCTTGTTCAGTATGTATAGGCATTTGCTCTCAGTTGCACCTCCTAAAACTGAACTAGCCTTGTGGTCCTACATACACATGAGGATAAAAGGTGAGATGGACCCTTGAATCTTGTGTTAACTTTTGAACTGAGAGAAGTTGAACTTAAAACTCTTAACAAACAAGAAGTTTCTCAACTTAAGCTAATTATTCAGTTTAATAGAGCCTACGACATATATGAAGACCTTTGAATGATCTAGAAAAGGAATGGGATTTTTGTGTGATAGGATTGAGTGTTTGGAACAAAGAGAGATTACTGTATATATGTGAAGTAGAACCACTATCTAGAATCCAATCTTCACTTTCAAAATAGTTAGTAATATTAGAAAAATGAGTTATAGGACTACCTGTGAAGTCCAGATGAGCAAAGTTGATCATGTCTGCTGATTCTGCAACCCGCTCCTTTGCCTTTCCTTTCATCATTTTTCCAAACTCCATCTGGATCATGTTTGCTATTATTGCTTACATATTTCCAATTCCTTTATTTTCACCAGCCTTAAATGAAGTTCCAAATCCAATCTGCTATGTTTCATCCCCAAAGCGTGAAGAACTAGCAACATTTGCACAAGGCATGTTCTTCACTTTGCTTGTATCTAGCCACCCATCGGGATATCCATTCAACTTGAAACAAGAATCCTTCAAGAGTCTATTCCTGTGGTAACAGTCACATTTCAACAGATTCTTTCCCTCTGCATCTTTCTTCTTCTGAACATACTTCACTACATTCATTTGTCTAGAACCAGGTTTGACAAGCATAGTTGCTGATTGATGAACAATCTTCAACATATTGTTCTGCACACTCCTTTGTTGCTCTTGTTTACTAAATTTCCAACAGTGGGTAAAGGATCCATCACCATAATTTGATCTCTTAAAGCATCATACTCACCATACTCATCATTTAAACCAGATACAAATTGCTGCATTCTACCTTGATTAGCTTGCATCTCCAATTTCTCATTAAATCCACATTTACAAGTACAATGCCAACAAGTGCATTTGAGTCTAGGTCTGATCACATCAATTTCATCCCAAATTTCCTTCAGATTGGAAAATTATTAAGCAATTGAATCAGTACCTTGTTTCTGCTCTGAAAAATCTGTCATTAGTTGATAGTATAGAGGTTCATAACTGACTGAGAATTTCTCCTCAATCTCATCCCATAATTTATTTGCATTAGCCTGAAATGCAAAGCTTCTAGTAATATCTCTGCTAATTGAGATTCTAATACACAAAAAATTTGTGGAATTAGACTTCATCCAGATCTGGAGTACTAGAGAATTATCCGTAGGTTTAGGCACCTCTCCAGTAATGAATTTCAATTTTCCCTTGCTGAAAAAGCAGTGACCAATGCCTCCTTCCAGATGACATAGTACTTCTCTGTTAATAGATTAGCCACAATCACAAGGCTAGCATGATTTGAGGATGTGAGAAACAAATGATCTTATGGTTTGATTCTCACAAAACCTTCAGCATCTGCAACATGAGGATTGTTTCTTTCTTCTGCATTTACATATCCAGTGCTCATCCTGATAACTAGATCTAGTTTTTTAATTGTTTAGATTTGATCGAGAGCCTACAAGCTCTGATACTATGAAGAAACCGAAAGCGGTTATCAGGAAGAACAAAATCAAAAGAGCTTCAAATAGTAAAGCTTAATCAAGAAAGCTGGGAATTTTTTTTGAGATTTCATTAACTTATGGAATGGATCTACAAAGGCTGTATTTATACATGATTATCAATTGAAAGGCTAACAAACTAACTGCACAAAATCTATACAAGAAGGCTAACTAATCAAAACATAAATTTGACTAATCAAAGCTAACTTTCTAAATCAGTTTCAACTGACTTAGTTTGGCACCAAAAATGATCAAAGCCTTTAAGGCTGATTCTGAGTGTGGAGATGGTTTATGATGCTTCCTCTTGGATCTTCCATACCTCTTATGCCTCCTGAATCCATCATATAATCCTTCACAAGCTAGTATTCAAATAATAAAAGGTTAGCATGTAGCAATGAAAAAAATACAAATCAAATAAATGAAATCAAATAAAGTATGCAAATAGAAAAAAGTAATACCTAAAGAAAAGTATCAACATGAAAGTAATTACCATTGGTCTGCACTTCTGTAATGTATTTCCTACGACCATGAAATCTCCATTCATCTTCCATATTAACTCACGAGATGTCATGGTTAACACAAATTGCGTTGGCTTCATTCAATAACTCATCCCAACCATTCTCTTTGTGTTATTGCAACTCAAACTTCATTGTATTCATTAAACTCACAGCCAACACAATATTTTGATTCTTTTGTTGAAAAGCAAGGGAAAAAGCATCTACAACTCCCAACAAAAACTTCATCAACAGATTCGCAAAAAAATTCATAACTCTCTATTTGCTCAAGCAAACCCATCACTGAAGATTTACTGGACGTTTTCAATCACTTGCAAAATAGAATCCCACATAGTAATGAAATGAATAGTAGTAGTGTAATGTGACCCCCAATGAGTATCCTCCGGCCTTCTCAAACTAGTCTCTTGATTTCTGCCTCTTCCACTCACAATATCCCCATTCTGCAATCCCTCTACAATTCTAGCATGTTCTAAATAAAGAAGTAGATCTTTTATTTTACATGAAGCTCCAACTAAATTCACAACCATACCAAGATAAACGAAAAACTCACACACAACTCGATTATTATTAGCAATAACAAGAATAACCAATTGAAGTGGGTGAGAAAGCAATTGACATACCTCGCAGATAAGTTTTCTTTCTATATCAAAGCTTCAGTCCATTATACTCTCCTCGCATATTTGAGGCTCCATCATATTCCTGACCTCTCAACTTTGACAGTGATAACTTATGCTATGCAAACAGTTCATAAATAGCACTCTTCAAACTAATAGCCGAAGTATTACGTACATGCACAACACTAAGAAACTATTCAAGAACACGTCCTTGTTTGTTGATATATCTCAAAACAACCCCTATTTTTATTGATGCATCTCTAGCCCCATTAACCTATAGAGAAAAATAACTATCTCTAATTTCATTAACAATAACATTTGTTACCTCACTAGGACAAGCACTTGAAAGTTCCTTTTGTACTTTGGGAAATGTGACTTTGCAATTTCCAGGGCTATTTTCATTCAATGTCTT
Source organism: Rubia yunnanensis (assembly GCA_037428765.1). Lineage (NCBI taxonomy): Eukaryota > Viridiplantae > Streptophyta > Magnoliopsida > Gentianales > Rubiaceae > Rubia > Rubia yunnanensis. The sequence continues at coordinate 46,048,066 of CM075067.1, read as the reverse complement.
AGCAACAACATCATCACACTTGCAATATTACTCAACCAATTCGAGATAATTGTCCTTATTAAGAGAATCCAACCCTTTATCATGGCCACAAAAAGCCATACCTAGATTTAGCAAGAACAGTGTCACATCCAAAATGACTGTCAAACGCGTGCAATATGCAATCTCCAATTCATGCCAATGTGCCTGATAAGAATGAAGGATACTCTACCTTTGACGCTTAAATGCATACAATTGTTGAGTTGCATCATTATGAGCACTACCCACTATGCCAACATGTTTCTTAAAGATATCAAGAGCTTTCTTCTAGTTGTTAACCCCACTCACAATAAATGCATCCTCTCCATCTCGACATCCTTTATGTGAATTCCTAAAGAGATAACAACAAAAGAAAAATGTTGCATCCTTTGATGCGCTATTCTCCAACCAATCAAAATTTTCAAATCGAGAATCTTGAAAACATCTATAGTCACTTTTCCGTGCTTTGTCTTTGGAAAATAATGACCCTTAAGTTGACAAGGACCTCTTAACACATATTCTCTCAGCACTTGATCTTTAATAGAAACATCAAAATCCCTATTAGGTTTACGTTTCCTGTGGTCATTTATAACATCATCTGAACTGAACTCAACACAAGAATAATTTTGACTACTACCCTCTTCATTAATCCTTTCTTCATTTGGTTCAATCGATCTCTTAAAAATAGATAATCCACTAATTCGAATTAAGAATTTATCCGTAACCTATTTAACATCAAATAATAAAATTATTGTCAAATCAAATTATTACTATAATTAATTCACACATAAATTGGCACATTCAATTCACAGTGCTCATCGATCTACATATTCAACACAAGTTACACAACTTTCAACAGATTCAAGTTTCAACTCACAAATTATTAAATTATTCAAAATTGGCATAAAGTATTCAACTCACAACTTTTAAGATTTAGATTCAAATTTCAACAAATTAAATTATTCAAAATTGGCATATTCAATTCACACTTCAGTCCTAGGTGCTCATTCACAAGTTGATGTGTCCATTATATGTGCATAATTTAGTACTTTTTGGATTCACTTTGTGCTCTTTTATTATCAAGAGCCTGTGTTTTACCTTGAAATTCTCTTAGGAGGGTTAAGAGCAAATTTACTCTCGTTTACCTCTTCTAAGTGGATTTTGTGTGACAAAGGGAGAACATGGAGGCTTGAAGACCGGAGGCCATTCAAGATCACTTTTTGAAGACTTTGAAGACTTGCTTTGAAGACATGAAGACTTGAGGGCCGGAGGCCGTCGAAGACCATTTTTTTAAGACTTTTTTTCAAAGAGTTGAAGACTTGAAAAATGAGAGGAATCATTGTGAAGATGAGTGTTCACCACAAGAAGAAGAAAAGAAGACAATGTTAAGTTCTGGTGCCCATCACGAGTCACGACGAACCCATCGCGAATTGCGACCAACGGGTGGCCAGAACCTAACCTTATCCTTTTTTTTTACTATAAATAGTACTCTCTTTCCTCTCATTCACATCTTTCTCTTTATGCGTTTTGGTACTATTTCTAACCCTAGTGTTCACCATTTTCACCTTTAAATTCTCTTGTAGTATGTTTGATTTGTTAGCATTAATTAGTATGAACTCTTGTAGCTAAATCTAGTTCTTGGGAGCAATTGATTGAATCTTACAAATTTATGTAGGAAGATTCTATATTTTCTCATTTATGAAAATTTATTGGAGAGCATTTATTGTGCCATTAATGTTGTGTTTTGCCTAATTTATACCATGGGTTGTTTGAGTATATGAAATGTTTGTATGATTGAAGTGTTAGGGTGTTAGGAAAGCATGGATTTAGAATTTATTGTGCATAATGTGTGGTAGTATTTTGTCACCATACCGGTTAGTGTTTGGTAAGCACTGTCACCTACCGGTGGAAATTCACATAAGGCTTACTGGGCGGTCAAAGAATTCAATCTTGATATAGATGAGGCCGGTTTGCATAGGAAGTTATAATTAGATGAACAAGATGAGATCCCGGGGGAGTCCTATGAGAACACCAAAATCTTCAAAGAGAAGACAAAGGCGTGGCACGACAAGATGATCATTAGGAAGGAATTTGACGTGGTCAAAAAGTCCTCCTATTCCAATCCCGCCTTCACCTATTTCCCGGTAAGTTGAGGTCCTGATAGATTGGTCGTTTCGAAGTGGTGAAGGTATTCCCTCATGGAATGGTGGAGATCATAGATCTAGCTAAGTCCAATACATTCAAAGTCAATGGAAAAATGTTTAAAGCCTTACCACGAGAATTTTGTTTCGTAGAAGGGAGGTGATATTGATCTCCTTGATCCGGTTTGTGAGTAAGCTCCAAGAAAAGGGAGTGAGTCATGCTGATGACTTTAAAAATACTTGGTTTTGGTCATCTGAATCGTCATTCGTGACTTTCCGTTGATGTTTCTTGGTTTTGAATTTTGTCAATAGTTTCATTGTTTTGCTTTGTGCTTTTCATGGTTTTTTCCCATAATTTTGTAACAATTTGAGGCATTTTGAAGGGAGAAATGCTTGGAGTCAAGAAGGAAAAACTTGGACAAGAGGTGAAATCAAAAAATTTCTAAGTACCAGGTGGGTAGCCTGTCGCAAGTCGCGACCACCTCGTCGTGAGTCGCAACGGGCTCAGAAATATTTTGTGGAAATTTTGAACCTCAGCCTCCACTTTTTGCGAGCCGCAATGGTCGCGACGGACCATTGCGAGTCACGACAAAGTGGTCGCGACCAGATCAGGATTTTTGGCTGAAAATAGAGCTCTCAGACTTTACTTTTTGCGAGTTGCGGCGGTCCCATTGCGAGTCGCAATGGATCATCGTGAGTCACGATAGATGTGATCACGAGTCATGACCAAATCAGAGCTTTTTCTGAAAAATGAAGTTCCCGGGCTCCGCTTTTCGTGAGTCGTAACGGACCATCACGAGTCACGAAAAAATGGTCGCAAGTCGCGACATGAATGTTGACCTGAGGCACCTTTTAACCTACCCATCACGAGTCACAACGGACGTGCAGAAAAGTTTGAAAATGGGCAACAAGTAAAAATCTTCATTCCTTCCCATTTTCCTTTCATCTTCTCCTCTATTCTAGCCACGCCACCTACTTCCGGCCACCACTCACCTCCACTACCCACAAATATCTACCCACAAAGCTCTACACCACTTCCTAATCCAACATCTTCCTAATCTCTACCCACAAATCACCATAAAATTTTGAAGAACACAAACCCTAGAATTTGGGGGTTTTGTGATTTTGGGCAATCCGAATTCAAATTGGTTGTGGGCTTCCTTTTTTCTTCCTCTTAATCATCCGAGTGGTACATTTCTTCACTTTATTGAACCTCAATTGTGATTATGTTGTATAATATATTTATTGGATATTGTGTGGATTATGTGTGATGCCTTAGGAAATTGGATTGTTGGGACTTTGTTGATTTATGTGAATATATTGTGCTTGAGATTTGGGTTGATGGAGATTATGTGAATACATTGTACCTATGGATTGATTGGATGTGAGATAACATCATAATCACTTTGAGTGTGTTGATTTGCTCGTGTTGGTTTTATGCTTGCACTATGTTATTGGTGTTCCTTTGGTTGAGAATGGATTGTGGCATATACTAGATATGAGGCATGTTGGCCCTTGATTAGACATAGTTGTTATTTGGATGCAATGTTATTTTGCCTAGGATAGTTTGGCCATAGCACTTGAATGTTGATGCTATAAATGTACTAATGGTGGCTAAACTAGTTAGGTATGACTGTGATTATGAAATATAGCATATTAGATATTCAACTATTTGAGAACTTCATGGAATTGAGAATATGGGCATGTTGGATATAACATGGATTGTGTATGCATTTGTGATTAGAACATGAACTAGTTGGCTTGGAATTGATTTGGTTCGTGATGATTGAAAAAAAACTAGTTTAAGGTTGAGTATGATTTTATAATATTGCATATATGTGTATTCCTGTGCGTTTGACTTGTTTGCACTGTGGTTGTTAGATATGGCCCCTACCAAGAGACCTAGGGCTCCTCCATGAGGTCGGTGCACTGCCGCTCCACCTCCGCCACCACCACCGGCTCTGGAGTCGAGCCTTGTACCTCCTCCTCCTGATAGGTACATAGGTTTGACCCAGATCACCGGGTCTTACGCGGAGGGATGAGGGGCCCTGGTCAACCTTCAGCTCAAGAAGATGAGTTTCATAGACATTGCCACATTGGATGCTCTTGGGCTCACCCAGTCAGTCTGATGCCTCCTCGCCAAAGGGGGGATGGAGGGTTTCATCAGCAAGAGTACCGGCGATATACACTGGAGTTCTTATCCACGGTCAGGATATGCAGCATGAGGGATGACTAACCGTGAGAGAGGTACATCACCTTCCACCTAGATAATATATCTCGAGAGATGATCGTCTCGTAGGTTGAGGAAGCTTTTGGATAGGACACTACAGAGATACGGGCAAATTTGGACCCACGGGCCCAGGAACAATCGATTGAGGAGGACATGCAATTCTGGAGTGTCATCAACATGAGGCCGAAAAACGCTCATGACAAGAGTAGTGTCATCATCCACCCTGCACTCCATTATGTGCACCGACTTCTGGCTGGCACGGTACATTGCTCGGCGGAGCCGACGAATGTGCCAGACAATGACATTCACTTCCTATGGCACTTGACGAGTGAGAGACTGGGATGCGGGCTATGGATGAAGAGGATTGTAGAGGTGGCAGGGAACCCGAAGGGGAAGATTATGGTTAGAGGTATGATAGGCCTCTTGGCGGCGTACCTAGGATTGATTCCACCGGCCGACTTTCCACACTTAGGGAGGCGCACTTCCTACCTCATCACTGCAGAGAGGTTGGTCTAATTCAAGATTCTCAACGCTACCTAGGCCACGGGGGTATTCCACTGGTTATATGGCGCTAGGAAGGTCACATTCATGGTACTTCCTCAGCCCAACAAGACAAATTTTGAGTTTGATACACCCCTAGTGGACTTGGCAATCTCACCCAACTCCTCGTACAGAGAGGACTTCCAGCGTGAGCTCCACGATCTTGGTCCAGCCCCTGTCTAGTGCGATGATAGCAGCCTGCCTTTCTCAGAGCGATAACAGCAGTACTCCCCGAAGCCTCCACCAGAGATCGAGCCTATGCGTGAGTATTATGTGCCACCTCACTACTCCCAGCCTCCACTGGATTTCTATGAGTGTATAATGCAGACCATGTAGGATGGATTCCGCTACCAAGATAGCATGATACTGGAGCACAGCGTGTTTGTCTCCCAGAGCTTGATCGGCATAGATGAGGAGATTGATCACCTATCAGCTCGCATCCATGAGATGCAGTCCTAGGCAAGCGGTGTTTCCAGATCTGGGAGCAAAGAGGCGGAGAGCTTAGAGGTAGAGGAGCATGGATTGGCTGGCTCGTTATCAGCAGTGTTATTTCGGTGTGTCCCTTTTTCCTCGCAGCAGTGAATTGTGAGCATCATATCCTTACCCTTTCCATACTTTGCTTTGTACGCTTTTTCCCAATTTGTCTACATTGAGGGAAATATAGTGTTCTAAGTGTGGGGAGGGGTATCTACTGGTTTCATGGTTGGGGTTGGAAATATTCTGTTAGACTTGCTACTTTTGGATAATTTTTTTGCTTTGTTTTGGATATTTTTCCCTTTTGTTTTGGATATTTTTCCCTTTTGTTTTGGGATAGTTTTTTGTTGATGTACTTAGATGATGTTGGCTTTGATATTTTTCTTAGACTTAACATTTGGAAAGCACTTTGATACATTTTGGATTGGAGAAACATGAAAAAAAATTAAAAATTTTGAAAAAGAAAATAGAAAATGAAAAAATATAAATAAAAAGAATCCCGCTAAGTTGGAAACCTGAGAGGGAATCTTAAGGAAACATTGGGGGCCTAGATAAGTCAAAAACCCAAGAGGGCAACCTAGGAAAAAATGAGAGGCTAAATGTGTGGAAAAAGGTGAGATGTAAGCAGAAGAAACATGACGTGTGGCTAGGATGAAAATTCAAAAGGGCTCCTAGGCAAAATGAGAGAAAGAGAGAAAAAGGAAAAATTTTATATGTTCACTCATTTGCCGGCGTTGGAGTCATAAGGTTGCGGTGGCCATATGGATGGATCGGGTAGCTTGGCATCTTGAGACCTCTTGGGAGTTAGAAATTTAGCGGGGGAAGATCAAGTAAGTTATGAAACTCTTGATAGTTAATATACTTCATTTTTAGGTTGATATATTGGTATAAAGTGAAGCATGTGTTTTGAACTTTATACATGTCTTTAGCTTCACCTTGTACCATTGGATTTGGGATTGTCAATTCAATATTTGGAAATGTTTTAGAGATAGCAATGAATTGATGGGTTGATATGGTTTGGGTAGGAATGGGTGTTGTGGGAAACTCCTCATTTGACCTTAACATTGGGATGTATGATATTGAAAGTTTTGTGAGGTATTGACTTGGGGGAATATTAGTTAGGATGTGGATAAGTCATTTCCTTCGTATGCTTGGATCTTTTCTTACTCGAGGGCGAGTAAGGTTTAAGTGTGGGGAGGTTTGATGTGCATAATCTAGTACTTTTTGGGGTCACTTTTGTGCTCTTTTATTACCAAGAGCTTGTGTTTTACCCTGAAATTCTCTTAGGAGGGGTAAGAGTAACTTTAAGCTCTTTTACCTCTTCTAAGTGGATTTTACGTGACAAAGGGAGAATTGGAGGCTTGAAGACCGGAGGCCATTGAAGATCACTTTTCGAAGATTTTGAAGACTTGCTTCAAAAACATGAAGACTTGTCTACTGGAGGCCGTCAAAGCCCTTTCTTTTGAAGACTTTGAGGACTTTGTTCAAAGAGTTGAAGACTTGAAAATGAAAGGAATCATTGTGAAGATGAGTGTTTACCACAAGAAGAAGAAAAGAAGACAATGTTGAGTTCTGGCGCCCGTCACGAGTCACGACGAACCTGTCGCGAGTCATGACCAATGGGTGGCCAGAACCTAACCTTGTCCTTTTTGTACTATAAATAGCACTCTATTTCCTCTCATTCACATCTTCTTCTTTCTGCATTTTGATACTATTTCTAACCCTAGTTTTCACCATTTTTCACCTTTAAATTCTCTTGTAGTATGTTTGATTTGTTAGTATTAATAAGTATTAACTCTTGTAGCTAAATCTAGTTCTTGGGAGCAATTGATTGAATCTTCCAAAATTATGTAGTAAGATTCTATATTTGCTCACTTATGAACATTTATTGGAGAGCATTTATTATGCCATTAATGTTGTGTTTTGCCTCATTTATACCATGGGTTGTTTGAGTATATGAAAAGTTTGTATGATTGAGATGTTAGGGTGTTAGGAAAGTTGCAAATTTCTTAGCTCATTTGACATGAAATCCAAAAGCATGGATTTAGAACTCGTGTGTATAATGTGTGGTAATTCTTGCTAGATGCGTATGTTAATATGGATTGTTCTCATATTTATCCCATAGATGCAAAGAAAGGTTGAACCTTGAATGTTGTTTGTTCTAGGTTTAACCTAATCAATACTTTGTTTGGTTAAATGACTATTTCTTTGGTAAAAGGCTTGTTGTTATCATACCTATGGTCATTTGGGTGAAATGCCATTGATGAAATACCCCTTTGATGTTGTTTGTCTAGGGTGATCATCAATGAGGTTTGCAAATGGTCGTTGTTTGTCTTTGCAAACTACTATTAAGAAGGAATGAATGTTAGTATTCGAATGAGAAGTGATAGCATTCCCCATAGACAATAAATGTAATTGAATGAGTGAATGAATCAATGAGCTATAGGAAGTTTGGAAGTGGAAGTCGATTGCCCCCAAGGCTCCGTTAATTATCATTTTAATCATCTCTTTAGTTGTATTGCATGATTAGCATAGTTCTCTTGCTTTGCTAATTGTTGTCTTTCAATTTGATAACTTAGGATAAAAAACCAACCAACCACCCCCCCCAATTTATATGCTTTTATATGTATCTATATATATGCCTAGTATGTTTTCTCTGCTATATGTTTAAACACTTGAAAAGATCCCTCTTCTCGTAGACGACCACGACTTTCCACTATCTTCTTGATTGTAGATAGGAAAAATTAGGGCTTAAAAGTATTAACTTTGACATGTACGTCGATGACCTCCCACAAGTTGTGTAGGTCTACATACACATACAGTGACTAAAAATTGAGTATTTTGAATTTGAGATATGATCTAACTAACAAGCTATTTTTAAATTAAAATGTTTCAAAAAACCATCCTATGCATATCCATAGCATGTTAACTTCATAAATGGGTAGAGTAGCTAAATGAGAAATTTAGCCTTTAATATCAAATTCAAGAAATTGACATGTTAATCCAAACGTTCAAAAACAACACAATAATTTGACCTCCGAAGTTCACAATACACAAAACATAAAAGCAACCTAAAAATAAGCACATGTTCTTCTAATTCTGGATTTATCTAAACACGGATATTGTAGACAATGATCGAGTAAACGATAGGAGGTTACGAGGGCATCGTGGTGATGGACGGTTGCACGCTCCTCGAGGCATCGTGGTGGAAGTGTGAAGAGGCAACGAGTTTCCTCTTATTTCCAATTTTCGATTTCAACAAGAAAGGTAGGGTTTCCTCTGATTTGGGGTCTGTGTTTGGGCCAACTGGGCTGAACAATTGGGTTTCAGCCCAATTGGCCAACCTTTATTTTTTTCCTTTACGTAAACAAGATGACGTCGTTTCACTTATGGAAAAATGACATCATTTTTTTTAAATAAGGAAACAAAAAAATTGATAGTACGGTCGTCTTCTTCGGGATGTTGCCGGAATGGGGGGGCTCTGCAACTTCTCAGGGGGGGGGAATCCATGGATTCTGGTGGTGCCTATGCCTAAATTCCGGGCCACCGGATCCTAAGGGTGGCGTTGGCACCCTCTCATCCCCTAGTTCTGCTCCTGCATGAATGCACAATTCTTGCGTTCAAATTTGGTTTGCTTTTCTTTATTATGTTGAAAAACACCCAAGAGTGTGATGTAGATAATCTAGGACAAAGTTTTGTGAGACCGTCTCACAACGAGACCAATGATTAATGTGATCAATATTTCCCTCATTTTCGCGCAATGCGTGGGTCTTACTACCAGATTTGATGTTTCATTTTCCATACTTGATGTTTCAACCAAACCTTGTGATTTTTTTCATAAGGGGCATGTATATTGGGGTTTTTTTGTGGTCTCTTATTTAAAAGAGACCACAAAGTAACCTCAAAGAGACCACAAATGCCCACAGGTCCTTCGTCTCCAAAATAAGAGACTGTCCCAATCGTTTGGCTTCCCACATGCATGGGGCCCGTGGTGATGCGCGTGCCCTTTTTTCTCCTCTAATGCCATGTGTCCGTCCCTGATTGGTACACGTGGCATAGAAGGTTGCCCTCCCTTTTTTAATTTTCAGACAATTTGACATGTGACATTTTACTACTGGGCCACGTGTCACGAAGTGCATAACGGCTATTTTTTCATAAAGAGTTGTTGGGCCATGTGTTAACTTCTGGTTGGTCCACGTAGCCCAACTGATATATTCCTCTGCATGCAGTTATGTTTGGACATGTGGCCCAATGATAAGGTGCCACATGTCCTAACGGTATTTAAAAAAACTGTAGATATTAAAATTTTCTTTTGTAATAAAATTTCAAATCCCTCCATTTTTTTACCGATAAATAGAGCCAAATGAACACAATATTTTCACACTACTTTCAATTCCAAACTTTCTACCTTCATATCTTCTCTTAATTTCTCTGAAAAATTCATCTTCAAAAATAATTTCATATCCATAAATTGATATGGATTCAAGAAGAGTTTCGAAGGGGAAAGATAAAGTTTATCCAAATTCTTCTTCTTCCAAAAATTTGTCGGCAATTTTGAATGTTCGTCAAAATTTTCAATATCTAGAAAATTTGCAAAGCTCTCCAAATATCCCTCTCAATTTATATACGAGCTTCCAACATTCATACATGAATTTCCAAAATCAATATCACTCATCTCAAAATGCACACATGAAATATCCGTACCCGAACCATTCTCCCCAAAGTCCATACTTCAATTCTCAAAACTCATACCCGAATTTTGTTAGTCAAAACGTCCATTCTCCATATCTTGAGAATATTAACAAATCTGGAGCATTTTTACATCAAGGAGGTGGGATACACTTGGTCAATATGGTCGTTAAGTCGAAGGTCGCGATATTCCGCATGGTAAGCCACGTTTTAAATGATTTATTATTATTATTATTGTTGTGAAATTATTTATATGTATTTTAGCATATGTAAAATTAGTGTCTTTAAATTAAAATAATCTATCTAGTTTGCAAAAAATAAGTAAATTTGAGTTATATTATTTTATGTAAATTTGTTTATTTCATTTGTATTTGTGAATCTATATGTAAATTATCATATGTAAAATAGTTTATTGAAATTAGTATATTTAAATTAAATAAATTTGTCTAGACTAGTTTATGTTAAATAACAAGTTTAAATAAATATATTTCAATTCAATTGTCTTATGTAAATTTTTTTATTTTCATTTATATTTTTGAATTAGTCTATCTCAATTTAAGATGTGTACACATTAGTAAATCTAAAATATCATTTTTACTGTGAAGTTCTCTATATGCAGATTATCATATGTAAAATAGTTTATTGGAATTAGTATATGTAAACTAAATAAATTTGTCTAGACTATTTTATGTTAATTTTTTTTAAAATAAATATATTTCAATTCATTTGTTTTATGTAAATTGGTTTGTTTTCATTTATATTTGTGAATTAGTCTATCTCAATTTAGTACATGTACACATTAGTAAATCTAAAATATCATTTTGATTGTGAAATTCACTGTATGAAAATTATCATGTGTAAAATAGTTTATTGATATTAGTATATTTAAATTAAATAAATTTGTCTAAACTAGTTTATGTTAAATAACAAATTTAAATAAATATACTTCAACTCATTTGTTTTATGTAAATTGTTTTATTTTCATTTGTTTTTGTGAATTAGTCTATCTCAATTTAGTATGTGTAAACATTAGTAAATCTCATATATAATTTTATTTGTTTAGAAAATGAAGTTGGTGAAGAATGCGATGAAGCTGTAGAAGTGTCCGAAAGTAAAAGCACAAAGAAGAAAGCCGCTAAAAAAGAGGTGGATTGTGGATGATGATAACACTTTATGCGGCACTTGGTTCCACCCATTCCACCAATTATGTAGTTGGTACAGGTCAGAACATCGATGTATTTTGGACCAAAATGGTGGATAAGCTGAACCAATACCAAACACAATGCACTAGGTCATTGAAGTCGTGCAAGTCAAGGTGGTCAAAACTTTCCCACGATATTGCCAAGTATGCGGGATGTGAGAGCAAAGCCATACGCCATTACAAACAATATGGGAGTGGCGGCAGTGAAGCTAACATTAATACTTTTTCCCAGAAGTTGTTCGCGAATGAAAATAACAACCAACAGTTGTCATTGTTTCATTTCTATATATACTACGTGTAAGGGCCACCCAAAATTTGTGGCACAGTATGGCCGAGACGATGAATATTCACCAATAACATCAGCAATACCCCTAACTAGCGATGAATGTTGTACCCCCAAATATCCACCGAGGACTATTAGTGTTAAAGCTGCTAAATTCAAGGCAAAAGGAAAGGCAAGGACGAAGGGGAGGACAATGGAAGATAGGCAATGTGGTGGATCACTGGGAGAGGATGAGACCATGATTATCGGTGAAAATAACTAACTTCAGGAAAGGTTACTTTTCTTGAGCAGGAAAAACATGAGTGGATCGTGAAGCAGCAGGAAATTGAACTAGAAGAGCAGGTAAATGACTGAGTGCAGCAGGAAAAGAAACTAGAGCAGCAGGAAAAGATCCTAGTGCAGCAGGAAAAGAATCGAGTGCAACGGGAGCGTGATAATCAGTCCAAAACGTTACTGGTCTTGCTGGAAAAGGATGTGTTGACCCCAATAGAGGAAGAATTGAGATCCAAAATAGTAACCTTAATTTATGGACCTTAAAGATTGAAGTTTGTTTATTTGTTGTAACAATGGGTCAGACTAGACCATAACTTTAAGTTCTCTCTTAGTAAAACTTGGTCAAACGAGATTAATATTTCTGAAAATTTAAGTTATTTTAATTTGTTCTTTGAAATGATTTGGCCGATTTAGATCTATTTAAGACTTATTTAAATTAATTAATATTTCAAAAATTAATAATTCAAAAATTCATCATTCGAAAATTCTATTTCTATTTTGTCATTCAAAAAGTTTATTTACTAATGTCATATTTTAAAATATATTTCCTTTATTTGATTTTAATTGATAAAATAATTTAAATAGCTAAAGGCAATTTGAGAAAGATCGTATTTCCATATACTTATGGAAAGACGGGGTTTAGTTAGAATATTAAAAGGTAAAAGGTCTTAGTTGCAATATAAAAAATTTATTATGCAATGTGTAATAGTTATAAAGTTTATAACCCGATTGATATAACCCAAAAAATTTATCTTCATTTCTTCTAATTTGCACTTTAAACCTTGGTCTTTCCATAGTTTATGGAAAGACCGTCTTTCAAGAGACGGACTAATAGCTAAATTACTTATAAAATTTAAACGAAAATGAACTAACATGAACGAAAAGAAATGAATAGGTCCAGTATTTGTATTATTAAAATAACAAAATTTTATTAAAAATAACGAAATAAAAATTTTAAATTAAAACCCATTAATAAATTTTACAGTTCAATTTATTTTAGGTGGGAAATTAATTTAAATTAAATATTAATGATAAATTCAAGAGTACGTCTCTTGAAAGACGGTCTATCCATAACTTATGGAAAGACCAAGGTTTAATGTGCAATTAGAAGAAATGAACATAAATTTTTTGGGTTGCATGAATCGGGTTATGAACTTTGTAACTATAACATGTTGCATGATAAACTTTTAAAATTGCAACTAAGATCTTTTACCTTTTATTATTATAATTAAACCCCGTCTTTCCATAGGCTGATGGAAAGACGATCTTTCCCAAAACTTTGCATAAATTTAATGAGTAGGATAGAGAAAATTAAGTGGGGTCCATGTAGTGGTCTCTTAGTGATTTCTACCATTGTGGGAGTAAAAATAGAGTGGTTTCTTTGTGGTTGCTTTTGGTGAGGTGGAAGAGAGAGATTTAATATTTAATTGAAAGAAGCCGCAAGAGTGGTCTCTTGCACTGCACATGCTATAAGCCAATATTACTTAAACCATGTGTTTTAAAGTTAAATTTTGATCATTTATTGTAAATCTCGTGTTTTCATGTTAACTGTTTGACACTTTATGCATGTTGACACTAGTTAGTGACATTTTAACATTTTAATTTATATTTTCATTTTGATTGATGTATTGGTTTTTCCATCAAGTCCTTCTAAAAATTGATATTGATGTTTTTTTGGAATGTGTATATTTTATTTTGTGTATCTTTTGATATTTCAAGGGTGCAAATTAGCTTTTAAAATTTTGTGAAATATGCAAATATAATCTATATAATTGAGAAAATGCAGATATAACCCTGAGATAATTTTTAGTGTACATATAACCCTAACTACTTTACATAAGTGCAAATATAATCCTACAGACTATATTCCAACGTTGATCGGTCATTTCCGGCCATTGACCTATTGGAAATGACCAAAATGCCCTTTGATCCAAAACAAAATTTTAAAAGATAAATAATAAAATTTTAAAATGCCCTTTAGCTCCACCCGCCTCCTCATGTTGTTGTTGTACTCTAGCGGTGCCGCCGCACCGCTGCCGGTCTCTGCCTTCAAAATCAGGATCTAACTTTGCTCGGAAAGTATCCAATTATCTTCTTGGCTAATATGCAAAGCAAAGGTACCGAAAAACTGTTCTACTTCGCATACGAGACCTTAGCGGCAAAGCTCTGAACGCCTTTGTATCCAATCCTGCACCGCCGGCACTGCTCCGATTTGCAAAATTAGGCCACCCACTCGACGGAGCAGCGGTTGCCGAGGCGAGTTAAGATCTGGAGCAGCGGTTGCCGAGGCGAGTTAAGATCTGGAGCAGCTCGGCGGCGATGATGAAGTTGTCGTGGTCTTATCGTACAGATCGAGCGTGTCGCCATCGTCTCCACCCGCAGTGCCTTCTTCACTCCGCCGAGCTTCTCCGACGATTGCCGACGGGTTCTGGTCGTGCACAGCAGCTCCATCCCCGTCAGCTCTGCCTCACTACAATTCCAAATTTAATAGGTACCCAACGAAGCAGCTGCATCCAATAAAATAATTTTATTTAACTTCCTGCCGAGCCCGGAAGTACGTACCAACTACCAACTAATTCCACAAATTTTCTAGAACAATTTTGAAAATGATCTAAACAAACATGATCATGTGTGAGAATTGTGGACACACAAAGAAAATCTGAACCTATATGAAAGAAACCCTAGAGAAATACTCATCTCCAGATTTACAGCGGCTCCAGATTTTCGCCGCCCGCTGCGGCCATGCCACACAACCATTAGTCATTACTCAAACAATCTATGAATTTTCTCGTTCTAGGTCCTTACTAGGTAAAGCATGAAAATAAGCTTCAGAGACGACGTCAATTGAAGAAGAAGAAGCCGCAGTGTTAGTTGAAGAAGCATCATCAGGGTTAGGGGGTTAAAATAGTAAATGTATTTTGTTTTGCTTTTCTTTTTTTACCCAGGGATAAAATTGATTTTTCACTCAATTCCGACCTAAATATTTTTGGAAAAGGTTATATTCGCACATGGGAAAGCTCAGGAAAGGTGGTCTGTCCATAAGCTTGTGGACTGGCCAAGGATCTAATTACAATTAATACAAATGTATCCAAGTTCGCGGGCCAAGCCCATTATTTCAGATCTAACCTTTGGAAGCAGAGTACATCAACTCCTACAAGAAGGCGGGATCTGAAATTCAGACGCCCATTGTTTGCCGGATGATTCACATGTATGTGGCCTTTGGGGTTGGCGTCTCCTTGCGGTTATCCTATCTAATTCCGGAGAGAAGATGAAGGCCTCGTCCCCCAAAATCTTTTGTGGTTAGCTTGTTTTTTCTTCATTTTCTCTGCCTTGGTAATTTCATAACCCTCAGATACCTCATTAATGATGTTACATGCACAACGTTATTGCCGACTCGCTATTTTGAACTCATTTCTTATCTCCCACTGCCATCTTTTTACTTGGAGTATTTCCATTGTCAAGAGCCTAATCTCATCGTAAGAAGTAGTTCGTTTTTACTGAATCCATTTTCTATTGTGGGATTTTATTAACTGGGGTTGATTGTTTTTCAAATTATTTGGACTGAAATTTGAGGAAAAATATACGGTGGTTAAAGGGATTGAGAGTTTGGTGTACTGGAATTAGATGAGATTAATTAGAGATTTTGAATTGTTCTCTCATTGTTACAAAAAAACTTTTTGATTGTTTATCTTGAATTACGAGGTGCATTTGTTGACTTATATGTTGCAGATGTTATCATCCAACATGTACCTATTAGTTGTACTGCGAATGACCTTTTTTTTCTTCTTTTTTTTTTTGTTGATTGTTCGTTTTGAATTCCAAACTGCATTTGTTTACTTATGTGTTGCACATGTTAGTATTCAATGTGTACTTGTTAGTTGTACTGTCTATGACCTTTTGTTTTCATTTGTTGTTAATTGTACGTTCTGAATAATGAGTTGCATCTGTTTTCTTATATGTTGCATTAGTATCTCTTTTTAAGGTCTTGTTGTTTTTTAATAAATTTTATTCTCAATTACTGGTGTCCAGTTTTAGAAGATATTCAGTGATTGCATACTCTATTACATATATTCTACCACTGAAGGTATCAGGTGTAGATATCCTCTCAGGAGGCATGATTGGATTACAATTTACAAGTATCGGAAGCAAAAGTTAACTATATATCTATTCGTTTTCTTGATAAAACGTAGGCTAAATTTTCGATGATGATTTCATTGTGTGTGTATTTTGATGTTGGGGGAAACAAGGCCATAAACCATAATGAGGCAACTCATTACCATGAAAGGCCAGGTTTGATTTAATAAGCCTTTAGCTTGTCCGTGATTCAAAATATATGCAGCTTTTGTGCATGTTTAGAACCCCTGGTGCATGGTTCCTTATCAGAAAAATAATTATTAAATGTAAATGTTTTCCATCCCTCTGTAACAACTGATCTGTTGCTCCAAATGTTTCTTTTCTATAGGAGCTTTATTTGGCATCTCAAAATGATTTTGTTAAGGTAGCGAAAGGTTGCTTTGTTCCAGTCTTATTTGGTCATACTGTTGAAGCTGAGCAGCTATGTATAATTTTCCTCAGCTTGATGTATGGAGTTGGGATCCTTCAATTGCGATCATAACTCTTCTTGGCCACAATTCTTTTTTGATTCTCTTAGCATATTTTTCAACAATGTTTTGCAACCTCTAGTGGATGGAAGTTGACATGCCACTTGATTATATTGGCAGGGTAATGTGTATTTTTTCTTCCCAGAATCACTATTTATCAACCTAACATCACTGTTTCATCATACCACTTTACAGGGTACTTGGAGTAATATTCATGAAATGAGAAATTTGGATCAATTACTTCACTGTTCACTATGTTCATTGTCAAGTTATATCGTGTGAACTGATAGCATGCTAAGTGATTTTGCTAATACATTTGTATATCTGGTTTCATTGTTGATGGTATTACAATGGTGTTTACTTATATGTTACATCTGTTAGTATCTCATGTGTATTTGTTAGTTGTGTTCTGTATGATTTTTTTTATAAAAAACAATATTGTTGGTCGTTCATTTTGAATTAGAAATGAACAACCAGAAATGAACTACCATAGTTTCAATCTCTTGCTAGTTTGTTGAATTTTCAATGAAATTACGAGGTGCATTCGTTTATTTATATGTTGCCGCTATTATTATCCAATGTGTATTTGTTAGTTTTACTATGAATGTCCTTTTTCCCCTTTTTTTGTGGATCATTCATTTTGAATTACGAGATGCATCTGTTTACTTATATGTTTTGCATATGTTAGTATTCAACGTGTACTTGTTAGTTGTACTGTTTATAGACCTTTTGTGAATGAACTTTTTTTCTTCTTTTTTTGCTAATTGTTCGTTTTGAATTCCGAGTTGTATCTATTTACTTATATGTTGCATCTGATAGTATTTAATGTGTACTTGTTAGTTGTACTGCCTGTGAACTTGTGTTTTCATTTGTTTTTAGTTGTATGTTTTGAATAACGAGTTGCATTTGTTTACTTATATGTTGCATTTGTTAGAATCTCGTATATACTTGTTAGTTGTGTTGTGTATGACTATTTTAATTTTTAAAGTTATTGTTGGTTGTTCATTTTGAATTAAGAACTGCACATGTTTACTTATACACTGCATCTGTTAGAATCCAGTGTGTACTTGTTTGTTTTATTGTGTTTTACTTTTACTTTCATTGTTGATTATTGTTCATTTTGAATTATAAATTGTACTTGTTTGCTTATATGCTGCATAAGTTAATATCCAATGTGTTTAACTTTTTGCAAGGTTTTGATTTTATTTTTTTTGTTTTAACTTTTAAGGAATCGGACAATGTTGAACGTTGCACTCCACAAGACGTTCCGACACGAGGAGGATTCATATGACACTGAATTAGAAGATTCTAAAATGATCCCCCATTTTGAAGATTAATAATTGATTCATTGTATTAGAGATTGTTACTTAATCTAGATAGGAAAACTGTTGTAATTGTAAGTTTCCCAATGGAAGATTTCTGTCACGAGCACTTTATCTTCCTTTTTGTTTAGATGTTAAGAGTCGCTCTCGTGTTTGAAATTGACAAAATTTGCATGTTTTCTATACAAAGTGTGCAATGCTTTACATGTATTGTTTTTACGTCGACAATACTTTTTGTGACATCTCTTTGATTTAAATCAGAAAATATGCTTGTGTGTTAAATTTTTTTTTAAATGTAATTAGTACTCATTGTAAGGTATTGAATACAGTTCATATGAAAATTTTAAAAACAATTACAAAATTTGTAACCTCTATTCTGTAGTATACTATAAGAAATACTAGTTGTGTAGGCTAACCTATGTAAGTTTTAAAAAAACAGAAATAATTCATAAGTTATTGTAGTATAATACAAGAAATACTAGTTGTAGGCTAATATGTGCATGTTTTAATAAACAGAAACGATTCATAAGGTAACTTATGCAGTACTACTTCCTGACAAAGTTTTGATATGCATAAAAGAAATTGACATTTTTAAAAATCAATTGCACGTTTTTGTTTAAATAGTACATGCCGTAAAGTAATCAATGAACAAGTGACTTCATGGACAAAATGGATAACAAACTTTTTTTCCAGAGTAATAGCACAACAAAGAAAAAAGGATATGGTACACCGAGGACATGAACATTATTGTGCTAAAACTAGACACTAAATTGTCAATCAGACAAAATGGACAACAAATGTTTTTTTTAGAGTAATAGCACATAAAAAAAAAGTTTATGGACCAAGGACATAAACATTATTGTGCTAAAACTAGCCACTAAATTGTCAATCAGTAGCTCCAACAAACTGAGACTACCATCATTTTCATGCTAGTGTTTGCATCAATCTCCACATTCCTTGGAAACTCGATATGCTTGACCAAACAAATCACTACTTGGTGGTTTTGTTGCGTTTTGCTGCTTTCTTTCCTTGGCCTTCTTCGGCGGTCCTTTTCCACGACGTTAAACATCTCAAGCGTTGCTAAGACGCTGTTGCTCCTTCTGAGCCATTGCGGAACCTTGTCTCCGATGAGTTTCTTACGCAAAACCTTCCCTACCTGAACCTTGCATTTCCATGTGTGATTCCACCCATCTCACCATGTCAATGTTCTCACCAAAGTTTCCATCAGTTGGCATCCTTGCGCTAACCAGCTCCATCAGCACGATACCCATACTGTACACATTACTCTTCTCCGAGGCTTTCAAAGAATAAGTTTACTCTGCAAACAAATCAAGAAGCTTGTCATTTAGTATTATAGGAGTCAAAACTATGTTTTCGGAGTCTTGGAACTTAAAATAAGTGTTTTACTTGGAGCGATATAACCACAAGATTCAGCAAACCATAGATTTGATTTGGAATCTACAAAATCATAGTTGTTGGTGAGAGCTTTAGCCAACCTGAAATCGCCCAAATGTGCCTCCATTTTGGAGTCCGGCAGGAGATTGCTAGACTTGATATCCCTGTGAATGATCCTGGGCACACAATCATGGTGAAGATATTCGACACCCTGAGCTAATCCCACTGCAATCTTAGTCATGGCTCCTAGTCTAGGCTTTTCTTCTTTTTATGATTGATTGGTTGCTTGTGCAGCCAATCCCACAGACTTCCATTCTCCATGTTAACATATTGTGACTACTCAGAATAGCATGATAATACACAACATTATGATTCACATTACAGGTTCTAAAGCTCTAATCTTCCACCCTACTATCTATTGAGTATCATAACTGCATCAGTTCTTCTTTATCCTCCTTAAGACATGGAAAATGCCTGTCTTAACCATTCTGCCCTAAAATTTTTCCTAGCATATAATACAATACACAACTCCATAACCACAAATTTCACTGAATTCAACGAAATAATTTCACTGGAAAGTTTCTTTTCCCTGGGACCAAAACTAAAATAGTCTGTCTTGATAGCACCCTCGTCTCTAGGATCAATCGTTGAACAAATAATGTGGAAAACTCCACCAGAACACACATCACAATGCAGTAAATTAGGAGCACACATACAATCCTATGATTTTAAGACCTTAAACATAACATAGATGTTGATGATCCACCCTTACACTTTCAGCATCCTGACAAAAAAAAGGAAAATTGGCAAATCCTAATCTTATCCAATACGATCCTGCATATGATCAAAATAGAGTGAACTTTGCTTACAGAAGCCTGCAAATTAACCAAATAGCTTATACTTATGCGATATAATAAAGTAAAACTAAGAAATCCTCAAATAATACTCTAAAACGCGGGTCTCACTGGTGATCCATCAGCGACTCGATCGCGTTCCTCGAGGTGGCACCCATGGTGGAAGACTATCGACGGTCTGCGATAATACCGAAGTCCTCATTTTTTTCAAAAAGCCGCCGGTTGTCGGAGGGAGTGCATGATTTTTCTATCGAGCAAAATGCAAAGTGGCAGATTTGGAATGTGGAAGTGAAGGGTTGGAATATTGAGCAAAATGCAAAGTGGCAGATTTTTAATATTTTCCCATTCCCTTTTTAATTCTCTCCTTCTCCTTTTTAATTTTTTTCCCTTCTCCTTTTTAGTTCCGCAAGTTTGTACCCTTTTTTTTTCATGCAATTAGGCTGCACACTTTA
The DNA here is from genome assembly GCA_037428765.1 of Rubia yunnanensis. Classification (NCBI taxonomy): domain Eukaryota; kingdom Viridiplantae; phylum Streptophyta; class Magnoliopsida; order Gentianales; family Rubiaceae; genus Rubia; species Rubia yunnanensis. The sequence continues at coordinate 46,027,596 of CM075067.1, read as the reverse complement.
TTCTTTTGGAAAATAGTTAGCATTTATTTTATTGTTTCCAAAATCAATTAGATGACCCATTTTGGGACTGATTTTTTTTTACATCAATTAGAGGACTCGTCTATAAAATAAAATAATGCCTGAGTCAGCTTTGCTCTATTTTCCCCGGAATTATTATTTTGAAAGTATTTGGTGGAATCGTTTTTGAAAGGAGGCCTTAGACCTGGCAATAATTTGATTTTTGACGGAAGAATTTAGAGGAGTCATTTTTTGGAACAGGGTACAGATCTGGCATTATCTAGCTCTTCCGGATATTATGCGGAGGACTCATTTTTGGAATGAGTCCTTGGAAGCCGCCTAATTTTTTTTCTCGGAAAATGAATCAGCGAAATGTTGGTAATTAGTGCAAATTCGCATAAATTTATTTCTCGGGAGCTCCTCGAACGAGTCATGGAATGGGTATTGTTTCCTACAATTATTTTGAAAAGGTTGGGAATGAGATTTGCAATTAACCACGGAGCTAATCCAATCCATGGGTGAAATAATGTTTATTATATTTTTTTTGTTCGGTAAATTTATTTTGAGGGGAATTTTATTTATTGGGGAGAAAGCTTATTATACTATTCCGCCATGAATTTAGCAAGAGTGGAGTTTCAAATGAGGCGCGAATTTGAGTAATAAATTATCGTGGGCCGCTGTAGTTTGTAACTTACTATTTCTGATGCACGTGGTTTCGGTCAAAATTTGGAAAATAGTCCAATGATGATTTAGGGTCTCGCTGTCCGAATTGTTTTGACTAGTCTTGAATGTCGGTGCGGGAACGGAGTATTGCATAGTTAGAATGGATACTAGTTAGTATAAATGTACAGTGTCGAACAATACGAGTGAAATGTAATGCCAACTAGTGTTGAATAGCACGTACTGTCCTATCGATGGTCTCTGCAAAGCTTTCCACCCGTTCCACACGGGGGAGGACGTATGGTCCTGGATGTCCGCCGTGGTACAACCGTCTGTGCAGGTACATGTTCTTCCTCATGTGGAGCTCCCTCCGGTATGTCCTCCTCCATTTCGTATCCCGCTTCCTCGTTCGAATCACAGTAGGCATATGGAATAGTACCTGTATGTGATGGATCGATATGTGCCATGTACCGATGACTGGATGTTGGAGTGACATATGCATTGTAATCTGATGCATCCATGTTGTACTGTGAGGGTTCCCCGGCTGATGGTCCGCAAATCGGTGTGCTCGCATGTGAGGGGCCCGCTTGTGATAGACCAATGTGTTCTGCATGCCCCCTAGCACGAGGCCTCCGACCTCCTTGTCGTCCAGGTGGGGCCTGACGGTGGCTTCTGAGGTCAATATATCTGACACCAGGGGGCGGTTCCTCGCAGTGCACAAACGGTTGATAGTGTTGCGGCCTGGAGGCCTGATGCGCATGTTGTAGACTACGTGTGATAACATGATGCATCCCCCTTATGACGTCCGCACAATGTGGGGCCCAACCATCCAAATTAATGTTTGACATGCCATGCAACTGTGTCATTGCCTGCAACTACGGAATCGAGATGAATATGTCAGATATCTAATTTTGAGGAGCTCTGTTGTATTCTTTCTTGACAATATTTGAAATTTAGGACATACCAAGTACTCCGCGGTTGCACCGTCTCCGTGGAAACCCTCAGTAGCTGTTTCAGGCCGCCCTGGTTGATCAATGAAGGAGACCGTCTTGCAGAAGTACCACTCCAAGTAATCACGGCTGGGTAGGTATGGATCCGCACTCCCTAGTGTGGGTGCTTGTCGATTGGATCGATGTTCCCAAGTGTCGAGATATCTTCTGAGCTCCACACGCCAATCCATGCCAGACCTTTCTCGATGGTCTCTAGTATGGACTAAGTTGTACTCATCCCTACTAACCAACTGGGGGGGGGGTACTGGCTGGACCATGCCGAACTGCCTGAGAACACGATGTGCATGATGGAACTCCACGGCATGCCAGCAGATGAGATCGACGCAGAGCAACCAATTGTGTCTACCATCCGTACAATACCGCGGGAGTTGCTCCAGGAAGACAAAGAAGCGGATTAATTGAGATCTGAGAGTTAAATCGAGTTATGGAAATAATCTTAGAAGAATCAGCCTCTAGGGGTAGGACCGTCGGATTCATCTTCTCAGCGCTATAAAATTAACTTCAAGAACTCCCAAACTGGATCAACGGTTCACCAATAGCAGCGTAAACAAGTTGAAAGAAAATGCCAAGCTTTGGAAGAGTAAAAAACCAGCACGACCCATGTAGATTTGCACGGAACGTGCCAAGCTTGTTCCTAATCACTTGCTGAGAAGACTAAGTCCCACCGCAGGCCGTGTGCTTTTGCATGGCCCGTGCGCTAAGAAGTTGAAGAACGAGGTCTCCAATATGCGACCCCCAAGGTATTGTGTAACCGCACGCTCATCAGAAGAAGAAGAAGACTACGACTTTGGTCCACAGCCCACGTGCTTTTTCATGGGCTGCGCACTCAGTACATCAAAGGATTAGCTCGAGTCCATGGCCTGTGTACTTTTTCATGGGCCTTTATCGAAAAAGAGAGCTGTTAGTCAGTATATTAGGGAGAAATTTCTATTTCTGTTGCAACAATGTTACACAGTGGACCACAATACGGAGGACGCATTTAAAAAATGCGTCCTCTTCTCTGTCTTTTTTTTTAAAAATTTTCTCTAGTTTTGTGGTGCATGGTGCGAAGTTGACGTGGCGGAGAGGACGCATTTAGCAAATGCGTCCTCTCGGTCAAGCTGGGGGAGCAGCGTCAGGCGGGTCAGTGCGTCAGAGGCAGGCTGACGCATGTGGACGAGGCCGCATTTAGCAAATGCGGCCTCTCGGTCAATGAAGACTGCACCGTCCTCTCCTCCTTCCTCTTCCGCCTATTTATCCCACTCTCCTCTCCTCTTTTTTTTCTTATCTCCCCCTTGTTTTTGCCGAAAGTTTTGTCCCCATTTCTCCCATCTACTTGGCCGAAAATTTTCTCCATTTCTCCCATCTTCCTTTCCGTCGTTGCGCCGGTTGTTCTACGCCTTTCCGCCTGTTCACGTTATCGGTAATGTGTTTTTATGTTTTGAAAAATCCTACATTTTGCTCTTGTTTTATTTTGTCAAGATTTTGTATGAGTAAAATTTGCAACGGATTTGTGGTTGTAGATATCTCAAACGGCCTGAAGTTCGTGGCGTTGACCGGCCTTGACCCGTCGCTGACCCGCCGTTGACCTCCGTTGACTTCCACGTTTGTCACCTTGTTTGTGAGTGTTAGACTTCCACCCCCCTCTTTTTTCATTTTGTTGATGTTAATTGAACCCTAAATAAGGTTACGAATGTGTTCCACGAAGAAAGTTTTTGATATTTTTGTTAAATTGTAAGTTGTGGAGATCCGGAAATATTTTAGTTAATTCGGATGTGTTGTATGATTGTGTGTGGTTTTAGCGATTAAGTTTGGTCCGATGCTCTTATAGCGTTTAATGCTCATGCGTGATGAAATGAAGTGACGAAGTGAATTGTTGACTGATAAATGTATTTAGTTTGTAGCAATAATAATGACTTTTGAGGATACTACGGGAAGGAATGCCGGGTGAGAATAAAATAGAAGTGATGTCTTTGCATAATCGTTTACTTGTTAATGTATTATGTCTGTGTTAATAGTGCTGTTGATGTGGTCTAGTGGAGTGCATGTACGTATTTGAGGGTGCAATGAAATGAATGTAGAATGAAAATGAACTGAAAGTTATGTATTCGTGTATTGCAGTCGTGCGATGTTTTTGACTGTGTATATGTATAGAGGCGGTCAGATCAAGTTTGATTTGACCGTGGGTGTGTATTATGATCCTCCAATACCGGAGCGAGTTCTGACTCTCGAGAGGAGGTTGAACCACTCAGAATTAGTTGATGTAATTGTCACGAGGCTTGGCATTGCGAGTGAGGGGTATATGTTGAAAATATATTACCGATGTCCTGAACTGATTGGTTCGGTTGTATACTATCGGTGTTATAATTTGGAAGATGATGACTCAACGACGTTCTTCTTCAACATTGTTGATCGATTGTCGTTGTCGTCCGTGGATTTTTACGTTGTTATGGAACAGTTGGCAAGCACTAATGATTGGCCACGGCCAATGACGTTCATGTCGTTGTTGAGCAACTTCCAGAACTTGGCTGATGCACCATGCGTACCGCCACACGTTCGTAGCCGGGGTTTAGAAATTGGTGAGTCCAGCCAACCTTCTGCTTCTGGGTATGCTCCCGTGGATTGTGCTCAGCCGTCCACAAGTGATGGTATGTATGGTATGGCCCGTGACGAGCAGAATGTCTTGGATGATGATTATGTGGGACACGTTCGTGACCTTGTTGGTAGGGATGACGGTGGCGAAGACGATGATGTCGAGGGTGAACTTGATGGTGGAAGTGAGGATGATTGTTCCTTATCAACTGATTCGAATCCTGGGGACGATGAAGAACAGGTGGTGTGCACGAACAATGTACCCCCGGCGTTTCATATTCTGGCGAATCCAGATACACAGGCCTACTATAGGGATTATGGTGGCCCGGATGAGGATAGCTATGACCCAACTCATTTTGGGTCCGGAGTTTCTACCTACGATCGAGAGACGGGTGTAGTGGATGTGCGTATGCGATTCCAGACGAAGGCCCAATTGGTTGAAGCTATCTCTAGGTGGAGTTCCATGATGAACAGGGAACACAGGGTTGTGGAGAGCACATCACGCACATGGTATGCGAAATGCAAGGACGTTGTCGAAGGAACTGGGAATTGTGTTTGGGTTGCCAGAGCTTCCAAGAAGGCTTCACATGGCATGTGGGAGATCACCAGATGGGCAACTAGCCATGGGTGTGTTGGTGCTGGTCGATCTACGGGTAACGTGAATCTGACGTCGGTGATGATCGCCCGTTCAATCCGCCACCACATTGATGTAAACCCTTCTTACACAGTCAAAGATGTGCAAGCTCAAGTGAAGGAGGAGTTCAATGTAACCATTTCCTACAAGAAGGCGTGGTATGCTCGACAGAAGGCAATTGACATGGTGTTCGGGACTTGGGAGGATTCTTTCGAACAGCTCCCAACGTTTATGGATGAGCTAGTCAGGGCCAATCCGAGCACCGTTGTAGATTGGGCTGACGTACCTGATAGAATACACGGCCACGGGTCGAGGAAATTTAAATTTGTGTTCTGGGCATTTGGTCCGGCAATTGAAGCCTTCCGCCACTACAGGAATGTCATAAGCGTGGATGGCACTCATTTGAGAGGGGCATATAAGTCCACAATGTTGGTCGCCGTGGCGCACGATGCAAATGATTACATCCTCCCCATCGCTTACGCTATTGTTGACGAAGAAACGAATGAGAGCTGGAACTGGTTCATGGGGAGACTGCGTCTTCACGTCGTTGGTGGTGATAACATGCCAATCTGTGTCATATCCGATAGGCATGCTGGACTCATAAATGCGATGATGCATATGGAGGAGTGGATGGAACCGGCTGGATACCATCGAATTTGCCTGCGGCATTTTCAATCCAACTTCCTATCATATGATAACGGGAAGTTCAAGAATGCGCTTTTGAAGACTCTGGTGTGGCAGCTTGGTTCTGCTAGGCGAGAGAGCAAGTGGAGGGGGTACAAGGAGGAGCTAGAGAGTACAGATCCATCTGCTTGGGCTTGGTTGGAACGGCTAGATAGGAGTAAGTGGTGTCTTGCATTCGATGTGGGTGATCGACGTTGGGGAATTCTCACGACGAATTTTTCTGAGAGTTACAACAACTGTTTGCGCCGCGCACGCCATCTGCCGATCACAGCTTGTGTCAAAGTGACGTTGGAGCGAACAGTTGAAATGTTTGCCCAGAGGGTTATGGACGCCACGAATTGGAGGTAATTTGTCACTTACGTACCCTTTTTTGAGTGTCTGCAAAACAGTTAATGTATTCTAAAATGTTGCCCGTTTGTCCAGGTCCGTGTTTCCCAACAGGATCTGGAAAAAGTTTCAGAAGCAGGAGACATTGGCGCAGGGACATATCGTGACCGTGTTCGGTCATGCATCGCAGACTTATAGGGTTGTGGTTAGGAACATCGATGGGGGCATCAGTGAACGGCAGTACACGGTCAAATACCGAAGAAGAGAGTGTACTTGTCGTGAGTGGCAGATTTTCCGTTTCCCTTGTTCCCATGCCTTAGCCGTCTGTCGGCATAGACGTGACGATCCGGCTAGTCTATGTGACAGGGTGTATCTCACGACCACATATGTGCAACAATATAGTCAGGGTTTCATGCCTGTAAGAGATCCATCGCTCTGGTAACGTGCCGAATGGAGGTTGGTTCCTGATGGGGAGAAGTTCCGCAGTAGGCGTCGTGGACAGTTTGCGGAGAGAAGGATAAGGAATCAGATGGACGAGCGGGTGCCGGTTGAATCCAGGGGCCGCCGTAGGCGTGGCCGTACTTAGTGTCATGTTGTCGTATAGTGTCTGTAATGGTACCTCGGTCATATGTTACTTGCACATGTACTTTCGTCCATCGGAATATTATAGCTTGTTACTTGTGATGTTATAGCTTTTATTTGCCAAATATGTTTGCCACTCTAATCACTTCAGTAACTAATTTTCATATGTCGTAATTGTGTACAGGGGCAACACGATGGACCATTGTCATCCAGGACCCATGGAGGATGATTTGTTGTACCTTCACGAGGAGCATCGTGCCCGGGCAGTGTACAACAGACAGTTACAGGATGAGGCAATGCAGGTCCGGCGCTGTGATGGGGCATGCTGGACCGCAGATATGCCTGACACAGTTCTGAGCTACTTGCGTGACGTAGGATTCCAGGGACTCCTTGATTCTGCATCGATACGGATAGACCATTCACTAATCACTGCCCTAGTGGAGCGGTGGCGGCCCGAGACGCACACATTTCACCTCCCGGTGGGGGAGGCTACGGTCACGCTGCAGGATGTGGGGATGCTATGGGGTCTTCCGATCGATGGGATCCCAGTCACAGGAATCGACACCCGTAGGCGTACTGAGGAATGGCTGGTAGTTTGCACGGACTACCTAGGTGCTACACCTGACACCGGAGTTATCCGAGGGGGTCGCATTAGGGCGAGCTGGTTGGGAGATTTGTTGGGCAGTCCGTTCCCTACTCACCCTACTGAGGTCCAATGTCAACACCGGGCGAGAGTTTTCATTCTACTGCTGGTTGGGGGAATGCTCATGTCAGACACATCAGGTAGTCTAATTCCACTACTCTACCTGTCGATACTAATCGACCTAGGTGCAGCACGTCACTACAGTTGGGGGAGTGCCATTCTTGCACACTTGTACCGGTGCTTATGTGACGCTGCAATTCCACAAGTTAAATCCATTTCTGGCCCCCTTGTCCTGCTACAGGTAAAGTAATCTGTCACTCCACTCATTCGTACATAATGTCCACTCTGTTACTTTGTATTACATGTAATTTAATTTGTGGAACAGTTGTGGGCATGGGAGCGCATCCCATCCATCCGACCCGCAGGAGCTCTACCCATATCGGCGCCGATGAATGCTGTTGGGTCCCGGTAGGTGCCGAATAACACTAGTAGTCAGTTTTTTAAACTGTGGTCAATTCCATATATTTGCTAATATAGTTCACTCATCACCGCCCGTAGGTGGAGAGCCCCTCACGATTTATCACACTCACCGATGCATGTTTTGAAAGTGTATCGCGATCAGATCACATCTCTCAGTCAGAATCAGGTATGGGCCATCTTGGATTACGATCTCCTGATTTCGTGCGAAAAATGGTATTCAATACCTAACGGGACCACTATGATGTTCTTTCAGTTTATCTGGGAGCCATACACGTCGGACATCGTGGGGCAACTCCCGTGGTACTGTACTGCTAGTAGTAACAACTGGCTTGTGTGCGTCGACCTCATCTGCTGGCATGTAGTGGAGTTCCACCACGCACATCGGGTTCTCAGGCAGTTCGACCTGATCCAGCCAATACCCACCCAGCTGGTCAGTAGGGAAGAGTATAAACTGCTTCATGATATAGACCGTTGCGGCAGGTCTGGCACTGATTGGCGTGCCAAACTAAGAAGATTTCTCGTTGAGTGGGAGCAACGATCTGATCGACAAGTACACCCACTTGGGTATGCAGATCCATATTGTCCCAGCCGTGAATACATGGAGTGGTACTTCCGCAAGACGGTGAGCATGATTGATCAGCCAGGACGGCCTACCACGGCTACAGAGGGTTTCCATGGAGACAGTGCAACTGCAGAGTACTTGGTATTTCCTACAATCATAATATTCTCAAGAAATAATGCTACGGCTTTCCCCTATATTGCATAACTAACATATTTATCTCGATTCTATAGTTGCAGATAGTCACTGAGGTGTACAACATGTCGAACATTCCGTTGGATGGATGTCCCCCACAATTCGCGGGCGCTCTCAGCGGAATCCATGAAGTTGTCACACGGGGTCTACAACACGCGCATCAGGCCTCCAGACTACAGTACTATCAGCCGCTTGTGCACTGTGAAGATCCTCCCCCTGGTGTCAGATATGCAGACCTCAGAAGCGACCGCCAGGCTCCACCAGCTCGACAGGGAGGTCGGAGGTGGCGTCCTAGGGGCCAGGAGGAACACGTTGGTCCATCACAAGCTGGCCCATCACATGCGAGTCCACCGATTGCCGGCCCATCACACGGTGAACCTTCACATTACGGCATGACTCCATCGGAACACACTGCATATGTCACTCCAACATCGAGTCATCAATTCATGTCACCTGATGCTCCATCACATACGGGTAGTGTTCCACATGCCTATCGTGAGGATACGGGAGACGAAATGGAGGACGAAATACCAGAGGGAGTTCCACTTGAGGAAGTGCATGTACCTACACAGATGGCTGTTCCTCGACGGACATCTAGGACCGTACGCCCTCCACCGTGTGGAACGGGCGGAAAGCTTTGCAGGGATCGTCATCGTCACTAGGACAGAGCATGCCACTAAACACTGATTTGCATTACATTTCGCACGTACTGTTCGGCTATTGTACATTTATGCTAATTCATACTCATTCTAACTATGCAATACTTCATTCCGGCACCCTTATTCAGGACTAGTTACCAAACAACAACTCACGCTGTCCTAATTTATCGTTCAACTAGTTCACAACATATCATCAGACAAACACGAGAATAACCATTTCGCCCAATAATTAAAATTCTCCGGCCGATGCCGATACCCGGTCTACCGAACAATTAATTTTCCAAATGCGTCTTCCATTATTTAAAGCTACAAAAAATACTATTATATTACCGATTTTTTTTATACTTCCATTAAAATGCGCGGCTTATATATATATTAGAGTTTATATATATCTTTATTTATATTTATATTTATATTTATATTTATTTTTATATTTATATGTATGTATATTTTTATATTTATATTTTTTTATATTTATATATATATATGTATATCTTCATTTATATTTATATATATGTTTATATATATATATATATATCTTTATTTATATTTATATATGTGTATATATTTATATTTATATTTATGTATATATTTATACACATTTACGTGTGTGTACATCCACACATTGACGTGTGTGTACATCCACACATTTACGTGTGTGTACATCCACACATTTACGTGTGTGCATATTTATATATCTTTATTTATATTTATTTTTATTTTTATATTTATATGTATGTATATTTTTATATTTATATATATTTTTTATATTTATATATATTTATATATATATGTATATCTTCATTTATGTTTATTTATATGTTTATATATATATATATATCTTTATTTATATTTATATATGTGTATATATTTATATTTATATTTATGTATATATTTATACACATTTACGTGTGTGTACATCCACACATTGACGTGTGTGTACATCCACACATTGACCGGCTCTGTCTAAAATAAAACCTGTCCGAAAACGGGAAAAAAAATAATATCCAAGAGGACGCATTTTGTAAATGCGTCCTCTAATTATTCTGCCAATCAGTCTAAAATTTAACTTGTCAGAAAAATGAAAAAAAATTAGTTTCCAAGAGGACGCATTTTGTAAATGCGTCCTCTATTTATTCTACCAATCAGTCAAAAATAAAACTTGTCAGAAAAACGAAAAAAAATTATTTTCCAAGAGGAAGCATTTTGTAAATGCGTCCTCTAATTATTCTGCCAAAAAAAAATTCAACCAGCTCAAATCGGAAAAAAAAATCATTTTCGAGAGGACGCATTTTGTAAATGCGTCCTCTATATTGTTGGCCAATTTCACAAATCACGGTATTTGATGCCAACTTTCAAATTTTTGCTATACTAAAATCAAGAACTCGTATATTAGGTGATTCAGCTACTGATATGGGAAAACAGGATGATAATGACTTGGCCCTAAAGGTTAAACAAATGCTGAATGGTAAAAGGTATCTCATTGTAGTTGATGATGTATGGAGCATAGAGCATTGGGATGACCTAAAGCTCTCCTTTCCAGATGACATGATGGGCAGCAGGATTTTAATGACAACCCGTGATCGTGGTGTAGCGAGGAAAGCTAGTCCTGGGAGAGAGTCTTACGTTCTTCAATTACTCTCTCCTTCCCAAAGCTGGGATTTATTGCAAGCAAAGTTGTTTCAAGGGGGTAAATGTCCAGGATTGCTCTGGAGGGTTGGAAGTTTAATAGCAGAACATTGCAGGGGGCTACCACTTGCGATTGCTGTCGTGGCTGGTATTCTCAAGAGGACAGAGATGAAAAAAGATAAGTGGGAAGAAATTGCTGAGCATTTAAGATCACTAATAGCTGATGACCAAGAAAGGCAGTTCACGGACATCCTTGAGTTCAGTTACAATCATCTGCCATCGTATCTTAAACCATGCTATCTTTACCTGGGATCATTTTTGGAAGACCAAGAGATTCAGGTCAAGAAGCTGCAATGGCTGTGGATGGGGGAAGGTTTTATTCCAAAAACAGTTTCCAAGAGCTTAGAAGAAACTTCTGAGGGCTACTTGGTAGAACTGATCAATCGAAGTTTAGTAATGGAAGTGAACATTAGTTCTTGGGGTGGTACCAAAACTTGTCGTGTCCACGACATGCTTCGTGATCTCTGCATCACGAAAGCTAAAGAAGACAATTTTATGCAGCTATTCTCGATGAATGATTCGCTCAAGCCTGAGTCCCCAGTTGGTAAGCTGTATCGATTGTGTGTCCATTCTCCAAAACAGAATTTCATTCAGTTGAGGCCTTCTGCTTCACATGTTCATTCTCTTCTATTCTTTGCCACTGATAACTCCCAAGACCACAACTCCTATGATATATCAACCATTTTCCAGGATTTGAAGCTGGTCAGAGTATTAGATTTGGAACCTATCACGGCAAGTGTTTTTCCAAGTGGAACTGATTTGTTAATTTGCTTGAATTACCTGGCAGTTAAGGGACACATAAAGTATGTTCCTTCGTGCATCGCCAAAATTTGGAACCTGGAGACTCTTCTTGTGAAAGGAACAAAGGGTGAAATTGCATTGCCAAGTACACTATGGAGCATGGCATCATTGAGGCATGTCCACATCCGTCCCTCGGCTTCTCTGACCATAGCAAGTCCTGAGCTTGAGAATGGTATTGACATGGAAAACCTTACCACATTTTCCTCTCCAGCCTTTTCTAATTCAAAATTAGCTGAAAAGCTAATGAAAAGGTGGGCGAGACTTAGAAAATTGAGATGCATCTTCCTGGAACACTGGGATAACACTCGTTTGTGCAATATATTTCCTGCATTGGAGTTTCTGACTGAACTCGAGTCGTTGAATATATATAATGGGGGGTGTTCCTTACCATACGAGTTGAACTTCCCTATGAACCTGAAGAAACTAACTCTCTCCAGATTCAGCTTACCATGGGATGATATCTCTTTAATCAGTCAACTAACGAATTTGGTGGTTCTGAAGCTACTATTTAAAGCCTTTGAGGGAGATGTTTGGGCCATGGCAGAAGTAACTTTTCCTAAGTTGAAAGTGTTATTGTTTGAAAATTTGAACCTTGCAGTATGGAACAACTTCATGGACTGTTCAGATCACTTTCCGGAGCTTGAGAGACTTGTTTTGAGGAATTGTAAGAAACTTGTGGAGGTTCCTTCCAATTTTGGGGAGGCCTCAACTTTACAGATAATTGAGGTGAAGTGGTGCCGAAAATCCACTGCGAAATCTGTGGAGAAAATTTTGGAGCAACAACTGGAATTGGGCAATCAGGACTTTCAAGTGATGATCACTCCCCCAGAATGGGATTTCAGAAGATGAGAGGTGAATTGAGTGAGTTAGTAATAGTATTTTTCTTTCTCAAGTTTATATTATTTGCAGAGCAAAACAGACATGATGGAAAGAAGTAGTATCATTACCATAAAGCTTACAGGAAATGCTGATCTTGATAGTTTGTTAGTTGAGTTTGCAAGAGTTTTTATTGATGAAATGATGAGAAATCTTCTGTCCTGCAGAGCAGCTAGGAAAGGAATCAGATGCAACGGGTAGTGCAGTAAAGATAGGTTGACAAATCTTCAACCTAATAACCAACAAAGTTCCCTCCCCAGTCCCCAGTTGTGAAAATACTGAGGGCAGGAAGCATTCATATGTTCTCTGCAAATTGAACATTGGATTGCAGGCTCGCCCACTGTTTGGTGCAGTTTACCATAGAAAAAATAGGTGTGTTACTTCCATGCTTGGAATCATCCTCTGGATTTCACATGTACCTCTCTAATGAAACCCCATTCCTTTTCTATACCTATACTAAAAGCGGGAGTTCATTTTTCGCGCATAGTTTGGTATGGTGACCGGTCCTGACACCTTCAACTTTGGTTTCCTCCCTGCTTCGTTCCCTCTGCTTCCCTCTCAATCGGAAAATTGTGCTACCACCTACTCTTGGTATAGAAATGGTTGCCGGTACGTGGTCATTCCTGCGTTTTAATTGACTCTTGTTCTCTACTTTCTCGAATCACTTCTTCAAACCGGTCCACCTTCTACGGCAGTAGCCTGATTCTATCAATTTTGATAATGGGTATTAATTTCTAACTCACAAGTATGATTGGTTAGTCTCTTTATTGTTGATTATGTATTGAATTCATCGTTTCTGCTTTGTGTGCAAGTGTAACTGTGTGCGTCTGTGTGTGGTGTGTTCATGAGCCTTGGATTGTGTATAATTTTGATTGATTTCACTGCTTTTAATGTTTGAGGTGTTTGAATGCTTCAACCTTATTAATGTCAAAATACCCCTTTTCCCACTTCTGTTGTTTGTGTGCCTTCAGTTATGTAAAGTATAATTCTGTGAAACAGGACTCAGTTTTACTTGGTTGCCTTTTCCATCAATGGATTTTACTGTTTTCAATGCTTGAATCAAGGTGAGAATATATTTTATATATGTGATATGCTCAAGAACAGACCCAATTAACGCAAAAAAAGTATATTAGGTCCATATTCAAGGACTTGGAACCTTTTCCTACCCTTTCCTTCAATTTTGGATCCTTTTTAGCTCTGTGAGAATTGAAAAAACCCAAAAACAGGAGCCTATTTGCTGCAGTTTGATATTTTTCATTCTTACATTTAGAAATATGTTTTTTGTAGATTACTTGTTTAAAGAACATTTGACTAAGTCATTTGATCCTGAGCGGGTATTGAATTTTGGAACTTTCTGATGTTGAATCCCTCATTGTATTTATAGAAATTTCTTTGTTTTCTACAAGGATTCTGTGTATTATAACACTTTGTTCTCACAGAATTATTTATGTTAATGATAATTTGATCGATTTCTTACTCAGCCTTATCTATCTTTGTAGTCATTCAATGGAGTTTTTTTTATACATAAGTTTGATTATTAAAATGAATATAGGAGAATTTGATTGTGTATTGAGATGATTGAAACAACATAGTTTTGCTATTTTAGTGACAGAAAGATTGATTTGGTATTGTACCTTGCTACCCTTGTCAGAAAGATTGATTTAGTGACAGAAAGATTGTACCTTGCATTAGGTACTTGTACACTTGTTTTTTCGCGGTCTTCTGACCCGTGATGATGCATCGATGTCTATAGTTTTGTGTGTCTAAACATTATGAAATATTTATATTTTGAAAGTATAAACAACAGAAAACTAAGTTTCCAATTGGGAGAGTACCTAATGCAAAGTATACTCTGATTACAAGACAAGGGGAGTGGTTATGGCTTATATAACTGGAAAGTCCTGTACTCTTTTTTTCATATACTAAATAATGAAATGCATTGATATAGGAATTGATGAAAGCGAGGGAAAAGAAGAGGAGGTAGCATTACACATTGGAGCAAGTAAGCTGTTTGTGATAGATGTAGCTTTCTGTCAAGTATCTTAGTGAATATTCTTTTTATCTAAAGTTTGGCAAAGGAGCTTTCGAAGTTATGGGAAAAAATGTGGCTTTGAGATATTACAAAGGATAAAAGATCCAACTGCATTTAACTTCCTCTTTTTTTGTGTGTGTGAGAGATGATATGGTGTTTGAGTACCTTTGAACCTGACTAATTTGTAACTTATGTTTCTTTTCTGCTCCAGTCCATTAGGATTGGTGACTGAAGCTCAGATTAAAATGAAAGGAAAATTCTAGAGATTGCTAGCTCTCATGTTTTGTCTCGTGTTATTCAAGTACCAACAATCGAAACCCGCCGCCAACGGCGCTGATCTATTGGCCCACAATTCTAGCACAAATTGCATAACGGAAATGTGCAAAGAAGCTTTCCAAGGCAATATCCCCAGACTTCTCCGAAACAATATTCAGTACGAACTCGACTGCTCCCCCTCCTAATGATAATTATATTAGGTATTATTTATACGATTGTATATGATTATTAGGTAATATTTTGTTTTCTGATTTCACGATTGGAAATCTGTTTGAATGCTCGGTTCCCAAGTTGTTTTACTCAGTTTCATCTCTCAGCATACTATATTCTTGTTTTTGACACGATTAAATAGTATCTTGTTGCATGAACGAGAGCTTAGGAATTTAGAGAGTGATACGAACATTAATTTAATCGTTTAATTGTTGCTTTTCTCATTTCGGGTTCAATAGGTCCGTGCATTATAGGAGAAGACGCAATATTAGAGCTCCCTGCTGCAATGAGATCTTTCATTGTTGTCACTATCATAATACTACTTGTACACTTCTCTGCCGCAATGGGGTCTTGATTAATCGACGGCTTGTTGTTTCATGTCGGTTGTTGTGAAGGATCGTGTGCCCCGACAAAGGTCTATCTCCTGAAGTCATCACAGATATGTTCCATACTACCAGCCGATGGGCTACCCTAAGGACTAGGTTCTGAAGCTCATTGATGGTGAAGTTTAGTACATTAGAGAGTCCGAAAGATGTTATTTCCTGATTTTACTCGATCTCCCAATGCAAGGGCCAGGCTCCACGAGCGCGGCCTAGGCCAAGTACACGCAAGTACTTCCTGATGGTCGATCTGAGGCGTTCTAGCGGCTGTTTTTCTAACCATGGTGATGTCTGAGTTTAAGGTAAATCTGAACTGAGTTGGAGGGTTTCTTGTATTGTTAGTGCTACTAAGTTGTATGTTTGAGTTTGACCATGATGTTGTACCATGTGCTGTATTGTTGTACACTAGGGCAACTTCATCAGAAGTAAATGTAGTGACTTTCTGGGATTCTTCTTGTCACCATAAATAAATACAAGAATTGAAACAAAGTCAAGAGGCTTTAGTATAAAGATTCTTGTGTCCTTGGTTTAAATCAGAAAAGAGGCAATGCGGGTGGTTAATCATAAGGATATCAGTAGTCAAGAGAATTGAAACAAAGTCAGAGGCTTTAGTATAAAGATTCTTGTGTTCTTGGTTTAAATCAGAAAAGAGGCAATGCGGGTGGTTAATCATAAGGATATCAGTAGTCAAATAGCTCTCTTTCTCCAATCTATTAATAGATTAAAATACTGATCCATCAGATATTAACTCATCTGTGCTTTTTGAGAACATTCCCAAATTAGTCACTGAAGATATGAATCACACTCTGCTACACCAATAACCATGGAAGAGCTTTATAATTTAATCTCTTCCATGGAGAGTGATTTAGCCCCTTGCTCGGATGGGTTTAGTGGTAAATTCTTCAAATCTTGTTGAAATATCATTAAAACTGACCTTTTGCAAGCTGTTAGGATTTTTTAGATGCAAATCAAATCCCAAAAGCAATCTCATCTGCCCTGATTCCAAAAAAGGAAGCATGTTCATCCTTTAAAGACTTCAGGTCAATTAGTTTATGTAATTTCATTAATAAAATCCGGTCCAAACTGATTGCTCACAGATTGAAACCTCTAATGACTCTCCTTATCTCACTTGAACAATCAACATTTGTCAGGGAAGGGAATTGGCTGAAAATGTCTTGCTTATGCAAGAGATCACTAATTTCCTTAACTCAAAATCAAGAGGTTATAACATCATATTCAAACTTGATATGATGAAAGCTTTTGACAGAATTTCGTGGCAATTTTAAACCAAAATCCTCTTAACTATGGGCTTTTATGAACAGTTGGTTAAAATTATAATGGGAAATCTAAAAGACTCTTTCTTCTCAGGTTAAAACAAGGAGATCCCCTCTCTCCATACTTGTTTATCTTGATGGATGAGACATTCACTAGAGATCTGAATTTCTGATTCCAATATTCCAATTTGGAATACTATAAAATTCCTCAATTAGTGATTAAAGTCACACACTTGTCATTTGCAGATTACACTGCAGTTTTCTTAAAACACTCAAAAAGTGGCATAAAAACTTTAATATGCTTTTTAAAAACTTATGAGAATGCCACGTGATAGAAGGCCCATTTTGAAAAATCCTCTTTTATACTGTCCAAACATGCCACTCCAAGGATTAAAGGGATAATTTTATCTGAAACATGCATGATAGAGGGTTCTTTTCCCTTTAAGTATCTAGGGTGCCCAATCTTTCTGGAAAGAAGCAAAAATATATTCTTTCAAAACCTCCTAGATACAGTTTCTTCTAAACATAACTCTTGGAAAAAATAAATCCCTAAATCAAGCTGGAAGAATGGTATTGATCAAGCATGTCTTAGCTGCTATCCCTCTTCACCTGATTACAGTGCTTAAACCTACTAAAAGTATTATTGATAAACTCCATGTATTATTTGGCAAATTTTTCTGGAGAATTATCAATAATGAACATGGAAGCAAGAAAGTAAGGAAATCTTACAGCAAAATGTATTTTCCAAAATCAGAAAATGGATTGGATTTAAAAAATATTCACACTATGATATCGAGCTTCTCTTTCAAGTTGTGGTGGAAACTGCAACTTGGAAATTCTTTATGGTCTCTAGTTATGTGGTCAATACCAGAAATGCACAGAACATGAAAAACTTGGAAAAGAATTATCCAAGTCTCTGATCTGACTACGGAAAATTCTTATCTCCAAGTTGGGACATGTGATGTTTCTTTTTGGTTCACTAATTAGATAAACCCAGGTACTTTAGCTTCACTTTGGGAATCTCCTGAACCCCTCCCAAGTGAAGCAAATGACTTCTTCTCTAATCAGAGCCCCTGTCTGGAAAACATTAACAATGGTTTACCTGCATCAGGCATGACTAAGCTCCTAAATAGTAATCTAAACCATGTTGATTTTCCTGATACTCTAATATGGAAGCCTGCAGAGAATTCTTTGTAATTTGCATATAACCTGATTCGGGAAAAAAATGAGTGTAATCCCTTCCTTCACACACCTGTGGTCAAAATTATTGCCAAGAAAGATTAGTGTTTTCAGTTGGAAGCTTCTGAACAGATTATTGGCAATGCCAGATGTTTTGGAGGACTTCTCCTTTAATTTGCCCTCAAAATGTTCATTCTATGAATGTAAATCTGACACAATCCATCACACCTTTAATGCTTGTGTAGCAAATCAGTCCATCTGGCATATATACAATAATAGTTTTAACCTGCAGAGACTCAATTTTGATACCTTATAGGACAAGTTCTTTTTTTACTGGAATCTTAAGAATCCTCATGGAAAACTTCTGAATTGGATTAAGATTCTACCCTGTATAGTGGTTTGGTTTGTTTGGTGTGCAAGAATAAAGTATTTGTATGATTCAGTCACACCAAACACAGAGCTTATTATACAGAAAATCTTAGGTCAATTTCAGGACATTTTTAATGTTCACAAGCTAGATTTTAGATTCATAACTGTTGCTGGTTCCACTTCTCTACTCTTTAATCAGAACAATTCAGTTAAAAGAAAAACATAGGAAAGAACAGTAGTCTGGCAACTCCATATGCATCAGAAATTAAATTATGATGACTCATCATTGAAAAATGGTGAATCTAGGGTAGGGGTGATCATTAGGGATGCCCAAGGTGCATTACAGATTGTAGCTTCAAAATATCTAGGGCAAGAATCAACTCTCATGGCTGAAATTAAGACCCTTCAATATGGTCTGCAATTAGCACATCAACAGGGCTATTCTAACATATAGGTTGAATGTGATTCATTTCTTCTTGTCAAAATTATAAGAAGGGATTATAGAATCCCGTGGAAGTATGCACGGGATATTAGAGATATTTGGAAATTAATGGCCGTAGTGCAAGGTTCAATCTCCCATGTGTTCAAAGAAGTTAACAGCGTTGCTGATTCCATAACCAAAGCTGCAATTACTGATCAGGTAACTTCTATCTTTGATTGTAATAGTTTACCAAGAAACATCAAAGGCCTGATTAGATTAGATGCTGCTCTTATGCCTTACATTAGACATGCTTAGCTAGACAAGAAACTGTTGTTTTTCCTTCTGTTTCATGATATGTACACAACATATGAGGAGTTCTGATGATGTGCTGAGATGAAAGTGGATGAAGCTGATGGAATGCACATTAAAATCAAGGCGGATGAAGCAGATATTGCTGCCCATGTCACGGGATATGCTGCTGCTCTCATACCTAGCACACGATTCAGCAAATCTGCAACAGAAGCTGTACCAAAGCATCAACCTGCATCATGAGTCTCACTCTCAGATCCTAATTAGTTATATGGAGCAAGTACTGAATGAGGATCACATGTTCCACTTGTAGATGTTATTTAGTGGACTGCTTCTGGGGAAGTGGTCTGCTAGGGGCTATTGTGGGAGGTCATCCCTTTATGTTGACACTGAGGGTGGAGGCATAAAAATGGTAGGCCACAATAGACTCCAAAATGGTATTTGGTCTAGTATTTTGCTTACACGAGGGTGTAAACAAAGGCAACGAAACTATTTAGGACATATTCTCCCACGAATGCTTAATGTACCTCCGTTGTTCTTATTCTACTCTTATTTTGGCGTGGGGAGCCTAATATACACCCCCCTCACTATGGTGAGTTTTAATTTTTTTTTAAAAGGCAATGCGTGTGAAGAAACAAAGTATATGGAGTCAGATAGGGAGATCTTCTCAATTAAATGTTGATTATAGACTCATGAGAACAACCCGTATCGTGAGAGGACGTGTAAGGGGTCCACATTTTGTACATTTAAATAATATATCGATATCTATGTGCTTATATGTTACAGGAGAACTCTGTATCTTATGATATTATACACGCTGATAACGTTGCAAATTGGTTCATTATCGATCCCAACAAAAATCGCTTTCTCAATATGCACTATCATAACATCATTCATCCATTCATCTCCCTTTCTGCTGCGTAAATCAGTCTTGATTCTTGGTGTATACCAAGCCCAAATACTAAGCAGCAAGCCCAAAACCACAAACTGACCTAAGGCTAACCAGCAATGCGAACTGGGCCAAACAGACGCAGGACAAGTTGAGTCAACCCACAAATCGAGAATAGCGGGGACCTTGATTAGCTGTAAGCAACGAACCGTATTTCTCGGTCCCACGACCAGACACACGATGGAAAACCTTGATTAGGCGGAGCTATGTTTGTGATACACTATAAAACAAAGAAGGATGGTACGAATCAGATAAGCGTGACTATCTTGAGAAATTCCAATTCTGAGACGAGAAAACTAACTTGATCGTTGAAGCTTTTCTCCTTGAATCACTTTAGGAATTGGTTTTGCAGGTGAAGAAGTTCAAGGAGTGAACAACAAGCGGTTTGCTTGAACGAACCACCACATCTTTTAGAACCGTATATGGGGAACACATTTTTTTTCGTTTCAAAGTCATTCAGGTAAACAATGGTGTTCAGCAGAAGTGAGAAGAGTCATAACCACCAAACAGAGGAGCAAACACCTGGACGTAATAGAAACATGCATCCTCCCCAGGATCAGGGCTACATCTTCAGTAGAGAAAAAAAAGCGTAGTAAAGAGGAAACGGAGGAGAAGGAAGAAACAAAGTCCCCCAACACGAACCAAGAAAAAGAAAGAAGGGTGTTTGCAGCATTTTTAGAAGCGAACATGAATATTTTTACAACCAGTTCCTGACAATGCTCAAACCAAACTGTCCAAGAATAGAAAAAAGGGTAAGTCAGGAACGTGAAAATCTCAAGTACAAAGAGGAACTGTGGGGAATCGTTGCAGACGATGATGTAGACGAATCACCCCTAGCACAACATCTCTAGGATTTTTTTATGCCAAAGGACTTCAAACTTCCTCTACATGTTAAAATCTATGATGGACCACATATCCAAAAGAGTTCCTACATTCATACAGAAACAATATGAGGTTTTGCGATGCAAACATCGAATTAGTATGCAAGGCATTCCCTATCTTCTTATCAGGAATAACGATCACCTAGTACGAGGATCTCTCGAGTGGAAGCATCAAATCGTGGGCACAGTTATTGGATTTATTCATGGGTTGCTTATATCAGAAGAAAATATTCCCAAAAATGATAGCAGACCTTAATAACATAGCCCAACAGAGTGAAGAAAGTCCGGCGGAGTATCATAGTAGGTTCGTGATGGAAAGTTTACAGGTTTGCAACTTGTCATTCCAATCGTCATTGGGAGCATTTACAGGAGGCATGTGATTAGGAGAGTTCTACAAGGAACTATCAAAGAACATGCCCGAAAACCCGAGAGAGCTACAAAGGATGATTGAACAGCATGTGCGAACAGAAGAGGCAAAAAACCGTAAGATAGAAAGGGAACGAGGCAAGAAGCGAACAATGGCGGATTCACAGAGGGGTTTTACAAAGAAAGGTAAAGGAAACGTCACTTTCAAACGGGGAGAAACAGGGTCGCAAGCTGAGTAATTCCAAGATACACCTCTGATTAGATCAAGGAAGGAAATATGGCATGTGAACAAGGATCTATTTCGAGAACCAGCACCTATGCTAGCACCACTAGAAAAGAGATCCAAGGAGTATTATTGTGCCTTTCATAAGGACCATGGTCATGATATTAAGTACTGCAGAGAACGGAGAAGACAAATTGAAGAAAATTTAAGGAATGGCTACTTAAGCCAAAATAGGAAGGAAGGAACAAGCCAGCATGGAGACACTAGCAAAATAGCAAACCCATCTCAAAGAAACCAAGGTACAATGATCACAATGGCAAAGAATAAAAAAATGACTGCGGCAGTGGATTGCAATGATGATGCGAGCAATGAAGTACCAGAGACAGTAATCTTATCCATACACAGATCTACAGAGTCATTGTCCAACAATGCTTGGAAGGCCAAAGCAAGATACTCTCCCCCGCAAGAGCCGGTTGATAAAAGGCTTCGTTCAAATGAGGTAATCACCTTTAGTGAGGAAGATTCAGTACCTAACACTTCACCTCACAACGATCCCATGGTCATCATAGAAAAAAAATTAGGAATGAAACCATTCACAGAGTGTTCGTAGATGACGGAAGCGCAGTCGAGATACTATTCGTAGACTAATTCGATAGGCTGGGTTTCAAGAGAGCTGACCTAAAAAAGTCCACATCCTCGCTGGTAGGATTCAATGGGCGAGCAGAAACGCCTCTGGGAAATATACAACTGCCTATCACTTTTGGAGAAAGTGGAAGAAATTGCACCATTATGTGCGACTTCATGGTCATGGATGCCCCAAGTACGTTTAATGCCATCATCGAAAGGCTATGGATGAACAGAGCTAAAGCAATATGGTCCCCTTACCACCTGGTGATGAAGTTCCCAAATCCAGCTGGTATTACGACCATAAGAGGAAACCCGCAAACGGCCAGACAATGTATGCTCATAGCAATGAAGGCAAGAAAGGTTGGAGAAAAGGAAAAAATGGTTAGCACAATCGTAGGTGGTGGCTTACTAGAGCATCCGAAATTAGCATTAGACTTGGGAGAAGAAACAGAGCTGGTTAACCTGGTTAGCGAAGATAATTCAAAGTGCATGAAGATAGGAAAATACCTTCCAGACAAGGAGAAAATGAAGGTCGTAGAAATCCTACGAAGCCACAAAGAAACATTCGCGTGGAGCATCCAGGACATGGGAGGGGCGGACCCAGGCATCATCACTCATTCCTTGAATATCAGCGACTCAGTCAAACTGGTTAAACAAAAGCAATGTTGCTTTGCTAGCGATAAACAGAAAGAAATCGAAGAGGATGTTACATCACCGCTTTAGGCTGGTATACTGAAAGAGATCATATACCCAAAGGGGCTAGTGAACCCAGCTGTGGTGAAGAAATCAGATGCATGTTGGAGAATGTGCATTGAACTCAAGGATTTGAATAAAGCATGCCCAAAGGACTGCTACCCTCTGCTAAAAATCAATCAACTAGCTAAAGAAATTTCAGGATATGAAGCCCTGGAGTTATTAGATGCGTACAATGGATACCACTAAATATTGATGTATTCGGAAGACACAGAGAAAATGGCCTTCTTAACAAGGTTTGGGATATTTTATTTTGTAAAGATGTCATTTGGGTTAATAAATGTTGGGGAAAGGTACCAGAGAGTAGTCAATCATGAATTTCATGATGGGATATGATGAAACGTTGAGGCATGTGTCGATGACATGATTATTAAGAGTGGGAAAGTGGGTAGCTTCGCTGCAGAGTTAAAAGAAACTTTAGACAATGCCAAATTCCTAGTTATACCATTCCCAAAAGGCGAAGACAATACCAAATTCCTAATTGTGGCAATCATTTACTTCATGAAGTGGGTGGAGGCAAAACCATTGGGGCGAGTAACTGCTGAAATAACTAGAAAATTTGCATGACAGACCATAGTGTGTTTCTTTGGGGCCACATGTCATTTTCACGGACAATGGTACATAGTTCACAAGTAGTACGTTCACTGATTGGTGTTCAAATCTTGGGATTCTTCAAAAGTCCACCTCAGTGGCACACCCTCAAACTAACATGCAAGTGGAAGTAACGAACATGACCATCGTTTAAGGAATTCAGAGGCTACTGGGTGGAAGAAATACCCAATACCCTATGGTCATATAGAATGATCATTCGAGAACCAATGAGGAAGACACCAAATAGTTTGGTCTACGGTCATGAGGCAATGATACTAGTCGAGGTTGGCAATTTAAGCCTTTGAGTATGTGGTTACATAGAGAAGGACAATTTAGAGATGATAAAGTTAGACTTGGATTAACTGAAAGCGAAGAGAATTGGCAACGATTATAAAAGCTAAGTATAAGGAAAGAATGGCTAGAGCTTACGATCGGGGGATGAAGGAAACATGATGTCAGATTGGCAATCTGGTGTTAAGAAAGAACGAGGCTAGCCTAGCAGAAGAACAAGGAAAGCTATGCCCAAAGTGGGAAGGACTCTACATGGTCACAGAGGCTCACAAGTCCAACAACTATGAACTAGAAAGGTTGGACAACACCAATGTTCCCAACACATGGCATGTGATCAATCTGAGAAAGGTTTATGTCTAGATTTGAGGAAGAAGACAAGAAGCATTTATTTGTACATAAACCATGATATTATCATCATCGGTTGTATTCGTTCCATTGTTCCCAAGGCAATATTATCACAGTGAATATTAAAAAACCATCTTTCTAGGATGAAATTACATTTTTAGTTCTCTACTTACAAATAAAAGATGATAGCACATTAGTAGCATATTACGATCAATGCCAAAAGTCGAGCATAAGGTTGCAAACTTCAAGCTATAAATCTCGCACAAATACTGATACTTGCAAGCTTTGGATCTTGCAACCCGGTGAACCATATGATTGCAAGCTATAGATCTTGCACAACTATCGCAATAAAAACAAGCAATAGATCTTGCAATTTTTCACTCTCAATAAAAAGCAATCTATAGATCTTGCTACCAGGAAAACCTGGCTCTAACACAACGACAAAAGCAAGGAATAGATCTTATGGCTTTGCACATTACATACTCCTAATAAAGCCAACAATATATCTTGCTACATGGAAGATATGCCTACAAAACAGTGACCAAAGCAAGCTATAGATCTTGCGGCTTTATGATAAACATAGTTTCAATACTCAAAATGAAAATAATGGACATATGAGAAAGAGAATCACACAGTCAAGAGCATTCAAAAGTATGAAGACAGAAAAAAGGACAACCACAACATTCAAAAACAGCAACATAAACAACATCATTGTTCAGAAGGAAAAAGTCACTACATATCATCTATGCTTAGATGCTTGTGATGATCCAGAAGAAGATAAACCACCACAGCGACGACTGTGCTCAGCTTCGCAAGAGAGATGCTCAGCTCTACGTCGGTTTTAATCAGCCTCATGCTCCTCGCTAATCATATGGTTATACCTCCATTTCATGTGTAAATAAGCAGGATGTCATGTTAGACCCCTTCGCTCCATATGAACAAGATACCTAGCATAGTATGCCTTGAAGTCAGTTACAGGGCCAAACTCCTCGTGGTCCAGCTGCATACTCATAACGTTAATAGTTTCCTCATACCACTTCATTTCAGCCCTTAAATTCTGTACTTCATCCTCTAAGCAGCGAATGTGTGATCATATAGCCTTAGCCAAGTTAATCCTATGCCTGCCGATTCCCACAGTAAAATATCCACGACTAGCAGTTCTACGAGATGACGAGAGAAGAGCATGGAGTATATCTTTGTACTCAACACAAGATTGCTCGAGCTAGTGCATAGATAAATCAAGCCGCTCACACTCAGCGTGAAGTTACTCATAATCACTTCGCATCTGGGTGTTTATAGCAAACTGCTCATCAAACTTACTTTGCCAACCAAGTGCGGAAGATGAAAAGTGATCACACTCGTCCTGCTTTTTCTTCATCTTATAGAAAAAATCATCAATATAAGCGTATTTTTTGGTCAATGATCAACGTCTTCTAATGGGCCTCGCGAGTCTTGCTTGCAGCGTAATTCCTAGCCTTCTCTTGTTGCTAGAGCATCTGCACCATAGTTAACTATTGACAAGATTGTTATGCTCATTTCAAATCCTACGTAAATTGCGGACAACAATTTAGGTGTACTTCAAACGAACACCTAAAGATAATGCCCACTCTTGAACATGGACATGAAGGTTAAGCGCCAGTATATACGCACCAGCAGATTCAAGATCAACCAAATCGCAGACAATATCCTTGCTAAGCGATTCAACATTATACCCATCAGGAACAAACATACTGCAAGGACATGTTGTAGACGAAGATGGACATGAAGCGGGATTAGGAAATTGCCACCCAAAGCATAAGGGAAGCGACTCTATACGAGAAAAGTGGAAAACTCCCCACACTCTTTCGTGAAATATTGAGTGGCACGAAGCAAGCTAATAGTGCAGTAGAAATCAGATGGTGAAAACCCACAGCGATTAGAAAAATGATCAGTACACGTCATAAAGTCAAGTCATTTCAAGTATTTATGATCAACCAAAATATTGAAACCCTACACATATATATCAAAATTCGTAACTGAAGTCACATAAATAGTACAGACATACATCAAAATATTTTATTAAATTTACAATTAAAAATCCAAAAATCCTAGTACACTAGGAATCAACTAACTTCTGAGGTAGAGGTACCCGAAGGCTGAACAATGATTGTAGCTGCTTCTTGGCTTGGTTGCTGAGTGGGGTTTCCTGGCTTGGCTGCTGAGCGGGAGCTTCAATTCTCGCATTAACCCTAGTGGCCACACTGGCATCATGATTAAGAGTTGGAGTAATAGTGTGAGGTCCAAATGGAAGATCTTCTAGATAATCCACCTCACATCCCTTTAGCTCAGCCATAGATAGAAGACATGGAAGGCTAACAAGATGCAATAGCAAAGGATATGAATGTCCCTCATCAGCAATCTTTTCGATAAAAGCTTTGTTGAGTTTTGCCTTATGCTTCTCATATGTCTCAGTACACTTCTTCAGAGAAGGCAGGCTCTTCAGCGTACAAGTTGATTCTACTCTCGCTGATCCTTCATAGCCTCGCAGTAACCAAAAGTGTGAGCATTGATGGAGACATCCTCAAATAGTTTATAGAAAGACTTGGTCTTGCAGAGCTGATTTACAAGAATCTAAGGGTATTTAGGGGAAGCGGGTCCATTAAAGCACATCTCTTCTAACTCATAATGAAGCTGAGTCGCTTCTGCCTCCGCGAGCCTTGCACTCTCCTCAGCAGTGTTTGCCTTCTCTTCAACAGTGGTCGCCCTCTCCTGAGCGGCTTTAAGTGAAGTTTATAGAGTCATACATTTTGTTTCATGTGCCTTACACTTCTTCGTGAGCGACTCATAACCAGGAGAAAACTTAGAAAGACGCTCACTCGTGAGTTGAAGGCTTTCGGCGACCTTACAAATCAAAAACACATGGGACAAAGTTAGTCAACATTTTACATACAAAATATCAAGTGAAGGTCACTAAAATTTTGCCACGAACTTACCACACCCAGTGTATCAGAGAGAGAAAGGTTGGAGAGAATGTCAGATATCATCACCTCTGCTAGAGGATTCTCAGTTTGAACCAGAGTTTGCGAAAAAGATTGGTTATCACGTCCCTCTTTCAAGGGAGGAAGCGAATGTCCTGAAGGTCCATCATTCCTATCCTTCTTGTGCTTCCTCTCCTTCTGCCTACCAACAAGGCGATGACCACCTGTCTCCCTGCCCCCAGTAGACTTACCCTTATTACCATAGCCCATCTGGTTAACTCCCTGTCAGAGGGTGCTACTCGCACCAACATTATCAGGCTGAACAACAACTTTAGCCACCTCCTCATCATTGCCATCAAAGAGCAATCAGTTGATATCACCCCCAACTAGATTCATATATGAAATAAAATGAACATCATAGATTAAACAAACACACAAAAAAATAACCATTTGTCAAATTGAAAGAAAATACAGATCAAACACATCAAAACAATAATGAATAAAACACCTTCAGCATCAGAGTCAGCATGGCAAAGATGTTGTGTATGAGCACGAAGTGTGACCACGATCTCCGTCTCAGCAGTAAAACGGACATTCAGACCAGGACGCTTAGACTTGGGAACCTTGAAGTTCCAAGAAGGCACATCCACTTTAGGATTTCAATTGGATTTTATATAAAAAATATTTTGTATGCCAAGAACCAACATTACTAGGGAAACCGCTCACAAGCTCAACCCCAGCAATCACAGGATAAAAGGTAAATTCATCCACAGTTTTTTTCACTTTTCGAGAGTTACGAAACAAATTGAGAGTGAAAGGAACATTTTCTTTCTCACACACTTGAAGAAACCCCATTATGATAGCAATCCCCTTGGGGTCAAATTGGGACAACACGACTTTGTACGAACAAACAAGATCAACCACATGTTGGGGTAGAGAAAAATAAAGACCAAAGTTTAAATAAGATAAATAACATCAAATATACCCAGGACGAGGAGTGTGAACACATTCAATGTTCGCGAGAGTGTGGAGTTTAAAAGGAGTTAAAATTGGAAATAGTTCTTCAGGTCATCTAGATACAAAACATACAACATACTGCATATGGTAGAGGATCTGGTGACCTAATCTGAATCCCCATCGGAGTGAGCATCTTCTATGGGAAAAGAGGTTAGAGGAAGACATAGGGATAAAAGAGGACCCTAGAGTTGGAAATAATAGCCTTAATCAGGGAAAATGACCTCAGATAAGAGTCCGTTAAAACAAAGCTTAGGAGAAGGTACGTTGGAGAAAACAACCGGAATATTATATGAAAAAAGCACAAAAAATAATTTCCATAAAATTGAAGAAAAGATATATCTTATCAAATTCAGAGCATGAAGTAAAGAGATTGGAAACTGAACTTACTCTTTCAAAAGATGACGAAGATGATGCACAGAAAACCCTAGAGATGACCGGAGAAGATGAAGATTTTGGAAAACGGAGATGATAAAACTGAAATAAAAAGCTACGATATTTAAATACAAATGAAGAAAGCAACAAATTGAGAAGGGCAAGCAGTTCAAAAGCACAATGATTATGGTTTGACACAAAAGCCAGTTGCCTTTTACCTATATTGAGGAGGCGGCGAAACAAGAACATGGAGTGCACTGAATAGGGGTAGAGTTAAGTCAGTCATTTGAAATTCCTCATTTAAGAGATGGAGTAATAACGAACATCAGGAAAATCCATAAACGAGCAGCAAAAAAGGGGGATCGAATCTCGGCTTCCTTTGAACATAATCTTTGCAACCATCCTTATCAATAAAGATAAGAAACTCAAAATTCAAAAGTTGAAATCTGAAGTGTTGGTGGATAAAGAAAGCATAAGCCACGAAGCTAGTATTACTTTGCAATGACCACAAAGGCATGATTAAACACTGAACAAGTTGTTGCTTTACAACATCAGTTCACACTTAATTATTTCGACGCCATTGCTCAATGCCCCAGAGGATTCATGATTGTTGGGGGGGCTTATGGTGTATACCTAGCCCATGTACTAAGAAGCAAACCCAAAACCACAAATGGGACTGAGGCTAACCAGCAACACAAACTGGGCCAAACGGATGCAGGACAAGTTGAGTCAACCAACGAACCGAGAGTAACGGGGACCTTGATTAGCTGTCACCCACGAAGTGCATTTCTTGGTCCCACAATCAAATGCACGATGGCAAGCCCGGATAAGATGGAGACGTGTTCATGATACACTATAAAAGGAAGAAAGATGGTACAAATCCAGGTAAGCATGACTATCTTGAGAAATTACAATTCTAAGGAGAGAAAAATGACTTTATCGTCAGATCTTTTCTCCCAGAATCACTTCCGGGATTGGTTTTGTAGGTGAAGAAGTTCGAGTGAACAACAAGTGGTTTTCCTGAACGGACCACCACATTAATTCTCTTCATGGCTGAAAAAATGCGTTCAACAGAAGAAGTTGCAACTTGTAGAACTAAGGCTAACTCAATAAGACAATATAGCAGTGGAAAAGTTGTATGCCTTGTTGTTTGAACCATCTTTTGAGTAAGATTTCTGAAGTTCTCAATAGCCAAAAACTCATGATCAAGTTGTACATTCTTAATGAAAGTACTAAGTTGTTGATGAAGTCGAGAACAATCTTTTACAGAAAATTCACTTGGGTGTAGTTCAGCAAGACGAACTAACTTATCAAACTTAGAAAATAAATCTATATGATCAAGGAAAGCCATACAAGTGAGTAACTATGTGTTTGCTTCCCGAAACCAATTTTTCATTTCATGAATCATCCTATCAACAACCTGAAGAAGCCAAAAGCGGTTATCAGTAAGAACGAGCTCAAAAGAGCTTCAAATTGAAAAGCTTAAACAAGAAAGGTGGGAAAAAATTTCTGAGATTTCATAAACTTATGGAATGGATCTACATAGGCTGTAATTATACATAATTCTCAACTGAAATGCTAACAAACTAATTGCAAAAAATCTATACAAGAAGGATAACTAACCAAAACAGAAAACTGACTAATCAAAGCTAACTTTCTAAATCAGTTTCCACCAACTTAGTTTGGTGCCAAAAACGATCAAAGCCTTTAAGAACTGCATGGGAATATCACAAGTGAGTGTGTCGACTTGGTCTTCCCGATAATCTTGCTCGTGCCGATAAGGCCAAGTTCAATAATCTCTTTGTACCGATAAGGCCAAGTTCGAAATCAGTTTCCCGATTATTGCAGATATCACCACTGGATCTGTGTGGGGGGTCTTGTTAGGAACCACTTCTGCCTTCGAAAAAGTTATCGTTTCATCAGGTCAAAATCTTTTATGGGATGGTTCACATGCAGGCCCACGCCTTAACTCAGCCTTCATAACGGTATTTGAAGACCCATCCCCTGTGACTCCATTGATAACATTCACAACTCTACAAATGACCGACTCTTCATTCTGGTTGGGGTTGCCTGGAGGATTTTGCTGTGGTTCTTGTCGAACCACTATGGGTGGACGATTAGCCCTGGGAGAGCGGGGTGGGGCATTTCTTCTGAACGGTCGATGGTCTCACTTATTCCTGTGCCTCATTGGCCCCTCTCGGGGAGGTTGATGGAAATCAGTTTCTCTAAGGAGGCCCTCTCTTTCACACCTCTCAATCTCCATTATGAGGTGACTACAATCATTTTTATAATGACTGAAGTCTTGATGGTGATCACAAAACTTATTAGTGGCCCCTTTCGTTGTTATAGCAGCCTCCAATTTGTTTAAGGGTAGGGGTGTCCGGAAAACTCCCTGGTGGATGCTCCAAATCTCTGTCAGAGAACGCCGCATGGACACATACCTATCAAACCTTGGCCTCAGAGGTTCCGCCTACCTTTTTCCTCGGTCCAATGGTTTCGATTTCTTAGCCATCATTGCTTTCCTTTTCCTTCTAGTAGCCTCCTCAACTTTCAAGTGTTGCTCCACTACTTCTTGGAGTTGTTGGAGAGTTTTAGGAATTTTTGCTGTCAACTTTTTATACAACTCCAAGTCTTCCATCCCAATCAAATATCCCTGAATCACCTCGTTTTCTATCCCTTCGACCACTCTTAGGCTCTTATCTACATATCTGTGATAGAACGCTGCCATTAATTCTCATGGCCTTTGCTTTTTCTGGTACAACTCCATTAATGTTTTCGTAAACTTCTTCTTTTGACAATATTGACTTAACAAGGCTCGGCTGAAATATCTATAAGACTGCAAAGACCCCTGGGTAACTTGTGAAACCACTCTTGCGCCTTTCCCCAAAGGTAGATGCCTACAAGCTTACATGTTATCTTCTCATCAAAATCCCATGAATTCATCAAACTTAGGAAGGTTGAATGAACTCGTGAGGGTCTGAGTCTCTTCCATATGTTCGAAGTCCTTCTGGTGCCTTTGTATCCCCTTGGCCAATAACACTCAACTATTCTTTCTTAAAAGAGGGACCAAGCTGATTGCCCCATTGTCCCTATCAACCTGTCGATCTCCCTACTGAGTGTAACTTCTACTTCTAACGTCTCACTGTTTTGGACCTGATTCCAAAATTCTCCCCACAACAAACCGTATACTGGACCATTGGTCCTGGGTAGGGCCCCATTCCGGTGCATCCAGGGTAACCTAACAAAGCTACCCTCTGATTGTAGTGCCCTCCTTGGCTGGTCATTGCTTTCCTATCCTCGACGCCAGTGAATGGTGGTCTTGGGTACTGTCTCAACATCTCTTCTGGGAACTAAGGTTGTGGTTTAGGCTGAGTAGCCTCCTGATGCCCAAAGTACGGAATTCCCATCATTCGACTTGCCAAAGGCAGGGCTCTCATTTGCTCCTAAGTTATCAAAGGTACTTCCGCTCCCAACGAACCTAGAACTATTGGGGAAACTACCTGATGCCCTGATGCTAGTAGTACTTGTGAGATATACTTGAAACCCATCTGCTGGCTCATTGCATCTCAATTCAGTCACATCATCCTCTCATATACTTCAATATGGTAGTCTCTAAAACATTTTGTGAAATGTCTATCATTCCATCTCGACGTCATGTGAGTTTCAAAACTGGGATATCTGTCCTGGGCTCGAGAGTCACCTCCAAGCCTCCTGAGATCCCACCAACCACTCGCGGCCCCTCGATCAAAACCACTGGATTTGGGCCTGATAATACCTCCATCATCAGATCTGCCCCCTCCACTTTGCGCTGATGGGGCAACAACCATTTGGCTTCCACACACAGACTACACTTTGTTTCCAATGTTGGATCCTTTCCTCCTGAGCCGTTCACTTTTCCAAATAGTAGAGGTGGACATACACCAACAGATCTAGATCTGGCTTTTAATTAGGTCCCACTGGGCATGCCACTTGATGTATCTTCAAACACGATCCATCAACTCCGATCCAATCCGTTAGCTATCAAACATGTGACCTACACCACCAGGACCTCAGAGGTGCCCAGTGGGAAAAGCTCCAATGGTAAAGTCAGTGTACGGTCGTTGATTAATGAACAGTGAATGAATGTATAAAAGTGACGTACCTCTTTACTTATACCTCTCTAAACCTAATTAGGGTCGCTATTACTCTCTTGCTTGTCTTTGTTCAAAGGCCCAATAAGGCCCACCTAGCGAGGTGCCTTAATTTCACTTTCTGAATCTCTAGTAATTAGATCATCAACATAGATCAATAGGATGATACTGTACTGAGCAATCCTCTTAATGAATAGGGAATGATCATGATTTGACTCCCTGAATCCATATTAGATCAAATGCTTAGTGAACTCAGCATTCCATTCTGTAGAAGCCTGCTTCAATCCATATAAAGACCTCCTAAGCCTGCATACCTGCCCTAGAAAAGCTTTGTCAGAACCTTGTGGGGGTGTCATGTATAATTCTTCAATAATATAGCCATGTTGAAAGGCATTGATGTCAATTAGATGCAATGACCAACTTTTCAATGAAGCTTTGCCAAGAGAAATATAACTGTAACTTGTTTAGCAACTGGGGATAAAAGAATTATAGCAATTAAATCCTTCAATTTGAGAGAAACATTTTTCCATTAATATGGCCTTATACCTTTCAACTAAGCCATATGCTTTGCATTTGGCCTTAAAAACCCATTTACAACCAATAGGTTTATTCCCTACATTTAATTGAACTAGATCCCATGTATGATTAGATTTAAGAGCATCTAGTTCAATCTGCATAGACTTAACCCAATGCTGATTATTGCAGGTCTGTTTATAAGAATGTGGTTCATGTATTCCTAACAGCTGTGACATAAAACATATGTGCAGAAGAGAAAAGTGGGAATATAGAGATCAGAAGCATTTACATTATTTACAATGAAATCATTCATCCAACAAGGTTTGGACATAATCCTAGCACTTTGTCTAGGTGCATGGAGAATGTGTGTATTACTCCTGACATGGCCATCATTATTATTAGGAAAGGATGTTTCATGACCTTGAGGAGAAGGAGGAGAGGAATTTATGGAATTATTATCATCAAAGAAAGGATTACTATAAATATCAATTGAAGCAGAAGACAGAATACTATATGGTATATCAGGAGGAGAAATAGAATCAAAAGGTGAGATAGGAAGCATTACTTTGTTGCAATCAGACTTATAAGGGAATAGATTATTGTAGAAAACTACATCTCTTGCAACAAAGACTCTTTTGGTGAGAAGGTTATAGAGCTTATAGCCTTTTTGAATGGATGAATACCCTATGAAAATGCAAGGCACTGATCTTGGACTAAACTTATGTTTATCTGGACTGAGGTTAGTAGCATAGCATAATGTGCCAAAAACCTGCATTTAAGAGATACCAGGAGGCTTCAAGTACAAAGGTTCATATGGTGATTTCCAGTTCAAACTAAACATGTCAATCTATTCATTATATAAGTAGCAGTAAGGATTGATTCCCCCCAAAGATGTAAAGGTAAGTTAAACTGAAGCATAGGAGATCTAGAAATTTGAAGAATGGTTCTATGATTTCTTTTAACTACACCATTATGTTGAGGTGAATAAGGACATGATCTTTGATGGATAATACCTAAGGAAGAAAAGAACTAAGAACAAATTTTATTGATAAATTCACTGCCATTATCAGTCCTTACTTTCTTGATTTTGGCATTAAACTGAGTTTGTAACATGAGAATGAAGTATTTTATGATGAAAGGAATCTGATCTTTGGTTTTGATTAGAAAAGTCCAGGTAGCTCTATTGTGATCATCCACAATAGTTTGTAAGGATTTTGCTCCATTTCTAGTTTTGACCTTTAAAGGCCCCCATAAGTCCATATGAAAGGTTTCAAATGGAAAAAGATTATGATCAAATTTCTCCGCAAAAGATAACCTGGTTTGTTTGGCAAAAGGGCAAACACTACATTTATTATTAATGACTAGAATGTTCAAATGCTTCAGTACAATATAAGAAGGATGGACTAGCTTATTATATAGAACTTTTAAATCAACATCAAAGGGGATATGTAGAGAGTTAAGGGCAGAATGAATCATCAAATTATCTAGATCAAGGGAAACAAGACATTTCTTGATGACTTCAATTTGAAAAAACTTCTTGTTCAGTATGTATAGGCATTTGCTCTCAGTTGCACCTCCTAAAACTGAACTAGCCTTGTGGTCCTACATACACATGAGGATAAAAGGTGAGATGGACCCTTGAATCTTGTGTTAACTTTTGAACTGAGAGAAGTTGAACTTAAAACTCTTAACAAACAAGAAGTTTCTCAACTTAAGCTAATTATTCAGTTTAATAGAGCCTACGACATATATGAAGACCTTTGAATGATCTAGAAAAGGAATGGGATTTTTGTGTGATAGGATTGAGTGTTTGGAACAAAGAGAGATTACTGTATATATGTGAAGTAGAACCACTATCTAGAATCCAATCTTCACTTTCAAAATAGTTAGTAATATTAGAAAAATGAGTTATAGGACTACCTGTGAAGTCCAGATGAGCAAAGTTGATCATGTCTGCTGATTCTGCAACCCGCTCCTTTGCCTTTCCTTTCATCATTTTTCCAAACTCCATCTGGATCATGTTTGCTATTATTGCTTACATATTTCCAATTCCTTTATTTTCACCAGCCTTAAATGAAGTTCCAAATCCAATCTGCTATGTTTCATCCCCAAAGCGTGAAGAACTAGCAACATTTGCACAAGGCATGTTCTTCACTTTGCTTGTATCTAGCCACCCATCGGGATATCCATTCAACTTGAAACAAGAATCCTTCAAGAGTCTATTCCTGTGGTAACAGTCACATTTCAACAGATTCTTTCCCTCTGCATCTTTCTTCTTCTGAACATACTTCACTACATTCATTTGTCTAGAACCAGGTTTGACAAGCATAGTTGCTGATTGATGAACAATCTTCAACATATTGTTCTGCACACTCCTTTGTTGCTCTTGTTTACTAAATTTCCAACAGTGGGTAAAGGATCCATCACCATAATTTGATCTCTTAAAGCATCATACTCACCATACTCATCATTTAAACCAGATACAAATTGCTGCATTCTACCTTGATTAGCTTGCATCTCCAATTTCTCATTAAATCCACATTTACAAGTACAATGCCAACAAGTGCATTTGAGTCTAGGTCTGATCACATCAATTTCATCCCAAATTTCCTTCAGATTGGAAAATTATTAAGCAATTGAATCAGTACCTTGTTTCTGCTCTGAAAAATCTGTCATTAGTTGATAGTATAGAGGTTCATAACTGACTGAGAATTTCTCCTCAATCTCATCCCATAATTTATTTGCATTAGCCTGAAATGCAAAGCTTCTAGTAATATCTCTGCTAATTGAGATTCTAATACACAAAAAATTTGTGGAATTAGACTTCATCCAGATCTGGAGTACTAGAGAATTATCCGTAGGTTTAGGCACCTCTCCAGTAATGAATTTCAATTTTCCCTTGCTGAAAAAGCAGTGACCAATGCCTCCTTCCAGATGACATAGTACTTCTCTGTTAATAGATTAGCCACAATCACAAGGCTAGCATGATTTGAGGATGTGAGAAACAAATGATCTTATGGTTTGATTCTCACAAAACCTTCAGCATCTGCAACATGAGGATTGTTTCTTTCTTCTGCATTTACATATCCAGTGCTCATCCTGATAACTAGATCTAGTTTTTTAATTGTTTAGATTTGATCGAGAGCCTACAAGCTCTGATACTATGAAGAAACCGAAAGCGGTTATCAGGAAGAACAAAATCAAAAGAGCTTCAAATAGTAAAGCTTAATCAAGAAAGCTGGGAATTTTTTTTGAGATTTCATTAACTTATGGAATGGATCTACAAAGGCTGTATTTATACATGATTATCAATTGAAAGGCTAACAAACTAACTGCACAAAATCTATACAAGAAGGCTAACTAATCAAAACATAAATTTGACTAATCAAAGCTAACTTTCTAAATCAGTTTCAACTGACTTAGTTTGGCACCAAAAATGATCAAAGCCTTTAAGGCTGATTCTGAGTGTGGAGATGGTTTATGATGCTTCCTCTTGGATCTTCCATACCTCTTATGCCTCCTGAATCCATCATATAATCCTTCACAAGCTAGTATTCAAATAATAAAAGGTTAGCATGTAGCAATGAAAAAAATACAAATCAAATAAATGAAATCAAATAAAGTATGCAAATAGAAAAAAGTAATACCTAAAGAAAAGTATCAACATGAAAGTAATTACCATTGGTCTGCACTTCTGTAATGTATTTCCTACGACCATGAAATCTCCATTCATCTTCCATATTAACTCACGAGATGTCATGGTTAACACAAATTGCGTTGGCTTCATTCAATAACTCATCCCAACCATTCTCTTTGTGTTATTGCAACTCAAACTTCATTGTATTCATTAAACTCACAGCCAACACAATATTTTGATTCTTTTGTTGAAAAGCAAGGGAAAAAGCATCTACAACTCCCAACAAAAACTTCATCAACAGATTCGCAAAAAAATTCATAACTCTCTATTTGCTCAAGCAAACCCATCACTGAAGATTTACTGGACGTTTTCAATCACTTGCAAAATAGAATCCCACATAGTAATGAAATGAATAGTAGTAGTGTAATGTGACCCCCAATGAGTATCCTCCGGCCTTCTCAAACTAGTCTCTTGATTTCTGCCTCTTCCACTCACAATATCCCCATTCTGCAATCCCTCTACAATTCTAGCATGTTCTAAATAAAGAAGTAGATCTTTTATTTTACATGAAGCTCCAACTAAATTCACAACCATACCAAGATAAACGAAAAACTCACACACAACTCGATTATTATTAGCAATAACAAGAATAACCAATTGAAGTGGGTGAGAAAGCAATTGACATACCTCGCAGATAAGTTTTCTTTCTATATCAAAGCTTCAGTCCATTATACTCTCCTCGCATATTTGAGGCTCCATCATATTCCTGACCTCTCAACTTTGACAGTGATAACTTATGCTATGCAAACAGTTCATAAATAGCACTCTTCAAACTAATAGCCGAAGTATTACGTACATGCACAACACTAAGAAACTATTCAAGAACACGTCCTTGTTTGTTGATATATCTCAAAACAACCCCTATTTTTATTGATGCATCTCTAGCCCCATTAACCTATAGAGAAAAATAACTATCTCTAATTTCATTAACAATAACATTTGTTACCTCACTAGGACAAGCACTTGAAAGTTCCTTTTGTACTTTGGGAAATGTGACTTTGCAATTTCCAGGGCTATTTTCATTCAATGTCTTAGCAACAACATCATCACACTTGCAATATTACTCAACCAATTCGAGATAATTGTCCTTATTAAGAGAATCCAACCCTTTATCATGGCCACAAAAAGCCATACCTAGATTTAGCAAGAACAGTGTCACATCCAAAATGACTGTCAAACGCGTGCAATATGCAATCTCCAATTCATGCCAATGTGCCTGATAAGAATGAAGGATACTCTACCTTTGACGCTTAAATGCATACAATTGTTGAGTTGCATCATTATGAGCACTACCCACTATGCCAACATGTTTCTTAAAGATATCAAGAGCTTTCTTCTAGTTGTTAACCCCACTCACAATAAATGCATCCTCTCCATCTCGACATCCTTTATGTGAATTCCTAAAGAGATAACAACAAAAGAAAAATGTTGCATCCTTTGATGCGCTATTCTCCAACCAATCAAAATTTTCAAATCGAGAATCTTGAAAACATCTATAGTCACTTTTCCATGCTTTGTCTTTGGAAAATAATGACCCTTAAGTTGACAAGGACCTCTTAACACATATTCTCTCAGCACTTGATCTTTAATAGAAACATCAAAATCCCTATTAGGTTTACGTTTCCTGTGGTCATTTATAACATCATCTGAACTGAACTCAACACAAGAATAATTTTGACTACTACCCTCTTCATTAATCCTTTCTTCATTTGGTTCAATCGATCTCTTAAAAATAGATAATCCACTAATTCGAATTAAGAATTTATCCGTAACCTATTTAACATCAAATAATAAAATTATTGTCAAATCAAATTATTACTATAATTAATTCACACATAAATTGGCACATTCAATTCACAGTGCTCATCGATCTACATATTCAACACAAGTTACACAACTTTCAACAGATTCAAGTTTCAACTCACAAATTATTAAATTATTCAAAATTGGCATAAAGTATTCAACTCACAACTTTTAAGATTTAGATTCAAATTTCAACAAATTAAATTATTCAAAATTGGCATATTCAATTCACACTTCAGTCCTAGGTGCTCATTCACAAGTTGATGTGTCCATTATATGTGCATAATTTAGTACTTTTTGGATTCACTTTGTGCTCTTTTATTATCAAGAGCCTGTGTTTTACCTTGAAATTCTCTTAGGAGGGTTAAGAGCAAATTTACTCTCGTTTACCTCTTCTAAGTGGATTTTGTGTGACAAAGGGAGAACATGGAGGCTTGAAGACCGGAGGCCATTCAAGATCACTTTTTGAAGACTTTGAAGACTTGCTTTGAAGACATGAAGACTTGAGGGCCGGAGGCCGTCGAAGACCATTTTTTTAAGACTTTTTTTCAAAGAGTTGAAGACTTGAAAAATGAGAGGAATCATTGTGAAGATGAGTGTTCACCACAAGAAGAAGAAAAGAAGACAATGTTAAGTTCTGGTGCCCATCACGAGTCACGACGAACCCATCGCGAATTGCGACCAACGGGTGGCCAGAACCTAACCTTATCCTTTTTTTTTACTATAAATAGTACTCTCTTTCCTCTCATTCACATCTTTCTCTTTATGCGTTTTGGTACTATTTCTAACCCTAGTGTTCACCATTTTCACCTTTAAATTCTCTTGTAGTATGTTTGATTTGTTAGCATTAATTAGTATGAACTCTTGTAGCTAAATCTAGTTCTTGGGAGCAATTGATTGAATCTTACAAATTTATGTAGGAAGATTCTATATTTTCTCATTTATGAAAATTTATTGGAGAGCATTTATTGTGCCATTAATGTTGTGTTTTGCCTAATTTATACCATGGGTTGTTTGAGTATATGAAATGTTTGTATGATTGAAGTGTTAGGGTGTTAGGAAAGCATGGATTTAGAATTTATTGTGCATAATGTGTGGTAGTATTTTGTCACCATACCGGTTAGTGTTTGGTAAGCACTGTCACCTACCGGTGGAAATTCACATAAGGCTTACTGGGCGGTCAAAGAATTCAATCTTGATATAGATGAGGCCGGTTTGCATAGGAAGTTATAATTAGATGAACAAGATGAGATCCCGGGGGAGTCCTATGAGAACACCAAAATCTTCAAAGAGAAGACAAAGGCGTGGCACGACAAGATGATCATTAGGAAGGAATTTGACGTGGTCAAAAAGTCCTCCTATTCCAATCCCGCCTTCACCTATTTCCCGGTAAGTTGAGGTCCTGATAGATTGGTCGTTTCGAAGTGGTGAAGGTATTCCCTCATGGAATGGTGGAGATCATAGATCTAGCTAAGTCCAATACATTCAAAGTCAATGGAAAAATGTTTAAAGCCTTACCACGAGAATTTTGTTTCGTAGAAGGGAGGTGATATTGATCTCCTTGATCCGGTTTGTGAGTAAGCTCCAAGAAAAGGGAGTGAGTCATGCTGATGACTTTAAAAATACTTGGTTTTGGTCATCTGAATCGTCATTCGTGACTTTCCGTTGATGTTTCTTGGTTTTGAATTTTGTCAATAGTTTCATTGTTTTGCTTTGTGCTTTTCATGGTTTTTTCCCATAATTTTGTAACAATTTGAGGCATTTTGAAGGGAGAAATGCTTGGAGTCAAGAAGGAAAAACTTGGACAAGAGGTGAAATCAAAAAATTTCTAAGTACCAGGTGGGTAGCCTGTCGCAAGTCGCGACCACCTCGTCGTGAGTCGCAACGGGCTCAGAAATATTTTGTGGAAATTTTGAACCTCAGCCTCCACTTTTTGCGAGCCGCAATGGTCGCGACGGACCATTGCGAGTCACGACAAAGTGGTCGCGACCAGATCAGGATTTTTGGCTGAAAATAGAGCTCTCAGACTTTACTTTTTGCGAGTTGCGGCGGTCCCATTGCGA
Source organism: Rubia yunnanensis (assembly GCA_037428765.1). Classification (NCBI taxonomy): domain Eukaryota; kingdom Viridiplantae; phylum Streptophyta; class Magnoliopsida; order Gentianales; family Rubiaceae; genus Rubia; species Rubia yunnanensis. The sequence continues at coordinate 45,987,198 of CM075067.1, read as the reverse complement.
GTCGCAATGGATCATCGTGAGTCACGATAGATGTGATCACGAGTCATGACCAAATCAGAGCTTTTTCTGAAAAATGAAGTTCCCGGGCTCCGCTTTTCGTGAGTCGTAACGGACCATCACGAGTCACGAAAAAATGGTCGCAAGTCGCGACATGAATGTTGACCTGAGGCACCTTTTAACCTACCCATCACGAGTCACAACGGACGTGCAGAAAAGTTTGAAAATGGGCAACAAGTAAAAATCTTCATTCCTTCCCATTTTCCTTTCATCTTCTCCTCTATTCTAGCCACGCCACCTACTTCCGGCCACCACTCACCTCCACTACCCACAAATATCTACCCACAAAGCTCTACACCACTTCCTAATCCAACATCTTCCTAATCTCTACCCACAAATCACCATAAAATTTTGAAGAACACAAACCCTAGAATTTGGGGGTTTTGTGATTTTGGGCAATCCGAATTCAAATTGGTTGTGGGCTTCCTTTTTTCTTCCTCTTAATCATCCGAGTGGTACATTTCTTCACTTTATTGAACCTCAATTGTGATTATGTTGTATAATATATTTATTGGATATTGTGTGGATTATGTGTGATGCCTTAGGAAATTGGATTGTTGGGACTTTGTTGATTTATGTGAATATATTGTGCTTGAGATTTGGGTTGATGGAGATTATGTGAATACATTGTACCTATGGATTGATTGGATGTGAGATAACATCATAATCACTTTGAGTGTGTTGATTTGCTCGTGTTGGTTTTATGCTTGCACTATGTTATTGGTGTTCCTTTGGTTGAGAATGGATTGTGGCATATACTAGATATGAGGCATGTTGGCCCTTGATTAGACATAGTTGTTATTTGGATGCAATGTTATTTTGCCTAGGATAGTTTGGCCATAGCACTTGAATGTTGATGCTATAAATGTACTAATGGTGGCTAAACTAGTTAGGTATGACTGTGATTATGAAATATAGCATATTAGATATTCAACTATTTGAGAACTTCATGGAATTGAGAATATGGGCATGTTGGATATAACATGGATTGTGTATGCATTTGTGATTAGAACATGAACTAGTTGGCTTGGAATTGATTTGGTTCGTGATGATTGAAAAAAAACTAGTTTAAGGTTGAGTATGATTTTATAATATTGCATATATGTGTATTCCTGTGCGTTTGACTTGTTTGCACTGTGGTTGTTAGATATGGCCCCTACCAAGAGACCTAGGGCTCCTCCATGAGGTCGGTGCACTGCCGCTCCACCTCCGCCACCACCACCGGCTCTGGAGTCGAGCCTTGTACCTCCTCCTCCTGATAGGTACATAGGTTTGACCCAGATCACCGGGTCTTACGCGGAGGGATGAGGGGCCCTGGTCAACCTTCAGCTCAAGAAGATGAGTTTCATAGACATTGCCACATTGGATGCTCTTGGGCTCACCCAGTCAGTCTGATGCCTCCTCGCCAAAGGGGGGATGGAGGGTTTCATCAGCAAGAGTGCCCCCTCTTACCGGCGATATACACTGGAGTTCTTATCCACGGTCAGGATATGCAGCATGAGGGATGACTAACCGTGAGAGAGGTACATCACCTTCCACCTAGATAATATATCTCGAGAGATGATCGTCTCGTAGGTTGAGGAAGCTTTTGGATAGGACACTACAGAGATACGGGCAAATTTGGACCCACGGGCCCAGGAACAATCGATTGAGGAGGACATGCAATTCTGGAGTGTCATCAACATGAGGCCGAAAAACGCTCATGACAAGAGTAGTGTCATCATCCACCCTGCACTCCATTATGTGCACCGACTTCTGGCTGGCACGGTACATTGCTCGGCGGAGCCGACGAATGTGCCAGACAATGACATTCACTTCCTATGGCACTTGACGAGTGAGAGACTGGGATGCGGGCTATGGATGAAGAGGATTGTAGAGGTGGCAGGGAACCCGAAGGGGAAGATTATGGTTAGAGGTATGATAGGCCTCTTGGCGGCGTACCTAGGATTGATTCCACCGGCCGACTTTCCACACTTAGGGAGGCGCACTTCCTACCTCATCACTGCAGAGAGGTTGGTCTAATTCAAGATTCTCAACGCTACCTAGGCCACGGGGGTATTCCACTGGTTATATGGCGCTAGGAAGGTCACATTCATGGTACTTCCTCAGCCCAACAAGACAAATTTTGAGTTTGATACACCCCTAGTGGACTTGGCAATCTCACCCAACTCCTCGTACAGAGAGGACTTCCAGCGTGAGCTCCACGATCTTGGTCCAGCCCCTGTCTAGTGCGATGATAGCAGCCTGCCTTTCTCAGAGCGATAACAGCAGTACTCCCCGAAGCCTCCACCAGAGATCGAGCCTATGCGTGAGTATTATGTGCCACCTCACTACTCCCAGCCTCCACTGGATTTCTATGAGTGTATAATGCAGACCATGTAGGATGGATTCCGCTACCAAGATAGCATGATACTGGAGCACAGCGTGTTTGTCTCCCAGAGCTTGATCGGCATAGATGAGGAGATTGATCACCTATCAGCTCGCATCCATGAGATGCAGTCCTAGGCAAGCGGTGTTTCCAGATCTGGGAGCAAAGAGGCGGAGAGCTTAGAGGTAGAGGAGCATGGATTGGCTGGCTCGTTATCAGCAGTGTTATTTCGGTGTGTCCCTTTTTCCTCGCAGCAGTGAATTGTGAGCATCATATCCTTACCCTTTCCATACTTTGCTTTGTACGCTTTTTCCCAATTTGTCTACATTGAGGGAAATATAGTGTTCTAAGTGTGGGGAGGGGTATCTACTGGTTTCATGGTTGGGGTTGGAAATATTCTGTTAGACTTGCTACTTTTGGATAATTTTTTTGCTTTGTTTTGGATATTTTTCCCTTTTGTTTTGGATATTTTTCCCTTTTGTTTTGGGATAGTTTTTTGTTGATGTACTTAGATGATGTTGGCTTTGATATTTTTCTTAGACTTAACATTTGGAAAGCACTTTGATACATTTTGGATTGGAGAAACATGAAAAAAAATTAAAAATTTTGAAAAAGAAAATAGAAAATGAAAAAATATAAATAAAAAGAATCCCGCTAAGTTGGAAACCTGAGAGGGAATCTTAAGGAAACATTGGGGGCCTAGATAAGTCAAAAACCCAAGAGGGCAACCTAGGAAAAAATGAGAGGCTAAATGTGTGGAAAAAGGTGAGATGTAAGCAGAAGAAACATGACGTGTGGCTAGGATGAAAATTCAAAAGGGCTCCTAGGCAAAATGAGAGAAAGAGAGAAAAAGGAAAAATTTTATATGTTCACTCATTTGCCGGCGTTGGAGTCATAAGGTTGCGGTGGCCATATGGATGGATCGGGTAGCTTGGCATCTTGAGACCTCTTGGGAGTTAGAAATTTAGCGGGGGAAGATCAAGTAAGTTATGAAACTCTTGATAGTTAATATACTTCATTTTTAGGTTGATATATTGGTATAAAGTGAAGCATGTGTTTTGAACTTTATACATGTCTTTAGCTTCACCTTGTACCATTGGATTTGGGATTGTCAATTCAATATTTGGAAATGTTTTAGAGATAGCAATGAATTGATGGGTTGATATGGTTTGGGTAGGAATGGGTGTTGTGGGAAACTCCTCATTTGACCTTAACATTGGGATGTATGATATTGAAAGTTTTGTGAGGTATTGACTTGGGGGAATATTAGTTAGGATGTGGATAAGTCATTTCCTTCGTATGCTTGGATCTTTTCTTACTCGAGGGCGAGTAAGGTTTAAGTGTGGGGAGGTTTGATGTGCATAATCTAGTACTTTTTGGGGTCACTTTTGTGCTCTTTTATTACCAAGAGCTTGTGTTTTACCCTGAAATTCTCTTAGGAGGGGTAAGAGTAACTTTAAGCTCTTTTACCTCTTCTAAGTGGATTTTACGTGACAAAGGGAGAATTGGAGGCTTGAAGACCGGAGGCCATTGAAGATCACTTTTCGAAGATTTTGAAGACTTGCTTCAAAAACATGAAGACTTGTCTACTGGAGGCCGTCAAAGCCCTTTCTTTTGAAGACTTTGAGGACTTTGTTCAAAGAGTTGAAGACTTGAAAATGAAAGGAATCATTGTGAAGATGAGTGTTTACCACAAGAAGAAGAAAAGAAGACAATGTTGAGTTCTGGCGCCCGTCACGAGTCACGACGAACCTGTCGCGAGTCATGACCAATGGGTGGCCAGAACCTAACCTTGTCCTTTTTGTACTATAAATAGCACTCTATTTCCTCTCATTCACATCTTCTTCTTTCTGCATTTTGATACTATTTCTAACCCTAGTTTTCACCATTTTTCACCTTTAAATTCTCTTGTAGTATGTTTGATTTGTTAGTATTAATAAGTATTAACTCTTGTAGCTAAATCTAGTTCTTGGGAGCAATTGATTGAATCTTCCAAAATTATGTAGTAAGATTCTATATTTGCTCACTTATGAACATTTATTGGAGAGCATTTATTATGCCATTAATGTTGTGTTTTGCCTCATTTATACCATGGGTTGTTTGAGTATATGAAAAGTTTGTATGATTGAGATGTTAGGGTGTTAGGAAAGTTGCAAATTTCTTAGCTCATTTGACATGAAATCCAAAAGCATGGATTTAGAACTCGTGTGTATAATGTGTGGTAATTCTTGCTAGATGCGTATGTTAATATGGATTGTTCTCATATTTATCCCATAGATGCAAAGAAAGGTTGAACCTTGAATGTTGTTTGTTCTAGGTTTAACCTAATCAATACTTTGTTTGGTTAAATGACTATTTCTTTGGTAGAAGGCTTGTTGTTATCATACCTATGGTCATTTGGGTGAAATGCCATTGATGAAATACCCCTTTGATGTTGTTTGTCTAGGGTGATCATCAATGAGGTTTGCAAATGGTCGTTGTTTGTCTTTGCAAACTACTATTAAGAAGGAATGAATGTTAGTATTCGAATGAGAAGTGATAGCATTCCCCATAGACAATAAATGTAATTGAATGAGTGAATGAATCAATGAGCTATAGGAAGTTTGGAAGTGGAAGTCGATTGCCCCCAAGGCTCCGTTAATTATCATTTTAATCATCTCTTTAGTTGTATTGCATGATTAGCATAGTTCTCTTGCTTTGCTAATTGTTGTCTTTCAATTTGATAACTTAGGATAAAAAACCAACCAACCACCCCCCCCAATTTATATGCTTTTATATGTATCTATATATATGCCTAGTATGTTTTCTCTGCTATATGTTTAAACACTTGAAAAGATCCCTCTTCTCGTAGATAACCACGACTTTCCACTATCTTCTTGATTGTAGATAGGAAAAATTAGGGCTTAAAAGTATTAACTTTGACATGTACGTCGATGACCTCCCACAAGTTGTGTAGGTCTACATACACATACAGTGACTAAAAATTGAGTATTTTGAATTTGAGATATGATCTAACTAACAAGCTATTTTTAAATTAAAATGTTTCAAAAAACCATCCTATGCATATCCATAGCATGTTAACTTCATAAATGGGTAGAGTAGCTAAATGAGAAATTTAGCCTTTAATATCAAATTCAAGAAATTGACATGTTAATCCAAACGTTCAAAAACAACACAATAATTTGACCTCCGAAGTTCACAATACACAAAACATAAAAGCAACCTAAAAATAAGCACATGTTCTTCTAATTCTGGATTTATCTAAACACGGATATTGTAGACAATGATCGAGTAAACGATAGGAGGTTACGAGGGCATCGTGGTGATGGACGGTTGCACGCTCCTCGAGGCATCGTGGTGGAAGTGTGAAGAGGCAACGAGTTTCCTCTTATTTCCAATTTTCGATTTCAACAAGAAAGGTAGGGTTTCCTCTGATTTGGGGTCTGTGTTTGGGCCAACTGGGCTGAACAATTGGGTTTCAGCCCAATTGGCCAACCTTTATTTTTTTCCTTTACGTAAACAAGATGACGTCGTTTCACTTATGGAAAAATGACATCATTTTTTTTAAATAAGGAAACAAAAAAATTGATAGTACGGTCGTCTTCTTCGGGATGTTGCCGGAATGGGGGGGCTCTGCAACTTCTCAGGGGGGGGGAATCCATGGATTCTGGTGGTGCCTATGCCTAAATTCCGGGCCACCGGATCCTAAGGGTGGCGTTGGCACCCTCTCATCCCCTAGTTCTGCTCCTGCATGAATGCACAATTCTTGCGTTCAAATTTGGTTTGCTTTTCTTTATTATGTTGAAAAACACCCAAGAGTGTGATGTAGATAATCTAGGACAAAGTTTTGTGAGACCGTCTCACAACGAGACCAATGATTAATGTGATCAATATTTCCCTCATTTTCGCGCAATGCGTGGGTCTTACTACCAGATTTGATGTTTCATTTTCCATACTTGATGTTTCAACCAAACCTTGTGATTTTTTTCATAAGGGGCATGTATATTGGGGTTTTTTTGTGGTCTCTTATTTAAAAGAGACCACAAAGTAACCTCAAAGAGACCACAAATGCCCACAGGTCCTTCGTCTCCAAAATAAGAGACTGTCCCAATCGTTTGGCTTCCCACATGCATGGGGCCCGTGGTGATGCGCGTGCCCTTTTTTCTCCTCTAATGCCATGTGTCCGTCCCTGATTGGTACACGTGGCATAGAAGGTTGCCCTCCCTTTTTTAATTTTCAGACAATTTGACATGTGACATTTTACTACTGGGCCACGTGTCACGAAGTGCATAACGGCTATTTTTTCATAAAGAGTTGTTGGGCCATGTGTTAACTTCTGGTTGGTCCACGTAGCCCAACTGATATATTCCTCTGCATGCAGTTATGTTTGGACATGTGGCCCAATGATAAGGTGCCACATGTCCTAACGGTATTTAAAAAAACTGTAGATATTAAAATTTTCTTTTGTAATAAAATTTCAAATCCCTCCATTTTTTTACCGATAAATAGAGCCAAATGAACACAATATTTTCACACTACTTTCAATTCCAAACTTTCTACCTTCATATCTTCTCTTAATTTCTCTGAAAAATTCATCTTCAAAAATAATTTCATATCCATAAATTGATATGGATTCAAGAAGAGTTTCGAAGGGGAAAGATAAAGTTTATCCAAATTCTTCTTCTTCCAAAAATTTGTCGGCAATTTTGAATGTTCGTCAAAATTTTCAATATCTAGAAAATTTGCAAAGCTCTCCAAATATCCCTCTCAATTTATATACGAGCTTCCAACATTCATACATGAATTTCCAAAATCAATATCACTCATCTCAAAATGCACACATGAAATATCCGTACCCGAACCATTCTCCCCAAAGTCCATACTTCAATTCTCAAAACTCATACCCGAATTTTGTTAGTCAAAACGTCCATTCTCCATATCTTGAGAATATTAACAAATCTGGAGCATTTTTACATCAAGGAGGTGGGATACACTTGGTCAATATGGTCGTTAAGTCGAAGGTCGCGATATTCCGCATGGTAAGCCACGTTTTAAATGATTTATTATTATTATTATTGTTGTGAAATTATTTATATGTATTTTAGCATATGTAAAATTAGTGTCTTTAAATTAAAATAATCTATCTAGTTTGCAAAAAATAAGTAAATTTGAGTTATATTATTTTATGTAAATTTGTTTATTTCATTTGTATTTGTGAATCTATATGTAAATTATCATATGTAAAATAGTTTATTGAAATTAGTATATTTAAATTAAATAAATTTGTCTAGACTAGTTTATGTTAAATAACAAGTTTAAATAAATATATTTCAATTCAATTGTCTTATGTAAATTTTTTTATTTTCATTTATATTTTTGAATTAGTCTATCTCAATTTAAGATGTGTACACATTAGTAAATCTAAAATATCATTTTTACTGTGAAGTTCTCTATATGCAGATTATCATATGTAAAATAGTTTATTGGAATTAGTATATGTAAACTAAATAAATTTGTCTAGACTATTTTATGTTAATTTTTTTTAAAATAAATATATTTCAATTCATTTGTTTTATGTAAATTGGTTTGTTTTCATTTATATTTGTGAATTAGTCTATCTCAATTTAGTACATGTACACATTAGTAAATCTAAAATATCATTTTGATTGTGAAATTCACTGTATGAAAATTATCATGTGTAAAATAGTTTATTGATATTAGTATATTTAAATTAAATAAATTTGTCTAAACTAGTTTATGTTAAATAACAAATTTAAATAAATATATTTCAACTCATTTGTTTTATGTAAATTGTTTTATTTTCATTTGTTTTTGTGAATTAGTCTATCTCAATTTAGTATGTGTAAACATTAGTAAATCTCATATATAATTTTATTTGTTTAGAAAATGAAGTTGGTGAAGAATGCGATGAAGCTGTAGAAGTGTCCGAAAGTAAAAGCACAAAGAAGAAAGCCGCTAAAAAAGAGGTGGATTGTGGATGATGATAACACTTTATGCGGCACTTGGTTCCACCCATTCCACCAATTATGTAGTTGGTACAGGTCAGAACATCGATGTATTTTGGACCAAAATGGTGGATAAGCTGAACCAATACCAAACACAATGCACTAGGTCATTGAAGTCGTGCAAGTCAAGGTGGTCAAAACTTTCCCACGATATTGCCAAGTATGCGGGATGTGAGAGCAAAGCCATACGCCATTACAAACAATATGGGAGTGGCGGCAGTGAAGCTAACATTAATACTTTTTCCCAGAAGTTGTTCGCGAATGAAAATAACAACCAACAGTTGTCATTGTTTCATTTCTATATATACTACGTGTAAGGGCCACCCAAAATTTGTGGCACAGTATGGCCGAGACGATGAATATTCACCAATAACATCAGCAATACCCCTAACTAGCGATGAATGTTGTACCCCCAAATATCCACCGAGGACTATTAGTGTTAAAGCTGCTAAATTCAAGGCAAAAGGAAAGGCAAGGACGAAGGGGAGGACAATGGAAGATAGGCAATGTGGTGGATCACTGGGAGAGGATGAGACCATGATTATCGGTGAAAATAACTAACTTCAGGAAAGGTTACTTTTCTTGAGCAGGAAAAACATGAGTGGATCGTGAAGCAGCAGGAAATTGAACTAGAAGAGCAGGTAAATGACTGAGTGCAGCAGGAAAAGAAACTAGAGCAGCAGGAAAAGATCCTAGTGCAGCAGGAAAAGAATCGAGTGCAACGGGAGCGTGATAATCAGTCCAAAACGTTACTGGTCTTGCTGGAAAAGGATGTGTTGACCCCAATAGAGGAAGAATTGAGATCCAAAATAGTAACCTTAATTTATGGACCTTAAAGATTGAAGTTTGTTTATTTGTTGTAACAATGGGTCAGACTAGACCATAACTTTAAGTTCTCTCTTAGTAAAACTTGGTCAAACGAGATTAATATTTCTGAAAATTTAAGTTATTTTAATTTGTTCTTTGAAATGATTTGGCCGATTTAGATCTATTTAAGACTTATTTAAATTAATTAATATTTCAAAAATTAATAATTCAAAAATTCATCATTCGAAAATTCTATTTCTATTTTGTCATTCAAAAAGTTTATTTACTAATGTCATATTTTAAAATATATTTCCTTTATTTGATTTTAATTGATAAAATAATTTAAATAGCTAAAGGCAATTTGAGAAAGATCGTATTTCCATATACTTATGGAAAGACGGGGTTTAGTTAGAATATTAAAAGGTAAAAGGTCTTAGTTGCAATATAAAAAATTTATTATGCAATGTGTAATAGTTATAAAGTTTATAACCCGATTGATATAACCCAAAAATTTTATCTTCATTTCTTCTAATTTGCACTTTAAACCTTGGTCTTTCCATAGTTTATGGAAAGACCGTCTTTCAAGAGACGGACTAATAGCTAAATTACTTATAAAATTTAAACGAAAATGAACTAACATGAACGAAAAGAAATGAATAGGTCCAGTATTTGTATTATTAAAATAACAAAATTTTATTAAAAATAACGAAATAAAAATTTTAAATTAAAACCCATTAATAAATTTTACAGTTCAATTTATTTTAGGTGGGAAATTAATTTAAATTAAATATTAATGATAAATTCAAGAGTACGTCTCTTGAAAGACGGTCTATCCATAACTTATGGAAAGACCAAGGTTTAATGTGCAATTAGAAGAAATGAACATAAATTTTTTGGGTTGCATGAATCGGGTTATGAACTTTGTAACTATAACATGTTGCATGATAAACTTTTAAAATTGCAACTAAGATCTTTTACCTTTTATTATTATAATTAAACCCCGTCTTTCCATAGGCTGATGGAAAGACGATCTTTCCCAAAACTTTGCATAAATTTAATGAGTAGGATAGAGAAAATTAAGTGGGGTCCATGTAGTGGTCTCTTAGTGATTTCTACCATTGTGGGAGTAAAAATAGAGTGGTTTCTTTGTGGTTGCTTTTGGTGAGGTGGAAGAGAGAGATTTAATATTTAATTGAAAGAAGCCGCAAGAGTGGTCTCTTGCACTGCACATGCTATAAGCCAATATTACTTAAACCATGTGTTTTAAAGTTAAATTTTGATCATTTATTGTAAATCTCGTGTTTTCATGTTAACTGTTTGACACTTTATGCATGTTGACACTAGTTAGTGACATTTTAACATTTTAATTTATATTTTCATTTTGATTGATGTATTGGTTTTTCCATCAAGTCCTTCTAAAAATTGATATTGATGTTTTTTTGGAATGTGTATATTTTATTTTGTGTATCTTTTGATATTTCAAGGGTGCAAATTAGCTTTTAAAATTTTGTGAAATATGCAAATATAATCTATATAATTGAGAAAATGCAGATATAACCCTGAGATAATTTTTAGTGTACATATAACCCTAACTACTTTACATAAGTGCAAATATAATCCTACAGACTATATTCCAACGTTGATCGGTCATTTCCGGCCATTGACCTATTGGAAATGACCAAAATGCCCTTTGATCCAAAACAAAATTTTAAAAGATAAATAATAAAATTTTAAAATGCCCTTTAGCTCCACCCGCCTCCTCATGTTGTTGTTGTACTCTAGCGGTGCCGCCGCACCGCTGCCGGTCTCTGCCTTCAAAATCAGGATCTAACTTTGCTCGGAAAGTATCCAATTATCTTCTTGGCTAATATGCAAAGCAAAGGTACCGAAAAACTGTTCTACTTCGCATACGAGACCTTAGCGGCAAAGCTCTGAACGCCTTTGTATCCAATCCTGCACCGCCGGCACTGCTCCGATTTGCAAAATTAGGCCACCCACTCGACGGAGCAGCGGTTGCCGAGGCGAGTTAAGATCTGGAGCAGCGGTTGCCGAGGCGAGTTAAGATCTGGAGCAGCTCGGCGGCGATGATGAAGTTGTCGTGGTCTTATCGTACAGATCGAGCGTGTCGCCATCGTCTCCACCCGCAGTGCCTTCTTCACTCCGCCGAGCTTCTCCGACGATTGCCGACGGGTTCTGGTCGTGCACAGCAGCTCCATCCCCGTCAGCTCTGCCTCACTACAATTCCAAATTTAATAGGTACCCAACGAAGCAGCTGCATCCAATAAAATAATTTTATTTAACTTCCTGCCGAGCCCGGAAGTACGTACCAACTACCAACTAATTCCACAAATTTTCTAGAACAATTTTGAAAATGATCTAAACAAACATGATCATGTGTGAGAATTGTGGACACACAAAGAAAATCTGAACCTATATGAAAGAAACCCTAGAGAAATACTCATCTCCAGATTTACAGCGGCTCCAGATTTTCGCCGCCCGCTGCGGCCATGCCACACAACCATTAGTCATTACTCAAACAATCTATGAATTTTCTCGTTCTAGGTCCTTACTAGGTAAAGCATGAAAATAAGCTTCAGAGACGACGTCAATTGAAGAAGAAGAAGCCGCAGTGTTAGTTGAAGAAGCATCATCAGGGTTAGGGGGTTAAAATAGTAAATGTATTTTGTTTTGCTTTTCTTTTTTTACCCAGGGATAAAATTGATTTTTCACTCAATTCCGACCTAAATATTTTTGGAAAAGGTTATATTCGCACATGGGAAAGCTCAGGAAAGGTGGTCTGTCCATAAGCTTGTGGACTGGCCAAGGATCTAATTACAATTAATACAAATGTATCCAAGTTCGCGGGCCAAGCCCATTATTTCAGATCTAACCTTTGGAAGCAGAGTACATCAACTCCTACAAGAAGGCGGGATCTGAAATTCAGACGCCCATTGTTTGCCGGATGATTCACATGTATGTGGCCTTTGGGGTTGGCGTCTCCTTGCGGTTATCCTATCTAATTCCGGAGAGAAGATGAAGGCCTCGTCCCCCAAAATCTTTTGTGGTTAGCTTGTTTTTTCTTCATTTTCTCTGCCTTGGTAATTTCATAACCCTCAGATACCTCATTAATGATGTTACATGCACAACGTTATTGCCGACTCGCTATTTTGAACTCATTTCTTATCTCCCACTGCCATCTTTTTACTTGGAGTATTTCCATTGTCAAGAGCCTAATCTCATCGTAAGAAGTAGTTCGTTTTTACTGAATCCATTTTCTATTGTGGGATTTTATTAACTGGGGTTGATTGTTTTTCAAATTATTTGGACTGAAATTTGAGGAAAAATATACGGTGGTTAAAGGGATTGAGAGTTTGGTGTACTGGAATTAGATGAGATTAATTAGAGATTTTGAATTGTTCTCTCATTGTTACAAAAAAACTTTTTGATTGTTTATCTTGAATTACGAGGTGCATTTGTTGACTTATATGTTGCAGATGTTATCATCCAACATGTACCTATTAGTTGTACTGCGAATGACCTTTTTTTTCTTCTTTTTTTTTTTGTTGATTGTTCGTTTTGAATTCCAAACTGCATTTGTTTACTTATGTGTTGCACATGTTAGTATTCAATGTGTACTTGTTAGTTGTACTGTCTATGACCTTTTGTTTTCATTTGTTGTTAATTGTACGTTCTGAATAATGAGTTGCATCTGTTTTCTTATATGTTGCATTAGTATCTCTTTTTAAGGTCTTGTTGTTTTTTAATAAATTTTATTCTCAATTACTGGTGTCCAGTTTTAGAAGATATTCAGTGATTGCATACTCTATTACATATATTCTACCACTGAAGGTATCAGGTGTAGATATCCTCTCAGGAGGCATGATTGGATTACAATTTACAAGTATCGGAAGCAAAAGTTAACTATATATCTATTCGTTTTCTTGATAAAACGTAGGCTAAATTTTCGATGATGATTTCATTGTGTGTGTATTTTGATGTTGGGGGAAACAAGGCCATAAACCATAATGAGGCAACTCATTACCATGAAAGGCCAGGTTTGATTTAATAAGCCTTTAGCTTGTCCGTGATTCAAAATATATGCAGCTTTTGTGCATGTTTAGAACCCCTGGTGCATGGTTCCTTATCAGAAAAATAATTATTAAATGTAAATGTTTTCCATCCCTCTGTAACAACTGATCTGTTGCTCCAAATGTTTCTTTTCTATAGGAGCTTTATTTGGCATCTCAAAATGATTTTGTTAAGGTAGCGAAAGGTTGCTTTGTTCCAGTCTTATTTGGTCATACTGTTGAAGCTGAGCAGCTATGTATAATTTTCCTCAGCTTGATGTATGGAGTTGGGATCCTTCAATTGCGATCATAACTCTTCTTGGCCACAATTCTTTTTTGATTCTCTTAGCATATTTTTCAACAATGTTTTGCAACCTCTAGTGGATGGAAGTTGACATGCCACTTGATTATATTGGCAGGGTAATGTGTATTTTTTCTTCCCAGAATCACTATTTATCAACCTAACATCACTGTTTCATCATACCACTTTACAGGGTACTTGGAGTAATATTCATGAAATGAGAAATTTGGATCAATTACTTCACTGTTCACTATGTTCATTGTCAAGTTATATCGTGTGAACTGATAGCATGCTAAGTGATTTTGCTAATACATTTGTATATCTGGTTTCATTGTTGATGGTATTACAATGGTGTTTACTTATATGTTACATCTGTTAGTATCTCATGTGTATTTGTTAGTTGTGTTCTGTATGATTTTTTTTATAAAAAACAATATTGTTGGTCGTTCATTTTGAATTAGAAATGAACAACCAGAAATGAACTACCATAGTTTCAATCTCTTGCTAGTTTGTTGAATTTTCAATGAAATTACGAGGTGCATTCGTTTATTTATATGTTGCCGCTATTATTATCCAATGTGTATTTGTTAGTTTTACTATGAATGTCCTTTTTCCCCTTTTTTTGTGGATCATTCATTTTGAATTACGAGATGCATCTGTTTACTTATATGTTTTGCATATGTTAGTATTCAACGTGTACTTGTTAGTTGTACTGTTTATAGACCTTTTGTGAATGAACTTTTTTTCTTCTTTTTTTGCTAATTGTTCGTTTTGAATTCCGAGTTGTATCTATTTACTTATATGTTGCATCTGATAGTATTTAATGTGTACTTGTTAGTTGTACTGCCTGTGAACTTGTGTTTTCATTTGTTTTTAGTTGTATGTTTTGAATAACGAGTTGCATTTGTTTACTTATATGTTGCATTTGTTAGAATCTCGTATATACTTGTTAGTTGTGTTGTGTATGACTATTTTAATTTTTAAAGTTATTGTTGGTTGTTCATTTTGAATTAAGAACTGCACATGTTTACTTATACACTGCATCTGTTAGAATCCAGTGTGTACTTGTTTGTTTTATTGTGTTTTACTTTTACTTTCATTGTTGATTATTGTTCATTTTGAATTATAAATTGTACTTGTTTGCTTATATGCTGCATAAGTTAATATCCAATGTGTTTAACTTTTTGCAAGGTTTTGATTTTATTTTTTTTGTTTTAACTTTTAAGGAATCGGACAATGTTGAACGTTGCACTCCACAAGACGTTCCGACACGAGGAGGATTCATATGACACTGAATTAGAAGATTCTAAAATGATCCCCCATTTTGAAGATTAATAATTGATTCATTGTATTAGAGATTGTTACTTAATCTAGATAGGAAAACTGTTGTAATTGTAAGTTTCCCAATGGAAGATTTCTGTCACGAGCACTTTATCTTCCTTTTTGTTTAGATGTTAAGAGTCGCTCTCGTGTTTGAAATTGACAAAATTTGCATGTTTTCTATACAAAGTGTGCAATGCTTTACATGTATTGTTTTTACGTCGACAATACTTTTTGTGACATCTCTTTGATTTAAATCAGAAAATATGCTTGTGTGTTAAATTTTTTTTTAAATGTAATTAGTACTCATTGTAAGGTATTGAATACAGTTCATATGAAAATTTTAAAAACAATTACAAAATTTGTAACCTCTATTCTGTAGTATACTATAAGAAATACTAGTTGTGTAGGCTAACCTATGTAAGTTTTAAAAAAACAGAAATAATTCATAAGTTATTGTAGTATAATACAAGAAATACTAGTTGTAGGCTAATATGTGCATGTTTTAATAAACAGAAACGATTCATAAGGTAACTTATGCAGTACTACTTCCTGACAAAGTTTTGATATGCATAAAAGAAATTGACATTTTTAAAAATCAATTGCACGTTTTTGTTTAAATAGTACATGCCGTAAAGTAATCAATGAACAAGTGACTTCATGGACAAAATGGATAACAAACTTTTTTTCCAGAGTAATAGCACAACAAAGAAAAAAGGATATGGTACACCGAGGACATGAACATTATTGTGCTAAAACTAGACACTAAATTGTCAATCAGACAAAATGGACAACAAATGTTTTTTTTAGAGTAATAGCACATAAAAAAAAAGTTTATGGACCAAGGACATAAACATTATTGTGCTAAAACTAGCCACTAAATTGTCAATCAGTAGCTCCAACAAACTGAGACTACCATCATTTTCATGC
The DNA here is from genome assembly GCA_037428765.1 of Rubia yunnanensis. NCBI lineage: Eukaryota > Viridiplantae > Streptophyta > Magnoliopsida > Gentianales > Rubiaceae > Rubia > Rubia yunnanensis. Next base: position 45,971,322 of record CM075067.1, on the reverse strand, counting down.
TAGTGTTTGCATCAATCTCCACATTCCTTGGAAACTCGATATGCTTGACCAAACAAATCACTACTTGGTGGTTTTGTTGCGTTTTGCTGCTTTCTTTCCTTGGCCTTCTTCGGCGGTCCTTTTCCACGACGTTAAACATCTCAAGCGTTGCTAAGACGCTGTTGCTCCTTCTGAGCCATTGCGGAACCTTGTCTCCGATGAGTTTCTTACGCAAAACCTTCCCTACCTGAACCTTGCATTTCCATGTGTGATTCCACCCATCTCACCATGTCAATGTTCTCACCAAAGTTTCCATCAGTTGGCATCCTTGCGCTAACCAGCTCCATCAGCACGATACCCATACTGTACACATTACTCTTCTCCGAGGCTTTCAAAGAATAAGTTTACTCTGCAAACAAATCAAGAAGCTTGTCATTTAGTATTATAGGAGTCAAAACTATGTTTTCGGAGTCTTGGAACTTAAAATAAGTGTTTTACTTGGAGCGATATAACCACAAGATTCAGCAAACCATAGATTTGATTTGGAATCTACAAAATCATAGTTGTTGGTGAGAGCTTTAGCCAACCTGAAATCGCCCAAATGTGCCTCCATTTTGGAGTCCGGCAGGAGATTGCTAGACTTGATATCCCTGTGAATGATCCTGGGCACACAATCATGGTGAAGATATTCGACACCCTGAGCTAATCCCACTGCAATCTTAGTCATGGCTCCTAGTCTAGGCTTTTCTTCTTTTTATGATTGATTGGTTGCTTGTGCAGCCAATCCCACAGACTTCCATTCTCCATGTTAACATATTGTGACTACTCAGAATAGCATGATAATACACAACATTATGATTCACATTACAGGTTCTAAAGCTCTAATCTTCCACCCTACTATCTATTGAGTATCATAACTGCATCAGTTCTTCTTTATCCTCCTTAAGACATGGAAAATGCCTGTCTTAACCATTCTGCCCTAAAATTTTTCCTAGCATATAATACAATACACAACTCCATAACCACAAATTTCACTGAATTCAACGAAATAATTTCACTGGAAAGTTTCTTTTCCCTGGGACCAAAACTAAAATAGTCTGTCTTGATAGCACCCTCGTCTCTAGGATCAATCGTTGAACAAATAATGTGGAAAACTCCACCAGAACACACATCACAATGCAGTAAATTAGGAGCACACATACAATCCTATGATTTTAAGACCTTAAACATAACATAGATGTTGATGATCCACCCTTACACTTTCAGCATCCTGACAAAAAAAAGGAAAATTGGCAAATCCTAATCTTATCCAATACGATCCTGCATATGATCAAAATAGAGTGAACTTTGCTTACAGAAGCCTGCAAATTAACCAAATAGCTTATACTTATGCGATATAATAAAGTAAAACTAAGAAATCCTCAAATAATACTCTAAAACGCGGGTCTCACTGGTGATCCATCAGCGACTCGATCGCGTTCCTCGAGGTGGCACCCATGGTGGAAGACTATCGACGGTCTGCGATAATACCGAAGTCCTCATTTTTTTCAAAAAGCCGCCGGTTGTCGGAGGGAGTGCATGATTTTTCTATCGAGCAAAATGCAAAGTGGCAGATTTGGAATGTGGAAGTGAAGGGTTGGAATATTGAGCAAAATGCAAAGTGGCAGATTTTTAATATTTTCCCATTCCCTTTTTAATTCTCTCCTTCTCCTTTTTAATTTTTTTCCCTTCTCCTTTTTAGTTCCGCAAGTTTGTACCCTTTTTTTTTCATGCAATTAGGCTGCACACTTTATTCTTTTGGAAAATAGTTAGCATTTATTTTATTGTTTCCAAAATCAATTAGATGACCCATTTTGGGACTGATTTTTTTTTACATCAATTAGAGGACTCGTCTATAAAATAAAATAATGCCTGAGTCAGCTTTGCTCTATTTTCCCCGGAATTATTATTTTGAAAGTATTTGGTGGAATCGTTTTTGAAAGGAGGCCTTAGACCTGGCAATAATTTGATTTTTGACGGAAGAATTTAGAGGAGTCATTTTTTGGAACAGGGTACAGATCTGGCATTATCTAGCTCTTCCGGATATTATGCGGAGGACTCATTTTTGGAATGAGTCCTTGGAAGCCGCCTAATTTTTTTTCTCGGAAAATGAATCAGCGAAATGTTGGTAATTAGTGCAAATTCGCATAAATTTATTTCTCGGGAGCTCCTCGAACGAGTCATGGAATGGGTATTGTTTCCTACAATTATTTTGAAAAGGTTGGGAATGAGATTTGCAATTAACCACGGAGCTAATCCAATCCATGGGTGAAATAATGTTTATTATATTTTTTTTGTTCGGTAAATTTATTTTGAGGGGAATTTTATTTATTGGGGAGAAAGCTTATTATACTATTCCGCCATGAATTTAGCAAGAGTGGAGTTTCAAATGAGGCGCGAATTTGAGTAATAAATTATCGTGGGCCGCTGTAGTTTGTAACTTACTATTTCTGATGCACGTGGTTTCGGTCAAAATTTGGAAAATAGTCCAATGATGATTTAGGGTCTCGCTGTCCGAATTGTTTTGACTAGTCTTGAATGTCGGTGCGGGAACGGAGTATTGCATAGTTAGAATGGATACTAGTTAGTATAAATGTACAGTGTCGAACAATACGAGTGAAATGTAATGCCAACTAGTGTTGAATAGCACGTACTGTCCTATCGATGGTCTCTGCAAAGCTTTCCACCCGTTCCACACGGGGGAGGACGTATGGTCCTGGATGTCCGCCGTGGTACAACCGTCTGTGCAGGTACATGTTCTTCCTCATGTGGAGCTCCCTCCGGTATGTCCTCCTCCATTTCGTATCCCGCTTCCTCGTTCGAATCACAGTAGGCATATGGAATAGTACCTGTATGTGATGGATCGATATGTGCCATGTACCGATGACTGGATGTTGGAGTGACATATGCATTGTAATCTGATGCATCCATGTTGTACTGTGAGGGTTCCCCGGCTGATGGTCCGCAAATCGGTGTGCTCGCATGTGAGGGGCCCGCTTGTGATAGACCAATGTGTTCTGCATGCCCCCTAGCACGAGGCCTCCGACCTCCTTGTCGTCCAGGTGGGGCCTGACGGTGGCTTCTGAGGTCAATATATCTGACACCAGGGGGCGGTTCCTCGCAGTGCACAAACGGTTGATAGTGTTGCGGCCTGGAGGCCTGATGCGCATGTTGTAGACTACGTGTGATAACATGATGCATCCCCCTTATGACGTCCGCACAATGTGGGGCCCAACCATCCAAATTAATGTTTGACATGCCATGCAACTGTGTCATTGCCTGCAACTACGGAATCGAGATGAATATGTCAGATATCTAATTTTGAGGAGCTCTGTTGTATTCTTTCTTGACAATATTTGAAATTTAGGACATACCAAGTACTCCGCGGTTGCACCGTCTCCGTGGAAACCCTCAGTAGCTGTTTCAGGCCGCCCTGGTTGATCAATGAAGGAGACCGTCTTGCAGAAGTACCACTCCAAGTAATCACGGCTGGGTAGGTATGGATCCGCACTCCCTAGTGTGGGTGCTTGTCGATTGGATCGATGTTCCCAAGTGTCGAGATATCTTCTGAGCTCCACACGCCAATCCATGCCAGACCTTTCTCGATGGTCTCTAGTATGGACTAAGTTGTACTCATCCCTACTAACCAACTGGGGGGGGGGGGTACTGGCTGGACCATGCCGAACTGCCTGAGAACACGATGTGCATGATGGAACTCCACGGCATGCCAGCAGATGAGATCGACGCAGAGCAACCAATTGTGTCTACCATCCGTACAATACCGCGGGAGTTGCTCCAGGACGTCCTCCGTATATGGCTGCCAGATGAACTGAGACAACGTGCATGTGTTGCGGTTAGGCAAAGGAAACCATTTTTCGTGCGAAGTCTAGAAATCCAATTATTCGAATACCTGATTGTGGGTGAGAGAAGTCAGTTGATCACGATACACTTTGAGAACGTGCATTGGCGATTGTGAACAATCGTAAGGGGCCCTCCACCTATGAGGAACCGAGTGAAATACATTAGCCCTACTATGGAATTGCATGTGGACTTATGAATACCGCATATTGAGGAATCAGACAAGTACCGGGATCCAAGAGCACTCATCGTCACTGTCACCTGTAGTGCCCCAGCAGGACGGATGGATGGTATGCGTTCCCATGCCCATAACTGCAAGTAAATGCAATAGAAGCACGGTATGTACGCACGACTATATTGACCAACAATTTTACCTGTAGCAGGACAAGTGGCCCGGATATGGATTTTGATTGTGGGATTGCCGCATCACATAATGACCTGTACAAGCATGCAAGAATGGAACTCCCCCAACTGTACCGATGGACTGCACCTAGATCCGTAAGTGCGGATAAGTAGAGCAATGGGATGAGGTGGCCGGACGTGTCGGACATCAGCATTCCCCCAAGAAGTAGCAGAAGGAAAACCCTAGCCCACTGTTGGCATTGTACATCAATAGGATCAGCGGGGAACGGACTGTGCAATAGCGTTCCCAACCACCTGGCCTTAATGCGACCCCCCCTGATACAGGTGGGGTCTGGTGTAGCTCCCAGGTAGTCTGTGCAGATCATCTGCCAGTCTGGCGTACGCCTATTGGTGTCAACACCTATTACTGGCTCGCCATCGATCGGTGGACCCCATAGGACCCCTATATCCTGCAAGGTGACCGTCGCCTCCCCCATCGGTAGGTGAAACGTGTGCATCTCTGGGCGCCAACGCTCCACTAGGGCAGTGATGAGGGAGTGGTCAATTTGTATTGCGGCAGAGTCCAGGAGTCCCTGAAATCCCGCGTCGCGTACGTACCGCATAACCTGTTCAGGTAGTCGCTCGGTCCAGCATGCCCCGTCGCACCGACGCACCTGCAGTGCCTCGTCCTCTAAATTTCCATTGTATAGGGCACGAGCACGGTGCTCCTGATGTAGGTACAGCAAGTCCTCCTGAATGGGTCCTGGATGGTACATGGTGTTTTCCTGCGCGCAAATACCAACCCAAGTTAGATGTTTTTTCTGGAAGAGTAGCACAGAACAAAGCAACACTGCGTAATGTGACACATATTTGGAAAATATAAGTAATACCACATAATCTGATACATATATCATTTAATACAAGAACGACAGAATAAGCATGCCCTCTCCTATCGATGTACAATGCAAACCAAATGAAAGATGGAGGTTCTATTACAATGCAAACCACGATACTAAGCACGGCCACGCCTACGCACGGCCCTGGTCTCACCCGCCACCCTGTCGTCCATCTGATTCCTTATCCTCCTCTCCGCAAACTGTCCACGCCACCTGTTGCGAAACTTTTCTGCATCCGGAATCAACCTTCAACGGGCACGCTGCCAAAGTGATGGATCTCGCACGGGCATGAAACCCTGACTGTATTGTTGGACATATGTGGTCGTGTGATACACCTTGTCACATAGACTAGCAGGATCGTCACGTCTATGCCGACAAACGGCCAGGGCATGGGAACAAGGGAAACGAAATATTTGCCATTCGCGACAAGTGCACTCTCTTCTTCTGTATTTGACCGTGTACTGTCGTTCACTAATGCTCCCGTCGATGTTCCTCGCCACAACCCTGTACGTCTGCGACGTGTGCCCGAACAGGGTGACGATATGTCCCTGCGCCAATGTATCCTGCTTCTGGAACTTTGTCCAGATCCTCTTAGGGAACACGGACCTGGATAGACGGGCAGTATCTCATAATCAGCCAACCGGTATACGAGTAAATATGAAAATGCAATTTACTGACAACATACCTCCAATTCGTAGCATCCGTAAGCCTTTGGGCAAACATTTCAACTGTTCTTTCGAACGTTGCTTTGACACATGCTGTTATTGGGAGGTGGCGTGCACGTCGTAGGCAGTTGTTGAAGCTCTCTGACAGATTCGTTGTCAAAATTCCCCAACGTCGATCACCATCATCGAAGGCAAGACACCACCTACTCCTATCTTGCCGTTCCAGCCAAGCCCAAGCGGACGGATCCATACTCTCAAGCTCCTCCTTGTACTCCCTCCATCTGCTCTCTCGCCTGGCACTACCGAGCTGCCACACCAGAGTCTTCATGAGCGCATTCTTGAACTTCCCGCTTTCATGTGATAAGAAGTTTGACTGAAAATGCCGCAAGCAAATCCGGTGGTATCCGGCTGGCTCCATCCACTCCTCCATATTTGTTATCGCATTTACAAGTCCTGCATGCCTATCTGATATGACACAGATTGGTCTGCTATCTGCACCAACAACGTGAAGACGCAGTCGCCCCATGAACCAGTTCCAGCTTTCATTCGATTCCTCATCGACAATTGCGTAAGCGATGGGGAGGATGTAATCATTTGCATCGTGGGTCACGGCGACCAGCATTGTGGACTTATACGCACCTCTCAAGTGAGTGTTGTCTACGCTGATCACTGGCCTGCAGTGGCGGAAGGCTGCAATTGCCTGACCAAATGCCCAGAACATGAATTTAAATTTCCTACACCCGGGACCATGTATTCGGTCAGGTACGTCAGCCCAATCAACAACGGTGGTCGGATTAGCCCTTACAAGCTCACCCATAAAAGTTGGGAGCTGTTCAAAAGAATCCTCCCACGTTCCAAATACCATGTCAATTGCCTTCTGCCTCGTATACCAGGCCTTCTTGTAGGAGATCGTGACATTGAACTCATCATCCACCTGGGCTCGCACATCTTTCACTGTGTACGAAGGGTTTACATCAATGTGGTGGCGGATTGAACGGGCGATCATCACCGACGTCAGATTCACGTTACCCGTAGATCGCCCAGCACCGACACACCCATGGCTACTAGCCCATTTGGTGATCTCCCACACACCGTGCGAAGCCTTCTTCGTAGCTCTGCAAACCCAAATGCAATTCCCAGTTCCTTCGACGACGTCCTTGCATTTCGCATACCATGTGCGTGAACTGCTCTCCACAACCCTGTGTTCCCTGTTCATCATAGAACTCCACCGAGAAATAGCTTCGACCAACTGTGGCTTTGTCTGAAATCACATACGCACATCCACTTCACCAGTCTCTTGAACGTAGGTAGAAACGCCGGACCCAAAATGGGTAGGGTCATAGCTGTCCTCATCGGGGCCCCCATAATCTCTATAGTAGGCCTGTGCATCCGGGTTTGCCAGAATATGAAACGATGTGGGTACATTGTTCGGGCACACCAACGGCTCTACCTCTGCCTTGTCCCCAGGATTCGAATCGGTTGACAAGGAACGATCATCCTCAGTTCCACCGTCAAGTCCAGGTGCCGAGCCATCATCCTCGCTACCATCATGCCGAGCATCTCGGTCGCTAATGGCACCCGCAAAATCATTGCGGAAGACATTCTGCTCGCCATAGTCTACCACGGCTCTACCACCACTTGTGGACGGCTGGGCACAATTCACGTGGGCATACCGTCCAGGTTGGCTGGACTCACCAAATTCAAGACCCCAGCTACGAACAGGTGGTGGTATACTGGGTACAGCGGCGGAGTTCTGCACGTTGCTCAGCAATGACATGAACGTGCTTCCCCGCGCCCCATAATTAGCGATTCGCAACTGTTCCGTAACAATGTAAAAATCCGCAGAGGACAATGCCATTCGATCAAGAACGTTGAAGAAGAACGTGGTTGACTCATCATCTTCCACAGGATAACATCGATAGTATACCGCCGAACCAATCAGCTCGGGACACCGGTAATACATTTTCAACGAACAACTCTCCCTCACAATGGCCAGTCTCGTTACAATTAAATCAAACAATTCCAAGTAGTTCAACCTCCGCTCGAGAGTCATAACTCGCTCCGGCATTGGAGGATCATAATAAACACCCACACCCAAATCAAACTTAATCTGGCCCCCTCTATACACATACACTGCCAAAAACATCGCAGAACTGCAACACACAAACACGTAACACATAACACACAACGCAACGAACCAAGCTCAATCATGAAATGTACACACAATCAGACAACACAATCATACACATACAATTAAATTAACTAAATTACTCAAGCATATCAACAGATTATAATTCAACCCAAACGGCAACAACTGACCGACGACCGGCAATGTGCGACACTCACATAATGTCGGAACACGTTCGTATAATTCTGTAGGCCGCAAATACCTACTACATAAAGGATAACAGAGTGGGAGGGATTCTGAGACTTACAGGTCTACGTCGGTCAACGCGGTCAACGTGGGTCAACGGCGTTCAACGCGGGTCAACGGCGGGTCAATGGGGCAACGGCAGTTCGACGGGGTCAACGGTGTCAAGAAACGCAGTCAACATCGGGTCAACAAACGGGTCAACGTCGGTCAACGCGGGTCAACGGCGTGTCAATGCGGTCAACGGGGTCCACTTCAACCCGAACACGATCTCTGCAGCCGAAATCCGATTAACAAATCAGTAGCAATTAACAAAAAAACCAAATAAATATTCAGCGGAAAAAAAGGAAAATACCGAATCTCGTAAAAAACTCGAACTGCAGATAAAAATGGAGGAACACCGGTAGAGCAATACCGGAGAACGAGTGCAACGGAGAAAGAGTGCAGCTGAAAATGGCGGAAGCACCCGAACACTGGCGAAAATGGGGCTTACAGTGGGAGAAAGGTGAGAAAGGATGGCTAAGGAAGATGGACAATGCTGGAATTGACGCAATTCGGGTGCTTTAAATAAAAAATTCTGACGCAAGATGCCACGTGGCAGCACCTGATTCGACCGAAAAATCCACTTTTGACCTTATTTGGTTCACATGCAGCCGCAACGTGGCAACGCCCCTGGCCGACACGTGGCCTCTCCTCCATCAAGCATTCTGCCACGTGGCATTTTGGATTTTAAAAAAAAGGGCCGGATGGGATATCCCCACGTGGCATATCCCCATTCGGCCACGTGGCACATCCGGATTTTCCAAAAAAAAAAAAATGTCCGGATGGGAGGACGCATTATGATAATGCGTCCTCGCCACGTGGCACATCCGAATTTTCCAAACAAAAAAATAAATGGCTGGATGGGAGGACGCATTATGATTATGCGTCCTCGCCACGTGGCAAATCCTCATTCGGCCACGTGGCACCTCCAGATTTTTCCAAAAAAAATATACGGCCGGATGGGAGGACGCATTACCATAATGCGTCCTCGCCACGTGTCGCGCCACAGTCCACCGTCTGATATTTTTGACCGAAAAAAGGTAAAAAAAAAAATTTAGAGGACACATTACGGTAATGCGTCCTCTATAGAAAATTGCCGTTTGTGGCTACTGTAGCCACAAACATAGCAATTTCTCTTGTCGGAGGAGGACATCGGAGAACAAATCGGTCTACCAATTCAGATATCGTATCGCACGGCTTCTTACTGATGCTCCTGCTCCCTTCGTTCTGAATCACCACATTAAGAACCAACTTAGTCGCCGCCGAGCCACGGCCAGATGTACGAGTCGTCGCACGTGAGCTGCTTACGAAGAAGAATAGCAGAAAGCCCCTGCGCATCCTCCGCTGGCGAGGACGACAGAAGCTGCCCGAGCTTCAGCGCGAATGAGTTTGGATTGGTTTGCTTGATGAGATTAAACAGCGCCTCCGCCTGAGATCGCTGCTCGTTGGACAGGCCTATTGGTGCACCAAGTACCGGATCTGGATAAGGCTGAAAGTAGATTTGTTGTTCAAATTCTGCCCGCGAATTTTTTAACTTTTCCTAATTTGCAAATTGGTCCTTCGCCTGTCCATAAGTTTATGGACAGACCGGAAAACCAACACTTTGGGTTAGATAGTTGGGAGGTCATTGTCGTACCTCTCAAAGTTAAATTTATAAGCCCCAAATGCTTCATATCTACAACTAAGTAGACAATGACAAGTCAGGTATTCTCGATCCTCATGCTCTAACTTGAGCAAGAGTATTGAGAAACTAGTGTCACGCCACTGTTTTGTGTTACCCCTTTGTCATCACTTGATTAGGGATAAAGTTCATAATGTTTCTGTTGAGAATCTTGTAGATTTTTAGATAAATCAAGAGATTCAGGCTAAAAAAGAATCTATGATGTTACATCAGAAAGAAATCCACACTCTTTATGAATTGGTTGGTATGATGTGTGATTTCAATAGAGTTTTTATGAATTGTATTGGTGAAAATGTGTTTAAATACCCACTCTTTGCACATAACCTAAATATGAAAATATCTAGGTTTATATTTGCACTTTCAATTATCGCAGGACTGTATCTGCACTTTCATCAATTATGTAGGGTTATATATGCACTTTACTCTAAAATTTTGATGCCAACATTTTATATTTTTCGTTATTAGTGTCACATTTTGATGTGACACTTGATGTTTTAACTTGTTGTGTATTTAAGTTTTTTATTTGTATTTAGTGTATTGTGTGATGTTTATCTATTCTAATTTGATGTGTATTATAGTCTCTTTAGTTTTATGCTTGTTTTAATGTTTTTATTTGATGTTTCAACTATATTTATTTTAATGTGTTTTTATTTGATGTTTCAACTATATTTATTTTGGTGCACCCTTTGAGGCTTTAAAATTCATGTATTTTTTTGTTTAATTTATGCCTAGATGTTTCAATAGAATGAATTAATTTTTAAAATTTTAATATTGATGTTTATTTTTTCCGATATTGTTGTCATATTTTGGTGCATATTTTAATGTTTTAAAATTTGTGTGTTTTTTATTTGACATTTAACTATTTTAATATAATATATATTTTTATTTTATTAATAAAATATTTAACTATTATAATTTGATGTGTATTTAAATATTTTATTTGATGTTTAACTATTTTGATGTTCATTTTTAATGTTTTCATTTGATGGTTACTTATTTTTATATGATGTATAACTTTTTAAATTTTGATTTGTATTTTTAGAGTTTTTATTTGATGAATATTTTGATGTGTGTTTTAAAGTTTTCATTTGATGTTTAATTATTTTTATTTATATTTAATTAGTATTTAAATTTTGATATGTATTTTTAGAGTTTTTACACGATGTTTGATTATTTTTACTTGATGTTTAATTAATTAAGGGATATATACTAATATAACCCTATCTATTTTGAGTAAGTGCCAATATAATCCTCAGATAATTTTTAGTGCAAAAACAAACCTAACTAGTTGATATAAGTGCCAATATAACCCTAAGACATCTTTTCCGACATTGACCATATATAAAGTGACTAGAATACCCTTTGGTCTATAACACAAAAATATTAGGACCATTTTAGCCTCAGGGCACCACCACCACTGCCAGACTGCCGTCAGCCTACTATCGGTCTGCCGCCACCACCAGCCAGCCTGCCCCACCACCACCACTAGCAACCTGTCACACCACCACTACCACCCAACCCTACACTACTACCACCACCACCACCCCGCCAGCCCCACCACCCCCACCACCACCAATTAGCCAACCCGTCGCCTCCACTTCCTTCGACACTCCAACCCCTCCACAACCACCAGCACCACTACATCCGTCGTCGCGAAACAACCCCCTATTTCCAAATTCCAGATGGCGAGTCAAGTTTAGGAGAGATAAGATCAAAGAAGAGGCACTGCCACTGCGGGAACAGAGAATTATGTTCAATGAAGGCCAACAATGGCGGCGGCGAACCTCCTAGCAGGCAAGTCCAAATCCAATGAGCAGAAGAAACCCTTTCTCAAAGACCCTGTAAAAACCCGCTAAATCATTTAATTTTATTGATTTTGAAACGATTCGTTAAATAATGTAGTCTGTGGATTTGATTGATTTGGTTTGTTGGTGATTTTGCAGATACTGAGATCTGACCCCATTGAAACTTGGGAAGAGGTAGCGACCGAATTCTCATACAGCTGTGGGGGCATGAAGGGTGAGTGAGAAGAAAGAAGAAGAGAAATAGGGTTTGGGGGCTATAACTGTAATTTCATTTTTAAAATGTATTTTTAATATTTTTAAAGTGGTAAAATAGTATTTTCACCCATTTCCGGACTAAATCTACCAGAATGGGTACATTTGCACTTATTCTAACCAGTTAGGGTTATATTTACACTTTCAATTATCAAAATGTTATATTGTCACTTATGTAAATTATGTTGGGTTATAATAACATTTTTTTTCATTAGTTAGTTTTATAGGTTATAATATAAATCTGATTTTTAAAGATTAGGCCCAAACAAACCCAAATTTCGACCCACCAATCTGAAAGCCGATACTTATGAAATGACGGAATCGACCTACTTTCTGACTGAATCTGATGGAATCCCGATGGTATTCATCGTTGCAAATTTATCCGCCGTTGCGAATTCAATTCAGACCCAGTTACCGATGAAATTCCCGAATTTCGCTGACAATCAGTGGCGGAACCAGGAAAAAATGTGAGGGTAGGCTGAAATTGCACCGTGGCAGATTGGCGGTGGCGGGTGGCGGACGACCGGCGGCGCCGCGGCGGTGTGACAGAGGAGCCGAGAGCGAGAGGGAGTCAGGGGACGGACGGGAGAGGCTGAAGATGAAGAAGAGAGCCAGGGGCGGGAGAGGCTTCTTCCTCAGTTCCTCCGGCGAACGGGCGGCGCGCCTACGCCGCCGTAGGCGGAAACCCTCGATCCGTCGGCCGGGAACAGTAACTTCCGCCTGGCCGACGGATCTTGGGGCAGGCGCGCGCCTGCCCCCGCCTTCAAGTAGTTCCGCCAATGCTGACAATTATCCATCACTGCAACCCCCAGACGATGCTGAATCCTGAACATCGCTGCATCTTCTCCATTCTTCATTTTTGAATTTCCATCGGACTCGCATCGAGTTCCAGAACTCTTCATGGGCATTGAATCCGGGGGTATCGAGTCTCCGGCGACGAATCATTGACCACACGACAACGATGGATTCGTACAGATGGCCAGTGAACGGCGGACGACCGGTGACCGCGGATTCAACGAGGGAGACGAGGGTTTGTATGATGTTTGAGAAAATGCATATTCGTCCCTCAGTTATAGCTTGTTTTAGAAAAGTAACCCCGAGAAAATAATATTTAAAATTTATAATAGTTCTATGTATTACTGGTATTACTAGGTGTCTCCAGCCCACACTTCAGGGGTCTCTAGCCTGCGCGAAGTGCGGGTTGTCGACAATGGGGTCGATAACGGTGATCAGTCGAATTCTCACTGCTCGAACTCTTACCACTCAAACGTGTCTACTTGAATCATCTCTAGTCGAACCCTCTTCATTCGAACCCTGTACTCGAATCCTCTTTTTGAACCTTCGAACCCCCTTAACTTGAACCTTGCCACTCGAATCCTCACCACACGAACCCAGAACCACTCGAACCTAGTATCACTCGAATCGTCTACACTTGAACCTCTAGCTGAACCCTTTCCACTCGAACCTTTTCCCTCGAACCCAGTACCACTCGAGCCCAGGACCACTCGAACCCAGTACCACTCGAATCCTTTCCACTCGAACCCTCCTCTACTCGAAACTTTACCACATGGGTTCGAGTGGAGAGGGTTTGAACGGAGAGGGTTCGAATGGAGATGGTTCGAGTCGAGCGGTTCAAGTAATAGAAGTTTGAGTGGAGAGGGTTCGAGTGGAGAGAGTTCGAATAGAGGGCTCGAGTGGAGAGGGTTCGAGTAGAGTGGGTCCGAGTAGAAGTTCGAGTGATACTGGGTTCGAGTGGTACTGGTTCGAGTGGATAGGGTTCGAGCGGAGAAGTTTGAGTGGAGAGGTTTGAGCGGAGAGGTTCGAGTGGTGAGGTTCGAGTGATGAGGAATCGAGTGGAGAGGGTTAGAGTAGAGAGGTTCGAGTAGAGAGGTTCGAGTGGAGAGGGTTCGAGTGATACTATGTTCGAGTGGTACTCGATTCGTGTGGTAAGAGTTCGAGTAGAGGAGGTTCGAGAGGTCGAGTGGAAAGGCTCTGAGTATAAGGTTAGAGTGGAGAGGGTTCGAGTGGAGAAGTTCCAGTGGTGAGGGTTCGAGTGGTGAGAGTACCATCTACCACTGGAGAGAGTACCATCCATCCCTCGAGAGGGGTATACCATTCACCACTGGAGAGAGTATCATCCATCCACTCAAGAAGTTTGTCAACCACCCTTTGAGGGTACACCATCTACCTCTCGAGAGGGTAAACCATCCACCAATGGAGAGAGTACACCTTCCACCCCTCTAGGGTATGCTATCTACGTCTCGAGAGAGGTGTACCAGCCCTCGAGGGTATACCACCCGTTGAGAGGTCACACATCCACCCCTCGAGAAAGGTATACCATTGAGAGCGTCGAACCATCCACATTAGCTCTCTAATCATGACCCACTCGAGGCATATACCCCTCGAGGCCACTCGAACCTACTATGTTCGAGTGATACCATCCACATCACCACTACTCGAACCATCTACCCCTGGAACATCAACCATCCACCCCTGAAACATCAACCATCCATTTGTCGGACCATCTTATATCCACTCCTGGAACCATAACCCCTCGAACCATCAGATCTTGAACATCCACCACACCACTACTCGAACCATCCGTCTCGAGACTTCCATACCACTCGAACCATCTACCCCTTAAACATCAACCATCCGCCTCGAGGGGTGTTGATTCGAGGCATCCTCCCTCGAATCATCGACACTCGAGCCCCTGGGACCATCAACCATCCCCCTCGAGGCATCACCCCTCGACCCATCAACAATCCACCTTGCCACCACTCGAACCATCCACCACTTGAACATCAACCACCCGCCTCGAGGGCTGTTGATTTGAGGCATCCCTTAAGGACCTGGAACCATCAACCATCCCCCTTGAGGTATTACCCCTCGGCCCATCAACTATTCGCCTCTCCACCACTCGAACCATCCACCCCTCGAACGTCAGTACTACTCGAGCTCATCCACCCCTCTAGAGTACACCAGCCCTGAAGGGTACACCACCCCTCGAGATGGGTATACCACTGAGAGCGTCGAACCATCCATATTAGCTCTCGAACCATGACCCACTCGAGGCATATACCCCTCGAACCATCCAGGACCCCACTACTCGAACCATCTACCCCTGGAACATCAACCATACACCCCTGGAACATCAACCATCCATTTGTCGGACCATCTTACATCCACTCCTGGAATCATCACCCCTTCAACCATCAGTTCTCGAACATCCACCACGCCACCACTCGAACCATCTACCTCTCGAATCATCAACCATCTGTCTCGAGGGCTCCCTACTACTCGAACCATCCACCCCTGGAACATCAACCATCCATCTGTCGGACAATCTTAAATCCACTCCTGGAACCATCACCCCTCGAGCCACCAGGCTTCGAACATCTACCACGCCACCCTACTCGAACCATCTACCCCTCAAACATCAACCATCCAACCCTCAAACATCAAACATCTACCCCTCAAACATCAAACATCCACCCCTAAAACATCAACCATCCATTTGTCGGACCATCTTATATCCACCCCTGGAACCATCATCCC
Source organism: Rubia yunnanensis (assembly GCA_037428765.1). Lineage (NCBI taxonomy): Eukaryota > Viridiplantae > Streptophyta > Magnoliopsida > Gentianales > Rubiaceae > Rubia > Rubia yunnanensis. The sequence goes on along the minus strand of CM075067.1, from coordinate 45,955,834 downwards.
TCGAACCATTAGTTCTCGAACATCCACCACGCCATCACTCAAACCATCCACCCCTTGAATTTCAACCATCCGCCTCGAGGGGTGTTGATTCGAGGCATCCTCCCTCGAATGATCAACCCTCGAGCCCTTGGAACAATCAACCATCCACCTCGAGGTAGCACATCTCGACTAATCTACCATCCACCTCGTTACCACTCGAACTATCCACCCCTCGAACATCAACCATCTACCTCAAGGGATATTGATTTGAGGCATCATCCCTCGATTCATTAACCCTCGAGGCCCTGGAACCATCAACCATCGCCCTTGAGGAATCACCCCTCGAGCATCAACCATCCACCTAGACTCAAATCTCTCCACTCTAACCTCTACTCGAACCCTCACGACTTGAACCAGTACCACTTGAATCCTCTATTCGAACCCTCTTCACTCAACCCTCACCACTCAGACTCTCACCACTAGACTCTTCACCACTCAAACCTAGTACCACTTAAACCTCTCCACTCAAACTCAGTACCACTCGAACCCTTTCCATTTGAACCTCTCTACTCGAACCCAGAACCACTCGAATTCAGTACCACTCAAACAACTCTGCTCGAACCTCCACTAAAACCCTCAGTACTCGAACCAGTACCACTCAAACCCTTTCCACTCGAACCTCAATTCAAACCCTCTCCACTCGACTTTCACCACTTAAACACTCACTACTCGAACCCTCACCACTCGAACCCTCTCCACTCGAACCTAGTATCACTCGAACCCTCTCCATTCGAACCTAGTACCACTTGAACACTCTCCACTCGAACCTCTCTACTCGAATCCTCTACTTGAACCCATCACCACTTGAATCCAGTTCCACTCGAACCTCTACTCGAACTCTTTTCACTCGAACCCTCAACACGCGAACCAGTACCACTCAAATCCTTTTCACTCCACCCTCACCACTTGAACCATGTACTCGGAACCTCTCCACTTGAATCCTCTTCTCCAACCCTCGAACCCCCTCTACTCGAATCTCTCCCCTCGAACCTCACCACATGAACCCAGAACCACTCGAACCTAGTACCACTCCAACCCTCTCAACTTGAACCTCTACTCGAACCCTCTCCACTCGACCCCTCACCACTTAAACTAGTACCACTCAAACCAGTACGACTCGAACCCTCTCCACTCAAACCACTCTACTCGAAACTTTACTTGAACCCTCTCCACTCGAACTAGTACCACTCGAACCCATTACCACTTTAACCTCTACTCGAATGTTGATGTTCCTCAACTTGTACAAATGGAAGATGGCGAAGCTTTGATACTTCTGTCGCTTTTGGATGATCTTCTTGGCGCTAAGCCAACGTAGATGATGAAAACCTCTGTAAGGGTCATTTTGTCGAACACTTGAGCTTCACCCTTTAACCTCAGCCCCCTGATTCTTTGCGAACTCAACCAGCTCCTTAACATCATCACCAAATCTGAAACCCTATAAATCCAGAACAGCCAGCGCCATCGCCATGGTAATTAAGCAAAAACGAACAAGAACAACGATATAAGAAAGAAGCAAATTTTAGATTGTACAAACCTTGAAAGGAAATAGATGCGGTGGAAGAGCCTTCATCCTCAGAGCCACTGTTGCAGATCGAGGAATAGATCAATTAGACGCAGGAGAAAACAAATCATCAGAAAGATCAAATTCATCGGAAAAAAGGAAAAAAAAATTAAAGACGAGATGATGCTGCTTTACTGACCACATCAACAAAAGAGGAACACCAAAATTATTAAGCACAGCCCACTGGAGTACATGACACGTGTACGGCTATGGAAAAAGAGAAGAAGCACAGAGAGAGACATCATGACATGTATTAGTAAAGATGGGAAGGAGAAATAAAAAAGGAAAAGAAAATGAATTAGCGACGACGAAAAGTCATTGTTTATTCTCTGGATCTCCTCTTTTAAGATATAGAGATATGTAGAGAAAGTCTCAGGAAAGACGGTAGCCTTATGGACAATACTCATGGGCTTTTATCTTAAATGTTGTAATTTTGTTTAATAAAATTTAAATATTACATTTTATAAGTTAAACAAGTAATAATATGTATTTGAAGGTAAAAATATAAATATATAATATATATTTTTTTTTTCAAAAATTCTAAATTTTATATGTAATTTAACAAATGCAGTGTATAGGGTAAAAAATATGTTGTTTGTCCATAAACTTATAGACAGGCCACCGTCGGGAGACCCACTCTTATATGTATTATGCCTCTAGTCTCACAGTGAGAGGATTTTGCAAGAGACGAACTCATAGTCTAGAAATGTTTTGGTTTATACAATAAGGGAGATTTATTTCCTTAAAACTAATTGTTTAAGAAATTAAATTCAATACTCTAAAGGAGTAAGAAATGGTCTCTTGTTAGGCAAACTAAACTTCAGGGAGTGAGATGGCAAACCACCTTATCATAACTTTTGGGGCCACAACGTAAATAAAACATTTACGGTGCTTAACTTACAAGTATGAAACAATAGAGGGGATTTTTTTGCAAATATCACAAAAAAAAAGCTCCCAAAAGCACGCTCATCAAATCTTCATCACATCTTCCTCATCAAACCTTCCTCCACCAAATCTGATCCTCACCTCAATCTCGACGGAATTTACATCAAAATTCATCACCATCTCGACGGAACACCATGAGCACGAACGAAGAATCAATAGAAGCCTCAACACACAGAGTTGCCTTTGTGCAACGTAAGGCAATTGCCATATCTTTCTTTAAAAGATTAATATATTTTTAGTTAATGAATATATGATATATATTTAATGTCCCAGTTCATTTTTAATTTTAGAACTACCGTATTCCTTTAATTTTAAATTTCTCAAATTTTAAACACTATTTTAAAATATGGTGGCACCAAATTAAATTGTGACCTACGAAAATAAACTTTCTAGATCCACCCCTACTCTCAAATATAGTTTTGTAGCAAAAGAAGGAAGGAAAGAGAAACTAATATAAAACAATGCATGGTATAACCGAGGTAAGTACCCAGGAAAGGTAAGCAAGCAAGGCACCATACACAGCTAACCAAGGATACCAACTTGCAAGAACCAATATAAGAAGCATGGATTGATAACTTTTTATAACACAATGCACAGATTATGAGCTCGCAAGAGGTAACCTCGTGTAACGCACCGTAATAGCCACGAGTTAGGAATCGTGGTCCATGATAACATGTAAGTAGGCATATTCAACGTGGGCACGAACAATCAGGAATATAGGGGAACTAACCCTATAAATGGAAGCCAGCTGAAAGAACCAAGGTAAGTAATTACAATAACACTCTAGCATAGTAACTGATATTGACTTTATCATCAGAGACTTTCCCTCAGATACAGTCTGAGAGATTCTTGCAGTAGCTCTTCTTGCAGACCAAGGCCATTGTTGTTCTAGGAGTTCAAACTACATCACTAGCTTCGTATGTAGGGACCGAAATATCAAGTCAATTATTTTCCCTGAACCATGACGAATAGGAGCTATGCCAGCATGCATAAAGAACCAGTGGAGTCAATACCACCACCACTGCCACCTTTACCAAAGACAACTCCTCCAGCTAATACATAGGACATTCAGGAGTCAGAAGATGAGCAGGATTCATCGCCACACATCAAAAAAGAAAATAGGGCCTTAAGAGCTTTCTTAGAAGTCAACAGAGAGCAGCTATACAAGAAAATTTTCAACTCCACCATGGACCAAAGGGATCATGGCAAGAACAAAAAAGATGAAGAAGCAAAGAAGAAGACAAACAAAAGCAGTAACTGTTAAAGGGAAGACATGGAATATGATGTCGAAGATGAAGATGAAAAATTACCGCTAACGAAAAGCTTGCAAAGCTTTACAATGCCAAAAGGATTCAAGCTACCAACCCAACTCAAGGCGTATGACGGAAAATCTTACCCAAAGTAATTCTTGTACTTCTCAGAACAAGGGTAGGGTTTTGAGATGCATCCATCCAATTAATTTGCAAAGCCTTCCCAATTTTCTTGTCAGGAACAATGATAGTTTGGTATGATATCCTGCCCAATAGAAGCATATGAAGTTAGAGCTAATTAGCAGATTAGTTCAGTGGCAGATTCTACCAAAAGAAAAATTTCACAAACACATTTGTGGACTTGATGAATATTTTGCAACGAAGCATGGAGAGCATTGCAGACTACCATGATCGCTTCATCACAGAAAGTCTGGAGGTCAAGGATCTCACACACCAAATGTCATTAGGAGCACTTATGAATGACATAAGATTACAAGAGTTTTTACAAGAAACTCACAATAGACATGTCAGACAACCCAAGAGACCTCCAAAAGGCGGTAGAGAAATTCATTAAAATGGAGGAAGGAAACAACAAGGAAGTGATAAAAGGGAAGAGGCAAAAAATGAACTAGGGATAGCCCATTAAGCAGAGAAAGAGTCAAAATGGAAAAGCAATCATATTCACAAGGGGAAGAGAACCAACATTGGATCAATCATCCTTCACTTAAACTCCACTGACCATATCCCGGAAGGAAATCTGGAAAAATCATAGGGAACTATTTAGAGACCCTAGCCCCATGAGAGCTCCAGAAGATAAAAGATCCAAAGATTAATACTGTGATTTTCACAAGGACCATAAGAATGACACAAACAACTGCAATGACTTAAGGAGATACATAGATGAACTACTACGACAAGGATGACACACTCAATATAGAATGGAGGAAAACCAATCAGGGGGATCTATGACCTATGGCAGTGCAAGACCCAACCAACAACCCAAAATTAGGAGAAACCAAAACCCAAGATGAGAGCAGGCACGAATCTATTAGACAACATTGGTAACGCTGTCCCAGAAAATGTCATTTACGCAATCCATGGGTATACTTGGAATGCGTATGTCAATGCATAGAAAGAACAAGAGAGGTTCCCAGCTCCACAAGAGCCTGTTGAGAAAAGAATGGAACCAAGCGTAGAAATCACTTTTAGCGAAGAAGACAAAGTCCCCACCACATCGCGTCATAATGATTCTTTAGTCATTACAGCAAGAATGGGAATTACGATGTATGTTGGGTCTTCATAGATGGTGGAAGCACAGTGGAAGTACTGTTCATAGACTGCTTTCAAAGAACTTGGATTCAAAAGAGAAGATCTTAGGAGGCCAACATCCTCAATATTTGACTTCATAGGAGGTCAGAATGGCAACTCGATAACATCAACTTACCAATAACACATGAACATGATGACAAGAAGTGTATAGTCTTCAGCGACTTCGTGGAGATAGACACACCAAGCCCTTTTAATGAAATTGTAGGTAGACTGTGGATGAATTCGGCCTGAGGCATTTGGTCACCTTACCACCTCGTCTTGAAATTCCTAACTCTAGCAGGAGTAGCGACAGTGCGAGGAGATCAGAAGATAGCGAGGTAATTTATGGTCATAGCTATGAATTCCATCAAAAGAAGTGAGGCACAACCCATGGTTTACTCTATCAATAAGGGGGAACATGCAACATGCAATTCCAAAATATGAAACTAGGAGAAGACACTAAATCAGTCAAAATCGACAATTTTGACAAAACCAAGAAAGTTAAAATAGGTCAATGACTGCCGAGACTTATCAAAGCATAGGTAATAGGACTCTTGAAAAAGTAAAAAACCTCGTTCACTTGGTCCATACATGAAATGAGAGGTTTCGACCTATCCATAGTTACACACCTCATGAATATCGATCTAGCGATCAAGCTAGTCAGACAGAAGCCGAGGATCTTTGCACACAACTGACAGAGGGCTATAGAAATTGAGGTCTCCACCCAATTATAAGCAGGTTTCCTAAGAGAAGTAGTATATCCTACATGGATAGCCAACCCCGTTATGGTGAGAAAAACCGATACTGGATGGTGGATGTGTATCAATTATACTGATCTCAACAAATACTATCTGAAAGATTGCTACGCTCTGCCTAAGATAGACCAATTAGTCAAATCCATCTCGATATATGAAGTTATGGCCTTCCTAGATGCATATAGAGGAAACCAAAAAATCAGAATTAATCCAGAAGATGTAGAAAAACAACCTCTATCACTAGTTTCAGAGCTTTCTGCTACGACAAAATGCCCTTCGGTCCGGAGCCACTAATCAGCGAACAATCAACAAGGAATTTCTGAACCAAGTTGGACACAACATGTAAATATATATATGGACGATATGGTCATCAAAAGCAAAATATTTCATTAATTGCTAAAGGATCTTGAAGAAACACTACTGACACTGCAGGCTACTGGGATGAAACTTAACCCAAAAAATGTACCATGTGCGTAGGAGTGGGGAAGTTCCTAGGGTTTGAAGTCTCTTCAGCTGGTATTGAGGCTAATCCAGATAAAAAACAAGCGATCAACTTTCTACCACCCCCTTGGTCAATTAAGGAAGTTCAGATACTTATAGGCTCTTTAGCAGTGCTCAGTTGCTTCATTTCCAAAGCAGCAGAGAAGCACATGCCATTTTTTTGATGCTGAGGAAAGCATCAAAGTGCACATGGACAGAATAATGCCAAAAAGCTTATGACGATCTCAAAGATGAATTACATTGTTTACCATTGCTATTAGCACCAAATGCAGGTGAAACTCTGTACTTATACTAAGCAGTTTTGACGCATGCTATCAGCTCTACCTGGTAAGAAAGGAGACTGGTCGCCAAATACCAGTATACTATGTCAGCAGAAGTTTTCAAGGAGCAGAGAAGAAATACTCATCCATGGAAAAAATCATCCTCGCACTAATCCTCTCTGCCAGAAGACTTTGACCTTACTTCCAGGCCTACAATATTGTGGTGTACCCGTACCAACCAATCAAGTAGATTCTCCATAAGCCAGAAGCATCAAGTCACTTGAAAAAAAAGAGACATCAAGCTAGGGGAACAAGAAATTATATTCAATCCAAGGACGTCAATCAAGGCACAAGCCCTAGAAAATTCTTAGCAGATGCAACATGTGAGATACATCTAGAGTTAGAAAACAAAGATGATGAGACGTAAAATGCATGTATTTATTGAGGCATTTAACATCTATTTTTTTATGTTTATTATGGGTAGATTTCTAGGTTTGGATAGGTTTACATCATAAGGGGTGGAAATGACCATTTTTGGGTTTCTTATCTAAATCCTTCATTTTGTAGCCTATTTTAAGTCTAATGGATTTTTGTCCGAACGAGTGCCTAGATCTTGTTTTGTGAGCTTATAAGTAGATTCCTCGTAAGAGTTTTGGAGTAGGTTAAGGAAGGACAATTGAAAAATTGGTAGAACACTGAAGGCCACGAGTCAAAACGTGGTAGAAGATAGAAAGGTTGAAGAAAGAAGCCAATTTTGGAAGTGTCAAAGAAATGACACATGCCGTGTAAAATAACATGACCCATGCCAACATCTGTGCCACAAGTAGATGGGTCCCATGATGGGCCCTACAAATCTGTATGGTGCGTGCACAAATAACTGAAGAAATTAAATGACCGGACGTGTAAATATGCACGTCCTGTACACTCAGAAGACCAAGATTCAAGACCCGATTTAGGATTTACCTGCTTCCAAACGATGTCCCATGCAATTCATCATGGGAAGTGCTAGCCATGCCGTGCAAACTTGCACGGCCTATGTCAGCATGGTACTAGGGCTTCCAACTTGGGCTTTTTAAGGACCATTTATCCTACACTGTACATAGTGCTTTTAGTCTCCTAGGGGTTAAGCAAGTAGTCAGCTATATTTATTTTGGTAGGAAGAGGAGGCTATGAGAATACTCTATATGATTTTCTCTCTTCTTTCTTTATTTACTCCTTAGATCAATGCCATTTATCCCTGTGATTGCCATAGATTTAATCCTACTGGAGTAGTTTTGTTTCTTAGGGTGGTTATTTGTAAGCATGATTGACATGGATTTGTGAGACTTGTTAGATTCACCCTAATTTACATTTTATAAATATCCTGCTTAACTTGTGGTTCAATTTCTTATTTTGATTCATGCTATGAAATATGTTAAGATGCTTTGATTTATTTCTTGTATGATATTGTGCTAGGCTTTAAATGCTAATTTAGGAGTTTTGAACTATTGGTGCAATGGCAGTCTTGTGAGTAGCGAAAGGATGTGTGTGCTAGATCCCCCTCGTGAGTGTCGAGATGGTAATAGACAATAATTTCAATTGGCTAGTAATCTGAGGAATTGCATGTTAGGAGCATCAGACCTACCGCGTTGATGTTATTAAAATCCTAACAAGGAAAACTCTGACTTTACCCGATAATTGAGCATTTTAGTTTGTAGAAAATAGGGTGGTGTAAACTCTAGAGTTATCACAAGGTACCAATGTACTCTTCCTTTTGAGGTATATGATGGGTTCCCATAGTGGAGGTCACAATTTTGTGATTTGGTTCACTCTCACATCTAACTGTTGTGACCTACGAAAGGCATATTTCCTTTAAACAGGAGCCGATTAGCCCCGAGAGTGAGCTACGGGGAGTTCAATAGAGAAGCACACCCTTAGCAAGTTATGAAGGAGGTGAGATGTTAAGAAGCAGGCTGAACCAATTGTGTGACAGATAATGGGAATTGCTGGGGAACTAACTTCTCCACACTATATGATATAACATGAAAATAGGTGAGTAGTTTCTTATGTGAATTAGAGTCTAGGATAGAATCTTGTTGTCAATCATGTGATGCAAATAACCCCCAAGATTAGTTAATCAATAGTTGACATCATTTTTACTTGCATGCTCGTAGTTGTTAGTTCATGCTAAACCCCCCTTTGTTTGTTAGTACTAGTTATTTGCGACATAAGATTGGGTGAGTGACGTGCTTCATTTTGCATGCATTAACCGTTGCACCCGACATAGTTTTTAGCTTGTTTTATTTGGTGGATTGCTAGTATTAGTTGAGTTTACGTGACAAGGGATTTAGAGGGCCATGTTTGATTTTCTTGCCTAAATCCCACATTTTGTAGACTTAATTAGTACTAATGTACATCTTGTATCCACGGGCTCCTAGATCTTCCATGTGATGATCTTTAGTAGGTCGCCCGTGGGCACTTTTTGGTTAAATTCTATGTAAAGGCCATTTGTAAGGGTAGTAGAAGATATTGAAGGTCGTTGGCCAAAATAGTAGAAGAGATCGAAGGCTATTCACCTCTAGAATGGTAGTAAATGAAGGCCACAAACATCAAAACATGGTAGAAGGAGATTGAAGTCAAAGATAGGCGACAACGAAGTTCTAAGCGGCTAACGAAGAAATGGGGAATTGTAGTTCGATGAGTTGCATCAAATTTTGAGAATGATACAAGAAGAACTATCCTTCAAGACTAATTCCATCAGAATTTTCCTCTTGAGCGCTACAAAATTGACTACTAAAACTCTCAAATTTGACTAACGGTTCACCCATAGCGAAGGAAAGAAGTTCAGCCAGCCAAGGTACCACGGGTCGCTGACGACCACTCATGGGTGGCACCAACGGCCCACGCCAGAGAAGTTAGCCTCCGCCAAAATGACTCGGCATGAAGCCAAGGTTTATGCCAAATGATTCGGCACAAGGGCATGGCATGGACCGTGCCAAACACCACGGACCACACTCAGATTTTTCAACCTTCACTCAAAATCGACTAAGTATGGGTATACGATGGCCCGCACCGTTCCAAGTCCAAGATGTTGGGACCAGTCGGTGGGGTGTGGAGAATCAAGTGGCCCGTGCCAAGTTTTTGAGCGATCAAGTCTCCGGACGACTGTCCGAACTAAGGGCCGTGTCCCGCACAATTACAAGTCCAATTCCAGCCTTCCAGAAGATGGCCCACGTCAAAGGCCACGGTCCATGCCAAAGGTGTTGGCACGGACCGTGCCAGATTTGGCAGCCTACAGTAGCACGGAGCAATGACCCGCGCTAGATGCAACGCCCCGTGCCAAAGGCGTTGGAACAGACTGTGCTAGATCTAGCTACACACGATAAGTACATGGAGCAGACCGCACCATCTGTTATGGACCGTGCCATACGATGACTGACCTAGGTTTTTAGACGTTTTGGGCAATTTTGGGCCTATTTTAAGGCCCAATCCCCTTCTCCTATAAACATAGGCTTAGTCTACTAGGTTAAATGAAGTAGTAGAGTAGAGGTAAACATAGAAAGAAGTGGATTCATCCTTAATTCATCTTGTAGAGGGAGAAACACTCCCCCCCTCCCCCAAATTTTTTTGCTTTAATCCCAGGAAGTGGAAATGAAATCTATATTTGAATTCCATATCTATGGAGTAGTTTTCATAGCTTGGGGATAATTTTATGCTCATGGTTTAATCTTTGTTTTGAGAAATTCTATAATTTTATGCAAATGATAATTTTATGCACATAGTTTCCATAGATTCGATATTATTGTGACTTGTTCTTTAATGTTTAAATTACTTGAATAGTACACCATATATAGGCACCCACTTTGGTCTATATTCATGTTGGTTCAAATATTGATTCCCAATTGGGAGACCCGAGTCCTGGATGTTTGAATGGGTTATGGGGTACGAGGCCACGTGGGTGTGTGTATGAGAGACTCGAGTCATACTCTAAATTATTTGCCATCACACCAGTCTTAGCTGATTACTAAAGTAGTTCGAGAGGTTACGGGTAGAGATAGAAAAAAGTAGCAAGATAGGGTTGTAAGAGATCCTATTGTCATCGATAAGATGCTAATGACCCCTTGACCTAATTGATAGGTGATTGGGGAGTAGTGCATTTATGGTAGAATACCCAGGACATAATTACATGGGGGAGAAATAGATCTACAACAATTTTCAAAACTTGCTGTACTCCCCTAATTATGATGGCGTTGTCGATGGAGGGTTGTGAGCGAACCCAACGTGATAGGTACGAGGAAGTGTATGTCATCGGCCACACCATATGTTGTGAACACTCTATTAGGTTTGTCTAGATATCTATGTGAATTAATCAAGGATCGAAACATTAAACTAACCATGTTGCGCAATGACTCCCCAAGTGCTTAGCTTTATATATTAATTGTTCTTTTACTTTTATGTTTCATAGTTGCTAATTGAAAAACCAAACCCCTCCTTTGTTTGATTTACTTGCTATTCCTTTCACTCGTATGGATTGACGACCCGTATGAGGTTATATTCTAGTTGATACTTAAGCCCTAGTATCTCTGAGGACATATCCATGGCTTACCACTAACTGCTTTTTTAGGCAGCACAGTAGTGAGATCGGGTGCAGAACTATAAATTTAAATTTGATTCCCTTTGACCTTGATCACCTCTGCTCGGGTTTAATTTTCTACAATTTAACAACTCTAGGTGGAAGCGGGTCAAATTTTGGCGTCGCTGCCAGGGATGCTATTCAACTTAAGTATCAATTAGCATAACGTGTTAGTAGAGTAGTTAGTATTGGTTTTATCTTTTTCTTGTTTTTGTTTGTTTGATGATTGAAAAACAAAATTTTGAAAATTCCCAAAAAGAAATATTTCCCGATATTGAAACTCTACATGTCATATCTTGTTTCAATGATCTATCTTGTGATACTATTCTTATTGAGCATGTTTCTTCTAATTTGAACAAGGATATTTCACCTCAGAATCTCATGACTAACATGTAGAGAGGAAAGAAGCATGCAAAGGAATTCAAAAATCCTAAGTCTCTTCCAACCCCTAAACTCAAAAAGAATATATCTAGGCTTGAGAAGAATTAATGGGTTTCCTTGGGTCATCGCACCAATGGTGAAAGGTAAACTTAGAATGACGTGGTGACCCATCAATCGTGATGTGAGTCACTGGTGGTGTCAAGGATGGTGATTCCGGTGACCCACCAAGCCACTCTTTTTAGTTTAAAAATTGAGAGAAAAATAAGCCGTGAAGATGACAATAAAGAAACGTTGTTTTTATTTCAAGTAGGAGATTTCTTTCGAATGTTTTTAAGATTTTAGGGGTGAGCTTGATTTTTGGTGGAGATATTTAGTCATCTGTTATTTGTGTGGAACAGTACTACTATGGTTTTTAATGTTTTTGGATGCAGGTGTGAGAGACAATTCGTAGGAGAAATAAGGACCGATGATCCATGGCATAGGTTTGGCATGGACTGATGGTTCATGCCTGGAATTTTGGCACGAGCCTATGCTTCGTGCTAGAGGTTTGGTATGAACTGACGGTTCGTGCCTAGAGATTATACCTCGTGCCGAAGCCAGTCAACACGAAGCTGACATGGCTTCCACGTGCCATTAGATCACGGACCTTGCACGGACCTGGCATGAACCCAATGTGTCGACGGTGCAAAGTAGCACACGCCCGACACGGATGCCAAGTGTTGGCACGAGACTCACCTTGGGATTTGTGCTGCTGCCCACCTAAACCAATGCCAGCCTAGCCTAAATCCTATTTGAACCCTCATTTCATTCCCTTTACCACATCAGCCTTCCCCCTTTTTCTCTCTTCCTCACAAACTCATCTCCTCCCCCTCTCTCGGATAAAACCTTCAAGTATCCCCTCTCTCACTATTTTGGCCATAACTTTCTCATTTTGCATCCAATTCTCCCATACCATACATCAAAATTTTCCTCTCTCCGAGATCTATCCAACCCACTAAAACCCAACCCAATAAAATCCATGAATTTGAGCACTTTATTGAAATATGTTTCGGCCACAGATTGGAATTTTCTCCAGGGAGCTGAATTTTTTTATTACTTTTGGAGCATTTGAGTTGCTTTGACTCACCCTAGGAGATATGCTGTTTAATCTTCTAGTGGAGACTCCACAACACTTGTCGTTTGAGGTAATCTCGGCCAAACTTACTCTTATTTGGAGGAATCGGATTAGCGTATTTACTGTGGGATTGTGCTTGCATGCTTGAGAAATTTTTGGTGATTAGTGTTGTTGGTAGATTTATTTAGAAGATATTATTCTTTGTTGGGAGTAGTTGGAGGAAAATCTATGCAATACTATGTCTGTGTTATTTGATATTTTCTTGGATATTATGCCACTTGTACGAAGAGAGAGGGGAGAGTCTAATAGGCAATCATATATAGGCTTGATTACTCTGACTAGGGCCCACAAGGAAAAGTAGAAGTGGCTCATGGGACGCCCAATTTTAGTGACAAATTTTGTAGATGAAGAGACCCTCAAGGATCTCAAACTCTATAAGCCTGTCCAGATGTTGCTAGGTAGGGTAAGTATGAAGAAGTTTACTACCCTATCCGCTCCCACCTACACTAGATATACACTGGAGTTTTTGGCCACTATTGAGAAGTTTTGAGATGAACATGGAAAGCAATGTATTAGATTCCATTTGGGTGATGAGCCCCACACCTTGACCTACAAGGACCTAGGGCAAATTTTTAAATGGAAGGAGCAGAGAAAGGTATTAGGGTTCAGGAAGCTAAACACATGTAATGTGTTCACATTCTGGAGTGCTATCACCAGACAGTTGAGGGGAAAGAAGAGCAAGAATAGTGACATAGTGCACCCATCACTCAGATACGTAGCTAGGCTGCTGACCGTGATAGTTAGTTGCCACGGGAAGGCCACCGCCTCCACTGACGAGGACTGCATGATACTTCTATGGTCTGTATGCACGGGAAGGCTTGCCCCAACTTGGTAGAGGAGTTTGTCGCCAGGAGTATAGATCTCACCTTCTTAGGAGCCCGCACTGGCAAGGTCTTGATGGGAGGAATGGTTACATTTATGGTGCGGCACTTCCATCTTCCAGAGAGTGAGGATATGAGGGCCAACCGAGGCGCGATTTTTACACTCACTCTTCCTATTATGAAAGAGGCAAGGCTTAAAAAAAATAGAGCATTGGGAGGTCGTCGTCGTACCTCTCAAAGTTAATACTTTTAAGCCCTAATTCTTCCTATCTACAATTAAGTAGATAATGGCAAGTCGGGGTCGTCCACGAGAAGAGGAATCTTTTAAAGTGTTTAAACATATACAGGAGAAAACATACCAGGCATATTCATACATAGATACATATAAAAGCATGTAAACAAGGGGGGGGGGTTGGTTGGTTTTTGAGCCTAAGTTATCAAATTGAAAGACAAAAATTAGCAAAGCAATAGAACTATGCTAATCATGCAATACAACTAAAGATATGAAGCAAATGATAATTAACGGAGCCTTGGGGGGAATCGATTTCCACTTCCAAACTTCCTATAGCTCATTTATTCATTCACTCATTAAATTACATTTATTGTCTATAGGGAATGTTATCACTTCTCAATCAAAGATCAACATTCATTCCTCCTTAAGAGTAGTTTACAAAGATAAACAATGACCATTTGAAAACCTCATTGATGATCACCAAAGACAAACAACATCATAAGGGTATTTCATCAATGGCATTTCACCCAAAGGACCGTAGGTTTGATAACAACAAGCCTTCTACCAAAGATATAGTCATTTAACCAAAAGAGCATTTATTAGGTTACACTTAGAACAAAAAACATTCAAGGTTCAACCTTTCTTTGCATCTATATGAAAAATATGAAAACAATCCACATTAACATACTCATCTAGCAAGATTTACCACACACTATACACAAGAAGTTCTAAATCCATGCTTTTGGATTTCATACCAAATGAGTTAAGAAATTTGCAACTTTCCTAACACTCTAACATTTCAATCTTACAAACATTTCATATACTCAAACAACCCATGGTATAAATGAGGTAAAACACAACATTAATGGCATAATAAATGCTCTCCAATAAATATTCATAAATGAGCAAATATAGAATCTTACTACATAAGTTTGGAAGCTTCAATCAATTGCTCCCAAGAACTAGATTTAGCTACAAGAGTTTATACTAATTAATGCTAACAAACCAAACATAATACAAGAGAATTTAAAGATGAAAAATGGTAGAAACTAGGGTTAGAACAGTACCAAAAAAACTCAGGAAGAAGAAGATGTGAATGAGAGGAAAAAGAGTGCTATTTATAGTACAAAAAGGATAAGGTTAGATTTTGGCCACCGGTTCATCGCGACTCGTGACGGGAACCAGAACTTAACCTTGTTTTCTTTTCTTCTTGTGGTAAACACTTATCTTCACAATGATTTCTCTCATTTTCCAAGTCTTCAACTCTTTGAAGAAAGTCTTCAAAGTCTTCAAAAATGGTCTTCGACAGCCTCCGGTCTTCAAGTCTTCGTGTCTTTCAAGCAAGTCTTCAAAGTCTTAAAAAAGTGATCTTTTAATGGTCTCCGGTCTTCAAGCCTCCATGTTCTTACTTTGTCACGCAAAATCCACTAAGAAGAGGTGAAATAGCGTAAAGTTGCTCTTGCCTCTCCTAAGAGAATTTCAAGGTAAAACACAAGCTCTTGATAATAAAAGAGCATAAAAGTGACCCCAAAAAGTACTAAATTATGCACATAAAATGGACATATTAAGCATGGTATGTACAAGGGGGAGAGATTCATGAGGCTGCCCAGAGTGAGAGAACCAAGTTGAGCAAGTCCTTCATGTTGTCAGATCTTATCATTGAGACTGATGTAGGTTTAGAGGCAGTCTTAGGGGAAAATAACCCGAGAAGTGAGGATTTTGAGGAGGTGCATGAGCAGTAGGAGCAGATTCTAGAGTAGTCTGAGCATCAGATTCCCATTGGTGCCACCATTGAGCAGTCACCTTTACCTTATGCTATGCCACCACCTATGGAGCACCTCATAGCGCCACATTCACCCTTACAACAAGTATCATGAGGACCGCCCCCTTTTTTAGGGCCGATCAGTATGCATACAAGTTCTTACCATTCCACAGGACATGTAGCTAGTGGTGCACATAGGCATAGCATCTCATCTCACCATCAGGATTTCTCAGAGTTTAGTTGGCACAACATCCATGGGTACCCTTCACCCTTTGAGCCTTATAGGCATATCATTTCATCCACTCTCATTATGAAGCTCACTCATGTTAGCATCCACAGTACAACCCTTTTTGAGAGCATGATTCACCGAGTTTTCAGTCTGCTTATTCTTATCCTATGTAGACCTAGCCACCTCAGCAGCACTAGCCGGATTGGGCATAATCCATGAATGATTCCATCTTTGGTGTGAGGTAGGGTTTGGTCACTGCCAGAGCTCAGCTAGATAACCATCACTGGGATGCAGTTGCAAGATTTAACAGAGTTGATGGTCAGTTGCAGTATCTGATAGAAGGTATGTGAACTCTCCATGAGGGATATACAAATATTAGTGATAGGTTGAGGAGTGTAGGCATAGGGGATTGCTATATGGATCCTCCGCACGGGAAGGGCCTAGGAGCCAGACGTCTCAACGGGGAGTGATATTTCTTATGATTTCGACCTTTCCTTCACCTTAGTTACTTGTGGTGGAGACAACACAAGAAACTAAGTGTGGGGGGTGGGGTTGGAATATCTTTTATGACAGTATCCTCTTTGCTAGTGTTTCTTTCAGCCCATGTTCTACTGTTTTGGATTTTCGGATGACTATCTTTTCCATGTTTTAATCTCTTTCCCTCATTGAACTTTTTGTTGTTTTTGGTGTGAGGTTACCTTTTGTAGTAGTTTTTGGGATTTTTTGGGAAATCATTGGTGGTGTATTTTTTGTTTTGACTCTATCTTTTGTAGTATTAAGCCCACTTTAGAGGCAATTTTGTGCTACACAAAAAAAATTGAAAATTTTGAAAAAAATGAAAAAAAATATAAAAACTTGGACAAGTTGAAAACCCAAAACTTGGGTAACATTGGGAAAAGCCCGGATAGGTCAAAAGACCTAGGTAAAAATGAGAGGCTAGGCTTGGCTAGGCTTAAAGGTCTAGGGAAAAATGAGAAGCCGTGCGGAAAAAGGTGAGAAGTGAGTATCCTTTGTGTGTTAAAGCTAGGATGAAAACCAAAAAGAGCTTCTAGGTAAAACGAGAGAAACTGAGAGAAAACAAAAAACTAGGCTGATGATAGATTTGACTCCTTAGTTGTAACTAGGTTAAGAATCACAAATTATCCTTATGTTACAACCAAGTCGACGACTCTTGGATTTCCTTGGTGGATTGTTTTTGGGAGAAGACTCTTTGATTGGTTTTGGGGATCATTTTGGGAAAAGTAAGCTAGCTTGACCCTTATCTTCTTTTCTTACCTTGTTCCACATTTAACTTTTGGATGGTTAGATTTCTTATGTTCTTCGGGGAGTGTGAGAGTTGTGAGATTCTTACTTTTTTGGGGGAAACAGGGTAATCTAGGAATAAGTTGGATGCCTCGGTTAACTTATGCTTGCACGCTACATTTTGCTTAATTCTTTTCTTGTCCTTATTTACTCGAGGATGAGTAAAGGGTTAAGTGTGCACTAGTGGAGAGAGTTTCATTAAAGACACCAACGGACGGCAGTTCCATATATTTTTTGTAAAATGACCTTCTTTTGAGGATCAGACAAGGTTCCGATATCGGAACTGTTTTTGGGCCTTTGATTCACATGAATAGAAGGTGGTTCTATTGGGTGTCTTCTTTGGGCCCTATAAAAAGAGAAACCCTAATAAGCCCACACTTAGAATATTTTCTAACTCCCTCATTTTTAACTCATGCTTTTCTCTCCCTTTCATTAGCCTCTTCGACTGGTCTCGCCAATTCCATCTCCGATCGAGCTCTACCACACCACCACATCCTCTCTACCGGAGCCCGTATTTCCATCGATCGGTGCCCCACCACCTCCTCTCCGTCGGAGCCCTTAGAGCCGTTGACATTCCAGATTTGGGCCGCTCATTGAGAGGTCATCGCTATACCTATCAAAGTCAATATTTATAAGCTCTAAATGCTAACTAACTACAACTAAGTAGATAGTAGCAAATCGGGGTCGTCCACGAAGAAGAGGGATTTTCTTAAGCGTGTTAACATATAAGGTCGATATTATGCTAGAAGTAAATATATATATACATATATATATACATATAAAAGAAAGTATTGGGAGGGGAGGGAGGTTTCGGTTGGTTGGTATTCCTAAGTTATGAAATTAAAGACAAGATAATTAGCAAAGTCAAGTAACTATGCTAATCACCAAACAAACTAAGAAAAAGGGTTTAAAACTACAAAAGACAAAGCCTTGGGGGCAAATGACATCCACTTCCAAACCAAATGTAAATCATTGAACCATTCATTCATTCTTTCACATTTGTTACCTATGGGGAATATTATCACTTCTCATTCGAAGATCAACATTCATTCCTTCTTAATAATAATTTGCAAAGACAAACAAACACCATTTGCAAACCTCGTTGACAATCACTCTAGGAAAACAACACCATAGAGGTATTCCATCAACGACATTTCACACAATGGACCATAGATTTGATAACAACAAGCCTTCTACCAAAGACATAACCATTTAACCAAACATAGCATTCATTAGGCAAAACCTAGAACAAACCATATTCAAGGTTCAACCTTCCATTGCATCTATAGGATAAATATGAGAACAATCCACATTAACATACTTATAGAGAAAGAATCACAACACATTATGCACAAGAGGTTCTAAGTTCATGTTCTTTGATTTTCATGCCAAAGAGCTAAGGAATTCGTCTAACACCCTAACACTTAAATCATACAAACACTTCCTATTCTAAAAAAACCCATGGAATAAATGAAGCTAAACATAGCATTAATAACACATGAATGCTAAATAACAAAGGCTTCAAGAACGAATGACAAAATCTATTCACTACTTCTACTACTTGTTGTGAAGATAAATATTCTATCCTTCTTAGATAGTAGTTTGCAAGAGTGAATTCGACATCTCTTGTCAAACCCCACCAATGACTCCCTTAGTCGAAACACGACTAAAAGTATCCCATTGGTGGCATTGAGCACGAAGAATTAACAAGCTTGGCAACACTTATAAACACTACACCGTGTCTAAGCATTTGACCAATTCATGCATTTACACAAGATTAGTTGAGACATGACAACGAGTAACAAACATGACAACGAGTTCAACATCATCACATTCATCTAGAAACTATCAACACACCAACATCATTAAGAAGCTCTAACTCATGCTCTTGGATTCATATTAAAAGAGGGGAGAATTAGCTACTTTCTCCCGACCCTATTAAGTAATCATACAAGCAATTCATACACTCAAACTTCTAACAACATCAATGCCATTAACAATTCACATTCAAATCTCAATAAATGCAAAATAGCAAAAGCAATAAATAGATAGATATGATTCTCAAGATATTAGCAAGGAGGTCTCAATCAATTGCTCCCAAGATTAAACTAACCTAGATAATTAAAAGACATGATTAACCTACAAAAACTAAGAAAAGAAAGAAAAGAAACTAGGTTCTTCAACCTAGAAAATTTGCAAGAAGAAGAAGGTTTTTGAAGAGGATAGGATAAAGTGAGTATTTCTAGTACAAAAAAGTAAGAACGTTTCTGGCCATATGTCCATCGCGAGTCGCGACGGGTTCGTCGCAAGTCGCAACCAAGCCCAGTTTCAGCACCTTGATTTCTTTCTTCTTTTTGTTTCAAGTTCTCCTCTTCACTTCACTTATCTTCAATTCTTCAAGTCTTCAAAAGCTCAAATACAAGTCTTCGAGCCTTTAAATCTTCAAAGATATTCTTTAAAATCTTCAAAGTCCTCAACGTCTTCAAACAAATTTCCTTGTCACACAAAATCCTCTAGAAAAGTAATAAAAGCGTAAAAGTCACTTTTAACTCTCCTTAGAGAATTTCAAGGCAAAATGTCATATCTAGAGCACAAAAGTGTACAAAAGTGAGTCCTAAAAGTCCTAATATAACCATATAAAATGGGCACATCAAACCTCCCCACACTTAAACCTTACTCGCCCTCGAGTAAGAGAAGATTCAAGCACACGAAGGAATTAATATGTAAATATCCTAAACTAATATTCCCCCAATCAAAATCTCACAAAAACTCTCAATATCGTAAATCCCTAAATCAAAGCTCCAATGAGAATTTTTTCACAAACACAACCTCAATTCCTAAATCTAACCAAACCTACCACTTATCAATTCACTACCCATAAAACGTTTCAAAGTCCCAAATTGATAATCCCAAAGTCCAATGACACAAAATGAAGTCAAAACCATATGAAAGGTTCAAGCACATACTTCACTTCATACCAACATATCAACCAAAGTCCAATGACACAAAATGAAGTCAAAACCATATAGGAGGTTCAAACACATACTTCACCCCATGCCAATATATCAACCAAAACGAAGTATAAAAGAATCAAGAATTTCATAACCATACTTCATTTTTCAACCTGCTAAGTTACCCAATCCCAAGAGGTCTCAAGATGTTAAACTACCCGATCCATCCATATGACAACCACAATCTTATGACTCCAACACCGACAAATGAGTGAAATCATAGCATTTTCCTTTTCTCTCTCTTTCTCTCATTTTTCCTAGGAGCCCTTTCGGGTTTTCATCCTAGCCACACATCATGTTTCTTTGGCTCACATCTCACCTTTTTTCGCACATTTTGCTTCTCATTTTTGCCTAGGTCGCCCTTTTGGGTTTTCAACCTATCCGGGCCCCCAATGTTGCCTAAGTTGCCCACTCGGGTTTTCAACTTAGCGGGTTTTCTTTTTAATTTTCTATTTTTTTCAAAATTTCAATTTTTTCTTCCTTTTTCTCATGTTTTCCAATCAAAAGTATCAAAAAACATTCAAATCGAGCTAGCATGCATTGAGTCCTCTAACCCCTCCCCGAGCTTAATACATTACATTACCCTCAATGTAAATATGTAAGCAAAGAACAATAAAACTCAAGGTAAGAGGTAGAGTGACACCCGTTTCTCCGCACAGTCGTCAGTCATACAACACAATCCCATGTATTTGATTAGAATCGGTCCTGAAATTGGTTTCGGAGCCCGAAGGGGGAGCAAAAAGTGCTGTAGAGGAACTCACCCCTCAAGCAAAATGTTGTCTCCTTGGTGCCGTTTGATCAAGACTAACACCACAGAGAACCACATTGATACTAGATGTAGCATTAAAAGTGAATAACCATAGCATTCTCAAAGAACAACCAATCCATCATGCAATCACCACTATAAGATTTTCCAATAAAAATATCCAACATATATCGACGCGTATCCAAGCATCATTATTGAATATAGCAATTACAGTCACAATGATGTAGTCGGCATACTACAATCAACAAAGGTACTATAAAGATGTAAGAATATTCATATGTCAATATATGTAGGATGGTGGAGGAATGAGTGGAGGTGTGGTGGTTCTTGGGAGTATTTGGAGGAGAAGAAGAAATGATTATGCAGTATTTAAACAAAGTTGGTTTCTCCATCGCGACTTGCGACAGTATTGGTCGCGACTCGCGATGTATTATCGCAACTCACAACCAAGCCATCGCGACTTGCGATATCTTTGGTCCGTGAGCTCAATTCTTCCATAAATTTTCTAATTTAGTCACGAATCACGACGACCATGTCGTGACTCGCGATAGCCATGTCTCGACTCGCGATGGCCATGTCTTGACTCTCAAAAATCTGATGTTGTGAGTTCCTTTTTTCTCCCCTATTCATCGTGACTCACAACGTATCCGTTGTGACTCGCGATGACGGGGATTCCCAACACTTAGAAATAATTTATTTTTTTTACCAACTTTCCAAGCTTTCTTCCCTTTCTCATGGATCTTCTTCCTTCATCTCCTCCAATGCAATGCACTTCACTTTGCTACAAAATCACAGAAAAACACACCGTAAAAAGAACAAGACAATATAATAAAAAATAAACAACAAAAACCAAAATAAAGGCCAAATTTATTTACGTCTTCGGCACGAAAAAAATCCATATATTTAAGGTCTTCGGCATGACCCTAATGTTATCCATATGGTGAAGGCTTGAACCCCTTCACCATGAGCATCCAAAAGTAGAGAGGTGGGGGTGAAAAACTTTCAAGAGGGAAGTCTTGTGGAGGTGGAGATAGTTTAAAGGGAGTTGGGTAGTTAGGAGGCCTGGGGCAGTATTTTGGCTCCTCTCCTGTCTCCCTCAAAACTTCCAAAAATGGTGGAGTTGGTTCACTAGGCGGGGGAAGGGGTGACGATGCTAATGAATGTAGCACAATCACATTTTCCTCCATTGTTTTGTCCTCAACAACCAACTCCCCATGGTGACCTCACTCACCGAATCTTTGAGTTCGACTTGAAATGGTGTATTTTTGGAATCACGAGCTTCCATTCGAGCCAACGCTTCCAATATGCTCCTCGCATGGCCCTCAATAGCCTCAAAACTAGAGGAGAACTGAGTGTCTGGTTCCTCACTAGTAAAGTTGTTCAGGTTTGCTATTGCGTTCATGATTTCCTCACGTGTCAAACTTGAACTTCCTTGTTGGGCTTGGTTTTGGGGTATGGTATAAGGTGGTGATGGCCAACTACTTTGCTCGTATTGTTGGTTGTCCGGTTCATTCTCAAACCACCAATCTGGATTACCACTCCATTTTGGATTGTAAGAATTGTGGTATGGATACAAATCTTGGGTTTCTTGCCCTTATAAACCAATATCTCCTACCTCTTGGTAGCACTCTTCATGATACCCTTGATTTTGGAAACCAAGGGTTCTTTCCCCCTCATAGTGCTCCTCCCTCAACAAATAGCAAGACTCGGTAGGATGGTAGAAATGACACATCCTACAAAATCTTGCTTGTTGAGCCTCTCTTCTCATCACGAGTTCCTTCAAGGTGAGACACTCCATTATATATATATATATATATATATATTCAAAAGTCCAAAATCATATTGCAAGGATTCTTTATAGAAAGTCACCAAGAACTCAAAAAATATCTACTCCGAACAAAAAAAACCACCAATGAGTGGAAAATAAAACAACTAGCTAATATGCAACCAAATAAACCTAATCACTTAAAAATAAACGCCTCTTCCCCGGCAGCGGTGCCAAAATTTGGGAGGTCATTGCTGTACCTCTCAAAGTTAATATTTATAAGCCCTAAATGCTTACTAACTACAACTAAGTAGATAGTGGCAAATCAGGATCGCCCACGAAGAAGAGGGATTTTCTTAAGCGTTTAAACATATAAGGTCGATATTTTGCTAGAAGTAAATATATATATATATACATATAAAAAAACGTATTGGGGGGGGGTTCAGTTGGTTGGTTTTCCTAAGTTATGAAATTGAAAGACAGGATAATTAGCAAATTCAAGTAACTATGCTAATCATCAAACAAACTAAGAAAAAAAGGTTTAAAACTAAAAAAGACAAAGGCTTGGAGGCAATTGACATCCACTTCCTAACCAAATGTAAATCATTGAACCATTCACTCATTCTATCACATTTTTTACCAATGGGGAATGTTTCACTTCTCATTTGAAGTTCAACATTTATTCCTTCTTAATAGTAATTTGCAAAGACAAACAACGGCCATTTGCAAACCTTGTTGACAAGCACTCTAGGCAAACAACACCATAGAGGTATTCCATCAGCGTCATTTCACACGAAGGACCATAGATTTGATAACAACAAGCCTTCTACCAAAGACATAGCCATTTAACCAAACATAGCATTCATTAGGAAAAACCTACAACAAACCATATTCAAGGTTCAACCTTCCATTGCATCTATATAATAAATATGAGAAAAATCCACATTAACATACTTATTAAGCAAGAATCACAACACATTATGCACAAGAGGTTCTAAGTTCATGTTCTTCGATTTTCATGCCAAAGAGCTAAGGAATTCGTCACTTTCCTAACACCCTAACACTTAAATCATACAAATACTTCCTATTCTCAAACAACCCATGGCATAAATGAAGTAAAACATAGCATTAAGAACACATGAATGCTAAATAACAAAGGCTTCAAGAACGAATGACAAAATCTATTCACTACTTCCACTACTTGTTGTGAAGATAAATATTCTATTCTTCTTAGATAGTAGTTTGCAAGAGTGAATTTGACATCTCTTGTTAAACCTCACCAATGACTCCCTTAGTCGAAACACGACTAAAAGTATCCCATTGGTGGTATTGAGCACGAAGAATCAACAAGCTTTGCAACACTTATAAACACTACACTGTGTCTAAGCATTTAACCAATTCATGCATTTACACAATATTAGTCAAGAACGATCGACATTCATTGACCTATCTCATTTTCTACAAGTAACAAACATGAGAACGAGTTCAACATCATTACATTCACCTAGAAACTATCAACACATCAACATAATTAAGAAGCTCTAACTCACGCTCTTGGATTCCATATTAATAGAGGGGAGAATTAACTACCTTCTCCTAACCCTAACAAGTAATCATACAAGCAATTCATATATACTCAAACTTCTAACAACATCAATGCCATTAACAATTCACATTCAAAGCTCAATAAATGCATAATAGCAAAAACAATAAATAGATAGATACGATTCTCAAGACATTAGAAAGGAGGTCTCAATCAATTGCTCCGATGGTTAAACTAACCTAGATAATAAAAGGACGTGATTAACCTACAAAAAACTAAGAAAAGAAAGAAAAGAAAACTAGGGTTTTGAACCCAGAAAAATTGCACGAAGAAGAAGGTTTTTGAAGTGGATAGGATAAGGTGTGTATTTATAGTACAAAAAAGTAATAAAGCTTCTAGCCATACGTTCGTCGCGAGTTGCGACCGAGCCCAGTTTCAGCATCTTGATTTTTTTCTTCTTTTTGTTTCAAGTTCTCCTCTTCACTTCACTTATCTTCAATTCTTCAAGTATTTAGAAGCTCAAATACAAGTGTTCAAGTCTTTAAATATTTATAGGTATTATTTAAAGTCTTTAAAGTCCTTAAAATTTTTTAAAAATTGCCTTGTCACACAAAATTCTCTAGAAATGCAATACAAGTGTAAAAGTTGCTTTTAACTCTCCTTATAGAATTTCAAGGCAAAATGTCATATCTAGAGCCCAAAAGTGTACAAAAGTGAGTCCTAATAGTCCTAATATAACCATATAAAATGGGCACATCACTCATCCGTATCGCTATCATTTGCCTGAGCCCGTATCATCATCGTTTGCCTGAGCCCGTATCGTCATCGACATTTCTCTCCGCCACCACTGGGCCACAACACCACCGGTCGTTCTTGCTACCACCACCGGTCATCCTTACCACCACCACCGCCGATCATCCTCGCCACCACCATCGCTTGTCCTTGCCACCACCACCACTACCTCCGTTTGTCATCCTCGCCACCACTGCCAATCCTCGCCACCACCACCGATCCTCGCCACCACTTCCATTGAAGCTCTCAAAACTTTTTTTCCTTGAAAACACCCTAGGGTGGGGGATTATATATAAGGGTCCCCAAACCTTTCAATGAAGTACTAAATTACAGAAAGTTATATTAGTAACATTTCTACTGAAGCAACCTCATTGCCTCCAAAAGAATTGCTAACATCTAGAGACAATAGTTTAAAGCATGAAATTTACATTCGTAATGCTGAAAGAACAGTAGATGCGTTTCCAAAGTTAGAAATCTCCACCCCGTGTGTTAATTTATCACTTTGGTCGGGCATCTACTGAGTGATTCGGTGTGTCCTAATATATGTACTATCCAAGACAAAAGGAAGGTGGTCAGGTGAGTGAAACTGGATGTCATCGTTATAGTAGCCAGGAGCGGTTCAGCAGTACTGTTAAACACAAAAACATGCTGGTGCACTGTATGTATTGCCAATTTTGCTTCCAGGTTTGAAGAATCTCCAAATTGAAAGGTGTGGCCTCTTTTGGGTGCATGAGAATAGTAGATGAAAGGGGAAAAAATCAGCAGTATCAATCATCCTCAGCAGCATGCATATGAATTCTAATGTAAGGAGTGTGATCCCTATCTAGATTAATAAGTCCTCTAATATTAGCAGGGATGTTAGATAGGTTCCAACTGGTTTCTGCAGAGTGAGTGGGTTTGAACTTGGCAATAGCATTGGCTTCAAAGTTGCATTCTCTGAAAACATGTTTCAGAGTGGCATCTTTTATTTAAGAGTGGATTTGGAAAGCAAGAGTATATAGGGACCATTTTGCTTTACTGGGATTGTTAATCATGTTCACAGTTAGTAATGAATCAGACTCAATTATAATTCTGCAATCCAGAGAGGGAAAAAACTGGCAGGCAAAGAGAATTGCTTTCATTTTAGCTTCAAGAGGTGATTTTGTAGTAGTGTTTGAGGTCTTGATTAGGCATGGGTTGCCATTATTGTCTCTGGCTATAAGGCCAAGTGTTGCGTTAGTAGTAGACCAGGAAGCATCCACATTAACTTTTACACTATTAGGTTTTGGTCTTTCCCAGTAAACAATCGAAATAGATGGCTTTGGAGGAGGTCTGAGAGGTGGAATTGAGGAAGTGATGGAAAACCTCATATGAGGTTGTTCATTTGAGAAGCAAGTTTTTGATGAAAGGGATAAAAAGATTAGATCTTTTACTTCCTTGCAAATTTGGACTGGTGAGAAGCTTTTGTTATAAAAAAAGAAGGCATTTCTGGCTTTCCATAGAGACCAACAGATCAGGAAAGGCAACATGTTACAAATAATTCTGTGGATTTTAGGAAGGTCTTTGTTGTTCCAGTATGCAAAAAATCTGCCAGTTAAGTTATTTAGAGTATGAAAATTATGTCTTATAATATCAGTAGTATCATTCCATATTGATTGTGCCAGCTGACATGAAATGAAAAAATGTTCAAGAGAATCAGCTTGGTTGCATGCAGGGCATTTAGAGGCTAAGCTGAAACCACACTTAATTAACACATCATCAAAAGGCAAAAATGAGTTTAACATTTTCCAGGTCAAAATTGATATTTTTTCTGCAACCTGAAATTCCATATCTTTTTGGTTGCAGGGAAATTACCTGGTGATTGAGTGAGGGCCTTGTAAGCTGATCTAAAAGTGAAAGCTCCGTTGTCCTCTGGTTTCCAGATCAATTTGTCTTCCCTTTCCTCGTTAATTTCAGCATCCTGCAAGAAGATCACAGTATCATTTTCTAGATAAGGACAAATATAAGACAGGAAATAGCCTTTGTTATTGATGAAATATGCTACTGTATAGGAGGAAGGGATAGAAAGGGCAGAGAGAGGTACATGGTTAATCTGTGGGGCATTTGGGCACCAGTTAGAAGTCCAGAAATTGCAATGGCCTTGGCCATGAATAACCATAGTGTTGTTTTTAGCAAATGAGTTAATAGAGCAAATTCTCTTCCAAGTTTGAGATTTCTTGTGTGATTGAGGCAGTTCCCATATCAGTTTAGACTACATGGTGGTTCCATGTTGGCATTTCCACCACAGTTTTAGGGAGCATGAATCAATTATTGCTTGAACAGATCTAAAACCTAATCCATTCTGAAATCTATGTGGCCCTAGGTCAGACCATTTCCTCCATACTTTGTTAAATTTACCCTCATTTTCTCCCAAAAAAAATTTGGACATTTTCCTTTCCATAGATTTGATTATATATTTTGGAGGCTTTAGGATAGACCATATATGCTGTGGAAGGGAGTATATACATGATTGAATAAGAACCATTTACCCCCCTGAACTTAACCATATGTTTTTCCAATTCATCAACTTTTTATCAATAAGTTCAAGCAATGGTTGGAAATATGTGTTCAGTGTTCTTCCTTTAAACATTGGGCAACCTAGGTATTCAAATGAGAAAGAGCCTTTTTTCATTCCTAGTATTTTCCTAATATGATTTATCCTTCCAGCTGTTTCCCTTTTATTGATATATAAATAAGATTTTTCATAGTTATTTTGTTGGTCTGAGGTGAGTTCAAAGGTTTCTAAAAACGCTTTAATCCTTATTAGGTTCATTTTTTAGGCCTGCATAAAAATGATGGTGTCATCAGCATAACTTAAGTGTGAGGCTGGTGTAATGGCAGAAGGGGGCTGGTGTAATGGCAGAAGGGAGCTGATAGTACTTAAGTTTGTTATTCATGAAGATAAAAGATAGGCTTCTAGAGAAAACTTCAGAAAAAATGTTAAAAAGAAAGGAGATAGAGGGTCACCTTGTTTAATGCCTCAGGTAGCTTTGGAAAAGCCAACCGGGTTACCATTCATGAGCACTGAGAAATGAGCCCGAGAGAGGTTTTTCATAATAGCATTCACAAAATTACCAGTAAAATCAAATTTATAGAGTATGCTTCTTAAGAAATTCCAGTTGATCCTATCGAAGGCTTTCCTAAGGTCTAGTTTAAGTATACAATTAGGAACTCTGTGTTCTTTTATCTAGAAATCTTATCATTTCCTGGAGATAGAGAATATTGTCAGAAATATCCCTATTTTCATGAAGGCAGTTTGATTTGGTGATATCAATTTGTCTATATATGGTTTCAGCCTATCCATTAGCACCTTAGAGCATATCTTATTGGCTACATTAGAAAGACTGATTGGTCTGTAATCATCAAAAGAGGCAGGGTTTTGTTTTGGTATTAAAGCTATCCAGGTGCTAGTAATGCCTCTTAGCATGTCAGTGCCTAAGAGGAAATCATTAACTGCGGATATCAGATCATCCTTGATGAAATCCCATCATTTGGTGTAGAACTTACATGAGTAACCATCAGGACTAGGGCTACTGTTCTTATTCAGGATAATAACAATTAGTCTAAGTTCTTCCTCCGAAATGGGTTTAGATAGAGAAAAATTATCATGCTCAGAGATTATGTTAGGTATTTGGCTAAGAAAATGTGAGTAGTATGTGCTGTTAGCTGGGAGATTAGGTTCAGATAGGAGTTAAGAGTAATAGGCAATAGCTTCATCTTGGATTTCCAGGTGATTATTTAGCCATTGTCCCTGTATGTTTTTAATTTTTGAAATATGAAGCCTGCTGTTATTTTCTTTTACAGTTTTATGGAAAAACTGTGTGTTGTCATCTCTAAGTTTAATCCAATTAGTTCTTGATTTTTTCTTCCATTACTTCTCTTTTTTTTAAAGCTCTAATTAACAAAGCCCTTTTTTCATTAAGCTTGATTAGATATGATTATGAGTGGGTGGAGTCATAAGTAATTTCCTGTAATCTAAGATTTTCTTCAGCTGTGAGTACATTAGATTCAATGTTACCAAAAGATTCCTTGTTCCAAATCTCGATTGTTTTTTTGAGTCTGATTAATTTTAGGTATAATCCCAACATTCTTGACCGAGGAAGAGGGGTAGTCCAATTGCGTTTTACTAGGTTTATGAACTCTGGTATTTTAAAATAGGTATTTATGAACCTAAAGGGCTTAGGGTGAGAAGCGGATAAGGTTGAAATCTGTAGGTATAAGGGGCAATGTTCAGAGGATTGTTTGTTAAGGATTTGGATAGAGGAAGGTGGGAATTTTGTACTCCATTGGATAGTGCAGAGTCCTCTATCTAATCTCTTGGTGGTGGGGTTTCTTAGCCTTGAGTTTGTCCATGTGAATAAATTACCAACAGTATTAATTTCCTGGATTCCTTTAGTGTTAATCCAGTTATTAAAATCATTGATACTGCCTAATTTTGGAGTGGTAGTGCCTTTATACTCTAAAATTGAGGTGATTGTGTTAAAATCTCATATGTAAATAATGTCAGTGTTTGGTAGGAGACTAAGATACTTCCATAATAGTTTCCTACCTTCTCTAGTTCTAAGGCCATAAACAAAAACAGCTTCCATATCAGTATTTGAGCAGGGGTGGAGAACTTTAACATGTAGAAACTGGTTGTGGTGGGAAATTAGAGTGATAAATAGTGAGTCATTCCACATAAGCCATAATTTTCCATTGTGTAGAGGAAGATTATGTGAGAAATTAAGCTTTTCCATATAAGAATGGCATTGACTGCTATCATGCATAGGTTCAATGATACATAAGAGCTGTATTTTTTTTCCTGTTTGATTAGATTTTTCAGTCTGAGCATTGAAGATTCCATGCCTCTTAGATTCCAAACTAAAAAATTAATTATAGTGTTGTGTATCATTGTTCACATGATTTGTGACTTTTACTAGCTGAACTTAACATTATCTTGTTCAGCTGACTAAGGTAATTATTATTTTTGTGTTTAGACTTACCTTGGTTTTCTTTGTTACCTGTTGATTGTGCTAGAGCAGGCATTGGTGATGATTGAACTTGTGAATTTTCTGTAATTTGGATGGATGACCTATCCTCCTCCTCCATGTCTTGCAGTTCCTGGTCTAGGCAGTCCTCTACTTGAGAGAAAGGTTCCATACCCTACAGTAGAGACAATCTGTTTTCCATCTTTCTTTGTTGAGAAAGTGCAGGGTTAGTAGCTAAAGATTGATGGAAGATCAGCTTGTGGGAGCTAATGTGTATGTCAGCCTTAGCATAGGTCTTATGAGAGATGTTTGGAGTAGTTAGAGCTGTAGCATTTAACAGTAATAGGTGATTAAGGGTCTACATGGTGTGTGTTAGTTAGGCTTATGGATGGAGAGATTTGGGATGGTTGTGGGGTATTTTTTCCAGTCTCTGCTATTATATGCTGAGGTATGTAGGAAGATGGATTTAGGGTAGGGTTAGTTGTGGCTAGCTGATGTTTTAGTTGGCCATTATTATGAGTATTGTTGGGAGGCTGGTTTGTTGTTATCATTTTTGGGGCCTTATTGAACTTATTTCCAGCGGCTTTCCATTGTGGTAGGACGTGGTTATGGGGGATAGCTCTACATTGAGTGTAGGAGTGCCCAAGCTTAGCACAATGGGTACAATATAGAGGGATGTCTTCGTATTCAATTGGGTATTTTCTGTTATTTGATACCGATCCTAATCTGATGAAATTGTTGAGTGGTTTCTAGAGATCGATTTCTACACATAGCTTAATAGCAGAGGGTCTAGTTAACATTTCAGTGGCTAAATATTTCTTAATGAAATTTCCTATACTATTACCAATAGCCTCAATGGAAAAATTATTGTAATAATAAAGTGGAACTTCCCTGATTGTGCACCATATGGGGACGATTGGTGATTCTCTGTGTGTGGAGAAGTCAGGTGACCATTTGAGCACTTTCATTTGGATTCCGTTGAAACTCCATAAGCCCTTGATCCAGCACCGTTGGTAATCATTCACTTGGTCGAACCTGATTAGGACATGCTTGTAGTCCAGTGAACCTAATTGGTACTTCCCAGCGAAGCCCACTGTCTTGAAAACTGCCTCTAGTTGATCCATTGTAAGCCGACCTTTGGTGAATTTTCCAACCAGGGCATTAGCATAGTGACAAGAGAGCTTGGAAATTTCTTCATCGGAGTAGAGGCATGCTGGTTCCCCTAGGTGTTAGGATTTTGGGGGTAATCTCTGGGTTATGTGGGATGGACGTGTTGAGGTGAGGGGATTTCAATTGGAGGGTGGAAAGGAATGATTTGTTATTCCCCAATGATGTGTTATCCACTATGGGGAGAAGAGCCTTTACCGGTGGAGAAAGAGCCGTTACCGGCGGTGAGAGAGCCGTTACCGGCGGTGAGAGAGCCGTTACCAGCGGAGGAGGAGCCGTTACCGGCAAATAAGGGTTAAGTAGAGCAGAAAGGAAGAAACTTAGGAGAGAGAAGAGAGTGTAGAAAATTTGTTACCAGTCTGAAGCTCTCAAAACTGCCGCTTCTTTTAGCTAGGGTTAAGTTCATATTTTTTTAATTTTTAGATCAGCTGGAAATTTTTAGATCTATTTGTTGTTTTCTATGTTAGGAGTTTTTAGATTGTTGTTTCTCTGTTAGGATTTTTTAGATTTGATGGAATTTTTAGATCTCTTCATCCACCTCTGTTAGTTTTTACACTTCCGCTTGAGAAGTTCAATAGCTGCCGAAAACCTAAGGTTTCTAGTAGCCTTTTTTTAGAATGTTACATTTTAGTTCCAACATCAGAACTCCTTCGGATCCCATAGAATGCGGTTCCAATGCCTATTAGAAGGTGGTTTCAAGGAACCACTTTCTATCGTCACCAATGAAAGTCACGCCCATGGAAGTCACCTCCAAAGTGACTTCCACTGTCCACTAGAACCGTTTTTAATAGAGGCACCTCCAGTAGTAAGGGGTCTAATGTGCTTAATTTTGTGTGCGTTAACTGTTGCATTTGGCATAGTATTTAGCTTGTTTTATTTGGTAGATTGGTAGTATTAGTTGAGTTTACGTGACAAGGGGTTTAGACGGCCATGTTTGGTTTTGTTGTCTAAACCTCCCATTTTGTAGACTTAATTAGTACTAATGGACATCTTGTATCCATGGGATTCTAGATATTCCATGTGATCATCTTTAGTAGGTCGCCTATGGGTACTTTTTGGTTAAATTCTATGTGAAGACCATTCGTAAGGGTGGTAGAAGATATTGAAGACCATTCACAAGGACAGTAGAGGAGATCGAAGGCCATTCACCTCCAGAATGGTAGTAGACGAATGCCATGAACATCAAAGTGTGGTAGAAGGAGATTGTAGTAAAAATAGGCAGCAATGTAGTTTAAAGTGGCCAACTAAGAAATGGGGAATTGTGCTTCGATGAATTGTGCCAAAGTCTGATAATGATATGAGAAGAACTAGACTTCAAGGCTAATTCCATTGGAATTTTCTGCTTGAGTGCTACCAAATCAACTACTAAAACTATCAAATTGGACTAACGGTTCACGCGTAGCGAAGTAAAGAAGTTTAGCAGGCCAAGGTACCACGGTCGCCACGGGCCACTCATGGGTGGCACCAATGGCCTGCACCAGAGAAGTTGGCCGATGACAAAATGACTCAGCATGAAGCTAAGGTTCATGCCAAATGATTCGGAATGAGGGCATGGCATGGATCACGCCAAACGTCATAGGCTGCGCACGCATTTTTCAATCCTCACTCAAAATTGGCTAAGTATGGATGTGGACAGTCCCATTTACGATGGTCTTCCCGCTCCAAGTCCAAGATGTTAAGATCAGCCGGTGGGGTGTGGAGAATTAGGTGGCCCATGCCACGTTTCTGAGTGAATTAAGTCTCCAGATGACTGTCAGCGCCAATGGCCGCATCCTACATGATCAGGAGTCTAAATCTAGCCTTCTAGATGATGGCCCGCACCAAAGGCCACAATTTATGCCAAAGGTGTTGGCGCAGATTGGCTAGATCTGGCAGCCCACAGCAGCATGGAGCAACGACATGTGCTAGATGCATTGCCCCATTCCAAAGGCATTGGCACATACCGCGCTAGATCCAGTGACCTACAACAACATGCGATGCGGACCGCGCCATTTGCGATGGCCCATGCCAGGTAGTAGCTGACCTAAGGTTTTGGACATTTTGGCTTATTTTGGGTCTATTTTTAGCCCCAATCCCCTTCTCCTATAAATATAGCCATGGTCTAATAGGTTGAACAAAGTAGTAGAGTAGAGGTCGACATAGAAAGAAGTAGATTCATCCTTAGCTCACCTTGTAGAGGGAGAAACACTCTCTCCCCTTTTCTTTTCTTTCTTTTCTTTTGCTTTAATCCTAGGATGTGAAATTCAAATCTATATTTGAATTCCATATCTATGGAGTACTTTCCATATCTTAGGGATAATTGTATGCGCATGGTTTAATCTTTGTTTTGTGAGATTCTATAGTTCATCCTAATTTTGTGTTCATGATATTATTGTGACTTGTTCTTGAATGTTTGAATTGCATGAATGGTACACCACATATAAGCACACACTTTGTTCTATATTCACGTTGATGCAAATATGGATGCCCCCTTGGGAAGAGAAACCTGGATGTTTGAATGTGTTATGGGGTACGGGGCTGCGTACATGTGTGCACGGGACACTTGAGTCATACTTTGAATTATTTTCCATTGTACCAGTCTTAGTTGATTACATAAAGTAGACCGAGAGGTTACAAGTAGGGATAGCAAAAAGTAGCAAGCTAGGGTTGTAAGAGACCCTAGTGTCATAGATAAGGTGCCATCGACCCACCCTTTGACCTAATTGATAGATGATTGGGAAGTAGTGCATTCGTGGTGGAATGCATGTGATGTAATCGCACAGGGGAGACAAGTATGGGGAAGTGTATGCCATCAGCCACACCACATGTTATGAACACTCAATTAGGTTTTTCTAGATCTCTATATGAATGAATCGAGGATTGAAACATTAAATTAACCATGTTGTGCAATGACTCCCCAAGTGCTTATGCTTAGCTTTATAGATTAATTTTTCCTTTTACTTTTATGTTTCGTAGTTGCTAATTGTAAAACAAACCTCCCTTTGTTTGCTTGACTAGCTATTCCTTTCACTCGTACGGATTGAAGACCCTTACGAGGTTATGTTTTAGTTGATACTCAAGCCCTAGCATCTCTGAGGACATACCTATGGCTTACCACTAACTACCTTATTAGTTAGCATAGTAGTGAGATCAGACACAGAACTAAAAATTAAAATTTAATTCCCATTGGCCTCGGTCACCTCTGCTCGGATTTAATTTGCTACCATTTAATGATCCTAATTGGAGGCGGGTTAGTGACGCTCGATTTTGAGGTGTGTTTGGATAACCCTTAGACACTATTATCTCTGTGAATGACACCTAGACTTACTGCTAGCTACGCTATCGTGGTTAGTAGTGAGATCAAGAGCAACATATAAATATCATCTTTGACAGTACTAGCACCTGCTGGTTTTAAACGACCCCGTGGGTACGGGTCAAATTTTGGCGCCGTTGCCGGGATACTAGATTTTTGTCATTGTTAGCTAGCATAACTATTTGGTAGAGTATCTTGTATTTTTATTATTGTAGTGAGTTGGTTTTTGTGTTGAGCTCCTATTTGTTTTCTTGAAGTACTCTCACCTATTTGCTAGTGTTTGATTAAGGACTAGTATGTATTGTTCCTCGTTTATTGTACATACCTGTACCACGAACTTAGGAACCTTATATTTCTTACCTCAAACCACAAGTAGGCGTAGAAGAAAAAGAAGGATAAAAACTGAGGAAGTTCCTCAAAGACTTGTTGGAAAGGAGACTGTGAATCCAATGGTCGAAGATAATAAAATGCTTCGGGAGTTGACGGCTCCAAACTTGGAGAACCAACCCCTTTGCATTAGCTTTCCGCCACTTCCATCTAATGTGACTTGTGAGCTCAAGTACAGAATGATCCAATGCTTGCCAATGTTCCACGGTAAGACCGGTGAAGACCCAAACAATTACCTCTCGGAGTTTCATCTAATGTGCATCAACATAAAGCCTCTAGGCATTTCTGAGGATTACAACCTTAGGTGCTTCTTGTTCTCACTCCGAGACACGAAAAAGGATTGATTGTACTATTTTCCACTAGGGTGCATCACATCATTGATGGATATGAAGAGAAGATTCCTTGAGAAATTCTTCCCCGCCTCTAAATCCGCTGGGCTTAAGAAGCAACTCTCCAACATCTCTCAGTTTCCCACGAGACTCTGTATGAGTATTGGAAGATTTGGGAAGTGTTCGAGGAAGTGAAATCTTTGGGGGTATCAAGGAGAGAATAGGTATTTTGGTAGTGGTCAACAACAAGGGTTCCAAAGGAACCAAGATAAAGATGCTAGGAACTAAGATCCCAACACCAATTCCTTCAAATCCCAATATCGTGACCACCCCAACTTCCTTATAGAGATGACTAAAAAGGTTAAGGAGATGCATATAGGGGAGGCTAAGGGTACAACCGGGGAGGTGCTCAACACCCTTACCCAAGAGTAATTGGCACTTCAAACAACTACGTGGGAATTTTCAAGTCGAAGTGCGAGGAGTTGATAGATTCCATTGCTCAAGTCACCAAGAGCTATGAAATCTTCGCAGAGAGAACTAGGCGGGGCATTGAAGAGTTAGGCACGAGGGAATTTTGAAGCATCAATAACCTTGAGGTTCAAGTTGGGCAATTGGCCACCTCGGTTAGCCGACTAGATGCAACGGATTCCTTCAAAATACCTTTCCAACTCGAGATCAACCTAGGAAATGCGATCGCAATCAAGTTGTGAAATGAGAAGGACGTTAGGGAAGCGGAAGAAGAGATTGTGAAAGAGGATGATAACATCGTGGAGAAAGCCAGGGAAACCCCTGAAGAACAAGAGATGGACATTGAGGAGGAACCCACTCGAGGATTCCCTACCACCAGAGTGAATGAATTCACACCCCTACCTCAATTTCCATAGGCATTGGGGAGCAAGGCAAATGTGGTGACCAACGATGAGAAAATTAGAGAGGTATTCAAGCGTTGCGAGTTAAGAATCCCACTTTTGGATGTCATTGATCAAATTCCTCTACATGCTTAATCTTTTTAAAAAAATTCATGCACTAGGAAGAGGACTAAACCAGTAAAGAAAGTAGGTAAATTGAAAATAGGAGGATTAGCAACTTTAGCTGATAAAATCCTACTTAAAAAGTGTGATGATCCAGGCATGTTTTCAATTCCTATTAACTTGGATGGTTAAGAAGTGAGTGATACTATAGTTGAATTAGCAGCTTCAATAAATTCCATACCAAATCACCTTTACAAGGATCTTGATCTAGGAGAGTTTAAGGAAACTAGGGTAATTATCCAATCGGACAACCATTCCAAAGCTAGCCTAGGGGGGTTGTGAATTATATAATGGTTAGGATTGGTAAATTAGTGTTTCAAGCAGACTTTTATGTCCTTGACATGTCGTACGAGGGAGGTATACCCCCAATCTTGTTGGGGAGACCATTTCTAAAAATGTCAAGGACCAAAATACATGTCCACTTAGGCACACTAACCCTGGAGGATGACATTGATAAGGCTGGGTTTGATATTTGCACATCTAGTCAATCATCTTCTCCCTATTCTCTTGCATGCAATGGAATTAGTGTTTGTTATGGAATTGATCATATTGATGAACCTTGCATGATTGCTGATTATGATGTGTTGTTTCCCAATATTGAGACCTTACATGCTCTTATCTTGTTGAATGAAAATGTTGATGATACTTATTTTAGTCAGCATGATGTCAGTACTCCTGTGCTATTGAGACTTTTCTTTTTGCCAATTGTGGGCACTAACATGCAGCGGAGAAGGAAGCGAGTTAAGGAGTTGAAATCTCTTAAACCTCTTCCCATACCAAAATTAATAAGAAGGTATAAACCATTGTGAAAGATGGGCTTGTATGGTATGTGGCACCAAAGGTATGGGGAGACCCCTCCATAAGGATGTAGTCATGGGTGGAGTCGTGGAAGGTGATTCTAGAAACCCACCCGTAAGTTTATTTTAGCTCTTTGAATGCATGAAAAATAAGCCGTGAGGATGACAATAAAGAAACATGGCTTTTTGATTGTAGGCATATTTTGTGTTATTGTTATGTTTGATTGTTTTGTTGTTTGTTTGATGGTGCTTATGAGGGATTTAGTCATCAATATTTTGAGTTAGAATAGGTTTATGCTTTGTTTTTGTGTTTTTGGTTTTAGGAGTTGAATTTGCGACAAAAAGGAAGGAAGTGCCAAGAATATTCAAACCGCACGGACCGTGCCATACCTTATGTCAGATGAAGTGGCTCAAGGTATACATCTGGCATAGCCCATGCCACTTGAACGCCAACCGTCTTCCGCTCGTTCCAACCAATGAATGGGCATGAGCCTACTGTTATATATCCTGGCCTTGGCAGAATATCTATACCATTTTTGCAACCCAAAATCCTATTTGATCCAAAAGTATTCATAACTCCCTCAATTCTTAGCAAAATTCACAAATATTGTCCCAAAATCTTCCCCTCCCAATCACTCACAAAACCCACTAATATTCGGTCAAAAATTAAATATAACCCAAATTCATATAATTTTTGGCCAAATATGAGCTGTTTGAGTTCGGCCGCTTTTGAGTTTTTCCTCCCAAAAACTCAATAATCCGTCTAATCTGGGAAGAATCAATGATATGAATATCCTTGCAAAGACTCACGATTTGCGGAATTAATATCTTTGATCTAGTGAAGGGATCTGCAAACCCGCACTATCTCGCACGAAATTCAGGAGTCTAGCCCTCGGGGTACGCCTAACTTCGACTTGCTCTCTAAATAGCCTGCAGGATCAGATTACAAGGTTTATTGATACTTAACTAGCCCTCGGGGTTAAGCAACAATGGAATAGCTCACAAGCAAAGAGTATGAACTCAAAAGGTTGTATATTTGATTGATGAAAGGTTCTAATTTTCGTCCATAAGGCCTCTCTTTTTATAGGGTTACAATCTTTCTTCAAACCCTAATCACAAATGGAAACTGAATCAACTTATGGTAGCTTTAAGAAGCTAAAACCATATCTAACTAAAATACCTAAATGAATGGTAATCTAAGGTAATCAGGTTGAATTCTTCAAGAAGTAACCTTGAAGAATATTACCTTATCTAATCTTACCAAATATAATTCTAATCAGAATAAAACTGAATATACTAAACCTTAATGGACTGTATTTTCAAAATTCAGCTCTTCAAAGCCCACATGGCCGAGCTATCAGTCCAATAAACCCAAAATGACATTATTTTACAGTGATCACACTACCCCATTTTTTTAAAATTAACCATCCTAGGATGGGGGGAATTTATTAGGCTCCCCTAACCGAGATTAAAGCCAAAAATTGGCGCTTAGAGTTTGGAAACTTTACAGAATACAAAAAGAACGGTGTTTCCACCTTAGCTGAGCTAAAAGAAAACATTGGTTCATCTATGTACTATCATTTGTCTGCCTGAGAAAACCAAATAACTGACATACCGCGAACCGGTCGGCGAATCAAGAGTTTGAAACTCCTATTAGTCAACAGTATGCCAACCAAGAGGTAAATCTAAGCAATGCTAACACAATTTGCTGCAGGGTAGCCGAAAGCAGTAGTATAATAGGCAGCAGTGCTGTGTTCAAGAGTTTAGTATTCAGTGATGTGTGCATCCTTTAAGCAATTCGTAACCAGGTGTGATCATTGTAGTGATGATGCTGGTCAGTTTCCTTCTCTATCCGTTCATACTAGCATGGTACCTGAAATTGCAGGAGGCAAACAGCAGTAACCGTGCATACAAACAGAATGAAAAGAGGCAAATAAAGACATAGCCACCAATTCTATATCCTATTGATGTCCATGTAAGATCCAACTCGTATTGCCGGGAATCCAACAGAGTCTAAAAATAACAATCCCCTAAGGAAATTAGGAATTGACCTGATGTCTATATCACCTTGTAAATTGTTTTGCCTAGCAAATTTTGCCAAAAAATCAGCAGCCATATTCGCTTGTCTAGGAATGTGTTGAATTGAATGAGAGGAAAGAAGTTCATGTAGTGCATTACATATAGAGAAAAATCTCCAGGGGCATCTACTAGGATTTAGAATGCTATTGACCGCAGTTAAGCAATCCGATTCAATTCCACATATTCCTAAGGCTAATTCTGAACAAATCTCATATCCCATTTTGATAGTCAATAATTCAGCATGCATAGGAGATTGACATTCCATTTTTTTAACTCTTAGTTTAACTACATCTCCTTTCCAGTCCCTTATAACTACTGCAGCAAAGGAAGAACCACTAAGGATCCAAGAAGCATCTGTGTTTATTTTAAAGCCAATAAGTGGTTTTTCCCAAATTGCTACTGTAATTGCAGGTATCTGTTTTTGAAAATTTTTTGGAATGACGTTTTCCTGAACCCAATGTTTATGCCTTTCCCTATTCCCTTTCAATTTATGAGCTGTGAAAATTGTGAAAATATTCTGTTTAATGTCATGGATACAATTCTCACATGGAAGAGATCTGTTCTCAAAAATATATTTGTTTCTGCCTGTCCATAGAGACCAAATTGTAGATACAAAAGCAGCATTTATCAGTTTTGAGTGTATTTTTGAGTCTGCCTTGAAAGATAAATAAAACTCAATCCCACTCTTTAGATTAGAAAAGCTCATTTGTGGCAGCTTTAGAAGGAAGTGAATACTATTCCAAACAGAAAGTGATCTAGGGCATGAATTGAAGAAATGATCAAGATTATCCTTGTTGCACAAACAAAAGGGGCACCTCGAAGCTAAAGAAATACCCATCCTTCTTAAAACATTATCAAAGGGGAGGATGCTGTTTAAAGCTCTCCAAGTAAGTATTGACATTTTTCTAGGAATGTAAGAAGACCAGACCTTTTGAAAATGTATGATTTCAGGATTCCTTTGTCTGAGAATGTTGTATGCAGATCTGATTGTGAATTTCCCGTCTGTTGTTTGAGTCCATACTAGCTGATCTTCATGAGGATGCTCCAGCTTTACTTCCTGCAATATATGTTTAATATTGGTAGCCAAATAAGGCTCCAGACTTGGTAAGTGAGCAGATTTGTTATTAATGAAGGAGCTCAAGGTTAGATCTTCAAAAGGGATGTCCCTATCCTCAGGCCAGATATAATAAAGAGCACCATTTCCCATCCAATTTGCATTCCAAAAGGAGCATTCCCCTTTACCAAAGATGATCCTACTTAGACTGTTTGCCCTAGGGGTTACTGCACTTATTCTATTCCAAATTTGGGATTTTTTGTAAGTGACAGGTAATGTCCACAAAAGTGAAGACCATTGAGTCTCATTTTTTTTGTAGTTTCCACCATAATTTACATGAGAAAGCATCCACTATGGCTTTCAAATCCTTTAAACCTAAACCATTTTCATTTACTGGATAACTCATTCTTTTCCATGATCTCCAACATTTCCTATTTTCCAGATCTGATTTCCCCCAAATTAGACTAGATGCCATCTTTTCCATAATTTTTAGAACTATCCTAGGGGGTTTAAGGACTGCAAATATATGTGTCAGAATTGAGAGGAAGCAATGATTGATCAGAATGATTTTACCAGCTAAGCTTAACCATTTATTCTTCCAATTGTTAATCATCTTTTCCATTCTCTCAATAACTGGAAAATAGTGCACCTTTAAATTCCTACCAGAGAATATAGGGACTCCCAGGTATTTAAAAGGAAATGAGCCTTTCTCCATTTCTACTATCCTTTTAATTATCTGGACATACTTTTGAGAAATGTTATGTGAGACAAAAAATTCTGATTTAGCAAAATGACTTTTTGACCAGAAGTGATCTCATAAGCTTTCAGAAAATGTTTAAAATGTCTTAAGTTATTTGGCTTAGTATTGAGAAAAACAGCCGTGTCATCTGCATACACAAGATGAGTAAGAGGAGAACATGATTTGGGAAGATCAAAGTGCTGTAAATATCCAATAGAAAACAATTTCTTCAATCCCCTAGAAAAAGCCTCTGATACAATATTGTACAAGAAAGGTGATAGGGGATCACCTTGTTTGATTCCCCTAGAAGAGGAGAAATAACCAGATATAACACCATTTATTAAAACTGAGAAGTTTGCAGAGGCAATGTTTTGCATGATAAGTCTAACAAATTTGCCATGGAATCCAAACTGGAGTAGAATGGAGTTAAGAAAAGACCACGAGACCCTGTCGAAACTTTTTGCATATCTAGTTTGATAATCAAATTTGATATCTTAGACTTTCGAGAGAGTAATCTGCTCATTACATGCATAAGAATCACATTATCCGAAATTTCCTTGCCTTTAAAAAAAGCACTTTGCTCAGGGGAAATGATTAGGTGCATTATCGGTTTAATCCTCATCATTAACACTTTAGAGAAAACTTTATTAACAAAGTTTGATAGACTTATTGGCCTGAAATCTGAAAATGTGTTTGGAATGGCTTTTTTGGGTATTAAGGTGAGCCAAGTACTAGAAATAGCCTTTGGAATGTCACCAGTATTTAAGAAATCATTAGCAGCATCCAACAGATCATGCTTAATAATTTCCCAGAAAGTGTAGTAAAAATCTCCAGAGAATCCATCAGAGCCAGGTGAACTAGTTCTATTAAGGTCAAAGACAGCTGATTTCAGTTCTTGAGAATCAATGGGGGTAAGCAAAATAGAATTCTGTTGGTTAGTTATTACCCTAGGTATCTCCTGCAGAAAGTGTTTTAGATATCTCCCTTCTTTCTGAGCTGTTTCCTCATTCAGTAGATTCTGAAAAATTTTTACACCTTCTTCCTTTATCAAAGTTGGGTCAGATATCCAGTTTCCATCCCCATCTTTAATTTTAGTTATTCTAGATATTATTTTCTTTTCCTTAATTGTGTGGTTGAAATATCTTATGTTTGCATCACCTTGTTTAAACCAGTTTACCCTAGCTTTTTGCTGCAGAAAAATGTTGTATTCCTTCTGGGATCTGAGTAGTAAGGCTTTAGAATTCAAAAGCTCCTTTAAAACCGATTCTTCCTGAAATTGCTAGTATTGGATTTCCAGTTCATTAACTCTTAACTCAGATTGTTCCATATTGTAATTTACATCTCCAAACACAGTTTTGTTCCATTCTTTAATTACTATCTTAAGCCTCTTTAACTTGTGAACAAAATTTTTCATTCCTAACAGGGAGGAAGGTAAATTCCAATTAGATATAACTACATCATGAAATTCTTCTCTATTAGACCACATCTCTTGATATCTAAATGGTCTTGGAGCTATTTCTACCACTGATTGAATAGATAAAAGAAGAGGAGAATGATCAGATGTCATTCTGTTTAGAACCTGTATAGAGCTATTAGGGAAAAGTTCTAACCATTCTAAGTTACCTATTCCCCTATCTAGCCTTTGAAGAAGTAGATCCTTCCCTTTGTCTTTATGTCTATTGTTAC
Organism: Rubia yunnanensis; assembly: GCA_037428765.1. Classification (NCBI taxonomy): domain Eukaryota; kingdom Viridiplantae; phylum Streptophyta; class Magnoliopsida; order Gentianales; family Rubiaceae; genus Rubia; species Rubia yunnanensis. Next base: position 45,913,279 of record CM075067.1, on the reverse strand, counting down.
TCCAGGTGAATGAATTACCTACAGTAGTTATATCATGTAAGTCCATCATAGCTAGGAAGTTATTAAATTGTTTCATGCTTTTCCTTGGGGTGGATTTCCTACCTTTATATTCATTAACTGATGCTACAGTATTAAAATCACCAATATAAATTGATGGATCAGGTGTTTTAGTTTGTAGATCAAGCCACAGTTTCTCTCTCAAATGTATATGGACACTAGCATAAATGAAATTCACATTCCAAGCAACTGAAGTGGCATTATCTGTTACTCTAGCTTGTATGAATTGATCAGATTCTTTTAAAAGTGTCAAACTAAAATTCCGATTCCATAAAAGCCAAATCTTAGCAGTGTGAGCATGGAGAGCATTGTTATAACCAAGCTCATGTTTCAATTGATTTAAAATATGATTATCTTGCCATGGTTCAATTAGAAATAAAATGTCAATCTTGTGTCTCCTGTTTAAAGATTTTATTCTATCTCGTGAAGTGCCATAACCCCTAACATTCCAAACAACAATTTTTCCTATTTTGGTGTACTGTATCATTTAAAACTAGGGGGGGAAGCTTTTTGAGAGGATCTTAGTTTCCTTAAATTATTAAGTGAAACATTTGTATTTTTGCCTCTTTTGTCTACACCTTTCTTCAAAATATCTGAAGGAGATGTACTAACCTGTAGTTGTGCATTTTGCTTTGCAGCAGAGCTATGTTCCCCTAAAGTGCTTGGTTCATGGATTTTAGTAATTTGATCTTGCACTACAGGGATACTCTGCACTGCAACTGGAGCATTGTCATCTGAATATCTCTGCATCTCAACTGGAGTTTGATTTTGCTGAACCATCTGATTCGGTTGCGAAGTGGATAGAGCCTCATTCTTATCTTTTTCTACATTCACCTGGGATAACTGAACTTCATGTGTTTCCAAAGATTCGTGGAAAATGTCTACTGCATCTTCCTCTTGAGCTTCAGTCTCTTCTTCCTGTAGGTCAGTTAAAGTATGGAAAGCATTTGATATGGAAACCATGTTCCTCTTAACTATCAACTCTTCCTGAGCAGGAAGTGGTTCCTCTTGAGCAGAAAGGGGTTCTGACAATTGGGTCTTTTTTCTCCAAAAAAAATTAGTGATTGGTTTGGAGATATCATCCAGTGAGTAGAAGGTTTATTTCTTTTCACTTGTGTCTCTTGATTTTCTTTCCTATAATTGTTTCTACCCAAATTATAATCTGATTCCTGATTTTGAATATGAAATTTCATATCCTTTTGGGAGACTGATAAATTAGTTGGACCTTCCAGTTCCAAAGGTTCTTTAGAGTCTTGGCCTAGTGTATTCTGAGCCACTGCAGTATCTTTGGTTAATTTACCAGTATCTAAGTTAACCTTTGTCACATTTGCTTTAGCTAAATTCCTGTTATTTTTCCTTAATTCTGGATGCAAGAAATTACAGTTTGCCTGACTGTGGCCTATAATCTTACAGTGATTGCAATACAGAGGTAACTGATCATACTCAATATTATAGTCTGCTACTTTATTGCCAATTCCTACAACTATAGAATTTGGGAGTTGGGCCATAAGATCAACTTCAACACAAACTTTTATAGCAGAAGGTCTAGTTAGAGCATGAGTTGCAGCATCCATTTTCAGAAAATTACCTATCTGACTACTGATGCCTATAATAGCTGAGGTATTATAAAAGTGTAAAGGTAGTTGGTGAATGGTTACCCATGCTGGAACTATTGAAGATTCTGCTGTAGGTGAGAAATCTGGAGTCCACTTCTGGACCTTCATTGAAGCTCCATGAACCATCCATTGGCCCTTCATCCAGCACCGTTGATAATCCTCGCTATCCTGAAATCGAATGAGAACATGTCGATAATCAATTGAACCCAATTGGCATTTAGCATTAAATCCAATTGATTTAAAAGCAGAAACGAGTTTCTCCATTGTCGGTTTCCCCCGATTGAATTTTCCAACCAAGGCGTTCTGATAATGAGATGCCAGAATCTTGCCTTCCCCCGGGGGAAGGATGAAAGCCAGTTTGCCCTTATATTCTGTAATTGGGTGTAGATTAGGCGTATCTGGAAGGGTGGTTATGAGTGATGAAGGTTTGGTATTCAAGGCTTGGAGGAAGCTTTTGCCTGTGGATGAGTTGAGATCAGTTGTTATGTTTGGCATCGGAGACGCCATTACCGTCGACCAGTAACCGCAGAAAGAGCCGTTAGGCAGAAAAAATAAAGAAGAAGAAAAACAGTAACTGAAATGTGAATAGTGAATTTAGTGTGTTTTTCGCACTTTGGTTTTGCACACAGTAGAGAGAGAGATGGTTTTCAGGCCTTTTTATCACACTACCCCATTAAAAAAACCCAGTGGGAAAAAAGAGTATAGTGTTCTTCATGATGTCTTCAGTTCGTCGACAATCTTGAATAATGAATCCAAGATGTCGATGGTGACTCCTTCTTCAATTCTTCATCATAAAGGCGATCAATCAAAGCATTTAAAGAAGCATCCCTAAGCTTAGTTCTTGACCTAGTCATCGGCTCTGCCATGTCACTTGGAGGATCTCGAACATATCCTTTAAATGTTTGATCAAGTCGTGGAATGTCTTCATTTATGGTGGTAGTCATCTTGGCATCTCCATCATTCCCTCCATGGTTGAAAGGTTTCTCCCTCAAAACTGAATCATCTTCAAATGTAAATGGAGATAAATCAGCAACATTGAAGGTCGCACTAAAACCATATTGATCTGGTAACTCAATCTTGTAAGCATTGTCGTTCACACGATCCAACACTCTAAAAGGACCATCTCCACGTGGACTCAACTTAGATTTCCGAGCATTTGGAAACCTCTCTTTCCGCAGATGAACCCAAACATAATATCCCATGTTGAACGTCATCAACTTGCGGCTTTGATTAGCTTTATCAGCATTCTGTGCATCTGTCCGTTCAATTCTCATGCGCACCTTCTCATGGATTTTCTTCACAAAATCATCTTTCTGTTCTCCATCAAGGTTTTTAACCTGTTTAAAATTCAAAGGAAGTAGATCAAGAGGTGTAATAGGTAGAAAACCATAAACAATTTCAAATGGAGATAAAGAAGTAGTAGAATGAATAGTGCGATTATAAGCAAACTCTGCAATCAGAATGCATTTTCCCAATTCTTTAAGTTCTTCTGAACTAGTGCACACAGGAGAGCCCCTAGGGTTCAATTGGTCACTTCTGTTTGTCCATCAGTTTGAGGATGTCTGGCAGTCGAAACTAACAACTTTGTCCTTAACTTGCACCACAAGGTATTCCAAAAGTAGGACAAAAATTTAACATCGTGATCAGAGACAATGGATGCAGGAATTCCATGTAACCGAACTAATTCCTTCAAAAATAGATCCGCAACATGCTTTGCATCATCTGTCTCCCTACAAGGAATAAAATGTGCCATTTTCAAAAATCTATCCACAACCATAAAGATAGAATTATTACCTGACTGAGATCGTGGCAAACCTAGGATAAAATCCATGGAAATATCAACCCAAGGATGTGTAGGAACAGGCAATGGAGTATAAAGACCATGAGGCTTAGTTTTAGACTTAGCCTTCAAGCAATCAAGACAATTCCTACAAACCCTATCAATAACAAGTGCCGTTTTCGGCCAATAGAAGTGTTCTCGCAACAAATTATAAGTTTTAAAAGTACCAAAATGTCCCATTAAACCACCTGAATGAGCTTCTCTAACATGTAATTCACGCATAGAACATTGAGGAATACATAACCTATTATTCATAAACAAGAAACCATCATGCCGAAAAAACTTCTCATAAGCACCATTTTTGCATGCAGCATAAATAGATGAAAAATCAGAATGGTCACATATAAATCTCGCACGAATGAAAACCCTAGCATAATGCATTCCAAATGTGTAAGTAAAACATGTCTACGAATCAAAGCATCAGCAACAACATTTTCTTTACCCTTTTTGTAACGCAACACATAAGGAAAAGATTCAATGAAACTAGACCATTTTATCATGACGCTTATTCAACTTCATCTGACTCTTCAAGTATTTCAAGGATTCATGATCACTATGAATGAAAAATTCTTTATGCAATAAATAATGTTGCCAAGTTTCTAATGCACGCACAATTGCATAAAATTCTTTATCATACACAGGATAGTTTAGAGCACCGCCCTTTAACTTTTCACCGAAGTAAGCTATAGGTCGATTCTCTTGCATCAAAACAGCACCAATACCAACACCAGAAACATCACAATGAATCTCAAAAGTACCATTAAAATCAGGTAAAGCAAGAATAGGAGTATTTCATAATCGTACTTTCAATTCATTAAATGCATTCTCTTGACTCTCAGTCCAAACAAATTTCACATCCTTTTTAACTAGTTCATTTAGAGGTGCAGCAATAGATGAGAAATCACGCACAAACCATCTATAAAAACTAGACAAACCATGAAAAGAATGTACCTGGTTGGCATCAGTAGGTCTCGGCCAGGTCTTAATGGCCTCAATTTTGGTTTTGTCGACTTTTATGCTCTCTTTAGAGACCAAAAAACCGAGAAACACCACTTCCGAAACGCAAAATGCGCACTTCTTAATGTTCGCATATAAACAAGATTCACAGAGTGGAACAAGAACCATTTTAACATGCTCAATATGTTCATCAGTCGACTTAGAATAAATCAATATGTCATCAAAATAGACCACAACAAACCGACCAATAAACTTTCTTAAGACATGATTCATCAACCGCATAAAAGTACTAGGTGCATTATTTAAACCGAAAGGCATAATGATCCATTCATACAACCCAAACTTAGTCTTAAATGCAGTTTTCCATTCATCTCCCTCATTAATTCGAATCTGATGATAACCCTGAGTCAAATCAATTTTAGTATAAATCACAGATCCATGCAAATCTTTAAGCATATCATCTAACCCAGGGATAGGATGACGATAATTAATGGTAATATTGTTAATAGCACGACAATCAATGTACATATGCCAAGTTTTATCTTTCTTAGGAACTAAAATGACAGGCATGACACAGGGAGATATGGATTCTCGCACATATCCTTTTTTAAGTAACTCCTCGACTTGTCGTTGTAGTTCCTTTGTCTCCTCAGGGTTTGCTTTATACGCCGGGCAATTTGGGATAACCGAACCTGAAATCAAGTCAATCTGGTGTTCAATACCTCGCAAAGGTGGTAAACCCGTGGGTAAGGCTTCCGGAAAGACATCCTCAAATTCCTGTAACATCTGAGCAAACCGTGGAGGAACATTCATAGGAATATCATCACTAGCAAAATAGCTCTCTTTAAAATGCATGATAAGCACATAAGAATGATTAGAAAATGCACGATGCACATCCCTAATTGATGCATAAAAAAATCTGCCAGAATCATTAGGAAGTTCATGTCTCATCATGTAAATTGATGGCAAAGGACTAAGATGTGAAGATAGGATTTTACGTGACTTATCAGAATCATTCGTAGACTTACCTGGCTTACCTGGGACGGCCTCCCTTGATATTTTGTCGAAACTATCAAGGTTTTTTCCTCCATTCTTCACCTTGTGGCCGATCTCCTTCAAGCCCTTGCTAGGGTTTTGGTCGGCCATTTGCACATCAGTCGCAAACTTCTCTTTTTCGACTCTCATGCGTCTCTGTGCCTCTAAAACTTCCACTGGAGATAATGGAACCAAAGTATACCTTGTTCTATCCTTAATCACAGTAATTTTGTTAGTGTAACCATCATGCATGGATTTACGACCAAACTGCCAAGGTCTCCCTAACAAAATATGACTACCTTCCATAGGTACAATATCACATAAGATAGAATCATGGTATTTTCCAATCTTAAAGTTAATCATGCATTGTTTGTTAACCCTAATTTCACCACTACCATTTAACCAAATAAGTTTATATGGTGATGGATGAGTAGTCACAGCCAAAGACAATGATTTAACAAGAAGATTGGACACAGTATTAGCACAAGAACCACCATTAATAATCAGTAAACAATTCTTATCTTTCACAAGGCAACGAGTATGAAAAATGTTAATCCTTTGTACCTGTGTCTCAGCCATTTGAGAGTTTAGAACTCTTAATGACACGAAGTTACCTTGTGTTGTGATGTTGGGAATGAGTTTTACTGGGGCGATGCCTTCTAGAAGACCCTCGGTGTGATTGCCTTTCTAAACCATCATCGGAATATTCATCTGAACTTCCAGAACCATTAAATTGATGGACATATTTCTTGGTTTCTTCCCTTTTGACCGATGATGTAGGTGTAGGCGGTGCCATGCTATCAACTTTTCTCGCCAACCTTTGCACTTCACTCATAAGTGCATTTATTGCGACATCAAACCGATCAGGATCATTGGCTTCATTTGGATTAATTCGATGTTGCTCCCAACTATTTAGAGCCTCTTCACGTGGATGACTACCACGCCCACCATTAGAGGTGTTCGTCAATGCAAATTGTTAGGATTGCTAACAAAAGGCGGGACGAATGGATTTTCGTCCCCCATCTTCGCTAACTGCTAAGAAAATCAAACGGTTAGTTAAAAAAATTGTCCCTTCTTACCATTTGTTTAGTAAGGTCACTCACCAAGTGTATAACACTCACAACTCACAAGGCGAAGGCTAATGCGAGGGCAACTGATCAATTCACCGCAATTCGAAGCAAACTATGGAGATGAGTACTGCAAAATTTATTTCGAAATTTAAAAATATATAAACTCAAAATTTGGCTCTACGATCTAGAATTACAAATTCTACAAAGAATAAGGAACAAAAAACAATTTGAATGGCACGAATCGGAGCTGTATTGAATGAATTATGACCAAAACAAGATTGCTTTATATAGGTTACAAATATGTTCCGAAAATTCAAAAACAAATTGGAATAGGAACTCAAATCCAAATCCCTTGTGTAAAAGTATTTTAATGACTTACTAGTCCCCCAAGTCAAAAAAATTTAGATAAAAACTCCTCTCTCAATTGGCTTTTATTTCCTTTTTCTCTTCCGATAAGGATTTTGACTTTTTGTTTCCTTTTTCAAACCGGATTCCTTTTTCTTCCTTTTTTTTTCAGCCACATTTCATTTTTTTCCTTTTTTTGTACTATAAAACTCACAAACAGAATGTTATTCCCCAAGAAAAATTTCGGTCACAATTACCAAAAGTTTTGGAAATTGCAAATCTGCCCCCAAACTTTGAAAATTGCAAATCTGCCCCAAATTTCAGATATCAAAACCTAAATTCCGATTTTGAAACCCAAAATCTGCTACCTTTTGTTTTCTATTTTTAAAAAAATTTTGGAACAAGAATCGCCTATACAAAACTTGGAATAAGAAAACTACGACAACTTCCTCTTGATTCCAATGAACTTCGAGGTATTCAAGATCGTAAGGATCAAGAATATGACACTATATATATGGAAAATGACACAAGACTTTTTTTTATAAGGTGTAATCAGGAATCAAAGAACAATTCTAGATCACGGAATCAAAGAACGAGAACGAAAACAAATAGGATTATGAGCATGCAATAATTTTCAGAAGAGTTGATGAAAATATCACAAGCACATAAACTGTTTGAGCTACTAAAAACTATGAAACTGACCGGGAGGTGAAGGCGGATAATACTTGTTAACGCTCAGACCCTTCGACGTCCTCCTGACTCGATTGATGAAGGTGAAGGCGGATAGTAATATCGAAGTATTCTAACTCTCAGACCCTTCAACGTCCTTCGACTCTAGATTCAATCCTCCTGGTAAGAAAGATCAAACAACACAGTTAAAACATGACACGAAAGAGTATATATATATATATATATTAAAAAAATTGAAAATAAATTAATGCAAACTCGAAACCCCTTTTTTCTTTTTCTTTTTTTTGGCCTCAGTCGATCTTTCGCTTTGCTCTGATACCAACTAATATGAATATCCTTGCGAAGAATCACGATTTGCAGAATTAATATCTTTGATCTAGTGAAGGGATCTGCAAACCCGCACTATCTCGCACAAAATTCAGGAGTCTAGCCCTCGGGGTACGCCTAACTTTGACTTGCTCTCTAACTAGCCTCCAGGATCAGATTACAAGGTTTATTGATACTTAACTAGCCCTCGGGGTTAAGCAACAATGGAATAGCTCGCAAGCAAAGAGTATGAACTCAAAAGGTTGTATATTTGATTGATGAAAGGTTCTAATTTTCGTCCATAAGGCCTCCCTTTTTATAGGGTTACAATCTTGCCTCAAACCCTAATCACAAATGAAAACTGAATCAACTTATGGTAGCTTTAAGAAGCTAAAACCATATCTCACTAAAATACCTAAAATGAATGGTAATCTAAGGTAATCAGGTTGAATTCTTCAAGAAGTAACCTTGAAGAATATTACCTCATCTAATCTTACCAAATATAATTCTAATCAGAATAAAACTGAATATACTAAACCTTAATGGACTGTATTTTCGAAATTCAGCTCTTCAAAGCCCACATGACCGAGCTATCAGTCCAATAAACCTAAAATGATATTATTTTACAGTGATCACACTACCCCTTTAAAAACCCAGTGGGAAAAAAGAGTATAGTGTTCTTCATGATGTCTTCAGTTCGTCGGCAATCTTGAATAATGAATCCAAGATGTCGATGGTGACTCCTTCTTCAATTCTTCATCATAAAGGCGATCAATCAAAGCATTTAAAGAAGTATCCCTAAGCTTAGTTCTTGACCTAGTCATCGGCCCTGCCATGTCACTTAGAGGATCTCGAACATATCCTTTAAATTTTTTATCAAGTCGTGGAATGTCTTCATGTATAGTGGTAGTCGTCTTGGCATCTCCATCAATCAAGCATTGGGATTCACTGAGGTTTGCTCTTAGAATGATTTTGCACAACCCACAAGGTTTATTTCACCCAAATTCGTCGTCCAATCCCAAGAGGTAATTTGGTCACCCTTTTTTTTATGTCAAGAAGTTGCTGAAGAGGATTGGCATGGAGGACTTTGTGGATAGGGCAGCCCCAATATATAGAAGGTAGAACTTGGAGTTCCTTGCCCTTATCAGGCAAGGACATTATAATTAAGGCCGCCCTTTAGTTCACTTTCACTTAGGAGACGAGCCTCATACAATGACCCATTGGGAGATCACTGAGTGCTTCGGATGAAGGTGAAAGGATTATGTGCCCAACAGCATATTGGTTTGTTTTGAGTTTTAGGTTGAGCTATTCTGGCTTGCTATCACCTAACGATCACGGGTGAAGGCAAGAAATAATAGTGATATTATCCATCCTGCTCATGGTATGTGGCACATTTGTCGACGACCTTGGTTCTCTTCCACGACGAGTCTACCATGTGTACACATGAGGATTATCAATTGTTATGGTTAGCTATTTTAGGTTGGTCTTACCCTGATACCCTGGGGCACTTCATTGAGCTTTGTTTTTGGGTGTCGACTAAGGAATCAAGCAAGCTATCTATAGGTGGTGTGATATCTCTTATAGTAATTCGGCTTAATCTTACTAGAGATGAGAGCATGTGGGTGATCGAACCCCACCGTGACTTATACCCTCACCTTAGGTGCCTTGGCAGAGGTGACGATGAAGAGGAGGCCGAGACATATGCTTAGGGAGAGAGGCCCATGGAGGAGTATCCAGTTCAACCACCGTCGGAGTATCCAGAGTTTCAGCCACTGCCATTGCAGCTAGTTTTTAAGAATCCAGTAGCCAGGCACCACCGCACTTGATCCTGATTCATATAAAAGAGGGTTTCTTACCACCCCTTATCGCACCATATTTTTTTGGCTTTGCAGCAGCCGGAGCAGAAGAAGCACAGTGTGTCTTCACACCGTGACTATATGGGGACATATGAAGCAAGCCCGAGCTATGGTCACTTTCAGAATGAGGTAGGTCCATGTCACTCTCGACCATAGAAGAATGCAGGTGCCGGCTTTACTCACTCTTGGCACTACACTTAGGTTCACCCTCTTGCACATGAGTTGCTAGCATATGACCTTTAGAGCTAGCCACCCCCTTAGAAGCCTAATTGGATGCAGGAATGGGGTGATTCCATCTTTGGTATTAGACAAAATGTGAGTTACATCGCCTACCATTTTGACAATCACGAGGAGAAGACTGCTAGTAGGATGAATCACCTGGAGCAGCAGATGCATGACCTGCGGTATAATGTGGTGCATTTTCACCAGGACATGGACGGGATCACTGGCATGATGAGATCTTCCAGCATGAGTGGCGGACAACCAGATTACAGTGAGCACGTATTGAGGTGTGGAGCTAGATGTGGAGGACATTATTGAGGAGTTTGGGTGTTTCAAACCTTTTCTTACCTTGGTTGCATTCATTTAGGAAAATGTATCGACTAAGTATGGGGAGGGGGTTGGGAAAAACTCTATTGCATTACCTTTGTTTCTATGCTCTGTTTGGATCATAAATACATTTCTTTGTTTTCCCTCATTTGTTTTTCCGTAAAACTTGTTTTTGCTTTCCATTGAAAACTTATTTTTATAGGTGTGAGGGAACCTTTGATGTAGTTTGGGCATGTTCAGTGGTGGTGTTATCTTTTTTATTCTTTATGATGGTTGCCTTCCGTGTAGTGCATAACTCATTTTTGGGGAATTGTGTGCTACACACAAAAAATTGAAATACAGAAAAAATAAAAAAAATCTCACTAAGTCGAAAGCCTGAAAGGGCGACGTAGGCAAAATTACTAGTATAGGAAGGCCTATTAAAGACGCTTATATCGGATCAGAGAAGTCACTTTTGAAGTGTCTTCTCTGGTAGTGTCTTTGATCGATTTCGATCAAAGGCGGTTCCAAAAACCTCCTTCTATTGGATCCGAATAAGTTCTGAATTCAAAACATTATTCTGGGGTAAAAAAGGTTGCCAGAAACCTAGGTTTTTGGTGGCAAGTATGAACATAGATTTGGAAACTACTATAATCAAAAGACAAGAAATGAACTGAAATTTGTAACCACAGTAACAACAAACAAACTATTAAACAGATCTAACTAGAAAAATACTAAGAATAAAAAACCAAACATTGAGAAAAAGTAACAACTCTGGATGTTATTGTACATAGATCTGGAACTCGGAAGAAGGCTTTGCAACGAAGGCAAGGTACAGTAGAGAAGGCCAGGCGCTGCAGAGAGACCAGGCGCGATGGTAGTGAGGGCTCCGGTGGTGAGAGCGATGCGGCGGAGGGCTCCAGTGTCGAGGTGACATGACGGAGGGCTTTGGTGGTAAGGGAAACGCCGGAGAGGAGGTCACAGTGGTGAGGGAAATGGCGGAGAGATGGCCATGGTGGTGAGGGCTCCGGAGGGAGTGAGAATGGTGGTAGGAGTAAGAGGGAGGGAGAGAGGGGTGGTCTCCTGTGGGAGTGAGAGGGAGGGAGAGAGGGGTGGCTAAGAGCAATTTTATTGGAGAGACAGAGAGAAGATAGAGAGGTTATGTGAGAGATTCGATTGGATAGATAGAGAGGAGATAGAGAGGCTGTGTGAGAGATTTAATCAGAGAGATAGAGAGGAGATAGAGAGGCTGTGTGAGAGATCAATTGGAGAGATTCGATCAGATGTGTGAGAGGAGATAGAGAGGCTGATGTGTGAGAGGGAGGGAGAGAGGCGGAATTTTTCGTTGAGGAAGTTAATTTTTTTCCAAGGCATGGAAAATTTGGATTTCTCTTTATATCAACAAAGACACCCAATTAAAGGAGATTCTACAATAGAACTGCCTTTAATTGATATAATTTAAAGCGGTGGAACCGCCTTTAATTGGATCCGAAACTAGTTTCGAGTTTGAAACCTTATTTGGATCTCAATCAGAGGGGGTTCTTAAAAAAGTGACTTTGATTGCTTCCTTTAATAGGCCTTCTTCCACTAGTGAATTGGGATGCCCGGATAGGTTGAAACCCCAAAAGGGCAACCTGTGAAAAAAATGAGAGGCCAAATGGTGTGGAAAAAGGTGAGGGTGGGCTTGAAAAAGAAAAAATAAGTGTGAAGTTAGGATGGAAACTCGAGAGGGCTCCTAGGCAAAATGAGAGAAAACGAGAGAAATTGAAATATTTTGTACTTCTCTTGGATTGTCTATTTGGTAGCTTCTTGGGTTAAGTAATTAGCATCACATTGTATGTATACCTCACTCATTTTATAGTTTGTTGGTTATTTCGATAACTTTAGGTTTGCGATGTGACAGATTATTATGTCTTGAGAGCTAGGGTAGAATAGGAATAAAATGTTGGTTGTTTTGGGAAAACTTTGCATGCTATTTTATGCTTGAAGTGTGGGGGATTTGGTGTGACGTCAAATGTCAAATGCATGTATTTCTTCAAACATTTAACTTCTCTTTATTATGTTTATTTTGGTAGATTGCTAGGTTTATATACGATTACATCATAAGGGGTTTTGATGACCATTTTTTATTTTCTTATCTTTACCTTCATTTTGTAACCTATTTTAAGTGCAATGGATTTTTTTCCTAACAAGCGTGTAGATCTTGTTGTGTGAGCTTATTTGTAGATTGCTCGTAAGAATTTTGGAGTAGGTTAATGAAGGTCAATTGAAAAATTGGTACAAGACTGAAAGCCACGAGTTAAAATGTGGTAGAAGGTAGAAGAGTTAAAGAAAGAAGATAAGTTGGAAGTGTCAAAATAAACAACATGTGCCATGTAAAATGGCACGACCTGTCTGCTCAGTTTGGGATTTATTTTCTTCAAGATGACATCCCATGATATTCTGCATGGGACATACTGGTCGTGCTGTGCAAACCTGCATGGCTCGTGCCAGCGTAGCACTGGGGTTTCCAACTTGGGCCTTTTAAGGCCTATTTACCCTATACTATATATAGTGCCTTTAGTTTCCTAGAGTTTAAGCAAGGAGTTAGTTATGTTTAGTTTGGTAGGAGGAGGAGGCTAGGATAATCCTCTCTAGGGTTTTCTCTCTTCTCTTTTCGTTTACTCTTTAGATCAATGGCATTTATTCCTATGATTGCCATGGATTTAATAGTAGTACAGTATTTTTATTTCTTGGGGTAATTATTTGTAACCATGATTGACATGGATTTGTGAGACTTGTTAGATTCACCCTATTTTACATGTTATAAATATCATGTTTTATTTGTGATTCAATTTCTTATTATGATTCATGCTATGAAATATGTTAAGATGCACACTTGATTTATTTCTAGTATGATATCATGATAGGCTTTAAATGCTACAAAAGGAAATTAAACGGGCGGGCGTGTTGAACTATTTGCGATATGTTTGTCTTGTGAGCATCGAGAGGATGTGTGTGTTATATCTCCCTTGTGAGTGCCGAGATGGTAATAGTCTATAATCTCAATTGGCTAGTCGTGTGAGGAATTGCATGTTAGGAGCATTTGACCTAATTTGGTAGTGTTGGACTATTTGCGTAATGTTCGTCTTGTGAGTACCGATAGGATGTGTGTTAGATCTCCCTTGTGAGTGCCAAGATGGTAATAGACTATTATTTCAAGTAGCTAGTAGTGTGAGGAATTGCATGTTAGGAGCATCCAACCTACCACATTGATGTTATTAAAATCCTACTGGGGGAAAGCTTGGCTTAACCCAATAATTGAGCAATTTTTTAGTTTGTAGCAAATAAGGTGGCACAGACTCTAGAGCTGCCACGAGGTACTGATGTTATCTTCCTTTTGAGGTCTAGGATGGGTACTCATAGTGGAGGTCCCGGTACTGTGATTGGGTTCACTTCCACATCTAACAGTGCGGCCTACATAAGGCATAGTTTTTTTAAGCCAGTGCCGGTTAGCCCTGGGAGTGAGCTACGTGGACAATCATTAGAGAAGCACACCCCGAATAACTTACAGAGGAGGTGAGATGTTAAGGATGGGGTAGAACCAGTTGTGTGACAAACAATTGGAGTTCCCGGGGAATTAACATCTCTACAGTATGTGATATAACATGAAAATAAGTTAGTTTCTTTTGTGAATTGGAGTTTAGGATCGAATCTTGTCATCAATTATGTGATGCAAATGACCCGCAAGATTAGTTAATCAATAGTTTACATCATTTTTACTTGCATGCTCGTAGTTTTTTGTTCATGAAAAACCCCCTTTGTTTGTTAGTACTAGTTATTCCCGACACACGATTTGGGTGACATCCAATTGTAATTTTTGCATGGCTAAACCTTAGACACTAGTATTTCCGTGGACGACACCTGGAGTTACCACTATCTACCCTATCGTTGTTAGGTGTGAGTACAAGATCAACATATAAATATTATGTTTAACTTTACCAGCGCCTGTGGGTTTTAAAAGACCTTGTGTGTGCGGATCAAAAAACAGGTACATAAGTCAAGAGGGGAAAGATAAAGTAACTCCATAGAAGGAGAATTATCTTAATAAGGGTGTGGAGAGGCTCTTACTGATCAAACCAAAAGGACACAAACAAAAATTCACACTCCCATTTCAGTTGTCTCTAACAAACAATGAAGTTGAGTATGAAACACTTATCAGTGAACTTGAATTAGTATTAAGAATGGGCATAAAGTTCATCCAAGTCTATAATGACTCATAGATTTTCATTGAGGAGGTGCTCAGTGATTATATAGTCAAGGAAAGACAGTTGGTTAAGTATTTAAACAAGACAGAATAGCTCATCCGCAAGTTTGAATACTTCAAAATCTTGCATATACCTTGCTCAAAAAATACAAAGGTGGATGCATTAAAAAAATCAGCAACTTCATCCTTCAATTCACTTCATAGTGAAAAAGGTTTCTTGGTTGAATTAATCCTGATATGCAACACAACATCTACAGCAGTAGCACAACTATAGGAGGATGATAAGGGATAGATGAACCCTATCATACAGTTTCTCTGGAACGGCTAGCTGCCACATGATAGGGTAGAAGCACGAGAGATAGAGCTCAAGGCACCTTCATAAAGGTACTCCAATACTATCCTTTACAAGAAGGGCTACCATACACTATGGCTACGGTGTGTCGGACCTAGGGAAGTAGCATTAATCAGTAGGGATATGCACAAAGGTTGGTGCGGATCACACTAATGAGCTAGAACACTAGTATAGAAAATACTAAGAGCAGGATATTATTAGCTGATGATATTCAACGAGGTGCACATGTTTGTCCAAAAGTGCAACGGCTATAAAAAAAGACTACAATGAAGCAAAAACAACAGCCTGAAATGACATGGGCATCCAATGCTTGGCCATTCAACAAATGGAGAATAAACACAATGAGACCATTCCCACCAGGATTGGGGGGCGCAAAGTTCCTCATAGTTGCGGCGGATTACTTCACTAAGTGGGTGGAAGCGCAACCACTCAATAGGATAATGATGTGGTAGCTTGTCCAGGTAGCCTCTTCTTGGTTCACTTGTTTAAATTTATTTACCTGGAAATGCAGCTCCAGAAGTGATTCTGGGAGAGCACCTCCGACGATCAAGTCAGCCCTTTCTTTAAGAAATGGAATTTCACTGTAACATAGTGATTACCCCCAGCTTGTGCAGAGCTTGTTGTATTTATAGGCTGGTATGATTTTAGTTCCTTGTCTTTAGGGATTGGGATCATGGGTACTACATGATCACCACATTCTTTGTTTGTGGTCGTGGCTTATTCCTTGTTTTCGGGCCATGCCTTATACCACGATCAGAAGTTTTGCGTCCATCTGATCTGCAGCTTGAGCTAACACTTGCTCGTCCTGCTATTGGATATTGCTAGGCTGGGCCTGTTGGGTACCGGCTAGAGTGTTCACTGGGCCATATATGCACCATAAGCCCCCTCTATCCATAAAGACTTAGAAGGAACAGAGTAATGGCGTGGCTTTGTGTGTAAAATTTGAACTGATGTTATATTGTATACAGAGTGTTCACATTTTAATACCACACTCATCTCTCTTGCGAAGTGATGTTAGCTTCATGACTGTATTTTTATCTTCAACTCTCCTTAAATTTGAACCTTTGAATTTTGAACTCCGCATGGTGAGTCTATTTTTGCGGTAACCGCATTTTAATTACTTCGAGATTTGCTCCGTATTCTTCCACCTACCCTTCCGTGTTTTTTGAGTTTTTGTTTTGTTTCACCTTTTAAACGAGGAATTTGAATAAATAAATTAATTGCTGGCTTCAATCAATTTGTTGTCTTTTCATTTGCTGCCGCTATCTCGATTTAAGGGAAAGGTATTTTCTCTTTCTGTCAGACTGCCATCATTGCATATTTCTACACTGTTCCCTTCCTCGACTATGCAACTTTTTTTTATTGACATATAAGTAATTTCCTCCATTTTTGTTTCAGCTTTATCGCTCTAATCTGTCTGAGATTTCCTTCTTGCATGAGGTCTCTAAAAATTCTGCATATTCCGTCTTCATTCACTTCCCAAGTAAGTTCTGTTTTAAATTCACTTTCTGATTTACTTGCAACCTTTTATGAATTTAGTACAGTTGAATTGTTCCTAATTTTGTGGTAGTTTAGTGGTTGTCTGTAACCGATCTTTGTCATCTTCTTTGGCATTTTTGCTGTGAAGCTTTGTTCCATAACTTTTGGTTCCATGCTATTTTTTACCCTAATTACAGCTCTTACTTCCAACTATAGGACATTATCTTCCTCTCACTGTGGTTAATCACCCGTAGAAGATAGTCCTTCCGATGGGGATTCCGGTCAAGCTATTGGATCTTCTATCGTCCAAAGTATTTTGACTGGTTCATATGTCAACGATTTAAAGAAATATTTTCCTTTTCTTGCTTCTTTCAAGCTTCATTCTGCTACCAAATCTGAATGTGTTTGCATTCCTCCCCCTAGTTATATTTCCTGATATTTGGCTTACTTGAATTTTGGATTATATTTCCCTCTTCCTGCTCAAGTTATTGAGCTCCTTTGTTCTTATAAGATTGCGCTGTCTCAATTTCATCCTAAGGGCATCTCTACAATAATGGGTTTCTCTGGGTATGTGAAAAAGTGAACGTACCCTTTACTCTTGATATGTTCCACAATTTCTATCACCTTTGAAAGGTTAATAAACATTATAGATGAATTTTCTTTTTATCCAGTGATTTTGGGGGTTGAGCTTGTAAGCGGGTTTCCTAGAAATATTGGTGACTAGCGTACCAAATACTTTTTCATAAAAGCAACCCAAGGTCCTAAAGCTGCAGTCCCTTGTTGGAATTACAAGGCCCCTAAATATAAACTCACAGGCTTGAGTGTTCGCTATACTGAAGAGACGGAGATTGTGTTAATGCTCCGTGGGCACACTCAGTATCTTTGCCATGTTAACTCTGATGCTGAAGGTGTTTTGTTTATATTTGTTTGATGCATTCAATCAGTGGTCTTCCATATCTTGATGAGCTTGTTACTTTCCCCCTTATTGTATGTACTTGTTCTGATCTGTTGTGCTCGTCTTGTTTTAGATATGGACCTATCCAAAGGTTAATCTATCGCTCTTTGATGGTGATAATGAGGAGATTTACGAGGCAGCTGTACAAACCGATAATTGTCCTTGTGATAACCTCGTGCTTTAAAACGTGAACTCTACGAACCCTGAGGATAAGGGTACGAGTAATAAGGGAGAGGAGACCAATGATCTTCACCTCGTGCAAAGGGAGAAGAAGCTCAAGAGGGGTAAGGGTGGTGGGTCTACCAGACACACAACTCCTCCCTTTAAAAGGGGGCGTGATAACAAATCCGGTTCACAAATTTTGCCGTGAACCAAAAATCCTTTGGCTGAGGGGATGATTGGTGATATCCTTTCTAACCTTTCCTTACCTGATACTTTAGCAGATGTAAGTCTGCAATTGTATTATAGTAGCTCTTTTTGCATTTTAATATCTTTATGTGTAACACTGTTAGTAACCTCATCCTAGTTACTCTGCCTTCTAAGGTTGGAAAAGGTCTTAAGATTGCAAGTGGGCTGCTGACAAAACATTCTCCTGGTGATGTGTTGCTAATGGAGAATTAAAAAGCACAAGAAATCAAATATTCAACCTTAGAGAGTTTGTTCAAAGCCACTGAGGAGAGAGAAAAAAGCTGCTAAAGAGAGGGGGAGCGTTGTTGATGAGGCTGCTAGGCTCGGAGGATTAGAGGTAACTCAGCTTCGTGCTAAGTTGAAAGAAATCCAAAGCAATGGACCAGCCTCATCTCAATATCCTCAAACGCTGGTGGGTCGGCTTTGCCAGACCAAGTCGCTCTATCAAATTTTTTGATATTTCGATAGAGGCTCGCACTATTGGATACTATGTGGCTGTGAAGAATCACGTGAATAGAATCCAACTATAAATTAGAAGAGTCTTTCTCCCCTAAAGAAGTGCATTGCCACCCTGGAGAAAAAGAAAGCATATCTCAACAAAATCTTCATCCAAAAGATCGTTGATGGGGGGCATCCCTTCGTCTTAACCTCGTATCTTGCTAGCCTTCCTAGACTTCCTTCTTTTGCTAAATTAAAGGAATACGAGGTTGATTACTTTGAAGATCTTCCATTTAAGCCCAAAGTAGCTACTCCTACTCCTAACTCCATTACTAATGCGGCTAGTGAGGTTAGTGAAATTACTGGAGCTCCTATTCAGTAGCCTATCAAGAAGGAATCTACTGAGCCACCGAGCCAAGATGCAGCTGCAATCACCATTTAGCCTTCTTCTAATTCGAACTTTAAAGTTAGTTGATCTTTTAGAAAACTTTGATTTCAGAATTTTGGATTGTAAACTCAAATCAACATATTGTTGTTCATTTGTATTGTTTGTATAACTTTAAGTATAATGGTTGATCTTATTTTCCTGTTGCTTATTTTCTCATCACTCTTATTTATTTGCAGGGCTTCCATATTATGGTTCATCATAAGTTCCTGAAAAATCTTAACTTTATGAGACCTAGTAATCCTCATTGTGAGCCCATTAGCTTTCTTTGCATCAACCGCTCCTACAGTGAAGAGTGCGCTGAAACCATATCCTCTGAACTATTTTTACGTGTGGAGAAGATTCCCCTATGCATTGAGTGGCAACTTCCTGTCTCAGTTTTGCCTCTTTCCTCATCTATGGGTTGTCCTTGGCAAACACATCCCTGATTGATACAATGTTGAACTACTCGGCAAAGACATAGTTCACAGTTTAGTTGATCTTGAGTCAGTTGGTAAGTACATGTGAACACTTAATCTTCCTGTCCGTGTTCAGGAGTGGGCTTTGTGTTCAAGTATACAGTAAAAGTATATGCTACTGGTCGCTAGCGATCTTGAGAGAAAGTGGAACACAAATGTGAAGGACAGCCAATCTGCGAAGAATTTTAAGCGAGCAGAATGGTCTCCTTCATCGATAACAGTTGAACTTGGAAAAGATGCTCCGTCAATAATTTGAAGCTATGGATTATGGTGTGAGAAAGACTCGTGAGGCCCAAAAAAAGGCATTAATCATTAATAAACAATGAGGTCTTATTGATGATTTGTTGGCTAAGTTGGAGAAGAAACGATATGAGTATGATCATTTATCAACTTATGTTGTTGGTTGGCAGGTGATGTTTGATGAACAACTCACTATAAACACACAATTGCATAACAAAAATGAGAAGCTTCGCCCTAAGTGTGCTCAACTTGATAAATATGTGCATCAACTTGAGCAAACTTGTACTAAGTAAAGATAAACTCCAGGCTTTACCCTCGTCCTCTCGTAGGGTCACCAGTCATGGAGATATTACTATAGAAGTTGGTGGGCAGAGAATGAAATTATCTGAGTCTTTTGAGTTACACATCCTGTCCCTCAAAAAATAAATACAAGACTTACGTGTTGAGATGAAAAGGTATGAAGAGACCATCAACGTTATGAGCATGCAATTAGAACGCGATGAGTTTAGCCCCATTACTGACTTTAAGGCGTACTATGGAAAACATCTTGCGGACATGGAACGAAGAGGTTTCATATGTCATCCTGCCTATCTGTACATGAAATGGCATTATGATAACATAATCAGTGAGGAGGAGGAGGCTGAAGAGAAATGCCGTAGGGCTGAGCACTCCCATCATGAAGGTGTGCTAAATATGTGCTAAATATGCCACTGTGATGGGTTGCCATCTTCCGGGTCATAATGAGCTTCGAGGAATAGATATATTTATTTGTCTTCCTTGTAATAAGCTTGGTTATGGCTTTGATGAATATCTGCTTATGGTGGTATCAGACTATTCCCCCATTTGTCCTTTTATGAATGTTACTGTGGAACTTAGAAGCTATAAAGTTTCTGATTGTATGGCTTGAATTAGGCTGAACTTTTTAGGCATATCTTCGTTGTATTTTGGTTTTTCTTTGTGATGTGCGGATGTGGAAGTTTTTTTGCTTGCTTTTTTCGATAGCTGTTGGAGGCATATTTGCCTATCAGTAAGATCTACCACTTGCAATTTGTTTGATTCACGAAGCTGCAAGATCCAAAGCTTGCTAGCATAGGTAATTGAGCAAGATCTATAGCTTCATTTGTTTGGTTTGCGAAGTTTCAAAATCTAGAGTTTGCAAGCATTGTCATTTGTGCAAGATCTATAGCTTGCTGTTTGCTTAATTTATGAAGCTGCAAGATCCAAAACTTGCCAGCATCGGTATTTGAGCAATATCTATAGCTTGAGTTTGTTTGTTTTACGAAGTTGCAAGATCTAAAGCGTGCAAACATAACCAATTTCGCAAGATCTATAGCTTGTGGTTGTTTGACTTGCAAGATCTAAAGCTTGTATGTGTTGACGAGTGTGCAGGATCCATAGCCCACTATTAAGTTGCATTTGTCAAGTCTTAGTAAAGAACAGGAAGAATAGGAAGCGTAATCATGGTCTAGCAATGTGGGTTTTTATATTAAATATGTATGAATGCGGTCATATCACAGTGGAACAATGATCCTAAAGGAAAGCAAGGATAATGTCCTCGTGTCTATACAGGTGGTCTTTCGCTATCTTTCTTTCAGATATAAAACATCCTTAAGTTAGTCACATGCCACGTGCTCGGGATTGTGGTGCCATCCATTCTTTCTAACTTATATTTGTTGGACTTGTGAGCCTTCGCGAATTGTATGGTCCTTCCCACATTGGGCATAGCTTTCCTCTCTCTTCAGCCAGACTAGCATCGTTTTTCCTCAGCTTCATATCACCAATCTGAAATCGCCCTTCCTTCAGTTTCTGATTGTACGCTCTTCCCACTCTTTCCTTGTGTTTGGCTTCTATGATATTTTCCAAGTTTATTTTTTCCTCCAATTCATCTAGTTCCAGCTTCAACACATCTGGATTGTCCATCTCCTTATAATTGCTTATCCTGAGACTTGAATTTCCAATTTCTACGGGTATGACTGTTTCGTGACTGTACACCAAAGCTTATAACGTCTTCCCCATTGGCTGTCAGATGGTTGTTCTATACACCCATAGTGCGTTCGCTAGCTCATTCACCCATCTTGTTCACTTTCCTTCTAATCACTTCAGTATCCCCTGAACTATGATCATGTTTGTCACTCCCACTTGGCCATTTTTTTCAGGATGTGCCACAGAGGTAAACTATAAATAATCCACAGCTTTGAACACCAGTCGGTGAACACCACACTTGTGAATTGTGTGCCATTATCCGTGACAATGGTATGTGGTACTCCGAAGTGGCACACAATGTTTTTCCATACAAATTTTCTAGTGGCTTCAGTCGTGACATGTTTAGCTTCGACCCACTCTGTGAAGTAATTGACCGCTACAATGAGGAAATTAGCATTGCATTCTCCTCTTGGGAATGGTCCCACTAAGTTTATCCCCCACTCATCAAATGGCCAGGCTCCATAGATTCCTGTCAAAGTTAATTGTGGCTTATGCGACAGCGAAGCGTTGATTGGCCAACTCCTACACTTGAGGATGAAGTTGTGTGCATTATTGAACATAGTTAGCCAGTAGTACCCTGCTCTAATTATTTTTCTAGCTATCATTCTAGCTCCCTGGTGCATTCCACATAAGCCTTCATGAACCTCTTTCAAGATCTCAGTCACCTTTGTTGGCCCTACATATTTTATCCATGGGGACAAGAATCCTTTTTCGTACAGTGTCTAATCTTTGTAGGCATAATTATTGGAACGCAATTCCAACTTTCTAGCCTCCACCTTATCATCTGGCAACGTCGCTTTTGCGAAGAAATCCACTAGCAGAGTCATCTAGCTTGCTTCATCTTCTTGGATTGTTAACACCACCATTGATATGCTACTTCTAACTGGGATAACCTCCATGACGACATCCCTCTGATGCGTAAAGGAATCAATTCCTTCACATAATATTTCATCAACTGGTCTTCTCGTACCTTATAGTCACCTCGCATTTGTTGGACTACAATCAGTGAATCACTGGATACCCGAACACTTCTTACTTTCATTATGACCTCGAGATCTAATCCACAAATTAGAGATACGTATTCTGCTTCATTGTTGGTAAGCAAGAATTCAAATCGTAATGAGTGTCTGTGTTCGCCCCCATTTGGGTATACTAAAAGCAGTCCTGCTTCGTATCCTTCCTTACTTGATGTGCCATCAACGAACAACGCCCAAGCCACCTGTTCCCATTTTGTCTTACCTTTGTCAATTGTGAAACTCTGACGGATGCTCACTCTCAGTGTCTCTTTGCCTGTCATCTCTGTAATGAAGCCTTCCATTGCTTGAGTTTTGATTGTTGTTTTAGGTTGAAATTGTATTTCAAATTGACTTAGTTCCAGAGCTCACTTTGCCATTCTGCTTGAAGACTCTGGCTTATAGAGGATGCTTTTGATTGGAAACCCTGTGTAAACTACTATGCTGTGGCTATGAAAGTATGTTCTCAGTCTTAGCTCTAAATAGACCAAAGCCAAGGTTAACCTTTCTACAGGCATGTAAGATGTTTCCACCTTTTATAGGATTCTGTTGATGTAATAAACCAGAACATGTCTCTGCTCTTCCAAGCAAACTAACACAGAGATGACACCATTTTGTGAGATTGCTAAGTACAATTACAATGTTTCTCCAGATACGGGAAATGTCAGCATTGGAAACGATTGAAGCTGGTTTTTTAACCCCTCATATGTTCTCTGACAGTCTTCGCTCAGCTAAATTTTCTTGCCTTTCTTAGAACTTCAAAGAGTAAAAAATGCTTTTACACAACCTTTGATATGAAATGACTAGTGCTACCAATGATCCCATTAAGATTTGTACTTCTTTAACTGTTTGCGGTTGGGGAAGATTCACTATGGCTTGGATCTTGTCTGGGTTAGCTTGTATACCCTTTGAGGAAACTTTATACCCTAACAAATTTCCATTCCCCACTCCAATTACACACTTTTTAGGGTTTTGTTTCTTCCCTATAGCCTTCAAAGTGTCCAAAGTTTCTTTCAAGTCTTCAGCGAAATTTCCTACCTTCTTACTCTTGATCACCATATCGTCAACGTATGCTTCAATGTTTCTCCCAATTTGGCTTCTGACGCCTGGTCAATCACCCTCTGGTATGTTGCTCTTATGTTGTTGAGCCCAAAAGGAATCTTCATATGACAAAACATTCCAAAGCTTATTATGAAGGCTGTTTCCTCTGCATCGCCCGAGTTCATCAGTATTTGGTGATATCCTTTATATGCATCCAAGAATGCTAAGACTCCGTGTCCTGAGATCGTATCCACCACTTGATTGATTTTTGGAAGAGGAGAGGAATCTTTTGAACATTCTTTGTTCGAATTTGTGAAATCAATGCACATTCTCCAAGCATCATCTGACTCCTTCACCATGACTGGGTTTGCTTATCACATTGGGTATATGAATTACCTTAGTATGCCGGCTTGCAACATTGATGTAACTTCTTCTTTGATCGTTTTTAGTCTATTGCTAGCAAAGCAACACTGTTTCTGCTTAACCAATTTAACTGAGCTGCTGACATACAACGAATGGGTAGCGATGTCTGGGCTTACTACTCCTATGTTTAGCACGTCACATGCGAACGTATACTCGTGGCTTTGTAAGATTTGAATTATCTTCGCCTTTTCTTCAGCTGGAAGATGTTTTCCAACCATTATGTATTTTGAGTCATTTTCGGCATCTAGATTTATTAACTCCATTTCTTCAACTAGGTTGACTGATTCGTACGAATGTTATAGTAAGCTTCCTCCTAAAATCGCGTTAACTAGCTTTTCCTTTTCTCCTATCTTTCCTACCTTCATCGCTATAACAATGCATTGCCTGGCTGCTTGCTGGTTTCCACTAATTGTTGCTACTCCAGCTGGGTTGGGAATTTCATTACTAGGTGATAAGGGGACAAGATTGCCTTAGCTCTGTTCATCCATGGTCTTCCAATTATGGCATTAAATGTACTTGGGGCATCCATAACCATGAATTCATACATGATTGAGCAATTTTTCCCGCTTTCCCCGACCGTAACAAGCAACTATATATTTCCTAGAGGCATTTCTGCCTGCTCTATGAATCCGACCAACGAAGATGTGGATTTTTTAGATCTATTCGCTTAAAGCATAGCTTGTCAAAGCAATCGATAAATAGTATCTCAACCACACTACCGTCATAAAAAAACTCCGTGGACAGTTGCATTTATGATTTTTGCTATGATGACCATGGGATCGTCGTACAGAGAGGCGTTGGGTACTGCATCCTCTTTGCTAAAGGTAATTGCTTTATTTGGGAAATTTTTTTTATCAAATGGCTCTTGTGGAGGAGAATACCTTGCCTTGGCCTTCCACACATTGTTGGAAAGTGACTCTGTGGATCTGTATATAGAGAAGATAATTGTCTATGGTGCTTCGATATCCACGCTATCATTATACTCCACAAATGCCATCCTTTTAAAAAGAATTTTAGCCATTGTCATCGCAGTACCTTGGTTTCATGGAGACGGGTTTAGTGTCTTGCTTGCATCCCCATACTGACTTGTTGCTTCTTTCCTATATTTTCCCAAGTTGCCATTCCTCGGATTTTTTCAATCTGTCTTCTTAAGCCCCTACAATACTCTATGCCATTGCCATGATCTTTATAAAAGTAACAATAAAATTCTCGTGATTTTTTTTCTAGCGGTGCGATCATTGGTGTTGGTTCTCATCATAGATCCCTATTTGCTAGCCATATTTCTTTCCTTATCTTCGTTAGAGGCATATCTCAAAATGGTGAACCCTGAAAGCCTAGCTCTCCACTTCTGAAAGTGGTTTTTACTTTTCCCTTTTAGGCCATTTCTTTTGCAAATCATCCATTGTTTGCTTTTCACCCCGTTCATTTTCTATCTTTTGGTTGTTCGCCTCCTTTATTTGCACATACTGTTCAATCATTTTCTGTAGTTCCCTTGGATTTTTTTGGCATATTCTTTGTCAGTTCCTTGTAGAATTCTCCAGATCTCATGCCCCCTGTGAAAGCACCCATTGATGATTGAAATGACAAATCTTGAACTTGTAGGATCTCTATGACGAATCGGCTATGATATTCCTCGAGGCTTTCATCACTTTGTTGTGCTATATTGCTGAGATCCATAATCATTCCAGTGAACTTCTGCTTTTGGTAGAAATGTCCCAAAAATAATTCTGACAGCTGTGCCCAAGACCTGATACCTCAATTTGGAAGGTCTTCGTACATTGTAATTGCAGTACCTAATAGAAAGATGGGAAACACTTTGCAAACTAGTTCTATGTTTTCATCCCGGAATCTCATGCTATTTCTATATAAATGCAAGAACTCTTTTGGATCCATGGTACCATCATAGACTTTAACATGTAGAGGAAGCTAGAAATCTTTAAGCTTCCTAAAATCTCGTAAATGTGGTGCTAGAGGCAACTTATCTGTATCATCTTCATACCGGAGACATTTGCGTTCTTAATTTTACCTTTTCTCTGGCCTTGGGGTTTTTGCCTTAGAGTCTTCAAGAATTGATTGTACAGGTCTTCCCTGTTCGCTTCTAAAAATGCTGCAAATGCCCATTTTTCCTTATCACAGTTGTTTGGAGATTTTGTCTCTTATTCTTCCTCCTCTATTTCTTCTTTACTGGACCCTTTCTCTTTAATAGGTGTATGATGCTGGTGGTGGTATGTTCTCCATTTTTTCCCAACCTTTGCTCTTGCGACTGATAGTTATAGCCTTTTGCACTCCTAGTGAACGCCATTACTTACCTGAGCAGCCTGAAAAAAGAAAAAAAATCATGTTCCCCACAGACAGTGGCAAATGATGTGGTAGCCTATCTAGGTAGCCTCTTCTTGGTTCACTTGTTTAAATTCATTTACCTACAAATGCAGCCCCGGAAGTGATTCCGGGAGAGCACCTCCAACTATCAAGTCAGTCCTCTCTTTAAGAAATGGAATTTCTCTATATTGTAGCGCTTATCCCTAGCTTGTGCAGAGTTTGTTGTATTTGTAGGCTTCTATGATTGCAGTTCCTTATATTTAGGGATTGGGATCGTGGGTACGCCACGTTCTTCATTCATGGTCATTGCTTATCCTGTGTTTTTTGGGCCATGCCTTATGCCACGATCAGAAGCTTCACACCCAACTGATCTGCACCTTGGGCT
Source organism: Rubia yunnanensis (assembly GCA_037428765.1). Lineage (NCBI taxonomy): Eukaryota > Viridiplantae > Streptophyta > Magnoliopsida > Gentianales > Rubiaceae > Rubia > Rubia yunnanensis. The sequence continues at coordinate 45,886,794 of CM075067.1, read as the reverse complement.
GACACCTACTTGTCCTGCTATCGAATGTTGTTGTACTGGGCATGGCGGGTACCAGCCAGAGTTTTCACTGGGCTATATGTACACCATATAACTACCAAAAAACCCATCTCATTTGTCTGGAAAATCATAGTATGTCACTTTGGCATAACAAAGACAACCATCTTGGACAACAGAACACAGCTTGCAAGTTGAGCATTCAATGAATGGTGCAATGATTTAGGCTTAACCTAGAAATCTGCCTCACTCACCTACCGTCAAGCTAACGGTTAAGTTGAGGTTACAAATAGGACCATTATCCAAGGTATCCAAAAATTCCTCAAAGGAAAGAAAACATTCATGGTAGAGGAATTACCTATGGTGTTATGGGCATATCAGACAATACCAAAGATACCTACATTAGAGATGCTCTTCAGTTTGACTTATGGCTATGAAGCAATCATACCACTAGAAGTAGGTATCCCTAGCCTCAGAGGAATGGTGGTATACACCTCCCCTATCATGCGAAGTCCAAAACAAAGATAATATCTTGAGACTAGTGAACCAAATAAGCAGACAACTTACCTAGTGAAGGAAGAACCTCGAGGGACTCAAAACTAAAAATACCTCACATTTAGCGAAGCAGATAAGCAAACCACATTGGGAGGATAAATGGCACCCATGAAACCACGACCAAGGAACAATGTGGACCACGTTCAGCAAGGATCATTGTGATCATAGCTATAACTAGATAGCCTAAACGATGAAATATGTAATAGCATTTTCCATGATAATATTCATACATTGATTATACCCTAACTTAGGCATCAGAGGAAGATCTCGTGAACTCCCCAGACCTTGTTCGATGTATGTCATCAAGCTAGCATGAAATATTGTGCCAATTCCATATGTTATGGTGTACCGAAAGGAATCTCCCTCATCAGTGGCGCCGTCCCTGAGGAATCAATTTTTTATTTTCAAAACTTCATGGTATCTGGAGGAGGCCAGGTTTCATGATAAAGGAGATAAAAAAATAAGCTCGAAAGGAATTAAACATGGTAGAAAAAAAGAATATGATGAACAACCATAGTTAATAGATGATTGTTAGCCACCATAAGACACAAGGTTGGTGAAGCCCGCTACAGAACAAGCTTTAAAATCTTAACAAGGACAAAATGGAAAGCCTTGAATAGGTGGGATTGCACGGAAATGAAAAATCCAATTAGCTATAGGATTGGCCATCAACAAAACACAACGTTGACGAAGCTAGTCATCGGGCAAAGTGGAAAGCCTCAAATAGAAAGGATTTGATGAAAGAAGCAAAGGAAACCAGGTTAAGTTAGAAAGTATGAATACATAGCAACATTACATCGTTAAAACTAAGGTATGTTTACACCCAGGTCGCAAAATACAAACAGCCACCTCGTGCAATTTAAAGTTTGATTCATAAGTAGAATATATGTATCCAAAAAGGACATAGAAGTAGAATATACAACAAGAAATGGAGTTAAAATTACCACAATCAAGGATAAAAACAAAGATCAATGCTCTTACATAAGATCACACTTTCAATACTATATATATAATCCTCAGAAGCCATATATAGAACTTATAAAACCCTAAGGAAAGAAAAAAGATAGACTCTATCAGTTTATGCTTTTTTAGTAGTATAATCTAGCTCAAACACATAAAAATTTAAAGCCCAAAAAATACTAAATACATAGTAAACAAGTAAGAACCAATGTCATGAACCAACCCGACCTGGCGCAGATGCATATGCCACCACATCTACACCATAAGGGAATCTATGGTGAAGGAAATATTAACGTCGCACATAAAGCTCCCCCTTGAGGATGTGAGTGCTTGTGCTGTAGTGAGTTACCCTATATATTTGTTCTAGGTTTTGTGCTAATGACCATCTTTAGTAGGTTACTCGTGGATACTTTTTGTTACATTCTATGTGAAGGTTATTCACAAGGGCGGTAGGAGATATTGAAGGTCGTTCGCAAGGATGGTAGAAGAGATAGAAGGCCATTCACATTAGAATAGTAGTAGATGAAGGCCACATATATAAAATCGTGGTAGTAGAAGGATGGAGCCAAAGATAGGTGTCATTGGAGTTCAAAAAAGCCAAGGAAGAAATGAAGCATCGTGGTCCAAGAGTTGTACAAACTTCTTGGAATGATCCAAGAAGAATCAATCTTCAGAATTGGTTCCATTGGAATTTTCTCTTCGAGAACCATAAAATCGACTACAAGATCTCTCAAAATGGACTAACAGTTCATTCGTAGCAAAGGAAAGAATTTTAGCCGGCCGAAGTACAAACGGGTCGGCGCGGACCGCTCACAGATGGCACCAACAGCCTGCACTAGACAACGTGGCCCACACCAAATATCTTTGGCTTGGACCGTACCAAGGCCCGATGCGGACCGCTCCAAACTCAACGGGCCATTCGTGCATGTTTCAAGTTTCACTCAAAAAATAGCTAAGTATGGGTGCAGACTGTCCCATTTTTGGCAGCCAGCGCCGTTCCAAGTGCAAAATATTAAGACCAATCAGTGGGATGTGAAGAATTGAGTGGCCCGTGCCAAATTACAAATAAATATGAGGTTTTTGATGATGGTCGGTGCCAAACGTCAAGTTCCATAGATCAGAAGTGTAAAAACGACCATTTAACAACAAGTCGTGCCAAACGCCACGGGCTACGCCAGTATAACTCGCGCTAAGCACAAAGTACTGTGCCAATGAAGACAACACAGACTAGCCCAGATCACATGGTCCACACCAAAGGAGAAGCACGGACTATGCTAGATCCCACGACCCACGCCAGTGCAGATCAAGCGGGTTGCGGTAGATTAGCGCCCTGTGCCTGCACGAACCCAGTACACGACGTGGACCACGCCATTCACGATGGTCCATGACAAGCGGCGGTTGAACTAGGGTTTCACACTTTTTGGCCTATTTTTGCCCCTAGTACCCTAAATATAGCATTAGTATACTAGGGTTTTATCTCATCTTAGACTTTGATATTTTTTAGATTCTACTCTTATATTTTGGAGAGCATTCTAGAGAGAGAAACATTCTCTCCTCTTTCTTTCTTTCCTTTTTATTTTTCTTTCATCCTATGATGTGGAATTCAAATCTTTATTTGAATTCCATGTTTAGGGAGTAGTTTCCATAGCTTGGGGATAATTGTATTCATGTGTTGATTTATGCTATTGTGAGATTCCTAGTTATTCTAATTATTGTGCTTATGATATTATTGTTACTTGTTCTTGAATGTTAGAATTGCATTAATAGTACATTACATTAAGCACACACTCTAGTCTATATTCATATGGTGCAAATATTGAAGCCCCACATGGAAGAGAAACCTCAGATATGCTATAGGTAATAGGGTACAAGTCCGTGTGAGTGTGTGCATGTAGGGATTTTCTGAGTATTGCTCAATTATGTTTCCAGTATACCAGTTTTAGCTGATTGCGTTAAGTAGTCCGATGGGTTACGGGTAGCGATAGTGAAAAGTAGCAAGCTATGGTTGTAAGAGGCCCTAGTGTTATAGATAAGGTGCCTACTTCCCCTTGCCTCATTTATAGCCCTAGGGAGTAGATCATCCGTGGTGGAATGCTCGGGACATAATTGTACGAGGAAGAAACAGACCTACAACAATGGTCAGACCTTTTGTACTCCCATAATTATGAAGGCAGTGTCGATAGAGGGTTGCGAGTGTACGCGACGTGATAGGTACAGGGAAGTGTATGCCATCGACCACACGATGTGTTATGAGCTTTATATTAGGTTTGTCTAAATATCACATGTCAATGAATCAAGGATCAAAGCATTAAATCAACTATGTTACGCAAGCATTCCCCAAGTTTTTCTCTATATATATTACTTTCTTTTTACTTTTATGCTCTGTAGTTATTAGTTGAAAAACAAATCCCCCATTTCTTTACTATACTATCTATTCATTACAATACGTATGGATTGACAACGTGGACTTGGTTAAGAGTGATTAACGTTTAGGCCCTAGCATCTCCATGGACATACCCAGGGCTTACCGCTAATTACCATAGTGGTAGCATAGTATTGAGTTGGGTGCAGAACTGTAAATTTTATCTTTGACCTCTCTGACTTTGCTCGGGTTAATTAGCTACAATTAACGACCCTAAGTGGAGGTGGGTCAAATTTTTGGTGCCGTTGCCGAGAAATGCTAATTGGCTTAACTGTCAATTGGCACCGCTGTTAAGGAATGCTAATAGCTTAACTGTCAATTAGCATAACGTGTTAGTAGAGTAGTAATTTTCTTGGTTCATGTGTTAATCTTTTGTGATAGTTATCTTTGGAAGGGTATTGTTAGCCCCTATTTTATGGTACATTCTTGTACCACACACTTAGGTGTTTTGCATTAACTAACTGATAACACAGTTAAATGGAAGCAAAGGAAGTGGAGAGGTAGAGTAGAGTTTCAACCTAGACCAGTAGTGTTGGTAGGAGAACTCTAACAGAGGATAATAGAACGTTAAGGGAGCTTATGGCCTATAATCTAGAGAGTTAGCCACTATGCATCACATTTCTCCCATTGCCACCAAATGTTAGCTGAATCCATTGTTTTCCCACCTTCCAAGGGAAGCATTTGTCTGAATTCCACTTTGTGTGTACAAATATGAAACCTCTCGGTGTTTCTGAGGATGACTATAATCTGAGGGCTTTTCCGTTCTCTCTTCAAGATGGGGCTAAGGATTGGCTTTACTATTTACCTTCCAGTTGTATAGGTTTTGGATGGATATGAAGCAGAGATTTCTAGAGAAGTACTTTCCGTCGTCCAAATCTGCCAGACTGAAGAAGTTGTTGTCTAATATCACCCAAGGAGCTACGGAGTCACTCTACAATTATTGGGAGTGTTTTGAAAGGTTGCTTTCAAGTTGTCCACACCATCCTTTCAAGGAGGGAGGCCTAGTTTACTATTTCATCGAAGGGTTGTGTGATGAAGACATGCAGATGGTGAATGACACATGTAATGGATCAATTTCCAACAAAAGCCCTAAGAACATGATAGCTCTCTTTGAAGAAATGACCAATGATATACGACTGTTTGACACAAGGTAAATGGTTAAGGTCTTGGATGAACCCTCGCAATTGCCTAAGTTGGAGGAGAAATTCCAAGCTCTTGCTTCTATGTTTAAGGAGCATCTACAAGGGAAGTTCCATTAAGTCAAAGTTTGTGGGGTGTGTAACTTAGACCACAACACCGAGGTGTGTCCTGAAGTTGTAGAAATTTGCAAGAGGTGAACACCATTGAATACAACAATCGAGAGAGACCACAGTTTTCTAGGGGTCAACCACAAGGGTTCCGAAAAAACCAAGGTGACGTAAGATCGGACCCCTACACAAACTCTTTCAACCCAAGGTACTGAGACTATCAAAAGTTTTGGTGGAGGGAAGACTATCAACCTCAAGGATATCAGAGTGGAGAAGAACCACCTCAACCATACCCTAGAGGTGATGGCCCTTCCAACAACCATGCCTCGATCTATAAATCAGACCGAGAAGAGATTCTAGAAGCCATTGGTCAATTGGGGAAGAAACATGAAGTCTTCGCGGAAAGGACAAGGCTTGAGATTAAAGACCTTGGAAATAGGGAATTCTTAAGTGTCAAGAATTTTGAAGTTCAAGTTGGGCAAGTCACCACCTCAGTGAGCCGAATTGAGGCCAAGGAGTCTGGAAAATTCCCTTCTCAACTGACAAACTTGATTAGTGGGAAGGAAGTCCGTGAGTCCGAGAAGAAGGTGATGCAAGAGGAAAATAGGGTATTGGAGGCTGCCAAGGCACACTTCAAAGAGGATGAGATAGTGGTCAAGGAAGCACCTTTCAAGGAGCTTTCACCTCTCGAGGCACAAGTGACTATCTGACCTCCATTTCCAAATGCTTTGAGGGGAAGGCCAAATGTGGTGACCAATGATACAAGCATTCGAAGAGTCTTCAAAACGTTGAGGTAACAATCCCTATCTTGAATTTAATTGAAAACGTGACATCGTAAGCTAAATTTCTTAAACTTTCACAAAAATGAGAAGTAGGTTAACTAATAAGGTAGGACATTTAAAAAGGGGGGGAGTCACCATTTTAAACCATAAAATTTGCCTAAGAAATGCGATGACCCCATGATATTCTATATTCCTATCTCCTTAGGTGGAAAACTTGTTGAAAATGCCATGATAGACTTAGGCACATCCTTCAATGTGATCCCATTTAGTCTTTACGAATGCTTAGAGATAGGTGAGCTTTGGGAGACTAGAGTGATTGTCTAACTCGCCGATCACTCCTAAGCTAGCCCTCGTGAACTAGTAAAGAATGTAATGGTGTAGGTTGACAAGTTAGTTTTTCCGGTGGACTTTTATGTTCTAAAGCATCCCCAATACTTTTGGGGAGACCATTTCTTAAAATTTCCAGGAATAAAATTTATGTCAAGTTGGGAACATTAACTCTAGAAGATGATGTGGACAAAGTGGAGTTTGACCTCTATAAGTCTAGGTATGATTCGACTAACTTTTCTTTTATGTCCAAAGGTGTGACCCTATGTAATGAGTATGATTTCTATAAATTTTCTTGTGTTACAAATGAGCATGAATACTTGGATGAGTTCCGATTAAATTGTTGATGAGTCCGATGAATTGCATGATTCGATTAACATTATGTCTAAGCTAGACTGTTTTTCCATGCAAACTAACTTGCAGCGGGAAAGGAAGAGTGTCGAGGGTTTAAAACCTCCTTGACCTCCTCCTAACCCCAAACTGATTTTCTCTAATTCAACCTTAGCGAGACATGGTGATTCATTTTCTATAACGGACAAAGAGTCCAAAGGTAAGGGCAACACATTGTGGAGACACCTCTACAACGATGTCATCGTTGGTGGAGCCAGCGATGGAAATTTTAGAGACCCACAGGTAGGTGGTTATAATTAAACTGTATGAAAAAGAAATAATTTGTGAGGACGAAATTAACTATACGATGCTTGTTTTGGTTTTGATATCAGGATTTTGAGTAGTGATTAGGTAGATTTTGCATGTTCTTGTTTGTGCTGAAGATCTTTGAGATGAAACTCCTGCTTGATTTTAAAGTTTGAGTTCGAGTCTCGTGATTGTGTTTGGTTGGAATTAGACTTGATGAGTGAATTAGTGTTTTTCAAAAAAATAGGGAAAAACCAAGGAAATAGGTCAAAATTTGTGGCATCCCCCATGCCAAGACCTGGCAAGGTCTGCACCAAGCATCACAGTCCACGCTAGGGGAGCTTGGCACAAGGGGGCCTCGATCAAAAGATCTGGCACATACCATCAATGCGAGAGGGGTCCATTCCTATTACCTTTGACACAAAGGTATATGTGCCGTTACCCTATTTCCACTGTCAAATTGTTCAAAAAATGTAAATTTTCAAAAATTCTGAGTTTTGAACATAAAAATGCAATTTTGGTTCAAAAATTTTGAAATCCCCTAATTTCTTAGGATTTTTTTTATGAAATAGTACTTTCAATATATCTTTTGAATTAATTGATTTGTACTAATGTCCCCTAATTTGCAATTTCCTAAAATTCCATTCTTATCCTAATTGTAACTCTCTCCCCTATCACCTATGTTGAATTTTCTAGATGCTTAGTACATATCTTCACCTAAATGAATCATTTGACACTTTACGTCTTTCTTAGAAACACTCACTCACACACTCTTGGTGAACTTCAAAATTTGAAGTTTTTCTCTCAAAAGTTAGCAACTTTTGCTTCTTGTGTGGATCTTACAAATCTTTGCTTCAAATTCCGGGTAATCCATTGAACTCTTTGTTTCTTTGCTATATTAATATTGTGGTGGTGTTATTTAAAGCTTGATTCTTGAATAAGTGTATGTTGTTGAGATATGTGTTTGGGTTTGTATGCATAATCTTGTGTTGAAGTAAGTTTGGGTGATTTGATGTGCTATTATGCTTGGATGCTATATTCTTCATGTGTTGGGTGATTTAGGAGGAGATGAATCTTGATTACATAATATTATTCATGGGTTGGTGAGAACTTACATGAGGTTTTTGTTTGATGACAATTTATCTTGTTTAAAAAGCCTTCGTGCTTAGATTATCATGTTTTGAATAGTTAGTCTATTTAGGAGAATGTTGTCTTGTTGAATGATGTTGTGGGCCATGCCTTATTTATGATCACATTACAACTCTTTCCCTAATTTTGGTAGGATGCCTTCTAAAATGAATGTGTCGGAGAAGGGGAAGTTCTCACGGGGTGAGAAGAGGAAGAAACAAGCCAAGGGTGCAAACCATGAGCCGATGACTCTTACTATTTGCAACCCCACATTCGTGACTGAAGAGTTTATGGGATTGGCCAACATCTCCGATACTGCAACCTGGAGGTGGAGGAATTTGAGAGAGCCAAAAAGGAGTATATCAAAGACTGGCTTTGCATGTAAAGACACCTTGGCAGCCCTAGGCTTACTCAAGCCCGTGTCCTATCTATTGGGTCAGGTAGTTCTAAGGGGGTTATTAGAGAGACACTCTGAGACCTACATGAAGTGGACCCTAGAGTTCTTAGCTACTCAATAATCAGCCATGGACAAAGATGGACACAAGGCGATCAAATTCAATCTTGATGGCAATGAGTATTAGATGACACACGAAGTGGCAGCCTACATATTTGGATAGAGGTATGGAAAGGAGATCTCGAGGACACACTGTCAAGGGATGCTTTTCTCCCCCGGGAACTTCTGGAGGCAGCTGATAAGGATTGATTGGATGAAACTTTTGGTTCATCTGGAATTTCATTACGTTCACCGGTTACTGGCTATGGGAGTTTTCTGCCATGGTGAGCTAATGCAATGTTCGAGCTCGGATGTTCATTGCTTCTGGGCAATGACTCCTGAGGGAGTTTTCTTCCCAAACCTGGTAGGGATCTTTGTACAATAGTGTTTGGCGATGGGTGACATAAAAGAGTGGGAAGATTTCTATGGGTGGCATGGTATAGTACTTAGGGCCGGTCACTCAGCGCGCGTTGGCCAACTTGGGGTGATCAGGAACAAGGTACAACAATGAGAAGTTGGCCAAGGCGTTCATTGTGGCACCCACTACATCTGAGGGCCATTTTGTGTGGTTTCATTGTACTTCCTCAGCCAGAGCGCACCATCATCACCAACGACACATGTTTGGATGACCTATTCATAGAGCCTGACCCTCGTTTTGAGAGTTAATTCTACAGAGTTCTAGCTAGCCTAGAGATAGATGTTGAGGAGTCTGAGGGTGATACTTATTCGAGGGCACCTCCTAGTCGCTCTCACTTATCTATGGAAAATAGTGACCAATGGCACTCCCTTGGGGGAAAGCTTTCGAGCCCTACCCAAATGTTGCAAGAGGTCGTCCAAGCGATAGGAGGCATGAGATCGCAGATGGAGGAGCTTAGCACGAGGATGGATTCTATGGAGTCCCTGATTCAAGCAACGAGATACATTCAAGGGAGCAACATAAGGCACAAGGAGGAAGGCCCTTTGGGGCCGCGAGATTGAGTGTCACTATTTCTCCTATTCTCACTTATGTTTACATGGCTTTTATTGAATTGGGACAATGCATAGGTTAAGTATGGGGGGAGGGAGTAGTGAGCACTTATCTTCTTTTCTTACCTTTTTTCACATTTTACTTTGGGTGGTTAGATTCCTTAGTTTTCTTCGAGGAGTGTAAGAGTTGTGAGATTCTTACTCTTTTGGGGGAAACAGGGTAATCTAGGATTAAGTTGAATGCCTTGGTTAACTTATGCATGCACGCTAGATTTTTCTTAATTCTTTTTCTTGCCTTTATTTACTTGATGATGAGTAAAGGGTTAAGTGTGGGGGGTATGATGTGCTTCATTATGTGTGTGTTAACCATTGCATTCAGTGTAATAAATGGTTTGTTTTTTATATTGTATTGCTAGTATTGGTTGAGTTTATGTGACAAGGGGTTTACACGACCATGTTTGGTTTTCTTGTTTAAATCCCGCATTTTGTAGACTTAATTGGTACTAATGGACATCTTGTATATACGTGCTCCTAGATCTTCCTTTGTGATTATCTTTAGTAGTTCACTCATGGATACTTTTTGTTACATTCTATGTGAAGGCCGTTCGGAAGGGCGGTAGAAGATATTCAAGGTAGTTCACAAGTACAGTAAAAGAGATTGAAGGTCATTCACATTAGAATGGTAATAGATGAAGGCCAGAAACATCAAATCGTGGTAGTAGAAGGATAGAGCCAAAGATAGGCGGCATTGAAGTTTAAAATGGCCATGGAAGAAATGGTGAATCGTGGTCAGAGAGTTGTATCGACTTCTAGGAACGATCCAAGAAGAATCATCCTTCACAGTTGGTTCCATTGGACCGGCCTAGATTACACGGTGCACACCATAGGAAAAGCATGAACCGTGCCAAATCCCGTAACCTGCGCTAGCGCGGACCTAGTGGGTTGCGCTAGATCTAGTGCCTCACACTAGCACGAAGCTAGTACACGGCACGGGCCGTTCCACCTGCAACGATCCACGCCAAGCGGCGGCTGAATTAGAGTTTCACACTTTTTGACCTATTTTGGGCATATTTTTAAGCCTAATCCCTTACTACTATTAATGTAGCCTTAGTCTACTAGGGTTTTATCTTATCTTAGACTTTTGACATTTTTTAGATTTTAATCTTCTAATTTTGAGAGCATTCTAGAGAGAGAAACATTCTCTCCTCTTTCTTTCTTTCCTTTTTTATTTTTCTTTCATCCTATGATGTGAATTCAAATATTCATTTGAATTTTAAGTCTAGGAAGTAGTTTCCATAGCTTAATGATAAATGTATTCACGTGTTGATTTATGCTTTTGTGAGATTCCTAGTTCATCCTAATTATTGTGCTTATGATATTATTGTGATTTTTTCTTTAATTTTAGAAATGCATGAATTGTAAACTCCATTGAGCACACACTCTAGTCTATATACTTGTTGGTTCAAATATTGATGCCCCTGAGGAAGAGAAACCTTGGATGTGTTATTGGTAACCGGGTACGGGTCTGCGTGAGTGTGTGTACGGAGGTCTTTTTTATGTATTACTCTGTTATGTTTCCAGCACACCATTCTTAGCTGATTAAGTAAAGTAGTCCGATGGGTTACGAGTAGAGATAGTGAAAATACCAAGTTAGGGTTGTAAGAGGCCTGGTGTCATAGATAAGGTGCCTACTTCCCTTTGCCTCATTTATAGGCCTAAGGGGTAGAGCACCCGTGGTGGAATGCCCGTGATGTAATCGTAAGGTGGATAAATAGACCTACAACAATGGTGGGACCTTGTTGTACTCCCTTGATTACAAAGTCGGTGTCGATGGAGGGTTGCGATCGCACCCGACGTGACATTAACGGGGAAGTGTATGCCATCGACCACACCACGTGTTATGAGCACTATATTAGGTTTGTCTAAATCTCACATGTGAATTAATCATGGATCAAAGCATTAAATCAACCATTTTATGCAAACATTCCCCAAGTGTTTAGCTATATAGATTACTTGCTTTGTTTTACTTTCATGCTTTGTAGTTAGTCAAAAAACCAAACCCCTTCCCCTTTCTTTACTATATTGTCTATTACTAGCAACACATACGGATTGACAACCCAGACATGGTTAGGTGTGATTGACTTTAAGGCCCTAGCATCTTCATGGACATACCCAGGGGTTACCGCAAACTACCCTATCGATAGCATAGTTGTGAGTTGGGTGTGAGTTGGGTGCAGAACTATAAATTTTATCTTTGACCTCTCATATTTCGATTGGGTTAATTAACTACAATTAACGACCCTGTGTGGAGGCAGGTCACTACCAATAAGGATTAGTAAATCCACAGATAATTTTAACTGACACATGCACACATCTACACAAAAATCACACATTCACAATGCACCTCACTGGGAAAACCTCGGAGACACGTATTCCACAGGTTCTTTAAAAAAATCCAATCTAACACACACAAGGATAACAGAAAGAACACTGCGACTTCCCCTGGTAAATCACCAGCTTAGCGACACAAGCAAAGATTCGATTCTGTCTCCATTACAATGCACACCACGTGAGGAGACTATAGCTTCACATGTGCCTAGAAAACCACAAGCCTCACAAATGAAAAAAGACCATCAACCCTCTCTTTGAACAGTATACACATAAGTAACACAACACACACATCACACTTAGACAGAAAGGAGACTGCGGCTTCGCATACACCTGGAAAACCACTAGCCTTGCGACACAAGCAATACTCAATTTTTCTTTCCACACACAAATCATACACGACACACACAAAACACACATAATCATAAAAAGATTCTAATCACAAACCACAAATAAGAACCACTGGCATTCTAGAAGATAAGCACCTAGAAGACCTAAGCTTAATATAGAAACGTAATATGCTTGCAAAGCTTCATAATGGACCCATATGTAATCGAACCTTGTAGGAATTTCACTACAACAAACATCACCTATTACCTTGGTTTTTAGGTCTTTTTACCTCGGTCTTTTGCCCCTAGAAAATCGAAGTAAATGTGGGTTTAGTAAAAATTATACCTTTTACCTTGGTTCAAAACCGAGGTAAAAAGGACTTTTTAACCTCGGTTTTGGACCGACATTGGTATATTCTGAGACCAACCTCACACCAATGTAAAAGGCTGACTATAGTACCACGTAGCTGCGACATCGTTCACATCGACATCGTTCACATCGACATCGACGTCCATAAAAAGCAAAGTCAATAACAAATGGAAGCAGGCGATGCCACTAGAACATCTGCAACATTGATGAGATCGATAACATTGATAATTACAGTGACATCGCTCATGATTGTAAGCGTAATCGCATAATCCAGTGCACCCTCATTGTTTTCATGCTAACGTGGAGGGCTAACCAATATGACGCTGTTTTGAATATGTGACGTCGTAAAAAAATTTATCCTTAATAAGCGACTTCGGTTTTGTGTCAGTATGTTTTTTCTATATGCAATGTCTCATAGGTTTCGTATCTTTACTAGTTTGTGCAATGTCATGGCATGAATTGTGGAGAATCGTGCAAAACTATAGTATTTACTTTCTGATGAAACAAAAAAAGCCCTTGAACATAAATTATCAATAAATGTAAGAATATATTCAAACCTATATGGTTGATGTGAAAATGAATGATTAATTGTATTTACATCCATTTCCTATGTCGTACGACATCAAAGTTAAGATTCCATTGTAACTCTCTTTGTCCTATTAAAACAAATACACATGAAACAAAATTTATGTCAGAATTCGGTAGTCCCAGAATGATGTACACATAATATTTTCAAGTGCAGGGGACAATAATCTAAACATGGAAATATACCTTTACTGACCTACATCGATGTCTTTTGGTTGCTAAAGCAAAATCAATTGAAATGATGGACATGCAAAGTCAGACATTCAAGATGGGGATGTCAGTTATGGACAATGCGACGTCGCACAAAATTTGACTCTATATCGTATAGGGCGATGAAAATAGTGCGACGTCACACATTCAACCTGTGTTCATACAAAAATTTGATTATTTTCCTCAATCAGATATAATCTATGATTTTTTCCACAATCCGTACAAACAAGACATTATTTTGGAAAGACAAACATTGTAACTTATATAACATGTAACGAAATCATCATACTCCATGAATATATTCAATGAATGGTCAATGTGGAAAAAACATATACAATTGAGGAGATGCAAAAATGAACTACCTCAATTTATTTGGACTCGGAGATGCTCCATCCTAGAATAATTGTTGATCTTTGATAGAAGAAATGGGATCTGGTTCTTTAGTGTTTGTAATGGTGTTAATGGAAAGGATGGTGTGGAGTTGTGTTGAGAGCAAATGTGTTGGAGATGGGAAATGATGTTGGTGCTTGATATTATTGTTACAAGATGAGTTTGGGGGAAAATTTTGGTTCAAAATTTTGAATCCAGTTCTTACTAGAAATTTTCAATCGAAGCGAAATATCATGTATGTCGGCCATATATTCGTTTCATGCAAATAGCATTTGCGAATTGGACAAGCGGTGCCAAAGTATAATTTTTGATAATTGTCATTGAAGTAATCATCTACAATTTACTCTACACGATGTATTAGCGCTTTAAAAAATTTGATGGACGGAAGTTTATTAGCTTTTAATTTCATAAAAAACCAAAAATATTAAATTTGATGTAATTCTATGCGGTGGAAATGACCTTTCTCCTAACGCTTATAGTAAGGGTATTACGAGAATACTCCAAAAATGACTGTCGATTACCCTGGTTTAGGGAAGGGACCCTTGCTATCCCCCAGTCAAACTCATGATCACCGTTGTTCATGACAAAGAAACTAGCATAATCCCACGAAGAATTCCACATGTGTATCCATAATAAACCCTGTATACTTATATGTAATCATCTACAATTTACTCTACACATTGTACTAGCGCTTTTAACAATTTGATGGATGGAATTTTACTATCTTTTAATTTCATAAAAAACCTAGAATATTAAATTTGATTTGATTCTATGTGGTGGAAATGATCTTCCTCATAATGCTTACCATAAGGGTATTAATAAAATACTCCAAAAATGATGGACAAACCTCAGTTTGGGGATGGGACCCTTGTCATCCCCCAGTCAGATACATGATCACCGATATTTATGACAAAGAAGCTGGAATATCCCCCAAAAAATTCCACAGGTTCATCCAGAATTAACCTTGTATACTTAAAAGTAATCATCTATAATTTACTCGACACAATGTACTAGCTCTTTTCAAAATTTGATGGACATAATTTTATTAGCTTTTAATTTTACATAAAAAACATAGAATATTAAATATGATGTGATTCTATGTGGTGGAAATGATCACCGTTATTCATAACAAAAATACTTGCATGATCCCACAAAGAATTCCACAGGTTCATCATAATTGAACCCTGTATACTTATAAGTAATCATCTACAATTTACTCTACATGATGTACTAGCGCTTTTAGAAATTTGTTGGATGTAACTTTATTAGCTTTTAATTTTTAAAAAAAACCTAGAATATTAAATTTGATGTGATTATATATGGTGGAAATGATCTTTTTCATAACGCTTATAGTAAGGGTAATAATGGAATACTCCAAAAATGATGGAAAATTGACCCGGTTTGGGGATGGGACCCATTCAATCCCCCAGTGAAAGTCATGATCACCATTATTCATGACAAAGAAACAAGCATGATCCCACAAAAAATTCCACAAATTCATCCTGAACCTATATACTTATAAGTAATCATATACAATTTATTTTACACGATGTACTAGTGCTTTTCAAAATTTGTTGGATGGAATTCAATTAGCTTTTAATTTCATGAAAAACATAGAATATTAAATTTGATGTGATTCTGTTTAGTGGAAATGATCATTCTCATAACGTTTATAGTAAGGGTATGAATGAAATACTCCAAAAGTGATGGACGATTACCCCAGCTAGGGAACGTGACCCTTGTCATCCCCCAGTCAAACTTATGATAACCATTATTCATGACAAAGAAACTGGCATGATCCCGGAAATAATTCCATAGGTTCATCCAGAATGAACCCTGTATACTTATAAGTAATCATCTAAAATTTACTCTACACCATGTACTAGCTTTTTTAAAAATTTGATGGACATAATTTTATTAGCTTTTAATTTTATGAAGAACCTAGAATATTAAATTTGATGTGATTCAATGTGGTGGAAATGATCACTGTTATTCACGACAAAAAAACTTGCATGATCCCACAAATAATTCCATAGGTTCATCCTAAATGAACCCTGTATACATATATGTAATCATCTACAATTTACTCTACACGTTGTACTAGCGCTTTTAACAATTTGATGGATGGAATTTTACTATCTTTTAATTTCATAAAAAACCTAGAATATTAAATTTGATGTGATTCTATGTGGTGGAAATGATCTTTCTCATAACGCTTATAGTAAGGGTTTTAATGGAATACTCAAAAAATGACGGGCGATAACCCCAGTTTGGGGACGGACCCTTGCCATCCCCTAGTCAAACTCATGATCACCGTTATTCATGACAAAGAAACTGGCATGATCCCATAAAGAATTCCACAGGTTTATCCTGAATGGACCCCGTATACTTATAAGTAATCGTCTACAATTTAATCAATACAATGTACTAGCGCTTTTCAAAATTTGTTGGACCAAATTTTATTATCTTTAATTTTATGATAAACCTAGAATGTTAAATTTGATGTGTTTCTATATGGTGGAAATGATATTTCTCATAACGCTTATATTAAGGGTTTTAATGGAATATTCCAAAAACTACAGACGATTACCCAAGTTTGGGGACATAACCCTTGTCATCCCTCAGTCAAACTCATGATCACCGTTATTCATGACCAAGAAACTGGCATAATCCCACAAAAAATTCCACAGGTTCTTCTACAATTTATTCTACACGATGTGCTAGCACTTTTAAACATTTGATGTACGGAATTTTTTTAGCCTTAAAAATTTCATAATAAATCCAGAATATTAAATTTGATGCGATTCTATGTGGTGGAAATGATCTTTCTCATAACGCTTATAGTAAGGGTAATCTTGAAATAGTCAAATGATAGATGATTACTCCGGTTTGAGAATGAGACTCTTGTCATCCCCCAGTCAAAATCATGATCACTGTTATTCTTAAAAAAGAAAATGGCATGATCCCACACAGAATTCCATAGGTTTATCCTGAATGAACCCTGTATATGTATAAGTAATCATCTACAATTTACTCTACACGATGTACTAGTGCTTTTCAAAATTTTTGGATGGAATTTTATTAGCTTTTAATTTCATAAAAAATGAGAATATTAAATTTGATGTGATTCAATTTACTGGAAATTATCTCTCTCATAATGCTTATAGTAAGGGTATTAATGAAATACTCCAAAAGTGACAGACGATTACCCCGGTTTGGGGTAGAACCCTTTCCATCCCCCAGTCAAACTCATGATCACCATTATTCATGACAAAGAAACTGGCATGATCCCACAAACAATTCCACAGGTTCATCCTAAAATAACCCTGTATACTTATAAGTAATCATTTTCATATTAATCTTTTCAAAGTACTAGCGCTTTTCAAAATTTGATGGAAAATATTTTATTAGCTTTTAACATTGTAAAAACACTAGAATATTAAATTTGATTTGATTCTATATGGTGGAAAAGATCTTTCTCATAATGCTTATAGTAAGGGTTTTCATGGAATATTCCAAATTTGACGGACGATTCCCCCTGTTTGGGGGGACGGGACGGGACTCTTGCCATTTACACAGGTTCGTCTTCAATTTACACTATTCAATGTACTAGTGCTTTTTGATGTTTGATGGATAGTATTTTATTAGCTTTTAATATTATAAAAATACTAGAATAATAAATTTGATTTGATTTTATGTGGTGGAAATGATCTTTCTCATAACGCTTATATTAAGGGTTTTAATGGAATACTCCAAAAATGACGGATGATTACCCTTGTTCGGGGGATGGGACCCTTGCCATCCCCTAGTAACACTCATAATCACCTTTATTTATGACAAAGAAACTGTTATGATTCCACAAAGAATATCACGGGTTCATACTAAATGAACCCCGTATACTTATAAGTAACCATCTACAATTTACTCTACATGATGTACTAGTGGTTTTCAAAATTTATTGGACGGAATTTTATTAGATTTTAATTTCGTAAAAAACCTAGAATATTAAATTTGATGCGATTCTATGTGGTGGGAAGGATTTTTTTCATAACGCTTACAGTAAGGATAGAAATGGAATACTCCAAAAATGACGGACCCTTGCCATCCCCCAATAAAACTCATGATCACCATTATTCATGAAAAAGAAACTGGCACGATCCCACAAACAATTCCAAAGGTTCATCCTGAATCAACCCTGCATACTTATAAATAATCATCTTCAATTTACTGTACATGATGTCCTAGCACTTTTCCAAATTTATTGGACGGAATTTTATTAGCATTTAATTTCATGAAAAATCAAGAATATTAAATTTGATGTGATTCTATGTGGTGGAAATGATTTTTTTCATAACGCTTATAGCAAGGATATTAATGGAATACTCCAAAAATGACGGACAATTACCCAGGTTCAGGGATGGGACCCTTGCCATCCCCCAGTCAAACTCAAGATCACCATTTAAACTGACAAAGAAACATGCATGATACCACAAACAATTCCAAAGGTTCATCCTGAATGAACTCCATATACTTATAAGTAACACTCTACAATTTACTATACATGATGTATTAGCGCTTTTCAAAATTTGATGGACGGAATTTTATTAGCTTTTAATTTAATAAAAACCTAGAATATTAAATTTGATGTGATTCTAGTTGAAATGATCTTTCTCATGACGCTTATAGTAAGGGTATAAATGGAATACTCCAAAAATTACGGACGATTACCCTGGTTTGGGGATGGGACCCATGCCATCCCCCAGTCAAACTCATGATCACCGTTATTCATGACAAAGAAACTGACATTATCCCACAAACAATTCCACAGGTTCATCCTGAATGAACCTTGTATACTTATAATTAATCATCTATAATTTACGATGTACTAGCGCTTTTCAAAATTTGATGGAAGGAATTTTTCTAGCATTTAACTTCATAAAAAACCTTGAATATTAAATTTATTGTGATTCTATGTGGTGGAAATGATCTTTCTCATAATGGTTATAGTAAGGGTATTAATGAAATACACCAGATTTGACAGACGATTAACCCGATTTGGGGACGAGACCCTTGCCATCCCCAAGTTAAACTCATGATCACCGTTATTCATGACAAAGAAACTGGCATGATCCCACAAATAATTCCACATGTTCATCCATAATTAACCCTGTATACTTTAAGTAATTATCTTCAATTTACACTATTCAATGCACTAGAGCTTTTCGATATTTGATGGATAGTATTTTATTAGCTCTTAATATTATAAAAACACTAGAAATGATTTTTCTCATAACGCTTATTGTAAGGGTTTTAATGGAATACTCTAAAAATGACGAACGATTACCCTTGTTCGGGGGATGAGACCCTTGCCATCCCCTAGTAACACTCATGATCACCTTTATTCGTGACGAAGAAACTGTTATGATTCCACAAAGAATGTCACGGGTTCATACTAAATGAACCCCGTATACTTATAAGTAACCATCTACAATTTTCTCTCCATGATGTACTAGCGGTTTTCCAAATTTATTGGATGGAATTTTATTAGTTTTTATTTCATAAAAAACCAAGAATATTAAATTTGATGCGATTCTAAGTGGTGGAAAGGATCTTTCTCATAACGCTTACAGTAAAATTAGTAATAGAATACTCCAAAAATGACGGACAATTACCCCGGTTCGGGAACGGGACCCATGCCATCCTCCAGTGAAACTCATGATCACCGTTATTCATGAAAAAGTAACTGGCATGATCCTACAAACAATTCCAAAGGTTCATTCTGAATGAACCATGTATACTTATAAGTGATCATCTACAATTTACTATACATGATGTACTAGCGCTTTTCCAAATTTATTGGACGGAATTTTATTAGCATTTAATTTCAGGAAAAATCAAGAATATTAAATTTGATGTGATTCTATGTGGTGGAAAGGATCTTTCTCACAACGCTTATAGCAAGGATATTAATGGAATACTCAAAAAAGGACGGACGATTACCCCGGTTTGGGGACAGGACCCTTGCCGTCCCCCAGTCAAACTCATGATCACCATTATTCATGACAAAGAAACATGCATGATACCACAAACAATTCCAAAGGTTCGTCTGGAATAAACCCTGTATACTTATAAGTAATCATGTACAATTTACTATACATGATGTATTAGCACTTTTCAAAATTTGATGGATGGAATTTTATTAGCTTTTAATTTAATAAAAACCTAGAATATTAAATTTGATGTGATTGTATGTGGTGGAAATGATCTTTCTCATGACGCTTATAGTAAGGGTATAAAGGGAATACTCCACAAATGATGGACGATTACCCTGGTTTGGGGACAAGACCCATGCCATCCCCCAGTCAAACTCATGATCACCGTTATTCACGACAAAGTAACAGGCATGATCCCACAAAATATTCCACAGGTTCATCCTAAATGAACCCTGTATACTCATAAGTAATTATCTATAATTTACCATACATGATATACTAGCGCTTTTCAAATTTGATGGATGGAATTTTACTAGCATTTAATTTCATAAAAACCTTGAATATTAAATTTGTTGTGATTCTATGTGGTGGAAATTATCTTTCTCATAACGCTTATAGTAAGGGTATTGATGAAATACACCAGAAATGACGGGTGATTACCCCGGTTTGGGGCTGGACCCTTTCCATCCCCTATTCAAACTCATGATCACCGTTATTCATGACAAAGGAAACTGGCATGATACCATAAAAAACTCCACAGGTTCATCCTGAATGTACCCTGTATACTTATAAGTAATCATCTATAATTTACCATACATGATGTACTAGTGCTTTTAAAAAATTGATGGACTTAATTTTATTAGTTTTAATTTAATAAAAAACCTAGAATATTAAATTTGATGTGATTCTATATGGTGGAAATGATCTTTCTCATTGCGCTTATAGTATAGGTATTAATGGAATACTCCAAAAATGACAGAAGATTACCCCGGTTCGGGGACGGGACCCATGCCATCCCCCAGTCAAACTCATGATCACCATTATTCACAACAAAGTAACTGGCATGATCCCACAAACAATTCCAAAGGTTCATCAAGAATGAACCTTTATTGGACGAAATTTCATTAGCTTTTAATTTTATAAAAAACCTAGAAAAATAAATTTGGTGCGATTCTATGTGGTGGAAAGGATCTTTCTCATAACGCCTACAACAAGGTTAGTAATGGAATACTCCAAAAATGATGGAGGATTATCCCAATTCGGGGACGGGACCCTTTCCATCTCATAGTAAAACTCATGATCACCGTTATTCATGAAAAAGAAACTAGCATGATCCCACAAACAATTCCAAAGGTTCATCCTGAATGAACCCTGTATAATTATAAGTAATCATCTATAATTTACTATATATGAAGTACTAGCACTTTTTCAAATTTATTGGACGGAATTTCATTAGCATTTAATTTCATGAAAAACCCAGAATATTAAATTTGATGTGATTCTATGTGGTGGAATGGATCTTTCTCATAACGCTTATAGAAAGGATATTAATGGAATATTCCAAAAATGATGGACGATTACCCTGGTTCAGGGACAGGACCCTTGCCACCCCCCAGTCAAACTCATGATCACCGTTATTCATGACAAAGAAACATGCATGATACCACAAACAATTTGAAAGGTTCATCCTGAATGAACCCTGTATACTTATAAGTAATCATCTACAATTTACTATACATGATGTATTAGAATTTTTCAAAATTTCATGGACGGAATTTTATTGCTTTTAATTTAATAAAAACCTAGAATATTAAATTTGATGTGATTCCATATGGTGGAAATGATCTTTCTCATGACGCTTATAGTAAGGGTATAAATAGAATACTCCAAAAATGACAGATGATTACCCTGGTTTGGGGATCAGACCCATGCCATACCCCAGTAAAACTCATGATCACCGTTATTCAAGATAAAGAAATTGGCATGATCCCACAAACAATTCCATAGGTTCATCTTGAATGAACCATGTATACTTATAAGTAATCATCTATAATTTACCATACAAGATGTACTAGCGCTTTTCAAAAATTGATGGAAGGAATTTTATTAGCTTTTAATTGAATTAAAAACCACGAATATTAAATTTGATGTGATTCTATGTGTTGGAAATGATCTTTCTCATTACGCTTATATTATAGGTATTAATGGAATACTCCAAAAATGACGGACAATTACCCTAGTTCGGGGACGGGACCCTTGCTATCCCCCAGTCAAACTCATTATCATCATTATTCATTTCAAAGTAACTGGCATGATCCCACAAACAATTCCAAAGGATCATCATGAATGAACCCTGCATAGTTATAAGTAAGAAAAAAATGCTTTTATAACCCTTCCTAGTTGACATAAGTGCCAATATAACCTTTCAATATTCGAAAGTGCCAATACAACCCTATATAGTTAGTGAAAGTGCCAATATAACCCTATAAGTTTTAAGGATGTTCTGATATAACTCTACAAACATTGGAAATGTGCTGATATAACCCTACAAACATTAGGAATGTGCTGATATAACCCAAAAAGATTGCATAATGTGCTGATATAACCCTACCTGTTCCGGTGGTGGTCCATCAAACTATGAGGGTAAAATTGTCCACCTAATTTCAAAGTTAGCCCAAAGGGTATTTTGGTCAATTTAGTTAGAGTCAATGCCAAAAAATTGAGTTCAATTCCAGAAAGGGGATCTAAGGGTTATATTGGAACTTTCATTAACTAGTTAGGGTTATATTTGCATTAAAAATTCTCATAGGGTTATATTGACACTTACTCAAGTAGATAGGGTAATATTGGCACTTATCCCTATAAGTAATCATCTACAATTTACTATACATGATGTATTAGCATTTTTCAAAATTTGATGGACGGAATTTTATTAGCTTTTAATTGAATAAAAACCTAGAATATTACATTTGATGTGATTCTATGTGGTGGAAATGATTTTTCTCATGACGCCTATAGTAAGGGTATAAATGGAATACTCAAAAAATGACGGACGATTACCCTGGTCAAGGGACGGGAACCATGCAATCCCCTAGTTAAACTCATGATCACCGTTATTCATGACAAAGAAACTGGCATGATCCCACAAACAATTCCATAGGTTCATCTAGAATGAACCCTGTATACTTATAAGTAATTATCTATAATTTACCATACATGATGTACAAGCGCTTTTCAAAATTTGATGGAAGGAATTTTACTAGCATTAAATTTCATAAAAAACCTTGAATATTAAATTTGTTGTGATTCTATGTGGTGGAAATGATCTTTCTCATAACGCTTATAGTAAGGGTATTAGTGAAATATACTAGAAAGGACGGGCGATTACCCCAGTTTGGGGATGAGACCCTTGCCATCCCCTAGTCAAACTCATAATCACCGTTATTCATGACTAAGAAACTGGCATGATCCCACAAACAATTCCACAGGTTCATCCAGAATGAACCCTGTATACTTATAAGTAATTATCTTTAATTTACCATATATGATGTACTAGCGCTTTTCAAAATTTGATGGAAGGAATTTTATTAGCTTTTAATTTAATAAAAAACCCAGAATATTAAATTTGATGTGATTCTATGTGGTGGAAATGATCTTTCTCATTACGCTTATAGTATAAGCATTAATGGAATACTCCAAAAATGACGGATGATTATCCCGGTTTGGGGATTGGACCCATGCCATCCCCCAGTCAAACTCATGATCACCATTATTCATGACAAAGTAATTGGCATGATCCCACAAACAATTCCAAAGGTTCATCCGGAATGAACCCTGTATACGTATAAGTAATCATCTACAATTTACTGTACATGATGTAATAGCGCTTTTCAAAATTTGATGGACGGAATTTTATTATCTTTTACTTTAATAAAAAACCTAGAAAACTAAATTTATTGTGATTCAATGTGGTGGAAATGATCTTTTTCATGACGCTTATAGAAAGGGTATTAATGAAATACTCCAAAAATGACGGACGATTACCCTAGTTTGGGGATAGGACCCATGCCATCCTCCAGTCAAACTCATGATCACCGTTATTCATGAAAAAGAAATTGGCACGATCCCACAAAAAATTCCAAAGGTTCATCCCGCATGAACCCTGTATGCTTATAAGTAATCATCTACAATTTACTCTACATGATGCACTAGCGCTTTTCCAAAATTATTGGACGAAATTTTAGTTGCTTTTAGTTTCATAAAAAACCTAAAATATTAAATTTGATGTGATTATATTTGGTGGAAAGGATCTTTCTCATCACTCTTAAAGCAACGATATTAATGGATACTCCAAAAATGATGGACGATTACCCCGATTTGGGGACGTGACCCTTGCTATCCCCCTATCAAACTCATGATCACTGTTATTCATGACAAAGAGACAGGCATGATCCCACAAACAATTCCACAGGTTCATCATGAATGAAGCCCTTATACTTATAAGTAATCATTTAAAATTTACTCTACACAAAGTACTAGTGCTTTTCAAAATTTGTAGGACGGAATTTTATTAGCTTGTAATTTCATGAAAAAATAGAATATTAAATTTGCTGTGATTCTGTTTAGTGGAAATGATCATTCTTATGACGCTTATAGTAAGGGTATTAATGAACCCTGTATACTTATAAGTAATCATCTACAATTTACTCTATACAACGTACTAGAGCTTTTTAAAATTTGATGGGCAAAATTTTATTAGGTTTTAATATTATAAAAACCTTAGAATATTAAATTTGATGTGATTCTATGTGTTGGAAATGATCTTTCTCATAACATTTATAGTAAGGGTATTAATGCAATACTCCAAAAATGACGGTCGATTACCTTGGTTCGGTGACGGGATCCTTGCCATCCCCCAGTCAAACTCATGATCACCGTTATTCATGACAAAGAAACTTGCATGATCCCACAAAGAATTCCACAAATTCATCTTGAAAGAACCCCGTATACTTATAAGTAATCATCTACAATTTACTTTACACGATGTACTAGTGCTTTTCAAAATTTATTGGATGGAATTTTATTAGCTTTTAATTTCATAAAAAACCGAGAATAATAAATTTGATGTGATTCTATTTACCGGAAATGATCTATCTCATAACACTTATAGTAAGGGTTTTAATGGAATAATCCAAAAATGGCGGACGATTACCCGAGATTAGGGATGGGAGCCTTGCCATCCCATAGTAACACTCATGATCACCGTTATTCATGACAAAGAAACTGGCATGATCCCACAAAAAATTCCACAGGTTCTTCTTGAATGAACCATATATACTTATAAGTACTCATCTATAATTTACTATACATGATGTACTAGCGCTTTTCAAAATTTGATGTACTGAATTTTATTAGATTTTAATTTAATAAAAAACCTGGAATATTAAATTTGATGTGATTCTATTTGGTGGAAATGATCTTTCTCATGACGCTTATAGTAAGAATATTGAAGGAATACTTCAAAAATGACGGATGATTACCTCGGTTTGGGGATGGGACCCTTGCCATCCCCTAGTCAAACTCTTGATCACCGTTATTCATGACAAAGAAACTAGTATGATCCCACAAACAATTCCACAGGTTCATCCCGAATGAACCCTGTATACTTATAAGTAATCATCTATAATTTACTAAACATGATGTACTAGCGCTTTTAAAAATTTGATGGACGGAATTTTATTAGCTTTTAATTTAATAAAATACCAAGAATATTAAATTTGATGCGATTCTATGTGGTGGAAAGGATCTTTCTCATAATGGAATACTCCAAAAATGACGGACGATTACCCCCGTTCGAGGATGGGACTCTTGACATTCTCTAGTCAAACTCATGATCACCATTATTCATGACAAAGAAACTGGCACGATCCCACAAAAAATTCCAAAGGTTCATCCTGAATGAACCGTGTATACTTATAAGTAATCAACTACAATTTACTATACATGATGTACTAGCGCTTTTCCAAATTTATTGGACGGAATTTTATTAGCTTTTAATTTAATAAAAAACATAGTATATTAAAATTGATGTCATTCTATGTGGTGGAAATGATCTTTCTCACAATGCTTATAGTAAGGGTTTTAATAGAACACTCCAAAAATGGCGTACGATTACACGAGTTCGGGGACGGGACCCTTGCCTTCCCCTAGTAAGACTAATTATCACTGTTATTCATGACAAAGAAACTGGCTTGATCCCACAAAGAATTCCACAAGTTTATCCTAAATGAACCCTATATACTTATAAGTAATCATCTACAATTTACTCTACACGATGTACTAGTGCTTTTCAAAATTTGGTGGACAAAATTTTATTAGGTTTTAATTTCATAAAAAACAAAGAATATTAAGTTTTATGTGAATCCATTTGGTGGAAATGATCTTTCTCATGACGCTTATAGTAAGGGTATTAATGAAATACTCCAAAAATGATGGACGATTACCCCGTTTTGGGGACGGGACCCTTTTCATCCCCCGGTCAATCTCATGATCACCGTTATTCATGACAAAGAAACTGGCATGTTGCAACAAAAAATTTCCCAGAATCATCCAAAACTAACCCTTTATACTTATAAGTAATTATCTTCAATTTACACTATTCAATGTACTGGCGCTTTTCAAAATTTAATGGAACGTATTTTATTAGATTTTAATATTATAAAAACACTAGAATATTAAATTTGATTTTATTCTATGTGGTGTAAATGATCTTTCTCATAACACTTATAGTAAGGGTTTTATTGGAATACTCCAAAAATGACGGACGATTACCCTGGTTCGCGGGACGGGACCCTTGCTAACCCCAGTAACACTTATAATCACCTTTATTCATGACAAAGAAACTATTATGATCGCACAAATATTTCCACAGGTTCATACTAAATGAACCCCTTACACTTATAAGTAATCATCTACAATTTACTCTACACGATGTACTAGTGGTTTTCCAAATTTATTGGACGGAATTTTATTAGCTTTTAAAAATCCTAGAATATTAAATTTGATGCTATCCTATGTGGTGGAAATGATCTTTCTCATAACGCTTATAGTAAGGATAGTAATGGAATGCTCTAAAAATTATGGAGGATCACCCCGGTTCGGGGACGGGACCCTTTCTATTCCCCAGGAATACTCTTGATCACCGTTATTCATTAAAATGAAACTGGCATAATCCCACAAATAATTCCAAAGGTTCATCCTGAACGAACCTTGTATACTTATAAGTAATCATCTACAATTTACTATACATGATGTACTAGTGCTTTTCCAAATTTATTGGACGGAATTTTATTAGCATTTACTTTCATGAAAAAAATAATAATATTAAATTTTATATGATTCTATGTGGTGGAAATGATCTTTCTCATAACGCTTATAGCAAGTATATTAATGGAATACTCCAAAAATGACGGACGATTACCACAGTTCGGGGATGAGACCCTTGCCATCCCCTAGTAAAACTCATGATCACCATTATTCTTGACAAAGAAACATGCTTGATACCACAAAAAATTCCAAAGATTCATTCCGAATGAACCTTGTATACTTATAAGTAATCATCTACAATTTACTGTGCATTGTACATGATGTACTAGCGCTTTTACAAATTTGATGGATGGAATTTTATTAGCTTTTAATTTAATAAAAAACCTAGAATATTAAATTTGATTTGATTCTATGTGGTGGAAATGATCTTTCTCATGACGCTTATAGTAAGGGTATTAATGAAATACTCCAAAAATGATGGATGATTACCCTGGTTTGGGGATGGGACCCATGCCATCCCCCAGTCAAACTCATGATCACAGTTATTCTTGACAAAGAAAGTAGCATGATCCCAGAAACAATTCCACAGGTTCATCCTGATTGAACCCTGTATACTTATATGTAATCATCTATAATTTAGCCTACATGATGTACTAGCGCTTTTCAAAATTTTTTGGAGGAAATTTTACTAGCATTTAATTTCATAAAAAACCTTGAATATTAAATTTGTTGTGATTCTATGTGGTGGAAATGATCTTTCTCATAACGCTTATAGTAAGGGTATTAATTAAATACACCAAAAATGATGGATGATTACCCCGGTTTGGGGACGGGACCCTTGCCATCCCCCAGTCAAACTCATGATCACCGTTATTCATGACAAGAAACTTGCATGATCCCACAAACAATTCCATTTGTTCACCATGAAGGAACCATGTATACTTATAAGTAGTTATCTATAATTACCATACATGATGTACTAGCACTTTTCAAAATTTGATGGACGGAATTTTATTAGCTTTTAATTTAAAAAACCTAGAATACTAAATTTGAAGTGATTCTAGGTGGTGGAAATGATCTTTCTCATGACGCTTATTGTAAGGGTATTAATGGATAGTAAGGGTATTAAAGAAATACTGCAAAAATGAAGGACGATTACCCCGGTTTGGGGACGGGACCCTTGCCATCCCCCAGTCAAACTCATGATCACCGTTATTCATGACAATGAAACTGGAATGATCTTACAAATAATTCCACAGGTTAATCGTGAATGAACCCTATATACTTATAAGTTATCATCTACAATTTACTCTACACAATGTACTAGCTCTTTTCAAAATTTGATGGACGTAATTTTATTAAGTTATAATTTTATGAAAACCCTAGAATATTAAATTTGATGTGATTCAATGCGGTGGAAATGATCACCGTTATTCATGACAAAAAAAACTCGAATGATCCCACAAAGAATTCCACTGGTTCATCCTAAATGAACCCTGTATACTTATAAGTAATTATCTACAATTTACTCTATACGATATACTAGCGCTTTTAAAAATTTTATAGACGTATTTTTATTGATTTTTAATTTTTAAAATAAACTAGAATATTGAATTTGATGTGATTATTTGTGGTGGAAATGATCTTTCTCATAACGCTTATAGTAAGGGTATTAATGGAATACTCCAAAAAAGACGGATGATTACCCCAATTTTGGGAAGAGACCCTTACCATCCCCCAGTCAAACTCATGATTGGCGTTATTCATGACAAAGAAACTAACATGATCCCACAAAGAACTCCACAAATTCATCCTGAATGAACCATGTATACTTATAAGTAATCATCTTCAATTTACTCTACACGATGTACTAGTGCTTTCAGAAGTTGTTGGACGGAATTTTGTTAGCTTTAAATTTCATGAAAAATCTAGAATATTAAGTTTGATGTGATTCCAAGTGGTGGAAATGTTCTTTCTCATAAGGCTTATACTAAGGGTTTTAATGGAATACTCCCAAAATCACAGAGGATTACCCCGGTTCGGGGACAGATCCCTTGTCATCCCCCAGTCAAACTCATGATCACCGTTATTCATGACAAAGAAACTGGCATGATTCCACAAAAAATTCCACATGTTTATCTACTACACTAAGTACTTGCATTTTTCAAAATTTGATGGAATGAATTTTATTAGCTTTTAATTTCATTAAAAGCATAGAATATTAAATTTGATGTGAATCTATATTGTGGACATAATCTTTCTCATAACACTTATAGTAAGGGTATTAATGAAATACTCCAAAAGTGACAGACGATTACCTCGGTTCGGGGATAAGACCTTTTCCATCTTAGGTCAAACTCAGGATCACTTTTATTCATGACAAAGAAACTGGCTTGATCCCACAAACAATTCCACAGGTTCATCCTGAATTAACCCACTATACTTATAAGTAATCATCTACAATTTACTCTATACAATGTACTAGTGCTTTTCGAAATTTGATGGACTAAATTTTATTAGAATTTAATTTTATAAAAAACTAGAATATTAAATTTGATGTGATTCTATGTGGTGGAAATGATCTTTCTCATAACGCTTATAGTATGGGTTTTAATGGAAAACTCCATAAATAATGGACGATTACCCCGATTCGGGGATGGGACCCTTTCCATCCCCCAGTCAAACTCATGATTGGCGTTATTCATGACAAAGAAACTGTTATGATCCCATAAAGAATTCCACAGGTTCATGCTAAATGAACTTTGTATACCTATAAGTAATCATCTACAATTTACTCTACACAATGTACTAGTTCTTTTTCAAATTTATTGGATGGAATTTTATTTGCTTTTAATTTAATAAAAAACCTAAAATATTAAATTTGATGTGATTCTATATGGTGGAAAGGATCTTTCTCATAACGCTTATAGCAAGGATACTAATGGAATATTCCAAAAATGATGGACGATTACACTGGTTGAGGACATGACCCTTGGGATCCCCAGTAATACTCATGCTCATCGTTATTCATGACAAAGAAACTGGCTTGATCCTCCAAACAATTCCACAGGTTCATCTTGAATTAACCATTTATACTTATAAGTAATCATCCACAATTTACTATACATGATGTACTAGTGCTTTTCAAAAATTTGATGGACGGAATTTTATTAGATATTAATTTAATAAAAGACCTAGAATATTAAATTTGATGTGATTATATGTGGTGGAAATGATCTTTCTCATTACACTTGTAGTAAGGGTATTTATGAAATACTCCAAAAATGACGGACGATTACCCCAGTTTGGGGACGGGACCCTTTCTACCCCCTAGTCAAACTCATGATCACCATTATTCATTACAGGAAACTTGCATGTTCCCACAAACAATTCCACAGGTTCATCATGAATGAACCCCGTATACTTATAATTAATCATCTACAATTTACTCTACACAATTTACTGTACACAATTTACTGTACACAATGTACTAGCGCTTTTTGAAATCTTATAGACAGAATTTTACTAGCTTTTAATTTTATAAAACCCAGAATATTAAATTTGATATAATTTCATGTGGTTGAAATGATCTTTCTCATAATGCTTATAGTAAGGGTAATAATGAAATACTCCAAAAATAACGGACGAATACCCCGGCTCATAAGACTGGACCCTTGCCATCCCCCAGCAACACTCATGATCACCTTTATTTATGACAAAGAAATTGTCGTGATACCAAAAAAAATTCCATAGGTTAATTAAATGAACCCTGTATACTTATAAGTATTCATCTACAATTTACTCTACACGATGTACTAGCACTTTTCCAAATTTATTTGACGGAATTTTATTAGCTTTTAATTTCATAAAAACCAACAATATTAAATTTTATGTGATTCTATGTGGTGGAAAGGATCTTTCTCATAACACTTATAGCAATTTTATTAATGGAAACATCATCTTAGGGTCTCCATATATGGTCTGCCACAACAATTTTTTGATTTCAATGTCCTCATGTCAATAGGAAACATCATTGGTACCCCAATTAGGGTGGATAGAGCCTCCCTAAATAGGAATAGACCCCATGTTGCTAGAATTTGTGTCGAATTGGATGTCACTAAACCTAGGATGGAAAGAATTTGGCTGAGTTTCAGAGACATGGGATTCTGGCAATACCTAGAATATGAGGGAGTTCCTTATTATTGCTCTAATTGCCTCAAACTTGGCCACCTAGATACAGCTTGCAGGTCCGAGAAGATTTCTTCTAGATTTATCTCATGGAAACCCCAAGGCAGCTCCTCATATGAAGGTAAGAAATCCATTTCCATAGATGAATAGGGCAGACTAAAAGGTAAAGGAAATGGTACCTCTTCCAAAGTTATTTATGTGCGTAAGACATAGTCTACTCAAAAGAATATTACTGACTTTAAGACTCAGCAGATAGTTCAGGTACCTGACCCCAAGCATGGAAACGATCAAAGGAATATTGAATCAAGTACTGAAGTACTGATCCTTGGACAAGGATCACAGGTTCCTTCTAAATCCCTTCAGAATGATAATGTGACTCAATCTCCTGAAAAAATACTATCTGTCAATGCGTTAGTTTTAGAACAATTGGATAATAGTGAAGTAAATCAAGCGAAATTGCCTGAATCTTTTGGCCTAAAACCCAGGTCCCCCAAACCGAGCTCTGGCTTTATTACCCCCATCACACACCAAATCTCCCAGGATAGAATCACAACCCCAATTCCAGAAAATCCCCATCTCCAGAACCACTCCACTGATCCAACCAATGAGCCAAATGATAGCTCAACTAAACAACCTC
Organism: Rubia yunnanensis; assembly: GCA_037428765.1. Lineage (NCBI taxonomy): Eukaryota > Viridiplantae > Streptophyta > Magnoliopsida > Gentianales > Rubiaceae > Rubia > Rubia yunnanensis. The sequence goes on along the minus strand of CM075067.1, from coordinate 45,854,868 downwards.
AGATCCAACCCCCTAACAAAGACCCGGTTTGTATAGAGATACATGGAGTTGCCTCTCCTGTCATTCCATCTGACTGGAATCCTCATAAATCCCTGGACTGGATTAGCAAAGAGATCTCAATCAAACAAAAGGAAAACTTTTTGGAAAATGCTCAACTAGATTTTGAACAAGTTAAGGCAAATTTACTAAAGGATCACCTAAGACTAGCCAACACCCTCAAACTAATCCATCCACAACCAGAACATAAACACAGAAAATATACCAAAAATAACTACTCCTCCATTCCAAAGACGGTTTTCACCCATTCCTCATTGAACCTCTCTAAAGATTATCCATTAATAGTTTGAACATATGCGCATGGAACATTAGAGGAATAGGAAATAAACCCACTCAAACCCGTTTGAAAAATATTAAAAGGCGTAACTCCGTTAAACTCTGTGCTCTAATAGAACCAATGCTTAACTCAGACCAAATCCAAAACATTTCCAGAGGAATTGGTTTCAGCAACTCCTATGCTAATCCTATCAACAAAATTTGGCTAATGTGGGATGCAAACATTACTTTAGACATTTCAAAAGTGGAGGAGCAGTTAACTATGGTGATTATCAAAGCCCCCTCCCTATCCGTAGACTGCAGGATATGCTTTTTCTATGCAAAGCACTCAATCCATGAAAGGAATAAATTGTGGCAAGAGCTAGAAACTCTAAAACAGGATCCAATTTGTCTAATAGGCGATTTTAATGTAATCACCAAAAATGAGGAATACATAGGAAACTCTATTCCTAATCAAAACAGTATAAGAAACTTTAATCAATTCCTTAATGATCAGAACTTCTCTGAAATTCCAACCTCGGGTAGCCTTTTCACCTGGACAGGGATGAGAACGAAGGGAAGGGTCTGGAAACGGCTAGATAGAGGAATTTAAAACTCCCTTTGGTGGTCAACCTTTCCCAGTTCTAAAATCAAAACCTTGTCTAGGGAGGGGTCGGACCACACCCCCCTAATGCTATTTGTCTCTAACTCCACTCCCAAAATTGCCCCAAAATCTTTTAAATTTCAAGAATGTTTGGTAAACCATCCCACTTTTATGAAGCTTGTGGAAGATGTTTGGAACTCTAACACAAACCACAAAGGGATGAAAAGGCTAGTTTTCAAACTCAAAAACCTAAAATCGGCACTCAAAAGCTGTAACAAAGAGGTTTTTGGCAATGTGTTTAACAATGTACAGTTCAGTGAGGAACTTGTTTTCAATGCTGAAAGAGATTTACAAATTCATGAAACCATTGAAAACCTACAAGTTTTGAATTTAGCTAAGGCAAAACTGAGACTGGCACTTAAAGACCAGGAATTTTTTTTGAAGCAGAAATCAAGACTCAAATGGATGAAAGAAGGGGATGCTAATTCCAAATTCTTTCATCACTCAATCCAATCCAAACACAAAAGACAAACTATTTCTCTCATCAAATCCAGTGGAGGAACCTGGTTGAATTCTACTGAAGATATTGAGAAAGAAGCAATCAGCTTCTTCTCCAATCTTCTCACTGATGTACCTTCAGACCCATCAGGAATTAATACTTCATGGCTCCCAGAGAACATTCCGAACGTAGTAACTAATGAAATGAACTCGAACCTTCTCAAACAAGTCAGTATAGAGGAGCTGAATGACATAGTCACTTCTATGAATGGCCATTCTGCTCCAGGTCCGGATGGGTTCTCTAGTTTTTTCTTCCAGAAATGCTGGACCATCATTAAAACTGATGTCATGTTGGCTGTGGAAGACTTCTTCACTGGGATAGAAATTCCCAAAGCCATATCATCAACCCAACTCATCTTAATTCCCAAAAAAGATGTCTGTTCCTCCTTCCAAGACTATTGACCCATAAGCCTTTGTAATTTCTCAAATAAAATTTTCTCAAAATTACTCTCAACGAGGCTCAAGGTCTATCTGGATTCTCTCATCGGTCCGGAGCAATCTACTTTCATCCCTGGAAGAGAAATAGCAGATAATATCCTACTTATGCAAGAATTCACTAACCACCTACACTTGAAAACAAAAGGAACCAATATGATAATCAAATTAGACATGATGAAAGGTTTTGATAGGGTCTCATGGCCTTTTTTAACTAAAGGCCTCCTCAAACAAGGATTCTCAGACGTTTTCGTTGAGCTAATCATGAGGAACATCCGCTCTGCGCACTTCTCCATACTCATCAATGGAAAAATTGTAGGTTTCTTCCCTGCATCGAGGGGTATCAAGCAAGGGGATCCTCTTTCCCCCTTGCTTTTCATTCTGATGGCTGAAGCCTTCTCACATAACCTACGATTTTTATACCAGTTTGGAAACATTCAACCCTACAAACTCCCCAGAGGTATGATTACCACTTCGCATCTTTCCTATACTGATGATACAACAATTCTTCTAAAATATTCCAAACGGGGACTACAAACGATAATGAACTTCCTAAAATCTTTCGAATTAGCCTCTGGCCAAAAGGTCAACTTTGAGAAGTCCACTTTCTTCATATCAAAACACACCCCGAACAGAATCGTCTCTTCGATCAAAAGAGAATCAACTATGATGAAAGGATCCATACCTTTCAAATACTTGGGGTGCCCCATTTTCATAGGAAGAGCAAAAAACTCTACCTTTCAAAGCATGTTACAGTCTGTACAAAAACAAATTAACCATTGGCACAATAAGACTCTATCTCCTGCAGGAAGGACAACCTTAATTAAATATGTTCTGTCTTCAATGCAAATTCATCTCATAACGGTGTTCAAACCAACCACACATATCATTAACCAAATTCATAAGACTCTAGCTAGATTTTTCTGGCAAAATAAATTAGACAATTCACAGAAAAACAGATCATGGAGATCATAACCTAACCTTTGCTATCCCTCAGAAGAAAATGGCCTTAATTTCAGAAACCTGAACACATTAACAACAACCTTTGCACTAAAGCTGTGGTGGAAACTACAAACAGGGAAGTCATTATGGGAAAAATCCATGTGGTCAATCCCAGACACATATAAGACATCTAGAACCTGGAAACGAATCAAAGAGATTAACAACACAGCACTAAGAAACACAAAAACCCTCCTAGGATCCGGACTGGTCTCTAAGGGCCCTTTATCTGATCACCTAACTGATTCTTTTGACCCCCCATATCAGGATCTAACAGTGGCTGAGTTCCTAAAAAATAAACCATTCTACATTGCCCAGCTCAAAAACCTTCTACCGAAACAAGTCTTACAAAACCTATTCCCATCTATGATATAATTTACTACCGAGGAAGCTAAGTATATTTAATTGGAAACTTTTGAATAGACTACTTGCTTTTCAGGATATCCTAGAGGAATTCAAATTCCAGCTCCCCTCACAGTGCTGTTTCTGTTTTAGCGAATCTGAAAGTATTCACCATTGTTTCAACTCCTGCCTAAAGGTAGACCAAATCTGGAGGAGAGTGAATGCTACCTTTAATTTGCCAAATAGCTCTTTCCAACTTCTATGGGATAGGTTCTATTTCTATTGGAATGTTAACTCCACACTGGCCCATCTTTAAAACTGATCCGTATCATTCCCTGCGTTGTGAATTGGTACATGTGGTGTGCCAGGTGTGCATATTTATTCGAGGGAACAAAGCCAAACATACAGACCATATTCACACAAATTCTGTATCACTTCAATGACACCATCCTGGCTTTTAAACTAGATTTCAAATGGGATATTTCGAATACACCAAAGCTGCTGTATCATAAACCAATGAAACAAAGAAATATCAAAATCAAGCTTTCAAACTCAATTATAATGGTGCCTTTACTATTAAGGGAACTGCAGGCATTGGTTGTATAATCAGGAATCATTCTGGTCATGTAATAGTTGCACTGTCGAAATCCATTCCAGCTGAAACTGTTTTGCAGGCAGAAACTACAGCACTACTGCAAGGACTACACCTAGCCCATGACAGGGGGATCACTGTCATTGACATAGAAACCGACTCAAGAATTCTCATCGAGCTGCTTCAACATCAATTCAAGATACCATGGAAGATTATGCCAATGATCAGAGAGATTTGGGATCTTCTTACGGGCATGACTTACTCACTGCATCATGTTTTCAGAGAAGCTAATGGAGCGGCGGACTATCTGGTGAAAATGGCCATCTCCAAATAGGTAAATTCTCTTTTTGGTTCCACAGATTTGCCCAATAGTGGCTGGACAGTTAAAGCTTGATGCTGAAGGAACTCCTCATATTCGATTAAAGTAAAATCTTGAATTTTAAGGCCACAATTGTCCTCTGATGATCTTCAGGGTAGCAATAGATTGATGTTTAGATTCTAAGATCATCGGGACCCTTGCCATCCACCAGTCAAACTCATGATCACTATTATTCATGGCAAAGAAACTGGCATGATCCTATAGACAATTCCACAGGTCATCCTTAGTGAACCCTGTATACCTATAAGTAGTCATTTACAATTTACAATACATTATGTACTAGTGTTTTTTGAAATTTAATGGAAAAAGTTTTATTAGCTTTTAATTTAATAAAATTTGATGTTATTCTATGTGGTGAAAATGATCTTTCCCACAACGCTTATAGTAAGGGTTATAATTAAATACTCTAAAAATGACGAACGATTATCCCTGTTCGGAGACGGGACCATTGCCATCCCCCAGTCAAACTTATGATCCCCATTATTTATGACAAAGAAACTGGCATGATCCCACAAACAATTCCACAGGTTTATCCTGAATGAATCCTTTATACTTATAAGTAATCATCAACAATTTACTCTACACAGAGTAAAAACGATTTTCCGAATTTGAATGATCTAATTTTATTAGCTTTTAATTTCATAAAAACATAGTATATTAAATTTGATGTGATTCTAAGTGGTGGAAATGATCTTTCTCTTGATGCTTATAGTAAGGGTATTAATGAAATACGACAATAATGACGGATGATTACCCCAGTTTGGGAATGGGATCCTTTCTATCCCCTAGTCAAAATCATTATCAATGTTATTTATGGAAAAGAAACTGGCATGATCCGACAAACAATTCCACAGGTTCATCTTTAATAAACCCAGTATACTTATAAGTAATATTCTACAATTTACTCTACACAATGTACTAGCGCTTTTCAAAATTGATGGAAAGAATTTTATTAGCTTTTAATTTTATAAAAACAAAGTATATTAAATTTGATGTGATTCTAAGTGGTGGAAATGATCTTTCTCATGACGCTCATAGTAAGGGTGTTAATGAAATACTACAATAATGACAGATGATTACCCCGGTTTGGGAATGGGATCCTTTCTATCCCTTAGTCAAAGTCATTATCAACATTATTCATGACAAAGAAACTGGCATGGTCTGACAAAAAATTCCATAGGTTCATCCTTAATAAACCATGTATACTTATAAGTAATATTCTACAATTTACTCTACACAATGTACTAGCGCTTTTCAAAATTTGATGGATAGGATTTTCTTGGCTTTTAATTTTATAAAAAACCTAGAATATTAAATTTCATGTGATTCTATGTCGTGGAAATGATCTTTCTCGTAACGCTTATGTTAAGGGTTTTAATGAAATACATAAAAAATGATGGACAGTTTCCCGGGTTCGGGGATGGAACCCTTGCCATCCCCTAGTAACACTCATGTTCAGCGTCATTTATGACAGAAATAGGCATGATCCCACAAAGAATTCCATAGGTTAATCCTAAATGAACCCTATTTGTTTATAAGTAATCATCTATAATTTACTCTACATGATGTACTAGCGCTTTTTAAAATTTGAAGGACGGAATTTTATTAGCTTTTAATTTTATAAAAAACTTAGAATATTAAATTTGATGTGATTCTAAGTGGTGGAAATGATCTTTCTCATAATGCTTATAGTAAGGGTAATAATGAAATACTCCAAAAATAACGGATGAATACCTCGGCTCAAAAGACTGGACCCTTGCCATCACCCAGTAACACTCATGATCACCTTTATTCGTGACAAAGAAACTATATTCATCCCACAAAAAATTCCATAGGTTCATACTAAATGAGCCCTGTATACTTATAAGTAATCATCTACAATTTACTCTACAAGATGTACTAGCACTTTTCCAAATTTATTGGACGGAATTTTATTAGCTTTTAATTTCATAAAAAAACAATAATATTAAATTTAATGTGATTCTATATGGTGGAAAGGATCTTTCTCATAACACTTATAGCAAGGATATTAATGGAATACTTAAAAAATGACGGATGATTACCCCGGTTCAGGGATGGGACCCTTGCCATCCAACAGTCAAACTCATGATCACTGTTATTCATGGCAAAGAAACGTGCATGATCCCACAGACAGTTCCACAGGTTATCCTTAGTGAATCCTGTATACCTATAAGTACTCATTTACAATTTACAATACATTATGTACTAGCGTTTTTTGAAATTTGATGGACAAAATTTTATTAGCTTTTAATTTAATTAAAAACCTAGAATATTAAATTTAATGCTATTCTATGTGGTGGAAATGATCTTTCCCACAATGCTTATAGTAAGGGTTATAATGAAATACTCTAAAAATGACATATGGTTATCCCTATTCGGGGAAGGGACCATTGCCATCCCCCAGTCAAACTTATGATCACCATTATTTATGACAAAGAAACTGGCATGATCTCACAAACAATTCCACAGGTTCATCCTGAATGAACCCTATATACTTATAAGTAATCATCAACAATTTACTCTACACAAAGTAAAAGCGATTTTCAGAATTTGATGGATCTAGTTTTATTAGCTTTTAATTTAATAAAAACCTAGTATATTAAATTTTATGTGATTCTAAGTGGTGGAAATGATCTATCTCATGACGCTTATAGTAAGGGTATTAAAGAAATACTACAATAATGACAGATGATTACCCCGGTTTGGGAATGGGATCCTTTCTATCCCTTAGTCAAAATCATTATCAATGTTATTTATGAAAAAGAAACTGGCATGATCCGACAAACAATTCCACAGGTTTATCTTTAATAAACCCTGTATAATTATAATTAATATTCTACAATTTACTCTACACAATGTACTAGCGCTTTTCGAAATTGATGGACAGAATTTTATTAGCTTTTAATTTTATAAAAACAAAGTATATTAAATTTGATGTGATTCTAAGTGGTGGAAATGATCTTTCTCATGACGCTTATGATAAGGGTATTAATGAAATACTACAATAATGACGGATGATTACCCCATTTTGGGAATGGGATCCTTTCTATCCCCTAGTAAAAATCATTATCAACATTATTCACGACAAAGAAACTGGCATGATCCGACAAACAATTCCATGGGTTCATCCTTAATAAACCCTGTATACTTATAAGTAATATTTTACAATTTACTCTACACAATGTACTAGCGTTTTTTGAAATTTGATGGACAAAATTTTATTGGCTTTTAATTTTATAAAAACCAAGTATATTAAATTTGATGTGATTCTAAGTGGTGGAAATGATCTTTCTCATGACGCTTATAGTAAGAGTATTAATGAAATTCTACAATAATGACGGATGATTACCCCGGTTTGGGAATGGGATCCTTTCTATCTCCTAGTCAAAATCATTATCAACATTATTCATGACAAAGAAACTGGCATGATCCGACAAACAATTCCACAGGTTCATTCTTAATAATCTCTGTATACTTATGAGTAATCATAAAAAATTTACTCTACACAAAGTAAAAGCGATTTTCTAAATTTAATGGATGTAATTTTATTAGCTTTTAATTTCATAAAAAACCTAGTATATTAAATTTGATGTGATTCTAAGTGGTGGAAATGATCATTCTCATGACGCTTATAGTAAGGGTATTAATGAAATACTACAATAATGACGGATGATTACCCCGGTTTGGGAATGGGATCATTTCTATCCCCTGGTAAAAATCATTATCAACATTATTCATGAAAAAGAAACTGGCATGATCCGACAAACAATTCCACAGGCTCATCTCGAATAAACCCTTTATACTTATAAGTAATATTCTACAATTTACTTTACACAATGTACCAGCGCTTTTCGAAATTGATGGACAGAATTTTATTTGCTTTTAATTTTATAAAAACCTAGTATATTAAATTTGATTCGATTCTAAATGGTGTAAATGATCTTTCTCATGACGCTTATAGTAAGAGTATTAATGAATCACTACAATAATGACGGATGATATCCCCAGTTTGGGAATGGGATCCTTTCTATCTCCTAGTGAAAATCATTATCAACATTATTTATGACAAAGAAACTGGCATGATTCGACAAACAATTCCACAGGTTCCTCTTTAATAAACCCTATATACTTATAAGTATTATTCTACAATTTACTCTACACAATGTACCAGCGCTTTTCGAAATTGATGGACAGAATTTTATTAGCTTTTAATTTTATAAAAACCTAGTACATTAAATTTGATATGATTCTAAGTGGTGTAAATGATCTTTCTCATGATGCTTATAGTAAGAGTATAAATGAAATACTACAATAATGATGGATGATTGCCCCAGTTTGGGAATGGGATCCTTTCTATCTCCTAGTCAAAATCATTATCAAAATTATTAATTACAAAGAAACTTGCATGATCCGACAAACAATTCCACAAGTTCATCCTTAATAAACCCTGTAAACTTTTGAGTAATATTCTACAATTTACTCCACACAATGTACTAGCGCTTTTTGAAATTTAATGGACAGAATTTTATCAGCTTTTAATTTTATAAAAAACCTAGAATATTAAATTTGATGTTATTCTATGTGGTGGAAATGATCTTTCTCGCAACACTTATGTTAAGGTTTTTAATGGAATACATAAAAAATGAGGGACAATTGCCCGGGTTTGGGGATGGGACCCTTGCCATCCCCAAGTAACACTCATGTTCAGTGTCATTCAAGACAGAGAAACAGGCTTGATCCCACAAAGAATTCCATAGGTTTATCCAAAATGAACTATATTTATTTATAAGTAATAATCTATAAATTACTCTACATGATGTACTAGCGCTATTCAAAATTTGACGGATGGTATTTTATTAGCTTTTAATTTTATAAAAAACATAGAATATTAAATTTGATTTTATTCTAAGTAGTGGAAATGATCTTTCTCAAAACGCTTATAGTTTAATGAAATATTCCAAAAGTGACGAATGATTACCCCGGTCTGGGGATAGGACACAATCAAACTCATGATCACTGTTATTCATGACAAAGAAACAGGCATGATCCCACAAACAATTCCACCGGTTCATCCTGAATTAACCCTGTATACTTATTGGTAGTCATCTTCAATGTACTCTATTCATTGTACTAGCGCTTTTCAAAATTTGATGGATAGAATTTAATTAGCTTTTAATTTTTTAAAAACCTAAAATATTAAATTTGATGTTATTCTATGTGGTGTAAATGATCTTTCCCACAATGCTTAGAGTAGGGGTTATAATGAAATACTAAAAAAATGATGGACAATTATCCTGATTCGGGGATGGGACCATTGCCATCCCCCAGTCAAACTTATGATCACCATTATTTATGACAAAGAAACTGGCATGATCCCACAAATAATTCCGCAGGCCCATCTTGAATGAACCCTATATACTTATAAGTAATCATCAAAAATTTACTCCACACAAAGTAAAAGCGATTTTCAAAATTTGATGGATGTAATGTCATTAGCTTTTAATTTCATAAAAAACCTAGTATATTAAATTTGATGTGATTCTAAGTGGTGGAAATGATCATTCTCATGACGCTTATAGTAAGGGTATTAATGAAATACTACAATAATGACGGGTGATTACCCCGGTTTGGGAATGGGATCCTTTCTATCCCCTAGTCAAAATCATTATCAACGTTATTCATGACAAAGAAACTGGCATGATCCAACAAACAATTCCACAGGTTAATATTTAATAAACCCTGTATACTTATAAGTAATATTCTACAATTTACTCTACACAATGTACTAGCGCTTTTCAACATTTGATGGACAAAATTTGCTTAGCTTTTAATTTCATAAAAACCTAGTATATTATATTCGATGTGATTCTAAGTGGTGGAAATGATCTTTCTTATGATGCTTATAGTAAGGGTATTAATGAAATACTACAAAAATGACAGATGATTGCCCCTGTTTGGGGACGGGATCCTTTCCATTCCCTAGTAAAAATCATTATCAACGTTATTCATGATAAAGAAACTGGCATGATCCAACAAACAATTCCATAGGTTCATCTTTAATAAACCCTATATACCTAGAAGTAATATTCTATAATTTACTCTACACAAAGTACTAGCACTTTTCAAAATTGGATGGATAGAATTTTATTAACTTTTAATTTTATAAAAAACCTAGAATATTAAATTTGATGTGATTCTATGTGGTGGAAATGATCTTTCTCATAACGCTTATTAGATTTTAATTTATAAAAAACCTAGAATCTTAAATGTGATTTTATTCTGTGTGGTGGAAATGATCTTTCCCATAACGCTTAAAGTAATGGTAATAAAGAAATACTCCAAAAATGATGGACGATTATCCCGGTTCGGGGACGGGACCATTGCCATCGCCCAGTCAAACTTATGATCACCGTTATTTATGACAAAGAAACTGGCATGATCCCACAAACAATTCCACAGGTTCATCATGAATGAACCCTATACACTTATAAGTAAACATCTACAATTTACTCTACACAAAGTAATAGCAATTTTCAAAATTTGATGGACGTAATTTTATGAGCTTTTAATTCCATAAAATCCTAGTATATTAAATTTGATGTGATTCTAAGTGGTGGAAATGATCTTTCTCATGACACTTATAGTAAGGGTATTAATGAAATACTAAAAAAATTACGGATGATTACCCCTGTTTGGGGTCGGGATCCTTTTCATCCCCTAGTCAAAATCAATATCAACGTTATTCATGACAAAGAAACTGGCATGATCCAACAAATAATTCCACAGGTTCATCCTTAATAAACTCTGTATACTTATAAGTAATATTCTACAATTTACTCGACACAATGTACTAGCTTTTTCAAAATTTGATGGACAGAATTGTATTAGCTTTTAATTTTATAAAAAACCTATAATATTAAATTTGATGTGATTTTATGTGGTGGAAATGATCTTTCTCGTAACCCTTATATTAAGGGTTTTAATGGAACATTTCAAAAAATGACGGACGGTTACTCGTGTTCGGGGATGGGACCCTTGCCCTCCCCTAGTAACATTCATGTTCACCGTTATTCATGACAAAGAAATAGGCACGATCTTTCTTATGACGCTTATAGTAAGGGTATTATTTAAATACTCCAAAAATGATGGAAGATTACCCCAGTTTGGGGACGGGACCCTAGCCATCCCCCAGTCAAACTCATGATCACCATTACTCATGACAAAGAAATAGGCATGATCCTATAAATAATGCCACAGGTTCATCGTGAATGAACCCTACATACTTATAAATAATCATCTAAAATTTACTCTACACAATGTACAAGCGATTTTCAAAATTTGATGGATGGAATTTTATTAGCTTTTAATTTCAAAAAAAACTAGAATATTAAATTTGATGTTAATCTATGTGGTGGAAATGATCTTTCTCATGATTCTTATAGTAAGAGTATTAATAAAATACTCCAAAAATGATGGACGATTATCACGGTTTTGGGACGGGACCATTGCCATTCCCCAGTCAAACTTATGATCAACACTATTTATTCCAAAGAAACGGTCATGATCCCACAAACAATTCCCCAGGTTCATCCGGAATGAACCCTATATACTTATAAGAAATCATCTACAGTTTACTCTACACAAAGTAATAGCGATTTTCAAAATTTGATGGACGTAATTTTATTATCTTTTAATTTCATAAAAACCTAGTATATTAAATTTGATGTGATTCTATGTGGTGGAAATGATCTTTCTCATGACTTTTACAGTAAGGGTATTAATTAAATACTACAAAATGATGGATGAATACCTCGTTTTAAAGACGAGATCCTTTCCATCCCCTAGTTAAAATCATTATCAATGTTATTCATGACAAAGAAACTGGTATGATCCAACAAACAATTCCACGCGTTCATCCTGAATAAACCCTGTATACTTATAAGTAATATTCTACAATTTGTTCAACACAATGTACTAGCTCTTTTTGAAATTTGATGGACATAATTTTATTAGCTTTGAATTTTATGAAAAAACCTAGAATATTAAATTTCATGTGATTCTATGTGATGGAAATGATATTTCTCATAACGCTTATATTAAGGGTTTTAATGGAAAACTCGAAAAAAGATGGACGATTACCCGGGTTCGGGGACGTGACCCTTGCCATCCCCTAGTAACACACATGTTCACTGTTTTTCATGACAAAGAAACATGCATGATCCCACAAAGAATTCCACAGGTTTATCCTAAACGAACCTTATTAATTTATAAGTAATCATCTATAATTTACTCTACAAGATGTACTAGTGCTTTTCAAAATTTAATGGATGGAATTTTAATAGCTTTTAATTACATAAAACCTAGAATATTAAATTTGATGTGAATCTATGTGGTGGAAATGAACTTTCTCATGGCGCTTATAGTAAGGGTATTAATGAAATACTCCAAAATTGACGCAAGAATCCGCGGGATTGGGGATGGGACCCTTGCCATCCCCCAGTCAAACTTATGATCACTGTTACTCATGATAAAGAAACTGGCATGATCCCACAAAAAATTCCACAGGTTCATCTTGAATGAACCCTATATATTTATAAGGAATCATCTACAATTTACTCTAGACAATGTACTAGCGATTTTCAAAAATTGATGGACGGAATTTTATTAGCTTTTAATTTCATAAAAAACCTAGAATATTAAATTTGATGTGATTCTTAGTCGTCAAAATGATCTTTCTCAAAAGTCTTATAGTAAGCGTATTAATGAAATACTCCAAAAGTGACGCACGATTACACCGGTTTAGGGATAGTTCCCTTTCCATCCCCCAGTCAAACTAATGATCACTGTTATTCATGACAAAGAAATATGCATGATCCCACAAACAATTCAACAGGTTCATCCTGAATTAACCATGTATACTTATAGGTAATCATCTTCAATTTACTCTATTCATTGTACTAGCACTTTTCAAAATTTGATGGACAGAATTTTTTTAGCTTTTAATATTATAAAAACACTAGAATATTAAATTTGATGTTATTCTATGTGGTGGAAATGATCTTTCTCATAACGCTTATAGTAAGGGTTTTAATGGAATACTCCAAAATGACAAACGATTACCCCGGTTTGGGGGACGGGACCCTTGCCATCCCCCTGTCAAACTTATGTTCACCGTTATTCATAACATAGAAACTAGCATGATCCCACAAATAATTCCACAGGTTAATCCTGAATGAACCCAGTATACTTATAAGTAATTATCTACAATTTACTCTATACAATGTACTAGCGCTTTTCAAAATTTGATGGATAGAATTTTATAAGCTTTTAATTTTATAAAAAACCTAGAATATTAAATTAGATGTGAATCTATGAGATTGAAATGATCTTTCTCATGATGCTTATAAGAATTGTATTAATGAAATACTCCAAAAAAGACGGACGATTACCCCTGTTTGGTGGAAATGATCTTTCTTGTTAAGCTTATAGTAAGGGTTTTAATGAAATACTCCAAAAATAGTGGATGATTACCCCAGTATGGGGATGAGAACCTTTTCATCCCCTAGTCAAACTCATGATCACCGTTATTCATGACATAAAACTTTCATAATCCCACAAACAATTCCACAGGTTCATCATGAATGAACCCCAAATACTTATAAGTTATCATATAAAATTGATTCTACACGATGTACTAGTGCTTTTCAAAAGTTATTGGACAAAAATTTTTTAGCTTTTAATTTCATAAGAAACTTAGAATACTAAATTGCATGTGATTATATGTGGTGGAAATGATCTTTCTCATAACACTTGTAGTAAGGGTATTACTGAAATATTCCAAAACTAACGGACGATTACCCCAGTTTGGGGATGAGACCCTTGCCATGCCCTAGTAAAACTCATGATCACCGTTATTCATTACAAAGAAACTACCATGATCCCACAAAAAGTTCCACACGTTCATCCTGAATGAACCATGTATACTAGTAAGTAATCATCTACAATTTACTCTACAGACTGTACTAGGGTTTTTAAAATTTGATGTATTAAATTTTACTAGCTTTTAATTTTTTAAAAGCCTAGAATATTAAATTTGATGTGGCTCTATGTGGTGGAAATGATCTTTCTCATAACGCTTATATTAAGAGTTTTAATGGAATACTTCAAAAATGACAAACAATTACCCGGGTTCAGGGATGGGACCCTTGCCATTCCCTAGTAACACTTATGATCTCCATTATTCATGACAAAGAAAATGGCATAATCCCACAAAGAATTCCACTGGTTTATCCTAAATGAACCCTATATACTTATAAGTAATCGTCTACAATTTACTCTACACGATGTACTAGTGCTTTTCAAAATTTGATGTATGGAATTTTATTAGCTTTTAATTTCATAAAATACCTAGAATATTAATTTTTATGTGAATCTATGTGGTGGAAATGATCTCTCTCTTGAGGCTTACGGTAAGGGTATTAATGAAATACTCCAAAATGACGGACGATTACCCCAGTTTGGGGACGGGACCCTTGCTATACTCCAGTCAAACTCATAATCACCGCAACTCATGACAAAGAAATAGACATGATCCTATAAATAATTCCACAGGTTCATCGTGAATGAACCCTATATACTTATAAGTAATCATCTACAATTTACTCTACACAATGTACTAGCGATTTTCAAAATTTGAAGGATTGAATTTTATTAGCTTTTAATTTCTTAAAAAACCTAGAAATTAAATTTGATGTGATTATAAATGTTGGAAAGGCTTATAGTAAGGGTATTAATGAAATACTCCAAAATTGACGGACGATTACCCTTGTTTTGGGATATGACCCTTTCCATCCCACAGCCAAACTCATGATCACCGTTATTCATGATAAAAAACATGCATGATCCCACAAACAATTCCAAAGGTTCATCCTGAATTAACCATGCATACTTATAAGTAATCATCTTCAATTTACTCTATTCAATGTACTAGCGCTTTTCAAAATTTGACTGATAGTATTTTATTAGCTTTTTGTTTTTAAAATTAAACCATCCGAGGATGGGGGGGGTGTTTATTAGGCTCCCCAAGCCGATTAAATAAGCCAAGTTAGGCGCTGAAAGTTTACAGATGTTACAAGTTGATCTTCCAAATGATGATCCAAGAGCTAATAAGGAGCTCTTGAAGAAAAAGAAGTTGCTAACAAAAGCGGTGAAAGCAACTGATCTAAGCTAGAGTTTATCCATGTACAAAAGTAGTAACTCTAAAGTTACCCTGTAGCCGTAATACCGCGAACAGGTCGGCAAATCGATGAATCGAGACCCCTATATGTCAACGATATTCAAGCCAAGAGGAAACTCCGGAAAATATTTTCATGCAAACTAACGCTGAAAAATAATTTCTTCTCGGAAAAATGGAAGGAGCAGCATGTAGATAACTGCCAGAGAATCAATTCAGCCTGATAGTGTGACTCAGATCCAGAAACATGAATATAATAAGCAGTTGTAATCCAGTTCCACAATCTTCCTCATATCCTTGCTTGCTGTCTGCATACCTGTAACTAGAGGAGAGAAACTAGCAGTATTTGTACCAAAAGCGAGTTTCTAAAAATACCAAGAATCAGTCAAGATACACTTAATATCAAATTGAAAAAACCAGATCTAATTCATACTGGTATCCATAGGAGGCCTAACTCTTAATGCTGGGAAACCAATACTATCGAGTGATAACAATCCCTTAAGGAAGAGGGGAATTGACCTAATGTCTAAATCACCTTGTAGTAGGTTATCCTTGGCAAATTTTGCCAAGAAATCCGCCACCATGTTAGCTTGTCTAGGTGTGTATTGGATTGGGTGTGAGGAGTGTTCTATATGAAGAGCATTACAGATAGAAAAGATTCTCCAGGGGCTGCACAAAGGATTATGAATACTCCTAACAGCGTTTAAGCAATCCGATTCAATTACACATTCACCTAGATCTAGCTCTGAGCAGGTATCATATCCACATTGGATTGATACTAATTCTCCTGCAAAGGAGATGGACTCTGAAAAGTTTTGACTCTCATTTTAACCACTTTACCATTCCAATCCCTGACAATTACTGCAGCAGAGGAAAGTCCACTAGGGATCCATGATGCATCAGTGTTTATTTTATAGCCAGTTAGTGGTTTTTTCCAATAAACCACAGAAATATCAGATTTATGTTTTTGAAAAATTTGAGGAATGATGTTGGCCTGAATTCATTGCTTATGCCTATCTCTATTACCTATCAATTTGTGAGCTGTGAAAATTATATAAATCATTTGTCTAATGTCCTGAACACAAGCCTCACTTGAGAAAGGTCTATTCTCAAAAAAGTATTTGTTCCTCCTGGTCCAGAGAGTCCAAATTGTAACCATAAAGGCCGCAGTTATCAAGTTTGCATGAATTTTAGAATCAGCCCTGAAAGATAAATAAAATTCGACCCTGCTATTTAAATTCCTAAAACCTGTTAGTGGTAGCTGCAAAAATGAGTGAACATTTTTCCATACTGAACAGGTTGAAGGGCATGAATTGAAAAAATGATCAATATTATCCTTACTGTTCATGCATAGAGGACATCTCGAAGCCAAAGGTATACCCATCCTACTTAAAATATCATCAAAAGGAAGGATGCAATTTAAAACTCTCCAAAGAAGTACTGACATTTTTCTAGGTATGTAGGGTGACCAAACCTTTTGGAGATGTTGGATTTCAGGTCCCTTTTGTCTGAAAATGCTGTAGGCCGATCTGATTGTAAACTTCACATTAGTAGTTGGAGTCCAAACTAGCTGATCCTCGTGAGGGTAATCCGCTTAACATTCTGCAAAAAATGAATGATATTGGTAGCCAAGTGAGGCTCCAGACTTGGTAAGAAAGCAGCTTTATTGCTAATGAAAGACCTCAGGGAAAGATCCTCAAAAGGAATGTCCAATTCCTTAGGCCATTTATAACAGAGAGCACCATCACCCATCCAATTTGCATTCCAGAATGAGCAGTCCCCTTTACAAAAAATAATCCTAGTTAAACTGTTAGCCCTTGCAGTTACTCTGCTTATTCTACCCCAAATGTGAGATTTTTTGTAAGAGACAGGTAGTGTCCATAAAAGAGTTACCCATTGTGTCTCATTTGTTTGGAGCTTCCACCATAATTTACATGAAAAGGCATCTACTATAGAATTCAAATCCCTAAAGCCTATACCATTTTCATTCACCGAGTAACTCATTTTTTTCCATGATCTCCACCATTTCCTATCAGTGAATTCAGATTTTCCCCAGAATAGACTAGATGCCATTTTTTCCATTGTTTTTAAAACTATCCTAGGGGGTTTTAGAACTGCAAAGATATGTGTTGGAATCGAGAGGAAGCAATGATTAATCAAAATGATCTTTCCAGCAGAACTTAACCATCTATTCTTCCAATTATTTATCAATCTCTCCATTCTTTCAATTACAGGTAGATAATGCACCTTTAAATTCCTACCAGAGAAAATAAGGATCCCAAGGTATTTAAAAGGGAATGAGCCTTTCTCCATCCCTAGTAACCTTTTAACAGATTGGACTTGATGTAGAGGTGTGTTGTGGGAGACAAAAAAATTGGATTTTGAGAAGTTTACCTTTTGACCTGATGTAATCTCATATGCATTCAAAAAAAGTTTAAACTGCCTCAAATTGTTAGTCTTAGTATTCAGAAAAACAGCAGTGTCGTCGGCATACATGAGATGAGTAAGAGGAGAGCAGGAGTTGGGAAGACTAAAGTACTGTAAATATCCTGTGCTAAACAATTTCTTTAGTCCCCTGGAAAAAGCCTCTGATAAAATATTGTACAGAAACGGTGAGAGAGGGTCTCCTTGTTTAATGCCCCTTGAGGAAGAGAAGAAACCCGATGTTGAACCATTAATTAATACTGAAAAGTTTGCAGAAGCAATGTTATGCATGATTAGTCTAACAAAATTTCCATGGAAACCGAAATGTAGGAGAATGGAATTAAGAAAGGACCAGGAAACCCTATCAAAAGCCTTTTGCATATCTAATTTGACTATCAAATTTGAAATCTTAGACTTTCTAGAGAGCAATCTGGTCATTTCATGCATTAGGATCACATTATCTATAATATCCCTACCTTTAATGAAAGCACTTTGCTCAGGAGAAATCAGTAAGTGCATTAGTGGTTTAATCCTCTCCATTAACAGGTTGGAGAAAACTTTATTAACAAAGTTAGATAAGCTTATTGGCCTGAAATCTGCAAATGTGTTTGGAATGGCTTTCTTTGGAATTAAAGTGAGCCAGGTACTAGACATAGCTTTAGGGATGTATCCATTATTTAAAAATTCATTAGCAGCTTCTAAGAGGTCTTCATTAATGGTTTCCCAAAAAGATATATAAAAATCATCGGAGAAGCCATCAGAGCCAGGTGCACTAGATCTATTAAGGTCAAAAATAGCAGTTTTCAGTTCCTGTGTGTTAAAGGGGGTAAGCAGAAGGAGGTTTTGCTGGTCAGTTAGTACTTTAGGGATTTCTTGCAGAAAATGTTTTAGATAAGTTCCCTCTTTTTGTGATACATCCTCATTCAGCAGATTTTGAAAAAATCTAACACCTTCTTCTTTAATCAGACTTGGATCAGTTATCCAGTTCCCATTACCATCTTTAATTTTAGCAATTCTAGATCTAACTTTCTTTTCCCTAATTGTGTGATGAAAGTAACTTGTGTTTGCATCTCCCTGTTTAAACCAATTTAACCTAGCCTTTTGCTTCAGGAAAATATTGTATTCCTTCTGAGATCTCATAAGCAAAGCTTTAGATTTCATTAGTTCATTTAAAACTGATTCATCCTAGGATTGCTGAAAAAGAATTTCCAGATCATTGACTTTTGATTCAGATAGTAAAAGGTTCTGATTAACATCACCAAAAATATTTTTGTTCCATTCTTTAATTACAATCTTAAGCCTCTTTAGTTTGTGAACAAATCTATTCATCCCAGTCAGAGGTGATGTTAAATTCCAGTTAGAGACCACTAAATCATGAAAATCTTGTCTATTTGACCACATTTCTTGGTATCTAAAAGGCCTTGGAACCTGTTCTACAGCAGATTGAATAGATAATAAAAGAGGAGAATGATC
Source organism: Rubia yunnanensis (assembly GCA_037428765.1). Classification (NCBI taxonomy): domain Eukaryota; kingdom Viridiplantae; phylum Streptophyta; class Magnoliopsida; order Gentianales; family Rubiaceae; genus Rubia; species Rubia yunnanensis. The sequence continues at coordinate 45,835,496 of CM075067.1, read as the reverse complement.
AGATGTCATTCTATTTAAAACCTGGATAGAACTATTAGGGAAGAGTTCCAGCCAGTCTAAGGTACATAATCCCCTATCTAACCTTTGAAACTGTAGATCCTTACCTTTATCCCTATATCTATTGTTACTCCAAGTGAAAGAGTTGCCCACAGTAGGGATATCATGTAAGTCTATTTGAGTTAGAAAATCATTAAATTGTTTCATGCTTTTTCTAGGTGTTGATTTCCTTCCTTTATATTCAGAGACCGAAGCCACAGTATTAAAATCACCAATATAAATTGATGGATCTAGTGTTGGATTTTGTAAATCAGACCATAAGATCTCCCTCAACTGCCTATGGACACTAGCATAAATGAAGAAAACATTCCAATAAACAGAAGTGGCATTATCAGTTACTCTAGCCTGCAAATACTGATCAGATTCATTTACAATGGTTAAGCTGAAGACATGATTCCATAGAATCCAAATTTTAGCATTCTGGGCATGTAGAGCATTGTTTAAATTCTGATTCTCATGCCATGGTTCAATTAGACATAGAATGTCAATCTTGTGTTTCCTGTTTAAAGTCTTCAATCTATCTATTGAAGTGCTATAACCCCTAACATTCCAGACTAATATTTTCCCAATTTTGGTGTACTTTATCATTTAAAAATTTGGGGGGGTTGCTTTTTTGAGATGATCTTAGTTTCCTTAGTTTAGATACAGGAGCAATACTATTTTTACCCTTCTTACCATCACTTATACTCATTTTGTCTGCAGTTGATATGCTTACCTCTTGTTGAAAGGTTTGTTCTACTGCTCCATTGTGTACTATAGTGATGGCTGGATCTTTGATTGCGTTGTGGAGAGTTTGCTCATTTTGATCAACCTTCTCTACATCAGGGGTAGACAAGCAAATGATAGTGTCTACCTCTTTTGGACCTGACTGGTGTGCCATTACTTCCTGTGATTCCACTGTCTCGTGGAAAATGTCCACAGTTTCATCCTCTTGGGCTTCATGATAATCATCCTGTAAGTCAGTTAAAGTGTGGAAAGCATTTGATATAGTAACCGTATCCTTCTTGACTAAATTTTCCTGGATAGGGGGAAGTTCAGGCTGTTTATTCTTCCTTCTCCAAAAAAAACTGGAGATTGGTTTTGAGATATCATCCAGTGAATAGAAAGGAGTATTTCTATTCCTGGGCGTAACTCTGAGAGAGTTTAAGTTGTTCTCCACAGGAGAAGTTGAGATCAAATTTTGAAATTAGAAATCAGATTCTTTTTGGGAAACTGATAGTGTTGAAGTACCTTCCACGTCAACAGCTACCTTAGTTGAAATTCCTAATTTTTCCTGAGTGTCAGCTTGGACTGAAGCCTATCTAACCTTCTTCTCTTTAGGTTCAGCTAATACTTTTCTATTGTTCCTCAGTTCTGGGTGTAAAAAATTACAGTTTGCTTGGCTATGTCCAATTATCCTACAATGTGTACAATATGAGGGCAACTGGTCATATTCAATTAGGTACTCAGCAACTTTATTTCCAATTCCTACCACAATTGTAGAGGGGAGTTGAGACAATAGGTAAATTTCAACACAAACTTTTATAGCAGAAGGTCTTGTTAGGGCATTAGTAGCTGCATCCATTTTTAGAAATCTTCCTATCTGGCTACTAATGCCTATAATAGCCGAGGTATTGTAGAAATGAATTGGAAGTTGATGTAAAGTTACCCATGCTGGTACAACTGAGGATTCGGCGGCAGGGGAGAAGTCTGGTGACCATTTCTGTACCTTCATCGTTGATACTTGGATCATCCATTGACCCTTCATCCAGCAGCACTGATAATCCTCGTTTTCCTGAAATCGAATAAGAATATGGCGATACTCAATAGATCCCAATTGAAATTTACCCTTAAATCCAATTGATTTGAAGGCAGCGACTAGTTTCTCCATAGGAGGTTTCCCCCTATTGAATTTGCCAACCAAGGCATTCTGGTAATGTGAAGCCAGAAGTTCTCCTTCCTCCGGAGGGAGAATATATGCGATCTTTCCCTTATACTCGGTTATAGGATGAAGGTTGGGCGTGTCTGGAAGGAAGGATAGTAGCGTAGAAGGTTTCGTGTTTAGAGCTTGGAGGAAGCTTTTGTTAGTAGCCGGTGTGGAGTCCGGTTTTTGGTTAGGCGTCGGAGATGCCATGGCCTGAAACCAGAGTCAGTAAAAGATCCGTTACAGGGAAGTGTTAGAGAAGGAAGAAGAACAGTGACGTTGGTGTGTTTTTCGCACTCGAAATCGTACTTAGTAATAGTTGTTTTCGCCCTTCCACAACGTTGGATTGAAGTTCGGTTAGGAGAGATGAGGATCTATTAGCTTTTAATATTATAAAAAGACTAGAATATTAAATTTGATATGATTCTATGTGGTGCAAATGATCTTTCCCATAACGCTTATAGTAAGTTTCATGGAATACCCCAAAAATGATGGATGATTACCCCGGTTTGGGGAAGAGACCCTTGCCATTCCCTTTTCAAACTCATGTTCATCGTTATTCATGACATAGAAACTGGTATGATCCCACAAACAACTTCATGGGTTCATTTTGAATGAACCCAGTATACTTATAAATAATCATCAACAATTTACTCTATACAATGAAAAAACCAGAATATTACATTTGATGTGATTCTATGTGATGGAAATGATCTTTCTCATAACGCTTATAGTAAGGGTTTTAATGAAATACTCCAAAAATGATGGATCATTACCCGAGTTTGGGGACGGGACCCTTGCCATCCCCTAGTAACACTCATAAAAAATAGGCATGATCCCACAAAGAATTCCACAGGTTTATCCTAAATGAACCCTATATACTTATAAGTAATCATCTACAATTTATTCTACACGATGTACTAATGCTTTTAAAAATTTGACGGACGGAATTTATTAGCTTTTAATTTCATAAAAAACATAGAATATTTAATTAGATGTGAATCTATGTGGTTGAAATGATCTTCCTCATGGCGCTTATAGTAACGGTATTAATGAAATACTCCAAAAATGACCGACGATTACCCCAGTTTGGGGACGGGACCCTTGCCTTCCCCTAGTAAAACTCGTGATCACTTTTATTTATGACAAAGAAACTGGCATGATCCCACAAACAATTCCACAGGTTCATCCTGAATGAACCCTATATACTTATAAGTAATCATCAACAATATACTCTACAAAATGTAATAATGATTTTCAAAATTTTATAAACGTAATTTTATTAGCTTTTAATTTAATAAAACCCTAGTATATTAAATTTGATGTGATTCAAAGTAGTGGAAATGATTTTTCTCATTACGTTTATAGTAAGGGTATTAATGAAATACTCCAAAAATGATGGACAATTACCCCGGTTTGGGGACGAGACCCTTTCCATCCCCCAATCAAACTCATGATCACCGTTATTCATCCTAAAAGAACCCTATATACTTATACGTAATAATCTACAATTAATTCTACATGATGTACTACCTCTTTTCAAAATTTTAGGGAAGCGATTTTACTTGTTTTTAATTTCATAATAAACCTAGAATATTAAATTTGATGTGATTCTATGTGGTGGAAATGATCTTTCTCATAACACTTATTGTAAGCGTGTTAATGACATACTCCGAAATGACAGACAATTACCCTGGTTTGGGGATGGGACCCTTTTCATCCCCTAGTCAAACTCATGATCACCGTTATTCCTGACAAAGAAACTAGCATGATCCCAAAAAAATTCCAGATGGTCATAGTGAATGAACCCTGTATACTTATAAGTAATCATCTACAATTTACTCTACACACATTACTAGAGCTTTTTGAAATTTGACGTACTGAATTTTATTAGCTTTTAATTTTATAAAAAACCTAGAAAATTAAATTTAATATGATTCTATTTGGTGGAACTGATCATTCTCATAATTCTTATAGTAAGGGTTTTAATGGAATACAACAAAAATAAAGAACGATTACCCCGGTTCGGGGACGGGACCCTTGCCATCCACCTGTTACACTCATGGTCACTGTTATTCATGACGAAGAACCTAACATGATTTCACAAAGAATTCCACAGGTTCATCTACAATTTACTCTATACGATGTACTAGCACTTTTCAAAATTTGATGGCCGGAATTTTATTAGCTTTTACTTTCATTAAAAACCTAAAGTATTAAATTTGATGTGATTCTATGTGGTGGAAATATCTTTCTCATAACGCTTATAGTAAGGGTTTTAATGGAATACTCCAAAAATGATGGACGATTGCCCGGGTTCGGGGACGGGACCCTTGCCATCCCCTAGTAACACTCATGATTACCATTGTTCATGACAAAAAAACTAGCATGATCCCACAAAGAATTCCACAGGTTTATCCTAAATGAACCGTATATACTTATATGTAATCGTCTACAATTTACTCTACGATGTACTAGTGCTTTTCAAAATTCGATGGACGGAATTTATTAGCTTTTAATTTCATAAAAAACCTAGAATATTAAATTAGATGTGAATCTAAGTGGTTGAAATTATCTTTCCAATGACGCTTATAGTAAAGGTATTAATGAACTACTCCAAAAATGATGGACGATTGCCCCAGTTTGGGGACGGGACCCTTGCCATCCCCCAGTCAAACTCATATTCACTGTTATTTGTGCCAAAGATACTGGCATAATCCCACAAACAATTCCACAGGTTCATCATGAAAGAACCCTGTATACTTATAAGTAATCATCTATAATATACTTTACACAATGTAATAGCAATTTTCAAAATTTGATGGGGATAATTTTATTAGCTTTCAATTTCATTGAAAACCTAGTATATTAAATTTGATGTGATTCTAAGTAGTGGAAATGATTTTTCTCATTACGCTTATAGTAAGGGTATTAATGAAATACTCCAAAAATGATGGACGATTACCCCGATTGGGGACGAGAACCCTATCCATCCCCCAGTCAAACTCATGATCACCGTTATTCATGACAAGAAACTTGCATGATCCCACAAATAATTCCACAGGTTCATCCTGAATGAACCCTGCATAATTATAAGTAATCACCTAAAATTTATTCTACACAATATACTAGCGCTTTTAAAAGTTTTATTGAAGAAATTTTACCAGCTTTTAATTTAATAAAAAACCTAGAATATTAAATTTGATGTGATTCTATGTGGTGGAAATAATCTTTCTCATAACACTTATAGTAATGAAATATTCCAAAAATGACAGACGATTACCTCGGTTTGGGGATGGGTCCCTTGCCATCCCCTATTCAAACTCATGATCACCGTTATTCACGACAAAGAAACTAGCATGATCCCAAAAAAATTCCATAGGTTCATCTTGAATGAACCCTGTATACTTATAAGTAATCGTCTACAATTTACTCCATAAACTGTACTAGCACTTTTCGAAATTTGATGTAATGAATTTTATTAGCTTTTAATTTTTAAAAACCTAGAGTGTTAAATTTCATGTGATTCTATGTGGTGGAGATGATCTTTCCAATAATGCTTATATTAAGGGTTTTAATGGAATACGTCAAAAAATGGATGATTACCCTGGTTAGGGGACGGCACACTTGCCACCCCCTAGTAACACTCCTGATCACCATTATTCATGACAAAGAAACTGGGATGATCCCACAAAGAATTCCACAGTTTTATCCTAAATGAACCCTATATACTTATAAGTAATCATCTACAATTTACTCTACACGATGTACTAATGCTTTTCAAAACTTTGATTGACGGAATTTTATTATCTTTTAATTTCATAATAAACGAAGAATATTAAATTTGATGTGAATCTATGTGGTGGAAATGATCTTTCTCATGACGCTTATAGTAAGGGTATTGATGAAATACTTCAAAAATGATGGACGATTACCCCGGTTTGGAGACGGGACCCCTGTTATGCCCCAGTTAAACTCATGATCACCATTACTCATGACGAAGAAACTGGCATGATCCCACAAACTATTCCACAGGTTCATCCTTGAATCAACCCTATATTATTATAAGTAATCATTGACAATTTACTCTACACGATGTACTAGTACATTTCAAAATTTAATGGACAAAATTTTAATAGCTTTTAATTTCATAAAAAAACATTGAATATTAAATTTGATGTAATTCTATGTGGTGGAAATTATCTTTCTCATAACGCTTATGGTAAGGGTTTTAATGGAATACTCCAAAATTGACGGACGATTACCCTAGTTCGGGGATGGGACCCTTGCCATCCCCTAGTAACACTCATGATCACCGTTATTCCTGACAATGAAACTGGAATGATCCCACAAATAATTCCACAAGTTTATCCTAAATGAACCCTATATATTTATAATTAATCATCTACAATTTACTGTACACGATGTACTACTGCTTTTCAAAATTTGAAATATAGAATTTTATAGGCTTTTAATTTCATAAAAAACCTAGAACATTTGATTTGATGTGAATCTATGTGGGGGAAATGATCTTTTTCATGATGCTTATAGTAAGGGTATTAGTGAAATTCTACAAAAATGACGGACGATTAACCCATTTTTTGGGGACGGGACCCTTGCCATCCCCCAGTCAAAATCATTATTACCGTTACTCATGACAAAGAAACTGGTATCATCCCACAAACAATTCCTTAGGCTCAACCTAAATGAATCCTATATATTTATAAATAATAATGTACAATTTACTCTACACAATGTACTAGCGATTTTCAAAATTAGATGGACGGAATTTTATCAGCTTTTAATTTCATAAAAAACCTAGAATATTAAATTTGGTGTGATTCTAAGTGGTGGAAATGATCTTTCTTTGATTCTTATAGTTAGAGTACTAATGAAATACTCCAAAAATGACGGACGTTTACCCTGGTTTGGGGACGGGACCCTTGCCATCCCCTAGTCAAACTCATGATCTCCGTTAATCATGACAAAAAACTTGTATGATCCCACAAACAATTCCATAGGTTCATCATGTATTAATCTTATATACTTATAAGTAATCATCTAAAATTAACCCTACACAATGTACTAGCGATTTTCAAAATTTGATGGATGGAATTTTATTAGCTTTTAATTTCCTAAAAAACCTAGAATATTAAATTTCATGTGATTCTATGTGGTGGAAATGATATTTCCAATGGCGCTTATAGTAAGGGTATTAATGAAATACTACAAAAGTGACGGATGATTACCCCTGTTTGAGGATGGGGATGGGACCCTAGCCATCCCCTAGTCAAACTTATAATCACCATTATTCATGACAAAGAAATTGGTATGATCTAAAAAACAATTCCATAGGTTCATCCCGAATAACCATGAGTACTTATGAGTTATCATCTACAATTTACTCTTCACAATGTACTAGCGCTTTTTCAAATTTGATGGACACAATTTTATTAGCTATTAATTTTATTAAAAAAATTGAATATTAAATTTGATGTGATTCTAGATTTGATCTTTCTCATAATGCGTATAGTAAGGGTAATAAAGAAATACTCCAAAAATGATGGACGATTATCCCGGTTCTGGGACATGACCCTTGCAATCCCCCAGTCAAAATCATAATCACCGTTATTCATGACAAAAAAACTTGGATGATCCCATAAAGAATACCATAGGTTCATCATGAATGAACCATGTATACTAATAATTAATCATCTGAAATTTATGTTGCACGATGTACTATTGCTTTTTAAAATTTGATGGACGGAATTTCGTTAGATTCGAATTTCATAAAAACCTGGAATATTAAATTTGATATGATTCTATTTAGTAGAAATGATCTTACTCATAACGCTTATAATAACGGTATTAATGAAATACTCCAAAAATGATGGACGATTACCTCGGTTTGGGGACGGGACCCTTGCCATCCCCCGGTCAAACTCATGATCACCATTATTCATGACAAAGAAACTTTCATGATCCCACAAAGAATTCCACAGGTTCATCCTAGATGAACCCTGTATACTGTATACTTATATGTAAACATTTACAATTTACTCTACACAATATACTAGCGCTTTTCAAAATTTGATGGACAAAATTTTATTATCTTTTAATTTTATAGAGAACCCAGAATATTAAAATTGCTGTGATTCTATGTGATTCAAATTATCTTTCTCATAACGCTTATAGTAAGGGTTTTAATGGAATACTTAAAAAATGATGGACGATTGCCCCGGTTTGGGGGATGAGACCCTTGCCATCCCCCAATTAAACTCATGTTCACCATTATTCATGACAAAGAAACTTGCATGATCCCACAAAGAATTCCACCGGTTCGTCCTGAATGAACCCTGTGTACTTATAAGTAATCATCTACAATTTACTCTAAACGATGTACTAGCGCTTCTCAAATTTTTTTGGATGGAATTTAACTAGTTTTTAATTTCATAAAAAACATAGAATATTAAATTTTATGTGATTCTAAGTGGTGGAAATGATCCTTCTCATAATGCTTATAGTAACGATATTAATGAAAAACTCCAAAATGATGGACGATTACCCCGGTTTGAGGATTGGACCTTTGCCATCCCCAAGTCAAACTCATGATCATTGTTATTCATGACAAGGAAACAGCATGATCCCACAAAGAATTCCACCGATTCATCCTGAATGAACCCTGTATACTTATAAGTAATCATCTACAATTTACTCTACACGATGTACTAGCGCTTCTCAAATTTCTTTGGATGGAATTTAACTAGTTTTTAATTTCATAAAAAATATAAAATATTAAATTTGATGTGATTCTAATTGGTGGAAATGATCCTTCTCATAATGCTTATAGTAACGATATTAATGAAATACTCCTAAATGATGGACGATCGCCCCGGTTTGAGGACGGGACCTTTGCCATCCCCAAGTCTAACTCATGGACACCGTTATTCATGAATAAGAAACTGGCATGATCCCACAAACAATTCCACAGGTTCATCCTGAATAAATCTTGTATACTTATAAGTAATCATCACCAATTTACTCTACACGATGTACTAATGCTTTTCAAATTTTGATGGACGGAATTTTATTAGCTTTTTAATTTCATTAAAAACATAAAATATTAAATTTGATATGATTCTATGTGGTGGAAAGGATCTTTCTCATAACACTTATAGTAAGGGTATTAATGAAATACTCTCAAAATGACGGACGATTACCCCGGTTTAGAGACGGGACCCTTATCATCCCCCGGTCAAACTCATGATCACCGTTATTCATGACAAAGACTCTGGCATGATCCCACAAAGAATTCCACAGGTTCATCCTGAATGAACCCTGTATACTTATAAGTAATCATTTACAATTTAATCTACACAATGTACTAGCTCTTTTTGAAATATGATTGACAAAATTTGATTAGCTTTTAATTTTATGAAGAACATAGGATATTAAAATTGACGTGATTCTATAAGGTGCAAATGATATTTCTCATAACGCTTATAGTAAGGGTTTTAATGGAATGCATAAAAAATGATGGATGATTACCCCTGTTCAGGGGATGGGACCCTTGCCATCTCCTAATTAAACTCACGTTCACCGTTATTCATGACAAAGAAACTGGCATGATCCCACAAAAAATTCCACCGGTTTATCCCGAATGATGAAGAGATAATAATAATTTGATTTTTCCTATTCTGAAATGTTGATGTGCCCTGTAATGTAATAAGGATTCAATTAAAATTAGCCGAGTATCAACTTTAAGAAAGTTTTTCTTTTTTTTAAATTTATTTTTTAGTCTGAAAATAATTCCTCAAAGAAAAAAGAAGAAGAAATAAATAGGTATGGAAGCTATAATTGTCTCTTTATTTTAGCAATGCCTCATAAGGTCTCCTCACCAAGAGCTCCCACAAAGGAAGCAACCCCCCTCTTGTGGCGGGGCGGCTTTAAAAATTTACTCTACACGATGTACTAGCGCTTTTAAAAAAAATTTGGACAGAATTTTATTAGCTTTTAATTTCTTAAAAAAACATAAAGTATTAAATTTGATGTGAATCTATGTGGTTGAAATGATTTTTCTTATAATGCTTATCATAAGGGTATTAATGAAATACTCCAAAAATCACAGATGGATACCCCAGTTTGGGGATGGGACACTTACCATCCCCCAGTTAAACTCATGGTTACCGTTACTCATGACAAAGAAACTGGCATGAACCCACAAACAATTCCCAGGTTTATCCTGAATGAACCCTATATACATATAAGTAATCAAGAACAATTTAATCTACACAATGTACTAGCGATTTTCAAAATTTGATGGACGGAATTTTATTAGCTTTTAATTTAATAAAAAACCTAGAAGATTAAATTTGATGTGATTCTATGTGGTGGAAATGATCTTTCTCATGACGCTTATAGTAAGGGTATTAATGAAATACACCAAAAATGACGGACGATTACCCCGGTTTGGGGATGGGACCCTTGCCATCCCCCAGTCAAAGTAATGATCACCGTTACTCATGACAAAGAATCTAAAATTATCTCACAAATAATTCCACAGGCTTATCCTGAATTAACACTATATACTTATAAGTAATCATTTACAATTTACTCTACCCAGTGTACTAATGATTTTCAAAATTTGATGGATGGAATTTTGTGAGCTTTTCATTTCATAAAAAACCTAGAATATTAAATTTGATATGATTCTATGTGATGGAAATGATCTTTCTCATGACGCTTATAATAAGTGTATTAATGAAATACTACTAAATTGACGGATGATTACCCCGATTTGGGGACGGGACCATTGCGATCCCCCTGTCAAACTAATTATCACAGTTATTCATGACAAAGAAAATGGAATGATCCAACAAACAATTCCACAGGTTCATCCTTAATGAACCATGTATACTTATAAGTAATCAATTACAATTTACTCTACAAGATGTACATGCACTTTTCAAAATTTAATGGACGAAATTTTAGTAGCTTTTAATTTCATAAAAAACCTAGAATATTAAATTTGATGTGATTCTATGTGGTGGAAATGATCTTTCTCATAACATCTATAGTAAGGGTAATAATGATATACTACAAAAATGACGTAGGATTATCCCGGTTTGGGGACGGGACTATTGCAATCCCCCAATCAAACCCATGATCACTGTTATTCATGACAAAGAAACTTCCATGATCCCACAAAGAATTCATAGGTATATCCTGAATGAACCATGTATACTAATCATTAATCATCTACAATTTACCGTTCAATCATCTACAATTTGATGTACGAAAATTTAATTAGCTTTTAGTTTCATAAAAAACCTAGAATATTAAATTTGATGTGATTCTAAGTGGTGGAAATGATATTTCTCTGACGCTTATAGTTAGAGAATTAAGAAAATACTCCAAAAATGATGGACTTTTACCCCGATTTGGAGTCGGGACCCTTGACATCCCCCAGTCAAACTCATGATCTCCGTTAATCATGACAAAGAACTTGGCATGATCCCACAAACAATTCCACGGGTTCATCATGAATTAATCCAATATACTTATAAGTAATCATCTAAAATTAACTCTACACAATGTACTAGCGATTTTCAAAATTTGATGGATGGAATTGTATTAGATTTTAATTTCATAAAAAACCTAGCATATTAAATTTGATGTGATTCTATGTGGTGGAAATGATATTTCCAATGACGCTTATAGTATGGGTACTAATGAAATACTACAAAAATAACGGATGATTACCCCGGTTTGAGGATGGGACCCTAGCCATCCCCTAGACAAACTCATTATCACCATTATTCATAACAAATAAATTGGTTTGATCCAACAAACAATGCCCCAGGTTCATCCCGAATAAACCATGTATGCTTATAAGTTATCATCTACAATTTACTATACACAATGTACTAGCACTTTTTTACATTTGATGGACACAATTTTATTTGCTATTAATTTTATTTGAAAAATAGAATATTAAATTTGATGTGATTCTATGTGGTGGAAATGATCTTTCTCATAATGCGTATAGTAAGGGTAAAAATTAAATACTCCAAAAATGATGGACGATTATCCCGGTTCTGGGATTGGACCCTTGCAATCTCCAAGTCAAACTCATAATCACCGTTATTCTTGACAAAAAAACTTGGATGATCCCACAAAGAATACCACAGGTTCATCATGAATGAACCATGTATACTAATAATTAAGCATCTACAAATTATGTTGCACGATGTACTATTGCTTTTCAAAATTTGACGGACGGAATTTTATTAGATTTTATTTTCATAAAACCTAGAATATTAAATTTGATATGATTCTATTTAGTAGAAATGATCTTACTCATAACGCTTATAGTAAGGGTATTAATGAAATACACCAAAAATGACGGACGATTACCCCGATTTGGGGATGGGACCCTTGCCATTCCCCAGTCAAACTAATGATCACCGTTGCTCATGACAAAGAATCTAGAATTTTCTCACAAATAATTCTATAGGTTTATCCTGAATTAACCCTATATACTTATAAGTAATCATTTAAAATTTACTCTACCCAATGTACTAATGATTTTTAAATTTTGATGGACGGAATTTTATTAGCTTTTCATTTCATAAAAAACCTAGAATATTAAATTTGATGTGATTCTATGTGATGGAAATGATCTTTCTCATGACTCTTATAGTAAGGGTATTAATGAAATACTACTAACATGACAGATGATTACCCCAATTTGGGGACGGGACCCTTCTGATCCCCCCGTCAAACTAATTATCACAGTTATTCATGACAAAGAAACTGGCATGATCCAACAAACAATTCCACAGGTTCATCCTTAATGAACCATGCATACTTATAAGTAATTAATAACAATTTACTCTACACGATGTACCAGCACTTTTCAAAATTTAGTGGATGAAATTTTACTTGCTTTTAATTTCATAAAAAACCAAGAATATTAAATTTGATGTGATTCTATGTGGTGGAAATGATATTTCTCATAACATTTATAGTGAGGCTAATAATGATACACTCTAAATATGATGGACGATTATCCTGGTTTAGGGACGGGACCATTGCAATCCCCTAGTCAAACTCATGATCACCATTATTCATGACAAAGAAACTTGCATGATCCAACAAAGAATTCACAGGTTCATCCTGAATTAACCCTGTATACTAATAATTAATCATCTACAATTTACTGTACACGATGTATTAATGCTTTTTAAAATTTGATGGACGGAATTTTATTAGCTTTTAATTTCATAAAAACCAATAATATTAAATTTGATATGGTTCTATTTAGTAGAAATGATCTTTCTCATAGGCTTATAATAAGGGTGTTAATGAAATACTCCAAAAATGACAGACAATTACCCCGCTTTGGGAAGGGAACCTTGCCATTCCACGGTCAAACTCATGATCACCATTATTCATGACAAAGAAACTGGCATGATCTCACAAACAATTCCTTAGGCTCATCTTGAATGAATCCTATATACTTATAAATAATAATGTACAATTTACATTACACAATGTACTAGAGATTTTCAAACTTTGATTCACGGAATTTTAATAGCTTTTAATTTCATAAAAAAAACCTAGAATATTAAATTTGACGTGATTCTAAGCGGTGGAAATGATCTTTCTTTGACGCTTATAGTTAGAGAATTAATGAAATACTCCCAAAGTGATGGACGTTTACCCCGATTTGGAGTCGGGACCCTTGCCATCCCCCAGTCAAACTCATGATCTCCATTAATCATGACAAAGAACTTGGCATGGTCCCACAAACAATTCCACAGGTTCATCATGAATTAATCCTATATACTTATAAGTAATCAACTAAAATTAACTCTACACAATGTACTAGCGATTTTAAAAATTTGATGGATGGAATTTTATTAGATTTTAATTTCACAAAAAACCTAGAATATTAAATTTCATGTGATTCTATATGGTGGAAATGATATTTCCAATGACGCTTATAGTATGGGTATTAATGAAATACTACAAAAATAACGGATGATTACCCCGGCTTGAGGACAGGACCCTAACCATCCCCCAGTCAAACTCATTATCACCATTATTCATAACAAAGAAATTGGCATGATCCAAAAAACAATTCAAAAGGTTCATCCCGAATAAACCATGTATACTTGTAAGTTGTCATCTACAATTTACTCTACACAATGTACTAGCGCTTTTTGAAATTTAATGAACACAATTTTATTAGCTATTAATTTAATAAAAAGATAGAATATTAAATTTGATGTGATTCTATGTGGTGGAAATGATATTTCTCAGAATGCGTATAGTAAGGGTAATAATGAAATACTCCAAAAATGATGGACGATTATCTCGTTCTGGGACGGAACCCTTGCAATCCCCCAGTCAAAATCATAATCACCGTTATTCATGACAAAAAAACATGGATGATCCCACAAAGAATACCAGAGGTTCATCATGAATGAACCATGTATACTAATAATTAATCATCTGAAATTTATGTTGCACGATGTACTATTGCTTTTCCAAATTTGATGGATGGAATTTTATTAGATTTTATTTTCATAAAAACCTAGAATATTAAATTTGATGTGATTCTATTTAGCAGAAATGATATTACTCATAACGCATATAGTAAGGGTATTAATGAAATACACCAAAAATGACGGACGATTACCCCGGTTTGGGGATGGGACCCTTGCCACCCCCCAGTCAAACTAATGATCATCGTTACTCATGACAAAGTATCTAGAATTATCTCACAAATAATTCCACAGGTTTATCCTTAATTAACCCTATATACTTATAAGTAATTATTTAAAATTTACTATACCCAAAGTACTAACGATTTTAAAATTTGATGGACGGAATTTTATTAGCTTTTCATTTTATAAAAAACCTAGAATATTAAATTTGATGCGATTCTATGTGATGGAAATAATCTTTCTCATGACGCTTATAGTAAGGGTATTAATGAATTACTACTGAAATGATGGATGATTACCCCAATTTGGGGACGGGACCCAATCCCCCCGTCAAACTAATTATCATAGTTATTCATGACAAAAGAAACTGGCATGATCCAACAAACAATTCCATAGGTTCATCCTTAATGAACCTTGTATACTTATAAGTAACCAATTACAATTTACTTTGCACGATGTACCAGCACTTTTCAAAATTTAATGGACGACATTTTACTTGCTTTGAATTTCAAAAAAACCTAGAATACTAAATTTGATGTGATTCTATGTGGTGGAAATGATCATTCTCATAACATTTGTACTAAGGGTAATAATGAAATAATCCAAAAATGATGGACGATTATCCCGGTTATGCGACGGGACCCTTGTAATCCCCAAGTCAAAATCATAATCGCCGTTATTCATGACAAAAAAACTTGGATGATCCCACAAAGAATACTACAGGTTCATCATGAATGAACCAAGTATACTAATAATTAATCATCTACAATTTATGTTGTACGATATACTATTGCTTTCAAAAATTGAGGGACGGAATTTTATTAGATTTTAATTTCATAAAAACCAAGAATATTAACTATGATGTGATTCTATTTAGTAGAAATGATATTACTCAAAACGCTTATAGTAAGGGTATTAAGGAAATACACCAAAAATGACGGACGATTACCCCGGTTTGGGGATGGGACCCTTGCCATCCCTCAGTCAAACTAATGATCACCGTTACTCATGACAAAGAATCTAGAATTATCTCACAAAACAATCCACAGGTTTATCCTGAATTAACCCTATATACTTATAAGTAATCATTTATAATTTACTATACCCAATGTAATAACGATTTTCAAAATTTGATGGACCGAATTTTATTAGCTTTTCATTTCATAAAAATTCTAGAATATTAAATTAAATGTAATTCTATGTGATTGAAATGATCTTTCTCATGATGCTTATAGTAACGGTATCAATGAAATACTACTAAAATGACAGATGATTACCCCGATTTGGGGACGGGAACCTCGCGATCCCCCCGTCAAACTAATTATCACAGTTATTCATGACAAAGAAACTGGCATGATCCAACAAACAATTCCAAAAGTTCATCCTTTATGAACCATGTATACTTATAAGTAATCAATTACAATTTACTCTACACGATGTACCAGTACTTTTCAAAATTTAATGGACAAACTTTTACTAGCTTTTAATTTCATAAAAAACCTAGAATATTAAATTTGATGTGATTCTATGTGGTGGAAATGATCTTTCTCATAACATTTATAGTAAGGGTAATAGATATTTTCAAAAAATGATGGACGATTATCCCGGTTTCGGGACGAGACTGTTGTAATCCCCCAGTCAAACTCATAATCACTGTTATTCATTACAAAGAAACTTGCATGATCCCACAAAGAATTCACAGGTTCATCCTGAATGAACCATGTATACTAATAATTAATCATCTACAATTTCCTGTAAACGATGTATTAGTGCTTTTAAAAATTTGATTGACGGAATTTTGTTAGCTTTAAATTTCATAAAAACCAAGAATATTAAAATAGATATGATTCTATTTAGTGGAAATGATCTTTCTCATAGGCTTGTAATAAGGGTATTAATGAAATACTCCAAAAATGACGCATGATTACCCCGGTTTGTGGAAGGGAACCTTGCCATTCCCCGGTCAAACTCATGATCACCATTATGCATGAAAAAGAAACTAGCATGATCCCACAAACAATTCCTCAGACTCATCCTGACTGAATCCTATATACTTATAAATAATAATGTACAATTTACTCTACACAATGTACTTAAGATTTTCAAAATTTGGTTGACGGAATTTTATTAGCTTTTAATTTCATAAAAAACCTAGAATATTATATTTGATATGATTCTAAGGGGTGGAAATGATTTTTCTCTGACGCTTATAGTTAGAGTATTACTGAAATACTACAAAAATGATGGACGTGTACCCCGATTTGGAGTTGGGACCCTTGTCATCCCCCAGTCAAACTCATGATCTCCGTTAATCATGACAAAGAAACTGGCATGATCCCACAAACAATTCCATAGGTTCATCATGAATTAATCCTATATACTTATAAGTAATCATCTACAATTAACTCTACACAATGTACTAGCATTTTCAAAATATGATGGATAGAATTTTTGTTATCTTTTAATTTCATAAAAAACCTACAATAATAAATTTGATGTGATTCTATGTGGTGGAAATGATATTTCCAATGACGCTTATAGTATGGGTATTAATGAAATACTACAAAAATGATGGATGATTACCCCGGTTTGAGGACGGGACCCTAGCCATCCCCCAGTCAAACTCATTATCACCATTATTCATAACAAAAAAATTTGCATGATCCAAAAAACAATTCCAAAGGTTCATCCCGAATAAACCATGTATACTTATAAGTTGTCATCTACAATTTACTCTACACAATGTATTAGCGCTTTTCGAAATTTGATGGACACAATTTTATTAGCTATTAATTTTATAAAAAAAAATAGAATATTAAATTTGATGTGATTCTATGTGGTGGAAATGATATTTCTCAGAATGCGTATAGTAAGGGTAATAATGAAATACTCCAAAAATGATGGACGATTATCCCGTTCTCGGATGGGACCCTTGCAATCCCCCAGTCAAAATCATAATCACCGTTATTCATGACAAAAAAACTTGGATGATCCCACAAAGAATACCACAGGTTCATCATGAATGAACCATGTATACCAATAATTAATCATCTACAATTTATATTGCACAATGTACTATTGCTTTTAAAAATTTGATGGATGGAAGTTTATTAGATTTTAATTTAATAAAAACCCAGAATATTAAATTTGATATGATTCGATTTAGTAGAAATGATCTTACTCATATCGCTTATAGTAAGGGTATTAATGAAATATACCAAAAATGACGGACGATTACCCATGTTTGGGGATGAGACCCTTGCCACCACCCAGTCAAACTAATGATCAGCGTTACTCATGACAAAGAATCTAGAATTATCTCACAAATAATTTCCCAGGTTTATCCTGAATTAACCCTATATACTTATAAGTAATCATTTACAATTTACTCTACCCAATGTACTAATGATTTTCAAAATTTGATGGACAAAATTTTATTACCTGTTCATTTCATAAAAAACCTAGAATATCAAATTTGATGTGATTCTATGTGATGGAAATGAGCTTTCTCATGACGCTTATAGTAAGGGTATTAATGAAATACTACTAAAATGATGGATAATGACGGATGATTACCCCAATTTGGGGACGGGACCCTTACGATCCCCCCGTCAAACTAATTATCACGGTTATTCATGACAATGAAACTGGCATGATCCAACATACAATTCCCTAGGTTCATTTTTAATGAACTCTTTATACTTGTAAGTAATCAATTACAATTTACTCTCTATGATGTACCAACACTTTTCAAAATTTAATGGACGAAATTTTACTAGCTTTTAATTTCATAAAAACCTAGAATATTAAATTTGATGTGATTCTATGTGGTGGAAATGATCTTTCTCATAGCATTTATAATAAGGGTAATAATGATATACTCCAAAAATGATGGATGATTATCCCGGTTTGGGGATGGGACCATTGCAATCCCCCGGTTAAACTCATGATCACTGTTATTCATGACAAAGAAACTTGCATTATCCCACAAAGAATTCACAGGTTCATCCTGAATTAACCATGTATACTAATAATTAATCATTTACAATTTACTGGAAATGATGTATTAGTGCTTTTCATAATTTGATGGACGACACTGATAAAAAAATAGTTCTTCTCTGTGGCGATCAAAACTCTACTCCTGACCGTAAAACCATCACCTCACCAACGGCAACACCTCATGGCTGAGCCATCACCGCCGCCGGAACCTCAACCGGCCTTCTCCTACAGACAAGCCCTGGGCATAGAATTGCTGAAATGTCTTCGCCCAACCACTGATTCCATCCCTTCCCAACCTAGAGGTTCATTCAATCCAAAATGACCGATAGACCATTTAGGGGAACCAGGCCTAAGTTTCAACATGGATGAATGCGAAAGGCTAGAGGCTCCACTTGGCTAACACTGATCGAAAAATTTGCTCGGAGCAGACCCTAGTTGGATCGTCTTCGAAGGGATTTCCAAACTGCTGATTTCAAAGGCCAAACGGATGAACCATGCATACTAATAATTAATCATCTACAATTTACTGTACACAATGTATTAGTGCTTTTAAAAATTTGATGGATGGAATTTTATTAGCTTTTAATTTCATAAAAACCAATAATATTAAATTCAATATGATTCTATTTGGTGGAAATGATCTTTCTCATATGCTTATAGTAAGGGTATTAATGAAATACTCCAAAAATGAAGGACGATTACCCCGGTTTGCGGAAGGGAACCTAGCCATTCCCCGGTGAAACTCATGATCACCATTATTCATGACAAAGAAACTGGCATGATGCCACAAATAATTCCACAGGTTCATCCTGAATGAACTCTGTATACGTATAAGTAATCATCTACAATTTATTATACACAATATACTAGCACTATTCAAAATTTTATTAACAAAATTTGATTAGCTTTAAATTTTATGAATAACCTAGAATATTAAAATTGATGTGATTCTATGTGGTGCAAATGATTTTTATCATAACGCTTATAGTAAGGGTTTTAATGGAATACTCCAAAAATTATGGACGATTACTTCGGTTTGGGGGACAAGACCCTTTCCATACCCCAATTAAACAAATGTTCACAATTATTCATGACAAAGAAAATGGCATGATCCCATAAAAAATTCCATCGGTTCATCATGAATGAACCATGTATACTTATAAGTAATCATCTACAATTTACTCTACAAGATGTACTAGTGCTTTTAAAAATTCGATGGACAAAATTTTATTAGCTTTTAATTCATTAAAAACCTAGAATATAAAATTTGATGTGATTCTATGTGGTGCAAATGATCTTTCTCGTGACGCTTATGGTAAGGGTATTAATGAAATAATCCAAAATGACAGACAATTACTTCTGTTTGGGGACGGGAACTTTGCCATCCCCCAGTGAAACTCATGATCACCGTTATTCATGACAAAGAAACTGGCATGATCCAACAAACAATTCCACAGGTTCATCCGTAATGAACCCTTTATACTTATAAGTAATCATTTACAATTTACTCTACACAATGTACTAGCACTTTTCAAAATTTAGTGGACGAAATTTTACTAGATTTAATTTCTAAAAAAACCTAGATTATTAAATTTGATGTGATTCTATGTGGTGGAAATGATCTTTCTCATAACGATTATAGTAAGGGTATTAAAGAAATACTCCAAAATGACGGACAATTACCCTAGTTTGGGAAGGGGACTTTAGCAATCCCCTGGTCGACCTCATGATCACAATTATTCATTACTAAGAAACTGGCATGATCCCACAAAGAATTCCACAGGTTCATCCTGAATGAACCATGTATACTAATAATTAATGATCTACAATTTACCGCACACGATGTACTAGTGCTTTTCAAAATTTGGTGGACGGAATTTTATTATCTTTCAATTTCATAAAAAACATAGAATATTAAATTTGATATGATTCTATTTAGTGGAAATGATCTTCCTCATAATGCGTATAGTAAGGGTATTTATGAAATGCTCCAAAAATGTAGATGATTACCGTAGTTTGGGGACGGGACCCTTTCCATCCCATGGTAAAACTTATCATCGTTACTCATGCAAAGAAACTAGCATGATCCCACAAAGAATTCCACGGGTTCATCTTGAATGAACCATTTATAC
This sequence comes from Rubia yunnanensis, assembly GCA_037428765.1. Lineage (NCBI taxonomy): Eukaryota > Viridiplantae > Streptophyta > Magnoliopsida > Gentianales > Rubiaceae > Rubia > Rubia yunnanensis. Next base: position 45,814,671 of record CM075067.1, on the reverse strand, counting down.
TTGTAAGTAATCATTTACAATTTACTCTACACAATGCACTAGCTCTATTCGTAATTTCATTGACAAAATGTTTTTAGCTTTTAATTTTATAAAGAATCTAGAATATTAAAATTGATGTGATTTTATGTGGTGCAAATGATCTTTCTCATAATGCTTATAGTAAGGGTATTAATGAAATAATCCATAATGACGGACAATTACCTCGGTTTGGGGACGGGAACTTTGCCATCCCCTAGTCAAAATCATGAACACCATTATTCATGACAAAGAAACTGGCATGATCCAACAAAAAATTCCACAGGTTCATCCTTAATGAACCCTGTTACTTATAAGTAATCATTAACAATTTACTCTACACCATATAGTAGCACTTTTCAAAAATTTAATGGACAAAGTATTCTAGCTTTTAATTTCATAAAAAAACCTAGAATATTAAATTTGATGTGATTCTAAGTGGTGGAAATGATCTTTCTCATGACGCTTATAGTAAGGGTATTAATGAAATACACCAAAAATGACGGACGATTACCCCGATTTGGGGATGGGACCCTTGCCATCCCCTAGTCAAAATAATGATAACCGTTGCTCATGACAAAGAATCTAGAATTATCCCACAAATAATTCCATAGGCTTATCCTTAATGAATCTTGCATACGTATAAGTAATCATTTACAATACCCATTGTACTAACGATTTTCAAAATTTGATGGACAGAATTTAACTAACTTTTAATTTCAAACAAAACCTAGAATATTAAATTTGATGTGATTCTAAGTGGTGGAAATGATCTTTCTCATGGCGCTTAAAGTAAGGGTATTAATGAAATATTACTAAAATGATGGATGATTACCCTGCTTTGGGTGATAGTGAAATACTCCAAAAATGATGGACGATTCTCCCGGTTTAAGGACAGTGCCATTGTAATCCCCCAATTAAACTCATGATCACCATTATTCATGACAAAGAAACTTGGATGATCCCACAAAGAAATCACAGGTTCATCCTGAACGAACCATGTATACTAATAATTAATAATCTACAATTTACAATACACGATTTATTAGTGCTTTTTAAAATTTGATAGATGGAATTTTATTTGCTTTTAATTTCATAAAAACCAAGAATTTTAAATTTGATATGATTCTCTTTAGTGGAAATGATCTTTTTCATACGCTTATAGTAAGGGTATTAATGAAATACTCAAAAAATGACGGACGATTACCCCGGTTTGGGGAAGGGAACCAGGCCATTCCCCGGTCAAACTCATTATCACCGTTACATATGAAAATGAAATTGGCATGATCCCATGAACAATTCCACAGGTTCATCTAGAATGAACCCTATATACTTATAAGTAATCATCTACAATTTACTCTACACAATGAACTCACTATTTTCAAAATTCGATGGACAGAATTTTTTTAGCTTTTAATTTCATAAAAAACCTATAATATTAAAATTGATGTCATTCTATGTGGTGAAAATGATCTTTCTCAAAACGCTTATAGTAAGGGTATTAATGAAACAGTCCAAAATGACGGACAATTACCTTGGTTCGGGGACGGGAACTTTCCCATCCCCCAGTCAAACTCATGATCGCCGTTATTCATGACAAAAACTGGCATGATCCCACAAACAATACCTATGGTTCATCCTTAATGAATATTGTATACCTATAAGTAATCATCTACAATTTACTCTACACGTTGTACTAGCACTTTTTAAAACTCAATGGACAAAATTTTACTAGCTTTTAATTTCATAAAAAACCAAGAGTATTACATTTGATGTGATTTTATGTGGTGGAAATGATCTTTCTTATAAATCTTATAGTAAGGGTTTTAATGAATACTCCAAAAATGACAGACGATTACCCGGCTTCGGGGACGGGACCCTTTCCATCCCCTACTAACACTCATGATCACCATCAATCATGACAAAGAAACTGGCATGATCCCACAAACTATTCCTCAGGTTCACCCTTAATGAATCTTGTATACTTATAAGTAATCATCTACAATTTACTCTACACGTTGTTCTAGCACTTTTTAGAATTCAATGGACAAAATTTTACTATCTTTTTATTTCGTGAAAAACCTAGAATATTAAATTTTATGTGAGTTTATGTGGTGGAAATGATCTTTCGCATAAAGCTTATAGTAAGGGTTTTAATGGAATAATCCAAAAATGATGGACAATTACCCGGGCTCGGGGACGGGACCCTTGCCATCCCTTAGTAAAACTCATGATCACCGTTATTCATGACAATGAAACTTCTTTGATCCCACAAATAATTCCACAGGTTCATCCTTAATGAATCTTGTATAGTTATACGTAATCTACTGCAATTTACTCTACAAGTTGTACTAGTGCTTTTAAAGATTTGATAGATGGAATTTTATTAGCCTTTAATTTCATAAAAAACCTAGAATATTAAATTTGATTTGATTCTAAGTGGTGGAAATGATCTTTCTCATAATGCTTATAGTAGGGGTATTAATGAAATACTCCAAAACTGATGAACGATTACCCTGGTTTGGGGACGGTCCCTTGTCATCCCCTAGTCAAACTTATGAACATCATTACTCATGACAAAGAAACTAGCATGATCCCAAAAAGGATTCCACATGTTAATCTTGAATGAACCCTGTATACTGATAAGTAGTCATTTACAATTTACTCTACAACATGTACTAGTACTCTTCGTAATTTGATTGACAATATTTTATTAGCTTTTAATTTTATAAATAACCTAGAATATTAAAATTGATTTGATTATATGTGGTGCAAATGATCACTGTAATAACACTTATTGTAAGGGTATTAATCATATAATCCAAAATGACGGACAATACCTCGGTTTGGGGATGGGAACTTTTCATCCCCCATTCAAACTCATGATATCCGTTTTTCATGACAAAGAAACTGGCATGGTCCCACAAACAATTCCTCAGGTTCATCCTTAATGAATCTTGTACACTTATAAGTAATCATTTACAATTTACACTACACGTTGTACTAGAACTTTTTAAAATTGAATGGACAAAATTTTACTAGCTTTTAATTTCGTATAAAACCTAGAATATTAAATTTGATGTGATTCTATGTGGTGGAATTGATCTTTCTCATAACGCTTACAGTAAGGGTTTTAGTGGAATACTCCAAAAATGATGGTCGATTACCCGGGTTCGGGGAGGGGACCCTTGCCATCCCCTAGTAACACTCTTGATCACCGTTATTCATGACAATGAATCTGGCATGATCCCACAAACAATTCCACAGGTTCATCCTTAATGAATCTTGTATACTTATAAGTAATCATCTACAATTTACACTAAACGTTCTACTAGCACTTTTTAAAATTCAGTGGACGAAATTTTACTATCTTTTAATTTCATAAAAAACCTAGAACATTAAATTTTATGTGATTCTATGTGGTGGAAATTATCTTTCTCATAAAGCTTATAGTAAGGGTTTTAATGGAATACTCCAAAAATGACGGACGGTTACCCGGGTTCGGGGACGGGACACTTTCCATCCCCTGGTAACACTCATTATCACAGTAATTCATGACAATGAAACTGGCATGATCCCACAAACAATTCCACATGTTCATCCTTAATGAATCTTGTATACTTATATACTATCTACTGCAATTTACTCTACAAAATGTACTAGCTCTTTTAAAAATTTCATAGACGGAATTTGATTAGCTTTTAATTTCATTAAAAACCTAGAACATTAAATTTGTTGTGAATCTAAGTGGTGTAAATGATCTTTCTTAATGAAATTATCCAAAATGATGGACAATTACCTTTGTTTGGGGACGGGAACATTGCCATCCCCCAGTCAAACTGAAGATCACCGTTATTCATGACAAAGAAACTGGCATGATCCCACAAACAATTCCACAGGTTCTTCTTGAACGAACCATGTATACTTATAAGTAATCATTTACAATTTACTCTACAAAATGTACTAGCGCTATTTGTAATTTGATTAACAAATTTTATTAGCTTTTAATTTTATGAAGAACCTAGAATATTAAAACTGATGTGTTTCTATGTATGGCAAATGATCTTTCTCATAACGGTTATAGTAAGGGTATTAATGAAATATTCCAAAATGATGGACAATTACCTTGGTTTGGGGATGGGAACTTTGCCATCCCCCAGTCAAACTCATGATCACCGTAATTTATGACAAAGATACTGGCACGATCCCACAAACAATTCCACAGGTTCATCTTGAATGAACCATGTGTACTTATAAGTAATCATTTACAATTTACTCTACAAAATGTACTAGCGCTATTCGTAATTTTATTGACAAATTTTATTAGCTTTTAATTTTATGAAGAACCTAGATTATTAAAACAGATGAGATTCTATGTGGGGCAAATGATCTTTCTCCTAACGCTTATAGTAAGGGTAGTAATGAAATAATCCAAAATGACGGACAATTACCTTGGTTTGGGGACAGGAAATTTTCAATCCCCCAGTCAAACTCATGATCACCATTATTCATGACAAAGAAACTGGCATGATCCAACAAACAATTCCTCAGGTTCATCCTTAATGAATCTTGTATATATATAAGTAATCATTTACAATTTACTCTACACGTTGTTCTAGCACTTTTTAAAATTCAACGGACAAAATTTTACTATCTCTTACTTTCATAAAAAAAGATAGAATATTAAATTTGGTGTGATTCTATGTGGTGGAAATGATCTTTCTCATAATGCTTATAGTAACGGTTTTAATGGAATACTCAAAAAATGACGGCCGATTACCCGGGCTCAGGGACGGGACCCTTGCCATCCCCTAGTAACACTCATGATCACCGTTATTCATGACAATGAAACTGGCTTGATCCCACAAAAAATTCCACAGGTTCATCCTTAATGAATCTTGTATACTTATATGTAATCTACTACAATTTACTCTACAAGATGTACCAGTGCTTTTAAAAATTTGATAGATGAAATTTTATTAGCTTTTAATTGCATTAAAAACTTAGAATATTAAATTTGTTGTGAATCTATGTGGTGTAAATGATCCTTATTTGGACGCTTATAGTATGGGTATTAATGAAATACTCCAAAAATTACAGAAAATTACCCCGGTTTGGGGACAGTGCCTTTTCCATCCCCCACAAAAACTCATTATCACTGTTACACATGACAAAGACACTGGCATGATCCCACAAAAAATTCCACAGGTTCATCCAGAATGAACCCTATATACTTATAAGTAATCATCTACAATTTACTCTACACAATGTACTCACGATTTTAAAAATTTGATGGATGGAATTTTATTACCTTTTAATTTCATAAAAAACCTAGAATATTAAATTTCATGTGATTCTATGTGGTGGAAATGATATTTCTGATAACGCTTATAGTAAGGGTTTTAGTGGAATACTCAAAAAATGATGGTCGATTACCCGGGTTCGGGGATGGGACCCTTGCCATCCCCTAGTAACACTCTGGATCACCGTTATTCATGAAAATGAATCTGGCATGATCCCACAAAAAATTCCACAGGTTCATCCTTAATGAATCTTGTATACTTATAAGTAATCATCTACAATTTAGACTAAACGTTCTACTAGCACTTTTTAAAATTCAGTGGACGAAATTTTACTATCTTTTAATTTCATAAAAAACCTAGAACATTAAATTTTATGTGATTCTATGTGGTGGAAATTATCTTTCTCATAAAGCTTATAGTAAGGGTTTTAATGGAATACTCCAAAAATGACGGACGGTTACCCGGGTTCGGGGACGGAACACTTTCCATCCCCTGGTAACACTCATTATCACAGTAATTCATGACAATGAAACTGGCATGATCCCACAAACAATTCCACATGTTCATCCTTAATGAATCTTGTATACTTATATACTATCTACTGCAATTTACTCTACAAAATGTACTAGTTCTTTTAAAAATTTGATAGACGGAATTTGATTAGCTTTTAATTTCATTAAAAACCTAGAATATTAAATTTGTTGTGAATCTAAGTGGTGTAAATGATCTTTCTTAATGAAATAATCCAAAATGACGGACAATTACCTTTGTTTGGGGACGGGAACATTGCCATCCCCCAGTCAAACTGAAGATCACCGTTATTCATGACAAAGAAACTGGCATGATCCCACAAACAATTCCACAGGTTCTTCTTGAACGAACCATGTATACTTATAAGTAATCATTTACAATTTACTCTACAAAATGTACTAGCGCTATTTGTAATTTGATTAACAAATTTTATTAGCTTTTAATTTTATGAAGAACCTAGAATACTAAAAATGATGTGTTTCTATGTATGGCAAATGATCTTTCTCATAACGGTTATAGTAAGGGTATTAAGGAAATATTCCAAAATGACGGACAATTACCTTGGTTTGGGGACGGGAACTTTGCCATCCCCCAGTCAAACTCATGATCACCGTTATTTATGACAAAGATACTGGCACGATCCCACAAACAATTCCACAGGTTCATCTTGAATGAACCATGTGTACTTATAAGTAATCATTTACAATTTACTCTACAAAATGTACTAGCGCTATTCGTAATTTTATTGACAAATTTTATTAGCTTTTAATTTTATGAAGAACCTAGAATATTAAAACAGATGAGATTCTATGTGGGGCAAATGATCTTTCTCCTAACGCTTATGGTAAGGGTAGTAATGAAATAATCCAAAATGACGGACAATTACCTTGGTTTGGGGACGGGAAATTTTCAATCCCCTAGTCAAACTCATGATCACCATTATTCATGACAAAGAAACTGGCATGATCCCACAAACAATTCCTCAGGTTCATCCTTAATGAATCTTGTATATATATAAGTAATCATTTACAATTTACTCTACACATTGTTCTAGCACTTTTTAAAATTCAACGAACAAAATTTTACTATCTTTTACTTTCATAAAAAAACATAGAATATTAAATTTGGTGTGATTCTATGTGGTGGAAATGATCTTTCTCATAATGCTTATAGTAATGGTTTTAATGGAATACTCAAAAAATGAAGGCCGATTACCCGGGCTCGGGGACGGGACCCTTGCCATCCCCTAGTAACACTCATGATCACCGTTATTCATGACAATGAAACTGGCTTGATCCCACAAATAATTCCACGGGTTCATCCTTAATGAATCTTGTATACTTATATGTAATCTACTACAATTTACTCTACAAGATGTACCAGTGCTTTTAAAAATTTGATAGATGGAATTTTATTAGCTTTTAATTGCATTAAAAACTTTGAATATTAAATTTGTTGTGAATCTATGTGGTGTAAATTATCCTTATTTTGACGCTTATAGTATGGGTATTAATGAAATACTCCAAATATTACAGAAAATTACCCCGGTTTGGGGACAGTGCCTTTTCCATCCCCCACAAAAACTCATTATCACTGTTACACATGACAAAGACACTGGCATGATCCCAAAAAAAATTCCACAGGTTCATCCATAATGAACCCTATATACTTATAAGTAATCATCTACAATTTACTCTACACAATGTACTCACGATTTTAAAAATTTGATGGATGGAATTTTATTATCTTTTAATTTCATAAAAAACCTAGAATATTAAATTTCATGTGATTCTAAGTGGTGGAAATGATCTTTCTCATAACGCTCACGGTAATGATATTAATGATATATTCCAAAATTACGGACAATTACCCTGGTTTGGGGACGGGAACTTTGCCATCCCCCAGTCAAACTCATGATCACCGTTATTCATGACAAAGAAACTAGCATGATCCCACAAACAGTTCCTCTGGTTCACCCTTAATGAATCTTGTATACTTTTAAGTAATCATCTACAATTTACTCTACACGTTGTACTAGCACTTTTTAAAACTCAATGGACAAAATTTTGTTAGCTTTAAATTTCCTAAAAAAAATCAAGAATATTAATATTGATGTGATTCTATGTGGTGGAAATGATCTTTCTCATAACTCTTATAGTAAGGGTTTTAATGGAATACTCTAAAAATGACGGACGATTACCCTGGATTCGGGGACGGGACCCTTGCCAATCCCTAGTAACACTCATGATCACCTTTATTCATGACAAAGAAACTGGCATGATCCCATAAACAATTCCACAGGTTCATCCTTAATGAATCTTGTATACTTATTTGTAATCTACTACAATTTACTCCACAAGCTGTACAAGTGCTTTTAAAAATTTGATAGACGCAATTTTAATAGCTTTTAATTTCATTAAAACCTAGAATATTAAATTTTTTGTGAATCTGTGTGATGTAAATGATTTTTCTTATGACGCTTATAGTACGGGTATTAATGAAATACACCAAAAATTATAGATGATTACCCCGGTTTGGGGACGGGACCCTTTCCTTCCCCTAGTCAAACTCATTATCACCATTACTCATAACAAAGAAACTGGCATGATCTTACAAACAATTCCACAGGTTCATCCTGAATAAAACCTATATACTTATAAGTAATCATCTACAATTTACTCTACAGAATGTACTCAAGATTTTAAAAATTTGATGGACGGAATTTTATTAGCTTTTAATTTCATAAAAAACCTAGATTATTAAATTTGATATGATTCTAAGTGGTGGAAATGATCTTTCTCATATCGCTTATTGTAAGGTTATTAATGAAATAGTCCAAAATGACCGACAATTACCTCGGTTTGGGGACGGGAACTTTGCCATCCCCCAGTCAAACTCATGATCACCGTTATTCATGACAAAGAAACTGACATGATCCCACAAACAATTCCACAGGTTCATCTTGAATGAACCATGTATACTTATAAGTAATCATTTACTATTTACTCTACATGTTTTACTAGCACTTTTTAAAATTCAGTGGAAAAATTTTACTAGATTTTAATTTTATAAAAAGCCTAGTATATTAAATTTGATGTGATTCTATGTGGTGGAAATGATCTTTCTCATAACGCTTATGGTAGGGGTTTTAATGTAATTCTCCAAAAATGACGGACGATTACCCTGGTTCGGGGACGGGACCCTTGCCATCCCCTAGTAACACTCATGATCACCGTTATTCACTAAAAACAAACTGGCATAATCCCACAAACAATTCCACAAGTTCATCCAGAATGAATCTTTTATACTTATAAGTAATCATCTGCAATTAACTCTACACGTTGTTCTAGCACTTTTTAAAATTCAATGGACAAACTTTTACTATCTTTTAATATCATAAAAAACCTAGAATATTAAATTTGATGTGATTCTACATGGTGTAAATGATCTTTCTCATAAAGCTTATAGTAAGGGTTTAAATATAATACTCCAAAAATGACGGACGATTACCCGGGTTCAAGGACGGGACCCTTGCCATCTCCTATTAAACCTCATGATCACCATTATTCCTGACAAACAAACTGGCATAATCCCACAAACAATTCCACGGGTTCATCCTTAATGAATCTTGTGTACTTATAAGTAATCATCTGCAATTAACTCTACACGTTGTTCTAGCACTTTTAAAAATTCAATGGACAGAATTTTACTATCTTTTAATGAATCTTGTATATATATAAGTAATCATTTACAATTTACTCTACACGTTCTAGCACTTTTTAAAATTCAACGTACAAAATTTTACTATCTTTTACTTTCATAAAAAAACATAGAATATTAAATTTGATGTGATTCTATGTGTGTGGAAATGATCTTTCTCATAATGATTATAGTAAGGGTTTTAATGGAATACTCCAAAAATGACGGACGATTACCCGGGTTCGGGGACGGGACCCTTGCCATCCCCTGGTAACACTCATGATCACTGTTATTCATGACAATGAAACTGTCATTATCCCAAAAACAATTCCACATGTTCATCCTTTATGAATCTTGTATACTTATATGTTATCTACTGCAATTTACTCTACAAGATGTACTAGTGCTTTTAAAAATATGATAGACGGAATTTTATTTTCTTTTAATTTCTTTAAAAACCCAGAATATCAAATTTATTGTGAATCTATGTGGTGTAAATGATATTTGTAATGACGCTTATAGTAAGGGTATTAATGATATACTACAAAAATTACAGATGATTACCCCAGTTTGGGGACGGGACCCCTGCCATCCCCCAGTTAAACTATTATCACTGTTACATATCACAAAGAAACTGGCATAATCCCACAAACAATTCCAAAGGTTCATCCTGATTGAACCCTATATACTTATAAGTAATCATCTATAATTTACTCTACACAATGTACCCACGATTTTCAATATTTGATGGACGGAATTTTATTAGCTTTTAATTTCATAAAAAACCTAGAATATTAAATTTGATGTGATTCAAAGTGGTGGAAATGATCTTTCTCATAACGCTTACAGTAAGGTTATTAATGAAATAATCCAAAATGAGGGATAATTAACTCGGCTTGGGGACAGGAAATTTGCAATCCCCCAGTCAAACTGAAGATCACTGTTATTCATGACAAAGAAACTGGAATGATCCCATAAACAATTCCACAGGTTCATCTTGAATGAACCCTGTATACTTATAAGTAATCATTTAACATTTACTCTACAAAATCTACTAGCGCTACTTGTAATTTGATTAACAAATTTTATTAGCTTTTAATTTTTTGAAGAACCTAGAATATTAAAATTTATGTGATTCTATGTGGTGCAAATGATCTTTCTCATAACACTTATAGTAAGGGTATTAATGAAATAATCCAAAATGACGGACAATTACCTCGGATTGGGGATAGGAACTTTGCCATCCCCCAGTCAAACTCATGATTACCGTTATTCATGACAAAGAAACTAGCATGATCCCATAAACAGTTCCTCTGGTTCATCCTTAATGAATCTTGTATACTTATAAGTAATCATCAACAATTTACTCTACACAATGTACCCACGATTTTCAATATTTGGTGGACGGAATTTTATTAGCTTTTAATTTCATAAAAAACCTAGAATATTAAATTTGATGTGATTCTAAGTGGTGGAAATGATTTTTCTCATAACGCTTACAGTAAGGATATTAATGAAATAATCCAAAATGAGGGACAATTACCTCGGTTTGGGGATGGGAACTTTGCCATCCCCCGGTATAACTCATGATCACTGTTATTCATGACAAATAAACTAGCATGATCCCACAAACAATTCCATGAGTTCATCTTGAATGAACCCTGTATACTTATAAGTAATCATTTGCAATTTACTCTACAAAATGTACTAGAGCTATATGTAATTTGATTGATAAATTTTATTAGCTTTTAATTTTTTGAAGAACCTAGAATATTAAAATTTATGTGATTCTATATTGTGCAAATGATCTTTCTCATAACTCTTATAGTAAGGGGATTAATGAAATAATCCAAAAATGATGGACAATTACCTCGGATTGGTGACAGGAAGTTTGCCATCCCCCAGTCAAACTCATGATACCCGTTATTCATGACAAAGAAACTGGCATGATCCCACAAACAATTCCTCAGGTTTATCCTTAAGGAATCTTGTATACTTATAAGTAATCATCTACAATTTACTCTACACCTTGTACTAGCACCTTTTAAAACTCAATGGACAAAATTTTACTAGCTTTTAATATCATAAAAAACCAAGAATATTAAATTTGATGTGATTCTATGTGGTGGAAATGATCTTTCTCATAACTCTTATAGTAATGGTTTTAATGGAATACTCCAAAAATGATAGACGATTACCCGGGTTCGGGGACGGGACCCTTTCCATCCCCTAGTAACACTCATGATCACCGTTATTCATGGCAAAGAAACAGGCATGATCCCACAAACAATTCCACAAGTTCATCTTGAAAGAACCTTCTATACTTATAAGTAATCATATACAATTTACTCTACAAAATGTACTAGCGCTATTCGTAATTTGATTGACAAATATTATTAGCTTTTAATTTTATGAAGAACCTAGAATATTAAAATTGATGTGATTCTATGTGGTCCAAATGATCTTTCTCACAAAGCTTATAATAAGGGTTTTAATGGAATACTCCAAAAACGACGAACGATTACCCGAGTTTAGGGATGGGACCCTTGCCATCCCCTAGAAACACTCATGATCATCGTTATTCATGACATAGAAATTGGCATGATCCCAAAAACAATTCCACGGGTTCATCCTTAATGAATCTTTTATACTTATATGTAATCTACTACAATTTACTCTACAAGATTTACTAGTGGTTTTTAAAATTTGATGGACGCAATTTTATTGGATTTTAATTTTATTAAAAACCTAGAATATTAAATTTGTTGTGAATATATGTCGTGTAAATGAACTTTCTTATGACGCTTATAGTAAGCGTATTAATGAAATATACCAAAAATTACAGATGATTACCCCGATTTGGGGACGGGACCCTTTCCTTCCCCTAGTCAAACTCATTATCACCATTACTCATGACAAAGAAACTGGCATGATCTTACAAACAATTCCACAGGTTCATCCTGAATAAAACCTATATACTTATAAGTAATCATCTACAATTTACTCTACACAATGTACTAGCGATTTTCAAAAATTTGGTGGACGGATTTTTTTTAGCTTTTAATTTCATAAAAAACCTAGAATATTAAATTTGATGTGATTCTAAGTGGTGTAAATGATCTTTCTCATAACGGTTATTGTAAGGGTATTAATGAAATAGTCCAAAATGACGGACAATTACCTCGGTTTGGGGACGGGAACTTTGCCATACCCCAGTAAGACTCATGATCACTGTTATTCATGACAAAGAAACTGGCATGATCCCACAAACAATTCCACAGGTTCATCTTGAATGAACCCTGTATACTTATAAGTAATCATTTACAATTTACTCTACAAAATGTACTAGCGCTATTCTTAATTTGATTGACAAATTTTATTAGCTTTTAATTTTATGAAGAACCTAGAACATTAATATTGATGTGATTTTATGTGGTGCAAATGATCTTTCTCATAACACTTATAGTAAGGGTATTAATGAAATAATCCAAAATGATAGACAATTACCTTGGTTTGAAGACGGGAACTTTGCCATCCCCCAGTCAAACTCATTATCACTGTTATTCATAACAAAGAAATTGGCATGATCCCACAAAAAATTCCTCTGGTTCATCCTTAATGAATCTTGTATACTTATTTGTAATCTACTATAATTTACTCTAAAAGATGTACTAGTGCTTCTAAAAATTTGATACATTGAATTTTATTTGCTTTTAATTTCATAAAAAAGTAGAATATTAAATGTTTTGTAAATCTATGTGGTGTAAATGATCTTTATTTTGACGCTTATAGTAAGGGTATTACTGAAATACTTAAAAAATTATAGAGGATTACTCTGGTTTGAGGACGGGACCTGATACGAATATCAAATGCTTTGATGTACTTTAAATGCTTTGATGGATCAACTTTATGATGAAGAATTGAAGGAGTCACCATCGACATCTTGGATTCATTATTTAAGATTGTTGACGAACTGAATACATCATGAAGAACACTATACTCTTTTTTCCCACTAGCTTTTTAATGATTTAGTGATCACTGTAAAATATTGTAAAATTATTTCATTTTGGGTTTATTGGACTGATAGCTCGGCCATGTGGGCTTTGAAGAGCTGAATTTTGAAAATACAGTCCATTAAGGTTTAGTATATTCAGTTTTATTCTGATTAGAATTATATTTGGTAAGATTAGATAAGGTAATATTCTTCAAGGTTACGTCTTGAAGAATTCAACCTGATTACCTTAGATTACCATTTATTTTAGGTATTTTAGTTAGATATGGTTTTAGCTTCTTAAAGCTGCCATAAGTTGATTCAGTTTCCATTTGTGATTAGGGTTTGAGGCAAGATTGTAACCCTATAAAAAGGAAGGCCTTATGGACGAAAATTACAACCTTTCATCAATCAAATATAAAACCTTTTGAGTTCATACTCTTTGCTTGCGAGCTAATCCATTGTTGCTTAACCCCGAGGGCTAATTAAGTATCAATAAACCTTGTAATCTGATCCTGAGGGCTAGTTAGAGAGCAAGTCGAAGTTAGGCATACCCCGAGGGCTAGACTCCTGAATTTTGTGCGAGATAGTGCGGGTTTACATATCCCTTCACTAGATCAAAGATATTAATTCCGTAAATTGTGAGTCTTCGCAAGGAGATTCATATCAGTTGGTATCAGAGCAAAGCGAAAGATCGACTGAGGCCGAAAAAAGGGTTTCGAGTTTGCATTAATTTATTTTCAAATTTTATATATATACTATTTTGTGTCGTGTTTTAATTGTGTTTGTTTGGTCTTTCTTACCAGGAGGATTGAATCTAGGGTCGAAGGACGTCAAAGGGTCTGAGAGTTAGAATACTTCGGTATTACTATCCGCCTTCACCTTCATCAATCGAGTCAGGAGGACGTCGAAGAGTCTGAGCGTTAACAAGTATTATCTGCCTTCACCTTCCGGTCAGTTTTGTAGTTTTTAGTAGCTCAAACAGTTTATGTGCTTGTGATATTTTCAACAACTCTTCTGAAAATTATTGCATGCTCATAATCCTATTTGTTTTCGTTATCGTTCTTTGATTCCGTGATCTAGAATTGTTCTTTGATTCTTGATTACACCTTATTAAAAAAAAGTCTTGTGTCATTTTCCATATATATAGTGTCATATTCTTGATCCTTACGATCTTGAATACCTCGAAGTTCATTGGAATCAAGAGGAAGCTGTCGTAGTTTTCTTATTCCAAGTTTTGTATAGGCGATTCTTGTTCCAAAAATTTTCGAAAATAAAAAACAAAAGGTAGCAGATTTTGGGTTTCAAAATCGGAATTTAGGATTTGAAATCTGAAATTTGGGGCAGATTTGTAATTTTCAAAAGTTTGGGGGCAGATTTGCAATTTCCAAACATTTTGGTAATTGTGACCGAAATATTTCTTGGGGAATAAAATTCTGTTTGTGAGTTTTATAGTACCAAAAAAAAGGGAAAAGAAACGAATTGTGGCTGAAAAAAAAGAAAGAAAAAGGAATCCGGTTTGAAAAAGGAAAAGAAAAGTCAAAATCCTGATCGGAAGAGAAAAAGGAAATAAAAGCCAATTGAGAGAGGAGTTTTGATCTGAATTTTTTGACTCGGGGGACAAGTAAGTTCATGACAAAGAAACTAGCATGATCCCTCAAAAAATTCCACAGGTTCATCAGTAATGAGTATACTTGTAATTAAGCATCTACAATTTACACAACACAATGTACTAGCGCTTTTTGAAATTTAATGGACATAATCCTATTAGATTTTAATTTTATAAATAACCTAGAATATAATATTTGATGTGATTCTATGTGGGGGAAATGATATTTCTCATAATGCCTATAGGAAGGGTTTTAATGGAATACTCCAACAATGATAGACGATTACACCAGTTCAGGGAAGGGACCCTTGTTATCCCCTAGTAACACTCATCATCAATGTTATTCATGACAGAGACTCTAGCATGATCCCACAAAATATTCCACAGGCTCATCATGAATGAACCCTGTATACTTATAAGTAATCATCCACAATTTAATCTATACAATGTACTAGTGCTTTTAAAAATTTTATTGATATAATTTTATTAGATTTTAATTTTATAAATAACCTAGAATATTAAATTTGATGTGATTCTTTGTGGTGGAAATAATATTTCTCATACTGCCCATAGGATGGGTTTTAATGGAATACTCCAAAAATGATAGACGATTACACCAGTTCGGGGACAGGACCCTTGCTATCCCCTAGTAACACTCATGATCACTATTATTCATGACAAAGAAACTAGCATGGTCCCACAAAATATTCCAAAGGTTCATCATGAATGAACCCTATATACTTATAAGTAATCATCCACATTTTATCTATACAATTTACAAGTGTTTTTCGAAATTTTATTGACATAATTTTATTAGCTTTTAATTTTACAAAAAACCTAGAATATTAAATTTTATGTAATTCTATGTGGTGGAAATGATCTTTCTCATAATGCTTGTACTAAGGGTCTTAGTGGAATATTCCAAAAATGATGTACAATTACACCGGTTCGGGGGTGGGACCTTGCAATACCCTAGTAACAGTCAGGATCACCGTTATTCATGACAAAGAACCTGGCATGATCCCAAAAAAAATTCCACAGGTTTATCCTGATTGAACCTTGTATACTTATAAGTTATCATCTACAATGTACTCTACATGATGTACTAATGCTTTTCAATATTTTATTGACAAACTTTTACTAGCTTTTAATTTCATAATTAATCTAGAATATTAAATTGGATGTGATTCTATATGGTGAAAATGATCTTTCTCATAACGCTTATAGTAAGTGTATTAATGAAATACTCCAAAAATGACGGACGATTACCCTGGTTTTGGGATGGGACCCTTGCCATCCATAGTCAAACTCATGATCACCATTGTTCATGACAAAGAAATTAGCATGATCCCTCCAAAAATTCCACAGGTTTATCAGGAATGAACCTTGTATACTTGTAAGCAAGCATGTACAATTTACACAACACAATGTACTAGCAATTTTTTTAAAATTTAATGGATATTATTTTATAAGATATTAATTTTATAAATAACCTAGAATATTAAATTTGATGTGATTCTATGTGGTGGAAGTGATCTTTCTCATAATGCCTATATGAAGGGTTTTAATGGAATACTCCAAAAATGATAAAAGATTACACCAGTTCGGGGATGGGACCCTTGCTATCCCCTAGTAACACTCATGATCACTGTTATTCATGACAAAGAAACTAGCATGATCCCACAAAATATTCCACGGGCTAATCATAAATGAACCCTGTATACTTATAAGTAATCATCCACATTTTACTCTATACAATGTACTAGTGCTTTTCAAAATGTTATTGACATAATTTTTTTAGATTTTAATTTTAAAAATAACCTAAAATATTAAATTTGATGTGACTCCTTTTGGTGGAAATAATCTTTCTCAGATTTCCTATAGGAAGGGTTTTAATGGAATTCTCCAAAAATGATAGACAATTACACCAGTTCGGGGACGGGACCCTTGCTATCCCCTACTAACACTTATGATCACTATTATTCTTTACACAGAAACTAGCATGATCCCACTAAAAATTCCAAAGGTTCATCATGAATGAACCCTGTATACTTATAAGTAATCATCCACATTTTACTCTATACAATTTACAAGTGTTTTTCGAAATTTTATTGACATAATTTTATTAGCTTTTAATTTTACAAAAAACCTAGAATATTAAATTCGATGTAATTCTATGTGGTGGAAATGATCTTTCTCATAACGCTTGTACTAAGGGTCTAAGTGGAATATTCCAAAAATGATGTACAATTACACTGGTTCAGGGGTGGGACCTTGCAATCCCCTAGAAACAGTCATGATCACCATCATTCATGACAAAGAACCTGGCATGATTCCAAAAACAATTCCACAGGTTTATCCTGATTGAACCTTGTATACTTATAAGTTATCATCTACAATGTACTCGACACGATGTACTAGTGCCTTTCAATATTTTATTGACGAAATTTTACTAGCTTTTAATTTCATCATTAATCTAGAATATTAAATTGGATGTGATTCTATATGGTGGAAATGATCTTTCTCATAATGCTTATAGTAAGTGTATTAATGAAATACTCCAAAAATGATGGACGATTACCCCGGTTTTGGGACGGGACCCTTGCCATCCCCAGTTAAACTCATGATCACCATTGTTCATGACCCAGAAACTAGCATGATCCCTCAAAAAATTCCACAGGTTCATCAGGAATGAACCTTGTATACTTGTAAGTAAACATCTACAATTTAGACAACACAATATACTAGCAATTTTCGAAATTTAATGGTCATAATTTTATTAGATTTTAATTTTATAAATAACCTAGAATATTAAATTTGATGTGATTCTATGTGGTGGAAATGATCTTTCTCATATTGCCTATAGGATGGGTTTTAATGGAACACTCCAAAAATGATAGACGATTAACCAATTCGGGGACGGGACCCTTGCTATCCCCTAGTAACACTCATGATCACTATTATTCATGACAAAGAAACTAGCATGATCCAACAAAATATTCCACAGGCTCATCATGAATGAATGTATACTTATAAGTAATCATCCACATTTTACTTTATACAATGTACTAGTGCTTTTTGAAATTTTATTGACATAATTTTATTAGCTTTTAATTTTACAAAAAACCTAGAATTTTAAATTTGATGTAATTCTATGTGGTGGAAATGATCTTTCTCATGACACTTATACTAAGGGTCTTAGGGGAATACTCCAAAAATGACGTACAATTACACCGGTTCGGGGATGGGACCTTGCAATCCCCTAGTAACAGTCGTGATCACCGTTATTCATGACAAAGAACCTGGCATGATCCCAAAAACAATTCCACAGGTTTATCCTAATTGAACCTTGTATACTTGTAAGTTATCATCTACAATGTACTCTACATGATGTACTAATACTTTTCAATATTTTATTGACAAACTTTTACTAGCTTTTAATTTCATAATTAATCTAGAATATTAAATTGGATGTGATTCTATATGGTGAAAATGATCTTTCTCATAACGCTTATAGTAAGTGTATTAATGAAATACTCCAAAAATGACGGACGATTACCCCGGTTTTGGGATGGGACCCTTGCCATCCATAGTCAAACTCATGATCACCATTGTTCATGACAAAGAAATTAGCATGATCCCTCCAAAAATTCCACAGGTTTATCAGGAATGAACCTTGTATGCTTGTAAGTAAGCATGTACAATTTACACAACACAATGTACTAGCAATTTTTTAAAATTTAATGGATAATTTTATAAGATATTAATTTTATAAATAACCTAGAATATTAAATTTGATGTGATTCTATGTGGTGGAAATGATCTTTCTCATGATGCCTATAGGAAGGGTTTTAATGGAATTCTCCAAAAAAGATAGACGAATACACCAGTTCGGGGACGGGACCCTTGCTATCCCCTAGTAACACTCAACATCAATGTTATTCATGACAGAGAAATTAGCATGATCCAATAAAATATTCCACAGGCTCATCATGAATTAACCCTGTATACTTATAAGTAATCATCCACAATTTACTCTATACAATGTACTAGTGCTTTTCAAAATTTTGTTGACATAATTGTATTAGATTTTAATTTTATAAATAACCTAGAATATTAAATTTGATGTGATTCTTTGCGGTGGAAATAATATTTCTAATAATTCCTATAGGATGGGTTTTAATGGAATACACCAAAAATGATAGACGATTACACCAGTTCGGGGACGGGATCCTTGCTATCTCCTAGTAACACTCATGATCACTATTATTTGTGACAAAGAAACTAGCATGATCCCACAAAATATTCCAAAGGTTCATCATGAATGAACCTTGTATACTTATAAGTAATCATCCACATTTTACTCTATACAATTTACAAGTGTTTTTCGAAATTTTATTGACATAATTTTATTAGCTTCTAATTTTACAAAAACCCTAGAATATTAAATTTTATGTTATTCTATGTGGTGGAAATTATCTTTCTCATAACGCTTGTACTAAGGGTCTTAGTGGAATATTCCAAAAATGATGTACAATTACACCGGTTCGGGGGTGGGACCTTGCAATCCCCTAGTAACAGTCAGGATCACCGTTATTCATGACAAAGAACCTGGCATGATCCAAAAAACAATTCCACAGGTTTATCCTGATTGAACCTTGTATACTTATAAGTTATCATCTACAATGTACTCTACACGATGTACTAGTGCTTTTCAATATTTTATTGACAAAATTTTACTAGCTTTTAATTTCATAATTAATCTAGAATATTAAATTGGATGTGATTCTATATGGTGGAAATGATCTTTCTCAGAACGTTTATAGTAAGTGTATTAATGAAATACTCCAAAAATGATGGACGATTACCCCGGTTTTGGGATGGGACCCTTGCCATCCATAGTCAAACTCATGATCACCATTGTTCACGACAAAGAAATTAGCATGATCCCTCAAAAAATTGCACAGGTTCATCAGGAATGAACCACGTATACTTGTAAGTAAGCATCTACAATTTACACAACACAATGTACTAGCAATTTTCGAAATTTAATGGACATAATTTTATTAGATTTTAATTTTATAAATAACCTAGAATATTAAATTTGATGTGATTCTATGTGGTGGAAATGATCTTTCTCATATTGTCTATAGGATGGGTTTTAATGGAATACTCCAAAAATGATAGACGATTACACCAGTTCGGGGACGGGACCCTTGCTATCCCCTAGTAACACTCATGATCACTATTATTCATGACAAAGAAACTAGCATGATCCAACAAAATATTCCAGAGGCTCATCATGAATGAACCCTGTATACTTATAAGTAATCATCCACATTTTTTTTATACAATGTACTAGTGCTTTTTGAAATTTTATAGACATAATTTTATTAGCTTTTAATTTTACAAAAAACCTAGAATTTTAAATTTGATGTAATTCTATGTGGTGGAAATGATCTTTCTCATAACGCTTATACTAAGGGTCTTAGGGGCATACTCCAAAAATGACGTACAATTACACCGGTTCGGGGATGGGACCTTGCAATCCCCTAGTAACAGTTATGATCACCGTTATTCATGACAAAGAACCTGGCATGATCCCAAAAACAATTCCATAGGTTTATCCTGATTGAACCTTGTATACTTATAAGTTATCATCTACAATGTACTCTACATGATGTACTAATGCTTTTCAATATTTTATTGACAAAATTTAACTAGGTTTTAATTTCATAATTAATCTAGAATATTAAATTGGATGTGATTCTATATGGTGAAAATGATCTTTCTCATAACGCTTATAGTAAGTGTATTAATGAAATACTCCAAAAATGACGGACGATTACCCTGGTTTTGGGATGGGACCCTTGCCATCCATAGTCAAACTCATGATCACCATTGTTCATGACAAAGAAATTAGCATGATCCCTCCAAAAATTCCACAGGTTTATCAGGAATGAACCTTGTATACTTGTAAGCAAGCATGTACAATTTACACAACACAATGTACTAGCAATTTTTTTAAAATTTAATGGATATAATTTTATAAGATATTAATTTTATAAATAACCTAGAATATTAAATTTGATGTGATTCTATGTGGTGGAAGTGATCTTTCTCATAATGCCTATATGAAGGGTTTTAATGGAATACTCCAAAAATGATAAAAGATTACACCAGTTCGGGGATGGGACCCTTGCTATCCCCTAGTAACACTCATGATCACTGTTATTCATGACAAAGAAACTAGCATGATCCCACAAAATATTCCACGGGCTAATCATAAATGAACCCTGTATACTTATAAGTAATCATCCACATTTTACTCTATACAATGTACTAGTGCTTTTCAAAATGTTATTGACATAATTTTTTTAGATTTTAATTTTAAAAATAACCTAAAAATTAAATTTGATGTGATTCCTTTTGGTGGAAATAATCTTTCTCAGATTTCCTATAGGAAGGGTTTTAATGGAATTCTCCAAAAATGATAGACAATTACACCAGTTCGGGGACGGGACCCTTGCTATCCCCTACTAACACTTATGATCACTATTATTCTTTACACAGAAACTAGCATGATCCCACTAAAAATTCCAAAGGTTCATCATGAATGAACCCTGTATACTTATAAGTAATCATCCACATTTTACTCTATACAATTTACAAGTGTTTTTCGAAATTTTATTGACATAATTTTATTAGCTTTTAATTTTACAAAAAACCTAGAATATTAAATTCGATGTAATTCTATGTGGTGGAAATGATCTTTCTCATAACGCTTGTACTAAGGGTCTTAGTGGAATATTCCAAAAATGATGTACAATTACACTGGTTCAGGGGTGGGACCTTGCAATCCCCTAGAAACAGTCATGATCACCATCATTCATGACAAAGAACCTGGCATGATTCCAAAAACAATTCCACAGGTTTATCCTGATTGAACCTTGTATACTTATAAGTTATCATCTACAATGTACTCGACACGATGTACTAGTGCCTTTCAATATTTTATTGACGAAATTTTACTAGCTTTTAATTTCATCATTAATCTAGAATATTAAATTGGATGTGATTCTATATGGTGGAAATGATCTTTCTCATAATGCTTATAGTAAGTGTATTAATGAAATACTCCAAAAATGATGGACGATTACCCCGGTTTTGGGACGGGACCCTTGCCATCCCCAGTTAAACTCATGATCACCATTGTTCATGACCCAGAAACTAGCATGATCCCTCAAAAAATTCCACAGGTTCATCAGGAATGAACCTTGTATACTTGTAAGTAAACATCTACAATTTAGACAACACAATATACTAGCAATTTTCGAAATTTAATGGTCATAATTTTATTAGATTTTAATTTTATAAATAACCTAGAATATTAAATTTGATGTGATTCTATGTGGTGGAAATGATCTTTCTCATATTGCCTATAGGATGGGTTTTAATGGAACACTCCAAAAATGATAGACGATTAACCAATTCGGGGACGGGACCCTTGCTATCCCCTAGTAACACTCATGATCACTATTATTCATGACAAAGAAACTAGCATGATCCAACAAAATATTCCACAGGCTCATCATGAATGAATGTATACTTATAAGTAATCATCCACATTTTACTTTATACAATGTACTAGTGCTTTTTGAAATTTTATTGACATAATTTTATTAGCTTTTAATTTTACAAAAAACCTAGAATTTTAAATTTGATGTAATTCTATGTGGTGGAAATGATCTTTCTCATGACACTTATACTAAGGGTCTTAGGGGAATACTCCAAAAATGACGTACAATTACACCGGTTCGGGGATGGGACCTTGCAATCCCCTAGTAACAGTCGTGATCACCGTTATTCATGACAAAGAACCTGGCATGATCCCAAAAACAATTCCACAGGTTTATCCTAATTGAACCTTGTATACTTGTAAGTTATCATCTACAATGTACTCTACATGATGTACTAATACTTTTCAATATTTTATTGACAAACTTTTACTAGCTTTTAATTTCATAATTAATCTAGAATATTAAATTGGATGTGATTCTATATGGTGAAAATGATCTTTCTCATAACGCTTATAGTAAGTGTATTAATGAAATACTCCAAAAATGACGGACGATTACCCCGGTTTTGGGATGGGACCCTTGCCATCCATAGTCAAACTCATGATCACCATTGTTCATGACAAAGAAATTAGCATGATCCCTCCAAAAATTCCACAGGTTTATCAGGAATGAACCTTGTATGCTTGTAAGTAAGCATGTACAATTTACACAACACAATGTACTAGCAATTTTTTAAAATTTAATGGATAATTTTATAAGATATTAATTTTATAAATAACCTATAATATTAAATTTGATGTGATTCTATGTGGTGGAAATGATCTTTCTCATGATGCCTATAGGAAGGGTTTTAATGGAATTCTCCAAAAAAGATAGACGAATACACCAGTTCGGGGACGGGACCCTTGCTATCCCCTAGTAACACTCAACATCAATGTTATTCATGACAGAGAAATTAGCATGATCCAATAAAATATTCCACAGGCTCATCATGAATTAACCCTGTATACTTATAAGTAATCATCCACAATTTACTCTATACAATGTACTAGTGCTTTTCAAAATTTTGTTGACATAATTTTATTAGATTTTAATTTTATAAATAACCTAGAATATTAAATTTGATGTGATTCTTTGCGGTGGAAATAATATTTCTAATAATTCCTATAGGATGGGTTTTAATGGAATACACCAAAAATGATAGACGATTACACCAGTTCGGGGACGGGATCCTTGCTATCTCCTAGTAACACTCATGATCACTATTATTTGTGACAAAGAAACTAGCATGATCCCACAAAATATTCCAAAGGTTCATCATGAATGAACCTTGTATACTTATAAGTAATCATCCACATTTTACTCTATACAATTTACAAGTGTTTTTCGAAATTTTATTGACATAATTTTATTAGCTTCTAATTTTACAAAAACCCTAGAATATTAAATTTTATGTTATTCTATGTGGTGGAAATTATCTTTCTCATAACGCTTGTACTAAGGGTCTTAGTGGAATATTCCAAAAATGATGTACAATTACACCGGTTCGGGGGTGGGACCTTGCAATCCCCTAGTAACAGTCAGGATCACCGTTATTCATGACAAAGAACCTGGCATGATCCAAAAAACAATTCCACAGGTTTATCCTGATTGAACCTTGTATACTTATAAGTTATCATCTACAATGTACTCTACACGATGTACTAGTGCTTTTCAATATTTTATTGACAAAATTTTACTAGCTTTTAATTTCATAATTAATCTAGAATATTAAATTGGATGTGATTCTATATGGTGGAAATGATCTTTCTCAGAACGTTTATAGTAAGTGTATTAATGAAATACTCCAAAAATGATGGACGATTACCCCGGTTTTGGGATGGGACCCTTGCCATCCATAGTCAAACTCATGATCACCATTGTTCACGACAAAGAAATTAGCATGATCCCTCAAAAAATTGCACAGGTTCATCAGGAATGAACCACGTATACTTGTAAGTAAGCATCTACAATTTACACAACACAATGTACTAGCAATTTTCGAAATTTAATGGACATAATTTTATTAGATTTTAATTTTATAAATAACCTAGAATATTAAATTTGATGTGATTCTATGTGGTGGAAATGATCTTTCTCATATTGTCTATAGGATGGGTTTTAATGGAATACTCCAAAAATGATAGACGATTACACCAGTTCGGGGACGGGACCCTTGCTATCCCCTAGTAACACTCATGATCACTATTATTCATGACAAAGAAACTAGCATGATCCAACAAAATATTCCAGAGGCTCATCATGAATGAACCCTGTATACTTATAAGTAATCATCCACATTTTTTTTATACAATGTACTAGTGCTTTTTGAAATTTTATTGACATAATTTTATTAGCTTTTAATTTTACAAAAAACCTAGAATTTTAAATTTGATGTAATTCTATGTGGTGGAAATGATCTTTCTCATAACGCTTATACTAAGGGTCTTAGGGGCATACTCCAAAAATGACGTACAATTACACCGGTTCGGGGATGGGACCTTGCAATCCCCTAGTAACAGTTATGATCACCGTTATTCATGACAAAGAACCTGGCATGATCCCAAAAACAATTCCATAGGTTTATCCTGATTGAACCTTGTATACTTATAAGTTATCATCTACAATGTACTCTACATGATGTACTAATGCTTTTCAATATTTTATTGACAAAATTTAACTAGGTTTTAATTTCATAATTAATCTAGAATATTAAATTGGATGTGATTCTATATGGTGAAAATGATCTTTCTCATAACGCTTATAGTAAGTGTATTAATGAAATACTCCAAAAATGACGGACGATTACCCTGGTTTTGGGATGGGACCCTTGCCATCCATAGTCAAACTCATGATCACCATTGTTCATGACAAAGAAATTAGCATGATCCCTCCAAAAATTCCACAGGTTTATCAGGAATGAACCTTGTATACTTGTAAGCAAGCATGTACAATTTACACAACACAATGTACTAGTAATTTTTTTAAATTTAATGGATATAATTTTATAAGATATTAATTTTATAAATAACCGAGAATATTAAATTTGATGTGATTCTATGTGGTGGAAATGATCTTTCTCATAATGCCTATAGGAAGGGTTTTAATGGAATACTCCAAAAATGATAGACGATTACACCAGTTCGGGGACGGGACCCTTGCTATCCCCTAGAAACACTCATGATCACTGTTATTCATGACAAAGAAACTAGCATGATCCTACAAAATATTCCACGGGCTAATCATAAATGAACCCTGTATACTTATAAGTAATCATCCACATTTTACTCTATACAATGTACTAGTGCTTTTCAAAAATGTTATTGACATAATTTTATTAGATTTTAATTTTAAAAATAACCTAAAATATTAAATTTGATGTGATTCCTTTTGGTGGAAATAATATTTCTTATAATTCCTATAGGAAGGGTTTTAATGGAATTCTCCAAAAATGATAGACGATTACACCAGTTCAGGGACGGAACCCTTGCTATCCCCTAGTAACACTCATGATCACTAGTATTCATTACAAAGAAACTAGCATGATCCCACTAAAAGTTCCACAGGTTCATCATGAATGAACCCTGTATACTTATAAGTAATCATATGTAATTTACAGAACACAACGTACTAGCGCTTTTTGAAATTTTATTGACGTAATTTTATTAGCTTTTAATTTTCAAAAAAAACCTAGAATATTAAATTTTATGTGATTCTATGTGGTGGAAATGATCTTTCTTATAACTCTTATAGTAAGGGTTATAATGGAATACTCTAAAAATGACGTACGATTACACCAGTTCGAGGACGGACCCTTGCAATCCCCCAGTATCACTCAAGATCACCATTATACATAACAAAGAAACTGGCATGATCCCACGAACATTTCCATAGGTTCATCCCGCATGAACTTTGTATACTTATAGGTTATCATTTACAATGTACTCTACATGATGTACTAGTGTTTTTCAATATTTTATGGATGGAATTTTACTTGCTTTTAATTTCATAATTAATCTAGAATACTAAATTGGATGTGATTCTATATGGTGGAAATGATCTTTCTCATAACGCTTATGTTAAATGTATTAATGAAATACTCCAAAAATGACGGACGATTACCCCGGTTTTGGGATGGGACCCTTGCCATCCCCAGTCAAACTCATGATCATCATTGTTCATGACAAAGAAATTAGCATGATCCCTCAAACAATTCCACAGGTTCATCAGGAATGAACCTTGTATACTTGTAAGTAAGCATCTACAATTTACACAACACAATGTACAAGCAATTTTTGAAATTTAATGGACATAATTTTATAGATTTTAATTTTATAAATAACCTAGAATATTAAATTTGATGTGATTCTATGTGGTGGAAATGATCTTTCTCATAATGCCTATAGGAAGGGTTTTAATGGAATACTCCAAAAATGATAGACGATTACACCAGTTCGGGGACGGGACCCTTGCTATCCCCTAGAAACACTCATGATCACTGTTATTCATGACAAAGAAACTCGCATGATCCCACAAAATATTCCACGGGCTAATCATAAATGAACCCTGTATACTTATAAGTAATCATCCACATTTTACTCTATACAATGTACTAGTGCTTTTCAAAAATGTTATTGACATAATTTTATTAGATTTTAATTTTAAAAATAACCTAAAATTAAATTTGATGTGATTCCTTTTGGTGGAAATAATCTTTCTTATAATTCCTATAGGAAGGGTTTTAATGGAATTCTCCAAAAATGATAGACGATTACACCAGTTCGGGGACGGAACCCTTGCTATCCCCTAGTAACACTCATGATCACTAGTATTCATTACAAAGAAACTAGCATGATCCCACTAAAAGTTCCACAGGTTCATCATGAATGAACCCTGTATACTTATAAGTAATCATATGTAATTTACAGAACACAGCGTACTAGCGCTTTTTGAAATTTTATTGACGTAATTTTATTAGCTTTTAATTTTAAAAAAAAACCTAGACTATTAAATTTTATGTGATTCTATGTGGTGGAAATGATCTTTCTCATAACTCTTATAGTAAGGGTTATAATGGAATACTTTAAAAATGACGTACGATTACACCAGTTTGAGGACGGACCCTTGCAATCCCCCAGTATCACTCAAGATCACCATTATACATAACAAAGAAACTGGCATGATCCCACAAACATTTCCATAGGTTCATCCCGCATGAACTTTGTATACTTATAGGTTATCATCTACAATGTACTATACACGATGTACTAGTGTTTTTCAATATTTTATGGATGGAATTTTACTTGCTTTTTATTTCATAATGAATCTAGAATACTAAATTGGATGTGATTCTATATGGTGGAAATGATCTTTCTCATAACGCTTATGTTAAATGTATTAATGAAATACTCCAAAAATGACGGACGATTACCCCGATTTTGGGATGGAACCCTTGCCATCCCCAGTCAAACTCATGATCACCATTGTTCATGACAAAGAAATTAGCATGATCCCTCAAAAAATTCCACAGGTTCATCAGGAATGAACCTTGTATACTTGTAAGTAAGCATCTACAATTTACACAACACAATGTACAAGCAATTTTTGAAATTTAATGGACATAATTTTATAGATTTTAATTTTATAAATAACCTAGAATATTAAATTTGATGTGATTCTATGTGGTGGAAATGATCTTTCTCATAATGCCTATAGGAAGGGTTTTAATGGAATACTCCAACAATGATAGACGATTACACCAGTTCGGGGACGGGACCCTTGCTATCCCGTAGTAACACTCAACATCAATGTTATTCATGACAGAGAAACTAGCATGATCTAATAAAATATTCCACAGGCTCATCTTGAATGAACCCTATATACTTATAAGTAATCATCCACAATTTACTCTATACAATGTACTAGTGCTTTTCGAAATTGTATTGACATAATTTATTTGATTTTACTCTTATAAATAACCTAGAATATTAAATTTGATGTGATTATTTGTGGTGGAAATAATCTTTCTCATAATGCCTGTAGGATGGGTTTTAATGGAACACTCCAAAAATGATAGACGATCACACCAGTTCGGGGACGGGTTGCTATCCCCTAGTAACACTCAACATCAATGTTATTCATGACAGAGAAACTAGCATGATCCAATAAAATATTCCACAGGCTCATCAAGAATGAACCCTGTATACTTATAAGTAATCATCCACAATTTAATCTATACAATGTACTAGTGCTTTTCGAAATTTTATTGACATAATTTTATTAGATTTTACTCTTATAAATAACCTAGAATATTAAATTTGATGTGATTATTTGTGGTGGAAATAATCTTTCTCATAATGCCTATAGGATGTGTTTTAATGGAATACTCCAAAAATGATAGACGATTACTCCAGTTCGGGGACGGGACCCTTGCTATCCCCTAGTAACACTCAACATCAATGTTATTCATGACAGAGAAACTAGCATGATCCAATAAAATATTCCACAGGCTCATCAAGAATGAACCCTGTATACTTATAAGTAATCATCCACAATTTACTCTATACAATGTACTAGTGCTAGTAACAGTCTACACAATTTTATTGACATAATTTTATTAGATTTTAATTTTACTCTACACAATTTATTGACATAATTTTATTAGATTTTAATTTACTCTACACAATTTTATTGACATAATTTTATTAGATTTTAATTTTATAAATAACCTAGAATATTAAATTTGATGTGATTCTTTGTGGTGGAAATGATCTTTCTCATAATGCCTATAGGAAGGGTTTTAATGGAATACTCCAAAAATGATAGACGATTACACCAGTTCGGGGACGGGACCCTTGCTATCCCCTAGTAACACTCATGATCACTGTTATTCATGACAAACAAATTAGCATGATCCCACAAAATATTCCACGGGCTCATCATAAATGAACCCTGTATACTTATAAGTAATCATCCACATTTTACTCTATACACTGTACTAGTGCTTTCCAAAATTTTATTGACATAATTTTATTAGATTTTAATTTTATAAATAACCTAGAATATTAAATTTGATGTGATTCTTTGTGGTGGAAATGATCTTTCTCATAATGCCTATAGGAAGGGTTTTAATGGAATACTCCAAAAATGATAGACGATTACACCAGTTCGGGGACGGGACCCTTGCTATCCCCTAGTAACACTCATGATCACTGTTATTCATGACAAACAAATTAGCATTATCCCACAAAATATTCCACGGGCTCATCATAAAAGAACCCTGTATACTTATAAGTAATCATCCGCATTTTACTCTATACACTGTACTAGTGCTTTCCAAAATTTTATTGACATAATTTTATTACATTTTAATTTTAAAAATAACCTAAAATATTAAATTTGATGTGATTCCTTTTGGTGGAAATAATCTGTCTCATAATGCCTATAGGAAGGGTTTTAATGGAATTCTCCAAAAATGATAGACGATTAGACCAGTTCGGGGACGAGACCCTTGCTATCCCCTAGTAACACTCATGATCACTATTATTCATTACAAAGAAATTAGCATGATCCCACAAAAAATTCCACAGGTTCATCATGAATGAACCCTGTATACTTATAAGTAATCATCCAGATTTTACTCTATACAATTTACAAGTGCTTTTCAAAAAATTTTATGACATAATTTTATTAGGTTTTAATTTAACAAAAAACCGAGAATATTAAATTTGATGTAATTCTATGTGGTGGAAATGATCTTTCTTATAACAGTTATACTAAGGTTCTTAGTGGAATACTCCAAAAATGATGTACAATTACACCGGTTCGGGGGTGGGACCTTGCAATCCCCTAGTAACAATCATGATCACCGTTATTCATGAAAAAGAACCTGGCATGATCCCAACAAAATTCCATAGGTTTATCCTGATTGAACCTTGTATACTTATAAGTTATCATCTACAATGTACTCTACACGATGTACTTGTGCTTTTCAATATTTTATTGACGAAATTTTACTAGCTTTTAATTTCACAATTAATCTAGAATATTAAATTGGATGTGATTCTATATGGTGGAAATGATCTTTCTCATAACGCTTATAGTAAGTGTATTAATGAAATACTCCAAAAATGATGGACGATTACCCCGGTTTTGGGACGGGACCCTTGCCATCCCCAGTCAAACTCATGATCACCATTGTTCATGACCCAGAAACTAGCATGATCCCTAAAAAAATTCCATAGGTTAATCGTGAATGAACCATTATTACTTGTAAGTAATCATCTACAATTTACACAGCACGATGTACTAGTGCTTTTCAAAATTTTGTGGACATAATTTTATTGGATTTTTATTGTATAAATAACCTAGAATATTAAATTGGATGTGATTCTATGTGATGGAAATGATGTTTCTCGTAACGCTTTTCAAAATATTATGGACATAATTTTATTAGCTTTAATTTTATAAAAAACTTAGAATATTAAATTTGACGTGATTCTATATGGTGGAAATGATATTTCTCATAACGCTTATAGTATGGGCAATAATGACATACTCTAAAAATGACGGATGATTACCCAGGTTGGGCGACCAGACCCTTGTCATCCCCCAGCACACTCATGATCATTGTTATTCATGAAAATTAAACTGGCATGATCCCACAAAGAATTCCTTAGATTCTTCTTGAATAACCCCTGTATAATTGTAAATAATCATATACAATTTACTCTACACAATGTACTAGCATTTTTCAAAATTTGATGGACAAAATTTAATTAGATTTTAATTTTATAAGAAACCTATAGTATTAAATTTGACGTTATTCTAAGTGGTGGAAATGATCTTTCTCATAACGCTTATAGTTAGGGTAATAATGAAATACTCCAACAATGACAAACGATCACCCCAATTTGGGTACGGATTGCCATCCCCCCGTCAAACTGATGATCGTTGTTATTTATAAAAAATAAACTGGCATGATCCCACAAACAATTCCATAGGTTCATCATGAATGACCATGTATACCTATAAGTAATCATCTACAATTTACTCTACTCAATGTACTAGCGCTTTTCAAAATTTTATTGCATAATTTTATTAGCTTTTAATTTAATAAAAAACCTAGAATATGAAATTTGACGTGATTCTATGTGGTGGAAATGATCTGTCTCATAACGCTTATAGTAAGGGTTTTAATGGAATACTCCAAAAATAATTGACGATTACACCAGTTAGAGGATAGGGCCCTTGCAATCCCCCCAGTAACACTCATGATCACCATTATTCATGACAAAGAAACTAGCATTATTCGACAAAAAAATTCCACAGGTTCATCGTGAATGAACCCTGTATACTTATAAGTAATCATCTACAATTTACACTACACAATGTACTAGAGCTTTCCGATGTTGTATGGACATAATTTTATTAGATTTTAATTTTATAAAAAAACCTAGAATATTAAATTTGATGTGATTCTATGTGGTGGAAATGATCTTTCTCATAACGCTTATAGTTAGAGTTTTAATGGAATACTCCAAAAATGACGTACGATTACACCGGTTCAGGGACGAGACCCTTGCAATCCCCCTTTAACACTCATGATCACCATTATTCATGACAAAGAAACTAAAGTGATCCCACAAAGAATTCCACTGGTTCATCTACTATTTATTCTACACAATGTACTAGTGCATTTCAAAATTCTATTGGCAGAATTTTAATAGCTTTTGATTTCATTAAAAACCTTATGACTCTATTTGGTAGAAATGATCTTTCTTATAATGCTCAAAGTAAGATTTTCAATGGAATAGTCCAAAAATGATGGACGGTTACCCCTGTTTGGGGACGGGACCCTTGCCATCCCCCAGTCAAACTCATGAACACCATTATTTATGACAAAGAAACTGGCATGATCCCAAAAAGAATTCCACAGGTTCATCCTGAATGAAACTTGTATACTTATAAGTAATCATTTACAATTTACTCTACACCGTGTACTAACGATGTTCAAAATTTGATTGTCTAAATTTTATTAGCTTTTAATTTTGTGAAGAACCTAGAATTTTAAAATTGATGTGATTCTATGTGGTGCTAATGATCTTTCTCATAACGCTGATAGTAAGGGTTATAAGGGAATACTTTAAAAATGAGGTATGACTACCCCAGTTCGGGGGGACGGGACCCTTACCATCTCCCAATTGAATTCATGTTCACCGTTATTCATGATAAAGAAACTGGCATGATCCTACAAACAATTCCACTGGTTCATCCTGAATGAACCCTGTATACTTATAAGTAATCATCTACAATTTACTCTACATGATGTACTAGTGCTTTTAAAAATTTGATTGACGGAATTTTATTAGCTTTTAATTTCAATAAAAACCTAGAATATTAAATTTGATGTGATTCTATGTGGATGAAACGATATTTCTAATAATTCTTATAGTAAGGGTCCTAATGAAATACTCCAAAATGACGAATGATTACCCCAGTTTGAGGACGGGACCCTTGTCGTCCCCCAGTTAACTCATGATCACTGTTATTCATAAAAAGGGAACTGGCATGATCCACAAAGAATTCCACAGGTTCATCCTTAACCTTTTATACTTATAAGTAATCATCTACAATTTACTCTACACGATATACTAGCACTTTTCAAAATTTAATAGACAAATTTAACTAGCTTTTAATTTTTTTTAAAACCCTAGAATATTAAATTTGATGTGATTTTATGTGGTGGAAATGATCTTTCTCATAATGCTTATAGTAAGGGTTTTAATAAAATACTCCAAAAATGACGGATAATTACCCCATTTTGGGGAGAGGGTCCTTGCCAACCCCCAGTCAAACTCATGATCACTGTTATTCATGATAAAGAAACTAGCATGATCCCACAAAATATTCCACAGGTTCATCCTAAATGAACCCTGTATACTTATAAGTAATCACCTACACAATGACACAATGTACTAGCATTTTCTAAAATTTGATGGACAGAATTTATTAGCTTTTAATTTTATAAAAAACATATCGTTAAATTTGATGTGATTCTAAGTGATAGAAATGAAATTTCTCATAATGCATACAGTAAGGGTAATGATGAAATACTCCAAAAATGACGGACGACTACCTCGGTTCGGGTATGGAACATTTGCCATCCCTCAGTCAAACGAATGATCACCATTATTCTTGACAAAGAAACTGGCATGATCCCACAAACAGTGCCACAGGTTCATCCTGAATAAACCATGTATACTTATATGTTATCATCCACAATTTACTCTACATGACGTACTAGCACTTTTCAAAATTTTATGGACGAAATTTTACTAGCTTTTTATTCACAACCTGGAATATTAAATTTTATGTGATTCTATGTGGTGGAAATGATTTTTCTCATAACACCTATAGTAAAGATACTAATGAAATACTCCAAAAATGACGAATGAATACCTCGGTTTAGGAATGGGAAACTTGACATCCCACATTCAAACTCATGATCACCATTACTCATGACAAAGAAAATAGCTTGATCCCACAAAAAACTCTACAAGTTCATCGTGAATGAACCCAGTATACTTATCTGTAATCATCTACAATTTACCAAACACAATGTACTAGCATTTTTCGAAATTTGATGGACAAATTTTTATTAGCTTTTAATTGTATAAAAAAACCTAGAATATTAAATTTGATGTGATTCTATGTGGTGGAAATGATCTTTCTCATAATGCTTATAGTATGGGTATTAATGAAATACTCCAAAAATGATGGACGATTACCCCGGTTCGGGGACAGGACCCTTGTAATCCTCCAGCGTACTCACGACCATCGTTATTCATGAAAAAGCAACTGGCATGATCCAACAAAGAATTCCATAGGTTCATCCTGAATGAACCCTGTATATTTATAACTAATCATCTACAATTTACTCTATATGATGTCCTAGCGCTTTTCAAAATTTGATGGAAGGAATTTTACTAGGTTTTAATCTCCTAAAAAACCTCAAATATTAAATTTGATGTGATTCTATGTTGTGGAAATGTTTTTTTCATAACGCTTATAGTAAGGGTATTAATAAAATACATCAAAATTGACGGACGATTACCCCAGTTTGGGGACGGGACCCTTGCCATCCCCCATTCAAACTCATGATCACCGTTATTCATGAAAATAAACTAGCATGATCCCACAAAAAATTTCACTGGTTCATCCTGAATGAACCATGTATACATATAAGTAATCATCTAAAATTTACTCGACACAATGTACTAGCGCTTTTTTGAAATTTGATGGACATATTTTTATTACCTTTATAAAAAACCTAGAATTTTAAATTTGATGTGATTCTATGTGGTGGAAATGATCTTTACATAACGCTTTAAATATGGGTAATAATGACATACTCAAAAAATGACGGATGATTACCCAGGTTCGAGACCCGGACCCTTGTCATCCCCCAGCAAACTCATGACCACCGTTATTCTTGAAAAAGAAACTGGCATGATCTCACAAAGAATTCCACAGGTTCATCTTGAATGAATCTGGTACATTTATAAATAATCATCTACAGATTTTTATATATGATGTACTAGCGCTTTTCAAAATTTTATGGATGGAATTTTACTAACTTTTAATTTCATAAAATTTTTTAAATATTAAATGTTTTTTTCATAACGCTTATAGTAAGGGTATTAAAGATATGCACCAAAAATTATGGACGATTACCCCGGTTTGGGGACGGGACCCTTGCCATCCCCCAGTCAAACTAATGATCACCGTTATTCATAACAAAGAAACCGGAATAATCTCACTAACAATTCCACAGGTTCATTCTGAATGAACCCTGTATACTTATATGTAATCATCTACAATTTACTCTACACAACGTAGTAGCACTTTTTGAAATTTGATGGACAGAATTTTGTAAGCTTTTAATTTTATAAAATACCTAGAATGTTGAATTTTTTGTGATTCTATGTGGTGGATATGATGTTTCTCATAACTCTTATATTATGGGTACTAATGACATACTCCAAAAATGACGGACGACTACCCCGGCTCGGGGACGACACCCTTGTCATCCCCCAACAAACTCATGATCACCGCTATTCATAAAAAGAAGCTGGCATGATCCCACAAAGAATTCCACATGTTCGTCCCGAATGAACCCTGTATATTGATAAGTAACCATCTACAATTTAATCTATACGATGTACTAGCACTTTTCAAAATTTGATGGAAGGAATTTTACTAGCATTCAATTTCATAAAAAACCTTGATTATTAAATTTATTGTGATTCTATGTGGTGGAAATGATCTTTCTCATAACGCTTATAGTGAGGGTATTAATGAAATAATCCAAAAATGACAGACGATTACCCCAGTTTGGGGATGGGACCCTTGCCATCCCCCAGTCAAACTCATGATCACCTCTATTCATGACAAAGACACTGGCATGATCCCACAAACAATTCCACATGTTCATCATGAATGAACCCTGTAAACTTATATGTAATCATCTACAATTTACTCTACACAGTGTACTAGCGCTTTTAAAAATTTTATGGACAAAATTTTATAAGTTTTTAATTTTATAATAAACCTAGAATATTAAATTTGATCTGATTCTATGTGTTGGAAATGATATTTCTTCCAACGCTTATAGTATGGGTAATAATGACATACTCCAAAAATTGCGGATGATTACCCCAGTTAGGGGACGGGACCCTTGTCATCCCCCAGCAAACTCATGATCACCGTTATTCATAAAAATGAAACTGGCATGATCCCACAAATAATTCCACAGGTTCATCCTGAATGAACCCTGTATATTTATAAGTAATCATCTACAATGTAATCTATACAATGTAATAGTGCTTTTAAAAATTTAATGGAAGGAATTTTACAAGCTTTTAATATCATAAAAAATCTCGAATATGAAATTTAATGTGATTTTATGTGGTTAAATGATCTTTCTCATAATGCTTACCGTAGGGGTATTAATGAAATACACCAAAAATGATGGACGATTACCCCTGTTTGGGGACGAGACCCTTGCCATCCCCCAGTCAAACTCATGATCACCGTTATTCATGACAAAGAAACTGGCATAACCCCACAAACAATTACACAGATTCATCAAGAATAACCCCTTTATACTTATAAGTAATCATCTACAATTTACTCTACACAATGTACTAGCATTTTTCTGAATTTGATGAACAAAATTTTATTAGCTTTTACTTTTCAAAAAAAACCTATAATATTAAATTTGAAGTGATTCTATGTGGTGGAAATGATCTTTCTCATAATGCTTATAGTTAGTGTACTAATGAAATACTCCAACAATGAAAGAAGATTACCCCAATTCAGGGACAAAACCTTTGCCATCCCCCAGTCAAACACACGAGCACCGTTATTCATGATAAAGAAACTGGCATGATCCCACAAACAATTCCACAGGTTCAACCTGAATGAACCCTGTATACATATAAGTTATCATCTACAATGTACGCTACGTGATATACTAGCGCTTTTCAAAAAATTTTGGACGAAATTTTACTTGCTTTTAATTTCATAAAAAATCTGGAATATTAAATTTGATATAATTCCATGTGGTGGAAATGATCTTTCTCATAACGCTTATAGTTAGGGTACTAATGAAATACTCCAACAATGATAGACGATAACCCTAATTCGGGGACAAAACCCTTACCATCCCCGAGTCAAACACATGATCACTGTTATTCATGACAAAGAAACTAGCATGATCCCACGAACAAATCCATAGGTTCATCCTGAATGAACCCTGGATACATATAAGCTATCATTTACAATGTACTCTACATGATGTACTAGCGCTTTTCAAAATTTTATGGACGAAATTTTACTAGCTTTTAAATTCATAAAAAATATAGAATATTAAATTTGATGTGATTCTATATGGTGTAAATAATCTTTCTTATAACGCTTATAGTAAGAGTATTAATGGAATGGTCCAAAATTGATGCACGATTACCCCAGTTCGGGAACGGGAACCTTGCCGTCCCTTAGTTATTCATGGCAATGAAACTAGCATGATCCCACAAAACATTCCATGGGTTCTTCATGAATGAACCATGTACACTTATAAGTAATCTTCTACAATTTACTCTACACAATGTAGAAGCGCTTTTAGAAATTATATGTACATAATTTTATTAGCTTTTAATTTTATAAAAAACCTAGAATATTAAATTTTATGTGATTCTATGTGGTGGAAATGATCTTTCTCATAACACTTATCGTAAGGGTTTTAATGAAATACTCCAAAAATGACGGACAATTACACTGGTTTTGGGACGAGACCCTTGCAATCCCCACTAACACTTACGATCACCATTATTCATGACAAAGAAACTAGCATGATCCCCCAAAATATTTCGCAGGTTCATCATGAATGAACCCTGTATACTTATAATTAATCATCCACAATTTACTCTACACAATGTACTAGCTCTTTTCAAATTTTTATGGACATAATGTTTTTAGCTTTTTATTTTATAAAAAACCTAGAAGATTAAATTTGATGTGATTCTATGAGGTGGAAATGATCTTTCTCATAACGCTTATAGTAAGGGTTTGAATGGAATAATCCAAAAATGACGTACGATTACACCGGTTCGGGGACTGGACCCTTGCAATCCCCCAGTAACACTCATGATCACCGTTATTCATCACAAAGAAACTAACATGATCCCACAAAGAATTCCACGGGTTCATTTACAATTTACTCCACACGATGTACTAGATCATCTACAAAATTCTGTTGACGGAATTTTGTTAGCTTTTAATTTCATAAAAAAACCCTTCAATATTAAATTCGATGTTATTCTATTTGGTGGAAATGATCTTTCTCATAACGCTTATTGTAAGGGTTTTAATGAAATACTCCAAAAATGACAGACGATTACCCTGGTTTAGGGACGGGACCCTTGCCATCCACCAGTCAAACTCATGATCACCATTATTCATTACAAAGAAACTAGCATGATCCCCATTATTCATTACAAAGAAACTAGCATGATCCCACAAAAAATTCCAAAGGTTCATCCTGAATGAACCCTGTATACTTTTAAATAATCATCTACAATTTACAATGAACCCTGTGTACTAGTGCTTTTTGAACTTTGATGGACAAAGTTTTATGAGCTTTTAATTTTATAAAAAAACTTAGAATATTAAATTTGATGGGATTCTATGTGGTAGAAATGATCTTTCTCATAATGCTTATAGTAAGGGTTTTAATGGATTACACAAAAAATGAGGGACAATTACCCCGGTTCGGGGACGGGAACCTTGTCATCAGCCACTTACACTCATGGTCACCGTTATTAATGACAAAGAAACCAACATGATCCCACAAATAATTCCATAGGTTCATCTACAATTTACTCTACACGATGTACTAGAGCTAATCAAAAAATGACGCACGATTACCTCACTTTGGGGACGGAACCGTTGTTGTCCCCTAGTTAACCTCATGATCTCCATTATTTACGGCAAAGAAATTGGCATGATTCCCCATAGAATTCCACGGTTTCATCCTGAATGAACCATGTATATTTATAAGTAATCATCTAATTTTTACTATATACGATGTACTAGCGCTTTTCAAAATTTGATGGATGGAATTTTACTTGCTTTTAATTTCATAAAAAGCCTCCAATATTAAATTTGATGTGATTCTATGTGGTGGAAATGATCTTTCTCATAAGGCTTATAATAAGGGTATTAATGAAATGCACCAAAAATGATGGACGATTACCCTAGTTTGGGGATGGTGCAATCCCCCATTCAAACTCATGATCACCATTATTCAAGCCAAACAAAATAGCATGTTCCCACAAACAATTCCACAGGTTCATCCTGAATGAACCCAGTATACTTATAAGTAATCATCTACAATTTTATCAAACCAGTGTACTAGTGCTTTTCGAAATTTGACAGTCCGATTTTTTTTTGCTTTTAATTTTATAAAAAAATTAGAATATTAAATTTAATGTGATTCAATGTGGTGGAAATGATCTTTCTCATAACGCTTATATTATGGGTATTAATGAAATACTCCATAAATGACGGACGATTCCCCGGTTCAAGGACGGGACCCTTGTCATCCCCCAGTAAACTCATGATCACCGTTATTCATAAAAACAAAACTGGCATAATCCCACAAATAATTCAACAGGTTCATCCTGAATGAATCCTGTATATTTATAAGTAATCTTCCACAATATTTTCTATACGATGTACTAGCACCTTTAAAAATTTGATTGCCGGAATTTTACTAGCTTTAAACTTCATAAAAAACCTCAAATATTAAACTTGATGTGATTTTGTTTTGTGGAAATGATCTTTCTCATAACGCTTACAGTAAGGATATTAATGAAATACACAAAAAATGAAGGACGATTACCCCGATTTTGGGATGGGACACTTGCCATCCCCGAGTGAAACTCATGATCATTGTTATTCATGACAATGTAATTGGGATGATCCCAGAAACATTTTTACTGGCTCATCTTGAATGAA
The DNA here is from genome assembly GCA_037428765.1 of Rubia yunnanensis. NCBI lineage: Eukaryota > Viridiplantae > Streptophyta > Magnoliopsida > Gentianales > Rubiaceae > Rubia > Rubia yunnanensis. The sequence continues at coordinate 45,774,324 of CM075067.1, read as the reverse complement.
CCCTATATACTTATAAGTAATCATCTACAATTTACTCTACACAATGTACTAACGTTTTTCGAAATTTGATGGACAAAATTTTATTAGCTATTAAGTATTAAATATTATGTGATTTTAAGTTGTTGAAATGAACTTTCTCATAATGCTTATAGTAAGGGTAATAATTAAATACTCCAAAAATGACGGACAATTACCCCAGTTTGGGGACGGGACCCTTGCCATTCCCCAGTAAAACTCATGATGACCGTTATTCATGACAATGAAACCTGCATGATCCCACAAACAATTCCAAATTTTCATACTGAATGAACCCTGCATACTTATAAGTAATCATCTACAATTTACTCTACACAATATACTAGCGCTTTTCAAAATTTGATGGACGGAATTTTATTAGCTTTTAATTTTATAAAAAAAACCTAGAATATTAAATTTGATGGGATTCTATGTGGTGGAAATGATCTTTCTCATAACGCTTATAGTATGGGTAATATTGACATACATAAAAAATGACAGACGATTACCCCGGTTTAGGGATGGGACCCTCGTCATCCCCTAGAAAATTCATGATCACCGTTATTCATAAAAAAACAACTGGCATGATCCCACAAAGAATTCCACAGGCTCATACTGAATGTACCCTGTATATTTATAACAAATCATCTACAATTTACTCTATACGATGTACTAGCGCTTTTTAAATTTTGATGGAAGGGATTTCATTAGCTCTTAATCTCCTAAAAAACCTCGAATATTAAATTTGATGTGATTCTATGTGGTGGGAATGTTTTTTCTCATAACACTTATAGTAAGGGTATTAATGAAATACTTCAAAATTGACGGACGATTACCGCAGTTTAGGGACGGGACCCTTGCCATCCCCCATTGAAACTCATGATCACCGTTATTCATGAAAAATAATCAAGCATGATCCCACAAAAAATTCCACAGGTTCATCCTGAATGAACCCTGTATACATATAAGTAATCATCTACAATTTACTCCACACAATGTACTAGCACTTTGTTAAAATTTGATGGACAAAGTTTTAGTATCTTTTAATTTTATAAAAAAAAACCTAGAATATTAAATTTTATGTGATTCTAGGTTGTAGAAATGATCTTTCACATAATGCTTATATTATGGGAAATAATGACATGCTCCAAAAATTACGGATGATTACCTAGGTTCGGTGACCGGACCCTTGTCATCCCCCAGCAAACACATGATTACCGTTATTCATGAAAATGTAACTGACATGATCTCACAAAAAATTCCATAGTTTCATCCAAAATGAATCTTGTACAATTATAAATAATCATCTACAATTTTTTCTATATGATGTACTAGCGCTTTTCAAATTTTGATGGATGGAATTTTACTTGCTTTTAATTTTATGAAAAAAACCTAAAATATTAAATTTAATGGGATTCTATGTGGGGGAAGTGATCTTTCTCATAACGCTTATAGTAAGGGTTTTAATGGAATACTCCAAAAATGACGGACAATTACCCTGGTTCGGGGACGGGAACCTTGCCATCCCCAAGTCAAACTCATTATCATCGTTATTCATGACAATGAAACCTGCATGATGCCAGAAAAATTTCCAAAGGTTCATCTTGAATGAACACTGTATACTTATAAATTATCATCTACAATTTACTATACACAATGTACTAGCGTTTGTCGAATTCTAATGGACAAAGTTTTATTAGCTTTTAATTTTATAAAAAAAACCTATAATATTAAATTTGATGGGATTCTATGTGGTTGAAATGATCTTTCTCATAACGCTTATAGTTAGGGTTTGAATGGAATACTCCAAAAAGGACGTACGATTACCCCGGTTCGGGGATGGGAACCTTGCCATCCCCCAGTAACATTCATGATCACCATAATTCATGACAAAAAAAACTAACATGATCCCACAAATAATTCCACAAGTTTATCTACAATTTACTCTACACGATGTACTAGCGCTTTTAAAATTTTGATGGACAGAATTTTATTAGCTTTTAATTTCACAAAAAAACCTAGAATATTAAATTTGATGTGATTCTATGTGGTGGAAATGATCTTTCTCATAACGCTTACAGTAAGGGTATTAATGGAATAGTCCAAAAATGATGCACGATTACCCCAGTTTGGGGACGGGACCCTTGCCGTCCCGTAGTCAAACTCATGATCTCCTTTATTCATGGCAAAGAAACTGGCATGATCCACCATAGAATTCCACGGGTTCATCCTGAATGAACCCTGTATATTTATAAGTAATCATCTACAATTTACTCTATACGGTGTACTAGGGTGTTTCAAAATATAATGTATAGAATTTTACTTGCATTTAATTTCATAAAAAACCTCGAATATTAAATTTGATGTGATTCTATTGGGTGGAAATGATCTTTTTATAATGCTTATCGTAAGGGTATCAATTAAATACAACAAAAATTACGGACGATTACCCCAATTTGGGAACGGAACTCATGATCACTGTTATTCATAACAATGAAATTGGAATGATTCCACAAAAAATCCCATAGGTTCATCCTAAATGAACCATGTATACTTATAAGTAATCATCTACAATTTACTAAACACAACGTACTAGCGCTTTTCAAAATTTGATGGACAGAATTTTTTTAACTTTTAATTTTATAAAAAACCTAGAATATTAAATTTGATGTGATTCTATGTGGTGGATATGATTTTTCTCATAACGCTTATAGTATGGGTAATAGTGACATACTCCAAAAATGACGGACAATTACCCCGGTTCAGGGAAGGGACCCTTGTCATCCCCCAACAAACTCATGATAGGTGTTATTCACAAAAAGGAAACTGGCATGATCCCACAAAGAATTTCACAGGTTTATCTAGAATAAACCCTGTATATTTATAAGTAATAATCTACAATTTACTCTATACATGTACTAGTGCTTTTCAAAATTTGATGAAAGGAATTTTAATAGCATTTATTTTCATAAAAAACATTAAATATTAAATTTGATGTGATTCTATGTGGTAGAAATATCTTTCTCATAACGCTTATAGTAAGGGTATTAATGATATACACCTAAAATGACGGACGGTTACTCCGGTTTGGCGACAGGACCCTTTCAATCCCCTAGTCAAACTCATAATCACCATTATTCATGACAAAGAAACTGGCATGATCCCACAAACAATTTCACAGGTTCATCCTGAATGAACCCTGTAAACTTATAAGTAATTATCTACAATTTACTCTAAACAATGTACTAGCACTTTTCAAAATTTTATGGAAATAATTTTATTAGCTTTTAATTTTATGAAAAACCTAGAATATTAAATTTGATGTGATTCTATGTGGTGGAAATGATCTTTCTTATAATGCTTATAGTATGGGTAAGAAAGACATACTCCAAAAAGTACGGACAATTACCCCGGTTTGGGGACGGGACACTTGTCATCCCCCAGCAAACTCATGATCATCGTTATTCATTAAAAATAAACTCGTATGACCCCACAAAGAGTTCAACAGGTTAATCCTGAATGAACCCTAAATATTTATAAGTAATCATCTACACCTTAATCTATACAATGTACTAGCACTAATAGCCGATTACCCCAATTCGGGGACGGGACCCTTGCCATCTCCCATTCAAACACATGATCACAATTATTCATGACAATGAAACAAGCATGATCCCAAAAATAATACCACATGCACATCCTGAATGAACCCTGTAAACTTACAAGTTATCATCTACAAGTAAGGGTTTTCATGTAATACTCCAAAAATGATGGACGATTACCTCGGTTCAGGAACGTGACCCTTGAAATCACCCAGTAACACTCATGATCAATGTTAATCATGACAAAGAAACTAACATGATCCCACAAAGAATTCCACAGGTTCATCTACAATTTACTCTACTCGATGTACGAGCGCAATTCAAAATTTGATTGACAGAATTTTGTTAGCTTTTAAATTCATAAAAATCCTAGAATATTAAGTTTTATTTTATTCTATTTGGTGGAAATGATATTTCTCATAACGCCTATAGTAATAGTTTTAATGGAATAATCCAAAAATGATGGACGATTACCCCGGTTTAGGGACGGAAGCCTTGACATCCCCCAGTCAAACTCATGTTCACCTTTATTGATGACATGATCCCAGATAAAATTCCACAGGTTCATCCTGAATGAACCCTGTGTATTTATAAGTAATCATCTACAATTTACTCTACATGATGTACTAGCACTTTTTAAAATTTGATGGACGGAATTTTACTAGCTTTTTATTTCATATAAAACTTCAAATATTAAATTTGTTATGATTCTATGTGATGGAAATGATCTTTCTTAGAATTCTTATAGTAAGGGTATTAATGAAATACACCAAAAATGACGGACAATTACCCAGGTTTAGGGACGGGACCCTTGCCATCCCCCAGTCAAACTCATAATCACCATTATTCATGACAGAGAAACTGGCAGGATCCCACAAACAATTCCAAAGGTTCATCTTGAATAACCCCTGTATACTTATAAGTAGTCATCTACAATTTACTTTTAAAAATGTACTAGCGTTTTTCAAAATTTGATGGACAAAGTTTTATTTAATTTTAATTTTATAAAAAAACCTAGAATATTAAATTTGAAGTGATTCTATGTGGTGGAAATGATCTTTCTCATAACACTTACAGTAAGGGTTTTAATGGAATACTCCAAATATGACGTACGATTACACCGATTCGGGGACGGGATCCTTTCAATCCCACAGTAACACTCATGATAACCGTTATTCATGAGAAAGAAACTAACATGATCCCACAAAGAATTCCACAGGTTCATCTACAATTTACTCTACACGATGTACTAGCGCAATTCAATATTAGATTGACGGAATTTTTTTTGCTTTTAATTTCATAAAAAACATAGAATATCAAATTTGATGTTATTCTATTTGGTGGAAATGATCTTTCTCATAATGCTTATAGTAAGTGTTTTAATGGAATACTCCAAAAATGACCAGCGATTACTCCAGTTTGGGGACGGGACCCTTGCCATCCCCCTATCAAGCTCATGATCACCGTTATTCATGAAAAGGAAACTGGCATGATCTCACAAACAATTCCACAGGTTCATCCAGAATGAACCATGTATACTTATAAGTTATCATCTATAATTTAATCTACACGATGTTATAGCGCTTTTCAAAATTTTATGGACGAAATTTTACTGGCTTATAATTTCATAAAAAATCTAGAATATTAATTTTGATTTGATTATATGTGGTGGAAATGATCTATCTCATAATGCTTATAGTAAGGGTATTAATGAAATACGTCAAAGATGATGGACGATTACCCCAGTTTAGGGAATGGATTCTTATCATCCCCCAGTCAAAGTCATGATTACTATTATTCATAACAAAGAAACTAGCATGATCCCACAAAAAATACCACAGGTTCATCATGAATGAACCCTGTATACTTATAAGTAATCATCTATAATTCACTCTACACAATGTACTAGCGCTTTATGAAATTTTATGGACATAATTTTATTAGCTTTTATTTTTTTAAAATACGTAGAATACTAAATTTGATGTGATTCTATGTGGTGGAAATAATCTTTCTCATAACACTTATAGTAAGGGTTTTAATGAATACTCCAAAAATGATGGATGATGACACCAGTTCGGGGACGAGACCCTTGGAATCCCCCAAAAAGACTCATGATCATCGTTATTCATGAAAAAGAAACTAACATGATCCCACAAAGAATTCCAGTAGTTCATCTACAATTTACTCTACAAGACGTACTAGCGCTTTTCATAATTTGATTGACGAAATTTTATTAGCTTTTAATTTCATAAAAAACCTAGAATATTAAGTTTGATGTTATTCTATTTGGTGGAAATGATCTTTATCATAATGCTTATAGTAAGGGTTTTAATGGAATGCTCCAAAAATGACGAGCGATTACCCTAGTTTGGGGACGGGACACTTGCCATCCTCTAGTAAAACTCATGATCACCGTTATTCATGACAAAGAAACTGGCATCATCCCACAAAAAATTCCACAGGTTCATTATGAATGAACCATGTGTATTTATATGTAATCATCTACAATTTACTCTACACGATGTACTAGTGCTTTTAAAATTTTGATGGGCGGTATTTTACTATCTTTTAATTTCATATAAAACTTTGAATATTAAATTTTTGATGATTCTATGTGGTGGAAATGATCTTTCTTATAATGCTTATAGTAAGGGTATTAATGAAACACACAAAAAATTATGGACGATTAACCCCGTTTTGGGGACGGGACCCTTGCCATCCCCCAGTCAAACTCATGATCACCATTTTTCATAACAAAGAAACTGGAATGATCTCACAAACAATTCCACAAGTTCATCCTCAATGAACCCTATATACTTATACGTAATCATCTACAATTTACTTTACACAGTGTACTAGCGCTTTTAAAAATGTGACGGACATAATTTTATTAGCTTTTAATTTTATAAAAAACCTAGAATATTAAATTTTATGGGATTCTAAGTGGTCGAAATGATCTTTTTTATAACGCTCATGGTAAGGGTTAAAATGAAATACTCCAAAAATGACGGACAATTACCCCAGTTTGGGGGCGGGACCTTGCCATCCCCCAGTCACACTTATGATCACCGTTATTCATGACAAACAAACTGGCATGATCCCATAAAAAATTCCACTGGTTCATCCTGAATGAACCCTGTATACTTATAAGTTATAATCTTAAATTTACTCTACACGATCTACTAGCGATTTTTAAAATTTTATGGACAAAATTTTACTTGCTTTTCATTTCATAAAAAACCTGGAATATTAAATTTGATGTGATTCTAAGTGGTGGAAATGATCTTTCTCATAATGCTTATTGTAAGGGTATTAATGAAATACACCAAAAATGACGGACGATTACCCCAATTTGGGGACACTATCACCCAGTCAAACTCATGATCACCGTTAATCATGAAAATGAAACTAGCCTGATCCCACTAACAATTCCAAAGGTTCACCCTTAACGAACCTTGTATACTAGCGCTTTTCAAAATTTAATGGACACATTTTTATTAGCTTTTAATTTGATAAAAACCTAGAATATTAAATTTGATGTGATTCTAAGTGGTAGAAATGATCTTTCTCATAACGCTTATAGTATGGGTAATAATGACATACTTAAAAAATGACGGACGATTACCCCGGTTCGGCGACGGGACCCTTGTCATCCCCCAGCAAACTCATAATCACCGTTATTCATAAAAAAGAAACTGGCATGATCCTACAAAGAATTCCACAGGTCCATCCTGAATGAACCCTTTATATTTGTAATTAAACATCTACAATTTACTCTATACGATGTACTAGTGCTTTTCAATATTTGATGGAAGGAATTTTACTAGCTTTTAATTTCATAAAAAACCTCGAATATTAAATTTGATGTGATTCTATATGGTGGAAATGATCTTTCTCATTATGCTTATAGGAAGGGTATTAATGAAATACACCAAAAATGAAGAACGATTACCCTGGTTTGGGGACGGGACCCTTGCCATCCCCCAGCCAAACTCACAATCACGGTTATTCATGACAAAGAAACTGGCATGATCCCACAAACAATTCCACATGTTTATCCTTAATAACCCTAGTATACTTATATGTAATCATCTACAATTTACTCTACACAATGTACTAGCATTTTTCAAAATTTGATAGGAAGAATATTTTTGCTTTTAATTTTATAAAAATCCAAGAATATTAAATTTGATGTTATTCTAAGTGGTGGAAATGATCTTTCTCATAACACTTCTAGTTAGGGTAATAATAAAATACTCCAAAAATGACGGACGATTACCCCAGTTTGGGGATAGAACCCTTGCCACCCCCTAGTCAAACTCGTGATCACCGTTATTCATGACAAAGAAACAAGCATGATCCCACAAACAATTCCAAAGGTTCATCTTGAATGAACCATGTATACTTATAAGTAATTATCTACAATTTACTCTACACTATGTACTAGCATTTTTCAAAATTTCATGGGCATAATTTTATTAGCTTTTAATTTTATATAAAAAACCTAGAATATTAAATTGGATGTGATTCTAAGTGGTGGAAATGATCTTTCTCATAACACTTATAGTAAGGGTTTTAATGGAATACATAAAAAATGACGGACGATAACACCTGTTCGGGGCCAGGACCCCTGCAATCCCCCAGTAACACTTATGATCACCATTATTCATGACAAAGAAACTAACATTGATCCCACAAAGAAACTAACATGAGTTTGACTCTACACGTTGTACTTGCGCTTTTAAAATTTTGATTTACGGAATTTTATTAGCGTTTAATTTCATAAAAAACCTAGAATATTAAGTTTGATGTTATACAATTCAGTGGAAATGATCTTTCGCATAACGCTTATAGTAAAAGTTTTAATTGAATACTCCAAAAATGATGGATGATTACCTAGGTTTGGGGATGGGACCCTTGCCATTCCCTAGTCAAACTCATAATCACCGTTATTCATGACGAAGAAATTAGCATGATCCCACAAAATATTCCACAAGTTCATCCTGAAATAACCATGTATATTTGTAAGTAAACATCTATAATTTACTCTACAAAATGTACTAGGGCTTTTCAAAATTTGATGGATTGAATTTTAGTAGCTTTTAATTTCATATAAAACTTCGAATATTAAATTTTTTATGATTCTATGTGGTGGAAATGGTTTTTCTTATAATGATTATAGTAAGGGTATTAATGAAATACACCAAAAATGATGGACAATTACCCCGGTTTAGGGATGGGGACCTTGCCATCCCCCAGTCACTCTCATGATCACCATTATTCATGAAAAAGAAACTAGCATGATCCCACGGAAAATTCCACAAGTTCATCTCGAACGAACCCTGTATATTTGTAAGTAATCATCTACAATTTACTCTACACGATGTACTAGCAATTTTTAAAATTTGATGGATTGAATTTTACTATCTTTTAACTTCATATAAAATATCGAATAGTAAATTTTTTATGATTCTATCTGGTGGAAATGATTTTTCTTATAATGCTTATAGTATGGATTTTTCTTATACTGCTTATAATGCTTATACACCAAAAATGATGGGCAATTACCCATCCTGGCTTGGGGATGGGACCCTTGTCATCCCCCAGTCAAACTCATGATCACTGTTATTGAAGACAAAGAAACTGGAATGATCCCACAAACAATTGCACAGGTTCATCCTGAATCAACCCTGTATACTTATGAGTAATCATCTACAATTTACTCTACACAATGTACTAGCACTTTTCAAAATTTTATAGACATAATTTTATTAGCTTTTAATTTTATAAAAAAACCTAGAATATTAAATTTGATGTGATTCTATGTGGTGGAAATTATCTTTTTCATAGCGCTTATAGGAAGGGTTTTAATGGAACACTCCAAAAAATGACGGACGATTAAACCGGTTCGGGGACGGGACCCTTGGAATCCCCCAGTAACACTCATGATCACCGTTATTCATGAAAAAGAAACTAACATGATCCCCCAAAGAATTACGTTGGTTTATCTACAATTTACTCTACATGATGTACTAGCACTTTTCAAATTTTGATTGCCACAATTTTATTAGCTTTTTATTTCATATAAAAAATTGAATATTAAATTTGATGTTACTCTATTTGGTGGAAATGATCATTCTCATATCGCTTATAGTAAGTGTTTTAGTGGAATACTCCAAAAATGATGGACCATTACCCCTATTTGGGGACGCGAACCTTGTTATCCCCCAGTCAAACTCATGATCACTGTTACTCATGACAAAGAAACTGGCATTATCCCACAAAGCATTTCACAAGTTCATCCTGAATGAACCTTGTATATTTATAAGTAATCATCTACAATTTACTCAACACGATGTACTAGCGCTTTTCAAAATTTGATGGATGGAATTCTACTAGCTTTTAATTTCATATAAAACATCAAATATTAAATTTGTTATGCTTCTATGTGGTGGAAATTATTTGTCTTATAATGCTTATAGTAAGGGTATTAATGAAGTACACCAATAATGACGGACGATTACCCCAGTTTGGGGACGGGACCCTTTCCATCCCCCACTCAAACTTATGATCCCACTAAAAATTCCACAGCTTCATCCTGAATGAACCATGTGTACTTATAAGTAATCATCTACAATTTACTCTAGAAAATGTTTTAGCACTTTTCAAAATTTGATGGACATAATTTTATTAGCTTTTAATATTATGAAAAACCTAGAATATTAAATTTGATGTGATTCTAAGTGGTCAAAATGATCATTCCCATAACGCTTATAATAAGGGTGTTAATGAAATACTACAAAAATGACGGACGATTACCCCGGATTATGGATGGGAACCTTACCATCCCCCAGTGAAACTCATGATCACCGTTATTCATGACAGAGAAACTGGCATGATCCCACAAAAAAATCAATGGGTTCATCCTGAATGAACCCATGTATACTTATAAATTATCATCTGCAATTTACTCTACATGATATACTAGAGCTTTTCAAAATTTTATGGACAAAATTTAACTAGCTTTTAATTTCATAAAAAACCTAGAATATTAAATTTGATGTGATTCTATGTGAAGGAAATGATCTTTCTCGTAACGCTTATAGCATGGGTAATACTGACATACTCCAAAAAAAGACAGACGATTACCTTGGTTCGAGGATGGAACCCTTGTCACCCCCAGAAAACTCATGATCACCGTTATTCATCTAAAAGAAACTGGCATGATCTTACAAAGAATTCCACAGGTTCATCCAAAATGAACCCAATATATTTAAAAGTAATCATCTACAATTTAATCTATACGATGTACTAAGGCTTTTTAAAATTCGATGGAAGGAATTTTACTAGCTTTTTATTTCATAGAAAACCTCGAATATTAAATTTGATGTGATTCTATGTGGTGGAAATGATCTTTCTCATTACGCTTATAGTAAGGGTATTAATGAAAATACACCAAAAATGACGAACGATTACCCCGGTTGGGAAACGTGACCCTTTCCATCCCCCAGTCAAACTCATGATCACAGTTATGCATGACAAAGAAACTGGCAAGATCCCACAAATAATTCCACAAGTTCATCCTAAATAATCCCATCATACTTTTAAGTAATCATCTACAATTTACACTACACAATGTACTAGTGTTTTTCAAAATTTGATAGACAGAATTGTGTTAGCTTTTAATTTTATGAAAAACCCAGGATATTAAATTTGATGTTATTTTAAGTGGTGGAAATGATCTTTCTCATAACACTTATAGTTAGGGTAATAATGAAATACTCCAAAAATGATGGACGATTAACCCAGTTTGGGGACGAAACTCTTGCAATCCCCCAGTAAAACTCATGATCACCGTTATTAATGACAAAGAAGCTTGCATGATCCCACAAACAATTCCACAGATTAATCATGAGTGAACCTTGTATACTTAAAGTTATCATCTACAATTTACTCTACACGATGTACTAGCGCTTTTCAAAATTTTATGGATGAAACATTACTAGGTTTTAATTTCATAAAAAATCTAAAACTTTAAATTTGATGTGATTCTATGTGGTGGAAATGATCTTTCTCATAACACTTATAGTAAGGGTATTAAAGAAATACTCAAAAAATGACGGACGATTACCCCAATTTAGGGACGGGATCCTTGCCATCCCCCAGTAAAACCCATGATCATTGTTATTCATGACAAAGAAACTAGCATGATCCAACAAAAAACTCCACAGGTTCATCATGAATGAACCTTGTATACTTACAAGTAATCATTTACAATTTACTCTACACAATGTACTAGCGCTTTTCAAAATTATATGAACATAATTTTATTAGCTTTTAATTTTATAAAAAACCTAGAATATTAAATTTGATGTGATTCTATGTGGTGGAAATGATCTTTCTCATAGCGCTTATAGTAAGGGTTTTAATAGAATACTCCAAAAATGACGGAGGATTAAACCGATTTGGGGATGGGACCCTTGCAATCCCCTAGTAACACTCATGATCACCATTATTCATGACAAAGAAACTAACATGATCCAAAAATGAATTCCACAGGTTCTTCTACAATTTACTCTACATGATGTACTAGCGTTTTTCAAAATTTGATTGCCGCACTTTTATTATCTTTTAATTTCATAAAAAATCTAGAATATTAAATTTGATGTTATTATATTTGGTGGAAATGATATTTCTCATATCTCTTATAGTATGAGTTATAATGGAATACTCCAAAAATTACGGACGTTTACCCCAGTTTGGGGACGGGGCCCTTACCAACCCCCAGTCAAACTTATGATCACCGTTATTCATGACAACGAAACAAGAATGATCCCACAAACAATTCCACAGTTTCATCCTGAATGAACCCCTTATACTTATAAGTAATCATCCACAATTTACCCTACATAATATAATATTGCTTTTCAAAATTTGATGGACAAACTTTTATTAGCTTTTAATTTTATAAAAAACCTAGAATATTAAATATGATGTTATTCTAAGTGGTGGAAATGATCTTTCACATAACGCTTATAGTAAGGGTAATGATGAAATACTCCAAAAATGATGGACGATTACCCCGGTTGGGGGACGAGACCTTTGCCATCCCCCAGACCTTTGCCACAAACAAACCTAGAATATTAAATTTGGTGTGATTCTAAGTGGTGGAAATGATATTTCTCATAACGCTTGTAGTATGGGTAATAATGAAATACTCCAAAAATGACAGACGATTACCCCAATTTGGGGACGGAACCCTTACCATCCAGTCAAACTCATGATCACCATTATTCATGACAAAGAAACATGCATAATCCCACAAAAAATTCCACAAGATCATCTTGAATGAAACTTGTATACTTATAAGTTATCATCTAAAATTTACTCTACACGATGTACTAGTGATTTTCAAAATTTGTTGGACTAAATTTTAGTAGCTTTTAATTTTATTAAAAACCAAGAATATTAAAATTGATGTGAATCTATGTGGTCGAAATGATCTTTCTCATAATGCTTATAGTATAGGTTTTAATGGAATACTCCAAAAATGATGAACGATTACACCGGTTCGGGGATGAGACCTTTGCAATCCCCCAATAACACTCATGATCACTGTTATTCATGACAAAGAAACTAGCATTATCCTTGCCATCCCCCAATTAAACTCATTATTACCGTTATTCATGAAAAAAAACTTGCAAGATCCCACAAAGAATTCCACTGGTTTATCCTGAATGAACCCAGTATATTTGTAAGTAATAATCTAAATTTTACTCTGCACGATGTAGTAGCACTTTTCAAAATTTGATGGACGGAATTTTACTAGCTTTTAATTTCATGGAAAATGTCAAATATTATATTTTATGTGATTCTATGTGGTGGAAATAATCTTTCTCATAACGCTTATAGTAAGGGTATTAATGAAATACACCAAAAATGACGGACGATTTCCCCGGTTTGGGGACGATTTCCCCGGTTTGGGATGGGACCCTTGCCATCCCCCAGTCAAACTCATGATCACTGTTATTCAAGACAAATAAACTGGCATGATACCACAAACAATTCCACAGGTTCATCCTGAATAAATCCTGTATACTTATAAGTAATCATCTACAATTTACTCACCACAATGTACTAGCGCTTTTTGAAATTTTATGGGCAGAATTTTCTTAGAATTTAATTTTATTAAAAACATAGATTATTAAATTTGGTGTAATTTTAAGTGGTGGGAAACATCTTTCTCATAATGATTACTTCAATGACTTCTTCTGAATGACACCATGTGTACGATTAACTAGTATGCTATAATTTACTCTAGGCCAGGAGTTATCGCTTTAAAATATTCATGGAATGAACCCAATTACATTTACATTTCCTTAAAAACAGGAATATGAAATTTCATGTGATTCTTTGTGGTGGAAAAAATATTGTTATCATAACTCTTATTGTAGGGGTATAAGTGGAATACTAAGAAAATTGATTGACATTACACTTGTGTATCCGTCCATGACCATAAAAAAACACTTTTGTTGTCAATTGATTATTTGGTTGAGTGTATCTCAAGTTTTACATTCCGATTTCTCCAAATTTTGTGAAAGGACCTATGTGCAAAATTTTAAAATATACTCTGTCAGTCTAAAACTCCGATTACGTTCAGTCCAAAAAGAAAGTTTTAGGTCCGTAGTTTAAATATCACTATCTGAGTGTAATAAAGAAACCAAGACTAATTAATATATACTTCAACAACCTCTTCTGAATTACACCTTGTGTACGTGTAACTAGTATGCTGCAAGTTACCCTAGGTCATGAGCTATCGCTTTATAAATATTCATGGACATAACCCAATTACATTTTCATTTCCTTAAAAAACACAAATATGAAATTTCATGCAATTCTTTGTGGTAAAAAATATTGTACTCATAGCTCTTATCGTAGGGGTATAAATGGAATACTGCAAAAAATGACTAATGATTACACTGGTGTATTCGCCGATGACCATAAACGAATACTGTTGTTGTCAATTAATTATTTGGTTGAGTGTATCTCACGTTTTACATTCCAATTTCTCAAAATTTTCTGAAAGGACCTATGTGCAAAATTTTAAATAATACGCTGTCACACCCCAACTCCGATTATGTTCAATCCAAAAATAATGTTTCAGCTCTATAGTTGAAATTATACTAACTGAGTGTAATAAACATATACTTAAACAACCTCTTCAAGTTAAACATACTACTTAAACATACTACTCCAAAGCCTTTCAAATTCCAAGAGTGTTGGGTAAATCACCATACGTTCATGAAACTTGTGGAAGACACTTGGAACACACACACCACACTACAAGGAATGAAAAGACTAATCTTTAAACTTAAAAACCTGAAACATGCCCTTAAAACTTGGAACAAAGACATGTTCGGTAATGTTTTTGATGCGGTTCGGAATTGCGAAGAGCTGCTGTTGAATGCTGAAAAAATGTACAACAGTTTGAATCTTCTATAACCATACAAGCCCTTAATCAAGCTAAGGCAAAGCTGAGACTAGCTCTAAACAATCAGGAAACATTCTTAAAACAGAAATTAAGACTGAAATGGTTGAAAGAAGGAGATGTTAACTCTAAATTCTTTCACCAGTCAATCTCCAACAAACATAAAAGACAAACAATCTCCCTAATTAAAACTAATGATGGAATCTGGCTAAACAATATGGATGACATTGAAACAGAAGCAGTCAGCTTCTTCTCCAGCCTTCTAACTGATGAACCTCTGGATCCATCAGGAGCTAATGCTTCCTGGATACTGGAGAATGTCCCAAAAATTGTAACAAACGAAATGAACTATAACCTACTTAAAAAGGTCAGCATGGAGGAGCTCACTGGCATTGTTAATACCATGGACAGTCATTCAGCACCTGGACCTGATGGCTTTTCAGGTTTCTTTTGCCACAAATGCTGGGACATTATAAAAGATGATGTACTAAGGGCAGTGGACGATTCCTTTGTTGGCCAGGACAAGTCCAAAGCCATTTCATCAACTCACTTAATTCTCATTCCCAAAAAAGATGTCTGCTCCTCTTTCAAAGACTACAGACCATAAGCCTATGTATCTTTTCCAACAAAATCCTCTCAAAAATACTCTCCACAAGAATCAAAACCTACCTGGACACCCTTATCAGCCCAGAATAATCTGCATTCATACCTAGAAGGGAAATAGCTGATAACGTTCTCCTCATGCAAGAATTAACTAATCATTTACACTAAAAAAAGAGGGGCACCAACATGATCATCAAACTAGACATGATGAAAGCATTCAATCGAGTTTCATGGACATTCCTAGCTAATACTCTCCTCAAACAAGGCTTCTCCAGTGTCCTAGTTGACCTAATTATGAATAACATCCAAGCTACACACTTTTCCATACTGGTTAACGGCAAATCAGTTAGCTTTTTCCCTGCCTCTAGGGGCTTAAAACAAGGTGATCCCCTATCCCCACTTCTTTTCTTACTAATGGCTGAAGCTTTCTCCAAAAATCTAAACTTTCTATACCAGTATGGAAATATCGAGTCATACAATCTACCCCGAGGAATGATATCATCCTCATACCTCTCCTACGCTGATGACACAGTAATCTTTCTAACATACACCAAACAAGGACTCCAAACAATGAAGAATTTCCTGAAATCCTACGAACTGGCTTCAGGTCAGAAAGTTAACTTTGAAAAATCAACTTTCTACTTCTCTAAACATGCACCTAATAGAATCATCAATCTAATCCAAAGAGAAACAAACATGCTTGTAGGGTCAACCCCATTTAAATACCTGGGATGCCCTGTATTCACGGGAAGAGCCAAAAACTCCCACTTCCAATCAATGCTCCTCTCAGTCCAAAACAAAATCAACAACTGGCAAAATAAACTCTTATCCCCAGCTGGAAGGGCAACTTTAATCAAGCATGTTCTGGCTTCTATGTTAATCCACCTTCTAACAGTTTTGAAGCCAACCACACACACCATTAACCAAATCCACAAAACCCTTGCCAAGTTTTTCTGGAATAAAAACTCGGACATAACACACAAAAGCAGAATCTGGAAATCTTACACCAATCTTTGCTTTCCTACGGAGAAAAATGGCCTGAATTTCAGAAACTTGCACACCTTAATTGATTCTTTCTCACTCAAACTATGGTGGAAACTTCAGAAAGGAAATTCTCAATGGGCAAAAACCATGTGGACTATGAGCGATACCCACATAACTTCCAGAACATGGAAGGGAATCAAAGAGGCCAACCTTACTGCCACTAGTAACACAAAAGTTACATTGGATCCGGTTCTATCTCATTCTGGAACTCTAACTGGACATCCCTGGGACCCCTTACTGATCATTTACTCGATCCCTCAGAATACCCACATCCCAACATAACTTTTGCTGACTTTATACAACATAAAGCCCTTTTTTCAGATCAAATCAGGAATTTCCTCCCATACCACATATGCCAAAACCCGAACACTGTTGTTGTTAATTAATGATTTGGTTGGCTGTATCTCAAGTTTTACATTCCGATTTCCCCAAATTTTGTGAAAGGACCTATGTGCAAAATTTTAAAAAATACACTGTTGGTCTAAAACTCCGATCACGCTCAGTCCAAAAAGAAAGTTTCAGCTCTGTAGTTCAAATTATACTAACTGAGTGCAATAAAGAAACTGATACTAATCCACATATACTTCAACAACTTGTTCTAAATGAAACCATGTGTACGTGTAACTAGTATGCTACAATTTACTCTAGGTCATCTGCTATCGCTTTAAAAATATTCATGGACCGAACCCAGTTACAATTACATTTCTTTAAAAAACACGAATATGAAATTTCATGCAATTCTTTGTGGTGGGAATATTGTTCTCATAACTATAATCTAGGGGTATAAGTGGAATAATAAGAATAATGAGTGACGATTACACTTCTGTATCCGTCCATGACCATAACCAAACACTGTTGTTGTCAATTGATGATTTGGTTTACTGTATCTCAAGTTTTACATTCCAATTTTTCCCAATTTTGTGAAATGACCCATGTGCAAAATTTTTAAAAATACACTGTCAGTCCAAACCTCCGATTATGAAAAGCCCGAAAAGAATGTTTAAGATCCACATCCAAAATTATACTAACGGGTTTAATAAATAAACTGTGAGTAATCAACATATACTTCAAAAACATCTTCTAAAATACACCTTGTGTAGGTGTAACTAGTAAGCTAAAATATACTCTAGGTCATGTGCTATCACTTTAAAAATATTCATGGACAGAACCCAATTACAATTTCATTTCCATAAAAAAACAAAAACATGATATTTCAGGAGATTCTTTGTGGTGGAAAATATTGTTCTCATAATTCTAATCATAGGGGTATAAGTGGAATACTACAAAAAATGACTGACGATTACACTGTTGTATCCGTACATGACAATCGAAGAACACTGTTGTTGTCAATTGATGGCTTGGTTAAGTGTATCTCAAGTTTTACATTCCAATTTCTCAAAATTTTGTGGAAGGACCTATGTTCAAAATTTTAAAAAATACACTGTCAGTCAAAAGCTCTGATTATGTTCAGTCCAAAAAGAAAGTTTCAGCTCCATAGTTGAAATTATACTATCTGAGTGTAATAAAGAAACTGAGACTAATCAACATATACTCAACAACTTTTTCTGAACGACACCTTGTGTAAGTCTGACTAGTATGCTACAATTTACTCTAGGTCGTAAGCTATCGCTTTAATAAAGACCATGGACATAACCCAATTACATTTTCATTTCCTTAAAAAACACAAATATGAAATTTCATGCAATTCTTTGTGGTGGAAAATATTGTTCTCATAACTCAAATGGTAAGGATATAAGTGGAATACTAAGAAAAATGATGGATGATTACACTGGTGTATCCGCCCATGACCATAACTGAACACTATTGTTGACAATTGATGATTTGGTTTATTGATGATTCGGTTGAGTGTATCTCAAGTTTTACATTCCGATTTCTCTCAATTTTGTGAAAAACTTATGTACAAAATTTTAAAAATAACTTGTCAGAGCAACACACAGTTTACGTTCAGTCCAAAAAGAAAGTTTTAGATCCGTAGTTGAAAATATACAATCTGAGTGTAATTAAGAAGATAAGACTAATCAATATTTACTTCAACAAATTCTTCTGAATGAAATCTTTTGTACGTGTCATTAGTATGCTACAATTTACTCTAGGTCATGTGTTAATGCTTTGAAAATATTCATTAACCGAACCCAATTACATTTTCATTATCTTAAAAAATATGAATATGAAATTTCATGCGATTCTTTCTGGTGTAAAATATTGTTCTCATAACTCTTATCGTAGGGGTATAAGTGGTATATTAAGAATTATGACTGGCGATTACATTGGTTATCCATCCATGACCATAACCCAATACGGTTGTTGTGGATTGATGTTTTGGTTGACTATATCTCAAGTTTTATATTCTAATTTCACCCAATTTTGTGAAAGGACCCATGTGCAAAATTTTAAAAAATACACTTTCAGTCCAAAACTCCGATTTTGTTCAGCCCGAAAAAAATGTTTCAGGCCTGTATCTAAAATACTACCGAGTGTAATAAATAAACTGAGAGTAATCAACATATACTTCAACAACGTCTTCTGAAAGACACCTTGTGTACGTGTAACTAGTATGCTTCACTTTACTCTGGGTCATGTGCTATTGCTTTAAAAATATTCATGGATAGAACCCAATACAATTTCATTTCCTTAAAAGACACGAATATGAAATTTCATTAGATTCTTTGTGGTGGAAAATATTGTTCTCATAACTCTAATCGTAGGGGTATAAGTGGAATACTTCAATAATTGACTGACGATTACACGGGTGTATCCGTCCATGATAATAAACGAACACTGTTGTTGTCAAATAATGATTTGGTTGAGTGTATCGCAAGTTTTACATTCCGATTTCTCCAAATTTTGTGAAAGGACCTATGTGAAAAATTTTTAAAATACACTATCAGTCCAAAACTCTAATTGCGTTTAGTTCAAAAAGAAAGTTTCAGCTCCGTAGTTGAAACTAAACTATCTGAGTGTAATAAAGAAACCAATACTATTCAACATATACTTCAACAACTTCTATTACACCTTCTGTACATGTAACTAGTACACTGCAATTTACCCTAGGTAATGAGCTATCGCTTTGTAAATATTCGAGGACATAACCCAATTACATATTCATTTCCTTAAAAAACACAAATATGAAATTTCATGCGATTCTTTGTGGTGGAAAATGTTGTTCTAATAACTCTTATCGTAGGGGTATAAATAGAATACTATGAAAAATGACTAATGATTACACTAGTGTATTCACCGATAATCATAAAGGAATACTGTTGTTGTCAATTGATTGTTTGGTTGAGTGTATCTCTTTTTTTACATTCCAATTTCTCCAAATTTTGTGAAAGGGCATGTGTGCAAAATTTTAAAAAATACACTATCGGTCTGAAACTCCGATTACGTTCAGTTCAAAAGAATGTTTCATCTCCGTATCTGAAATTATACTATCTGAGTGTAATAAAGAAACTAAGACTAATCAACACATACTTCAATAACTTCTTCTGAATGACACATTGTGTACGTGTAACTAGTATGCTACCATTTACACTACCACAGAGACCCACCTCTAGCACCAGTTTTTTAGCATCGGTGCTAAAAATCTAATAGCACTGGTTTTGTAAAAATAGCACCGGGTTTTAAATCCGGTGCTAAAAATTAAATAATAGCACCAGTTTTTGCAAAATAATAACACCGGTTTTTAAAAACGGTGCTAAGAAGTAAAACTTAGCCCCAGTTGTTTGTAAAAAATAGCACTGGTTTTTAAAAACCGGTGCTAAAAATTTTTGAGACTCATTTTCCCGCCAAAGAAATAACAAAAATTTTAAAATAGTACCAGTTTTGAAATATTAGCACCGGTTTTTAAAAACTGGTGCTAAATTTTTGTAAAATTCTATCTTCCCTCAAATAAATTCAAAACGGCACCGATTTTAGTAAAAAATAGCACCGGTTTTAAAAACCGGTGCTAAAAATTAAATAATAGCATCGGTGTTTGCAAAACAAATAGCACCGGTTTTTAAATCCGGTGCTAAAGATTAAGACTTAGCACCGGTTGTTTGTAAAAAATAGCACCGGTTTTTAAAAACTGGTGCTAATATTTGTAAAATTCTATCTTCCCGCCCAACAAATTCAAAATAGCACCGGTTTTAGTAAAAAATAGCACCGGTGCTAAAAATTGCATAACCGGTGAATTGAAAAAGGGGCTCGAGGGCTCGAGGGGTGATCGAGGGGCTCAAGGGGTTTGAGAGCTTGAGAGAATCACCTCCACTCGAGGGGTTTGAGGGTATCAAGAGGTCAAAGGGTCGAGGGGCTCGAGGGTGTCAAAGTTCGAGGGGCGAGGGGATCGAGAGCTTGAGGGGTTTGAGGGGCTCGACTGGTCGAGGGGTACGAGGGATCGAGGGGCTCGAGGGTGTCGATGGTTCAAGGGATGAGGGGATCAAGAGCTCGAGGGGCTCGAGGGGTACGAGGTGTCGAGGGGTTTGAGAGTTAGAGGGCTCAAGGGGTTTGAGGGGTGAAAGTGACTCGAGGGGCTCGAGGGGTTCTAACAATTCAAGGAGTTCGAGGGGTCAAGGGGCTCAAGGGGCTCAAGGGGCTCGAGAGGTTCGAGGGGTTCGAGGGCTCAAGAGGTTCAAGGGGTTCGAGGGCTCAAGAGGTTCGAGGGGTTCGAGGGCTTGAGAGGTTTGAGGGCTCGAGGGCTCGAGGGATTCGAGGGGTTCGAGGGGTTCAAGGGGCTCAAGGGGCTCGAGAGCTCGAGGGTGTTATAGTAAATCAGGATTGATTTTAAATCATGGGTGTCATAGTAAATCATGTTTCTGATCAGATCTTGATTGATTCTGGACAAGTCATGATTACTAAGCTAGCATGGTTAGATCTAATATTGTTATACTTCCTGTCAACAATAGATCATTTTCTAATATTGTTATACTAGTTAAATAAATCATGTTTCTGATCAAATCTTGATTGATTCTGGACAAGTCATGATTGCTAAGCTAGTAATGGTCAGATCTAATATTGTTATACTTCATGTCAGCAATAGATCATTTTCTAATATTGGTATACTATTGTTAGAGTAAATCATATTTCTCATCAGATCTTGATTGATTCTGGACAAGTCATGATTACTATGCTATTAATGGTCAGATCTAATATTGTTATACTTTGTGTCAGCAATGGATCATTTTCTAATATTGTTATACTATTGTTAGAGTAAATAATGTTTCTCATCAGATCTCGATTGATTCTGGACAAGTCATGATTACTAAGCTAGTCATGGTCAGATCTAATATTGTTATATTTCCTGTCAGCAACAGATCATTTTCTAATATTGTTATACTCTTATTAGAGAAAATTATATTTCTGATCAGATCTTGATTGATTCTTGACAATTCATGATTACTAAGCTAGTCATGGTCAGATCTAATATTGTTATATTTCCTGTCAGCAACAGATCATTTTCTAATATTGTTATACAATTGTCAGAGTAAATCATGTTTCTGATCATATCTTGACCAAACTTGCTATATGTAGACTTCTGCTCAACCAAATTGGACCGCCGCAAATTACCTTTTTGCTATAAGTAGCTAGCTATACGTAGACCTTTTAGTACAAAGTCTCCAAAATCAATTTTCAACCAACACATAGTAAAAGAGTTTTTTTTACAATTTCAGGTTCTGGGAAGCTAATACATATCCCTCCCATTCATATGGGTTAATGTTTTTTTCAAAAAACATTTGAAAGTATAAAACACTAAAATGGCCCAACAAAGCATCATTTCCCTTCCCTCCCAAATTTTCCCTATTCCCTCCATAACCTTAACCCCAAATTTTCGTACCTCTTCCACCCCAACACCTCTACCGATTTCCCTCTTCCCTCTTCCCTCCATAACCTTAACCCCAAATTTTCCCTCTTTCCACCATAACCCTCCACCGATTTTTCTTAAAGATATTGGCAATCCCTTCACCATTTATGTCGTGATTCTACTTCCCAATCTCGGTTGCGATTCAAGGAAGGTCGCAATTCTACTTCCCAATCTTGGTCCCATTGCCGCTACGCTAACCATCGCATGGCACCTCTTTGTTTCCCACCACCGATGGCGATGCTCTCTACCACATCCGCAGCGCTCCCTCTGTCGGAGCTCCCATCGCCGACTGCGCTTACCAATGCACAGGTGAATCTTTAATGAAGTTCCATTCTAGTTTGTTTGAGCCGATGTCAATATACATATTGCTATGGTAATTTTTTGAAGCACATGTTGTTAGGTTAGTTATTGATTATGCTTGGTTTTGGATCTGTTTTCTGTTTTTCTTCCTTCTGGTTGCTAAAAGTTTGTGTCTTTAAATTTTTTTGCAAACTGGGATTGTGTGGTTTCATTATTTCGAGCTGGTTCTCCTTGTCTGCTATTCATTTTGTCTTTTGAGCTCAAGTCCTTTACATCAAAGAACCAATCAGTTTTTTTTGGTAAACTATTAATGTGGTGAAGCTTTTGTCATGCCTATCTTTTAAATTTTGCAACCAAGATATAGGTATATTCTATCTTTAGCAGCAGACTTGTGCATTAGTGTAGTACTATTAGTCCTATACTCCTACCCTTCATAGCCTCTAAAGTGATGTTGTCTGATCTGCGTGCCAGAAATATCCATGTAGTCTCGTAAAATCAAATTCTTGCATGAATTTCAGTATTAAGAAAGACATGGGCAATGTATTTTTCTAGCTATGCTTTCAAATGGTGTGCTCGTCTTGTGTTGTTTG
The DNA here is from genome assembly GCA_037428765.1 of Rubia yunnanensis. Lineage (NCBI taxonomy): Eukaryota > Viridiplantae > Streptophyta > Magnoliopsida > Gentianales > Rubiaceae > Rubia > Rubia yunnanensis. The sequence continues at coordinate 45,750,822 of CM075067.1, read as the reverse complement.
GAAGTTGAAGAGTTTATTTATACATTTTGTGTGAGCTTTTGTTTTGAAGATCTCTTTTCAGTTCATTATATGTGTAATGTTTAAGTGGAACTTTTATTTGGTCTAAATTTGAGGATGGTTTTAAACTCATAAATTTTTGAATGTGGACAAATAAAAATAAAGCTGAACTTTGTGATTTCTCCATATTAATGTTTGATTCTTTGTTTTACCCATGCTTTGTTGTCACTGCTTCAAAGAATGGAGTTTGGAAACTAAAGATGGAAATTATTATGTTGCAAGTTTTCCATCTTTAGTTTGGTTTTAAACATCTGGTGTTTTCTTAGTTTTCCATCTTTAGTTTGGTTTTAAACATCTGGTGTTTTCTTGTTTATATGGTTATAGATAGCCTTGATTTTGGGATAATATGGTGGAGATTTGATTGCATTAACCATTATCAAGGTGGGACGTTGCTGCACATAATCAAAAGTTCTCTTCTCTCTGTTTTTTTTTTGCTTTGTTATAGGTGGAGGCCTATAATGATGAGAACCCTAGAAAGCAGAATGAAGTTTGCACAGGTGGGCACTTGAAGATCTTCAGAGACTTTATGTTGCTGAGGAGTAAGCAGTTGAAGAGGGAGGTGGAGTTTAAATGCATGTACTGGAAGATACTGGTCATTGGGTAAGCCAAAGAGAGCTTCTTCTATGAGAATCTTGTATTGGGTTCTAACACGTTCTTGGAGGTACTAGTAGCATCACCTTAGCCTAAAACAAAATGAATCATATTTCTCGTACTATTGCAGAAACAATACACCCTTTTTATAAGGATGGATGATGTAACATTTTATATAGTTAAGGGTGAATTAAACCATGAATATGCTAGGTTATCCATGGTGGAGACGTTGAATACACTGATATTTTTACAACGTGCAGGTACATGCAACCCCGATGGATTGTTCAAGATTCTTTAATTCTCATTCCAAGTATTTTAGCCACTTCCTGGCAGCAGTTCTGCTTCAAACGAATATCTCTTTAACCACAATGAGTAATCATTCTTATTGTCCATCTTGTTCTTGTCAATTATTTTTCCAAAATCATTAGATTGTTTCACTAACCACTTGTACCTTCCTTTACCTCCAACTCAGAAACCGGGAATCATAATTACTACTGATAGGTTCGGTTCTCCCAACTATATATGTACTCATTTCATCTTTTTTTTTGCAAGAGTAGAGAAGAAACCGAGATTTTAGAGCTGTAAGTGAAGGCAGTGCACCATAAATTGTGCTTCACTAGTTTTATTATTGTATAATTAGGACTATATTCTTGTCATAGTCGTGCGAGACAAGGTGTTTGTATACATTAATGTGGAAATAAATTATTAATTTTGTGAATTTGATTTTATTATTAAATTAATGTGGAATAAAATTGTTAGGGAATTGAATGTTAGCCTAGCGGTTGATGTCTAGTGCTACTACCATGAGGTCATGGGTTCAATTCCCACTAGGACAAGGGAGGGGGGGATTTTATTGGGGGCTCATTTGAGTTATTACCCAATTTTTGAAAATTTGTTTTTGTTAATTTTGAGTCTTTTTCCCTTTCTCTGAAAGCGGCAGCGCACTGTAACTTTCAGAGGAAGGGATTTTTTTTGCCGTCGTAAATAAATTAGCACTGGTTGAAAAACCGGTGGTAACAAAAAAACCGGTGCTAGAGGTGGGTCTCTGTGGTAGTGAATTACTCTAGTTCATGTGCTATCGCTTTAAAATTATTCATGGACAGAACCTAATTACATTTTTGTCTCCTAAAAAAATGAATATGAAATTTCATGCAATTCGTTGTAGTTGAAATATTGTTCTCATAACTTTTGTCGTAGGGATATACTTGGAATACTTTGAAAAAATGACTAACGATTACAATGGTGTATTCGTCCATGACCATAAAAAATACTATTGTTCTCAATTGATGATTTGGTTGATTGTATCTCAAGTTTTACATTTCGATTTGTCCAAATTTTGTGAAAGGATCTATGTGAAAAATTTTAAAAAATATACTGTCTGTCCAAAAATAAGATTATGTTATGCCCGAAAAGAACGTTTAAGATCCAAATATAAAATTATACTTCCGAGTGTAATAAATAAACTGAGACTAATCAACATACACCACAAAAACTTCTTCTGAAAGACACTTTATGTACGTGTAACTAGTATGCAAAAATTTACTCTAGGTCATGTGCGATCGCTTTAAAAATATTCATGGACAGAACCCAATTACAATTTCATTTCCTTAAAAAACACGAATATGAAATTTCATGAGATTCTTTGTGGTAAAAATATTTTTCTCATAACTCTAATCGTAGGGATATAAGTGGAATACTACAAAATATGACTGACGATTACACTGGTATACCAGTCCATGACAGAAAAAGAACATTGTTGTTGTTAATTCTTGACATTTGGTTGAGTGTATTTCAAATTTTACATTCCGATTTCTGGAAATTTTGTGAAAGGATCTATGTACAAAATTTTAAAAAAAATACCATGTCTGTCCTGAAATTCGATTATGATAAGCCCAACAAGAAAGTTTAAGATCCTTATCGAAAATTATACTACAGAGTGTAATAAATAACCTGAGAGTAATCAACATATACTTCAAAAACTTCTTCTGAAAGACACCTTGTGTACGTGTAACTAGTATGCCAAAATTTACTCTAGGTCATGTGCTATCGCTTTAAAAATATTCATGGACATAACACAATTACATTTTCATTTCCTTAAAAAAAAGAATAGGAAATTTCATGCGATTCTTTGTGGTGGAAAATATTTTTCACATAACTCTTATCCTAGGGGTATTAGTGGAACATTAAGAATAATGAGTGACGATTAAACTGGTGTATGCATCCATGACAATAACCAAACACTATTGTTGTCAATTGATGATTTGGTTTATTGTATCTCATGTTTTACATTCCAATTTCTCCCAATTTTGGGAAATAACCTATGTGCAAAATTTTAAAAAATACACTGTCTGTCCAAAATTTTGATTATGTTCCACTCGAAAAGAAAATTTAATATCTGTATTTGAAATTATACTACCAAGTCTAATAAATAAACTGAGTGTAATCAACATATACTTCAACAACTTCTTCTGAAAGACACCTTGTGTACGTGTAACTAGTATGCTACAATTTACCCCAGGTCATGTGCTATCACTTCAAAATTATTCATGGACAGAACCCAATTACATTTTCATTTCCTTAAAAAAATTTAATATGAAATTTCATAAGATTGTTTGGGTTGGAAAATATTTTTCTCGTAACTCTAATCATAGGGGTATAATTGGAACACTACAAAATATGACAGACGATTACACTGGTGTATCTGTTCATGACAATAAACGAACGTTATTGTTGTCAATTGAGGATTTGGTTGAGTTTATTTCAAGTTTTACATTCCAATTTTCAAAATTTTGTGAAAGGACCTATGTGTAAAATTTTTAAAAATACACGGTCTGTCTAAAAATCCGATAATGTTAAGCCCGAAAAGAAAGTTTAAGATCCGTATCTAAAATTATGCTGCCGAGTGTAATAAATAAACTGAGAGTAATCAACATATATTTCAAAAACATCTTCTGAAAGACACCTTGTGTACGTGTAACTAGTATGCTAAAATTTAATCTAGGTCATGTGCTATCGCTTTAAAAATATTCATGGATAGAACCCAATTACAATTCCATTTCCTTAAAAAACATGAATATGAAATTTCATGACATTCTTTGTGGTGGAAAATATTGTTCTCATAAAGGTATAAGTAGAATACTACAAAAAATGACTGACGATTACACTGGTGTATCCGTCCATGACCATAACCGAACACTGTTATTGTTAATTGATGATTTGCTTGACTGTATATCAAGTTTTACATTCCTATTTCTCCAAATTTTATGAAAGGATCTATGTGCAAAATTTTAAAAAATACACTATCAGTCCAAAACTATTATTACGTTCAGTCCAAAAGAAGGTTTCAGCACCATAGTTGAAATTATACTATCTGAGTGTAATAATTATACATAAACTACTCAACATATACTTCAACAACTTCTTATGAACAGCACCGTGTGTACAAGTAACTAGTACGCTACAATTTACTCTAGGTCATGAGCTATCGCTTTAAAAATATTCATGGACATAACCCAATTATATTTTCATTTCCTTAACAAATATGAAATTTCATGCGATTCTTTGTTGTGGAAAATATTGTTCTCATAACTCTTATCGTAGGGGTATAAGTGGAATACTACAAACAAATTACTGATGATTACACTGGTGTATTTGCCGATGACCATAAATGAATACTGTTGTCTTCAATTGATTATTTGGTTGAGTGTATCTCACATTATACATTCCAATTTGTCCAAATTTTGTGAAAGGACCTATGTGCAAAATTTTAAAAAATACACTATTTGTCCGAAACTCCGATTACGTTCAGTCCAAAAAGAAAGTTTCATCTCCGTATCTGAAATTATACTATATGAGAGTAATAAAGAAATTGAGACTAATAAACATATATTTCAACAACTTCTTCTCAATGACACATTGTGTACGTGTAACTAGTATGCTACCATTTACTCTAGGTCATGTGATATCGCTTTAAAATTATTCGTGGACAGAACCTAATTACATTTTCATTTCCTTAAAAAAAGAATATGAAATTTAATGCAATTCGTTGTAGTCGAAATATTGTTCTCATAACTTTTATCGTAGGGGTTTAAGTGGAATACTATGAAAAATTACTAACGATTACAATGGTGTATTTGTCCATGACCATAAACAAATAATATTGTTCTCAATTGAATATTTGTTTGAGTGTATCTCAAGTTTTACATTCTGATTTGTCCAAATTTTGTGAAATGACCTATGTGCAAAATTTTAAAAAATACACTGTCATACCGGAATTCCAATTACTTTATGTCCAAAAAGAAAGTTTCAGCTCTGTATTTTAAAATTATACTATCTTAGTGTAATAAAGAAACTGAGACTAATAAACATATACTTCAACAACTTCTTCTAAATGACACCTTGTGTACCTGTAACTAGTATGCTACAATAACTCTAGGTCATGTGCTATCGATTTAAAAATATTTATGGATAGAGCCCAATTACATTTTCACTCCCATAAAAAACATGAATAAGAATTTTCATGAGATTCTCTGTGGTGGAAAATATTTTTCTCATAACTCTAATCGTAGGGGTTTAAGTGGAATACTAAAAAAAATGTTTGACGATTACACTGGTGTATCCATCCATGACAATCAACGAAAGCTGTTGTTGTCAATTGATGGTTTGGTTGAGTGTATCTCAAGTTTTACATTCCAATTTCTCCAAATTTTGAGAAAGGACCTACGTTCAAAATTTTAAAAAATACACTGTCAATCAAAAACTCTGATAACGCTCAGTCCAAAAAGAAATTTTCAGCTGCGTAGTTGAAATTATGCTATCTGAGCGTAATAAAGAAACTAAGCCTAATCAACATATACTTCAACAACTTCTTCTGAACGACACCTTGTGTAAGTGTAACTAGAATGCTACAATTTACTCTAGGTCGTGAGCTATCGCTTTAATAAAATTCATGGACATAACCCATTTACGTTTATATTTCCTTAAAAAACACAAATATGAAATTTCATCCGATTCTTTGTGGTGGAAAATATTGTTCTCATAACTTAAATGGTAGGGGTATGTTGAAATACTAAGAAAAATGATGGATGATTATACTATCTGAGTGTAATAAAGAAACTCAGACTAATCAACACATAATTCAAAAACTTCTTCTGAATGACACCTTGTGTACGTGTAACTAGTATGCTACAATTTACTCTAGATCGTGAGCAATCGGTTAAATAATATTCATAGACATAACCCAATTACATTTTCATTTCCGTAAAAAACACGAATATGAAATTTATGAGATTCTCTGTGGTGGAAAATATTTTTCTAATAACTCTAATCGTGGGCGTTTAAGTGGAATACTATAAGAAATTATTGACGATTACACTGGTGTATCCGTCCATGACAATTAGCAAAAGCAGTTGTTGTCAATTGAAGGTTTGGTGTTGTATATCTCAAGTTTTTCATTCGAATTTCTCAAAATTTTTTGAAAGGACTTATGTGCAAAATTTTAAAAAATACAATGTCAGTCAAATACACTGATGACGTTCAGTCCAAAAAGAAATTTTCTGCTCCGTAGTTGAAATTATAGTATATGAGTGTAATAAAGAAACTAAGACTAATCAACATATACTTCAACAACATCTTCTGAACCACACCTTGTGTAAGTGTAACTAGTATGCTACAATTTACTCAAGGTCGTGAGCTATCCATTTCATAATATTCATTTACATAAACCAATTACATTTTCATTTCCATAAAAAACACGAATATGAAATTTCATGAGATTCTCTGTGGTGGAAAAAATTGTTCTCATAACTCTAATCGTGGGGGTATAACTGGAATACTACAAAAAATTGTTGACAATTATACTGGTGTATCCGTCCATGACAATCTGCGATAGCTGTTGTTGTTAATTTATGGTTTGGTTGAGTATATCTCAAAATTTTCATTCCAATTTCTCCAAATGTTTTGAAAGGACCTATGTGCAAAATTTTAAAAAATACATTGTCAGTCAAAAACTCTGATTATGTTCAGCCCAAAAAGGAATTTTCAGCTCCGTAGTTGAAATTATACTATCTGAGTGTAATAAACAAACTTTGACAAACCAACATATACTTCAACAACTTCTTCTGAACAAAACATTGTGTAAGTGTAACTAGTATGCTACAATTTACTCTAGGTCGTGAGCTATCCATTTCATAATATTCATTTACATAACCTAATTACATTTTCATTTCCATAAAAACACGAATATGAAATTTTATGAGATTCTCTGTGGTGGAAAAAAAAATTTCTCGTAACTCTAATCGTGGGGGTATAAGTGGAATACTACAAGATATTGTTGACAATTACACAGGTGTATCCGTCCAGGATAATCAGCGATAGCTGTTGTTGTCAATTGATGGTTTAGTTGAGTATATCTAAAAATTTTCATTCCAATTTCTCCATATTTTGTGAAACGACCTATGTGCAAAATTTTAAAAAATACACTGTCAGTCAAAAACTCTGATTATGTTCAGCCCATAAAGAAAGTTTCAGCTCCGTAGTTGAAATTATACTATCTGAGTGGCATAAAGAAACTTAGACTAACCAACATATACTTCAATAACTTCTTCTGAACGAAACCTTGTGTAAGTGTAACTAGTATGCTACAATTTACTCTAGGTCGTGAGCTATCACTTTCATAATATTCATGGACATAACCCAATTACATTTTAATTTCCATAAAGAACACGAATATGAAATTTCACGAGATTCCCTGTGGTGGAAAATATTGTTCTCATAACTCTAATCGTGGGGGTATAAGTGGAATACTACAAGAAATTATTGACAATTACACTGGTGTATCCATCTATAACAATCTGCGATATCTGTTGTTGTCAATTGATGGTTTGGTTGTGTGTATCCCAAATTTTTCATTCCAATTTCTCCAAATTATGTGGAAGGACCTATGTGCAAAATTTGAAAAATACATTGTCAGTCAAAAACTCTGATTATGATCAGCCCAAAAAGAAAGTTTCAGCTCCGTAGTTGAAATTATACTATCTGAGTGTAATAAAGAAAATTAGACTAACCAACATATAATTCAACAACTTCTTCTGAACAAAACCTTGTGTAAGTGTAACTAGTATGCTACAATTTACTCTAGGTCGTGAGCTATGGCTTTAATAATATTCATGGACATAACCCAATTACATTTTCATTTCCATAAAAATACGAATATGAAATTTAATGAGATTCTCTGTGGTGAAAAATATTGTTCTTATAACTCTAATCGTGCGGGTATAAGTGGAATACTACAAGAAATTATTGACAATTACACTGGTGTATCTATCTATGACAATCAGCGATAGCTGTTGTTGTCAATTGATGGTTTGGGTTAGCATATCTCAAAATTATCATTCCAATTTCTCCAAATTTTGGGAAAGGACCTATGTGCAAGATTTTATAAACTACATTGTCTGTCAAAAACTCTAATTATGTTCAGCCCAAAAAGAAAGTTTCAGCTCCGTAGTTGAAATTATACTATCTGAGTGTAATAAATAAACTTTGACAAACCAACATATACTTCAACAACTTCTTCTGAACGAAACCTTGTGTAAGTGTAACCAGTATGCTACAATTTACTCTAGGTCGTTAGCTATCGCTTTAATAATATTCATTGATATAACCCAATTACATTTTCATTTCCATAAAAAACACGAATATGAAATTTGATGAGATTCTCTGTGGTGGAAAATATTGTTCTCATAACTCTAATCGTGGGGGTATAAGTGGAATACTACAAGAAATTAATTACAATTACACTGGTGTATCTATCTATGACAATCAGCGATAGCTGTTGTTGTCAATTGATGGTTTGGGTTAGCATATCTCCAAATTTTCATTCCAATTTCTCCAAATTTTGTGAAAGTTCCTATGTGCAAGATTTTATAAAATACATTTTCAGTCAAAAACTCTAATTATGTTCAGCCCAAAAAAAATTTTCAGCTCCGTAGTTGAAATTATACTATCTGAGTGTAATAAATAAACTTAGACTAACCAACATATACTTCAACAACTTCTTCTGAACGAAACCTTGTGTAAGTGTAACCAGTATGCTACAATTTACTCTAGGTCGTTAGCTATCGCTTTAATAATATTCATAGATATAACCCAATTACCTTTTCATTTCCATAAAAAACACGAATATGAAATTTCATGAGATTCTCTGTGGTGGAAAATATTGTTCTTATAACTCCAATCTTGGGGGTATAAGTGGAATACTACAAGAAATTATTGACAATTACACTGGTGTATCTATCTATGACAATCAGCGATAGCTGTTGTTAATTGATGGTTTGGGTTAGTATATCTCAAAATTTTCATTCCAATTTCTCCAAATTTTGTGAAGGACCTATGTGCAAGATTTTATAAAATACATTGTCAGTCAAAAACTCTGATTATGTTCAGCCCAAAAAGGAAGTTTCAGCTCCGTAGTTGAAATTATACTATCTGAGTGTAATAAAGAAACTTTGTCTAACCAACATATACTTCAACAACTTCTTCTGAACGCAACCTTGTGTATGTGTAACTAGTATGCTACAATTTACTCTACGTCGTGAGCTATCGCTTTAATAATATTCATGGACATAGCCCAATTACATTTTCATTTCCATAAAAAATGCGAATATGAAATTTCATGACATTCTCTGTGGTGGAAAATATTTTTCTCATAACTCTAATCGTGGGGGTATAAGTGGAATACTACAAGAAATTATTAACAATTACACTGGTGTATCCGTCCATGAAAATCAGCGATAGCTGTTGTTGTCAATTGATGGTTTGGTTGAGTATATCTGAAGTTTTTCATTCCAATTTCTCCAAATTTTGTGAAAGGAACAATGTGCAAAATTTTTAAAAATACATTGTTAGTCAAAAACTATGATTATGTTAAGCCCAAAAAGAAAGTTTCAGCTCCGTAGTTGAAATTATGCTATCTAAGTGTAATAAAGAAACTTAGACTAACCAATATATACTTCAACAACTTCTTCGGAATGAAACCTTGTGTTAGTGTAACTAGTATGCTACAATTTACTCCAGGTTGTGAGCTATCACTTTAATAATATTCATGGACATAACCCAATTACATTTTCATTTCCATAAAAAACACAAATATGAAATTTCATGGGATTCTCTGTGGTGGAAAATATTATTCTCATAACTCTTTTTTTTAATAGAAACACCCGAGGTTGAGGGAGTTATGTATTGGGTTCCCCAGGCACTATAGCAAGATTAACATTTGGTACATAGAGTGCATCTAGATCCCTAGACATTAAGGCAACATAGTTGCCTCCAAAAGTCCTAAACTATCAATATAAATAACTGTGCAAGATTAACTGAATCTATGTTGAAGTTGCGATCCAAAAGAGAGAATCTCCACCCCCTGTGTTAATTCTCTCCCTTGGCCAGGCACTTTCAACATCAAAGGTAATATGAAGTTTCAAAAGTTTGTATCAGTGATGCGCAATAGAGCAGCATCGTCGAAGTCCCGGAATAGGGAAGGAGAGTTGCAAACCAGGTTGGAAACGGCTTGAACCATTCATTTTCTCTCAGGCACATTTCCCAACGAATAACGATTTCTGAAACATCCTTCATCTCCTCTGTTCACCGCTAACGGCTTCTTGCCGGAAACAGCTAGCCCGAGCCATCTTCTGCAAGGTCGATCTTCCTCTCCCGTTGCCAGCCAATATGGCGGCAACCACAAGTGAAAAAATCCCCCCTAAATCCTTTGCAGCCGTGTTACAGAACAAATCTCCGCCCCTCTCGAAAACCCTTCCCAATAATCCAGAAATCATTCCTAAAACGCTCCACCTAGGGGATCCTTCGTGTCTATACTCAGATAGCTAACAATAGAAAATACCAAGTTGAATATGAGGATGTACCTTTGTACTGTGATCACTGTTTAAAACTTGCCCATTCTCTAACTCAATGTAAAGCTAATTCTCTGCCTACCAATGGAACAACTCAGGATACAAATCCAATTCAGCCTGTGCCCCAAACATTTTGACAGCCTACTGGAAAGAAATTTGATAAGCCACCTCTGACAATCGTGGGGGTACACGTGGAATACTACAATAAATTATTGACAATTACACTGGTGTATCCGTCTATGACAATCAGCGATAGCTATTTTTGTCAATTGATGGTTTGGGTTAGTATATCTCAAAATTTTCATTCCAATTTCTCCAAATTTTGTGAAAGGACCTATGTGCAAGATTTTATAAAATACATTGTCAGTCAAAAACTGTGATTATGTTCAGCCCAAAAAGGAGGTTTCAGCTCCGTAGTTGAAATTATACTATCTGAGTGTAATAAAGAAACTTAGACTAACCAAGATATACTTCAACAACCTATTCTGAACGAAACCTTGTGTAAGTGTAACTAGTATGCTACAATTTACTCTAGGTCGTGAGCTATCCCTTTAATAATATTCATGGACATAGCCCAATTACATTTTCATTTCCATAAAAAACACAAAAATGAAATTTCATGAGATTCTCTGTGGTGGAAAATATTGTTCTCATAACTCTAATCGTGGGTGTATAAGTGGAATACTACAAGTTATTGACAATTACACTGGTCTATCCATCCATGACAATCAGCGATAGCTGTTGTTGTCAATTGATGGTTTGATTGAGTATATATCAAGTTTTTATTCCAATTTCTCCAAATTTATTGAAAGGACCTATGTACAACATTTTCAAAAATACATTGTTAGTCAAAAACTCTTATTATGTTCAGCCCAAAAAGAAAGTTTCAGCACCATAGTTGAAATTATACTATCTGAGTGTAATAAAGAAACTTAGACCAACCAACATATACTTCAACAACTTCTTCTGAACGAAACCTTGTGTAAGTGTAACTAGTATGCTACAATTTACTCTAGGTCGTGAGCTATCGCTTTAATAATATTCATGGGCATAACCCAATTACATTTTCATTTCCATAAAAACGCGAATATGAAATTTCATGAGATTCTCTGTGGTGGAAAATATTGTTCTCATAACTCTAATCGTGGGGGTATGCATGGAATACTACAATAAATTATTGACAATTACACTGGTGTATCCGTCTATGACAATCAGCGATAGCTGTTGTTGTCAATTGATGGTTTGGTTTAGTATATCTCAAAACTTTAATTCCAATTTCTCCAAATTTTGTGAAAGGACCTATGTGCAAGATTTTATAAAATACATTGTCAGTCAAAAACTCTGATTATGTTCAGCCCAAAAAGGAAGTTTCAGCTCCGTAGTTGAAATTATACTATCTGAGTGTAATAAAGAAACTTAGACTAACCAACATATACTTCAACAACCTCTTCTGAACGAAACCTTGTGTAAGTGTAACTAGTATGCTACAATTTACTCTAGGTCGTGAGCTATCCCTTTAATAATATTCATGGACATTGCCCAATTACATTTTCATTTCCATAAAAATGCGAATATGAAATTTCATAAGATTCACTGTGCTGGAAAATATTGTTCTCACAACTCTAATTGTGGGTGTATAAGTGGAATACTACAAGAAATTATGGACAATTACACTGGTGTATCAATCTATGACAATCAACGATAGCTGTTGTTGTCAATTGATGGTGTGGGTTAGTATATCTCAAAATTTTCATTCCAATTTCTCCAAATTTTGTGAAAGGACCTATGTGCAAGATTTTATAAAATACATTGTCAGTCAAAAACTCTGATTATGTTCAGTCCAAAAAGGAAGTTTCAGCTCCGTAGTTGAAATTATACTATCTGAGTGTAATAAAGAAACTTAGACTAACCAACATATACTTCAACAATCTCTTCTGAACGAAACCTTGTGTAAGTGTAACGAGTATGCTACAATTTACTCTAGGTCGTAAGCTATCGCTTTAATAATATTCATGGACATACCCAATTACATTTTCATTTCCATCAAAAAAACACGAATATGAAATTTCATGAGGTTCTCTATGGTGCAAAATATTGTTCTCATAACAATAATCGTGGGGGTATAAGTGGAATACTACAAGAAATTATTGACAATTACACTGGTGTATCTATCGATGACAATCAGCAATAGCTGTTGTTGTCAATTGATGGATTGGGTTAGTAAATCTCAAAATTTTCATTTCAATTTCTCCAAATTTTGTGAAAGGACCTATGTGCAAGATTTTATAAAATACATTGTCAGTCAAAAAATCTGATTATGTTCAGTCCAAAAAGGAAGTTTCAGCTCCGTAGTTGAAATTATACTATCTAAGTGTAATAAAGAAACTTAGACTAACCAACATATTCTACAACAACCTCTTCTGAACGAAACCTTGTGTAAGTGTAACTAGTATGCTACAATTTACTCTAGGTCGTGAGCTATCGCTTTAATAATATTCATGGACATAACCCAATTACATTTTCATTTCCATAAAAAACAAGAATATGAAATTTAATGAGATTCTCTGTGGTGGAAAATATTGTTCTCATAACTCTAATCGTGGGGGTACAAGTGGAATACTACAAGAAATTATTGACAATTACACTGGTGTATCTATCTATGACAATCAACGATAGCTGTTGTTGTCAATTGATGGTTTGGGTTAGTTTATCTCAAAATTTTCATTCCAATTTCTCCAAATTTTGTGAAAGGACCTATGTGCAAGATTTTATAAAATACATTGCCAGCCAAAAACTCTGATTATGTTCAGCCCAAAAAGGAAGTTTCAGCTCCGTAGTTGAAATTATACTATCTGAGTGTAATAAAGAAACTTAGACTAACCAACATATACTTCAACAACCTCTTCTGAATGAAACCTTGTGTAAGTGTAGCGAGTATGCTACAATTTACTCTAGGTCGTGAGCTATCGCTTTAATAATATTCATGGACATAACCCAATTATATTTTCATTTTATAAAAAAACACGAATATGAAATTTCATGAGGTTCTCTATGGTGCAAAATATTATTCTCATAACTCTAATCGTGGGGGTATAAGTGGATGACTACAAGAAATTATTGACAATTACACTGGTGTATCCGTCCATGAAAATCAGCGATAGCTGTTGTTGTCAATTGATGGTTTGGTTGAGTATATCTCTTGTTTTTCATTCCAATTTCTCCAAATTTTGTGAAATGAACTATGTGCAAAATTTTTAAAAATACTTTGTTAGTCAAAAACTCAGATTATGTTAAGCCCAAAAAGAATGTTTCAGCTCCGTAGTTGAAATTATGCTATCTGAGTGTAATAAAGAAACTTAGACTAACCAATATATACTTCAACAACTTCTTCTGAACGAAACCTTGTGTAAGTGTAACTAGTATGCTACAATTTACTCCAGGTTGTGAGATATCACTTTAATAATATTCATGGACATAACCCAATTACATTTTCATTTCCATAAAAAACACGAATATGAAATTTCATGAGATTCTCTGTGGTGGAAAATATTGTTCTCATAACTCTAATCGTAGGGGTATGCGTGGAATACTACAATAAATTATTGACAATTACACTGGTGTATCCGTCTATGACAATCAGCGATAGCTGTTGTTGTCAATTGATGGTTTGGTTTAGTATATCTCAAAACTTTAATTCCAATTTCTCCAAATTTTGTGAAAGGACCTATGTGCAAGATTTTATAAAATACATTGTCAGTCAAAAACTCTGATTATGTTCAGCCCAAAAAGGAAGTTTCAGCTCCGTAGTTGAAATTATACTATCTGAGTGTAATAAAGAAACTTAGACTAACCAACATATACTTCAACAACCTCTTCTGAACGAAACCTTGTGTAAGTGTAACTAGTATGCTACAATTTACTCTAGGTCGTGAGCTATCCCTTTAATAATATTCATGGACATTGCCCAATTACATTTTCATTTCCATAAAAATGCGAATATGAAATTTCATAAGATTCACTGTGCTGGAAAATATTGTTCTCATAACTCTAATTGTGGGTGTATAAGTGGAATACTACAAGAAATTATGGACAATTACACTGGTGTATCTATCTATGACAATCAACGATAGCTGTTGTTGTCAATTGATGGTTTGGGTTAGTATATCTCAAAATTTTCATTCCAATTTCTCCAAATTTTGTGAAAGGACCTATGTGCAAGATTTTATAAAATACATTGTCAGTCAAAAACTCTGATTATGTTCAGTCCAAAAAGGAAGTTTCAGCTCCGTAGTTGAAATTATACTATCTGAGTGTAATAAAGAAACTTAGACTAACCAACATACACTTCAACAACCTCTTCTGAACGAAACCTTGTGTAAGTGTAACGAGTATGCTACAATTTACTCTAGGTCGTAAGCTATCGCTTTAATAATATTCATGGACATACCCAATTACATTTTCATTTCCATGAAAAAAACACGAATATGAAATTTCATGAGGTTCTCTATGGTGCAAAATATTGTTCTCATAACAATAATCGTGGGGGTATAAGTGGAATACTACAAGAAATTATTGACAATTACACTGGTGTATCTATCGATGACAATCAGCAATAGCTGTTGTTGTCAATTGATGGATTGGGTTAGTAAATCTCAAAATTTTCATTTCGATTTCTCCAAATTTTGTGAAAGGACCTATGTGCAAGATTTTATAAAATACATTGTCAGTCAAAAACTCTGATTATGTTCAGTCCAAAAAGGAAGTTTCAGCTCCGTAGTTGAAATTATACTATCTAAGTGTAATAAAGAAACTTAGACTAACCAACATATTCTACAACAACCTCTTCTGAACGAAACCTTGTGTAAGTGTAACTAGTATGCTACAATTTACTCTAGGTCATGAGCTATCGCTTTAATAATATTCATGGACATAACCCAATTACATTTTCATTTCCATAAAAAACAAGAATATGAAATTTCATGAGATTCTCTGTGGTGGAAAATATTGTTCTCATAACTCTAATCGTGGGGGTACAAGTGGAATACTACAAGAAATTATTGACAATTACACTGGTGTATCTATCTATGACAATCAACGATAGCTGTTGTTGTCAATTGATGGTTTGGGTTAGTATATCTCAAAATTTTCATTCCAATTTCTCCAAATTTTGTGAAAGGACCTATGTGCAAGATTTTATAAAATACATTGCCAGCCAAAAACTCTGATTATGTTCAGCCCAAAAAGGAAGTTTCAGCTCCGTAGTTGAAATTATACTATCTGAGTGTAATAAAGAAACTTAGACTAACCAACATATACTTCAACAACCTCTTCTGAATAAAACCTTGTGTAAGTGTAGCGAGTATGCTACAATTTACTCTAGGTCGTGAGCTATCGCTTTAATAATATTCATGGACATAACCCAATTATATTTTCATTTTATAAAAAAAACACGAATATGAAATTTCATGAGGTTCTCTATGGTGCAAAATATTATTCTCATAACTCTAATCGTGGGGGTATAAGTGGATGACTACAAGAAATTATTGACAATTACACTGGTGTATCCGTCCATGAAAATCAGCGATAGCTGTTGTTGTCAATTGATGGTTTGGTTGAGTATATCTCTTGTTTTTCATTCCAATTTCTCCAAATTTTGTGAAATGAACTATGTGCAAAATTTTTAAAAATACATTGTCAGTCAAAAACTCAGATTATGTTAAGCCCAAAAAGAATGTTTCAGCTCCGTAGTTGAAATTATGCTATCTGAGTGTAATAAAGAAACTTAGACTAACCAATATATACTTCAACAACTTCTTCTGAACGAAACCTTGTGTAAGTGTAACTAGTATGCTACAATTTACTCCAGGTTGTGAGCTATCACTTTAATAATATTCATGGACATAACCCAATTACATTTTCATTTCCATAAAAAACACGAATATGAAATTTTATGAGATTCTCTGTGGTGGAAAATATTGTTCTCATAACTCTAATCGCGGGGGTATGCGTGGAATACTACAATAAATTATTGACAATTACACTGGTGTATCCGTCTATGACAATCAGCGATAGCTGTTGTTGTCAATTGATGGTTTGGTTTAGTATATCTCAAAACTTTCATTCCAATTTATCCAAATTTTGTGAAAGGACCTATGTGCAAGATTTTATAAAATACATTGTCAGTCAAAAACTCTTATTATGTTCAGCCCAAAAAGGAAGTTTCAGCTCCGTAGTTGAAATTATACTATCTGAGTGTAATAAAGAAACATAGACTAACCAACATATACTTCAACAACCTCTTCTGAACGAAACCTTGTGTAAGTGTAACTAGTATGCTACAATTTACTCTAGGTCGTGAGCTATCCCTTTAATAATATTCATGGACATTGCCCAATTACATTTTCATTTCCATAAAAATGCGAATATGAAATTTCATGAGATTCTCTGTGCAGGAAAATATTGTTCTCATAACTCTAATCGTGGGTGTATAAGTGGAATACTACAAGAAATTATGGACAATTACACTGGTGTATCTATCTATAACAATCAACGATAGCTGTTGTTGTCAATTGATGGTTTGGGTTAGTATATCTCAAAATTTTCATTCCAATTTCTCCAAATTTTGTGAAAGGACCTATGTGCAAGATTTTATAAAATACATTGTCAGTCAAAAACTCTGATTATGTTCAGTCCAAAAAGGAAGTTTCAGCTCCGTAGTTGAAATTATACTATCTGAGTGTAATAAAGAAACTTAGACTAACCAACATATACTTCAACAACCTCTTCTGAACGAAACCTTGAGTAAGTGTAACGAGTATGCTACAATTTACTCTAGTTCGTAAGCTATCGCTTTAACAATATTCATGGACATAACCCAATTACATTTTCATTTCCATGAAAAAAACACGAATATGAAATTTCATGAGGTTCTCTATGGTGCAAAATATTGTTCTCATAACTCTAATCGTGGGGGTATAAGTGGAATACTACAAGAAATTATTGACAATTACACTGGTGTATCTATCGATGACAATCAGCAATAGCTGTTGTTTTCAATTGATGGATTGGGTTAGTAAATCTCAAAATTTTCATTTCAATTTCTCCAAATTTTGTGAAAGGACCTATGTGCAAGATTTTATAAAATACATTGTCAGTCAAAAACTCTGATTATGTTCAGTCCAAAAAGGAAGTTTCAGCTCCGTAGTTGAAATTATACTATCTAAGTGTAATAAAGAAACTTAGACTAACCAACATATTCTACAACAACCTCTTCTGAACGAAACCTTGTGTAAGTGTAACTAGTATGCTACAATTTACTCTAGGTCGTGAGCTATCGCTTTAATAATATTCATGGACATAACCCAATTACATTTTCATTTCCATAAAAAACACGAATATGAAATTTCATGAGATTCTCTGTGGTGGAAAATATTGTTCTCATAACTCTAATCGTCGGGGTATAAGTGGAATAGTACAAGAAGTTATTGACAATTACACTGGTGTATCCATCCATGAAAATCAGCGATAGTTGTTGTTGTCAATTGATGGTTTGATTGAGTATATCTCAAGTTCTTATTCCAATTTCTCCACATTTTTTGAAAGGACCTATGTACAAAATTTAAAAAAAATACATTGTTAGTCAAAAACTCTGATTATGTTCAGCCCAAAAGGAAAGTTTCAGCACCGTAGTTGAAATTATACTATTTGAGTGTAACAAAGAAACTTAGACTAACCAACATATACTTCAACAATTTCTTCTGAACGCAACCTTGTGTATGTGTAACTAGTATGCTACAATTTACTCTAGGTCGTGAGCTATCGCTTTAATAATATTCATGGACATAGCCCAATTACATTTTCATTTCCATAAAAAATGCAAATATGAAATTTCATGACATTCTCTTAGGTGGAAAATATTTTTCTCATAACTATAATCGTGAGGGTATAAGTGGAATACTACAAGAAATTATTAACAATTACGCTGGTGTATCTATCTATGACAATCAGCGATAGCTGTTGTTGTCAATTGATGGTTTGGGTTAGTATATCTCAAAATTTTCATTCCAATTTCTCCAAATTTTGTGAAAGGACCTATGTGCAAGATTTTATAAAATACATTGTCAGTCAAAAACTCTGATTATGTTCAGCCCAAAAAGGAAGTTTCAGCTCCGTAGTTGAAATTATACTATCTGAGTGTAATAAAGAAACTTAGACAAACCAACATATACTTCAACAACTTCTTCTGAACACAACCTTGTGTATGTGTAACTAGTATGCTACAATTTACTCTAGGTCTTGAGCTATCGCTTTAATAATATTTATGGACATAGCCCAATTACATTTTCATTTCCATAAAAAACACGAATATGAAATTTCAAGAGATTCTCTGTGGTGGAAAATATTGTTCTCATAACTCTAATCGTGGGGGTATAAGTGGAATACTACAAGAAATTATTGACAATTTACACTGGTGTATCCGTCCATGACAATCCGCTATAGCTGTTGTTGTCAATTGATGGTTTGGTTGAGTATATCACAAATTTTTCATTCAAATTTCTCCAAAATTTGTGA
Source organism: Rubia yunnanensis (assembly GCA_037428765.1). Taxonomy (NCBI): domain Eukaryota; kingdom Viridiplantae; phylum Streptophyta; class Magnoliopsida; order Gentianales; family Rubiaceae; genus Rubia; species Rubia yunnanensis. Next base: position 45,731,701 of record CM075067.1, on the reverse strand, counting down.
AAGGACCTATGTGCAAAATTTTAAAAAATACATTGTCAGTCAAAAACTCAGATTATGATCAGCCCAAAAAGAAAGTTTCAGCTCTGTAGTTGAAATTATACTATCTGAGTGTAATAAAGAAACTTAGACAAACCAACATATACTTCAACAACTTATTCTGAACGAAACCTTGTGTAAGTGTAACTAGTATGCTACAATTTACTTTAGGTCGTGAGCTATCGCATTAATTAAATTCATGGCCATAACCCAATTACATTTTCATGTCCATAAAAAACACGGATATGAAATTTCATGAGATTCTCTGTGGTGGAAAATATTGTTCTCATAACTCTAATCGTGGGGGTATACGTGGAATACTAAAAGAAATTATTGACAATTACACTGGTGTATCTGTCCATGACAATCCGCGATAGCTGTTGTTGTCAATTGATGGTTTGGTTGAGGATATCTCAAGTTTTTTATTCCAATTTCTCAAAATTTTGTGGAAGGGCCTATGTGCAAAATTATAAAAAAAATACACTGTCAGTCAAAAACTCTGATTATGTTCAGCCCAAAAAGAAAGTTTCGGCTCCGTAGTTGAAATTATACTATCTGAGTGTAATAAAGAAACTTAGACAAACCAACATAAACTTCAACAACCTCTTCTGAACGAAACCTTGTGTAAGTGTAACTAGTATGCTACAATTTACTCTAGGTCGTGAGCTATCGCATTAATTAATTCATGGCCAGAACCCAATTACATATTCATGTCCATAAAAAACACGGTTATGAAATTTCATGAGATTCTCTGTGGTGGAAAATATTGTTCTTATAACACTAATCGTAGGGGTATAAGTGGAATACTATAAGAAATTATAGAGAATTTACACTGGTGTATCCGTCCATGACAATCAGCGATAGGTGTTGTTGTCAATTGATGGTTTGGTTGAGTATATCACAATTTTTTCATTCAAATTTCTCCAAATTTTGTGAAAGGACCTATGTGCAAAATTTTAAAAAATAGATTGTCGGTCAAAAACTCTGATTATGATCAGCCAAAAAGAAAGTTTCAGCTCTGTAGTTGAAATTATACTATCTGAGTGTAATAAAGAAACTTAGACAAACCAACATATACTTCAACAACTTCTTCTGAACGAAACCTTGTGTAAGTTTAACTAATATGCTACAATTTACTCTAGATCGTGAGCTATCGCATTAATTAAATCCATGGCCATAACCCAATTACATTTTCATGTCCATAAAAAACACGGATATGAAATTTCATGAGATTCTCTGTGGTGGAAAATATTGTTCAGATAACTCTAATCGTGGGGGTATACGTGGAATACTACAAGAAATTATTGACTATTTACACTGGTGTATCCGTCCATGACAATCCGCGATAGCTGTTGTTGTCAATTGATGGTTTGGTTGAGTATATCACAAATTTTTCATTCAAATTTCTCCAAAATTTGCGAAAGGACCTATGTGCAAAATTTTAAAAAATACATTGTCAGTCAAAAACTCTGATTATGATCAGCCCAAAAAGAAAGTTTCGGCTCTGTAGTTGAAATTATACTATCTGAGTGTAATAAAGAAACTTAGACAAACCAACATATACTTCAACAACTTATTCTGAACGAAACCTTGTGTAAGTGTAACTAGTATGCTACAATTTACTCTAGGTCGTGAGCTATCGCATTAATTAAATTCATGGCCATAACCCAATCACATTTTCATGTCCATAAAAAACACGGATATGAAATTTCATGAGATTCTCTGTGGTGGAAAATATTGTTCTCATAACTCTAATCGTGGGGGTATACGTGGAATACTAAAAGAAATTATTGACAATTACACTGGTGTATCTGTCCATGACAATCAGCGATAGCTGTTGTTGTCAATTGATGGTTTGGTTGAGGATATCTCGAGGTTTTCATTCCAATTTCTTAAAATTTTGTGGAAGGGCCAATGTGCAAAATTATAAAAAAAATACACTGTCAGTCAAAAACTCTTATTATGATCAGCCCAAAAACAAAGTTTCTGCTCCGTAGTTGAAATTATACTATCTGGGTGTAATAAAGAAACTTAGACTAACCAACATATACTTCAACAACTTCTTCTGAACGAAACCTTGTGTAAGTGTAACTACTATGCTACAATTTACTCTAGGTCGTGACCTATCACTTTAATAATATTCATGGACATAACCCAATTATATTTTCATTTCCATAAAAAACACGAATATGAAATTTTACGAGATTCCCGTGGTGGAAAATATTGTTCTAATAACACTAATCGTGGGGGTATAAGTGGAATACTACAAGAAATTATTGACAATTACACTGGTGTATCCGTCCATGACAATCAGCGATAGTTGTCGTTGTTAATTGATGGTTTGGTTGAGTATATCACAAGTTTTTCATTCAAATTTCTCCAGAGTTTGTGAAAGGACCTATGTGCAAAATTTTAAAATATACATTGTCAGTCAAAAACTCTTATTATGTTCAGCCCAAAATGAAAGTTTCAGCTCCGTAGTTGAAATTATACTATCTGAGTGTAATAAAGAAACTTAGACAAACCAACATATACTTCAAAAATTTCTTCTGAACGAAACCTTGTGTAAGTGTAACTAGTATGCTACAATTTACTCTAGGTCGTGACCTATCACTTTAATAATATTCATGGACATGACCCAATTACATTTTCATGTCCATATAAAACACGAATATGAAATTTCATGAGATTCTCTGTGGTGGAAAATATTGTTCTCATAACTCTAATCGTGGGGGTATAAGTGGAATACTACAAGAAATTATTGACAATTTACACTGGTGTATCCGTCCATGACAATCCGCGATAGCTGTTGTTGTCAATTGATGGTTTGGTTGAGTATATCACTAATTTTTCATTCAAATTTCTCCAAAATTTGTGAAAGGACCTATGTGCAAAATTTTAAAAAATACATTGTCAGTCAAAAACTCTGATTATGATCAGCCCAAAAAGAAAGTTTCAGCTCTGTAGTTGAAATTATACTATCTGAGTGTAATAAAGAAACTTAGACAAACAAACATATACTTCAACAACTTATTCTGAACGAAACCTCGTGTAAGTGTAACTAGTATGCTACAATTTACTCTAGGTCGTGAGCTATCACATTAATTAAATTCATGGCCATAACCCAATCACATTTTCATGTCCATAAAAAACACGGACATGAAATTTCATGAGATTCTCTGTGGTGGAAAATATTGTTCTCATAACTCTAATCGTGGGGGTATACGTGGAATACTAAAAGAAATTATTGACAATTACACTGGTGTATCTGTCCATGACAATCCGCGATAGCTGTTGTTGTCAATTGATGGTTTGGTTGAGGATATCTCAAGTTTTTCATTCCAATTTCTCAAAATTTTGTGGATGGGCCTATGTGCAAAATTATAAATAATACACTGTCAGTCAAAAACTCTGATTATGTTCAGCCCAAAAAGAAAGTTTCGGCTCCGTAGTTGAAATTATACTATCTGAGTGTAATAAAGAAACTTAGACAAACCAACATATACTTCAACAACCTCTTGTGAACGAAACCTTGTGTAAGTGTAACTAGTATGCTACAATTTACTCAAGGTCGTGAGCTATCGCATTAATTGATTCATGGCCATAACCCAATTACATTTTCATGTCCATAAAAAACATGGATATGAAATTTCATGAGATTCTCTGTGGTGGAAAATATTGTTCTGATAACTCTAATAGTGGGGGTATACGTGGAATACTACAAGAAATTATTGACAATTACATTGGTGTATCTGTCCATAACAATCAGCGATAGCTGTTGTTGTCAATTGATGTTTTGGTTGAGGATATCTCGTGGTTTTCATTCCAATTTCTTAAAATTTTGTGGAAGGGCCAATGTGCAAAATTATAAAAAATACACTGTTAGTCAAAAACTCTGATTATGATCAGCCCAAAAACAAAGTTTCAGCTCCGTAGTTGAAATTATACTATCTGAGTGTAATAAAGAAACTTAGACTAACCAACATATACTTCAACAACTTCTTCTGAACGAAACCTTGTGTAAGTGTAACTAGTATGCTACAATTTACTCTAGGTCGTGACCTATCACTTTAATAATATTCATGGACATAACCCAATTACATTTTCATTTCCATAAAAAACACGAATATGAAATTTCACGAGATTCCCGTGGTGGAAAATATTGTTCTAATAACACTAATCGTGGGGGTATAAGTGGAATACTACATGAAATTATTGACAATTACATTGGTGTATCCGTCCATGACAATCAGCGATTGCTGTCGTTGTCAATTGATGGTTTGGTTGAGTATATCACAAGTTTTTCATTCCAATTTCTCTAGATTTTGTGAAAGGAACTATGTGTAAAATTTTAAAATATACATTGTCAGTCAAAAACTCTTATTATGTTCAGCCCAAAATGAAAGTTTCAGCTCCGTAGTTGAAATTATACTATATGAGTGTAATAAAGAAACTTAGACATACCAACATATACTTCAAAAACTTCTTCTGAACGAAACCTTGTGTAAGTGTAACTAGTATGCTACAATTTAATCTAGGTCGTGACCTATCACTTTAATAATATTCATGGACATGACCCAATTACATTTTCATGTCCATATAAAACACGAATATGAAATTTCATGAGATTCTCTGTGGTGAAAAATATTGTTCTCATAACTCTAATCGTGGGGGTATAAGTGGAATACTACAAGAAATTATTAACAATTACACTGGTGTGTCCGTCCATGACAATCAGCAATAGCTGTTATTGTCAATTAATGGTTTGGTTGAGTATATCTCAAGTTTTTCATTCCAATTTCTCCAAATTTTGTGAAAGGACTTATGTGCAAAATTTTAAAAAATAGATTGTCAGTCAAAAACTCAGATTATGATCAGCCCAAAAAGAAAGTTTCAGCTCTGTAGTTGAAATTATACTATCTGAGTGTAATAAAGAAACTTAGACAAACCAACATATACTTCAACAACTTATTCTGAACGAAACCTTGTGTAAGTGTAACTAGTATGCTACAATTTACTCTAGGTCGTGAGCTATCGCATTAATTAAATTCATGGCCATAACCCAATTACATTTTCATGTCCATAAAAAACACGGACATGAAATTTCATGAGATTCTCTGTGGTGGAAAATATTGTTCTCATAACTCTAATCGTGGGGGTATACGTGGAATACTAAAAGAAATTATTGACAATTACACTGGTGTATCTGTCCATGACAATCCGCGATAGCTGTTGTTGTCAATTGATGGTTTGGTTGAGGATATCTCAAGTTTTTCATTCCAATTTCTCAAAATTTTGTGGAAGGGCCTATGTGCAAAATTATAAAAAATACACTGTCAGTCAAAAACTCTGATTATGTTCAGCCCAAAAAGAAAGTTTCGGCTCCGTAGTTGAAATTATACTATCTGAGTGTAATAAAGAAACTTAGAAAAACCAACATAAACTTCAACAACCTCTTCTGAACGAAACCTTGTGTAAGTGTAACTAGTATGCTACAATTTACTCAAGGTCGTGAGCTATCGCATTAATTGATTCCTGGCCATAACCCAATTACATTTTCATGTCCATAAAAAACATGGATATGAAATTTCATGAGAATCTCTGTGGTGGAAAATATTGTTCTGATAACTCTAATAGTGGGGGTATACGTGGAATACCACAAGAAATTATTGACAATTACATTGGTGTATCTGTCCATAACAATCAGCGATAGCTGTTGTTGTCAATTGATGGTTTGGTTGAGGATATCTCGTGGTTTTCATTCCAATTTCTTAAAATTTTGTGGAAGGGCCAATGTGCAAAATTATAAAAAATACACTGTCAGTCAAAAACTCTGATTATGATCGGCCCAAAAACAAAGTTTCAGCTCCGTAGTTGAAATTATACTATCTGAGTGTAATAAAGAAACTTAGACTAACCAACATATACTTCAACAACTTCTTCTGAACGAAACCTTGTGTAAGTGTAACTAGTATGCTACAATTTACTCTAGGTCGTGACCTATCACTTTAATAATATTCATGGACATAACCCAATTACATTTTCATTTCCATAAAAAACACGAATATGAAATTTCACGAGATTCCCGTGGTGGAAAATATTGTTCTAATAACACTAATCGTGGGGGTATAAGTGGAATACTACAGGAAATTATTGACAATTACATTGGTGTATCCGTCCATGACAATCAGCGATTGCTGTCGTTGTCAATTGAAGGTTTGGTTGAGTATATCACAAGTTTTTCATTCCAATTTCTCTAGATTTTGTGAAAGGAACTATGTGTAAAATTTTAAAATATACATTGTCAGTCAAAAACTCTTATTATGTTCAGCCCAAAATGAAAGTTTCAGCTCCGTAGTTGAAATTATACTATCTGAGTGTAATAAAGAAACTTACACATACCAACATATACTTCAAAAACTTCTTCTGAACAAAACCTTGTGTAAGTGTAACTAGTATGCTACAATTTAATCTAGGTCGTGACCTATCACTTTAATAATATTCATGGACATGACCCAATTACATTTTCATGTCCATATAAAACACGAATATGAAATTTCATGAGATTCTCTGTGGTGAAAAATATTGTTCTCATAACTCTAATCGTGGGGGTATAAGTGGAATACTACAAGAAATTATTAACAATTACACTGGTGTGTCCGTCCATGACAATCAGCAATAGCTGTTATTGTCAATTAATGGTTTGGTTGAGTATATCTCAAGTTTTTCATTCCAATTTCTCCAAATTTTGTGAAAGGACTTATGTGCAAAATTTTTAAAAATAGATTGTCAGTCAAAAACTCAGATTATGATCAGCCCAAAAAGAAAGTTTCAGCTCTGTAGTTGAAATTATACTATCTGAGTGTAATAAAGAAACTTAGACAAACCAACATATACTTCAACAACTTATTCTGAACGAAACCTTGTGTAAGTGTAACTAGTATGCTACAATTTACTCTAGGTCGTGAGCTATCGCATTAATTAAATTCATGGCCATAACCCAATTACATTTTCATGTCCATAAAAAACACGGATATGAAATTTCATGAGATTCTCTGTGGTGGAAAATATTGTTCTCATAACTCTAATCGTGGGGGTATACGTGGAATACTAAAAGAAATTATTGACAATTACACTGGTGTATCTGTCCATGACAATCCGCGATAGCTGTTGTTGTCAATTGATGGTTTGGTTGAGGATATCTCAAGTTTTTCATTCCAATTTCTCAAAATTTTGTGGAAGGGCCTATGTGCAAAATTATAAAAAATACACTGTCAGTCAAAAACTCTGATTATGTTCAGCCCAAAAAGAAAGTTTCGGCTCCGTAGTTGAAATTATACTATCTGAGTGTAATAAAGAAACTTAGAAAAACCAACATAAACTTCAACAACCTCTTCTGAACGAAACCTTGTGTAAGTGTAACTAGTATGCTACAATTTACTCAAGGTCGTGAGCTATCGCATTAATTGATTCCTGGCCATAACCCAATTACATTTTCATGTCCATAAAAAACATGGATATGAAATTTCATGAGAATCTCTGTGGTGGAAAATATTGTTCTGATAACTCTAATAGTGGGGGTATACGTGGAATACCACAAGAAATTATTGACAATTACATTGGTGTATCTGTCCATAACAATCAGCGATAGCTGTTGTTGTCAATTGATGGTTTGGTTGAGGATATCTCGTGGTTTTCATTCCAATTTCTTAAAATTTTGTGGAAGGGCCAATGTGCAAAATTATAAAAAATACACTGTCAGTCAAAAACTCTGATTATGATCAGCCCAAAAACAAAGTTTCAGCTCCGTAGTTGAAATTATACTATCTGAGTGTAATAAAGAAACTTAGACTAACCAACATATACTTCAACAACTTCTTCTGAACGAAACCTTGTGTAAGTGTAACTAGTATGCTACAATTTACTCTAGGTCGTGACCTATCACTTTAATAATATTCATGGACATAACCCAATTACATTTTCATTTCCATAAAAAACACGAATATGAAATTTCACGAGATTCCCGTGGTGGAAAATATTGTTCTAATAACACTAATTGTGGGGGTATAAGTGGAATACTACATGAAATTATTGACAATTACATTGGTGTATCCGTCCATGACAATCAGCGATTGCTGTCGTTGTCAATTGATGGTTTGGTTGAGTATATCACAAGTTTTTCATTCCAATTTCTCTAGATTTTGTGAAAGGAACTATGTGTAAAATTTTAAAATATACATTGTCAGTCAAAAACTCTTATTATGTTCAGCCAAAAATGAAAGTTTCAGCTCCGTAGTTGAAATTATACTATCTGAGTGTAATAAAGAAACTTACACATACCAACATATACTTCAAAAACTTCTTCTGAACAAAACCTTGTGTAAGTGTAACTAGTATGCTACAATTTAATCTAGGTCGTGACCTATCACTTTAATAATATTCATGGACATGACCCAATTACATTTTCATGTCCATATAAAACACGAATATGAAATTTCATGAGATTCTCTGTGGTGAAAAATATTGTTCTCATAACTCTAATCGTGGGGGTATAAGTGGAATACTACAAGAAATTATTAACAATTACACTGGTGTGTCCGTCCATGACAATCAGCAATAGCTGTTATTGTCAATTAATGGTTTGGTTGAGTATATCTCAAGTTTTTCATTCCAATTTCTCCAAATTTTGTGAAAGGACTTATGTGCAAAATTTTAAAAAATAGATTGTCAGTCAAAAACTCAGATTATGATCAGCCCAAAAAGAAAGTTTCAGCTCTGTAGTTGAAATTATACTATCTGAGTGTAATAAAGAAACTTAGACAAACCAACATATACTTCAACAACTTATTCTGAACGAAACCTTGTGTAAGTGTAACTAGTATGCTACAATTTACTCTAGGTCGTGAGCTATCGCATTAATTAAATTCATGGCCATAACCCAATTACATTTTCATGTCCATAAAAAACACGGATATGAAATTTCATGAGATTCTCTGTGGTGGAAAATATTGTTCTCATAACTCTAATCGTGGGGGTATACGTGGAATACTAAAAGAAATTATTGACAATTACACTGGTGTATCTGTCCATGACAATCCGCGATAGCTGTTGTTGTCAATTGATGGTTTGGTTGAGGATATCTCAAGTTTTTCATTCCAATTTCTCAAAATTTTGTGGAAGGGCCTATGTGCAAAATTATAAAAAATACACTGTCAGTCAAAAACTCTGATTATGTTCAGCCCAAAAAGAAAGTTTCGGCTCCGTAGTTGAAATTATACTATCTGAGTGTAATAAAGAAACTTAGAAAAACCAACATAAACTTCAACAACCTCTTCTGAACGAAACCTTGTGTAAGTGTAACTAGTATGCTACAATTTACTCAAGGTCATGAGCTATCGCATTAATTGATTCATGGCCATAACCCAATTACATTTTCATGTCCATAAAAAACATGGATATGAAATTTCATGAGAATCTTTGTGGTGGAAAATATTGTTCTGATAACTCTAATAGTGGGGGTATACGTGGAATACCACAAGAAATTATTGACAATTACATTGGTGTATCTGTCCATAACAATCAGCGATAGCTGTTGTTGTCAATTGATGGTTTGGTTGAGAATATCTCGTGGTTTTCATTCCAATTTCTTAAAATTTTGTGGAAGGGCCAATGTGCAAAATTATAAAAAATACACTGTCAGTCAAAAACTCTGATTATGATCAGCCCAAAACAAAGTTTCAGCTCCGTAGTTGAAATTATACTATCTGAGTGTAATAAAGAAACTTAGACTAACCAACATATACTTCAACAACTTCTTCTGAACGAAACCTTGTGTAAGTGTAACTAGTATGCTACAATTTACTCTAGGTCGTGACCTATCACTTTAATAATATTCATGGACATAACCCAATTACATTTTCATGTCCATATAAAACACAAATATGAAATTTCATGAGATTCTCTGTGGTGAAAAATATTGTTCTCATAACTCTAATCGTGGGGGTATAAGTGGAATACTACAAGAAATTATTAACAATTACACTGGTGTGTCCGTCCATGACAATCAGCAATAGCTGTTATTGTCAATTAATGGTTTGGTTGAGTATATCTCAAGTTTTTCATTCCAATTTCTCCAAATTTTGTGAAAGGACTTATGTGCAAAATTTTAAAAAATAGATTGTCAGTCAAAAACTCAGATTATGATCAGCCCAAAAAGAAAGTTTCAGCTCTGTAGTTGAAATTATACTATCTGAGTGTAATAAAGAAACTTAGACAAACCAACATATACTTCAACAACTTATTCTGAACGAAACCTTGTGTAAGTGTAACTAGTATGCTACAATTTACTCTAGGTCGTGAGCTATCGCATTAATTAAATTCATGGCCACAACCCAATTACATTTTCATGTCCATAAAAAACACGGATATGAAATTTCATGAGATTCTCAGTGGTGGAAAATATTGTTCTCATAACTCTAATCGTGGGGGTATACGTGGAATACTAAAAGAAATTATTGACAATTACACTGGTGTATCTGTCCATGACAATCCGCGATAGCTGTTGTTGTCAATTGATGGTTTGGTTGAGGATATCTCAAGTTTTTCATTCCAATTTCTCAAAATTTTGTGGAAGGGCCTATGTGCAAAATTATAAAAAATACACTGTCAGTCAAAAACTTTGATTATGTTCAGCCCAAAAAGAAAGTTTCGGCTCCGTAGTTGAAATTATACTATCTGAGTGTAATAAAGAAACTTAGAAAAACCAACATAAACTTCAACAACCTCTTCTGAACGAAACCTTGTGTAAGTGTAACTAGTATGCTACAATTTACTCAAGGTCATGAGCTATCGCATTAATTGATTCATGGCCATAACCCAATTACATTTTCATGTCCATAAAAAACATGGATATGAAATTTCATGAGAATCTCTGTGGTGGAAAATATTGTTCTGATAACTCTAATAGTGGGGGTATACGTGGAATACCACAAGAAATTATTGACAATTACATTGGTGTATCTGTCCATAACAATCAGCGATAGCTGTTGTTGTCAATTGATGGTTTGGTTGAGGATATCTCGTGGTTTTCATTCCAATTTCTTAAAATTTTGTGGAAGGGCCAATGTGCAAAATTATAAAAAATACACTGTCAGTCAAAAACTCTGATTATGATCAGCCCAAAAACAAAGTTTCAGCTCCGTAGTTGAAATTATACTATCTGAGTGTAATAAAGAAACTTAGACTAACCAACATATACTTCAACAACTTCTTCTGAACGAAACCTTGTGTAAGTGTAACTAGTATGCTACAATTTACTCTAGGTCGTGACCTATCACTTTAATAATATTCATGGACATAACCCAATTACATTTTCATTTCCATAAAAAACACGAATATGAAATTTCACGAGATTCCCGTGGTGGAAAATATTGTTCTAATAACACTAATCGTTGGGGTATAAGTGGAATACTACATGAAATTATTGACAATTACATTGGTGTATCCGTCCATGACAATCAGCGATTGCTGTCGTTGTCAATTGATGGTTTGGTTGAGTATATCACAAGTTTTTCATTCCAATTTCTCTAGATTTTGTGAAAGGAACTATGTGTAAAATTTTAAAATATACATTGTCAGTCAAAAACTCTTATTATGTTCAGCCCAAAATGAAAGTTTCAGCTCCGTAGTTGAAATTATACTATCTGAGTGTAATAAAGAAACTTACACATACCAACATATACTTCAAAAACTTCTTCTGAACGAAACCTTGTGTAAGTGTAACTAGTATGCTACAATTTAATCTAGGTCGTGACCTATCACTTTAATAATATTCATGGACATGACCCAATTACATTTTCATGTCCATATAAAACACGAATATGAAATTTCATGAGATTCTCTGTGGTGAAAAATATTGTTCTCATAACTCTAATCGTGGGGGTATAAGTGGAATACTACAAGAAATTATTAACAATTACACTGGTGTGTCCGTCCATGACAATCAGCAATAGCTGTTATTGTCAATTAATGGTTTGGTTGAGTATATCTCAAGTTTTTCATTCCAATTTCTCCAAATTTTGTGAAAGGACTTATGTGCAAAATTTTAAAAAATAGATTGTCATTCAAAAACTCAGATTATGATCAGCCAAAAAAGAAAGTTTCAGCTCTGTAGTTGAAATTATACTATCTGAGTGTAATAAAGAAACTTAGACAAACCAACATATACTTCAACAACTTATTCTGAACGAAACCTTGTGTAAGTGTAACTAGTATGCTACAATTTACTCTAGGTCGTGAGCTATCGCATTAATTAAATTCATGGCCATAACCCAATTACATTTTCATGTCCATAAAAAACACGGATATGAAATTTCATGAGATTCTCTGTGGTGGAAAATATTGTTCTCATAACTCTAATCGTGGGGGTATACGTGGAATACTAAAAGAAATTATTGACAATTACACTGGTGTATCTGTCCATGACAATCCGCGATAGCTGTTGTTGTCAATTGATGGTTTGGTTGAGGATATCTCAAGTTTTTCATTCCAATTTCTCAAAATTTTGTGGAAGGGCCTATGTGCAAAATTATAAAAAATACACTGTCAGTCAAAAACTCTGATTATGTTCAGCCCAAAAAGAAAGTTTCGGCTCCGTAGTTGAAATTATACTATCTGAGTGTAATAAAGAAACTTAGAAAAACCAACATAAACTTCAACAACCTCTTCTGAACGAAACCTTGTGTAAGTGTAACTAGTATGCTACAATTTACTCAAGGTCATGAGCTATCGCATTAATTGATTCATGGCCATAACCCAATTACATTTTCATGTCCATAAAAAACATGGATATGAAATTTCATGAGAATCTCTGTGGTGGAAAATATTGTTCTGATAACTCTAATAGTGGGGGTATACGTGGAATACCACAAGAAATTATTGACAATTACATTGGTGTATCTGTCCATAACAATCAGCGATAGCTGTTGTTGTCAATTGATGGTTTGGTTGAGGATATCTCGTGGTTTTCATTCCAATTTCTTAAAATTTTGTGGAAGGGCCAATGTGCAAAATTATAAAAAATACACTGTCAGTCAAAAACTCTGATTATGATCAGCCCAAAAACAAAGTTTCAGCTCCGTAGTTGAAATTATACTATCTGAGTGTAATAAAGAAACTTAGACTAACCAACATATACTTCAACAACTTCTTCTGAACGAAACCTTGTGTAAGTGTAACTAGTATGCTACAATTTACTCTAGGTCGTGACCTATCACTTTAATAATATTCATGGACATAACCCAATTACATTTTCATTTCCATAAAAAACACGAATATGAAATTTCACGAGATTCCCGTGGTGGAAAATATTGTTCTAATAACACTAATCGTTGGGGTATAAGTGGAATACTACATGAAATTATTGACAATTACATTGGTGTATCCGTCCATGACAATCAGCGATTGCTGTCGTTGTCAATTGATGGTTTGGTTGAGTATATCACAAGTTTTTCATTCCAATTTCTCTAGATTTTGTGAAAGGAACTATGTGTAAAATTTTAAAATATACATTGTCAGTCAAAAACTCTTATTATGTTCAGCCCAAAATGAAAGTTTCAGCTCCGTAGTTGAAATTATACTATCTGAGTGTAATAAAGAAACTTACACATACCAACATATACTTCAAAAACTTCTTCTGAACGAAACCTTGTGTAAGTGTAACTAGTATGCTACAATTTAATCTAGGTCGTGACCTATCACTTTAATAATATTCATGGACATGACCCAATTACATTTTCATGTCCATATAAAACACGAATATGAAATTTCATGAGATTCTCTGTGGTGAAAAATATTGTTCTCATAACTCTAATCGTGGGGGTATAAGTGGAATACTACAAGAAATTATTAACAATTACACTGGTGTGTCCGTCCATGACAATCAGCAATAGCTGTTATTGTCAATTAATGGTTTGGTTGAGTATATCTCAAGTTTTTCATTCCAATTTCTCCAAATTTTGTGAAAGGACTTATGTGCAAAATTTTAAAAAATAGATTGTCATTCAAAAACTCAGATTATGATCAGCCAAAAAAGAAAGTTTCAGCTCTGTAGTTGAAATTATACTATCTGAGTGTAATAAAGAAACTTAGACAAACCAACATATACTTCAACAACTTATTCTGAACGAAACCTTGTGTAAGTGTAACTAGTATGCTACAATTTACTCTAGGTCGTGAGCTATCGCATTAATTAAATTCATGGCCATAACCCAATTACATTTTCATGTCCATAAAAAACACGGATATGAAATTTCATGAGATTCTCTGTGGTGGAAAATATTGTTCTCATAACTCTAATCGTGGGGGTATACGTGGAATACTAAAAGAAATTATTGACAATTATACTGGTGTATCTTTCCATGACAATCCGCGATAGCTGTTGTTGTCAATTGATGGTTTGGTTGAGGATATCTCAAGTTTTTCATTCCAATTTCTCAAAATTTTGTGGAAGGGCCTATGTGCAAAATTATAAAAAATACACTGTCAGTTAAAAACTCTGATTATGTTCAGCCCATAAAGAAAGTTTCGGCTCCGTAGTTGAAATTATACTATCTGAGTGTAATAAAGAAACTTAGACAAACCAACATAAACTTCAACAACCTCTTCTGAATGAAACCTTGTGTAAGTGTAACTAGTATGCTACAATTTACTCAAGGTCGTGAGCTATCGCATTAATTGATTCATGGCCATAACCCAATTACATTTTCAAGTCCATAAAAAACATGGATATGAAATTTCATGAGATTCTCTGTGGTGGAAAATATTGTTCTGATAACTCTAATAGTGGGGGTATACGTGGAATACTACAAGAAATTATTGACAATTACATTGGTGTATCTGTCCATAACAATCAGCGATAGCTGTTGTTGTCAATTGATGGTTTGGTTGAGGATATCTCGTGGTTTTCATTCCAATTTCTTAAAATTTTGTGGAAGGGCCAATGTGCAAAATTATAAAAAATACACTGTCAGTCAAAAACTCTGATTATGATCAGCCCAAAAACAAAGTTTCAGCTCCGTAGTTGAAATTATACTATCTGAGTGTAATAAAGAAACTTAGACTAACCAACATATACTTCAACAACTTCTTCTGAACGAAACCTTGTGTAAGTGTAACTAGTATGCTACAATTTACTCTAGGTCGTGACCTATCACTTTAATAATATTCATGGACATAACCCAATTACATTTTCATTTCCATAAAAAACACGAATATGAAATTTCACGAGATTCCCGTGGTGGAAAATATTGTTCTAATAACACTAATCGTGGGGGTATAAGTGGAATACTACATGAAATTATTGACAATTACATTGGTGTATCCGTCCATGACAATCAGCGATTGCTGTCGTTGTCAATTGATGGTTTGGTTGAGTATATCACAAGTTTTTCATTCCAATTTCTCTAGATTTTGTGAAAGGAACTATGTGTAAAATTTTAAAAATATACATTGTCAGTCAAAAACTCTTATTATGTTCAGCCCAAAATGAAAGTTTCAGCTCCGTAGTTGAAATTATACTATCTGAGTGTAATAAAGAAACTTAGACATACCAACATATACTTCAAAAACTTCTTCTGAACGAAACCTTGTGTAAGTGTAACTAGTATGCTACAATTTAATCTAGGTCGTGACCTATCACTTTAATAATATTCATGGACATGACCCAATTACATTTTCATGTCCATATAAAACACGAATATGAAATTTCATGAGATTCTCTGTGGTGAAAAATATTGTTCTCATAACTCTAATCGTGGGGGTATAAGTGGAATACTACAAGAAATTATTAACAATTACACTGGTGTGTCCGTCCATGACAATCAGCCATAGCTGTTATTGTCAATTAATGGTTTGGTTGAGTATATCTCAAGTTTTTCATTCCAATTTCTCCAAATTTTGTGAAAGGACTTATGTGCAAAATTTTAAAAAATATATTGTCAGTCAAAAACTCAGATTATGATCAGCCCAAAAAGAAAGTTTCAGCTCTGTAGTTGAAATTATACTATCTGAGTGTAATAAAGAAACTTAGACAAACCAACATATACTTCAACAACTTATTCTGAACGAAACCTTGTGTAAGTGTAACTAGTATGCTACAATTTACTCTAGGTCGTGAGCTATCGCATTAATTAAATTCATGGCCATAACCCAATTACATTTTCATGTCCATAAAAAACACGGATATGAAATTTCATGAGATTCTCTGTGGTGGAAAATATTGTTCTCATAACTCTAATCGTGGGGGTGTACGTGGAATACTAAAAGAAATTATTGACAATTACACTGGTGTATCTGTCCATGACAATCAGCGATAGCTGTTGTTGTCAATTGATGGTTTGGTTGAGGATATCTCGAGGTTTTCATTCCAATTTCTTAAAATTTTGTGGAAGGGCCAATGTGCAAAATTATAAAAAAATACACTGTCAGTCACAAAATCTGATTATGATCAGCCCAAAAACAAAGTTTCAGCTCCGTAGTTGAAATTATACTATCTGAGTGTAATAAAGAAACTTAGACTAACCAACATATACTTCAACAACTTCTTCTGAACGAAACCTTGTGTAAGTGTAACTAGTATGCTACAATTTACTCTAGGTCGTGACCTATCACTTTAATAATATTCATGGACATAACCCAATTACATTTTCATTTCCATAAAAAACACGAATATGAAATTTCACGAGATTCCCGTGGGGGAAAATATTGTTCAAATAACACTAATCGTGGGGGTATAAGTGGAATACTACATGAAATTATTGACAATTACATTGGTGTATCCGTCCATGACAATCAGCGATTGCTGTCATTGTCAATTGATGGTTTGGTTGAGTATATCACAAGTTTTTCCTTCCAATTTCTCTAGATTTTGTGAAAGGAACTATGTGTAAAATTTTAAAATATACATTGTCAGTCAAAAACTCTTATTATGTTCAGCCCAAAATGAAAGTATCAGCTCCGTAGTTGAAATTATACTATCTGAGTGTAATAAAGAAACTTAGACATACCAACATATACTTCAAAAACTTCTTCTGAAGGAAACCTTGTGTAAGTGTAACTAGTATGCTACAATTTAATCTAGGTCGTGACCTATCACTTTAATAATATTCATGGACATGACCCAATTACATTTTCATTCCATATAAAACACGAATATGAAATTTCATGAGATTCTCTGTGGTGGAAAATATTGTTCTCATAACTCTAATCGTGGGGGTATAAGTGGAATACTACAAGAAATTATTAACAATTACACTGGTGTGTCCGTCCATGACAATCAGCAATAGCTGTTATTGTCAATTAATGGTTTGGTTGAGTATATCTCAAGTTTTTCATTCCAATTTCTCCAAATTTTGTGAAAGGACTTATGTGCAAAATTTTAAAAAATACATTGTCAGTCAAAAACCCTGATTATGATCAGCCCAAAAAGAAAGTTTCAGCTCTGTAGTTGAAATTATACTATCTGAGTGTAATAAAGAAACTTAGACAAACCAACATATACTTCAACAACTTATTCTGAACGAAACCTTGTGTAAGTGTAACTAGTATGCTACAATTTACTCTAGGTCGTGAGCTATCGCATTAATTAAATTCATGGCCATAACCCAATTACATTTTCATGTCCATAAAAAACACGGATATGAAATTTCATGAGATTCTCTGTGGTGGAAAATATTGTTCTCATAACTCTAATCGTGGGGGTATACGTGGAATACTAAAAGAAATTATTGACAATTACACTGGTGTATCTGTCCATGACAATCCGCGATAGCTGTTGTTGTCAATTGATGGTTTGGTTGAGGATATCTCAAGTTTTTCATTCCAATTTCTCAAAATTTTGTGGAAGGGCCTATGTGCAAAATTATGAAAAATACACTGTCAGTCAAAAACTCTGATTATGTTCAGCCCAAAAAGAAAGTTTCGGCTCCGTAGTTGAAATTACACTATCTGAGTGTAATAAAGAAACTTAGACAAACCAACATATACTTCAACAACCTCTTCTGAACGAAACCTTGTGTAAGTGTAACTAGTATGCTATAATTTACTCTAGGTCGTGAGCTATCGCATTAATTAATTCATGGCCATAACCCAATTACATTTTCATGTCCATAAAAAACACGGATATGAAATTTCATGAGATTCTCTGTGGTGGAAAATATTGTTCTTATAACTCTAATCGTAGGGGTATAAGTGGAATACTACAAGAAATTATAGACAATTTACGCTGGTGTATCCGTCCATGACAATCAGCGGTAGCTGTTGTTGTCAATTAATGGTTTGGTTGAGGATATCTCGTGGTTTTCATTCAATTTCTTAAAATTTTGTGGAAGGGCCAA
Source organism: Rubia yunnanensis (assembly GCA_037428765.1). Classification (NCBI taxonomy): domain Eukaryota; kingdom Viridiplantae; phylum Streptophyta; class Magnoliopsida; order Gentianales; family Rubiaceae; genus Rubia; species Rubia yunnanensis. The sequence goes on along the minus strand of CM075067.1, from coordinate 45,713,273 downwards.
TGTGCAAAATTATAAAAAATACACTGTCAGTCAAAAACTCTGATTATGATCAGCCCAAAAAGAAAGTTTCAGCTCCGTAGTTGAAATTATACTATCTGAGTGTAATAAAGAAACTTAGACTAACCAACATATACTTCAACAACTTCTTCTGAACGAAACCTTGTGTAAGTGTAACTAGTATGCTACAATTTACTCTAGGTCGTGACCTATCACTTTAATAATATTCATGGACATAACCCAATTACATTTTCATTTCCATAAAAAACACGAATATGAAATTTCACGAGATTCCCGTGGTGGAAAATATTGTTCTAATAACACTAATCGTGGGGGTATAAGTGGAATACTACATGAAATTATTGACAATTACATTGGTGTATCCGTCCATGACAATCAGCGATTGCTGTCGTTGTCAATTGATGGTTTGGTTGAGTATATCACAAGTTTTTCATTCCAATTTCTCTAGATTTTGTGAAAGGAACTATGTGTAAAATTTTAAAATATACATTGTCAGTCAAAAACTCTTATTATGTTCAGCCCAAAATGAAAGTTTCAGCTCCGTAGTTGAAATTATACCATCTGAGTGTAATAAAGAAACTTACACATACCAACATATACTTCAAAAACTTCTTCTGAACGAAACCTTGTGTAAGTGTAACTAGTATGCTACAATTTAATCTAGGTCGTGACCTATCACTTTAATAATATTCATGGACATGACCCAATTACATTTTCATGTCCATATAAAACACGAATATGAAATTTCATGAGATTCTCTGTGGTGAAAAATATTGTTCTCATAACTCTAATCGTGGGGGTATAAGTGGAATACTAAAAGAAATTATTAACAATTACACTGGTGTGTCCGTCCATGACAATCAGCAATAGCTGTTATTGTCAATTAATGGTTTGGTTGAGTATATCTCAAGTTTTTCATTCCAATTTTTCCAAATTTTGTGAAAGGACTTATGTGCAAAATTTTAAAAAATAGATTGTCAGTCAAAAACTCAGATTATGATCAGCCCAAAAAGAAAGTTTCAGCTCTGTAGTTGAAATTATACTATCTGAGTGTAATAAAGGAACTTAGACAAACCAACATATACTTCAACAACTTATTCTGAACGAAACCTTGTGTAAGTGTAACTAGTATGCTACAATTTACTCTAGGTCGTGAGCTATCGCATTAATTAAATTCATGGCCATAACCCAATTACATTTTCATGTCCATAAAAAACACGGATATGAAATTTCATGAGATTCTCTGTGGTGGAAAATATTGTTCTCATAACTCTAATCGTGGGGGTGTACGTGGAATACTAAAAGAAATTATTGACAATTACACTGGTGTATCTGTCCATGACAATCAGCGATAGCTGTTGTTGTGAATTGATGGTTTGGTTGAGGATATCTCGAGGTTTTCATTCCAATTTCTTAAAATTTTGTGGAAGGGCCAATGTGCAAAATTATAAAAAAATACACTGTCAGTCAAAAAATCTGATTATGATCAGCCCAAAAACAAAGTTTCAGCTCCGTAGTTGAAATTGTACTATCTGAGTGTAATAAAGAAACTTAGACTAACCAACATATACTTCAACAACTTCTTCTGAACGAAACCTTGTGTAAGTGTAACTAGTATGCTACAATTTACTCTAGGTCGTGACCTATCACTTTAATAATATTCATGGACATAACCCAATTACATTTTCATTTCCATAAAAAACACGAATATGAAATTTCACGAGATTCCCGTGGTGGAAAATATTGTTCTAATAACACTAATCGTGGGGGTATAAGTGGAATACTACATGAAATTATTGACAATTACATTGGTGTATCCGTCCATGACAATCAGCGATTGCTGTCGTTGTCAATTGATGGTTTGGTTGAGTATATCACAAGTTTTTCATTCCAATTTCTCTAGATTTTGTGAAAGGAACTATGTGTAAAATTTTAAAATATACATTGTCAGTCAAAAACTCTTATTATGTTCAGCCCAAAATGAAAGTTTCAGCTCCGTAGTTGAAATTATACCATCTGAGTGTAATAAAGAAACTTACACATACCAACATATACTTCAAAAACTTCTTCTGAACGAAACCTTGTGTAAGTGTAACTAGTATGCTACAATTTAATCTAGGTCGTGACCTATCACTTTAATAATATTCATGGACATGACCCAATTACATTTTCATGTCCATATAAAACACGAATATGAAATTTCATGAGATTCTCTGTGGTGAAAAATATTGTTCTCATAACTCTAATCGTGGGGGTATAAGTGGAATACTAAAAGAAATTATTAACAATTACACTGGTGTGTCCGTCCATGACAATCAGCAATAGCTGTTATTGTCAATTAATGGTTTGGTTGAGTATATCTCAAGTTTTTCATTCCAATTTTTCCAAATTTTGTGAAAGGACTTATGTGCAAAATTTTAAAAAATAGATTGTCAGTCAAAAACTCAGATTATGATCAGCCCAAAAAGAAAGTTTCAGCTCTGTAGTTGAAATTATACTATCTGAGTGTAATAAAGGAACTTAGACAAACCAACATATACTTCAACAACTTATTCTGAACGAAACCTTGTGTAAGTGTAACTAGTATGCTACAATTTACTCTAGGTCGTGAGCTATCGCATTAATTAAATTCATGGCCATAACCCAATTACATTTTCATGTCCATAAAAAACACGGATATGAAATTTCATGAGATTCTCTGTGGTGGAAAATATTGTTCTCATAACTCTAATCGTGGGGGTGTACGTGGAATACTAAAAGAAATTATTGACAATTACACTGGTGTATCTGTCCATGACAATCAGCGATAGCTGTTGTTGTGAATTGATGGTTTGGTTGAGGATATCTCGAGGTTTTCATTCCAATTTCTTAAAATTTTGTGGAAGGGCCAATGTGCAAAATTATAAAAAAATACACTGTCAGTCAAAAAATCTGATTATGATCAGCCCAAAAACAAAGTTTCAGCTCCGTAGTTGAAATTGTACTATCTGAGTGTAATAAAGAAACTTAGACTAACCAACATATACTTCAACAACTTCTTCTGAACGAAACCTTGTGTAAGTGTAACTAGTATGCTACAATTTACTCTAGGTCGTGACCTATCACTTTAATAATATTCATGGACATAACCCAATTACATTTTCATTTCCATAAAAAACACGAATATGAAATTTCACGAGATTCCCGTGGTGGAAAATATTGTTCTAATAACACTAATCGTGGGGGTATAAGTGGAATACTACATGAAATTATTGACAATTACATTGGTGTATCCGTCCATGACAATCAGCGATTGCTGTCGTTGTCAATTGATGGTTTGGTTGAGTATATCACAAGTTTTTCATTCCAATTTCTCTAGATTTTGTGAAAGGAACTATGTGTAAAATTTTAAAATATACATTGTCAGTCAAAAACTCTTATTATGTTCAGCCCAAAATGAAAGTATCAGCTCCGTAGTTGAAATTATAGTATCTGAGTGTAATAAAGAAACTTAGACATACCAACATATACTTCAAAAACTTCTTCTGAACGAAACCGTGTGTAAGTGTAACTAGTATGCTACAATTTAATCTAGGTCGTGACCTATCACTTTAATAATATTCGTGGACATGACCCAATTACATTTTCATTCCATATAAAACACGAATATGAAATTTCATGAGATTCTCTGTGGTGGAAAATATTGTTCTCATAACTCTAATCGTGGGGGTATAAGTGGAATACTACAAGAAATTATTAACAATTACACTGGTGTAACCGTCCATGACAATCAGCAATAGCTGTTATTGTCAATTAATGGTTTGGTTGAGTATATCTCAAGTTTTTCATTCCAATTTCTCCAAATTTTGTGAAAGGACTTATGTGCATAATTTTAAAAAATACATTGTCAGTCAAAAACCCTGATTACGATCAGCCCAAAAAGAAAGTTTCAGCTCTGTAGTTGAAATTATACTATCTGAGTGTAATAAAGAAACTTAAACAAACCAACATATACTTCAACAACTTATTCTGAACGAAACCTCGTGTAAGTGTAACTAGTATGCTACAATTTACTCTAGGTCGTGAGCTATCGCATTAATTAAATTCATGGCCATAACCCAATTACATTTTCATATCCATAAAAAACACGGATATGAAATTTCATGAGATTCTCTGTGGTGGAAAATATTGTTCTCATAACTCTAATCGTGGGGGTATACGTGGAATACTAAAAGAAATTATTGACAATTACACTGGTGTATCTGTCCATGACAATCCGCGATAGCTGTTGTTGTCAATTGATGGTTTGGTTGAGGATATCTCAAGTTTTTCATTCCAATTTCTCAAAATTTTGTGGAAGGGCCTATGTGCAAAATTATAAAAAATACGCTGTCAGTCAAAAACTCTGATTATGTTCAGCCCAAAAAGAAAGTTTCGGCTCCGTAGTTGAAATTATACTATCTGAGTGTAATAAAGAAACTTAGACAAACCAACATATACTTCAACAACCTCTTCTGAACGAAACCTTGTGTAAGTGTAACTAGTATGCTACAATTTACTCTAGGTCGTGAGCTATCGCATTAATTAATTCATGGCCATACCCAATTACATTTTCATGTCCATAAAAAACACGGATATGAAATTTCATGAGATTCTCTGTGGTGGAAAATATTGTTCTTATAACTCTAATCGTAGGGGTATAAGTGGAATACTACAAGAAATTATAGACAATTTACACTGGTGTATCCGTCCATGACAATCATCGATAGCTGTTGTTGTCAATTGATGGTTTGGTTGAGTATATCACAAGTTTTTCATTCAAATTTCTCCAAATTTTATGAAAGGACCTATGTGTAAAATTTTAAAAAATAGATTTTGGGTCAAAAACTCTGATTATGATCAGCTCAAAAAGAAAGTTTCAGCTCTGTAGTTGAAATTATACTATCTGAGTGTAATAAAGAAACTTAGACAAACCAACATATACTTCAACAACCTCTTCTGAACGAAACCTTGTGTAAGTGTAACTAATATGCTACAATTTACTCTAGGTCGTGAGCTATCGCATTAATTAAATCCATGGCCATAACCCAATTACATTTTCATGTCCATAAAAAACACGGATATGAAATTTCGTGAGATTCTCTGTGGTGGAAAATATTGTTCTCATAACTCTAATCGTGGGGGTATACGTGGAATACTAAAAGAAATTATTGACAATTACACAGGTGTATCTGTCCATGACAATCAGCGATAGCTGTTGTTGTCAATTGATGGTTTGGTTGAGGATATCTCGAGGTTTTCATTCCAATTTCTTAAAATTTTGTGGAAGGGCCAATGTGCAAAATTGTAAAAAAATACACTGTCAGTCAAAAAATCTGATTATGATCAGCCCAAAAACAAAGTTTCAGCTCCGTAGTTGAAATTATACTATCTGAGTGTAATAAAGAAACTTAGACTAACCAACATATACTTCAACAACCTCTTCCGAACAAAACCTTGTGTAAGTGTAACTAGTATGCTACAATTTACTCTAGGTCGTGACCTATCACTTTAATAATATTCATGGACATAACCCAATTACATTTTCATTTCCATAAAAAACACGAATATGAAATTTTACGAGATTCCCGTGGTGGAAAATATTGTTCTAATAACACTAATCGTGGATGTATAAGTGGAATACTACAAGAAATTATTGACAATTACACTGGTGTATCCGTCCATGACAATCAGCGATAGCTGTCATTGTCAATTGATGGTTTGGTTGAGTATATCACAAGTTTTTCATTCAAATTTCTCCAGAGTTTGTGAAAGGACCTATGAGCAAAATTTTAAAATATACATTGTCAGTCAAAAACTCTTATTATGTTCAGCCCAAAATGAAAGTTTCAGCTCCGTAGTTGAAATTATACTATCTGAGTGTAATAAAGAAACTTAGACAAACCAACATAAACTTCAAAATCTTCTTCTGAACGAAACCCTGTGTAAGTGTAACTTGTATGCTACAATTTACTCTAGGTCGTGACCTATCACTTTAATAATATTCATGGACATGACCCAATTACATTTTCATGTCCATATGACACACGAATATGAAATTTCATGAGATTCTCTGTGGTGGAAAATATTGTTCTCACAACTCTAATCGTGGGGGTATAAGTGGAATACTACAAGAAATTATTGACTATTTACACTGGTGTATCCGTCCATGACAATCCGCGATAGCTGTTGTTGTCAATTGATGGTTTGGTTGAGTATATCACAAATTTCTCATTCAAATTTCTCCAAAATTTGTGAAAGGACCTATGTGCAAAATTTTAAAAAATACATTGTCAGTCAAAAACTCTGATTATGATCAGCCCAAAAAGAAAGTTTCAGCTCTGTAGTTGAAATTATACTATCTGAGTGTAATAAAGAAACTTAGACAAACCAACATATACTTCAACAACTTATTCTGAACGAAACCTTGTGTAAGTGTAACTAGTATGCTACAATTTACTCTAGGTCGTGACCTATCACTTTAATAATATTCATGGACATAACCCAATTACATTTTCATTTCCATAAAAAACACGAATATGAAATTTCACGAGATTCCCGTGGTGGAAAATATTGTTCTAATAACACTAATCGTGGGGGTATAAGTGGAATACTACAAGAAATTATTGACAATTACACTGGTGTATCCGTCCATGACAATCAGCGATAGCTGTCGTTGTCAATTGATGGTTTGGTTGAGTATATCACAAGTTTTTCATTCAAATTTCGCCAGAGTTTGTGAAAGGACCTATGTGCAAAATTTTAAAATATACATTGTCTGTCAAAAACTCTTATTATGTTCAGCCCAAAAAGAAAGTTTCAGCTCCGTAGTTGAAATTATACTATCTGAGTGTAATAAAGAAACTTAGACAAACCAACATATACTTCAAAAACTTCTTCTGAACGAAACCTTGTGTAAGTGTAACTAGTATGCTACAATTTACTCTAGGTCATGACCTATCACTTTAATAATATTCATGGACATGACCCAATTACATTTTCATGTCCATATAAAACACGAATATGAAATTTAATGAGATTCTCTGTGGTGGAAAATATTGTTCTCATAACTCTAATCGTGGGGGTATAAGTGGAATACAACAAGAAATTATTAACAATTACACTGGTGTGTCCGTCCATGACAATCAGCAATAGCTGTTATTGTCAATTAATGGTTTGGTTGAGTATATTTCATGTTTTTCATTCCAATCTCTAAAAATTTTGTGGAAGGGCCAATGTGCAAAATTATAAAAAATACACTGTCAGCCAAAAACTCTGATTATGATCAGCCCAAAATCAAAGTTTCAGCTACATAGTTGAAATTATACTATCTGAGTGTAATAAAGAAACTTAGACTAACCAACATATACTTCAACAACTTCTTCTGAATGAAACCTTGTGTAAGTGTAACTAGTATGCTACAATTTACTCTAGGTCGTGACCTATCACTTTAATAATATTCATGGATATAACCCAATTTCATTTTCATTTCCATAAAAAACACGAATATGAAATTTCACGAGATTCCCGTGGTGGAAAATATTGTTCTAATAACACTAATCGTGGGGGTATAAGTGGAATACTACATGAAATTATTGACAATTACACTGGTGTATCCGTCCATGACAATCAGCGATAGCTGTCGTTGTCAATTGATGGTTTGGTTGAGTATATCACAAGTTTTTCATTCCAATTTCTCCAGATTTTGTGAAAGGACCTATGTGCAAAATTTTAAAATATACATTGTCAGTCAAAAACTCTTATTATGTTCAGCCCAAAATGAAAGTTTCAGCTCCGTAGTTGAAATTATACTATCTGAGTGTAATAAAGAAACTTAGACAAACCAACATATACTTCAAAAACTTCTTCTGAACGAAACCTTGTGTAAGTGTAACTAGTATGCTACAATTTACTCTAGGCCATGACCTATCACTTTAATAATATTCATGGACATGACCCAATTACATTTTCATGTCCATATAAAACACGAATATGAAATTTCATGAGATTCTCTGTGGTGGAAAATATTGTTCTCATAACTCTAATCGTGGGGGTATAAGTGGAATACAACAAGAAATTATTAACAATTACACTGGTGTGTCCGTCCATGACAATCAGCAATAGCTGTTATTGTCAATTAATGGTTTGGTTGAGTATATCTCATGTTTTTCATTCCAATCTCTAAAAATTTTGTGAAAGGACCTATGTTCAAAATTTTAAAAAGAATATTGTCAGTCAAAAACTCTGTAGTGGTAGTTTCAGCTCCGTAGGGGAAATTATACTATCTGAGTGTAATAAAGAAACTTAGACTAACCAACATATACTTCAACAATTTCTTCTGAACGAAACCTTGTGTAAGTGTAACTAGTATGCTACAATTTACTCTAGGTCGTGAGCTATCGCTTTAATAATATTTATGGAGATAACCCAATTACATTTTCATGTCCATAAAAAACACGGATATGAAATTTCATGAGATTCTATATGGTGGAAAACATTGTTCTCATAACTCTAATCGTGGGGGTATAAGTGGAATACTACAATAAATTATTGACAATTAAACTGGTGTATCTGTCCATGACAATCAGCGATAGCTGTTGTTGTCAATTGATGGTTTGGTTGAGGATATCTCAAGTTTTTCTTTCCAATTTCTCAGAATTTTGTGGGAGTGCCTATGTGCAAAATTATAAAAAATACACTGTCAGTCAAAAACTCTGATTATGTTCAGCCTAAAAAGAAAGTTTCGGCTCCGTAGTTGAAATTATACTATCTGAGTGTAATAAAGAAACTTAGACAAACCAACATATACTTCAACAACATCTTTTGAACGAAACCTTGTGTAAGTGTAACTAGTATGCTACAATTTACTCTAGGTTGTGTGCTATCACATTAATTAATTCATGGCCATAACCCAATTACATTTTCATGTCCATAAAAAACACGGATATGAAATTTCATGAGATTCTCTGTGGTGGAAAATATTGTTCTTATAACTCTAATCGTAGTGGTATAAGCGGATACTACAAGAAATTATTGACAATTTACACTGGTGTATGCGTCCATGACAATCAGCGATAGCTGTTGTTGTCAATTGTTGGTTTGGTTGAGTATATCACAAGTTTTTCATTCAAATTTCTCCAAATTTTGTGAAAGGACTTATGTGCAAAATTTTAAAAAATAGATAGTCAGTCAAAAACTCAGATTATGATCAGCCCAAAAAGAAAGTTTCAGCTCTGTAGTTGAAATTATACTATCTGAGTGTAATAAAGAAACTTAGACAAACCAACATATACTTCAACAACTTCTTCTGAACGAAACCTTGTGTAAGTGTAACTAATATGCTACAATTTACTCTAGGTCGTGAGCTATCGCATTAATTAAATCCATGGCCATAACCCAATTACATTTTCATGTCCATAAAAAACACGGATATGAAATTTCATGAGATTCTCTGTGGTGGAAAATATTGTTCTGATAACTCTAATCATGGGGGTATACGTGGAATACTACAAGAAATTATTGACAACTACATTGGTGTATCTGTCCATGACAATCAGCGATAGCTGTTGTTGTCAATTGATGGTTTGGTCGAGGATATCTCAAGGTTTTCATTCCAATTTCATAAAATTTTGTGGAAGGGCCAATGTGCGAAATTATAAAAAATACACTGTCAGTCAAAAACTCTGATTATGATCAGCCCAAAAAGAAAGTTTCAGCTCCGTAGTTGAAATTATACTATCTGGGTGTAATAAAGAAACTTAGACTAACCAACATATACTTCAACAACTTCTTCTGAACGAAACCTTGTGTAAATGTAACTAGTATGGTACAATTTACTCTAGGTCGTGACCTATCACTTTAATAATATTCATGGACATAACCCAATTACATTTTCATTTCCATAAAAAACACGAATATAAAATTTCATGAGATTCTCTGTGGTGGAAAATATTGTTCTCATAACTCTAATCGTGGGCGTATACGTGGAATACTACAATAAATTATTGACAATTACACTGGTGTATCCGTCCATGACAATCAGCGATAGCTGTTGTTGTCAATTGATGGTTTGGTTGAGTATATCTCAAGTTTTTCATTCCAAATTCTCCAGATTTTGTGAAAGAACCTATGTGCAAAATTTTAAAATATACATTGTCAGTAAAAAACTCTTATTATGTTCAGCCCAAAAAGAAAGTTTCAGCTCCGTAGTTAAAATTATACTATCTGAGTGTAATAAAGAAACTTACACAAACCAACATATACTTCAACAACTTCTTCTGAACGAAACCTTGTGTAAGTGTAACTAGTATGCTACAATTTACTCTAGGTCGTGAGCTATCGCTTTAATAATATTCATGGACATAACCAAATTACATTTTCATATCCATAAAAAACATGAATATGAAATTTGATGAGATTCTCTATGGTGGAAAATATTGTTCTCATAACTCTAATCGTGGGGGTATAAGTGGAATACTACAAGAAATTATTGACAATTACACTGGTGTATCCGTCCATGACATTCAGCGATAGCCGTTGTTGTCAATTGGTGGTTTGGTTGACTATATCACAAGTTTTTTATTCTAATTACTCCAAATTTTGTGAAAGGACCTATGTGCAAAATTTTAAAATATAAATTGTCAGTCAAAAACTCTTATTATGTTCAGCCCAAAAAGAAAGTTTCAGCTCCGTAGTAGAAATTATACTATCTGAGTGTAATAAAGAAACTTAGACAAACCAACATATACTTCAACAACTTCTTTTGAATAAAACCTTGTGTAAGTGTAACTAGTATGCTACAATTTACTCTAGGTCGTGACCTATCACTTTAATAATATTCATGGACATAACCCAATTACATTTTCATTTCCATAAAAAACACGAATATGAAATTTCAGGAGATTCTCTGTGGTGGAAAATATTGTTCTCATAACTCTAATCGTGGGGTATAAGTGGAATACTACAAGAAATTATTGACAATTACACTGGTTTGTCCGTCCATGACAATCAGCGATAGCTGTTATTGTCTATTAATGGTTTGGTTGAGTATATCCAATTTCTCCCAATTTTGTGAAAGGGCCTATGTGCAAAATTTTAATATATACATTGTCAGTCAAAAACTCTTATTATGTTCAGCCCAAAAAGAAAGTTTCAGCTCCGTAGTTAAAATTATACTATCTGAGTGTAATAAAGAAACTTAGACAAACCAACATATACTTCAACAACTTCTTCTGAACGAAATCTTGTGTAAGTCTAACTAGTATGCTACAATTTACTCTAGGTCGTGACCTATCACTTTAATAATTTTCATGGACATAACCCAATTACATTTTCATTTCCATAAAAAACACGAATATGAAATTTCATGAGATTCTCTGTGTTGGAAAATATTGTTCTCATAACTCTAATCGTGGGGGTATAAGTGGAATACTACAAGAAATTATTGACAATTACACTGGTGTGTCCGTCCATGACAATCAGCGATAGCTGTTATTGTCAATTAATGGTTTGGTTGAGTATATCTCAAGTTTTTCATTCCAATTTCTCCAAATTTTGTGAAAGGACCTATGTTCAAAATTTTAAAAAGAACATTGCCAGTCAAAAACTCTGATTATGATCAGCCCAATAAGAAAGTTTCAGCTCCGTAGTTGAAATTATACTATCTGAGTGTAATAAAGAAACTTAGACTAACCAACATATACTTCAACAATTTCTTCTGAACGAAACCTTGTGTAAGTGTAACTGGTATGCTACAATTTACTCTAGGTCGTGACCTATGACTTTAATAATATTCATGGACATAACCCCATTACATTTTCATTTCAATAAAAAACACGAATATGAAATTTCATGAGATTCTCTGTGGTGGAAAATATTGTTCTCATAACTCTAATCGTGGGGGTATAAGTGGAATACTACAAGAAATTATTGACAATTACACTGGTGTGTCCTTCCATGACAATCAGCGATGGCTGTTATTGTCAATTAATGGTTTGGTTGAGTATATCTCAAGTTTTTCATTCCAATTTCTCCAAATTTTGTGAAAGGGTCTATGTGCAAATTTTTAAAGTATACATTGTCAGTCAAAAACTCTAATTATGTTCAGCCCAAAAAGAAAGTTTCAGCTCCGTAGTTAAAATTATACTATCTGAGTGTAATAAAGAAACTTAGACAAACCAACATTTACTTCAACAACTTCTTCTGAACGAAACCTTGTGTAAGTGTAACTAGTATGCTACAATTTACTCTAGGTCGTGACCTATGACTTTAATAATATTCATGGACATAACCCAATTACATTTTCATTTCCATAAAAAACACGAATATGAAATTTCATGAGATTCTCTGTGGTGGAAAATATTGTTCTCATAACTCTAATCGTGGGGGTATAAGTGGAATACTACAAGAAATTATTGACAATTACACTGGTGTGTCCGTCCATGACAATCAGCGATGGCTGTTATTGTCAATTAATGGTTTGGTTGAGTATATCTCAAGTTTTTCATTCCAATTTCTCCAAATTTTGTGAAAGGGTCTATGTGCAAATTTTTAAAGTATACATTGTCAGTCAAAAACTCTAATTATGTTCAGCCCAAAAAGAAAGTTTCAGCTCCGTAGTTAAAATTATACTATCTGAGTGTAATAAAGAAACTTAGACAAACCAACATATACTTCAACAACTTCTTCTGAACGAAACCTTGTGTAAGTGTAACTAGTATGCTACAATTTACTCTAGGTCGTGACCTATGACTTTAATAATATTCATGGACATAACCCAATTACATTTTCATTTCCATAAAAAATACGAATATGAAATTTCATGAGATTCTCTGTGGTGGAAAATATTGTTCTCATAACTCTAATCGTGGGGGTATAAGTGGAATACTACAAGAAATTATTGACAATTACACTGGTGTGTCCGTCCATGACAATCAGCGATGGCTGTTATTGTCAATTAATGGTTTGGTTGAGTATATCTCAAGTTTTTCATTCCAATTTCTCCAAATTTTGTGAAAGGACCTATGTTCAAAATTATAAAAAGAACATTGTCAGTCAAAAACTCTGATTATGATCAGCCCAAAAAGAAAGATTCAGCTCCGTAGTTGAAATTATACTATCTGAGTGTAATAAAGAAACATAGACTAACCAACATATACTTCAACAATTTCTTCTGAACGAAACCTTGTGTAAGTCTAACTAGTATGCTACAATTTACTCCAGGTCTTGACCTATCACTTTACTAATATTCATTGACATTACCCAATTACATTTTCATTTCCATAAAAAACACGAATATGAAATTTCATGAGCTTCTCTGTGTTGGAAAATATTGTTCTCATAACTCTAATCGTGGGGGTATAAGTGGAATACTACAAGAAATTATTGACAATTACACTGGTGTGTCCGTCCATGACAATCAGCGATAGCTGTTATTGTCAATTAATGGTTTGGTTGAGTATATCTCAAGTTTTTCATTCCAATTTCTCCAAATTTTGTGAAAGGACCTATGTTCAAAATTTTAAAAAGAACATTGTCAGTCAAAAACTCTGATTATGATCAGCCCAAAAAGAAAGTTTCAGCTCCGTAGTTGAAATTTTACTATCTGAGTGTAATAAAGAAAATTAGACTAACCAATATATACTTCAACAATTTCTTCTGAACGAAACCTTGTGTAAGTGTAACTGGTTTGCTACAATTTACTCTCGGTCGTGACCTATCACTTTAATAATATTCATGGACGTAACCCAATTAAATTTTCATTTCCATAAAAAACACGAATATGAAATTTCATGAGATTCTCTGTGTTGGAAAATATTGTTCTCATAATTCTAATCGTGGGGGTATAATTGGAATACTACAAGAAATTATTGACAATTACACTGGTCTGTCCGTCCATGACAATCCGCGATAGGTGTTATTGTCAATTAATGGTTTGGTTGTGTATATCTCAAGTTTTTCATTCCAATTTATCCAAATTTTGTGAAAAGACCTATGTTCAAAATTGTAAAAAGAACATTGTCAGTCAAAAACACTGATTATGATCAGCCCAAAAAGAAAGTTTCTGCTCCGTAGTTGAAATCATACTATCTAAGTGTAATAAAGAAACTTAGACTAACCAACATATACTTCAACAATTTCTTCTGAACGAAACCTTGTGTAAGTGTAACTGGTATGCTACAATTTACTCTAGGTCGTGACCTATCACTTTAATAATATTCATGGACTTAACCCAATTACATTTTCATTTCCATAAAAAACACGAACATGAAACTTCATGAGATTCTCTGTGTTGGAAAATATTGTTCTCATAACTCTAATCGTGGGGTATAAGTGGAATACTACAAGAAATTATTGACAATTACACTGGTCTGTCTGTCCATGACAATCAGCGATAGCTGTTATTGTCAATTAATGGTTTGGTTGAGTATATCTCAAGTTTTTCATTCCAATTTCTCCAAATTTTGTGAAAGGGCCTATGTGCAAATTTTTAAAGTATACATTGTCAGTCAAAAACTCTGATTATGTTCAGCCCAAAAAGAAAGATTCAGCTCCGTAGTTGAAATTATACTATCTGAGTGTAATAAAGAAACTTAGACTAACCAACATATACTTCAACAACTTCTTCTGAACGAAACCTTGTGTAAGTGTAACTAGTATGCTACAATTTACTCTAGGTCGTGACCTATGACTTTAATAATATTCATGGACATAACCCAATTACATTTTCATTTCCATAAAAAACACGAATATGAAATTTCATGAGATTCTCTGTGGTGGAAAATATTGTTCTCATAACTCTAATTGTGGGGGTATAAGTGGAATACTACAAGAAATTATTGACAATTACACTGGTGTGTCCGTCAATGACAATCAGCGATGGCTGTTATTGTCAATTAATGGTTTGGTTGAGTATATCTCAAGTTTTTCATTCCAATTTCTCCAAATTTTGTGAAAGGACCTATGTTCAAAATTATAAAAAGAACATTGTCAGTCAAAAACTCTGATTATGATCAGCCCAAAAAGAAAGATTCAGCTCCGTAGTTGAAATTATACTATCTGAGTGTAATAAAGAAACTTAGACTAACTAACATATACTTCAACAATTTCTTCTGAACGAAACCTTGTGTAAGTCTAACTAGTTTGCTACAATTTACTCCAGGTTTTGACCTATCACTTTAATAATATTCATGGACATTACCCAATTACATTTTCATTTCCATAAAAAACACGAATATGAAATTTCATGAGATTCTCTGTGTTGGAAAATATTGTTCTCATAACTCTAATCGTGGGGGTATAAGTGGAATACTACAAGAAATTATTGACAATTACACTGGTGTGTCCGTCCATGACAATCAGCGATAGCTGTTATTGTCAATTAATGGTTTGGTTGAGTATATCTCAAGTTTTTCATTCCAATTTCTCCAAATTTTGTGAAAGGACCTATGTTCAAAATTTTAAAAAGAACATCGTCAGTCAAAAACTCTGATTATGATGAGCCCAAAAAGAAAGTTTCAGCTCCGTAGTTGAAATTTTACTATCTGAGTGTAATAAAGAAAATTAGACTAACCAATATATACTTCAACAATTTCTTCTGAACGAAACCTTGTGTAAGTGTAACTGGTTTGCTACAATTTACTCTAGGTCGTGACCTATCACTTTAATAATATTCATGGACGTAACCCAATTAAATTTTCATTTCCATAAAAAACACGAATATGAAATTTCCTGAGATTCTCTGTGTTGGAAAATATTGTTCTCATAACTCTAATCGTGGGGTGTAATTGGAATACTACAAGAAATTATTGACAATTACACTGGTCTGTCCGTCCATGACAATCCGCGATAGGTGTTATTGTCAATTAATGGTTTGGTTGTGTATATCTCAAGTTTTTCATTCCAATTTCTCCAAATTTTGTGAAAAGACCTATGTTCAAAATTGTAAAAAGAACATTGCCAGTCAAAAACACTGATTATGATCAGCCCAAAAAGAAAGTTTCTGCTCCGTAGTTGAAATCATACTATCTGAGTGTAATAAAGAAACTTAGACTAACCAACATATACTTCAACAATTTCTTCTGAACGAAACCTTGTGTAAGTGTAACTGGTATGCTACAATTTACTCTAGGTCGTGACCTATCACTTTAATAATATTCATGGACATAACCCAATTACATTTTCATTTCCATAAAAAACACGAACATGAAACTTCATGAGATTCTCTGTGTTGGAAAATATTGTTCTCATAACTCTAATCGTGGGGTATAAGTGGAATACTACAAGAAATTATTGACAATTACACTGGTCTGTCCGTCCGTGACAATCAGCGATAGCTGTTATTGTCAATTAATGGTTTGGTTGAGTATATCTCAAGTTTTTCATTCCAATTTCTCCAAATTTTGTGAAAGGACCTATGTTCAAAATTTTAAAAAGAACATTGCCAGTCAAAAACTCTGATTATGATCAGCCCAATAAGAAAGTTTCAGCTCCGTAGTTGAAATTATACTATCTGAGTGTAATAAAGAAACTTAGACTAACCAACATATACTTCAACAATTTCTTCTGAACGAAACCTTGTGTAAGTCTAACTAGTATGCTACAATTTACTCCAGGTCTTGACCTATCACTTTAATAATATTCATGGACATAACCCAATTACATTTTCATTTCCATAAAAAACACGAATATGAAATTTCATGAGATTCTCTGTGTTGGAAAATATTGTTCTCATAACTCTAATCGTGGGGGTATAAGTGGAATACTACAAGAAATTATTGACAATTACACTGGTGTGTCCATCAATGACAATCAGCGATGGCTGTTATTGTCAATTAATGGTTTGGTTGAGTATATCTCAAGTTTTTCATTCCAATTTCTCCAAATTTTGTGAAAGGACCTATGTTCAAAATTATAAAAAGAACATTGTCAGTCAAAAACTCTGATTATGATCAGCCCAAAAAGAAAGTTTCTGCTCCGTTGTTGAAATCATACTATCTGAGTGTAATAAAGAAACTTAGACTAACCAACATATACTTCAACAATTTCTTCTGAACGAAACCTTGTGTAAGTGTAACTGGTATGCTACAGTTTACTCTAGGTCGTGACCTATCACTTTAATAATATTCATGGACATAACCCAATTACATTTTCATTTCCATAAAAAACACGAATATGAAATTTCATGAGATTCTCTGTGTTGGAAAATATTATTCTCATAACTCTAATCGTGGGGTATAAGTGGAATACTACAAGAAATTATTGACAATTACACTGGTCTATCCGTCCATGACAATCAGCGATAGCTGTTATTGTCAATTAATGGTTTGATTGTGTATATCTCAAGTTTTTCATTCCAATTTCTCCAAATTTTGTGAAAAGACCCATGTTCAAAATTGTAAAAAGAACACTGTCAGTCAAAAACACTGATTATGATCAGCCCAAAAAGAAAGTTTCTGCTCCGTTGTTGAAATCATACTATCTGAGTGTAATAAAGAAACTTAGACTAACCAACATATATTTCAACAATTTCTTCTGAACGAAACCTTGTGTAAGTGTAACTGGTATGCTACAGTTTACTCTAGGTCGTGACCTATCACTTTAATAATATTCATGGACATAACCCAATTACATTTTCATTTCCATAAAAAACACGAACATGAAACTTCATGAGATTCTCTGTGTTGGAAAATATTGTTCTCATAACTCTAATCGTGGGGTATAAGTGGAATACTACAAGAAATTATTGACAATTACACTGGTCTGTCCATCCATGACAATCAGCGATAGCTTTTATTGTCAATTAATGGTTTGGTTGAGTATATCTCAAGTTTTTCATTTCAATTTCTCCAAATTTTGTGAAAGGGCCTATGTGCAAAATTTTAAAATATACATTGTCAGTCAAAAACTCTGATTATGTTCAGCCCAAAAAGAAAGTTTCAGCTCCGTAGTTGAAATTATACTATCTGAGTGTAATAAAGAAACTTAGACAAACCAACATATACTTCAACAACTTCTTCTGAACGAAACCTTGTGTAAGTGTAACTAGTATGCTACAATTTACTCTAGGTCGTGACCTATCACTTTAATAATATTCATGGACATAACCCAATTACATTTTCATTTCCATAAAAAACACGAATATGAAATTTCATGAGATTCTCTGTGTTGGAAAATATTGTTCTCATAATTCTAATCGTGGGGGTATAAGTGGAATAGTACAAGAAGTTATTGACAATTACACTGGTGTATCCGTCCACGACTTTTAGCGATAGCTGTTATTGTCAATTAATGGTTTGGTTGAGTATATCTCAAGTTTTTCATTCCAATTTCTCCAAATTTTGTGAAAGGACCTATGTTCAAAATTTTAAAAAGAACATTGTCAGTCAAAAACTCTGAGTACGATCAGCCCAAAAAGAAAGATTCAGCTCCGTAGTTGAAATTATACTATCTGAGTGTAATAAAGAAACTTAGACTAACCAACATATACTTCAACAATTTCTTCTGAACGAAACCTTGTGTAAGTGTAACTGGTATGCTACAGTTTACTCTAGGTCGTGAACTATCACTTTAATAATATTCATGGACATAACCCAATTACATTTTCATTTCCATAAAAAACACGAATATAAAATTTCATGAGATTCTCTGTGTTGGAAAATATTGTTATCATAACTCTAATCGTGGGGTATAAGTTGAATACTACAAGAAATTATTGACAATTACACTGGTCTGTCCGTCCATGACAATCAGCGATAGCTGTTATTGTCAATTAATGGTTTGGTTGTGTATATCTTAAGTTTTTCATTCCAATTTCTCCAAATTTGGTGAAAGGACCTATGTTCAAAATTTTAAAAAGAACATTGTCAGTCAAAAACTCTTATTATGATCAGCCCAAAAAGAAAGATTCAGCTCCGTAGTTGAAATTATAGTATCTGAGTGTAATAAAGAAACTTAGACTAACCAACATATACTTCAACAACTTCTTCTGAACGAAACCTTGTGTAAGTGTAACTAGTATGCTACAATTTACTCTAGGTCGTGACCTATCACTTTAATAATATTCATGGACATAACCCAATTACATTTTCATTTCCATAAAAAACACGAATATGAAATTTCATGAGATTCTCTATGTTGGAAAATATTGTTCTCATAATTCTAATCGTGGGGGTATAAGTGGAATTGTACAAGAAGTTATTGACAATTACACTGGTGTATCCGTCCACGACTTTTAGCGATAGCTGTTATTGTCAATTAATGGTTTGGTTGAGTATATCTCAAGTTTTTCATTCCAATTTCTCCAAATTGTGTGAAAGGACCTATGTTCAAAATTTTAAAAAGAACATTGTCAGTCAAAAACTCTGAGCACGATCTGCCCAAAAAGAAAGATTCAGCTCCGTAGTTGAAATTATACTATCTGAGTGTAATAAAGAAACTTAGACTAACCAACATATAATTCAACAATTTCTTCTGAACGAAACCTTGTGTAAGTGTAACTGGTATGCTACAGTTTACTCTAGGTCGTGACCTATCACTTTAATAATATTCATGGACATAACCCAATTACATTTTCATTTCCATAAAAAACACGAATATAAAATTTCATGAGATTCTCTGTGTTGGAAAATATTGTTATCATAACTCTAATCGTGGGGTATAAGTGGAATACTACAAGAAATTATTGACAATTACACTGGTCTGTCCGTCCATGACAATCAGCGATAGCTGTTATTGTCAATTAATGGTTTGGTTGTGTATATCTCAAGTTTTTCATTCCAATTTCTCCAAATTTGGTGAAAGGACCTATGTTCAAAATTTTAAAAAGAACATTGCCAGTCAAAAACTCTTATTATGATCAGCCCAAAAAGAAAGATTCAGCTCCGTAGTTGAAATTATACTATCTGAGTGTAATAAAGAAACTTAGACTAACCAACATATACTTCAACAACTTCTTCAGAACGAAACCTTGTGGAAGTGTAACTAGTATGCTACAATTTACTCTAGGTCGTGACCTATCACTTTAATAATATTCATGGACATAACCCAATTACATTTTCATTTCCATAAAAAACACGAATATGAAATTTCATGAGATTCTCTGTGTTGGAAAATATTGTTCTCATAATTCTAATCGTGGGGGTATAAGTGGAATTGTACAAGAAGTTATTGACAATTACACTGGTGTATCCGTCCACGACTTTTAGCGATAGCTGTTATTGTCAATTAATGGTTTGGTTGAGTATATCTCAAGTTTTTCATTCCAATTTCTCCAAATTTTGTGAAAGGACCTATGTTCAAAATTTTAAAAAGAACATTGTCAGTCAAAAACTCTGAGTACGATCAGCCCAAAAAGAAAGATTCAGCTCCGTAGTTGAAATTATACTATCTGAGTGTAATAAAGAAACTTAGACTAACCAACATATACTTCAACAATTTCTTCTGAACGAAACCTTGTGTAAGTGTAACTGGTATGCTATAGTTTACTCTAGGTCGTGACCTATCACTTTAATAATATTCATGGACATAACCCAATTACATTTTCATTTCCATAAAAAACACGAATATAAAATTTCATGAGATTCTCTGTGTTGGAAAATATTGTTATCATAACTCTAATCGTGGGGTATAAGTGGAATACTACAAGAAATTATTGACAATTACACTGGTCTGTCCGTCCATGACAATCAGCGATAGCTGTTATTGTCAATTAATGGTTTGGTTGTGTATATCTCAAGTTTTTCATTCCAATTTCTCCAAATTTGGTGAAAGGACCTATGTTCAAAATTTTAAAAAGAACATTGTCAGTCAAAAACTCTGAGTACGATCAGCCCAAAAAGAAAGATTCAGCTCCGTAGTTGAAATTATACTATCTGAGTGTAATAAAGAAACTTAGACTAACCAACATATACTTCAACAATTTCTTCTGAACGAAACCTTGTGTAAGTGTAACTGGTATGCTACAGTTTACTCTAGGTCGTGACCTATCACTTTAATAATATTCATGGACATAACCCAATTACATTTTCATTTCCATAAAAAACACGAATATAAAATTTCATGAGATTCTCTGTGTTGGAAAATATTGTTATCATAACTCTAATCGTGGGGTATAAGTGGAATACTACAAGAAATTATTGACAATTACACTGGTCTGTCCGTCCATGACAATCAGCGATAGCTGTTATTGTCAATTAATGGTTTGGTTGTGTATATCTCAAGTTTTTCATTCCAATTTCTCCAAATTTGGTGAAAGGACCTATGTTCAAAATTTTAAAAAGAACATTGCCAGTCAAAAACTCTTATTATGATCAGCCCAAAAAGAAAGATTCAGCTCCGTAGTTGAAATTATACTATCTGAGTGTAATAAAGAAACTTAGACTAACCAACATATACTTCAACAACTTCTTCAGAACGAAACCTTGTGGAAGTGTAACTAGTATGCTACAATTTACTCTAGGTCGTGACCTATCACTTTAATAATATTCATGGACATAACCCAATTACATTTTCATTTCCATAAAAAACACGAATATGAAATTTCATGAGATTCTCTGTGTTGGAAAATATTGTTCTCATAATTCTAATCGTGGGGGTATAAGTGGAATTGTACAAGAAGTTATTGACAATTACACTGGTGTATCCGTCCACGACTTTTAGCGATAGCTGTTATTGTCAATTAATGGTTTGGTTGAGTATATCTCAAGTTTTTCATTCCAATTTCTCCAAATTTTGTGAAAGGACCTATGTTCAAAATTTTAAAAAGAACATTGTCAGTCAAAAACTCTGAGTACGATCAGCCCAAAAAGAAAGATTCAGCTCCGTAGTTGAAATTATACTATCTGAGTGTAATAAAGAAACTTAGACTAACCAACATATACTTCAACAATTTCTTCTGAACGAAACCTTGTGTAAGTGTAACTGGTATGCTATAGTTTACTCTAGGTCGTGACCTATCACTTTAATAATATTCATGGACATAACCCAATTACATTTTCATTTCCATAAAAAACACGAATATAAAATTTCATGAGATTCTCTGTGTTGGAAAATATTGTTATCATAACTCTAATCGTGGGGTATAAGTGGAATACTACAAGAAATTATTGACAATTACACTGGTCTGTCCGTCCATGACAATCAGCGATAGCTGTTATTGTCAATTAATGGTTTGGTTGTGTATATCTCAAGTTTTTCATTCCAATTTCTCCAAATTTGGTGAAAGGACCTATGTTCAAAATTTTAAAAAGAACATTGTCAGTCAAAAACTCTGAGTACGATCAGCCCAAAAAGAAAGATTCAGCTCCGTAGTTGAAATTATACTATCTGAGTGTAATAAAGAAACTTAGACTAACCAACATATACTTCAACAATTTCTTCTGAACGAAACCTTGTGTAAGTGTAACTGGTATGCTACAGTTTACTCTAGGTCGTGACCTATCACTTTAATAATATTCATGGACATAACCCAATTACATTTTCATTTCCATAAAAAACACGAATATGAAATTTCATGAGATTCTCTGTGTTGGAAAATATTGTTCTCATAACTCTAATCGTGGGGTATAAGTGGAATACTACAAGAAATTATTGACAATTACATTGGTCTGTCCGTCCATGACAATCAGCGATAGCTGTTATTGTCAATTAATGGTTTGGTTGTGTATATCTCAAGTTTTTCATTCCAATTTCTCCAAATTTTGTGAAAGGACCTATGTTCAAAATTTTAAAAAGAACATTGTCAGTCAAAAACTCTGATTATGATCAGCCCAAAAAGAAAGATTCAGCTCCGTAGTTGAAATTATACTATCCGAGTGTAATAAAGAAACTTAGACTAACCAACATATACTTCAACAATTTCTTCTGAACGAAACCTTGTGTAAGTGTAACTGGTATGCTACAGTTTACTCTAGGTCGTGACCTATCACTTTAATAATATTCATGGACATAACCCAATTACATTTTCATTTCCATAAAAAACACGAACATGAAATTTCATGAGATTCTCTGTGTTGGAAAATATTGTTCTCATAACTCTAATCGTGGGGTATAAGTGGAATACTACAAGAAATTATTGACAATTACACTGGTCTGTCCGTCCATGACAATCAGCGATAGCTGTTATTGTCAATTAATGGTTTGGTTGTGTATATCTCAAGTTTTTCATTCCAATTTCTCCAAATTTTGTGAAAGGACCTATGTTCAAAATTTTAAAAAGAACATTGTTAGTCTAAAACTCTGATTATGATCAGCCCAAAAAAAAGATTCAGCTCCGTAGTTGAAATTATACTGTCCGAGTGTAATAAAGAAACTTAGACTAACCGACATATACTTCAACAATTTCTTCTGAACGAAACCTTGTGTAAGTGTAACTGGTATGCTACAGTTTACTCTAGGTCGTGACCTATCACTTTAATAATATTCATGGACATAACCCAATTACATTTTCATTTCCATAAAAAACACGAATATAAAATTTCATGAGATTCTCTGTGTTGGAAAATATTGTTATCATAACTCTAATCGTGGGGTATAAGTGGAATACTACAAGAAATTATTGACAATTACACTGGTCTTTCCGTACATGACAATCAGCGATAGCTGTTATTGTCAATTAATGGTTGGGTTGTGTATATCTCAAGTTTTTCATTCCATTTTCTCCAAATTTTGTGAAAGGGCCTATGTGCAAAATTTTAAAAAATACACTGTCAGTCAAAAACTCTGATTATGTTCAGCCCAAAAAGAAAGTTTCAGCTCCGTAGTTAAAATTATACTATCTGAGTGTAATAAAGAAACTTAGACAAACCAACATATACTTCAACAACTTCTTCTGAACGAAACCTTGTGTAAGTGTAACTAGTATGCTACAATTTACTCTAGGTCGTGACCTATCACTTTAATAATATTCATGGACATAACCCAATTACATTTTCATTTACATAAAAAACATGAATATGAAATTTCAGGAGGTTCTCTGTGGTGGAAAATATTGTTCTCATAACTCTAATCGTGGGGGTATAAGTGGAATACTACAAGAAATTATTGATAATTACACTGGTGTGTCGGTCCATGACAATCAGCGATTGCTGTTATTGTCAATTAATGGTTTGGTTGAGTATATCTCAAGTTTTTCATTCCAATTTCTCCAAATTTTGTGAAAGGACCTATGTTCAAAATTTTGAAAAGAACATTGTCAGTCAAAAACTCTGATTATGATCAGCCCAAAAAGAAAGATTCAGCTCCATAGTTGAAATTATAGTATCTGAGTGTAATAAAGAAACTTAGACTAACCAACATGTACTTCAACAATTTCTTCTGAACGAAACCTTGTGTAAGTCTAACTGGTATGCTACAATTTACTCTAGGTTGTGACCTATCACTTTAATAATATTCATGGACATAACCCAATTACATTTTCATTTCCATAAAAAACACGAATATGAAATTTCATGAGATTCTCCGTGTTGGAAAATATTGTTCTCATAACTCTAATCGTGGGGTATAAGTGGAATACTACAAGAAATTATTGACAATTACACTGGTCTGTCCGTCCATGACAATCAGCGATAGCTGTTATTGTCAATTAATGGTTTGGTTGTGTATATCTCAAGTTTTTCATTCCAATTTCTCCAAATTTTGTGAAAGGACCTATGCTCAAAATTTTAAAAAGAACATTGTCAGTCAAAAACTCTGATTATGATCAGCCCAAAAAGAAAGATTCAGCTCCGTAGTTGAAATTATGCTGTCCGAGTGTAATAAAGAAACTTAGACTAACCAACATATACTTCAACAATTTCTTCTGAACAAAACCTTGTGTAAGTGTAACTGGTATGCTACAGTTTACTCTAGGTCGTGACCTATCACTTTAATAATATTCATGGACATAACCCAATTACATTTTCATTTCCATAAAAAACACGAATATGAAATTTCATGAGATTCTCTGTGTTGGAAAATATTATTCTCATAACTCTAATCGTGGGGTATAAGTGGAATACTACAAGAAATTATTGACAATTACACTGGTCTATCCGTCCATGACAATCAGCGATAGCTGTTATTGTCAATTAATGGTTTGGTTGTGTATATCTCAAGTTTTTCATTCCAATTTCTCCAAATTTGGTGAAAGGACCTATGTTCAAAATTTTAAAAAGAACATTGTCAGTCAAAAACTCTGAGTACGATCAGCCCAAAAAGAAAGATTCAGCTCCGTAGTTGAAATTATACTATCTGAGTGTAATAAAGAAACTTAGACTAACCAACATATACTTCAACAACTTCTTCTGAACGAAACCTTGTGTAAGTGTAACTAGTATGCTACAATTTACTCTAGGTCGTGACCTATCACTTTAATAATATTCATGGACATAACCCAATTACATTTTCATTTACATAAAAAACATGAATATGAAATTTCAGGAGGTTCTCTGTGGTGGAAAATATTGTTCTCATAACTTTAATCGTGGGGGTATAAGTGGAATACTACAAGAAATTATTGATAATTACACTGGTGTGTCGGTCCATGACAATCAGCGATTGCTGTTATTGTCAATTAATGGTTTGGTTGAGTATATCTCAAGTTTTTCATTCCAATTTCTCCAAATTTTGTGAAAGGACCTATGTTCAAAATTTTGAAAAGAACATTGTCAGTCAAAAACTCTGATTATGATCAGCCCAAAAAGAAAGATTCAGCTCCATAGTTGAAATTATAGTATCTGAGTGTAATAAAGAAACTTAGACTAACCAACATGTACTTCAACAATTTCTTCTGAACGAAACCTTGTGTAAGTCTAACTGGTATGCTACAATTTACTCTAGGTTGTGACCTATCACTTTAATAATATTCATGGACATAACCCAATTACATTTTCATTTCCATAAAAAACACGAATATGAAATTTCATGAGATTCTCCGTGTTGGAAAATATTGTTCTCATAACTCTAATCGTGGGGTATAAGTGGAATACTACAAGAAATTATTGACAATTACACTGGTCTGTCCGTCCATGACAATCAGCGATAGCTGTTATTGTCAATTAATGGTTTGGTTGTGTATATCTCAAGTTTTTCATTCCAATTTCTCCAAATTTTGTGAAAGGACCTATGCTCAAAATTTTAAAAAGAACATTGTCAGTCAAAAACTCTGATTATGATCAGCCCAAAAAGAAAGATTCAGCTCCGTAGTTGAAATTATGCTGTCCGAGTGTAATAAAGAAACTTAGACTAACCAACATATACTTCAACAATTTCTTCTGAACAAAACCTTGTGTAAGTGTAACTGGTATGCTACAGTTTACTCTAGGTCGTGACCTATCACTTTAATAATATTCATGGACATAACCCAATTACATTTTCATTTCCATAAAAAACACGAATATGAAATTTCATGAGATTCTCTGTGTTGGAAAATATTATTCTCATAACTCTAATCGTGGGGTATAAGTGGAATACTACAAGAAATTATTGACAATTACACTGGTCTATCCGTCCATGACAATCAGCGATAGCTGTTATTGTCAATTAATGGTTTGGTTGAGTATATCTCAAGTTTTTCATTCCAATTTCTCCAAATTTTGTGAAAGGGCCTATGTGCAAAATTTTAATATATACATTGTCAGTCAAAAACTCTGTGTTGGAAAATATTGTTCTCATAATTCTAATCGTGGGGGTATAAGTGGAATTGTACAAGAAGTTATTGACAATTACACTGGTGTATCCGTCCACGACTTTTAGCGATAGCTGTTATTGTCAATTAATGGTTTGGTTGAGTATATCTCAAGTTTTTCATTCCAATTTCTCCAAATTTTCTGAAAGGACCTATGTTCAAAATTTTAAAAAGAACATTGTCAGTCAAAAACTCTGAGCACGATCAGCCCAAAAAGAAAGATTCAGCTCCGTAGTTGAAATTATACTATCTGAGTGTAATAAAGAAACTTAGACTAACCAACATATACTTCAACAATTTCTTCTGAACGAAACCTTGTGTAAGTGTAACTGGTATGCTACAGTTTACTCTAGGTCGTGACCTATCACTTTAATAATATTCATGGACATAACCCAATTACATTTTCATTTCCATAAAAAACACGAATATAAAATTTCATGAGATTCTCTGTGTTGGAAAATATTGTTATCATAACTCTAATCGTGGGGTATAAGTGGAATACTACAAGAAATTATTGACAATTACACTGGTCTGTCCGTCCATGACAATCAGCGATAGCTGTTATTGTCAATTAATGGTTTGGTTGTGTATATCTCAAGTTTTTCATTCCAATTTCTCCAAATTTGGTGAAAGGACCTATGTTCAAAATTTTAAAAAGAACATTGTCAGTCAAAAACTCTTATTATGATCAGCCCAAAAAGAAAGATTCAGCTCCGTAGTTGAAATTATACTATCTGAGTGTAATAAAGAAACTTAGACTAACCAACATATACTTCAACAACTTCTTCAGAACGAAACCTTGTGGAAGTGTAACTAGTATGCTACAATTTACTCTAGGTCGTGACCTATCACTTTAATAATATTCATGGACATAACCCAATTACATTTTCATTTCCATAAAAAACACGAATATGAAATTTCATGAGATTCTCTGTGTTGGAAAATATTGTTCTCATAATTCTAATCGTGGGGGTATAAGTGGAATTGTACAAGAAGTTATTGACAATTACAATGGTGTATCCGTCCACGACTTTTAGCGATAGCTGTTATTGTCAATTAATGGTTTGGTTGAGTATATCTCAAGTTTTTCATTCCAATTTCTCCAAATTTTGTGAAAGGACCTATGTTCAAAATTTTAAAAAGAACATTGTCAGTCAAAAACTCTGATTATGATCAGCCCAAAAAGAAAGATTCAGCTCCGTAGTTGAAATTATACTATCCGAGTGTAATAAAGAAACTTAGACTAAGCAACATATACTTCAACAATTTCTTCTGAACGAAACCTTGTGTAAGTGTAACTGGTATGCTACAGTTTACTCTAGGTCGTGACCTATCACTTTAATAATATTCATGGACATAACCCAATTACATTTTCATTTCCATAAAAAACACGAATATGAAATTTCATGAGATTCTCTGTGTTGGAAAATATTGTTCTCATAATTCTAATCGTGGGGGTATAAGTGGAATTGTACAAGAAGTTATTGACAATTACACTGGTGTATCCGTCCACGACTTTTAGCGATAGCTGTTATTGTCAATTAATGGTTTGGTTAAGTATATCTCAAGTTTTTCATTCCAATTTCTCCAAATTTTGTGAAAGGACCTATGTTCAAAATTTTAAAAAGAACATTGTCAGTCAAAAACTCTGAGTACGATCAGCCTAAAAAGAAAGATTCAGCTCCGTAGTTGAAATTATACTATCTGAGTGTAATAAAGAAACTTAGACTAACCAACATATACTTCAACAATTTCTTCTGAACGAAACCTTGTGTAAGTGTAACTGGTATGCTACAGTTTACTCTAGGTCGTGACCTATCACTTTAATAATATTCATGGACATAACCCAATTACATTTTCATTTCCATAAAAAACACGAATATAAAATTTCATGAGATTCTCTGTGTTGGAAAATATTGTTATCATAACTCTAATCGTGGGGTATAAGTGGAATACTACAAGAAATTATTGACAATTACACTGGTCTGTCCGTCCATGACAATCAGCGATAGCTGTTATTGTCAATTAATGGTTTGGTTGTGTATATCTCAAGTTTTTCATTCCAATTTCTCCAAATTTGGTGAAAGGACCTATGTTCAAAATTTTAAAAAGAACATTGTCAGTCAAAAACTCTTATTATGATCAGCCCAAAAAGAAAGATTCAGCTCCGTAGTTGAAATTATACTATCTGAGTGTAATAAAGAAACTTAGACTAACCAACATATACTTCAACAATTTCTTCTGAACGAAACCTTGTGTAAGTCTAACTAGTATGCTACAATTTACTCTAGGTCGTGACCTATCACTTTAATAATATTCATCGACATAACCCAATTACATTTTCATTTCCATAAAAAACACGAATATGAAATTTCATGAGATTCTCTGTGTTGGAAAATATTGTTCTCATAACTCTAATCGTGGGGTATAAGTGGAATACTACAAGAAATTATTGACAATTACACTGGTCTGTCCGTCCATGACAATCAGCGATAGCTGTTATTGTCAATTAATGGTTTGGTTGTGTATATCTCAAGTTTTTCATTCCAATTTCTCCAAATTTTGTGAAAGGACCTATGTTCAAAATTTTAAAAAGAACATTGTCAGTCAAAAACTCTGATTATGATCAGCCCAAAAAGAAAGATTCAGCTCCGTAGTTGAAATTATACTATCCGAGTGTAATAAAGAAACTTAGACTAAGCAACATATACTTCAACAATTTCTTCTGAACGAAACCTTGTGTAAGTGTAACTGGTATGCTACAGTTTACTCTAGGTCGTGACCTATCACTTTAATAATATTCATGGACATAACCCAATTACATTTTCATTTCCATAAAAAACACGAATATGAAATTTCATGAGATTCTCTGTGTTGGAAAATATTGTTCTCATAACTCTAATCGTGGGGTATAAGTGGAATACTACAAGAAATTATTGACAATTACACTGGTCTGTCCGTCCATGACATTCAGCGATAGCTATTATTGTCAATTAATGGTTTGGTTGTGTATATGTCAAGTTTTTCATTCCAATTTCTCCAAATTTTGTGAAAGGACCTATGTTCAAAATTTTAAAAAGAACATTGTTAGTCTAAAACTCTGATTATGATCAGCCCAAAAAGAAAGATTCAGCTCCGTAGTTGAAATTATACTGTCCGAGTGTAATAAAGAAACTTAGACTAACCAACATATACTTCAACAATTTCTTCTGAACGAAACCTTGTGTAAGTGTAACTGGTATGCTACAGTTTACTCTAGGTCGTGACCTATCACTTTAATAATATTCATGGACATAACCCAATTACATTTTCATTTCCATAAAAAACACGAATATAAAATTTCATGAGATTCTCTGTGTTGGAAAATATTGTTATCATAACTCTAATCGTGGGGTATAAGTGGAATACTACAAGAAATTATTGACAATTACACTGGTCTTTCCGTACATGACAATCAGCGATAGCTGTTATTGTCAATTAATGGTTGGGTTGTGTATATCTCAAGTTTTTCATTCCATTTTCTCCAAATTTTGTGAAAGGGTCTATGTGCAAAATTTTAAAAAATACACTGTCAGTCAAAAACTCTGATTATGTTCAGCCCAAAAAGAAAGTTTCAGCTCCGTAGTTAAAACTATACTATCTGAGTGTAATAAAGAAACTTACACAAACCAACATATACTTCAACAACTTCTTCTGAACGAAACCTTGTGTAAGTGTAACTAGTATGCTACAATTTACTCTAGGTCGTGACCTATCACTTTAATAATATTCATGGACATAACCCAATTACATTTTCATTTCCATAAAAAACACGAATATGAAATTTCAGGAGATTCTCTGTGGTTGAAAATATTGTTCTCATAACTCTAATCGTGGGGGTATGAGTGGAATACTACAAGAAATTATTGACAATTACACTGGTGTGTCCGTCCATGACAATCAGCGACATCTGTTATTGTCAATTAATGGTTTGGTTGAGTATATCTCAAGTTTTTCATTCCAATTTCTCCAAATTTTGTGAAAGAACCTATGTTCAAAATTTTAAAAAGAACATTGTCAGTCAAAAACTCTGATTATGATCAGCCCAAAAAGAAAGATTCAACTCCGTAGTTGAAATTATACTATCTGAGTGTCATAAAAAAACTTAGACTAACCAACATATACTTCAACAATTTCTTCTGAACGAAACCTTGTGTAAGTCTAACTAGTATGCAACAATTTACTCTAGGTCGTGACCTATCACTTTAATAATATTCATGGACATAACCCAATTACATTTTCATTTCCATAAAAAACACGAATATGAAATTTCATGAGATTCTCTGTGTTGGAAAATATTGTTCTCATAACTCTAATCGTGGGGTATAAGTGGAATACTACAAGAAATTATTGACAATTACACTGGTATGTCCGTCCATGACAATCAGCGATAGCTGTTATTGTCAATTAATGGTTTGGTTGAGTATATCTCAAGTTTTTCATTCCAATTTCTCCAAATTTTGTGAAAGGGCCTATATTCAAAATTTTAAAAAATACATTGTTAGTCAAAAACTCTGATTATGTTCAGCCCAAAAAGAAAGTTTCAGCTCCGTAGTTAAAATTATACTATCTGAGTGTAATAAAGAAACTTAGACAAACCAACATATACTTCAACAACTTCTTCTGAACGAAACCTTGTGTAAGTGTAACTAGTATGCTACAATTTACTCTAGGTCGTGACCTATCACTTTAATAATATTCATGGACATAACCCAATTACATTTTCATTTACATAAAAAACATGAATATGAAATTTCAGGAGGTTCTCTGTGGTGGAAAATATTGTTCTCATAACTCTAATCGTGGGGGTATAAGTGGAATACTACAAGAAATTATTGATAATTACACTGGTGTGTCCGTCCATGACAATCAGCGATTGCTGTTATTGTCAATTAATGGTTTGGTTGAGTATATCTCAAGTTTTTCATTCCAATTTCTCCAAATTTTGTGAAAGGACCTATGTTCAAAATTTTGAAAAGAACATTGTCAGTCAAAAACTCTGATTATGATCAGCCCAAAAAGAAAGATTCAGCTCCGTAGTTGAAATTATAGTATCTGAGTGTAACAAAGAAACTTAGACTAACCAACATGTACTTCAACAATTTCTTCTGAACGAAACCTTGTGTAAGTCTAACTGGTATGCTACAATTTACTCTAGGTTGTGACCTATCACTTTAATAATATTCATGGACATAACCCAATTACATTTTCATTTCCATAAAAAACACGAATATGAAATTTCATGAGATTCTCCGTGTTGGAAAACATTGTTCTCATAACTCTAATCGTGGGGTATAAGTGGAATACTACAAGAAATTATTGACAATTACACTGGTCTGTCCGTCCATGACAATCAGCGATAGCTGTTATTGTCAATTAATTGTTTGGTTGTGTATATCTCAAGTTTTTCATTCCAATTTCTCCAAATTTTGTGAAAGGACCTATGCTCAAAATTTTAAAAAGAACATTGTCAGTCAAAAACTCTGATTATGATCAGCCCAAAAAGAAAGATTCAGCTCCGTAGTTGAAATTATGCTGTCCGAGTGTAATAAAGAAACTTAGACTAACCAACATATACTTCAACAATTTCTTCTGAACAAAACCTTGTGTAAGTGTAACTGGTATGCTACAGTTTACTCTAGGTCGTGACCTATCACTTTAATAATATTCATGGACATAACCCAATTACATTTTCATTTCCATAAAAAACACAAATATAAAATTTCATGAGATTCTCTGTGTTGGAAAATATTGTCCTCATAACTCTAATCGTGGGGTATAAGTGGAATACTACAAGAAATTATTGACAATTACACTGGTCTTTCCGTACATGACAATCAGCGATAGCTGTTATTGTCAATTAATGGTTGGGTTGTGTATATCTCAAGTTTTTCATTCCAATTTCTCCAAATTTTGTGAAAGGGCCTATGTGCAAAATTTTAAAAAATACACTGTCAGTCTAAAACTCTGATTATGTTCAGCCCAAAAAGAAAGTTTCTGCTCCGTAGTTAAAATTATACTATCTGAGTGTAATAAAGAAACTTAGACAAACCAACATATACTTCAACAACTTCTTCTGATCGAAACCTTGTGTAAGTGTAACTAGTATGCTACAATTTACTCTAGGTCGTGACCTATCACTTTAATAATATTCATGGACATAACCCAATTACATTTTCATTTCCATAAAAAACACGAATATGAAATTTCAGGAGATTCTCTGTGGTGGAAAATATTGTTCTCATAACTCTAATCGTCGGGGTATAAGTGGAATACTACAAGAAATTATTGACAATTACACTGGTGTGTCCGTCCATGACAATCAGCGATAGCTGTTATTGTCAATTAATGGTTTGGTTGAGTATATCTCATGTTTTTCATTCCAATTTCTCCTAATTTTGTGAAAGGACCTATGTTCAAAATTTTGAAAACAACATTGTCAGTCAAAAACTCTGATTATGATCAGCCCAAAAAGAATGTTTCAGCTCCGTAGTTGAAATTATACTATCTGAGTGTAATAAAGAAACTTAGACTAACCAACATATACTTCAACAACTTCTTCTGAACGAAAACTTGTGTAAGTGTAACTAGTATGCTACAATTTACTCTAGGTCGTGACCTAGCTAATTTACTCTGGTACATTAGCTAGGTTTCATTTGCCACAGCACACTACACCACTTACACATCTAATCTATGCTGATGACACATGTATATTTCTTAAAGCAACTGATAAGTCTCTTAAAAATTTTGCTGCATTTATCACCTCATTTGAAATGGCAACTGGGCAAGAAGTAAACATGCAAAAATCCAACTTCTACACAGGTGATTAAAGCAGTAGAGCACATAAAAGTAAAATTAAGAGAATCTTGGGAATGCAGGAGGGTAGTTTTCCCTTTAAGTATCTAGGCTGTACCATATATAAGGGTAGAAAACTTAATGCACATTTTCATGGAACTTTAAAATCTATAAGTGCTAGAATAAATACATGGAACTCTAAATGGATTTCTAGAGGGGGAAGGATAATACTTATCAAGCATGTTCTCTCCTCCATACCCCAACATGTATTTTCTGTGATGCAACCAACTAGTTTCATTCTTAGGAAAATTGAAATGCTATGCTCAGATTTTCTATGGGGGGAAACAGAGGGAAGGAAGCATAAGCATTGGAGATCTTGGGAAAGAATGGCCTTTCCAGAACAAGAAAATGGGATAGGTTTTAAAAACTTAGACTCCATTATAGATGCATACTCCCTTAAGCTTTGGTGGAAAATGCAGCAGGGCAATGCACTCTGGACCAAGTTCCTTTGGTCTCTTCCAAACCACAGAAGAACTTCTGATGTATGAAAGAGAGTGAAGTCAGTTTCTGACTTTGCAGAATCCCACACTAGAATCATTCTAGGAAATGGTACCTGCAGTTTTTGGGGCTCAAACTGGCTTGGTGATGGAATGCTGATAGATAAGTTAGATGGAATCAGGCCTTTGCACCCTAACCTGACAGTTAGAGAATTTTACACTAATAAGGTATCAATATTAGCTTTCTTGGCACCATACATTTCTGCTGATATGATACAGAAGATGCAAAGGGAGCACATTTTTACTGAGGACAAGGACATCATGGTATGGACCCCAAATCCGCAAGGTAAGTTTTCGATTCAAAGTGCATATAAAAGCTTGAGACACAGGCATAGAGAATCTGCATCACTGACGAAGGTACAATCTCTAAACTTACCTGTGAAGATTACCTTCCTTACTTGGAGAATCCTTAATAATTTGATGCCAATGGATGATATGCTTAAAGATTTTGGGATTATTAATGTATCAAAATGTCCTTTCTGTCAGCATGAGGATACATTGCAACATTTTTTTAACACATGCCCTTATGTCTCTCTCATATGGAAACAAATGCATGCTATCTTAGAACTACCACAGATTCACTTTGTTAATCTATGGGATAGATTAACATCATACTGAAGTATATCACATCTGTCAAAACTGCATGTTTTCCTGTGCTGTTCCCTACCATGTTTAATTTTATGGGAATTGTGGAAAGCTAGGGGCCAGGTACTATACTAGGGTGTTAAGAAAACTGCTTTACACACCTGGAATCAGGTAAAGGCAAACAGTAGACTAATCTCCATAGCAAGGCCACCTGCTTCTGCCAATCCCTCTGATTGCAAATGGATCCAAAGAGGACTAATCTCTGTTCTGAATCCACCCCCACTAACAAGACTAATCCCCATCAAGTGGGAACCCCCTGATATTGGATTCAAGTTGAATGTTGATGCATCCTTTAAACAAAACTCTTCGTCTGTTGGGGGTCTTATAAGAGACACTGGGGGAAGATTCAGGTTGGCATTTTACAATCTAATACACGGGGTTTCCCCTTTGCAGGTGGAGCTCCAAGCAGCCCTTCAGGGCATCCAATTGGTAATGGAACACGGCTTTAACAATGTCTCACTGGAGATAGACAGTCAACCTGCAGTGAACATCATTAATGGCAAATTGGAGCCTCCGTGGAACTGTCTTCAATTGGCCAGACAAGTGGCAGATCTGATGAGGCAGAACAACATCCGAGCTTTCCACATCTACAGAGAAATCAATGGTCCTGCTGATTTTTTAGCAAAGTATGGACAGCAAAGGAGGGAATCACGGCATCTCACTGATCTCAGACACTTTCCACAACTGAGAGAGAAGCTTTTGATGGATAATCTCCACTCTTGGAGAAGAATCAGGGCATAACACAGGTTTGGCTAGGCTAGGCTGGAGTGTAAGTCGACACTTGGGGTTGTGGAGTCTTACACAAACAGAAGAGCTCCTCCTGTTCCCGGATTTGAACACACGAATGGAGAGTCACTCTCCACTTTCTTTTTGTACAGGCTTCTTTTGTATATGGCATATGCCTATGCCGCTGTAACTGTGACAACTTTTGTCCAATTCCCTCATGTATCTAACTGTCTGATAAACTCTATGGGATTTAAGCCCAATTTGGAGGTTTGGGGAGCCATAATAAAGTCCCCCCACCTATTGGTGGTTTGTTTTTTTTAAAAAAAAACTCTAGGTCGTGACCTATCACTTTAATAATATTCATGGACATAACCCAATTACATTTTAATTTCCATAAAAAACACGAATATGAAATTTCATGAGATTCTCTGTGTTGGATAATATTGTTCTCATAACTCTAATCGTGGGGGTATAAGTGGAATACTGCAAGAAATTATTGACAATTACACTGGTGTATCCGTCCATGATAATCAGCGATAGCTGTTGTTGTGAATTGGAGGTTTGGTTGAGTATATCACAAGTTTTTCATTCCAATTTTCTCCAAATTTTGTGAAAGGACCTATGTTCAAAATTTTAAAAAATACATTCTCAGTCAAAAACTCTGATTATGATCAGCCAAAAAAGAAAGTTTCAGCTCCGTAGTTGAAAATATACTATTTGAGTGTAATAAAGAAACTTAGACTAACC